>JAUPMV010000008.1:7673570-9144043 GCA_030848855.1 Branchinecta sandiegonensis
ATTTCACCGAAGTTCGGGATTGGTGATAACTACCGGATCCTGGCAATTATACATACTAATTTACCGAATCCCGATCATTATGTCATATATTTTGGACTGATAGCCTATTCGGTACTCTGTGTAACTACTGAATCAGAATTACACCGAATAAATTAGTATGATTTCGTAGAAATTTGACAGAAGTTCGGGATTCGTGATACTACCGAATCCTCGCAATTATACCGAAGTAAATTACCGCCTTCCGACCATTGTGAAGAATAATTTTGGACCCATAGCCTATTGTGGATTCTGTATGGCTACCAAATCCCGCTAAGTATAGGTAGGCTCGGTAGGCTTTACTGAACGTTTCGGGTATTGAGGAAGTACCGAATAATTTAGAAAAATTTTCAACATTCGGACGAATTTCGCTGAATCTCAAAAGGTGGAGGAATACTCTTAATAACTATTTCTCCCTGCCGATGCAGAATCTCCGGGTACCTGCGAAAGAAAGCAAGAAGCGGTGTCACAGCTGCTCCCAAACATCGCCGTGATTGTTTGACACAGGATTTGAGTCGTTACAGACACGTTTACTCCTTCTTCCTGAAGATCACTGGCGTGTTTTGGACTCAGTCATATAGAGTATTGTGCCCCCCCCCCCCGCCGCGATACCTCTGCTGGCGTATGCCTTTTTCAAGGAACAACGCCCGAATAGCCAAAACGGGAAGGAACCCCTGCAAGGGAAGCTTAAGGTGAGGCTTCACCTTCCAGATTTTCTTCCGGATTCCAGACAGCCGTTTTCGTCGAGATGGATCTGGAAGGTGAAGCCAGGGCAAAAACGTCTGGAAGTGGGTGTTAGACACCCCAGATTCCGGATGTCTGGAAGGTGCCATAGAGGCAACCCGTTCGAGAGACACAATGGGGGAAGAAAAGGGAAAGTGATTGACAGTTGTGACTGGGATGCAAGATATATTTGAAATGTAAAGGGGACGTATCTAGGGAATTTTGAAGAACAGCAAATTTAGCTGTCATCATTATCATGAAATTCTGGAAGGGTTGGTTTGACTGTGCGGAAGCCCCGGACGTCTGGGAATCTGGAAGGTGAAGCCTGGCTTTTACTGCTGAGAATATTAATCATAATAATACACAAAAATCAGACCCGAACTTCCGACAGACTTCCGAGTATCTCTTGGATTACAATCGCTTACGCCAAGATGGCTCTCGCGGTTGTCGCCGTTGAATTCTACTCTTTTTTGAGCGAAGGCAAGAAAAGCAGATACCACCGGGGAGAGGGTTTAAAACTTTTGGGAATTGTGGTTAGGTGGATTTAGTTTGTGTGTTAAGTGTGTGAAATGGTTGAGGAGGGGCATCTTCAGAACGGCATTAGTGATTTGGGAAAAGCAGAGCAGCTTAAGGAAGAAGCAAATACCTTTTTCAAAAGTAAGCAGGTCATTCAGTCAAGACAGACAACAGTCACAGTTTGTGATACTGGTTCAAATGCCAGGTCGGCTTCCAGGAATTTTAATTTTGGCTGTATTTGCCTGTATTGTACATTAATGGTTAAACCTCTGGTTCAACTTTGGGGAAGGAAACAAACCTGTAATAAATAATGTAATGTAATAATGTATGAGGACCCTTGCCAAAAAGGGCTGAAATATCGCTGATAAAGAATCGTAGCTGACGTACCCGTTGTAAACATTGTTTGAATAAATGTTTCAAAGTCAGCTTGGGCTCAAAGAATATTTATAATGGTTAAAGTCACATATCTCCTAGAAGATCAGTCTAAAAAAGACTTGATGGAGACATGACATTAGACTGTCATTATTGGAAAATGTGGTGCCCCCTCAGTTTTTTCAGTTGGTGCCCTCCTAAATATTCTTTGAGCCCAAGCAGACTATTAAACATTTATTAAACAATGTTTACAACGGGTACGTCAGCTACGATTCTTCATCAGCGATATTTCAGCCCTTTTTGGCAAGGGTCCTTGTCAGGCTGTCAATCCTCTGGTTCAACTTTGGGGAAGGAAACAAACCTGTAATCAATCTGATTACAGGTTTGTTTCCGAAATATCGCTGATGAAGAATCGTAGCTGATGTACCCATTGTAAACATTGTTTGAATAGGTGCCCTCCTACTCAGTACCTGAGCAGCCCAATGCAATCTTGTACTCAAGCTAAGATTCCTGCCTAGTGCCAGTTGTTAACAAAGACGCCTGGTTGCACTTTGCTGGTTTCTTGGCTTTAAAGTACATCTACGGCAATCTACGGGAGCGGACCTGACCTCGTTTTTAAGCTACCTCAGTTTTTGCCGCCGAAATGTTAAATGAAATGTACATGCAGCCCTGAAAGTCAAGAGGCAAAATATGACTTTTGAACAGTCATGTGTCCAAAAATATTCAGATTCTGTGCCTTTTCTTTGTTTTCAAGCTGCTTTGAAAAGGGATTTTCTGGCTATTGACTTTGCAACTACCTTTTTCATCATTTTGTAGTCAATCCAAGTAAGGTTAGAATGAAGGGATCTTGTTTGAAAAGAAAAATATGTTTAACTAGAAATATTGAAGCAATATTTATTTGTCCAATATGTAAACCATTCAATTAGCTTCAATCTAATGTGTTAGTCATATTTATTGATTGAAGGAAAGACTTCTCTGGAAATTTGAAATCTTATCTGAGGTTGGATACCCCTCCTGTATAGAGAGAGTCTTAATTAGTTTTGGGATGCCAAAACAGAGTGACGGGACGGGATACTTATGACTTCATAAAGTTAGTCAGTCGTTTGTCTCAGCCTTCTTCTGAGAAGGGTGGGGTTAAGGTTTCAAATTATGGGATAAAAAAAAGTTTTTAAAAGCTAATGAGGAATTTGGAGGTAAGGAGAAACATGATGAATCCATATCTGCAACTTATTTTCTCGCTGGACAACTAGTTTGTCTGAGATCTGGTTAATGCTGTAAAATTTGACAAACAATATAGTTTTATCTGTACTTTATTAGAGGTTCACTTGAACCCATTTCTGAAACTTGATCCATCCAAGTTCTTAGATTGGCTCTGTAGCCCTTTATTTAGGAGAGGGGGAGGGGTTTCAGATTGGGGGTTGACGCAAAATATGTTTTTCAAGCTAATGAGATAGTTGTTTTAGGGGTAAGCAGACATGTAAGTCCATATTCAAACTTCGTATTCTTGCCGAACAAATAAAATTCAAAGTCCTGAGCCATTCCATCCCCGACTTTGACCCTGAAGTTCGACAGCCTGATGAGGAGCCTTGCCAAGAAGGGCCAAAATATCGCTCCCAAAGTATAGTAGCTGATGTCCAATCCAAAAACTTCTGGCTTCTGGGCTCCAGTCCTTCGGAACCCTTTCGGCCTGGGGCAGGTTATTTTGTTTTATGTATCATTTGAATCCAAAGCTGGAGATTTCGTAGATGTTAAAAGGGGTTTCTGAAGTCGATAAGATACTCGGTAATAGGGTAAGGAGACATGCTGAATCCATTTTTTAGAGTTGTTTTCTTGACTAGCATGTCATATGGTCCGGCCAAGACAGGAAATCTTGATGAATTACAAGTTTCTTAGTGGAATCCAGTAGAGATTTGATGTAAGGGTAATGCGACGTGCTGAACCCATTTTTATGGCACTTGCATATACCCATCGCAATTCCGTCTGTCGGTCTGTCTATTTTTCTGTCACACTTTTTCATGTTAGGGTACCGTACTTCCAGATGTGCCAGGGGATGATGATACTTGGCAGGCATATCAGGGACCGATCAAACTAATCTGGAAATAATTAGTTTCCCGATCCGACCATCTGGAGGGGAATCGAGGGCGGGAGAATCCGGAAAATTGAGTAGTGGATTCAAATGAAACTTAAGAACTGAATAGATGATATATCTCTGATATCCCATCTGAAGTCCAGACCGGATTCGACAGCTATGGGGGAGTTGGGGGGGGAGACCGGAAATCTCGAGAAACTCTTAGAATTTAGGGATCGGAGTGAAATTTACTGGGAAGAACAAACATCTGCTCTAGATAGGTCGTTCACACAATTGGACTGGATCCGGACACTTGGGGGGGGGGGGGGGAGGGGGGTTTGCGGTTTAGATATTTTCACTACGAAACTTGGCAGGTATATCAGGGACCCGATTAACCTGACTTGGAAGTTCGATCCTATAATCGTGGAGGGAGGGGGAATCAGGAATATTGAGTCATGCGTAACTTTGGAACGGGCGATTGGTTACGAGTGAAATTTAATAATTGAACAGAGGACACGTCTCTGGTGATCTTTTCCGGTGATAGCGAGTTAAGGTGATTTCAGATTAACTAGGATGATGAAACTTGGCTGGAGTATTAGAGATTCAACAAGATTGTCTTAGAAATCGTCATTTTCCCAATCCGACTAGTCCTTAAAGTACCAATCTTTACTGCAAAATAAGAAAATACTTATAAAAGCAAAATATTAATTTTCATGATCCCTGTGAGCCCATTATCATTTTTGCCTCAAGGGTTTTGCTTACAATTGAAGTTCTAGCTCCCTCAAAGTGCGCATCTTAACCGCAAAGTCGGAAAGTACTTTTGATCAAACAATACATTTCAACCCATGATCATTTGGGCCACAAGGGTTTTGCTGTGAAAGTGCGTATAACTTGGAAGTTCGATCCTATAATCGTGGAGGGAGGGGGAATCAGGAATATTGAGTCATGCGTAACTTTGGAACGGGCGATTGGTTACGAGTGAAATTTAATAATTGAACAGAGGACACGTCTCTGGTGATCTTTTCCGGTGATAGCGAGTTAAGGTGATTTCAGATTAACTAGGATGATGAAACTTGGCTGGAGTATTAGAGATTCAACAAGATTGTCTTAGAAATCGTCATTTTCCCAATCCGACTAGTCCTTAAAGTACCAATCTTTACTGCAAAATAAGAAAATACTTATAAAAGCAAAATATTAATTTTCATGATCCCTGTGAGCCCATTATCATTTTTGCCTCAAGGGTTTTGCTTACAATTGAAGTTCTAGCTCCCTCAAAGTGCGCATCTTAACCGCAAAGTCGGAAAGTACTTTTGATCAAACAATACATTTCAACCCATGATCATTTGGGCCACAAGGGTTTTGCTGTGAAAGTGCGTATGTTAACCGAAAAGTGAAAAAAAGTATGAGATATGAGTTAATGATCCCCAAGGGTCTGTTACCATGTTTGCCTCAAGGATTTTGCATACAGATGAATTTCTAGCACATTTAAAGTGTGCATCATTACAGCCAAGTTCAGAAATAAAATACGCTTTACCAAAAAATTCATTCTCGTGATTTCCAAGTCCATGATCAATCTTATCCATAGGGTTTTGCTTACAAATGATCAGAACAAAACCACGAAAAGGCAAATTCTTTACTTCATCTTCTGAAACACCCTTGCAAGTGCCATATAAGCTTCTAGCTCTTGTTAACTTTATTTTCTTGACGGATACGACTTCGACCTCAATGCGGCCAGAACCCGAAATTCACTGTAACCTAAGCAAGTTTTTTTTTCTGAAGTCAATTGGAGATACAGTTTAGAAGTAAAAATGAATGCTGAATCAGTATCTGAACTTATTTCAACGGACAAGCAATTCGTCGGGAACACTGCAACCCGGAAATTTTATAAAATGAAGTTCGATTCTGAAGTCGTATAGAGCATCAGTTTGCGGGCAAGAATGAACGTTAAATTCATGTATGTTCTTTGTTGAGTCGATCAGAGTCGGAAATAATCCGGAAATTTGAGGACGAGTAAAATCCTACGACAAAATGTACAAGGTGGTGTATATTGATAGGCTTTTGTGGGTCGGTTTCACTTTCCGACTAGAAAACACGCCAGCAGATCTCCTGGAACGGTCCACAATTCCTATATATACACCTTTTCAGCACCAACGTTTAGAAAAACCTTAAGTATATTAAATGACGGGTAATTCCTCTCGGATGTTGAATACAAAAACTTACTTTTACTTAGGTTACTCCAAAGTGCCCACCTGAACAGTTCAAGCGCTCGCTCACGTCTGTCATGTAATTCATTTCCCGATCCAGGCAACGAAATGCAATCCATTCAAAAAGAGCCTCGATAACTCGAGGCAACCGTGTTCAGGTGGTCACTTTGGCAAATCCAAGTCATTAGGGGTTGGCGTCATACGAGAGAAAAAGGAAATATCCCAACAATTCCTCCCTCCCAAGTATGATGCCAACCTCTATCAACATATCACAAAATAGCACTTCATTCCAAGAAAGGACCCCATTCCTCATCTCTTGTAGTCGACGCTCCAGTTCCTCGACTTCCCGGTCGACCAAGGTTTGCTCCGTGGATCCAGAAGTTTTCCTCCGCTTCCCCAGTGGTTCGCCCTCTTCAGCTTGATCGTGAACGCTATCCTCAGCTTGAGCTTCTTCGGTGATAATCTCTTCTGTCGTCATCGATGCCGTTTTCTGTTGGGTATCCGATCTTTGTTGATCCGTTGGCTGCCTCGGAATTGACTGCAGCCCACTGCCGTGACCTTGGTTCCTCTCGGAAGTTTTTCCGGACGCTGCACAGAGTACCCTCCAGCGTTCTGCGTTCCTCTCGGAATCTGTCACCGCCACGGTACACGTACAACGGGACACTAACTCCCGGATGTTCCGAAAGAGCTGTCGGAAGTAAAAGTACGTACACACATTGTTCGCTGTTTCTTGAACATCGAAGTGGTATCCGCCAGTCACGTGACCCACCAGGACGACACTTGGTACAGCGTCTTGTGGCACCACTACCCGGTAATTGCGCCTCCCGTTCCTCTCGGACCCCAGTCGGAACAGAACTCCATCAAAAATCAAAAACGCCGGTGGCGTACTCCCTAATGGTGTCACTAAGTCCCGAACGGTTCGCGTCGCGTTGGGTAGCTCCTCTCGCCACCACAGGTTTTGCGGATATCCTGCTATCCCTTCTCTCCTAAAATACGACTGTATTTGGGCTGGTGAAACCAAGAATAGTCCTTTCGGAGTTAATTGGATCGATTCCATCCTACAATGAAAGCACTATGTTAATTCACACTTTACAACTAGTCTTTATACATCTTTTGTCTTAGTACGATCGAGAAAGTCCGTCTGCGTTCCCATTTGCGGCACCGGGTCTAGTCCTCACGGAAAAGTCAAACTCTTGCATCGCTAGTGCCCATCGGGCTAGGCGGCGATTTTCTGATTTCATAACTTGAAGCCACTTCAGAGGGTTATGATCTGTAACCAGCTCAAAATGTCGCCCATACAAATAGTACTCAAGTTTTCTTAAGGCCCAGTACGCAGCTAAACATTCTTTCTCAATCGTACTGTAACGTTCCTCCCTTGGGAGTAGCTTTCGCGATATGTACATAACTGGGTGCTCCCCATCCTCAAACATCTGTGAAAGGACTGCCCCCAGCGCAAAATCTGAGGCATCAGTCTGTACGATAAATTTCCGGTCAAAGTCAGGGTTAAACAACACAGGTGATTTTTCTAACAGACCTTTCAACATCTGAAACGCTGTATGTTCGAACTCTCCCCATGGTACCTTCTCGGCAATGTTTTTCCTTGTAAGATCGGTTAGCGGTTTTGCTATACTAGCGTACCCTGGGATGAACCGCTGATAATATCCGGATAAGCCCAAAAATGCGCGGACGTTTTTCTTTGTTTTCGGAACCGAAAATTTACGCACTGCTTCTACTTTGTCTGTGGTTGGTTTAACTTGTCCGTTGCCTACACAATGACCCAGAAATTCGGCTGAACTAGCGGCAATTTTACATTTGGCAACGTTTAAAGTAAGATTTGTCTCTCGGAACCTTTCAAGCACAACTTTCAAATGGAGCAAATGCTCTTCGAATGTGTTTGAGAAAATAACCAAATCATCTAGATATGCACGTGCGAATTTCGACAGTCCTTTCAAGACCTTATCCATTAACCGCTGAAACGTTGCTGGGGCTCCTTTAAGGCCAAAATGACCTCAAACTCAAAAAGGCCAAAAGGTGAAATAAATGCCGTTTTATCCCTACTTTCTTCTTCCATTACTACCTGCCAATAACCTCGCTTACAGTCAAAGATTGAAATGAATTTAGCCTTTCCTAATGTGTCTAACAATTCATCCACACGGGGCATAGGGTACGCGTCCGACTCAGAAACAGCATTCAGCTTCCGGTAATCAACACAAAAACGAATGCTACCATCCTTTTTAGGAACCAAAACCGTTGGTGATGCCCATTCGCTGGTAGATGCACGTATGATACCAAGTTTTAACATCTTGTCTATTTCCACTCGGATAGCTTCTCGTTTTGCTTCTGAAATCCTATATGGATGCTGGCGGATTGGCTTTTCACTTTTCAACTCAATTTTGTGTTTCGTTAAGGTTGTTCTTCCCGTTTTACCAGAGAACACGTCATGGAAATTTTGAACCACTTCAGCTAACAGCTCTTTTTCTTTGTCCGTCAATTCTGCGCTGTTTGAAATTTGTTTAATTACTGTTTCATGCCCCTCGCTTTCGTCAGGAAAAGTCTGCACAGACTCCTCCCCCTCTTCAGGTTCGTCAGCATTCAACGATGTGAAGAAACAGTCTCGTGTTTCTGATTCCGGCTCAGTTTCAGTACGCCGTTGGAATTTGCGCAATAGGTTAATGTGGTAAACTTCGTGACTTTTCTTTGCCCCGTTCAACTCAATTTTATAGTTTACATCACCTACTCTTTTAGCCACCTTAAATGGACCACGCCATTGGACTTGAAGTTTGTTTTGACCCTCAGGCATCAGTATCAAGACTTCATCCCCGACCTTTAAGTCTCTTTTCCTCGCGGAGTGATCATACCAAGATTTTCTTTTATCGACCTCAGCCTCCTGCGACACTTTTGAAGTCTCTGAAAATTGCCTCAACTTCTGCCTCATTTCTAGAATGTAATGAATGACCGATTGGTTTTCTGACTTTTCAGCGGACCAGCATTCTTTCAATATGTCCAGTATTCCTCTCGGATTTTCTCCATACAACAACTCGAATGGCGAGAATCCGGTTACAGGGTGGCGAGTTTCCCGGTATGCAAATAGCAAGAAGGGCAGCATTTTGTCCCAGTTCTTAGTGTCATCCTTGACGAATTTTCTGAGCATAGAGACTAACGTGCCGTTAAACCTCTCGGTCAGGCCGTTGCTTTGGGGGTGATAGACAGATGTCAGTACCCTTTTTATGCCCAAAAGATCGTAAAACCGTTTCAGAAGAGCGGATGTAAAATTGCTGCCGCGGTCACTCAAAATTTCAGTCGGAATACCGTGTCTGGACACGAATTTTGTCAATTCCTCAGCAACCCTAGGAGCCGTGACGGTACGCATTGGGATTGCCTCGGGATAACGTGTTGCGTGATCTGTTTTTACAAGGATGAACCTGTGTCCTGCACTACTTTTTTCAAGTGGGCCTACGACATCTACTGATACACGCTGGAATGGCTGATCAAAGATCGGCATTTTTACCATAGGGACCTTTTCGTATTGTTGTCTACGTGCTGTCATTTGACAGGGCTCACACTCCTGACAGAACTTCTTCACGTCTGTGTGTAAGCCTGGCCAGAAAAACCTATCCTGAATTCGCTGCTCTGTCCTACGAACTCCTAGATGGCCAGCCATCGGCGAAGAGTGAGCCAACTCTAACATTGCCTGTCTACATTGGGATGGTACCAAAAGCTGCTTAATACTTAGCCTATCGCCCCTATGACACGCACGATAAAATAACCCGTTAACTTGGATAATTTGCCACTTTTTCTCTTTGTTCTCCACCTCTACTTCCTCTCGGAAAGGACGCAAAGTTGAGTCTTGAAGTTGCAAATCCTTGAAGTCATGGGCAGACAACTTAAAAATCGAATTTGGGCCAGACGAATTTTCGAAATTTGGCTCGCCAAGTCCCCGTGGTAAGGTCGTTTCCACTCGGATCCTTTCAGCCCTGAAAAGTTCCCGAGCTTTCCGCCTTGAGCTCCTAGACTTCCGACCTTTACCTGACGGCTGCGCGAAAATATCGTCTGCAAAACCTGCGAAATCCTGAGCAGGATTTTCTGAAACAACCGCTCCCTGTTTGGCTTTCGACCGGGTAACGGCGTTAACTTCAAGGACAGACGATTTCGGTTCCAGTAAATCCCGGAATCCATTAAAATCGCTTCCTATCAGGACGTCTGCGGGAAGATCAGTAACCACTCCAGCACGGATTTTATTACGAATCAGTGATCCATTTTTACCCGGAAGCTCAATTTCTACCGTCGCGGTTGAACATGTGTGTGTATCGCCATGGAAACATTGTACTGCCACCTTTTCCGATCGGTTTATTTTTGATGCTACGAGGATGCTTTCACGTACTAAAGTTTGGTTACTTCCAGAGTCGAGTACCATTTCGACCGTTTTGCCATCTAGCATGCCCAACACTCTATGGCTTTCCGCATAAGACGCTATTCTAGTTGGACTTTTTGCGAGGCTAGTGTTCTTAGTGCTTGAATTCCTATTTTCAGTTTTTTTCGAACTTCCCGGTTTACCGTTTTTAGCCCAACAGTCAGATACTGTATGGCCTCTCTTATGACAAAAATCACACGTTTTCTCCCACTTATTTTGACCATCAGCAATTTTAACATTTTTGGGCCACGAATCGCCAGAAGCTCCGGGCTTCGAATTTTCCCTCTCGGCTCGGCGATTTTCAATTTCCCGGTGTTCATTTCTCCTCGGTTTCCGGTTAACATCAGAACTTTCTTTACGAGCCATCAGGTATGTGTCTGCGCAATCACCCGCTGTTTCTAATGTTTCTACCTTCCGCTCTTTCAGGTGAATTTTCAATCCTCCGTATGTATTACCCACAAATTGTTCGACTAGAAGCTTTTCCAGAACTCCCTTCAGGAGATCTTTTAATTCATCCATTTCTTGAACTTGTTCGTAATCAGAGGTACCTAGCCACTTATTCAACGAAACTCGAAGTCGGTGTCCGAAATCTTTGAAAGACTCGGATGCAGTTTTTGTTTCCTCTCGGAACTTAGCCCGATAATATTCCGCATTCACTTCGAATCGTTTTAAGATGACTTCTTTCACCACCGAGTAATCCTGTGCCCTTTCAAGTGGAACAGCGTTATAAGCTTGCATTGCTTTATCATTTAGGAAAGGGGCTAACCTCGCGACCCATATTTCCTTTGGCCACTTAAGCAGTGTTGCCGTTCTTTCGAAAGTGCATAGGTAGCGGTCCACGTCTTCGCTTGACGACATTTTAACTAGTTGGGCGGATTTCCCACCCCCTGATGCTAGAGACTGCACCGAAGAAACAAGACCCTCGGAAAGTTTTCCCTGCGACTCTACCAGCCTTTCCAATTTCATATTTTCATTTTCTGTTGCCTTGTTAAATAACCTTTCAAATCTTTCCCGGTCAGCCTGACGCTCCGCTTCGCGTTGCTTTTCGTACCGTTCCCTCTCGGCCTGCCGTTCCGCTAAATCCGCTTCGCGTTGCGCTTCCAGCCTACAAGTCCGGTCTTCCTCCGCTCGGCGATCCGCTTCTCTTTGCTGCGCAAACACGTCTGCCATAAACTTAAACAAATCTGTTGGGTTCATGTAAGGTTGCGATACAAAAGTGGGTTGCGGCGGGTAGGGTAGATAGTTAGACCCAGGGACGACATGATTTATACTCGAATTTTGTTGCTGATTCTGGAAGGTATTTGGGTCGGGTGGTACGGTAGGAATGCCCTGCCCTGAAACTGTAGTTGTCCTTGTACACGTGGTTACAATTGAATCGGTTCCAACCACTGCGCTTCCTGTACACACCATTACGACCGTTTTATTTTTGAGGTCCGCGCTCTCAGTTGACAGATCAAACAAAGGCAGATTTGGCGAATCAGGGGTATTACCTTCCGATTTAATTTCAAGCTCTTCGGGACTGTTACGTGGAAATACCGGCTCGGAGTTTCTCCTCGGAATAGGTATAGAAGGGGAACAAGGGAGCTCAATTCTACCTACGCCTGCTTTTGGTGTGCTTATTGCGATATTTCTACGGCCTGGCATTTCACTAACCGCGAAAATCTCGTACGAACCTCGTTTGAAAGAACCTTGAGGTATCAATGCGTTAGGACTGACTCCGCTCGGATAGGGTAAATGACTCATACACTTGACCGAAAATTGCCAACTCTCACTGGTGCGGTCTAACCTTTAGCCTAAAAGTTAGATTTTTGCCTCTCGGCGATTAAACCCAACTCGGTTTTTAGGCAAACTGTACGGCGAAAATTATCAAATTATCACGTTTTACCACACGGCGCTGTGAGAACCACTCGGTTTCCCGCTAATTCTTCAATTCTCGACCGTACGCCAGTTACTACCAACCACTCTGAGGTACTTGGCAAAAGAGCATTAATTAATTACCAATCTGGTAATACCATCAAATAAATAAATCCACTCGGGCTCCTTTCGACTCCGTGAACTTGTTTCGGTAAAAAGAAATAAGATAAGGTCGATAACAAATCCAGATTTAGAGCTGAATCCTAAACTGGATTTCCCGCAAAATTACGGTATAATACAAACTAGAGGCGAAATCTTAATTTGCTTAACCAATTGCCGACCTTAACATACGTACTCTGCGATGTAGTAAACAACAATCAATATCCCAGAGAAACAAAACGTACAAACCCGAGCTAATAAATAACGTGGATATTACTAGTATTTGATCAATCTCTTCGATAGGCTGTCACCATCTGATAGGCTTTTGTGGGTCGGTTTCACTTTCCGACTAGAAAACACGCCAGCAGATCTCCTGGAACGGTCCACAATTCCTATATATACACCTTTTCAGCACCAACGTTTAGAAAAACCTTAAGTATATTAAATGACGGGTAATTCCTCTCGGATGTTGAATACAAAAACTTACTTTTACTTAGGTTACTCCAAAGTGCCCACCTGAACAGTTCAAGCGCTCGCTCACGTCTGTCATGTAATTCATTTCCCGATCCAGGCAACGAAATGCAATCCATTCAAAAAGAGCCTCGATAACTCGAGGCAACCGTGTTCAGGTGGTCACTTTGGCAAATCCAAGTCATTAGGGGTTGGCGTCATACGAGAGAAAAAGGAAATATCCCAACATATATATAGGCTAAATAACCTGATGGATAATGATAGTTTATGATTTTTGACTAACATTGGTATTGCGGTCTTAATTTTAATTGTTAACATGTTTGGGATCTGGCAAAGGAAGAAAATCTACAAGACCCGATTTTGTGGATGAAGAAGCCCAGTATGGATTCATCTTTTCGGATCCCACCGAAACCTTTGGTCTTGTTCTCTGTGTGATTAAAGTTCTAATCTTACTTTTCTTTCCAGATCAAGACTACCAGAAAGCTATTGAGCTTTATACGAAAGCCATTGACCTAAATGGAACCTCGTCTGTCTACTACTCAAACAGGAGCTTTGCATACCTCAAGACGGAATGCTTTGGTTATGCCTTATCTGATGCCTCAAAAGCCATTGAAATTGACAAGAACTTCATCAAAGGGTACTATCGCAGAGCATCAGCTTATATGGCTCTGAATAAGCCTAAGTTAGCCCTTAGAGACTATGAGGCTGTTTCAAAGTGTAGGCCAAATGATAAGGATGCAAAGTTGAAGTACAACGAGTGTAGTAAAATAGTAAAGAAGCTAGCTTTTGAGAAAGCAATATCAGTGGATTCTTTGAAGAAGTCAGTAGCCGAGTCCATTGACCTGGAATCAATTTGTAAGTTGTTATTTCTGCTATTTGTGAAACCATTTAGGGCTTAAATTTAAACAATGGCTAAAACGGGTAGTCAGCTACGATGCTTTGATAGTCAGCTATGATGCTTTGGCAGCAATATTTCGGCCCTTCTGGCTTGGCTGGTAGGAGCAGATGCCCCAAATGTGCTGCTTATGTGTCCGAAACACATTAGACGATGGCGAGAGTTTGGAGGGGGGTCTTGTACGTTTTGTTACACGCCTGACAAAACTTGGAGCATACAAAGTTCATGGTTCCTAGAAAGTGCTTACATTCGATTGAAACTTGCCCAAGGTGTGCCATTTATCTACATCCCGGAACGGTGGGGGGAGGGGGGGGGTGCAGGGAGGTCCTGGACATTTTGTGACACTCGTAGTGACCGGACTGATGGAATGATTGGGATGAAACATGGAAGGTGCAAAGTTCACGGGCCCTAGATAAATAGTATAAGACTCGAACAGGGTCCGACGTCGGTGGGGATGGGGGCGGGGGGACCGGCACCGTACGTTTTCGGAAGTGCCTCGACTCGAGTGATACTTCATGAGTGGTAGAAGCAGATGTCATAGGAGTGCCGTTTACTTATCCAAACCTCTTCCGGACACGGTGTGGGTTTGAAGTGGGGCGGGAGGGTCTCGGAAATTTTCTGAAACGACTAGGACCAAACTGGTAGAGCGGAGCGAATGGTATGACACTTGGAATAAACAAAGGTCAGATGCCCTAGGTTTGTTATTTTGAGAACCGCGCCTTATTCAACCTCGGTGGGCCGAGTTGGTGGGGGGGGGGGAGGGGCACAACATGGAAAACAGGTTTATACCGATAAGGAACGAAACGGAACGAGAAAGCATCTGTCGATCCTTTTACCCGAAAAAGAACTACCAACACGACTTTTCTTCGTATCTTTGTCTTCGCATTGGCAGACAAATTCACGATTTTACAATTACTAGCTTTACCGACAAGTTCTTATCGGTTTTAGAAGATAACGGAACCAGAAAGAGAGTTACCCAATACCGACAAGACTTTCCCGGTCACCGCATCGAAAAGTGAACAAGTGCGCAAGCGCTCAGACGTGGAGTGTAAAAGTAAAATGTTTATCACATTTATATACAAATAGCTTTAGAACCAAGACATTTCTCTTCCCCAATGCCTGTATGGCTTGAGTGGACTCGTGAGTTGTACGCGGGGCTTTTGACGGGAGTCACGTAAGTGACCTGGTATTTACATTTGTTTGTTTGTTGAGTGTGTTTTGTTATATTGTGGCCCATGTTGGCCTTATTTGAAATAAATTGAATTGAATTGAATAACCAAACAAGTGTTCAAATAACGTTGTAATCACCCCCCTATAAAAGCTTTAAATGTAAACAACCGCCAGTATAAATCCAAAGAAATGTTGAAGATCTTGCACGAATCGCATTTGTTCGAGCACTGAATGGTCTGACTGCCAGTCCCACCCTTTACTCCTTTTCCATTAGCAAGGTAATAACAAGTGCAATAGACCAATTCGTAGCAGACTAATGCCGCCTTTGTCACAATTCATTATGAACGGTATATCATCGAACATATGACAAAACAGTGCAGTTTCCAACTGTTCACAAAAGATTAAAGTTCGTCGCGTCGTCTTATTTGTTGATGTTACACCAAATCCTCATCCATAGACATATCTCCCCAAATATATACAAGAGTTGGACTTGAGACCTGTCATAGACGAACTTAACTCATGGGAAATCTGGGCCCAGCTGCCCATGAACAGGAGGGGGGGGGGGGGGGGTCGGGACCCATCCAAATGCGTATTTACACCTTTTTTCCTTAAGTATACCAGCTTAGAGTTTGATTCCAGTCACGGGTCAAAAACTTTTTTCATGGGCAATTTTGGGCCCACTTGCCCATGAACGGGGAGGGTGGAGGTGGTTCAACTCTCCCCGGTCCCTATGATCCAAAAGCACAAAGGAATTTCATCGCCTTATCTCCAATTATTGTCTAATTAAAAACATTAAGAAATGGGCAATCTGGGCCCAATTGCCCCTGAACCAAGTGGAGGTGGGGTTTGGACCCGCAAAAAGTAAAAAGAGACCCCAATGCTCACAATCCTACCAAGTTTCAACTTGATACCTGTTGATTCCTGGCATGGTTAACGAACTTTACTCCGGGGCAATCTGGGCCCAGTTGCCCATGAACGGGGTGGGTGGGGGAGGTGCAACTTTAAAAGCAATTTCCCAGCCCTATGATCTACACGTCCAAGGAATTTCATCGTTCTTTGTCCAGTTATGGTCAAGTTATGAACTTTATTCACTGGGCAATCTGGGCCCATTTGCCCCTGAACCGGGTTGAGGTGGGGGGTGGGACCCCCGAAAGGCACAACTAGACCCCAATACCCACAAGTGTACCAAGTTTGAACTTGATACTTGCACTGGTTCACGAGTTATGAGCTCCACAAAATACGGTGAAAACCGGAAACCGAAAGCCAAAAGCTGCTACAGCGCTCGCAATAGTGGATTGTTCCAAGGAACACTCCACTAAAAACGAACGAAAAGAGAATCACGATTTGCAGAAAAGTCTTTTTCCTATATATGGTTTGAAACTATGTAGGCTATGGGTTGAACAAAGATTTTGTCGGTACAAGAAACGGAAGGAAAAAAGAGGGTTCGTCTGTGCTTCTGAATTACCGACAAGACCTTTTCCGATCATCGGAGTGCAGCAGGATCACTCAAATGTAAACAACTAACTTACAAACGACCAACAAACGAAACAAGGAAACTGCCGATTTGCCGACAAGGACACAGAGCTCGTGTTGGTACCAGAAACGGAATCCACACCGGCTTCGCACCGACAGACACTGTCGATTTCCCGACAATAATTTTTCCTGATTTACCCACAGCGCTCTTATCGGCACAAAAAACGGAATCCGCACCGACAGACTGCCAAATTTCTTAAAAGACTTTACCTAATTAAATGAAAGAGCTCTAGTCGGTATCAGAAACGGAATCTGCACCGACAGACACTGCCGATTTCGCGACAAGAAGTTTCCTGATTTACCGGAATAGCTTTTGTCGGTACCCCGCACCGACAAACATATCCTAATTACCGAAAAGAATCTTCGAGTCTAGTCCTGCCACTGAAGAAGACCATAGATGGCACTATATTTAGCATTTTTTTATGGCACTTGCAGCTTAGCTCAAGTGCCATATACCGATCACTTTTCGGTCTGTCGAGTTAGGGTACTTCCAGAAGTCCTAGGACGATGAAACTTGGCAGGCGTATTAGGGACCCGACCAAACTAACTTGGAAATTGTCACTTGCCCGATCACACCATCGTGGGGGGAGGGGGAGGTTGCGGAATCAAGAAAATAGGGGCATGCATAACTTTCGAACGGGTGATCGGATCTTAATGAAACTTGATACTTGGAAAGAACTCGTGCCTCAGATGTCTCATCTCAAGTCCGGACCGGATCCGATGAATCTGGGGGGGGGAGTCGGAGGGGGAACCGGAAATAGAGTGGAACTCTCAGAATGGAGCGATCGGGATGAAACTTGGTGGGAAGAACAAGCACAAGCTCTAGATAAATAACTGACAGAACTGGACCGGATTCGGACACTATGGGGGGAGATGGAGGGGGGCTGCGGAATTCCGGCGATCCGTAGTTGATTTACTTCCAGGTGGGCTAAGACGATAAAACTTGGTAGGCATATCACGGACCCGACCAGATTAACTTGGAAACAGTCAAACGCTCGATCGGACCATCGTGGGGGGAGGGGGAGACGGCGGAATCCGGAAATTAGCGGCACGCGTAACTTTCTAACGGGTTATCGGATCTTAATGAAACTTGATATCTTGAAAGGCAAAAACTGAACTTTGGAACGGAACTTGGAAACGAAAACGAAACTATTGCCAGTGCGGATTTTAAATATGGCTAGAAACCAAAATTGTGAAAACAGTTGATAATTTTTGAAAGTACAGTTACATTTTTTTAACTTATACCTACCTGTTTTCAGACCGATCTCTTCTAGCTGCGTGTTCCTCACCTGCTGGATCGCCTGCTTAACATGGAAATAAAACAACCGACTGCCACCATAGATGGCATCGGAAGATTATAATTATGCAATAGTTGCGTTTTTGCTGATACAATGGTATCTGTTACCACGGTTTAAAGTCGTTTTTGCAGTTATCGCGGTATCTGATACCACGGTCAAAAGGCTTTTTTGCAGTTATCGTGGTATCTGATACCACGGTCAAAAGGCGTTTTTGCAGTTATCGTGGTATCTGGCCAGTTATCGTGGTATCAGATATTCAGATACTACGGTCCGACCGTGGTAACTGGCCGTGGTATCTGAAAAGTCATCTCACTTTCATCAAATTTTGTCAGATTGGTGAGAAAGAAGTTTAGCACTTAGTGATGTAACTGGATATCTGCTTTTCTTTTGGGATGACTTCGAAAAGTGCAATTTCAGCAAACGTCGTTTTTGCAGAGCACAGTGTATCAGATACCACGATAACTGCAAAAACGACTAATTGCAGATCCAGTTACCGTGGTAACAGATACCATAGTATCAGCAAAAACGCAACTATTATTTTACGATATAACAATGGCAACTTCATCCCAGACCCGCTTTATAATGTTTTCGGTATGATGGAAAATCGAAAATAGGCAGATTGGTGATGGCGCTTGTTATTGAAAAGGAACATGGGGATAATACCAGGTGTCAGTTCTGCTTTATACCTCACCGAGAGGAGGAGTCTTCGTCAAAAAGTTAGAAATATGAGAATAATAAGAACAAAAAAATAGATTTGCAATCGAGCGAAATGCGACACACCTTATTATTCTTGTGGCCATGTGGGATGAATAAATTTTGTTTTAAATGCCGATTTATTGGCACAGAAGAAATATCCATGGCGACAAGCTAAAAGCTTAAAGCAGAACTCTTACTAGAAATGCTGTTTTCGCGATGTGTCTCAGAAATATTGTTTTCCGAAAATACCCTTACTTTCCACGAGAAATTAGCAATTTTCGCGTTAGCGCTTGTAGACTCTATCAAGCCTCCCCCTCTCCGTCTTGGCGGCTCAGCGGCGACTGGACGCAAAATGTTTGAAAACTTAGCGCGCCTTGCTTAAACAGTAGGAAAACCAAGCAAAAAAAAAAGAAGTACGAAACATGAGATGGACCTGATGGTCTAGCATGTCAAAATGAAAACAACACTCAGAAGCTTACTATATCCTTTATGTGTGAACGATTATTGGCGAACCTTGAAGCTTCCGACGAACTTTGCGCTGCTTTACTGACAAAACTCGAAACGGCCGAAAAAGCGATAATACGACATAGAACAAAATGAAACAATGAAGACAGGCGGGAATTTCAGAAGTTTGTAAGAGTAAATAAATAAATAACAGTAACTGAAATAAACTTACTTATCATTCTGGGTGATCATAACATTTCATATGCATTAAACTGGACGTTCCTAAATTAACTGACCGCAGAAAACTCTTTCAAACGTTTTTGGAGCAAAGACAGTGTGTTGTCCCCAGTTTTTCCCTGTTTTCCCCCTCCCCTCCCGTCGTCCGTGCGTCGGTCCGAGAGGAACAAGAAGAGGCAACCAGTTTTCTCCGTATTCTGGTAATCCTTCTGCCCAGTTTTTACATAGTTTCATCCTATCATTTATTTCTGGTCGTATCTTTTAAGTGTGCTAGTTAATTCGTTTCGTGTTTGTGTAATTCGCAAATATTTTATTCCTCTAACTTTGAGCTATTTGGAAAATAATTTGATTGATTGATTGATTATCCTACCTAATTATCAGCACCAAGACTAGGCCTACTTTACCTACAGTAGTGGTATGCTTATTTGAACACTTTTTTAACTGCTCCACTACCTTGGCTTTCTTACTTGCATATAAAAAAGTAAAATAGAAAAGAAAAATAACAAACTTGATATCAGCTAACAGCCAACTATTTCAGGGTTATCCTGGCAGAAACTTGAAGCAGAAATTCAGTAAACTTTCTTTGATGTTGAATTTATTAAAAAGGTCCTTCCTCTTTTGAAGGCATCTGACGGTTCGGACCGCCATCTTCTCCATTGAAGGTGCGTTCCTCGCGGTAAACTTTCCAAGCTATAAAAAGCAAACCAGAAGCGTATTCTCGCCGTTCCCCGAGGACTCCACTTGAGGAGTCCCCGAGTTTTTGTTTGTCCCGGGGACTCACTCCCCGTATTCTCGCGAGTCCCCACGGACGGGGAATGCTCCGATTATCATCATCATCATCAAAAAGGACTCCCTTTCAAATTCGGAGGGGAATCAATTTTTGCTGTTGTAGGTGCTATGTAAAATTAATTAATAAGAATCAGAATAAACAAAACCAAAAATAAAGTGGATCTAGACTAATTTTTTCAGCTGCATATTCATTTTTCGAACAAAATCTATTTTAGAAGCATTCCCCGTATTTTCGCTGTTTATGTACGCGGAGTCCGCGTGGAGTGACTCCCTCTATTCTCGCCGTTCCCTTCGATTCCCCGAGGAGTCCTCGGGGAACGGCGAGAATACGCCTCAGGTGTCAGCTGAGTCACTTTCGTAGCTGAATTAGCAAAATATTCAAAAAGCGACAAAAGCGTGAGTGATTATTACTAGTGTTTTTATTAATAAATGCCTGGTTTGGGTTTTAGTTTTTTCTTCGCCGATCGTTCACTGTTAGCAGACGTTCACATAAGCATACCTCTACTGTACTACAAACCCGACTTCTCTTCTAGCAACAACTTTATAACTATTTCTGTTATTTTTAATCCGTATAACATCTTTTTGCATTTTATCCTTTTTAGGTGTGGAAGCTGATTATTCGGGACCCAGTTTAGAAGAGGGAAAAGTGACGTTGCAGTTCATGAAGGACCTCATGGCGCACTTCAAGGCACAGAAGAAATTGCATAGGAAGTTCGCATACAAGGTTTGTATAACAGGAGGACGAGGTGACAATCACTGGACGTTTTTATGTACACCATGAGGCGCGGAGGCAGGATTGGAGGGATGGTCGGAGGCAGGGCCTGAAACAGTATGGAGGCAGGACCGCGGGAGGAATATAACTCTATACACCTTGCGACCTGGGGCGTCATGAATGGGGGGGGGGGGGCGCCAATGTTGTCGGCCAGTCGGTAAAAAATAACCGAATCGGCGCAAAGGGCAAAGCACCGCGGTTTTTCGTAAAAACAGTTGATTTTTTCATGAAAACAATGTTTTTTTTTCTGAAAATCAGTCGATTTTTCAAAGCGTTTGTTTTTTTCTTAAAAATAGTCGGTTTTTCTCAACAAAGCGGTAGGTTTTTTCTTAAAGAAGGTCGGTTTTCTGAAAATCAGTCGATTTTTCGTAAAAATGTCGTTTTTTTTCTTGGAAACGTTTTTTTCTGCTAAAGCAGTCGGTAAAAATCACCAGCCAGTCGGTAAATACCTTGCCCCCCCCCCAAAAAAAAACATTTTGGCGACACCAGTAATTCCCCCCTCGCAGGAGGGTATACAAGGGGGGGGGGGGGGCAGTGGGCAGTCTCCCCCATATACTTGATTATATATTTTTGTAACAAACTAAGAAATTTAACATGGTAGTATGCTGTCTACCACAAATTCCGGATTTTGGGTATGCTTAACGCTGGCTACTCTTGAAGTTCAGAAATCAGTCAATTATACTTCAGTACAGTTGAGTAGGTCAGTGATTCCCAACCGGTGGTGGTACGCGTAGCCAAAGGGGTACTGGATACCCTCGCAAGGGGTATGCGAAGGTAAAGTCAAGTTAGTCTATAGCTCTAATACCTCGCTTCGGTCGTGTTTGTGTTCCTTAACTCAGTTTCAGTATTTTTTTTCAAAATCAAATACCCCATCGTACGCAGTTTCAGATTTACATGCCTTATCATTGATAACAACATTGTAAATATCGTCTTTTTGCCATTCTAATCGTGGCAAAAAAAAATCGTCGAAAACGGGGCATGGAACCTTTTTGGACCTTGATTAGGAGTACGCGGTACGGAAAAGTTTGGGAACCACTGGAGGAGGTCACTGTGAGAATACGCAGCATTTGGCATAGGGGAACCAGCGCTGGGCATAGACTATCCTTGAATGAAGGATTTGTGGTAGTCGCTACACTGTCAGAAGTTAAAGACCTAATCCAAACATTCTGTTTACCGTCTCTCCTTGATAGCATGCCACGGGTTTGTTTAGATTTGAACCCGATTGCCGAGTTGTTGTTTTGGCTCGAGAAAAAAACCACGCACAACGTCTTCGTTTGTAGATGGCGGAATTTTCCAGGATTGATTAGCAAAGAATCATAAGACCTAACTGATAATTTTTGTATGTCTTCAGAGGTACCACACTGGTCTTGGTTTTATAATTTATTTGTATTTGTAATAAAACAGTTGGAGCATTAGATGGAAATTATTATTTTTACCCTTGGCTCCCTACGTGCCATAACAGCTGTCCATGATAATCGGCTGAGATTTAGTCCAGACCGAGTTATTTCAAACCTAGGAAATTTGGTGGCTTTTTTTTTATTTGCTCACTGTTTTATGGTGTTTTTAGTGGTTTTGAACATTCATAGTGACAGAAGGGATGGTTAGCATTGTGTGTGTGGTAGAAAGACCATCTTTTATGGCCCGCTTTAATTACACAAGGATTCGTAGTTTCAACACTAAGGATGTTAGCTGTTATGCTGTATTGCTGGCGATCCGAATGCTTTCGTATACCCGTCCTGTCATCTTTCTCAGATTTGTCAAGGTAGCCTACTCATTTGAAGCTCTTCGGACTTTGGCTTGTCTTACAGGGTCATGCTACAACCCCCCCCCCCCCCCCAAGCCGGACGGTAGGAACCACCGAGACTCGAACCAGCGACCCTTCTCTTACGAGTTAGGCATACTTCTGTTCGTTTCTTCTATAAAAATAACATTTAATTTTTAATGTCAGCTTCTATAAATATTCCTTGAGCCCAAGCTGACTTTGAAACATATTCAAATAGTGCGTAAAACAGATAAGTCAGCTACGATGCTTTAGCAGCGATATTTCGGCCCTTCTTGGCAAGATTGACAGCCTGACGAGGACCCTTGCCAAGAAGGGCCGAAATATCGCTGCTAAAGCATCGCAGCTAACGTATCCGTTTTATGCATTATTTGAATATATTGTTAGATTCTGTATATGATCTTATTTTTTTTGTCTTTTTTAGATTCTGCTAGATATCAAGGACTACTTAATGAAGCAGCCGACATTGGTGGACGTCCCCATCCCGAATGACTCAAAATTCACTGTCTGCGGAGATATTCACGGCCAGTTCTATGACCTGATGAACATATTTGATCTCAACGGTATACCTTCCGAGTCAAACCCGTATGTAAGTGAAAGCATTGTTTGTTGTGATTGTCTGGAATCCCGTACCTTAAAGGACCCATCGTGTCTATAATGCCAATGCAACTTAATTCCGTAACTGCGTTCATTAATTCTTAAGCCCGGTGGCCCAAATTTCATATGTTACGTTCTAAGCCAGCTAACGATACTTCACTCTACAATTCACTATTTTCCATGCGCCTTATGCTCCCGATGAATGTTCGGTTATCATGGTATTGATGCGTAAAACCGGTTATAATGCGGTTATGGTGCATAATGGGATCTTTATTTTACCTTTTATGGTGACACGATACATCCAATCTTACGGTGATACACCTATCCATTAATCCAATATGTACAGTTGACACCACACTGACTCTTATTTATACTTGCCACATACCACGTAACTGAGGACACAACTGCCTCTACACCTAAGCTGAACTTTAACTTCACTGCAAAAAATTAGACTCAAACTAAGATTCAAAGCTCAGAACTGACTAACCGAGAACTCAGTCTGCTATTCCTAACTCCTTTTCATGTCCTTAATCGTGGTTACGTACCTTAATTGTGTACACACGCATTTAGCCATGCTACACGAGGTGACTTGATCGACACTTTTATAATTTGCCATAGTTATTACTTATTATGATAACATAAGGCCTGATGATGTCCTCACTTTCAACTACAGCGGTCTGAAAGGACACAACTTGAAACTGAGTGGTAAGAAATTCCGAGAAGATATTGGAAAATGGAGCTTTACAAACCGAATAGTAGATTACTGGAATAATCTCCCAGAAAGTGTGATAAATGCCGAAAATATCAACCAATTCAAAGCAGGTGTCGACTACCACCTAGCTGTAATTCAATTTAGTGTGTAAAGTGTCCCGAGAAATTTATAGAGGCGAAAGCCTTATTATTGCAGTTATATTATTATATTATTATTATTGTTGCACCTGCTTGAAACCATTATTGTGCAGATACCATGGTATCTGATACCACGGTAGAAAGGCGTTTTTGCAGTGATAATAATAATTATTTGTAACCCACTGCACAAAAACAATGTGAAGATAGTGGAGTAAAGAAGAGGAAGAAATAAACAACTGAAAGTAACACTAGTACAACAAAATAAACACAAAAATCAACAGAACAAACGGATGAGCCCGTGCTATGGAGTAAGTCGTTTATATGCCTGCCCAGATAAATTATTATGAAGCTTATGAAGTTTTGCCGTTCTGTCGGGAGCTTAGTATTTTCGGATTATTCTCCAGTTTCGATACGACATAGTACGATACGATAGCAGTATATATATATATATATATATATCAGTATATATCGGGAGCTTCGTATTTTCGGATTATTCTCCGATTTCGATATGATATAGTCCGATACGATAGCAGTTATCGTGGTATCTGGGCAGTTATCATGGTAACTGATCGTTATATCTGAAAAGTCATCTCACTTTCTTCATTACCAAAAAGATAGCCGAGGATTTTGTCATAATGGTGAGAAAGAAGTTTGGAAGTTAGTGATGCGACTGGATATCAGTTTTTCTTTAGGGATGACTTCGAAAAGTGCAATTTCGGCAGTTGTCGTTTTTACAGAGCAACCGTGGTATCAGATACCACGGTAACTGCAAACACTACTAATACTCAATATGACTAAGTCCAAAACACGCCAGTGACCCTCGGGAAGAACGAGAAAACGTAGCACTAACGACTTAAACACAACAGCTCAATCCTGTGTTAACCAATCACGGCGATCTTTGGGAGCAGAGATGATACCGCTTCTGGCTCTTCCGCTAGGTACCCGGCGATTGTGCATTGACAAGGAGAGTTAGTCATCAAGAGTATTGCAGATCCAGTCACCGTGGTAACAGATACCATGGTATCTGCAAAAATGCAACTAATTTTACGATCATCAGTTACAAGTGGTCATGCGCTGGACCTGGCTGAACCATCTGAGTTGCTATAGACGGATCCATTACAAGGCAAAGTCTAGTTCCGGCTGAACAGATGTGCGCGGATACTGCGCCTCTTTGCAGAATTTACGCGTTTTGCGCCGCTTGCATTTTAAAGTTGAGTTGAAGATCTATCACAGTTTCATCATTTTATTATTTTTATTTGATTCCTTCAAAACTGAGGAGTGTTGAAATGCAACACATTTTAAACAACAACGCACCAGACGGTTTCACACACAATTTTATTTTGTTCACTGACTCCGTTTTCAAAAATGGGTTAGAGACAAATTACTTACTTACTTCTATGAAGTTTCAGCAGCTGACTAAGCCTACAAACACAATAGCCTGCGAACGAGACAATTTATTTATGGTTAACCAGCTCAGCTATAGCAACCACTTGGTCTCGGATGTTCTAAACATACATTGTTGATGGACTATGATTTTGCACGAATATTTCTTTCAGCTGTTTAACGGCGATTTTGTTGACCGAGGATCATTTTCAGTGGAGTGCATTTTCACATTGTTTGGCTTCAAATTGTTATACCCCAGTCATTTCTTCATGGCACGAGGTAAGTTCAGTTCGGTGAGATATAGGAATAGTTTCAAGTTTCCAAGTACTCGCAGCGATGGTTTCAGACAAATTCACTCCTGAATCCTCACTAATATCCTGAATCCCCTTATTTAAAGGACCCGTTGTACTTATAATAGCAATGAAAGCTACTTCCGTAGCTTACATTCTGGACCCGCTAACGACACCTCACTAATCTTTGCACTTGCCGCGATTCACTAGTTTCCATGCGCATTATGCGTAAAACCGGCTTGCTGAATCTTGCCATGTCTTTGCTAGAAGTCAATGGGTTTGGGAAAAGACTTGAAAGAGCCAAATCCGTGGATAATTTGTTAAAATCAGACCTTAGTTTACAGTCTTCAGATGGTTTTGAATATTGGAACCTAAACAGTAAATAGTGTGAGGTATATGCTTTAAAATTAGGCCAACGGGGTCACAAAAGTAGTAGGTCAGAGATACGTTTTAGGTGCTAAATTATTTGGGTTGGGAAAAAACTAGTTAGAAAAGTTTGAACCTAATTGGTGACAGTTGTTGCGTTTTAACAGATACTACGGTATGTGATACCACGGTCTAAAGTTGTTTTTGCAGGTACTGAGTATCTGGCCAGTTACCGTGGTATCTGATATTGAGATACCACTGTCGCGACCGTAGCAACCGACCGTGGTATCTGAAAAAGCCATGTCTCTTTCACCGTCACCATCACCAAGTTTGGCACCTGTGATGTGAGTGGACATAAGTATTTATTTTCGGATGAGTTCCATTAGCGATTTCGACAATTGTCGTTTTGCAAAGCAACCGTAGGATCAGATACCACGATAACTGCAAAACTAGAAAACGTAAATCCAGTTACCCTGGTATCAGATGCCATGGCATCTGCAAAAACGCAACTATTTACGAAGAGGTAGGCCGTCCAAAATATTATTTTCTTTGCCTCAAGAAAACTATGCTCGCACAGAAGGGTAAGACCATACTCTCAGAAGTTTCATAACGGACAACACAAGTATACGGAGTTTCAAATGTTAACTGTTATGATTTTCAAACGTTACGCATTGAATCGTCATACATACAAGAAGAGCCGAGATACCGCCGACAAAACACCTGCCGCCTTTTTTTCTGTCATCGTGATTTCGGAAAATTCAGCAAATAGTTTGTTCGACTCTTCCTGGGAATGCTTGTTATGTATAACGTTTATCATAACAGATAATATCATGTGTTGCGTGTTAAAACTGTGCATTCTTGTGTTATCTGTTATAACAGCAGGCCAATTGGTGATAAGAGTTTTGTACATTCTCTGAGAGCGTGTTCCACCCTACTTACCATAGTGTTATGAAGCCGTAAATTGTTGTTGTGGGCCCTTAAACGTTAACCCACTGTTACGAACTGTCTATGCAACGCTTCTCTGTACATGGCCCCCGAGCGGTGTGGGTCATGCTTAACGGTACAAAGTAACGTGCAAACAAACTAGTGTCCACCTCATTGATCAGTTATAGAGAACGTAGATGTGTATTTATACTTGAGAAATAAAGGTCCAAAATATATGTATACAGCATTTAACTTTCAATGCTCTCCGGCAACTACCTTCCACTGGTCCAACTCAAAACGAACTGAATTAAATTTCTCCCAAATCTCTACTTCAAACTTGAAGGATTGAGATTACTCATCGCCAGGAACCTGAATGTTACCTGGCAGATTAAACTGAAAGAACCAAGGTGCAGCCAGCTCCCTGGTGAAAGTACACCTTGGTTACAATAGGTACTGCGCATGACGCCACGGATCCTAGATTCTTGGCGTCAAGGCTGGAACACAATTTTATATTTTTGGCAAAATATCATACTGTGGGCTGATCGGACCAATCACGTCACAGATATCGTTGTTACCACGCTAACTACGATCCTAACTCCCGAGCGTCGAAGCAAATATTTACTATTTTGAGAAGGTTGGAATGGTCAGTGTACTAACTTTTCACAAGGCTGGGACGGAACTAGTAACCTAACTAACAGTTTCTTTTCTTAGAAGAGTGGAATCTCATTCATTTTGGAATGAAATTGGAATGACATTTTGGAATGAATTCCGTTCATTTTCCGTCCATTTCAGGCAATCATGAAAGCCAAACAATGAACCAAATGTATGGCTTTGAAGGTGAGGTTAAAGCAAAGTACAACGCTCAGATGGCGGAATTGTTTACCGAAGTGTATAACTGGCTGCCACTTTCACATTGCCTTAATGATCGAGTCTTGGTAAGTACCCTAGTACTCAGAGTAGACATCTTTAACCGATAGTGTAAAACGGACACGTCAGTTGAATTTTATTAGAGCTATATTTAGCCGTGTCCAAAATGAAATCACAGCAACCTTTTATTCAAGAAGTCAAGTATTTAACGCTAAGCTAGAATCTTTAGCTAGAAGCTAGAATGCTAGAAAATTAGAATGCTAGAAAACTAGAAAGCTCGAATAGTTTTCCCACAAGTTCGTTTTTCCACCTTGAGCGGCTTTGAGCCTGAAGAGGACCCTTTATCTTTAACCCAGTTGGGGGAGGGGGGGGGGGGGGGGGGCTTGCACGGCCGCTTTTCAACCGTAGAGTCAGTATCCAGATTCTGCCTACCCGAGAAAATGAACCTTAGCCAAAATTGGCAGCATTGACCACTAGGAAGCCGGACCATGACTGGGAAGGTGCAAAAACCGACCAATAAGAGGCGGGACTTATTTTGTTGGTAAAACGTTTAAAACTTTTAAAGTTTAATCAAAGAGGGCTGAGATCCGACAGTCAAGTTAAATATTACCTATTCACTTAACTAGGCCTGAAAACACGATAAAACTGCGTTACTTGCTTTGTTCGTAATCCACAGATAATCGATTGCACCGAATTAACTTTTTTTCTTTCGGATATGTAGCACCTTTATGTTCTTGTCCCTCTATGCTTATTTTCCAACTACAAATGTAAGCCAGTGCCGAAAACAAAAAATGTCGAATTCCTTGCAAGAGATATCTCATCATCATTTTCCTACTTTTCACAGGCATAAGTTTTAGCATCATTAACCCTGGAAATGTAGGCCTTTCTGGAAATTAAAATCTCTGCGTTTGGGTGAAATAAATATTCACCAACCAAATGTTAACCATTGCGGAAAAAAAGTCTTGTATTTGATTGCGGAACACGGGTAAGTCAGCAGAGATTTGTTCTAAGGATATTTCGGTCCTTCTTGGTGAGGTTAATCTTTTAACCCCTGAAATGCAGACCTTCGTTTAAATTTGAATTCTCCGCGTCTGGGTGAATTTTGGGTTGTCGTTGGGTTGCCTTAACGTTATTACTAGAGCCCCGGGTGATAACATACAAAATCTCTTAGATGAGTCGAAATATTTCAGTGTATAAAAATAACAGACGTGAAAATAAGCTGCCTTTTCAGTTAAACTTTAAAGGACACCTCACAATGAGTATTGTTTATGTTCAAATATTCTAAAACCGTTGAATGCTTCAAAAATAGGCCTGGCTGTTATCAAATAATCAATGGCGTTGGCGGTTTTAAGCTTTTCTCCAGCCCCGTTGACTTCTAGGAAAAACACGGACTAAAGTTAGATAACCGGCTTATCAGACGAGGAGCTTGCCGCAAACAATCGCTGCGAGCAGGATACGCGTCGAACGCATTGAAAAGTATGAAAACAAGAGTTTGGTTTTCGTAAATACCTTGTTATCTGATACCGCGGACTAAAGTCGTTTAGCAGACGCTAAAACCAGTAATCGTGGGCAGTAGCCGTGGTATCTGAAAAATTCATCTCACTTTCAGCATCACCCACACAGGAGTCTGGGTTTTTGTCAAATTGATGGGAAAAAACTTAGGCACTTGTGATGTGAGTGGATATTAGTATTTCTTTTGGGACGACTCTAGAAGCGCATATTCGGCAACTGTCGTTTTTGCAATAGTAGTATAAGATACCACGGTAACTGCAAAAACGACATGATGCAAATCCAGTTACCGTGATAGCTGCAAAAACGCAACTAAGGAAAGTGTGAAAATCACCGAGGCATTGTTGGGGGGGGGGGGGGGGTAGACTATACAATATTAGATTTGGGTCTCTCGATAAAAGAATAGATGGAGGGATTGCGGAATGCGCATGGAAAATAATGGATTGTGCAAATACGAGGTAGTGCTTGTGGCTTTGGAGTTTGGAATATGACAAATCCAGTTTTGGTCTCCGAGCTTAGAAGTAACGAATGAAATTACGCAAGTAGGTTTTATTGGCATTATAGTCACGATGGGTCCTTGAAGGAAATAAACTACTAACAAACTTTGCTCTCTGCCGGATTCAGCTCTGTCTTCATATGTGTAATTTTAAGTCGTTTTTCAGCGGATTGTGGGCCACACACTTCTGAGTGTTTGTTGTGGAAACACGACTGTGTGCCACACAGTCATGCCACAAGTTGAAACACGCGGAAACAATTCAATTCAATTCAGTTTTATTTCAACACCAATTACGGACTAGCCGAATAGCAGGTGGTAAAGTCAGCATACATTAAAAACTAACCAAAATTGTCAACATATACTAGAAAGTGGTCGAATTTCATATAAAATACTGAGATCAAACAATATAAAAAGTAACGATTGGGGAAATAGACAACGAGGGGTAAAATAATAACCTATTAAATAAGTCTAATTATAAATAAGCCGTTTTGTCTATTTTTTGGCGGCAAATGTCCGAAAATAAAAATATAACCTTATATAACCTCAATAACTATAACTTTAAGCTTACGACCTGACCATTTCTTGTAAAAAGGATCCTAAATTTTATTTTTGATTGCTTGGAAAAGTTGTTACTTTTATTAATTTGACTTCATTTTGCTGATAAATTTGAACTTCGTGCCAAATTCGAGCCAGATCTAAAATCACCTCGACAGTTGTTTGTCAAATTCGAGCCAAAAAAATCTTATTGGTCGCGGAAACAAATTTATGGGCCACACCAATGACCGCGGAAACACTCTTTTCGAGCCACAAACGCTTTGCGGAATCGCGGAAATCTCCTCTAGCAGCTTGATATCTCGACGCATTTCTATCATGTTCTCATGGTTTCTGCTAGATGAATTTGTCCTTAGGCTTGATGTCTTCGTGATCTTTCTGGGCGGTTCTGAACTAAAACTGTAAACTGCTTAAAGACTGTCAGCTGCGCCAAGTTTGGTCCATGACTGGACTTGGTGCTATGTATCTGCCATCTAGGTAAACAGTCGTGGAATAGCATGACATTTAAGATGGTCGTTACAGATCAGTTCCAGATGGCGTGTAATGAGTCGTTGGACTATTCTTTCTGGTTTATGGAGGAGTTTCGTTCACGTTAAACTCAAAAGAAATAGGAACCGTGATTTTCGTTTTTTTTTTCTTGATTAGCTAGTTATCCCTCTAAGAGGATGTGCGAGAGATAAATGATGATGATGATGATGATTTTATTTATGACCCGTCAAAATAAACACAAGACACAAAGGCGGAGTAAGTAATAAGGAAAAAAGAGAAAGAGAAAGGGAAACACGAAAGAGAATAACTTCCAAAATATACAGTATAACTTTTACCAACTAAACCAAGAGGGTTTTCCAGTCGTGATCAATATTTTGGCTATAAGTTTCTATTTGTTTCTCCACTGCAGTTAGTGGATCACTAATTTTTTATAACGACTGGAAATTTTAGAGTTTCTCGTCCAAGGGGGGAGGCGCAATATATATTTGGCAAAACGATAAAATGTTGACCGGATATATTTTCGGATATTTCGGGGTTTTAGGTTTCGGTTTGCCGGTAGTCCAACCGAATTATCCGAAATTGTATTTATCTCTCGCACATCAACAAATAGGAATAAAACATTTACGAAATACACAGATACGACACAAATTAACTAAGACACTTACAAAATATGACCAGAAATAAATGATGGGATGAAACTATGAGAAAATTTGGGCAGAAGAATTAGCAGGATATGGAGAAAACTGATTGCCAGTGTTCCTCTCGGACCGACAAAACAACCGAAATATGACCTCGATTTTTGCGAGGGGTTGCTCACTCGCTGAGCACCACTGTACACCCTCCCTGGGCACCGGCTCTCGCCCCGAAATGAAAAATGGCTGGGCACAGGCGGGCACCGTCTAGGCACCGTCTCTCGCCCCGAAATGAAAAATTGCTGGGCACCGACGGGCACCGGCTGGGCACACCTGGGCACCGGGCACCACTGTACAAACATTTTGAGAGTGAGCAACCCCTCGGATTTTTGTTTCAACCATTGGCAATCACCACTTGCAATTTGCCAATATCATGAAAAACGGTCATTGAGATTTGTGCAAAAAAATCGTGAAATGAGATTTTGTACCGAGAATTGTTACGAGAAACAGTTGATCCTAGCAAAAAACCGGTAATTCGCGAAATTTAAGATTGATCGTCTTCTTAGCATTCACCTGTCGAAGAGATATTCCTCAGTGTAATACGTCAAGAAACATACTGTTTGTCCCATCGGGTAACCTAAATTTTAGCGCTTTTAATTGAGCTCGAAAATTATTCAAGTTTGTGATCTTTTATTTTATTTAAAACTATTGTCAAAACATTGAAATACCTTACTTAAGATCCCTGACAGTAATTTATGTTCCTAAGAATTTTTGAATCCCAATCTGTTCACATTATTGGCCGTCTCTCTGGTCCCGCTTTTCAAACGGTGTTTCTGGTTATTAACTTCGTTAACTCTGTGTTATTGATCATCTATTAAATCGCTGCAAGGAATTCGAGCTCGGGTGAGAATGTTGTGATTTTGTATTGCATTTATTTCTTCTGACCTAGAGTATTGGAGAAGATTTTGCTCTTCCAATATGTACCGTTGTTTATGTTTTGAATCTTACCGTGTTCGTTCCTTTCTAATCTAGAGAGATCTTTCTGAAAGGAAGCCTTTTCTGGAAATTAGAAATTAAAAAGTTCATGCTCATAACAAGCGCTGTCAATGGAAGTTTTTATGTACCATAATGAATGTGTCGTATGACGATATTGCTAATTACTTACTTGTACTTGTATCAGTACGCGAGCTGTGCAGCTCTCTGTGGCGATACCAGCTGTCGGACCGAATCATGCTACGAATGTCTGTCTTTTGTGAAGGCCATCGAGAGTTGAAACCAGGAAGAGGTCCCCCCCCCCTTTCATGACGGCTGAAACCTCTGATTGGCTCGAGGTCTTCTTTGAGGGTGCTGAGCCACGTTTGACGTTGGCCCCCGCGGAAGTTCTTAAAGTTTAACTGAAACGCCAGCTTTTTTTTGTATCATTTGACTTTATGCACTGCATTATTTGGATTGTGTCAAAGCACTAGTGTCAAAGCTATTTACTGTTTATGTTCCAGTATTCAAAACTGTTTGAAGACTGTATAACTAGACTATCCGCAACTTTCGCTGTTTTAAGCCTTTACCCAGGCCCATTGACTTCGCAAAATGTCGGCAAACCTCAGATAACCGGTTTTTCGCATCAGTTGCTGGATACGCGGACACTCGTCGGGAGCGTAATGCGCATGGAAAATAGCGAATCGTGGCAAGTGCAAAGATTAGTGAGGTGTCGTTAGCGGGGTTAGAATCTAACATATGAAATTTGGGACTCCGGGTTTAAAAATGAATGAATGCAATTACGGAAGTAGGTTGCATTTGGATTTTTTTCTTCTACTATTTGCTCTAGTATGACGTTCAGAATATCAACGGCCGTTCTCACAACGCAAAATTCTACTATGATGCGGAAAATTTGAATATCAGTACAACCAAGACGCGCTTTTCAGTGACCAATGATCAACTCGTGGAAGGTAGCTCACTGAGTGAAATTTGAGTGACATTTTTGTCAAGCATAAAACGCAGTTACAAGTGTACAGATGTACCACAAATCCGACAGAGAAATTCCACTAAATGGAAATCGATCATTCGTCAATAGCGGAACAACGAAGAAACGACTTTTCATCGGGTCTTCAAGTCTCTTAAAGTGGATAATTGAGGGATAACTTTTCTCGAACAGGTATGCAATGCATATCTTCCTATGTCCCACAGGAAGTTATTTTATGACAATTACTTTTGTGGAGAAATAAAATTCTCAAATACTGAGAAGTAGAAGCTGACCTTCAAAAAATAAATTAAAAAAACACTTTCAGTAAAAAACAAAAAAAAACTTAAAAAAAAAAAAAATAAGAAATAAAATAAATTTTGAAAAATGACAGAACATTTTGCTCTATCAGATAACCAATATATGCCCTATGGCCCCTAGGTCATAGCTTGTCACAGTCAGATTACCACTCAAAATACAGCTTGTCAGCTGAACTGCTGAAACAACATCCTACTATCCCTTGCTTTCCAAAAGCTAGTTTATCAGCATTGAACAAATTAGAGAACATCTTACTCTCACAGATGCAACCAGCCTATTCCCTAGGTCATACCTTAATACAATCAGATTTCATCTGAAAATACAGCTTGTCAACTGAAACAACATCCTACTATCCCTTTCTTTCCAAAGGCTAGTTATTCAGCACTGGTCACTGTCTTTGTTCTGGAATTATCAACACGTGGGGTGGGGTTTGTTATTGTTTTCTTTTTACTTCCATGACCCCTAGAATAGTCATCTTAGTAGATCTAGAATAGGTTTTCACGACCGCTAGATGGCATCTGAATCGCCAAATAAGTAAAAGGCTGTATTGGTAGAAACTAAAGTGCTTAGGTCCCAACAGTAGTCATTTTAGTAGGTCAACAGTAGGCTTGGGTTGCTACTTTACTAAAATAAAATTCCCTACTCCATTATCAAAGAAGAGTAAGACCTAACTATAAAAATATTGTTCGAAAAAGTTATAATAGTTAACATACCTCCATCTCGGTTCATATCGGTATAACAACCTCTACGGCCATTTAAAAATATCAACCTCGCTGCGCTCGGCTGATATTTTTCATAACCTGCCTCGCCTTCGGCTCGGACAGGTTATTTTCGATGGCCGTCTCGTTGTTATTTTCCGATATCAACCTCGATGTCTGAAGTTAACCTTTGATAACTTTTCTCGAACAGATATGCAGTGCGTAACTTCCTATGTCCCACAGGAAGTTATTTTATGACAATTTCTTTTGTGGAGGATGTTACGACCTCGTATCACCCTCAAGAGAGGCTGATATGAAGCCGTAACAGCCTCCGCAGAAGTTCATCGAGCACTTTTTCCTCAAATACTGAATTCATCGAGCACTTTTCCTCAAATAGTGAAAAGCAGAAGCTGACCTCCACAGAATAAATTAAAAACAATACTTTCAGTAAAAAACACAAAATAATACTTTAAAAATACAAAAAAATAAAGTAAGAAGTAAATAAATGTTGAAAAATGACAGAACATCTTACTCTCTTAGACAACCAGCCTATGCCCTGGGTCATACCTTGTCATAATCAAATTTCCACTGAAAATAAAGCTTGTCAACTGAAACAACATCCTACTTTCCAAAAAGGTAGTTAATGAGCACTTAAAACTGTCTTTGAGTGAGGAAAGATATATTACGATTTTGAAAGACCACGTGATACCCAGTGTTGCCACCTTTTTGTGAAGGAACCTGTGACTTTTGGCTGCAAAATCTTGTTACATTCTGTCGCCTACGAAATTGGGCCTTATTTACCAACTATTAGCTAGAAATCTCGCTTTATCATCTTTATGATTATATGCCTAAGCTTCATTTCTCGATTAACTGTCAAGATGTAAGGAACCTGTCGCAGAACCCGGGCTCACTTTTCGAGGAAGTCCAGAATATGTGACAAATATCAGAATTCTGCAACCACTGGCAACACTGTTATCGTAAAGCACGTTTTTGCCTGATTTCAAATTTCTTGAGCGAAGCAATCTAATCTTCTGCAAAGCTGTCGCTATCAAATACACTAAATGTGTGTGAACATACTAAAAGCACAGTTGTCAGAGTCAACTGTTTTGCGCAGATTCGTGAAATGTTGTGCTGTCACCCGTGAGGATTTGAAACACCAATATTCAGAATCTGATGAATTTTCATGATTTTTTTTAGCAACCCCGAAAAACTCTTTTTTCTTGGATCTTGTTTTCGACAGATACTTCGGTGCCGAATTACCTATGCGAAGAAAAAAGCCTAGTGTAGTTTGACCAAGCTCTTAGGGAGTAGCCTACTTTATCAGTTAAAATAGAAAAAAAATACATGACTTTCTGTTATAAAGCAAAATTCTAAAGCAGACTGTAACTGTCGATACCTGTTCGAAAAAGTTATAATAGTTAACATACCTCCATCTCGGTTGATATCGGAATAACAATATTGACGGCCATTTAAAAATATCAACCTCGCTGCGCACGGCTGATATTTTTCATAACCTGCCTCGCCTTCGGCTCGAACAGGTTATTTTCAGTGGCCGTCTCGTTGTTATTTTCCGATATCAACCTCGATGTCTGAAGTTAACCTTTAATAACTAGATTGTCTTATCCAAACCCTTTTCGGTTAAGCTTTATAGCCGGGAAAATGGGATGGCCATCTTCGCCAGAGTGTGGTCGCCTCTTCGGGCGACTACACTAAAGGCTATTCTTAGTAATACATCTGGCTAATAAATTGACTCCGCCAAACGGAAATGGCAGCTTACTTTATTCGAGCGGTGTTTTGGCCCTTCTTGGCAAGGGTCCTCTTCAGGTTCAATCTCGGTAAGTGAACCTGTGATCACAGGTATCACAGGTTCACTGTTCTTCATATATATTCATCATTGTATATATTGTACCTCATTATATACATCATTATATCATATATAATGTATTCATATATAATCATAATATAAGTTCCTGCTACTAAGCCTTGTTTAAACTAAGTTTCTCAAATAAGCTAAGCTAGAAAGAATAAGCTAAGCTAGAAAAATTAAACTGTGGTCACAGGCGATGTCACAGGTTCACTTTTCTTCATAAATATATTCATCATCATATATTCATCATATATATTCCTATATATTCGTCATATATTCATATGTATTAATCGTATGTATTCATATGCATTAATCGGATATATTCATCCTCATTCCTGCCACTAAAAATAAATAAGTAAATAAATAAATTTTTCTCCTCTTGAATGGTCCGGAAAGTTGCATTCCCTTGCAAAGGTCCACAGGATTGAAAAGTTGGAGGTGCAAGTCTGGTCTGGTGAATGTGGTATTTGTTATTTATATTGTATTTATGGTATTGCGGATGATTACTCGTTACTTATTTAAGTTAAACTGTTTTTTTCATTGTATGTTGTTCCCGAGCATTCGAGATGCCTCTCTGCCGGGAAAGAAGTGTTATTTATTTTATAAATTTTTTACGTAAATATATAAACCTGAACCTGAACCTGAAATAAGCCTTGTTTATACTAAGTTTCTCAAATGATAAAACAGTGTTAAACTTTGACTGTAAGTCGATTGCATGAGGTTCACGTCCTTCGCGCCGTAAAAGTTAACTGTTCGTCAGAGTTCGTGGAGTTAAGTCTGAACTTCCTCCGAAACATGTCGATTCCCTTACTTCTTATTAAGTTTGAAGACAATTCGGCGACGAAAGGAACAACGAGCATGAAAGTAAACGTGCAGTCAGTTTCAGTTTCAGTTTGTTTATTAACAAAAAGCAAATCATACACTGTAAACTAACTACACCCTAAGTGAGCACTGCCCGTAACGGGTGACAGTATTCATTCATTTGTCAAGAAAAGAAATACAAGGTCGTAAAAATTCATTTTGAAAGAAATACAAGAAAAGAAATACAAGGTCGTCTTCACTGTGATCATAAAAATTCATTTCTGTCGAATTGTAAATTTGTAATTCATCTATTTCAATAAGAAAACGACCGGGGGCCGCTACACTACAGAAAAATACAAAAATAAAACAGAAAGGGATGGAAAGTATAAGTGGAAAGCACGAAGCCTCCAACAATACAGGCACACAGGCCTCAATCAAGATGGGTCGAGTCTACAGTACAGTACTTTCTCCCAAGCTCGCATCAGAGGCAGAGAGACAGATCTGCCGGACAGACAGGATCAGCAGCAGGTGATTGCTCGATTATCGATTTGCAGGACCATCCTTCCGGACTTCGTTACACCCTCTATTGGCCCTAATACGCGAAGCAAGGATTACTCGAAACCCAAGAAAGATATAGTCATTCGTTCCTTATTTCACTCAACATTCCAACTGTACTTGATCTGTATGCTCGTTTCGTAATTTTTCTCCAATTTCCACCCGTGTTAGCCTAGTGCTATTAGGGTTTAAATGAAATTGATTGATTGATTGATTTGAGGAACCGTGACTGAGGGAAAGAACCGGAAAACGTCCCATGTAAATGGGTATAATGGAGGTATAAAGTCAAGTTCGAGATATTGTGGGTAATGTAAAAATGCAAGCTTTGAAATCTAATATGACAGTGAATGATAGTAAATCTTGCACTGTGACAATTTCTTTTTTTAAATCTGTCAACCCTACTTTTCTACCTGAAATTTCAGATTCCTTGAGAGTAGACAAAATTAAACTCCTAGGGATAATCTTAACTCAAGATTTAGAATGGGAAGCACAGACGACTAGCATGGTAAAGCGAGGGAATGCCGGACTTCAGATGCTTAAGCTCATGTCCAGGCATGGGGCACCCACTAAACACTAAATTTCATTTATCCGACTAAATTTGGCATTTTGGCCTCACGGTAGAACAGACCGCCAGAATTGAGAAAATTCAACAAAGAGCTCTAATCATAGCGTCAAAGGTGGCAGAGAGGTCCTATGAAGAGTTACTACGTAAATTCGAAATCGCCTCCCTACACGAAGGAAGGCCGAAACTCTGCATGGAGTTTGGTTTCAAATCTCTGAATCACCCAATCTACACAAATATTTCCCTTCTGAAAAGCTGACAAAAGGCTCCCTCGCAAGGTAGCTACTGCGGTTGAAAATTGCAGCCAATTAAATGTGTTGTATAACGAAGCATAAGCTGAGCTGCTAGTTTCAATTTATAATGTTATTTATGCGCATTATATATGCGTAGGCCTATGACTATTCCAAACAATTTTGGCGTAAGCCATGATAAGTTTTTGGTGAATGAAAAGATTTATCTATCTATCTATTTGGATATTTTTAGTAGTAAAAAGCAAAACAAAAAGGTTCATCACACGCCCTTTTCTTTTTTTCACAAAACAAGTGTGCTGGTGAATTTGTTTATTTTGATCAATTTTTGTTGTACGATATTTGATAACAGATTTAATAGGCTGGTTTGTTTTTAGGTTTCGTCACCTGTTTGCATTTATGTACGTGTGTGCGAAGTTTTATACATCACTCTCAGTTTTGGAAGAATCAGTCTACCACAAACCCCTTGTTATGGCACTTGCAGCTCCGCTCAAGTGCCATATACCGATCACCTTTCGGTCGGTCAGTCGGTCGGTCTGTCCACTCATCTCGAGTCAGGGCACTTCCAGATGTGCTGGGAGGATGAAACTTGGCAGGCATATTAGGGACCCGACCAAACTAACCTGAAAATAATCATTTTCCCGATCCGACCATATGCGGGGGAGTGGAGGGCGCTGGAAACTTGAAAATTTAGGGCATTTTGTCACACTTTTTCGAGCTAGGCTACTTCCAGATGTGCTAGGACCATGAAACTTGGCAGGCATATCAGAGACCCGACCAAACAAACTTAGAAATAATCATTTTTCCGATCCGACCATTTTGGGGGGGAGTGGAGGGCAGGGGAATCCGGGAAATTGAGTGGAATGTAACTTTCGAACGGGTGATCGGATTGCAATGAAACTTAATAACTGAATAGATTATATATCTGTGATGTCCCGTTTAAAGTCTTGACCGGATTTGGTAGCCAGGGGAGTTGGGGGGGGGGACCGGAAATTTCAAGAAACGGTTAGAATGGAGGGATCGGAGTGAAACTTGCTGGGAAGAACATGTATCTGCTCTAGATAAATCGTTTAGACAATTGTACTGGATCCGGACACTTAGGGGGGGGGAGGGGGTTTCCCGGAATTCCGATGATGGCGGTCTTGGGGATTTTCACGATGAAACTTGGCAGGCATATCCGGGACCCGATCAAACTGACTTCAAAATGAAAATTTTGTCGATCTGATAATGGTTGGGGGGGGGGTTGAGGGAGGGGAATCCGGAATATTCAGTCTCGCGTAACTTAGGAACGGGTGATCGGATTCGAGTGAAATTTAAGAATTGAACAGAGGACATTTCTCTGGTGATCTTTTTCGTATCCGGACCGGATCCGGCAACTATTGGGGGGGGGGGAAATACGTGACCCGCTTAGAATGAGAAGTTCAGGATGGAAATTTGTGGGAAGAACAAACAGGTGCTCTAGGTAAATCATTGACTGAATCGGATTGGCTACGGCCACCGTGGGGGAGTTGGGGGGGGGGGGACTGGAAATCTCAAAAAACGATTAAAATGGAGGGATCGGAGCGAGACCTGCTGGGAAGAACAAACATCTGGTCCATGTAAATCTTTTACACAATTTGACTGGATCCAGACACTTGAGGGGGGGGGGGGTCCCAGAATTCCGGTATTCGGGATTTTCCCGACGAAACTTGGCAGGCATATCAGGGACCCACTCAAACTGGCTTGGAATAAAAAAAAGTCCTCGATATGATAATCTTGGGGGGGGGGGTTGAGGGAGGGGATCCGGAATATTGAGTCATGCGTAACTTTGGAACGGGTGATCGGATTCGAGTGAAATTTAATAATTGAACAGAGGACATTTCTCTCTGGTGATCTTTTTCATTTCCGGACCGAATCCGACAATTATTGGGGGGGGGGGAATACTTGACCCGCTTAGACTGGTGTGATCGGAATCGAACTTCGTAGGAATCACAAAGTAAGTAAGTAAGTAATTTATTTATGACCCGCCATTTTGAAAAGGCGGAGTAAATGACAAAAGTAAAGAAAATAAACAAAACACATATATACAGACAGAAAAAGACACTTAATTTTTAATCTTCGGTCAGGAAGCAGTGGACGACATCGTGTGCTGGTTGGGCCTTGTTGTCCATGAGTTTTGAAAGTGATGACGAAACATCCAAAAGGGTAACACTTGCGTCTTGAATTTTGAATTTCTCCGTCAATGTATGGTTATGACATAATTTCGACAAGTGGAGGAGGTGCTTTGCATATTTAAAATAACATGATCTCATCTTTTTAATCTCCTTCTTTCGCAGAACATGAGTGACGCCAGAACGAAATAGTACAGAAGGAGCGCAGAAGGTGCTGTACAAATTTCCCAAAGCTTTACGATTATAGCGCCCCCGGTTGGGGACGATGCGCCCATAGGCGCTACGGATCGACTTATAAACTTCTTGAACAACCGATGAGCAAAATTTTGACAATGAAGATTTGAATGTTATGCTGAGCCACCGTAGAGAGTCTGTTAATTTGACGATGAACGATCCAAGAGATATAGAAGCTTTAGATGCACTCGAACAATTTGACGAAGGGTTGAAATGCAGGTACTCAGATTTTGAAAGGTTAACTTCAAGGCCAATTTTCAGAAGTTCTGACGACAGCTTACTTACATTTTTTGTGAGTGTGGATCGGCTACGGCTTACTAAGAGCAAGTCGTCCGCGTAGGCTATGTAGCTGAAGGCATAGTCTTTATAGAAGTAAGCAGGAAGCAAAGAATCGAGACAAGAAGATATGGCCGATTTGAAGATGTAGGGAGATAAGACTCCCCCTTGGCGAACACCAGTTCGGACAGAAATAATTTCTGACAAGCTACCTTGCCATTTGAACCTTACTGAAGAATGACCATACCAAAATTTTAACAGATAGACGACAGAAAGATTCACGCCAGAAGTAATGAGAGAAAATAGGGCCTGAGAATGCGTTATATTGTCAAAAGCACCAGCTATATCTATAGAACATATATGTATAGAAGACTTGTCGCGGGTAGCCTGTTTCATCATTTTTGTCAATATGTGATGAGCGTGCGCACAACTGGCGCTCGAACGGAATCCAAACTGCATTGAACCAAAGCTACATTTTTCAACTAGTTCTGGAAGAAGGACGTATTCCAGGATTTTGCTTATGGTACAAGAAACTGTAATTGGCCGATAGCTTTTGCAAAGGTCCGCGTCTTTCACTCGCTTAATCACCGATGTTATAGTACCCAGGAGGAAACTATTCGGAACCAAACCCTGGCATAAACAAATTTGAAATAGCAGCTGAAGGTGTTGTGTTAAAGCTGGACACTCAATTTTGAAAAAATCGGCACTAAGGCCATCAGAATCTGTAGAACCAGTTCTTCTTAATTTTCGGAAAGCAATTTCGATGGAAGAACAAGTAACGGGAAGAACAGAAGGTTGAAATATTTTCCTTGGTAGGTATTTAAGAAGTAAATTTTCAAAGTGCTGCTGAATCTGGTTTTTGCAACCACTGAATAGACCACGGTAGTGGTTGGTCCAGTCAGCCATAGTTAGCGCGGAAGGAGATACAGCTGAACCTTTATCTGTACGAAGGACCTTTTGCCACGCTTTTTTGTCAAACAGATGCTCTGGATTAATCATTTACAGAACCGGATTGGCTCCGGGTATTGTGGTGGAGTTGGAGGGGGGGGGGGGTCTGGGATTCCAGTGATTGCGAGTTGAGGTACTTTCAGATGTGCTAGGACGATGAAACTTCGCTGGAATATTAGAGATTCAACACCATTTGCTTAGAAATTGCTACTTCCCAAATCCGTTTATTCCTTAAAGTACCAATCTTGACCGCAAAGTAAAAAAAAATACTTTTAAGCAATATATGCATTTCCTGTTGCCCATCAGCCCATTATCATTCTTGCCTCAAGGGTTTTCCTTACTTTGTATACTCAATACTCAAGAGTTTTGATTACAGATGAATTTCTAGCGCCCTTAAAGTGCGCATCATCACAACCAAGTGCAAAAAAACAATTACCAAACGATACGTCTCGTGATTTCCAAGGGTCCATCGTCATTCTTATTTACCACGTCTTGCAAGTGCCATATGAGCTTCTGGCTCTTGTTTTTAAATACCCTATGCCAAACGCTGGATATACTGTACCAAATGTTTGATGATTTGAATAAAGCTCAGAAATCGACCAGTCAGAATTCACCTGTAGTGAGGTAGTTCAGGGTTAGGGTACTAACAGGTATACACCGTTTGACATGGGGTATCCGGCGTTAGGCATAGGCTATGCCAAATTCTACGTGTATCTAGCGCTTGGCATAGGGTATCGAAAAATCGGGGATTTGTGGTTGACTGGGAAGAATCAAATAAACAATAATAATGATAGATATTAAAAAGTGAGATAGATTTCCCCCATGTCCCGTCAGATAAATTAACGCCTTTAATTTTATCTGATCTACGCCCCTTGGTGTTTTTTTGCCTCGTTCGCGAACTTTATGGAAGTTCAGCTAGAATTTAGCAGTTTAATAAACTTCACGAACATTGAGTTTGTTTTTATGGCACTTGTAGCCTCTGGCTCAAGTGCCATATACCGATCACAATTCCGTCTGTCGGTCTGTCGGTCGGTCCGAGTTTTTTGTCCAACATATCCGAGTTAGGGTACTTCCACATGTGCTAGGACAATGAAAGCTGGCAGGCATATCAGGGACCCGACCAAACTAACCTGGAAATAATCAGTTTCCCGATCCGACCATATGAGGGGGAGTGGGGCGCTCGAAACTTGAAAATTTAGGGCATTTTGTCACACTTTTTCGAGTTAGGGTACTTCCAGATGAGCTAGGACAATGAAACTTGGCAGGAATATCAGGGACCTGACCAAAGTAACCTGGAAATAATAAGTTTCCCGATCCGACCATATGCGGGGGAGTTGGGGCGCTGGAAACTTGGAAATTTAGGGCATTTTGTCACACTTTTTCGAGTGAGGGTACTTCCAGATGAGCTAGGACAATGAAACTTGGCAGGAATATCAGGGACCTGACCAAAGTAACCTGGAAATAATAAGTTTCCCGATCCGACCATATGCGGGGGAGTGCGGGGCGCTGGAAACTTGAAAATTTAGGGCATTTTGTCACTTTTTTACGAGTTAGGGTACTTCTAGATGAGCTAGGACAATGAAACTTGGCAGGAATATCAGGGACCCGACCAAACGAGCCTGGAAATAATCAGTTTCCCGATCCGACCATATGCGGGGGAGTGGGGCGCTCGAAACTTGAAAATTTAGGGCATTTTGTCACACTTTTTCGAGTTAGGGTACTTCCAGATGAGCTAGGACAATGAAACTTGGCAGGAATATCAGGGACCTGACCAAAGTAACCTGGAAATAATAAGTTTCCCGATCCGACCATATGCGGGGGAGTTGGGGCGCTGGAAACTTGGAAATTTAGGGCATTTTGTCACACTTTTTCGAGTGAGGGTACTTCCAGATGAGCTAGGACAATGAAACTTGGCAGGAATATCAGGGACCCGACCAAACTAACCTGGAAATAATCAGTTTCCCGATCCGACCATATGCGGGGAAGTGAGGGCGCTGGAAACTTGAAAATTTAGGGCATTTTGTCACACTTTTTCGAGTTAGGGTACTTCCAGTTGTGCTAGGACCATCAAACTTGGCAGGCCTATCAGAGACCCGACCAAACAAACTTATAAATAATCAGTTTTCTGATCCGACCATTTGGGGGGGGGGGTGGAGGGCAGGGGAATCCGGGAAATTGAGAAGTGTGTAACTTTCGAACGGATGATCGGATTGTAATGAAACTTCATAACTGAATAGAATATATATCTGTAATGTCCCGTTTAAAGTCTTGACCGGATTCGGTAGCCAGGGGGGAGTTGGGGGGGGGGAGAGACGGGAAATTTCAAGAAACGGTTAGAATGGAGGGATCGGAGTGAAACTTGCTGGGAAGAACAAGCATCTGCTCTAGATAAGTCCTTTAGACCATTGTACTGGATCCGGACACTTATGGGGGGGGGGGGGGGTCCCGGAATTCCGGTGATGGTGGTTTTGGGGATTTTCACGATGAAACTTGGCAGGCATATCAGGGACCCAATCAAACTGACTTCAAAATAAAAATTTTGTCGATCAGATAATGGTGGGGGGAGTGGAGGGAGGGGAATCCGGGAAATTGAGAAGTTTGTAACTTTCGAACGGATGATCGGATTGTAATGAAACTTCATAACTGAATAGAATATATATTTGTAATGTCCCGTTACAAGCATCTGCTCTAGATAAGTCCTTTAGACCATTGTACTGGATCGGGACACTTATGGGGGGGAGGGGTCCCGGAATTCCGGTGATGGTGGTTTTGGGGATTTTCACGATGAAACTTGACAGGCATATCAGGGACCCAATCAAACTGACTTCAAAATAAAAATTTTGTCGATCAGATAATGGTGGGGGGAGTGGAGGGAGGGGAATCCGCACGGGAATCCGGGAAATTGAGAAGTGTGTAACTTTCGAACGGATGATCGGATTGTAATGAAACTTCATAACTGAATAGAATATATATTTGAAATGTCCCGTTTAAAGTCTTGACCGGATTCGGCAGCCAGGGGGGAGTTGGGGGGGGGAGACCGGAAATTTCAAGAAACGGTTAGAATGGAGGGATCGGAGTGAAACTTGCTGGGAAGAACAAGCATCTGCTCTAGATAAGTCCTTTAGACCGTTGTACTGGATCCGGACACTTATGGGGGGGGGGGTCCCGGAATTCCGGTGATGGTGGTTTTGGGGATTTTCACGATGAAACTTGGCAGGAATATCAGGGACTCAATCAAACTAACTTCAAAATAAAAATTTTGTCGATCAGATAATGGTGGGGGAGTGGAGGGAGGGGAATCCGAAATTTTCAGTCATGCGTAATTTTGGAATGGGTGATCGAATTCGAGTGAAATTTAAGAATTAAACAGAGGACATTTCTCCGATGATTTTTTTGATATCCGGACCGGATCCGGCAACTATTGGGGGGGGGGGGAATACGTGACCCGTTTAGAATGGAGGGACCGGGATGGAACTTTGTGGGAAGAACAAACAGATGCTCTAGGTAAGTCATTTGCTGAATCGGATTGGCTACGTGCACCGCGGGGGAGCTGGGGGGGGGGGACCGGAAATCTCGGGAAACGGTTAGAATGATGGTATCGGAGTGAAACTTGCTGGGAAGAACAAACATCTGGTCCATGTAAATCTTTTACATAATTTGACTGGATCCGGAAACTTGAAGGGGGGGGGGAGGAGGGGTTTCCCGGAATTCCGTTTTTGGGGGATTTTCACGACGAAACTTGGAAGGCGTATCAGGGACCCGGTCAAACTGACTTGGAATAAAAAAAAATCCTCGATATGATAATCTTGGGGGGGGGGGGGAGTTGAGGGAGGGGAATCCGGAATATTGAGTCATGCGTAACTTTGGAACGGGTGATCGGATTCGAGTGAAACTTAATAATTAAACAGAGGACATTTTTCTCTTATGACCTTTTTCATTTCCGGACCGAATCCGGCAATAATTGGGGGGAGGGCGGAAAATACTTGACCCGCTTAGACTGGTGTGATCTGGATCGAACTTCGTGGGAATGACAAACAGATGCTCTGGATTAATCATTTACAGAACCGGATTGGCTCCGGTTATTGTTGGTGGAGTTGGAGGAGGGGGGGGGGGGGTCTGGGATTCCGGTGATCGCGCGTTAAGGTACTTCCAGATGTGCTAGGACGATGAAACTTCGCTGGAATATTGGAGACTCAACAACATTTGCTTTGAAATTGCTACGTCCCAAATCCGATTATTCCTTAAAGTACCAATCTTGACCGCAAAGTAAAAAAAATACTTTTAAGCAATATATGCATTTTCATGATGCCCATCAGCCCATTAGCAGTTTTGCCTCAAGGGTTTTGCTTACAAATGAAGTTCCAGCTCCCTTAGAGCGCGCATCTCAACCGCAAAGTCGAAACTTACTTTTGATCAATCAAATCATCTTGACCCATGCCAGTGCCATATGAGCTTACAGCTCTTGTTGTTGCAGGTGATGCATGGTGGGTTGTTCGCAAAGGACGGAGTTAAGCTGGATGACATCAGGCAGACTGAGAGGAATCGACAACCACCAGATGAAGGTAGGTTCAGAAGAGGTTAATTTCGCGCCTGCTTGTGCCTGAGAGGCGCGCGGAAGGTGGATAGTCCCCTTTCCAATAATTCCTTGCGCAGTTTCAGGCTATCCCCACTACCACGGATTTTCCAGGTTGGGTCTATGGCGAACACCTTTCTCACCGGTACAATATATTTTTTCCCCCATTTTTTGAAGGTACTTTTAGTTTACGGTAGGCTAAATGCTCTTATAATCAGCAACTATAGGGCCGTTTTGAACCACAGAAAACTAGCTATACTTGCTCACGATACACAACGTGACGTGTAATTGCATGTTTTCGCCTTAACAGGCACTTCAAGGACCGTTCGGGGCCTCAGCGATACGTTATCAGGTCGATATTCGCGTCGTGCGGTCTCTCCGCAGTGACGTATATAGCAGTTACACAGTACACAGCGTATTGTGTAATTGCACATCATTGCTGAGGACAAAAAAAAGACTACCGAAGATTCGTTTATAACCCTTCAAGAACAAGAACATTTCAGGACATCCGCATTACTTTGTCACTATTAAATATTCCTTGAGCCCAAGCTGACTTTGAAACATATATTCAAATAATGCATAAAACGTACATGTCACGGATAATCGTAAATAACGGATAAACGGATATCACAGCTGACATATCCGTTTTATGCATTAATTGAATATTTGTCACTATTGTATGGTCTATGCTCACTCAGTTTTCGCGTGGCGATTTCTACATAGTGACGTATCAATCACGAGAGTCAATAACAGACACACCTGCTAAAAATGCTAATTTTTTAGCATTTTTATATATATAGCGTACTCATTTTCCTGGGGTAAAGCTCTCCCGAAGATTGCTAAACCAGCCATTCAAGGGGCTTGTCGACGAAACGTCCGTCCACGTGGCGAAACGTCCCCTTGACAAAACGTCCCCATTGCAAAAAGTCCCCAGGGACAAAACGTCCCCATTGCAAAACGTTCTCGTGGCGGAACGTCCCAAGATTTTTAAGTTCGCCTAGGTCTTCAGGCGCAATACCGAGGTTAAACAACTTCACAGTTTGCATTACAGATGTAGGAACATTCTTTCTAGGCAGGGAAGGGCGGACATGGGACCAGTTGCTTCAGATATGCACCGTTTCCCTTCAAAAAATATAGTGTAATACGCATTTCCCTGGGCTCGTAATTGATCAGTAGTAGGTTAGTTCTAGGCCGTTTAACAACATGCATACTTTTTTTTTTTTTTTACCAACAAGCTCTTCGGAGGAAACAAGTTGAAGCCTGAGCTGGCTCAAAAAGAGTCAAACAAGGAGAATGCAATAATGAGCGTATGGCGGATAGAATGGCATGGGAAGTTCAAGATCTTGTTTACTGAACCTTATACCTTTACCTTTAACCTTGTCACCTTGAACCTTTAATTTTTTTATTCCCATGCTCTGGTCTTAAGTTAATCCACTTCGAACGAATGCCGGGTCTGATGTAAATCATGATCCCCCCCCCCCCCCAAAAAAGGAAATATTATAATATTCTGGTTAATGGTTCGTTTTAGCCGTCTTATCATGGGGACGTTCGCCGTGGGGACGTTTCGCCGACAACCCGTTTAAAACCTCAGCGTCGTTCTTCGTCAGGTCTCTACTCCCTTACCGTGCTTGGCGATCCCTACGCAATGACGTGTTGCTGAAAGTTAGGCTTTTCTTCCAAGGGCCCCACGTGCTAATCGGATACTGGTGGTTCCCAAAATCACCACGATCATATTCCCCACTCTCACAATGTCCACGCTCAGAGTGCCCACGATCGAAATGCCCACGATTCAAAATGCCCACGATTCAAAATGCTCACGATTTAGAATGCCCAAGATTCAAAATGACCACAATTCAGAATGCCCACGATCAAAATGACCACGATTCAAAATGCTTCAGAATGCCCATGATCAAAATGCCCACGATCAAAATGCCCACTACCAAAATGCCCACGATTCAGAATGCCCACGATTCAGAATGCCCACGATTCAGAATGCCCACGATTCAGAATGCCCACGATCAAAATGCCCACGATTCAAAATGCCCACGAATACGAATGCCTACGATTAGTAGGTATATTAGTATTAGTATTAGTATCAAGTATCTTGGGTTTTTGTTGAATGAAAAAGGAAATTGGAAAGATCATGTTAAAGAAATGATTCGTAGAGGTAAAGCAGTGTCTGCTGCTGTGTTGAGAAATTCAGTGATAAGTGGAATAAAAAATTTAAAAATGCATAAGCAAATATTTCAGTCAAAAATTCGCCCTACTATCCATTATGGGGCTGAGCTTTGGGGGTATGAGGCTATCTCGCAACTTGAAACCGTTCAGCTGCAACATTATAAGAAATTAATTGGGGTCCATCCTACAACTCCCACGCTAGCCCTTAAGGGGGATTTAGGGCTCTGTTCTTTGCAGAAAGATAGAGCTGTCCAGGTTATTAGGTTTTGGATAAAATTTCTTCAACTACCAGATGAGAGGCTGTTGAAGGTAGCGTATTTGGAACTATTAAAGCAGGGAAAGAAGAGATCCTGGCCATTTCAAGTGAAAGCCCTACTTGATAAAGCAGGGCTGTCTTATGCTTGGAATGAGGGTCTCGGTCCTACAACTGATCAAGATAAACTTTGTCGCAGTTTTGCGCGAGTTCAGGAGGATCAGGAAATTCAACTTTGGCATGAACAGACTGCTAATTCAGAGGCTCTGAAAGATTATAGGAATCTTAAAGAGTCGGTTGGTTTTGAATTTTATTTTAAGTTACGTTTACCGGCTGAAAACCTGCGTTTGTGGTTCTAGATCCGAGTGAACAGTCTCCCTCTTAAGAGTAGGGTTAAATTATTTGAAAGAAATTCCCGAAACCCGAAGTCATGTTATACTTGCTCGTTATGTGGTTTGGAAGAGGAGAATCTGTCCCACTTCCTGTCAAGATGCAAGGGGCTCTTGGATTTGAGAGTAAGATTTTTTGGTGAAGATAGGTTGCTCTTTCCTGGTATCCGAAAGTCATCTTCACGGTCAGCGATAATGGCAGTTACAGGTTTTGTCAAAGAAGCGCTAAAGAGATGTAAATAGTTATTGGTGGTGGGAGTTTAAAGCGTTTTACATGTGAGTTTATATAATCGCTCTCTCGAAGGGTTTAAAAAAATGTATGATTTTGTGTATGGCCTAACGGCTAAATTAAAGTATCTATCTATCTATCTATATATATAGAAATATATGTATTTCCTACTGAGTGAGCATATGAAACAATTCAAGCGTGGGCATTCTGAACCGTGGGCATTTTGAGTCGTAGGCATTTTGAGTCGTTGGCAATTTGAGTTGTGGTCATCATGAGTCGCGGGCATTTATAGTGGGCATCGTGATCGTGGGCATTATGAGTGTTAGCCGCGGATAAACGATGACAAGATGACATGTATATAACTTCCCTGGCAAGGTGGAAATAAAAGCCCTGGAACGAAACATAATGGTTACATCCATATAAGACAACCATTATTCATAATCATGAACAATACATCACATTAAGATATTACCATTTATATGATAAAAAATTAACCCTAAACTATTTCTTGAATTACTTTTCCTATGTATTGTCATGTTCTAAATCCGACATAATAATTAAATATTATCTATACCTGTCCGTATGCTTTTCTGGCCATTACCAAAACCTATCGGACTATTTCTATCAGTGAAAAACATCCCACACTAACGCCAATACTTCATGCTATGGCAAGCAGGTAAAGTTAGACCTTATCATAATAAATTATAAAATGGTTTGATAGTATTGCAGAAATGCAATTTTTTGTAACACATGTCAGTCGTGTGAACGAATTTTTTTTCAATTCATTTTAATTTTAACTTTCCTTAACCAAAACAGACATAACGCTCCCAAGAAGGGCAAAGCCGTGTCCTGTGCGGGAGTGCACAACTATCATCCACTCATGACAAACGATAACACACATTTCTCAACTTAACCTTCTCTTTTCTTTTTCTTTACTCCCACCCCACCCAACCCTGAATCACTAATAATAATAATAAACTAATCACTTTGAATAAAATACCAAATAAATACTCCATATTTATCTAACTATCCAACAAATAATTTTTCAATCAAAATATTTCTTGAGCCCAAGCTGACTTTGAAACATATAATCAAATAATGCGCACAACGGATCCGTTGTATGCATTATTTGAATATAATTTTTCTATCTATTTTTAACCAAATCCGGCAAACTAGCTAAAATTGCTGTAATCGCGCATTTATGTTCACGGATGATGGAGTACGAGGATAGAGTAACGTGCTGCGGGATTGCACGTTTTCGGTAAGGAAAAAAAAACTCCCTAGGATTCAAAACCAGCTGTTCAAGGGCAATTCCTGACCTCGGAGAAAAACTTTGTCAGATCCACACTCCCCTCCCTTGAGCTTGTCAGTTTCTACGTATATCAGTCGCGCGAACCGGTCAGAGACAAAATTGGCCAAAAGTCGCACTGACAATAGCGTGCTGATTCTGCTCGGAGCAAAAAGACTTAGTTGAGGATTGCTTAACCAAGTCTTCAAGGATTGTTCAGGACCTCAGCGGCACTTTGTCAGGTCCTTACTCGCTTCCCTTTCGCTGAACCTGTGTTTGTTTTCCCGGAGCGCAGAATTCCCTTAGAGACTGTTTCCTACTTTTTGGGGCAAAGCGTTTGTAAATATCAAAGGACAGAAAAGCAGATGTTAAACACTCACAGCGTCCCTTGATTGTTTTTTGCGACCGAGAAATTTTCCCGTCTTCTGTCAGGGTAGTTTTATGTTATACTTACCGTGTTCTCTGGAGAATTCTGATCTTTAATTGGTTTAGCTTTATTTGAGTTTCAAGAATTTTTGTTCGTATATTTTTTTGATGACTATGTGAGTTTCTCGTGTTATGGTTCTTTAAAGGAGTTGATTTAGATGGCGGATACCCGGATCTTTTGCATTTTGTTTAAATACAAGGTAAATGATTTTCTTCCTCTTCGATGGGCTGACAATAGCTGTCAGACATCAGTAGTGTAGGCTACTTCCCAAACGCTCCCCTATATAATCCCACGATCGTACCCTCGTTTTTCCTGGTATGGACTAGCGACTTCAGTGCGGGTGACGCAAATGCAAGAATGCTTCCAAATCTGCTTCTCTAAACTTTAACCGAAAAGGGCTGAGATAGGACAATCTAGTTACCCGTAACCAGATTTTCGAATAGTGAACTTCCCCAGTCGGATTTGTGGCACCTCTGTCTGCTTGTACCTGTGTTCTGTGCTTGACGAAAAAGATTTACTAAAAATGCGTGTTCAGGCACCAAACACCATTGGCCACTGAAAAGCCGCGTTTGTGTTGAGATTCAAATTTTCCGCGTCATGGTAGAATTTACGTTGTGGGGCGGCTGCACATATTCTGAACGTACTAGACGCGATAGTGGAAAATAAAAAAAATTCCTTAACAGAATCCGAATAATTCAGTGTATTCAGTTGAATGATAAAAAAATATGTTAGCTTTTCAGGTAAACTTTAAGCACACCTCTTACTATATAATGATTCTGCGAAGATGTTCTGAGATAGTTGATTACTTTAAAACTTAGCTATGCTTACAAAAATTTGAGAGAGAGAAGTTTGAGAGAAATTTGAGAAAAAAATTGAGAAAAGAGAGAAATTTGAAAGACAAGAAACTTGGCAAGTTTCATAATCAGTTTGGTAATAATGGCGTGTTTTTTGGCAAATTTTTGTCTGTCGGCACAAACTGGACGTCCCCCCCCCCCACCTCCACAAAAGGTAAGAGGCTAGTGATAGTGACGCCCGTGAACACCGGTCAACAATATTCGAAATCGAACAGAAAAGCGAAAAAACTCTATGATGACAACAGAGTATGACAGTGAGTACGTCAATTCCGTCTGCTCATGAGCTATTCAGTGGGTTATACAGCACAATATAGCTTTGCTTTTTTTTATGGCACTTGTAGCTTCGCTCAAGTGCCATATACCGATCACTTTTCGGTCTGTCGGTCCGTCGGTCTGTCGGTCCACTCTTCTCGAGTTAGGGTACTTCCAGAAGTCCTAGGACGATGAAACTTGGCAGGCGTATTAGGGACCCGACCAAACTAACTTGGAAATTGTCACTTGCCCGATCCGACCATCGTGGGGGGAGGGGGAGGTTGCGGAATCCAGAAAATAGGGGCATGCATAACTATCGAACGGGTGATCGGATCTTAATGAAACTTGATACTTGAAAAGTGCCTCAGATGTATCATCTCAAGTCCGGACCGGATCCGATGAATCTGGGGGGGGGGGGGTCGGAGGGGGAACCGGAAATAGAGTGAAACTCTCAGAATGGAGCGATCGGGATGAAACTTAGTGGGAAGAACAAGCACAAGCTCTAGATAAATAACTGACAGAACTGGATCGGATTCGGACACTATGAGGGGAGTTGGGGGGGGGGGGGCTGCGGAATTCCGGCGATCCGTAGTTGATGTACTTCCAGGTGGGCTAAGACGATAAAACTAGGTAGGCATATTAGGGACCCGACCATATTAACTTGGAAACAGTCAAACGCCCGATCCGACCATCGTGGGGGGAGGGGGAGACGGCGGAATCCGGAAATTAGTGGGACGCATAACCTTCTAACGGGTTATCGGATCTTAATGAAACTTGATATCTTGAAAGGCCTCATGTCTCAGATGTCCCATTTCAAGTCCGGACCGGATCCGATGAACTTGGTGGGGGGGGGGGGGCTGGAGGGGAGAACCTGAAATCTTGTGACACGCATAGAGTGGAGCGATCAGGATGAAACTTAGTGGGAAGTACAGGCACAAGTCCTAGGTGCATCAGTGCCAGAATCGGACCGGATTCAGGTACCGAGGGGGGGGGGGGGGCTGTCCGGAATTCTGGTGATCGTGAGTTAGGGTACTCCCAGATGTGCTAAGACGCACAACTTTACTGGAGCATTAGAAACTTGACATCATTGGGTTCGACATCGTCACTTCCCTGATCCGACCATTCCTTAAAGAACTCCACTTAACCACAAAATACAAAAAATACTTTTAAGCAAAATTTAGTTTTTCAAGATCGCTAAGAGTACATGATTCTTTTTGCCACAAGGGTTTTGCTTGGAAATTAATTTTTAGCACCCTTAAACTGCGCATCTTAGCCGAAAAGTGAAAAAAAATTTGACCATCACATCCATCCTCTGACCCCAGACTTGCAAGTTTGGCGCATCTTAACCGAACAAGTGAAAAAAAAACAGCATTTGACCATTACTTCCATCTGACCCAGCCTTGCTAGTTTTTGTTTTCCTTCTTGTTTTCTTTTGCTTTCTCTTCCTGTTTTTATGGCACTTGCAGCTTCGCTCTGTCGGTCCACTGTTCTCGAGTTAGGGCACTTTCATAAGTGCTAGGACCATGAAACTTGGCAGGCATATCAAGGACCCGACCAAACTAACTTGGTAATAGTCACTTTCCCGGTCTGGTCACCGTAGGGGGAATGAAGGGAGGGGGAATCCGGAATCTCGAGGTATGTATAACTTTGGAACTGGTGATCGGATCTTAATGAAACTTGAGCTTATATGCCTACTACTACATATTCTTGCAAGTGCCATATGAGCTTACAGCTCTTGTTTGTTAGGCAATTCTGCTGGTTTTATTCAAAGATTTGCTGATTGTTAGGCAGGATTTAATATTTTTTTTTCAAAACAAACCAAATTTCTGTCAATAACCTTTCAAATTTAAAATTTCATAGCCATTTATTTTCTTTTGAAATACAGCATATCCGTTAATTAAAACATCAACATATTGTTATTTTTTCAGTTTTATTATTTCATCCGTACATATTTTCTAAATCCTCCATTTTTAACTACTTTCACATAAGATTGTCCAACATCAAATAATTTCCTGGGAACAACTGACAACAAAGGGAGACAAATATAAATACTCCTTGAGTCTAAGCTGACTGGGAAACATATACTCTCACAATGGATGAAAACGGAAACGAACTTATTGTCAGAAAGACCGATTATGCAAATTTGTCGTCCAAGATAGGCTAAAAGTAGAAATGCACCAATAAATGCAACCGGAAATTTCAGAGTGAAAGTTTTACGAATTCGATTAGTACTTTTTGTAGGCATTGAGGTAAGGAAATATACACGTAGAAGCCATATATGTTCTTATCTCTGTTTTATTTCACCCGAAAACCACCAGTTCCTGTAGGTTTTGGAAGTTTAGCTATAACGAGAAATTATTGGCGTCCCGGCGGCTCATGAAATTTGGCTGTGTTTCGATGTTCAGTTCAGTTCAGTTCAGTTTATTTTACGACCCAAATGCATTTAACTATGATGCCAGTACCCGCCCCAAGAAAGGTACAAAAAAGCACTTGCAATTGGGCGGGTACATAAAACTTATTTCCTAGCTAATAATTAACTATAAACAAATTAACTATGGGCTTCAGCTTGACATTGGGGGAGGGAAGGGGCTTAGAAATTTATGGAGCATTTAATTTTCCGATAAAGTTCGGAAAAGGTTGGTATATCCATATATCCAAAAAAGATACGGTGAATTGGGAAATATTAATGTGAATATGAATTTCCTATTCATGTTATCAAAGAACCTGTTCTATCTACTATACAAATGAAACCTACATCCTTCCTACATCCGGAGACCTAAATTTTCTACTGTGTAGTCCCCCCCCCCCCTAGCGACAACACTGATGTTCTCATTTGCCATGTCTCGTTACCTTTGATGCGTATTACACTGGCGTCAGTTGATTTGGGAAATTTGTTCATCAGAAAACCGGTTATGTAAATTTTGCCCTGTTTTTGCTTGGCGTCGGCATGGAAAAAATTCTTAACAGCCGAAGCCGTCGCTAATTTGTTTAAAGTAGTGCCTAGTTTTAAATTATTCAATTATTTTAAAAGGGTGGGACATGAACATTACATAGTGCGAGGTGTCTTTTAACGTTTCCGTCAAAAGGAAGACATGCCTAGAAGTTTTACTGAATATGGGTGAGATCCGACAGTCTGGTTACACATAACTTATTCACTTAAATAGACATGAAAACTCGATGAAAGTGACTTCGACTTCGTTCGTCCGTAATCCTGAATCCATATTCTTTCGGCTTGTGGAACCTCTATGTTTGTACCACTACGCTTAAAATATATACCAACTGCAAATGCAAGCCAGTGCCGAAAAAATGTCGGATTCTTTGCAACAAATATCTCACTATCATTTTCCTACTTTCTGCAGCCGTAACTTTTCCGAGCTTAGCATCTTTAACCCTGGAAATGCAGGCCTTTCTTGAAATTCAAATTCTCCGCGTCTGGGTGCAAGCAGCACACACTCTGAACGGTATTACTAGAGCCTCGGGCGAAAAAAAATACAAAATCCCTTAGATGAGTTAAAATTATTCTGTGTATTCAAATATCCTATGTAAGCCTTTTCGGTTAAAGTTTAACGCTTCCGCCCAAATGAAGAGACTTGTCTAGAAGTAAGTACAAAAAAGGCTTTGCTCACAATTCAGATCCCGACTGATCTTCAAACAAACAAATTCCGTCAAGTGATAAACTACAAAAAGTCATTCCAAAAGTATGGTTGTAGCCTTTCCAAGTGATAACCATTGGCTTCAAATGGTGATTACCATTTTGGGCGGGGGGAGGGGGGGGGGGGATAAACAAGCTTATGCGCTCCGTTATCACTCAGATTTTAATGAATTTACTGTCATTGCTCGAAATGATTAATTGAAGGTATTGTTAAAGTAGCCTTTTGTGACTTGAAGGAAGAAGGGGGGTGATTTGTAGAGCGAGTTTGTCTTGAAGCATTCGACCGAAGACAAAATAATTAGCTGCTTCAAGGAGGATTTAGTCTAGTTGAAATGGAGGGAAAGAAGTTGGGGGAAGAAATTACAGTGCAGTAGTTGTGATGTGAGTCATCGCGCTATCCATTAGCATTATTATTATCACTACTATCACCCACAAAACTACGACATTTCCGAACACAGTAATTTCCGTTTCCTACATGGTCTTTAAGTGCATTTTTGGAGGCGTCGACTGATGGGCTGGCAACGGCGTGAGACGGAAGTTGATTTCGCGTCTCCACAATATGACATTTCGAAACTTTCGACTGCCAATGTCTTTCTTGGAGCACTGAGAGCTAAGTTTGAACTCGTGGCCCATGACGTTTTTGGGATCCCAAAACGTAAGTGGAGGGATACCTATGACATCGCAAAAGTTGTCCGTCCGTCCGTCCGTCTGTAAGCACGATAACTCTCGAAGGGAATGAGATAGTTTGATGAAACTTGGTGTGAGGATTGTTTGGGTCAAGGGTAAGGTCGAGTTCGTAGATGGGCTCTGTAGCCCTATATTGGGGGGTGGGGGAGGGGGTTCAAATTAAGGAACAAACAAAATATTTTTAAACAGCTAATGCGATAGTCGATTATGGGGTAGAAGACATGCTGAGTACGATGGTGAAAATCATTTTCTCGCCGGACAAGTAGTTCGTCCGGAATCCGGCCAAAACCGGAAAGTTTGTTAAAAGTAAAAGTTTCATTTGAAGTTGATTAAATGTTTGATTTAGGGGTAAGAAGACATGCTGAGCACGATGGTTAAAAACATTTTTTCGCTGGACAAGTAGTTCGTCCGGAATCCGGCAAAAACCGGAAAGTTGGTTAGAAGTAAAAGTTTCATTTGAAGTTGATTAAATGTTTGATTTAGGGGTAAGAAGACATGCTGAATACGATGGGGAAAATCATTTTCTCGCCGGACAACTAGTTCGCCTGGAATCCGGCCAAAACCGGAAAATATGTGAAAAGCAAAAGTTATATCTGAAGTTGATTAGATGTTAGATTTAGGGGTAAGAAGAGACGCTGAGTCTGTATATGACAATCTTCATTCACCTGGACATATAATTAGTCTGGAATCCGGTTGTAACCGAATTTTTTTTAAGTCAAAGTTTTATTTAATGTTGATTGGATGTTCTTTATAGGGATAAGGAGATACGCTGGATTCGTTTCTGAATTTTCTTTTTTTGCTGGACTAGTAGTTCGCTCGGAATTCGGGCAAAACCGCAAACTTGGCAGAAGTAAAGCAGGAAGTTTCGGTCAGTATCCTCAAAATAGATATGACCTATAGAGGTATAGATTGATAGATAGATGGAATATCTGAACTCGGTTTTCTTTGATGATTGGCCTGGCGAAGACTGGGTCTGGCGAAGACAAGACCCAATTGTCTGGATCAAATCTTAGATTTTTGGGATCCCATCGACACCTTTGGTCTTGTTGTAGATGAGAGTAACAGGATCGCCTGCGATCGACTATCGTAGGCTCCTCTGCATATCTTGTGTACCTCAATCAGGTCTTCCGTGTGTAGTTGGTTTCGTCGTTGATTTTTTGTGATTCATCATAGCACTTCTGAAAGTACCCTAACTCGAGAACAGTGACCTGGCAGACCGAAAAGTGATCGGTATATTACACTTGAGCGAAGCTGCAAGTGCCATAAAAACAAATTATTCAATGGCAAGAGGGAGAGGCCAACCTGCAAGGGAAATACATATAAAATATATGAATATACTTTTGAATAGTACAAAATACTTGAATAAAAAGAAAAATGAAAGTAGAAGGATAGAAAGTAAAAAGGGTGGTTTATTTTATCAGCGGTGCTAAGAGACCTTGCTGAATAGCAATCCGTTGAATTTGCAATTGGCAGAATAAAGTAGCTTCAGCGGGATACCAGTGGAGCCTTAGCTTGATTTTTAGCGACCCTCCCGCATTTTCGTCAGTTCCTTACGCGAAAAGTTGAGATTTTATTTTATTTTCCGGCAGTATATCAAGAGTGATTGAACTTCTCATTCCCCATCCGGATATATTCCGATCCGCTGGGATTTACTGAGTTGCAACGGACTCGATAGATCGTTATTCAGCCGACAATGGAAATGCGGAAAAGTGTTGGTCGAAAATCCTTGGTTATCCGGACTATCTTACGACTTACTCCTGTCTTTCAATCAAAGCTGTTAGCGTCCTATTCAGGGTTGCCTTTGCTGACGCCACAAAAAGTTCCAGTAGATCCTTTTAGGCGTTAAAGCTAAGGAAGTAGTTTTTGGCGGGATAGAGCGAGTTCGGGGAAGAGCGAGTGAACAGGTATACTTCGGGGAGATGGTTAGCTCTGGCATTAGTGGGACTGGTCAGATCCTAAGTTGGTCGTTTTCGTTTTACAGGCTTCACCTATATATCAACCTGGTCAGGTCGAGATCTCGATTTATTATAGATAAGAAATATAAAATACTTTCGGCTAGTTACATAATCCGTTCAGGGCTCTGGCAGCTCCCAGGTTCGCTTGTTCTTCTATGCCTGTAATATTTACCAATTATAAAGGTAAGCCATTGCCGCAAAACAAGTCACAAGTCGCGTCAGTTTTCCAAATGCAGGCTTGTTCTCAAATTCAAAATCTTCGCGTCTGGATGAACTTCGGGTTGTCGTGCAAGTAGTGCTCGTTCTGAACGTCATTCCTAGAGCCTCGGGTGAAAAATAAAGAAGCAAAATCCCTTAGATGGGTCAAAATGTTTCAGTGGGATCAGATATCAGGTGTAAAAAGAAGCCGCATTTTCAGCTAACTTTAAGCTTCATTCACGCAGGGCACGAGTGTGTGTGACTTTTGTGACTTTGTTGACTTTTTGCCCAAAACGGAGAGTGAATTGGTTCATGAAAAAACGTGAAATGGTCTTTGGTCGGAATCACCGCTGCAAACATGACACATTATGTACAATGTCATTTTCGTGAAAAAGTAAAATGAACACTTTCATGGTCGGAATCACTGCCGCAAAAATGACACGCCTGATCCTTTTCTGAAATAAATTGAATTTTCTGTCAGACATAGTTATCTCGAAAACGTTCAGAATTACAGTCGGAGATTTAGATTTCAGTAGTCAAGTCATAAGGAAACTAAACATTTGCCTGTATTTTTTTTTATTTGGCACAAAATTTATTTCTTACACTGTCAGAAGTTTCATAACAGATAACACAAGGATGTGCAGTTTCAACAGACACCACTTGATATATAGTGTGTTGTAATTTGAAAAGGGGCATTGCCAGGAAGAGCCTAAAAATGCCGAAAAAGCCTCTGATGACTTTTTTGTTTGTCGTCATCATATCGAAAAAGCCTCTGATGACTTTTTTGTTTGTCGTCATGACATCGGGAAAGTCAGCAGATGCTTTTTCGGAGGTTTACGGCTCTTCCTGGCAATTCTTGTCATGTATAATATTTAATGCATATCATTTTCAGAATCACAGCAGGTTACATCCCGAGTGTTATCTGTTGAAACTGAACATCCGTGTGTTATATGTTATGAAACTTCTCATAGTGTACGAGTTGACCTTGTTTGGAGGAAGAAATCAATATGGTGAACGATTTATCATGACGGGCTTGAAAAGGTGGTGAAGGAGTAAGTGAATATGTGCTTGCTCGAGACAATACTGGAAAACACAATTGAAATAAAGCAAAAAGAAAATAGCTGACTTGATTGAGGACCAGCTAGCACTTCGCACTCTGGAAAAGAGAACTGAATCGAACCGTGACTGAATGGATAGTTCAATATCCAGTTGGCCGTACAGAACACAAAAATTAAACTGTGCTATACACTTTACATCACTTAATGCATCCCTTACGTTCTATTTGGAAAAGTCCTTTTAAAATTCAGCCCTGTCTCAACAGTTTTTACTTTATTGCGTGTTTTACAAATATCAGGGAATGGTTAATAACCACTTAGAAAACTCCTCATGGGATCGGATGCATGGTCCTTTTCCTCTATTGAACACTTAGGTAGGCCTGTTTAGATTTTCGGGCATTTTACCGGCTCTGAGGAACGAGCGGTGTGGTCCGGTTGGTCGGGAATCCCTTTGGCTACCCTCTGCCCCTGGCCATTAGCAGGAGCGATAAGAATCCTAGGAGGCGAACTTCATTTTCCTGTTTTGCAGTGCAAAACGGATAGGTCAGCTGAATTTTATTAGTTATATTTTAGCCTTTTTGGCAAAGGTCCTCTTCAGGCTGAAGCCGCTGTGACACGTGACTGTGACACGATGGAGAATTAGTTTTGACAATTCATTTTCCAGTTTGAGCTGCTTGAGCCTGAAGAGGAGCCTTGCCAAGAATGGCCGAAATATAACTCTAATAAAATTCAGCTGACGTATCCGTTTTGCACTGTCAAGTATAATCCGCAGTCAGCTTGTGCCAAAGGAATATTTTTATTTCTGTTCCTTCTAATGCGACGAGGGGCTTAGGTGAGCTTTGTGAGCTTGGGTGTAGCCGACAGCCTCTTACATATATCGAGTGCAGCCAGTGATCGCGTTACAAAGAGGAGTATTAGGATCATTCCCCCCACTTATTTCAACCACACTTTTGAAGGCAGCCCGTCGGAGCCGAAACTTGAAGCATAGATCAAGTCGGACACCTTTTTGGCGTATCTTTTCGAATCAGTTGTCGTCAACTCTTTAGTGTTAAACTACTTGTATTTCCCCTACGTGATTAAGAGAAGTGGTGAAAATTGCATTAGGGAAACAAGTTAAATTTGCCGCTAGTCTAAAAACAGTCCCGCGAGAAATTGAACTGAAAATTTTCCGACGATTTGCTTATTCGACAGTTTCTCCGCTCGCAGATAATCCAGTTTTTGCCTTGGTATTCTTTCATACGGTTAAGCACACCTGAAATATAGATGATGTGGGAACATAGTTGTAAGGGGAAACATTGAAGATTAAACTTGTGGGCTGATAGAAAAAAAAGTAGATTGTATTTTTTTTTAACCTTGTCCATGATCGAGCTTCCGAGTGTGGAAGCCGCTTCTAAAAGTAACCGTTAGAGGAACCTGTTTGACATGAATGAATGGATTGAATTCTAAAACAGCCCTTTAGAGGGCATGGCGGAAAAACGGAAAAAATAAAACAACACTCACAACTTCGATATGAACACCGAAGAAGAAAGCCACGCTGCCGATGTTCCATAGCTAGAAAATGTTAAAGTTTTAAAATTGGGAGGTTGGCGGTTTTGTTTATTGTAATGAAATTTGAGTCTTGTTTTTGTGGCACTTACCTTCCGGCCAAGTGCCATATACCGATAACTTTCCGTCGGTCGGTCAGTCCGGCGATAGCGAGTTACGGTACTTCCAGATGTCCTAGGACGATGGAACTTGGCTGGCGTATCAGTGGCCCAACCAAACTAACTTGAAAATAGTCATGTCCCAGACCCGACCATCGTGGGGGAGTGGAGGGAGGGGGAATCCAGAATCTTGAGGTAGGCCTATGTATAACTTTGGAATGGGTGATCGGATCTTAATAAAACTCGATATTTGGAAAGAACGCGTGTCGCGGATATCCCTTCTCAAGTCAGGAACTGATCCGATGAATGTGTGTGTGTGGGGGGGGGGGGGCGGAGGGGGGAATCTGAAATCTTGTGATTCGCTTAGAGTGGAGCGATCGGGATAAAACTTTGTGGGAAGGACAAGCGCAAGCCCTAGATACATCAGTGAAAGAACCGGAACGGATTCGGGCACTGTGGGGGGAGCTAGGGGGATCCGGAATTCCGGTGATCGCGTGATAAGGTAACCTACTTCCAGATGTGCTAGGACGATGAAACTTCGCCTGAACATCACTTGAAAAGATTGACTTAGAAAGAGTCAGTTCCCCGAGCCGACCATCGCGGGAGGAGTGGAGGGAGGGGGAATCCAGAATGTTGAGATATGAATATCTTTTGAACAGGGGATCGGATCTTAATGAAGCTTGATATTTGGAAAGATCTCGCCTCTCAAATGTCCCGTTTCATGTCCGGATAGGATCCGATGGATGTGGGGGGAGGGAAGAACCGGAAATCTTGTGACACGCTTAGAGTGGAGCGATCGGGATGAAACTTGGTGAGAAGAACAAGCACAAGCCTTAGATATACAAGTATATCAGTGACAGAAGCGGACCGGATTCGGCCACTTTGGGGGAGTCGGAGGGGATCCGCAGTTCTGGTGATGTCTGTGAACACGATAACTCTCGAAGGGAATGAGATATTTTGATGAAACTTGGTGTGAGGATTCTTTGGGTCAAGGGAGAGGTCGAGTTCGTAGATGTGCACTGTAGCTTTACATTTCGGAGTGGGGAAGGGGGTTCAGATTAAGGGGCAGACAATTATTTTTAAACAGCTAATGAGATAGTCGAGTAAGGGGTAAGAAGACATGCTGAAAACGAATATGAAAACCATTTTCTCGCCCAACAAGTAGTTCGCCCGGAATCCGGCCAAAACCGGAAAGTTGGTTAGAAGTAAAATTTTTATTTGAGTTTGATTAGATGTTCAATTTAGGGGTAAGAAAGAATGCTGAATACTTAAGTGAAAATCATTTTCTACCCGGACTGGTAGTTCGCCCGGAATCCGGCCCAAAATGGAAAACTTGTTAAAAGCAAAAGTTTTATTTTAGTTGGTTAGATGTGTGATTTAGGGGTAAGAAGAGATGCTGAATCTCTATATGATAATCGTTTTTTACACGGACATATAGTTCGCCCGGAATCTGGCTGAAACCGAAAAATTTGTGATAAGTAAAAGTTTTATTTGGAGTTGATTAGATGTTCGATATAGGGGTAAGGAGATGCGCTGAATTCGTTTTTGAGCTTTATTTTTTGCCGGACTAGTAGTGCTTCGGCAGAAACCGGAAATTCGGCACAAGTAACGGAGGAAGTGTCGATCAGTTTCGTCAGAATAGATATGACTTATAGATGTAAACACACATGCTGAATCCATATCTGAACCTGGTTTTCTCAGATGATTAGCTATTTGACCCTAATCTGTTTCTAAATTTTAATAGTAAAAACGTTCAAGGAGTCTGGCGCAGATAAGACCCAATTCCCTGGACTAAATATTATATTTTCGGATCCCATTTAAACCTTTGGTCTTGTTTTTCTTACAGTAATGTTTGAATGCTTTCCATTGATCTTTCTTACAACGTTTAGTTACTGTAAAAGTTAAGTAACAAATATATTTTTTTTTAATTAGTAGAGAAGTAAAGAGTATAGAGTGAGAGTGAAAGAGTAAGTGCCACACTAGTGTCACTGAGAGGAGGAGGACAAAAAATACCTGTAAGAGGGACAAAATTTTTCATAAGACGTTCTCACGAGCGAAGGCTGTGGTGAATGTTTGAGGGTGCGAGCTGTTGCGGAGGAACACTTCAAACTATACACATTGGCTCATTTTTTGATATCTAACATTCGTGCTAAAATTGCTGTTCTGTCTCCACTCCCCACTGCTTTCCTCGTGGAAGCACACTACAAGAATAGCAAAGGCTGGAAGCCTGCGATAGATTTTCTGAAAGCCCCATCTCTCGCAGTGCAGATAGGGCTACGCGCTACTCCATTTCGCGTTGATCCCGAGATAACGGTTTCTTGGTACACCTCTTTTCATGTAGGCGTGTTTTCGTTCATTCGGACAGTATTTTATTATGCCGTTAGGGACAGAATTGTCTATTAAATAGGCCGAAAGACCCGACGAAAATGCGTCACTTCGTTGCTCCGCTGTTCATATAGTGGATTTTCATCGAGTAAAATTTTTCTTTCGGATTTGTGGTGCCTCTATGTGCTTGTACCTCTATGCAGAGGCGTCCCGTATAGGGGGGGGGGGGGCATAGGTGTCGGCCGTTTGGTAAAAAAAAATAACCGACACCTGACATCTCTTTTCATGTAAGCGTCTTTTCGTTCATTCGGACAGTATTTTATTAGGCCGTTAGGGACAGAATTGTCTATTAAATAGGCCGAATGACCCGACGAAAATGCGTCACCTCGTTACTCCGCTATTCATTTAGAGGATTTTCATCGAGTAAAATTTTTCTTTCTGATTTGTGGTGCCTCTATGTGCTTGTATCTCTATGCAGGGGCGTCATGTATGGGGGGGGGGGGGTCACCAATGTTGTCGGCCATTTGGTGAGAAAAATGACCGACATCTGACACCTCTTTTCATTTAAGCGTCTTTTCGTTCATTTGGACAGTATTTTATTAGGCTTTTAGGGGCAGGTACTGTCTATTCCGCCTTCCGTCATAACTAATACTTTAATTCTGCCTTTCAGGATAACTGATAGATTTATTATGACGTGCGAGATTACTTCGTCATGTACAGTTTCTAATTAACCGTTGCATATAGCATAATACAGTTCCTCGGCTTCTTTTTCTGACTGGAAATCTCTTGGGGTTCCAAGCAAGAATAAATAAGCGTGTTAGAGAACAGTTTCTGCCTATTCATCAGCGAGTCGAGTCAGCTCCGTTTTTTGACGGAAACGTAATTTGGGCGAGATGTTCCTACAATTGTCTTGCCCACGATGGAAATGCCCACGATTCAAAATGCCCGCAATTGAGGAGAGGGGGGGGGGGATAATCATCCTGGGAAGCATCAAATCGGATTTATGCAAGGTCTTGTACAATTTTCGTGGATAAAAAGATAATACATTGTAAAAAGAACTCCGCTTTCAGATAACTTAATCTGCAGTATTTTGCATTCTAGCTTTTATGTCCTCTATCGGTTTTTAAGCCTCCCAAATCGGACTAAATATTTCCGATCTCGGTGACATTTAACTTCTTAAAGTGTAGGGGATAGCATTATCTTGAAACTAAATTATTACTGGAATTATTTTACTGTATTTTGTTTACTGTTATTTTTTTTGTGAATTTTGTCACATTTATTGCTGAGGTTAGACTATTGTAAACCAAACGATTATGGCTCCTTCCGCTAACTTGTTGCTTGTGATGGGACACTGTTGTATGTATTTAGAGGCGAAAGCCTTTTCTGTTGCTTTATATAATTGTTATTATTATGTTGAGATATTTTGATCAAACTTGACGTGAGGACGCTTTAGGTCAAAGTACAGGTCAAGTTCGAAGATATATTTAGAGGTGGGGGAGGGGTTTGAAATAACGGGGAACAAAATTTTTTTTTTAAAAGCTAATGAAATAGTCGAATTAGGGATTAGGAGACATGTTGAATCCGAATATGAAATTTATTTTCTCGCCGGACAAATAGTTCACCTGGAATCCGGTGAAAACCGGAAATTTTGTGAGAAGTAAAGTTTAATCTGAGTCCAAAATATGAAAATTATTTTCTCGCCGGACAATTAGTTCGGCTGGAATCCGGCCCAAACCGGAGAATTTGTTTACAGTAAAAGTCTTATTTAAATTTGATAAGATGTTCGATTTGCGGGTGAGAAGACATGCTGAATTCGTATGTGACAATCATTTTCTCACCGTACGTATAAATCGCTCGGAATCCGGCTGAAACCGGAAAATTTGTTAAAAGTAAAAGTTTGATCTAAAGTTGATTAGAGGTTCGATGTAGGGGCAAGGAGACATGCTGAATTCGTTTTTGAGCTTTATTTTTTGCCAGAAAAGTAGTTGCCTGGAATTTGGCCGCAATACGACGTAGGCTATTGGTAAACCATGTGCTGATTCCATATCTGAATATTTGACAGCGCAAAATGGATATCTGAATATATCTGAATTTGGTGAAATTCAGCCGGCGTATCGGTTTTGTACTGTCAAATACGAACTTGATCTTCTCCGATTATTACCATTGGCCTTAATCTGTTTCTGATTTTAAAAGTAAAAATGTTTAAGAAGTTTGTTCAGGACCGAATATCTACAAGACCAAATTGTCTGGAGCAAATATTAAAAATTTGGGATCCCATCGAAACCTTTGCTCTTGTTTCCCTTGAGAGCTATTTTGTTGCCTTTTTGTTTGATCTGGAGACCGTACCAGTCATCCACAATTCCTCAGTTTTGGGACAGTGCTCCAACGTTAAAGCACACCTTAAACTATATACTCTATATGTTCCAACATTCAAAACTATTTAATATCGTAAAACTAGGCTCTGCTTTAATAAAGTATCTACGTTTTTTTTTTGTTAAGCCTTTAAGAGGTCGAGTTCGTAGATGGGGTGGGGGAGGGGTTTAAAATTAAGGGGCGAAAGTTTTTTTTCAACATCTATTGAGATAGCCGATTTAGGGGTAAGAATCGCCGGACAAGTAGTTCGCTCGGAATCCGGCCAAAACCGGAAAGTTTCTTAAAGGTAAAAGTTTTATCTGAAGTTGATTAGATGTTCGATTTAGGGGTAAGAAGACATGCTGAATCGCTTTTGACAATAATTTTCTACCCGAACCTATAGTTCGCCCGGAATCCGGCTGAAACTGGAAAATTTGTAAAAAGTGAAAGTTTTATCTGAAGTTGACTAGATGTTCGATGTAGGGGTAAGGTGATACGCTGAATACGCTTTTGAGCTTTAATTTTTGTCGGACAAGTAGTTCGCACGGAATCCGGTCCAAACCGGAAATTTGGCAGAAGTAAGGCAGAAATATTTGATCAGTTTCGTTAAAGTAGATATGACGTATAGCCGAGGCTAAACTTGATTTTCTTAGATGATTAGCCATTGAACTTCTTCTGTTTCTAAATCTTAATAGTTAGAATGTTCAAGGAGTCTGGCGAAGACCGGATATCTACAAAACCAAATTGTCTGGATCAAATATTAAATTTTTGGGATCCCATCGAAACCTTTGGTCTCGTTAGATTTGTCCCTGCTCCACTCAAGTTTGTTTTTGCAACCGTCCTTCAGCTAAGCATAAGTACAATCTGACATGATAGATGTCCCAAGAGAGCCATGAGGCGGAATAAAATAAATTACCTGTGGCCATTGTCTCGGTCCGGACAACCATGCTACTGATAAGAAAAGGGACTAGTAATTCTAAAGGGTTACTGAGCCATATGAATTATTCGCACTATTTTGGAAGTTATAAGTAGCTCACGGTTAAAACACTACTACCACGCCTCAGCTGGTGGTATGGGTGGACTACATTAGGAATGTCCAAGAAATTCTAAGCGTCTCTCTTCGCTCTCTTCTTTATGTGTGAAATTTAGTTAATTTAGTAAAACATATATACAACTATGACCTTTATTATCTCCTGAATAGATCAACTCATTTTTTGCCGATATTTGCCGGAAACACGGGCGTCTCACCGAGCTTCCACCTCGTGAAGAAGAGGTACTTCAAATCCCAACGATTTCTCCTGAGCAGGTGAAAGATGAGCTAAGTAAGATTGATCTCAATAAGGCCAGCACACCAAATGAAGTCCCAGCGAAGATTATCGTCCCCTGTGCAAAAGCATAGACTGCTCCGCTTGCTGCTATATTCAACCAGTCTTTGATAGAAGGAATTTACCCGTCAGCTTTTAAACAAGCTTTCATCACCCCCATTCCAAAAACGTCGAACCCTACTGGCCTCACGGATTTGAGACCAATTTCTAAAACAATGATTTTTTCAAAGGTCTTTAAAGGTTTCTTATTTCGCTGGCTGTACAGTGACATAGAAGACTCTTTAGACATTCGACAATTTGGCTTTAGGCCTGGCCACAGCACAATCCATTATCTCGCACTCCTGCTTGACGACGTCCTCAAGCATCTTGAAAAGGCAAACTCTTACGTAGACCTCCTGATCGCCGACCTCGTTAAAGCGTTTGACTACCTCGATCACGGAAAAATTGTAATTGCTGCTATAGACATGGGTGCACGTAAATTCCTTGTTCGAATGAACGCTAGTTTTCTGACTGACAGATCACACTGTGTACAGCTCAACAATGAAGCCATTTCACCGCCTGTTAGGATAACTTGTGGGGCACCACAAGGGACTCGTCTCGGGCCCTTGGCGTTTTTGATGGTAGTCAACAAACTCATGATGAACATAGGAAACCATTTAAAGTTTGCTGATGACCTCACACTTCCTCTTCTGCGTGAGATTCGAGGAAATGAAGATCGGATGCTCCATTACATGATCGCCAATCTCCATCAGAAATGCTCGGATGTCAAATTAGAAGTCAGCAATTCCAAAAGTCACGTCATGAGGATTAACTTCACTAAACAAGTATTACAAACAGTCGAGTCGGAATCGTTGATGAAAACTGAAAATTCTGTAAAAATTCTTGGCATCATTCTGGATGATAACCTCCAATGGAAAAGTGAAGTGGGAAAAATAGTGAAAAATAGCTGTGCTACCCTTCGTTCATTTTCATACCTGAAGCGGTTTGGGGTTCCACGCCATGAACTTGTGACACTTTATAAAAATTATGTAAGGCCCATTTCAGAGTACGGCTGCCAAATTTGGCATCCTGGCTTAAGTAAAGCTCAGGATGCCGAAATCGAACGACTGCAGAAGAGAGCCTGCAGAATAATACTTGGTCACAATTACACATCTTACAACGAAAGCCTTCAAATCCTCGATATCGAAAAACTGTCTGAAAGAAGACATAATCTTCTCATGCGTTTTGGCCACCAAATTTTGAATTCTCAGCACCACAGGACCATCCTTCCGGACTTCCTTACACCCTCTCATGGACACAACACGCGAAGCAAGGACGACCCAAAACCCAAGCTTGTTCCCCCACCTACAAAATCTTCAGAAAGAGACCTAAATTCATTCGTTCCGTATTTTACTAAACATTTTAATTGTTCATGATCCATGTTCGTTTCTTATTTATTTATTGTTTGTTAGTTTTTATTTTATTTGTATTGTTAGCGAGTGTTTATTTTTCCAATTCCTGCCCGTGTTAGCCTAGTGCTATTAGGGTTGAAAATAAAATTCATTGATTGAAAAATATTACATAGAACAAAAAACAAAATTAAAGAAAATGAACATAGAAGGCGCGAAGCCTCCAATAATAAAGGCACAAATTAAAGCCTAAATCAAGATAAGTCGAACGCGTAATACAATTTGTCCTTCAAGCTCGACTCCAGCTTCATTCCCAAAGAAATTGCCGTGCCACAACATAATAATGTCATGCATTACGGATACGTGGTAATGATATATTTTAATCTGAATCCGAATATGATTTATTTTTCTTTTCTCGCCGGACAAGTAGTATCATTTGTTAAAAGTATATATATTTATTTGAATTTGATTATATGTTCGATTTACGGGTAAGAAGGTATGATGAATCAGAAATGACAATCATTTCTTACCGGACGTATAGTTCGCTGGAAAATTTGTTAAAAGTAAAAGTTTTATTTGAAGTTGACTAGAGTTTCGATGTAGGGGGAAGGAGACTGCTGAGTTCGTCTTTGAGCTTTAGCTTTTTGCCAGACAAGTAGTTCGCCCGGAATCCGGCCGAAACTGGAAAATTGGCAGAAGTAAGGAAGGACGTTTTGATCAATTCCGTCAAAGTAGATAGGCTGTAGGGGTAAATATGCTGAGTCCATATCTGGACATGTTTTTCTCAGATGATTACCATTGGCCTTAATCTGTTTCTAAATTTTAATAGTAAAAATGTTTAAGGAGTCTGGCGAAGACCAGATACCAGAAGAGAAAAAGTACTACCAACAAAAAAACCCGGCAAAGACGGTATCTACAAGACCCAATTGGATGGATCAGAATTAAATTTTTGGGATCCCATCGAAACTTTTGGTCTTGTATTCTTAGTAGTATCATTCGAGATCGATCTGGTAAAAGAAGCTCATCTTTTTAACGAGGAAGACCTTAGGGTGTTTAGAACTCGTCGTAGGTATTCGTATCTGTAACACTTTTGCACACTCGACCTCCAAATTGTTCCACACATTCTTGTTCCCGAATTCCGAATTTCATCCGGGATTCTGTCTCCATTCTCTAATCTTTAGGCTCGCCGCGTTTGGCTCATTTGAGACGTGTCATGCTCCGGATCATTACTTTCGGGAAGCTGATTGGTAGAAAAAATGGTCATGTAAATCGTCGCTGTAACATTAAGTGACATTTTTGTGTGTGAAAATGAGCTATTGATACCAGGGTTGTTGATCTTAGCTCTGCGTCTGCTGTAAACTTTTCAGAGCCCTACGATAAGCTGTTCTCGAGTTACATGAATTGCTCAAAAGACCTAACCGACATGAGAACGACCGTCAGAAAGAGCTAAGCGACATAAAAATCATTAGTATATTGGTAAAAAAAAAACAGTTAAATAATCTTTTCTTCCATTCGCTGTGAAGAAAGATTATTAAAAATCATCAACATCGGTTGAAAAAAGATTTTTGAAATGCTTTTTTCTTCTCCTGAACATTTTGAAAAAATTCCATTTTTCATTCATTTTGAAAATATTGTTTCTACCGGAAGAGAGGATACAAACAGCCGAATCTGTGTGTAATTTGTTGAAATTAGAGCCAAGTTCTAAAGTTGCTGTTTTTTCTAGAATATTGGAACAGAAACACTTTAAAGAGTTTCCATCTTCCTCACTCAGCGACCTTACCTTAAATTACCTTAAAGCACACCTCGCACTATTTCCTGTTTATGTTCCAATATTCCAAACTATCTGAATACTGTAAAGCTAGGCTCTGCTTTTAACAAATTATCCACGGCCTTGCCTGTTTTTAGCCTTTTCCCAGGCCCACTAACTTCTAGCAAAGATCTCGGCAAAATTCAGAAAACCGGTTTTACGAATCAATAGCATGATACACCAACACTGGTCGGGAGCAAAATGCGCACGGAAACTAGTGAATCACGGCCAAGTGCGAAGATTAGTTACGTGTCGTTAGCGGGTTCAGTGCGTAACACATGAAATTTGGTTCTCCGGGTGTAAAGGACCCCTCTTGCTTATTCTGCCTTTTATAATATATTTAGCTCCCATATGGGATTAATAAGCTTCTAAAATCCCCTCCTTTCTCCATTCTTTCATCTCGTATCTACATACTTTCAGCCTTTTTTCAGCCTTGCCGAGTTTTCCCGTCACCCAACGAAAAGTTTGCCGGAATCTTCAACGTCCGCTGACAACTCTTTCAGACATAAGGATGATATAGTCTTCTGTGTATTACTTCTTTTATTTGCTTAGTTTTCCCACTTTTTTTAACCAAAGCATGTTCAGTTTTCAAATGTTTTGCGTCCAGCCGCAGCTTAGGAGAGCAGGAAGGTTGGATATAGTCGACCAGCGCTAACAAGAGAATCTCTAGTTCTAGGTGGAAAGTAATCGTATTTTCAAAACCGTTTTTTTCTGATTCATTTCATAGGGAAAAGATCATTTCTAGTAAGAGTTGTGTTTTAAGAACTAATGGATGCTCTTACGTAAGTAGGTTGGATTAGCAGGAGAGGTACGACAGGTCCTTTAAACTGCACTTGCAAGCAATAAGGATGTTGTATTCCGACTTGTAGATTGCGGCTGATAATGGTGATGATTTCCTGGTTACTTCCTCTGGGGCACTCAAATCCTCTATCCACGGCTGCGCGTGCCAGTCCTCAAGTCCCTTTTTGAAGCATCATTGAGTTCTGGAAGGAATTCTCTTAATTAGAGTCACTTTTCGAGTAATAAACCCTTCGGAAGATGTGAGAGTTTCCAAATTGCTTTCTGTCCAGTATCTGCTTGAGATATGTGTTGTTTTAGGGCCCCATTTCGTTCTCTGCACTCAAGCAGAACACACAAATTTCCGATAGTACGGAATACAGGCTAAAGTAGTTCGTCCCAGACACATTAGTCACTCCAAGAGCAAATTGTTACGGCATCAAAGAAGTGATAATTTACTTCTGCGCACCCACGAAGAAAACAATTGGAGTAAAACAAACAAAGAAAGAAGCTACAGTTTTGATTGAAGTTTCAGGCTTCGGTAAATTTCGAATGTCTCTTCTTAAATACCGCGTTTGGTTGCCGGTGGCTGTTCCGTTCCCGAAACGATCAAAAACGCAACTAAAGGAAGAACAAATCATACTCGAATCGCCACACTAATTATACTAATACTCGAATCGAGACTCGAACAGGGAGTCATTGGGGTGATTTGGTGAAAGACAGGGATAGCTAATCCCGCCAGTACCGAAAATGAATATATGATGGGACGAAAAGATGAAGGTAAAATGCATTTGCTGTAAAAACAGCGGCCATGGCAAATTCGTAACAAATAAATAGGAAAAAAATACATATGTATGAATTGAATTTATTATCCCACCAAACTGGACATAGTAAACAAAGCGTCTTGAAACGGAAAAGAACAAGACAAAAGGTTTCGATGGGATTCTAAAAGTTGAATGTTTATTGTATTTCTTGATCTACAGTAGAATCTTGTAGATTTCCGGTCTTCACCATACCCCATTAACATTTTTCTATTTATCCACAATCAACCGCTTGAATATTTACAAACAATTTTTTTTCAGTTAGAACTAATCAGATGAGAAAACCAAGTTCAGATATGGCTTCAGCATACATGTTTAATCCAACATCTCATCTCTAATCGACTTTAGAAAAGTATTTTTCTTCGACCAAATTCCTCGTTTTAGCAGTATTCCCGGTGAACTGCATGCAGAGCATCAGAGCTGGTGACTCTTATATCGAATACTAAAGCGTCATCGCACCAAAACTGGGAGTTTCGTAATGTAAATATACATATTTAATGCATTCACCTGTTCGGGCCTATCCCTGTGAGCTAGGCCCTATTTCACCTACTGTTTAAAACGACGTTGACCTGGATCTGGTCACACTGTAGGAGGTATAATTTGCAAAAGGGCCCGTCCGGGATTTGAACCCGGGACCTCCTGCACCCAAAGCAGGAATCATACCCCTAGACCAACGGGCCACGCCTAATCTTCTTGCGTTTGATGATTTAGTAGACGATCCAAAGTATGTCCCGTTTTGTCACGACGCAAAGTCATAACCGACTGCGGAAACCAAAAAGGGCTCGTCGGGGATTCGAACTCGGGACCTCCTGCACCCAAAGCAGTACCCGAAAAATCCTATGATGGCAAACATCCTTTCTTCGTCCCGTAACCCTCCATTGCCTCTCGAAAATTCCGATGGTTTACCCACTCCCCGGCACCTGCTGTACACCTGCCAGCTGACCGGGGACTTGCGGTACACTAAATTTTAAAGTGAATAGCCCCTCGAAAAGTTCACTACAGACTTAAGTCTCTCATTTCCCACCACCATACATCAATAGATTCGATTGCGCATCCTGGGAGGAGGACGAAGCTAGGCCAATTAGTAAGTGTGCGAGGTACCCCCCCCCCCATTTTTTGGGAATATGTATTTCGGTGCCACCGCGTTTTTTGTCACTGTATTTTTCGAACTGTAGGTAACGCAACGGGCTAAAGACAAACTGTTTAGGATTAGTGAAAGATATTTTAGGAGAATTTTTAGCCGCTTCTCTCTGCTAATTATAAAGAATTCACATATTAAAAGCATTATTATAGAAACTGCTAACTTCATATCAGATCATTCTATTTTACAATAAAGATGGATGTTAATAAAACTACGAGCTGCAGAGAAAATACAGTTTAGCTGACGGATTTGTGTTTCGCTTTGTTCCTTTCAAGAATGTAAGTGCCGTACCATGTCTGCCCCAGAATTCTCAGTTGGGCAAGAGTAGTTTTGTGAGGTAAGGGGGAAATGTAGGGTACCTGTTTTTCAAGTTCGGTATTCAAGAAAAACATTCGGTTTTACTTTTTGAATGGCTCTGCTGATTGGATTAGATTGAGTGATAAGAATAGCGAGTCACAAATTAAGTTTTCAGGTAACATCTCAGCGTCTAGCGTATTTAAACGAGTCGAAACCGTGAGATGCGAAAAATACTGGTGGAGCTAAACTCTTCTAAGTTTTCGAATTTCGGACTTTCCTCGGCAAGTGTCCTCGAATCTAGTACTAAAACCTCGGCTAAAACTCTAAACTTGCAAATAAAACAACATCAATCGGTGGCTGCTAGTTTGGTTTCAAGATCGGGTCGGGGACAGGAAGGATATTTCGGAGTTTTCTCGTTGTAAAACGGTTATTGTAATGTTAGTATCCGATTTCCTTGTTCTAATATTGTTGGTCTATTATTACTGGTCTATACGTGAAGAGACGGTTCTTTATTCGAAGAAGGTTAACGAAAGATTCAAAACAAAATGAGAAACAGCGACTCCCAAAACCCAGGTCTTTTACCCCCTTTCCAGATGTAGCATAACTTTACAGGCTGGCCATAGATTCCTAGAGACAATTTGATGTCACAGTCCAGCGTGGGAATGAATCTTTTTCGAACCCTTTCCGTATTCCCCAGAATATTGCAAGAGCTGTCACTTTTAATGTTAAGCTATGTTTGTACGATGCCTTTAGTCAAGTGCATTTCGGAGAAGGTTCAAAAGGTTAATCTCGGAATTAAACGTCGAGGACAATACGTGCTGCTCCGTGTGAGCACAACTATTCTAACCATTCCAGGGTCGTTCCGACCTTATGCAGGGGTCGTAATCCGGCGTTCGGCATAATATTTCATTGATGTTGTACACGTCGGTACAACAACAATACACTGATGAAATACAACGTTGTGGTTGCCAGTATAGTAAGTGTTTATTCTGTATAAGAAAATCTGCTTGTTCGGGCTTGCCCCTTACAGGACTGTCATATATTCGGCGAGTCGGTAAACAAATAAAAAAAAGAAGTAAATAGTCATTGCGAAGCGCCTCTATTCTTCCTCAAAACCTCAAAACAAACCTCTTGGGACATACACGGGCAAATGTGCAGATTTTCAGAGAGTAGACGGAACGGGCAGACTTCAGCCTTATTTGCTGTTAGATTTTGATATTGCCCCTGACGGAACGCAAATATTTGTGTGATCCATCTCGGAAGTGCTGGACACCAGCGACATGGTAAACCGGTCGTGAGTCTGCTTGTCTGTACTTTGTCTGGCTTTTGAAAGTTGAAATTTACGTTTTTAAAATAGCAACTAAAATACGACGGCAAACTTATCAAACCCTAAAAAATGGGATTTTTTCTATACTTTCCGGGCACCAGTAAGTACCAGGGTCAGCTGTGAAAACCTTCGGTTCCAACCTTACAAATTAGCTAGACAATGGTGATCCCAGTCCGTTTCATTTGGATTTATTCAGCTAGTTCCTTTTGTGCTTCTACGCATCACCGCTGAAAAGAACAATCCATTCCCGACTGGCTCGACGTGCTTTGCATATCAAACGCCCCAGATGGTTGGATGGGGAGGGGGTGACCGGCTTGGAATAATAAGGAGACGTTGGTGTTGTTATTCTGTTGGAGGGTTCGGGTTTCCGAGAGTGTATGTTGGGAAATATGATGAACTTTCGTCTGTTTTGATTCCAGATTTATGACGCTTTGCGAATGAGGGGGTTGTAGACTTCAGAACTAGAAGGGGGGGGGGGGGGTGCCTGAAATTACGCGAATGTTTCTCGTCGCAAATCGTAGGGATTATGCGTAATTTCATTACGTTTTGCCAGACTGGAAGTTTGCAGTTCAAAATAGTGCACAAACGCAGGTTGTTTACGTAGACACGGAATTTGTATGAACCAGGGGCTATGAAGTCGTGTACAAGCTCCACTCGTAGCCCCTGTCCTTTCCTAATTTCTTTTCACCTGCATATCATCTTTCCTAATTTCTTTTTAATTTTTGGCGGTACGGCTCCTCCCACACTCGCTGACGTTTAACTTACTTAAATCATTCTTCTAAAAATATATTTAACCTTAAACATTCGGTCACCATTCAACCTATCACCACTCAACTTATAGATTGACTGTGGACAGGTATGTACACCGAGCTCATCAGTTCATGATTATCTTTTCGATCACAGCCTCTTCTGAGGATCGGTCCCATTGACTTGTTTACTATTTATACCCCTTTTCTGATGGAACGACTTGGGAAATTTTTTTTATCCCCCTCCCTGGTGTTGACCCAAGAATTGTTGTGTTCCTTCCAAAAGTTGATGCTTGGTGTTTGAAACTTTTTCATCCTTGTTTTATTTTCAAGAAGATGATACTAATAAGTTAATGCAAAAAATATGATGTTGGCGTCTACAGAAATATCACATGATATCAGCTTCTGTGTCCTACAGCTGGTTATAGAGCTGTTGTGTTTTGTCCCAGGCCTTTTTCCCTCCAGAAATAAGTTTTACACAGAAAAAAGTTCTGCGAGATTTTACTGTTCTTCTGTCGACTTTGGAATGTGTCTAGCTTCCCTCTCGCACAAATAAGATATCATTATGGCTGAAGGAGTGCGAAGACGGGCAACCAAGCGCATCGGTGTACTTGGACCTTATTCAAACAGGCTTGCCAGCCTAAAACTCCTAACGCTTCGGAGTGATTATGAAGCATACACGGAGATACATGCGTGACCTCCTCGCACTCCTAAGCTTTTCTCTATCTCATCCTACCAGTACAACACAAGAGGACATGCGAGGAAGCTGACGAAACTACCTGCGCACACACCTGTGCGACGAAATTTCTTCTCGTCAAGGGAAAAGAACGATTTGAACTTGATTGAACCCGCCATATCTGAATTCATGGCAAAGTTCAGGTCTCGTCTAGACACGCAGTGGTAGGAAAAGACATTTAGATACCAATGTGTTTATACATCTCGTTGAATCAGTCCCCAACAGAAGACCTTCCAACCAGAAACGAATAACAACCGGAGCATAACAGATCGATCTTGGACCTTATTTGCTACAAAATGCGAATTAAGGTACTAAACTCCAATTGAGAATAGCGAAACGCAGCAAAACAGGAATTTCCATTCTGCCTTTTCCTTCAAAAACACCGTTAATTCCGAAGAAAATCCAGCCCGACTTTTTTCTGTGTGAAAAGAACTATGAGAGACCTAAAATTAGGATCCACGAGGGAGGGGGAGCCACACACTCCCCCTGGGCACAGCTAGTTTCAACCTAGAAATTGGACGAAAGATCGCGCAGTGGCTGCTGCATGAAAACGAAATTCCAAAGCAGTGGATTTACGTCTGGAGAACAACTCTAGCCGGAACCCGTATCTTCCCTTTCGTCCCAGCGACGATTTTAACTTTAGTGTATACATTGTTGACGTAAAATCAACTCGTCGGCTTACCGCCGTTTCAAGATTTTTAATGAATAAACTAAATTGAATGGAATTGAATTTACCGCTCAAGCATAGATCTCACCCAGTTGTAACGAGCTATATCCTAGGTCTGTCGGATCTATCTACTGCTTTCACTGGATTCTATGTGTGATTTTGTCTCGAAGGGTATTCACCTCTGTAGGTACTGCTTATGTAGAAGAAAGCTGTAGATCTTGCGGGGGTTGTAAAATGTTCCCTAATTATTTATGGCTAGCAAGCCATCGCGAAAAACAAGGAAAAGCAGGGTCCCAGTTTTTTTTTTTTTGTGAAAGTATGTTTTTACGGGAATACCCAGTGGCGTAATTAGCCCATTTTCGTGTGTGTGTGGGGCGAGCAGATTTCAGGCAGTGAGAATGAACCTCTACCCCGTTTTTCTCTTCCAGGTATTATGTGCGAACTTCTCTGGTCAGACCCCCAGCCGCAACCCGGTAGAGCCCCAAGCAAGCGGGGGGTCGGGTGTCAGTTCGGTCCTGACGTAACTTCCCGGTTTTTGGAAGACAACAACCTGGAATATGTCATCCGAAGTCATGAAGTCAAGACCGATGGCTACGAGGTCAATCATGATGGGAAATGCATAACAGTATTCTCCGCTCCTAACTACTGGTAAGTTGTAATATCCTTAAAGCACACCTCGCACTATTTACTGTATATGTTTAAACGTTTAGACTCCTGAATACTGTAAAACTAAGCTCTGCTTTTGAGAAATTGTCCGCGGCTTTACCTGTTCTTAGACTTTTACCAGGTCCATCGACTTCTAGCAAAAACTCGGCAAAATTCGGATAACCGGTTTTGCGGTTCAGTGATATGCGAAGATTCGTCGGAAGCATAATACGCATGGAAAATAGTGAATCGTGGCAAGTGCAAAGATGAGGGAGGTATCGGGAGCGGGCGTAACATGTGAAATTTTGGTATCCGAGCTTAAGAATTGGTGCAGATATAGAAGTAGGTTGCATCGGCATTACAGACACGACGGGGCCTTTAAAGGACCTATCTTTCTAATGGAACGCACTTCCGTAACCGATCCATCCGTTCTTAGACTTTATCTGAAAAGGGTAGAGGTAGGACAGTCTTGTTACCCTTCACTTATTCACTTAAAGATGCTTGAAGACCCGATGAAAATGCCTGACTTCGTTGCTCCGCTATTCGCGAATAATCAATTTTCGACTAGTGGAATTTCCCTGTCGGATTTGTGGTACCTCTATGCGCTTGTACCTGTGTCGTTTGCTTGACCAAAAAGATTTATGCAAATATATCGTTCAGTTACTAAGCAGTGTTTACCAAGCTTATCACCGTCCACTGAAAAGCCGCATTTGTGTTGGGATTCAAATATTCCGCGTCATAGTAGAATTTGCGCTGTGGGGACGACCGTAGATATTCTGAATCTCGCGACTAGAGTAAAATAAAAAAATCTCTTAGCAGAATCCAAATAACTAATTGTCTTCAACTAAATGATACCAAAATAAGTGTAAAACTTTAAAGGACCCGTCATACCTACAATACCAATGCTACATATTTCGTAATCGCAGACTGTAAGAAGTTTCATAACAGACAACACAAGGATGCGCGGTTTCAACAAACTACACTTGGGATGTAATCTGTTGTCGTGGCTAACGTTATGCATGAAATGTTATGCATAACAAGCATTGCCAGGAAGAGCCGAAAAAAACACCAAAAATGCATTTGCTGACTTTTTTGTTTGTCGTCATGATATCGGAAAATTCAGCAGATGCTTTTTTGGCGGTTTTTGCAACTGCTTACACTCTTTCCCGGCACCCGAAATCAGCCGACCGAAATCAGAAATTAGGTGATTCGTCTCTCAAACGCTTTGAAACATGCGTATTTGCCTGTTTTAACACGTGGCCACCGACTGTACACTCAGATCGAGATTGAGCAACCCCTCGGGTGTGCCTAACATAACCTGTTCTAAATTAACCTAAGTTAACCTAACCGAACCTCCCTGACCTCACCAATCAATTATGATAATTGTACTGGCCTACTAGTCCTACTACTAGCAATAGCTTTACAAGACGGGTTTAGATTCAAATTCAGCATCTATACCTCTGGGAGGACTATAACAACAGTCATGGCTCTATTCGGTAAGAACATCAGTCACACTCGTATCCAGTGAGTTATGAGACGCGAACAACCTTGTCCGCAGGGATATCCTCCCCTAATTCTAGGAATTACCTTTTGGATGATTCCTTCCCTATCTGCTAGCCTATCCTTTATTTGTTTATTGAATCCTTTTCCTTTCTATACGACTTTTTGAATTTCTCCTACTTTCAAATCGTGACCCCGAAATGTCCATCGGTCACGGAACTGTCGGGTATTACTGCTTCTGAATGGCCAGTTCCAGGCCACTTGAGCGCCTCGGTTCCTGCATTTCATTGTGTGTCTAGGGCTGTTAAAGTCCAAACAGAAATTTCAGCTGTGAATAAATGGGTCGGACCATTTCATAGCACTATGTAAAAGCTCAAATGAAGACCAGAATGAATGGGCTAGACCATTTTATAGCTCTGTGCAGAAGCTAAAATTAGACAAGACGGAAAATGAGTGGGTTGAACCAATTTAAATTTCTGCCGGTCATTGGCGTTTTGCCGGGATTGGAAACTAAACTATCCGCGTATGTTGTGTAGTCAATCTGTCCAGACGATATGGGGCGACATTAACGTACATTTTTTACTGGAATGATACATCACTCAAATGGTATAAAAGCCAGAGGCATGGTAGTCGCATGGACAAAAAAATGAGGTTTATTTGTAAAGATAAAATCCTATCGTAAAGCATTACATTGACCTACGATTATGAAGTGTAAGGAATAATTGATAAAGTGCGGACAGGGACCCATAAATTTCCTGCAATGACTTGCCATTCAGTGGGCTTGTCAATAAGAGATTTTTGATGCGCTCTTGACCGAGCGTCAGATGGTTCGAGAAATACCCACGGGGATAAAATACCCGACTATCCAGATAGACAAAATTTTTCGCAGCTGTTGTGCTGAATTAGGAATATTTCTCTGTAATGGAAGAGTATCCTGGATCTCTTGTCCTAGCTTAGGTACCTGGTGGCATGCTGAATAGTCCCAACAAGTTTTGTCTATATGAGCAAGAACGCCGATTCGACCCAAGCGGAATTTTTGGAAACTAAGTGAGGCTCGGGCAACATAGAAGCATAGGAAATGACAAGCCCCCTGAATGGCGAGTCATTACAGGAAATTTATGGGTCCCTGGTGTGGATAAATAGCGTTGTTGTTGTCTTCCGGATATGAAGAAACTGGTAAGGTTCCTGAAGGTAGCTTTGACCCAGTTAAATTCTTTGGTTCTGTAGTTTAGTTCATTTTTTTTTTCGTTTAAATGGTAATTCTCTTTTCTTTGTTTCCATACTGCCATTTCCTCTGGATTTTATGTTGTTGTCTTCTTAGTTCTAGTCCCTATATCTGCGTAGTCATACTCTGTGGAAAGCCAGTTTCAACTTTTCAACTCTGGGGAAAACCAGTTTCTGAACTGATTTGAAATGAATTATGTACGTTAAAAGTCAAGTTAGAACAGTGCGTAATTTCAGCGGTAATGATCCTTGGGAAGGAAAACAGTTATAATATTGGGAAAGGACTGGGATACATGTAAAGTTATGCAGACGCTGTGCCCAGATAATGATTGTGAAAAAAAAAGTTGCAACACCTTACAAAAAAAGTTCCATTTCAAGTCCAGACCAATTCAGATAACGGTGTGGGGAGCTCGAAGGAGGGGGGGAATCTCCCGAAAACCTTTCCAGCTACCAGAGTACGACAAAACGTCTGTTCTGTAACATTTGTCAACAGGTGGAATAGGCTAACCATTTCGGATTTAATATATCAACCCCGTCTTCTGATGAAAGGAATCTCGGGAGAATTGCAAACCTTATGTGATAAACATGCGAACTTTTCTTACAAGTGCTATATGAGCTTTCAGCTCTTGTTTCTTCTGAGACCGGTCACTGTTAGGCGAAGTTCAAATAAGCATACCTCTGCTGTACGTAGGCTAAATGCTAGGTTTGATTCCTCTATTGTAAAACAACCCGCGATGATGATGAATCCGGCTTCCTAGGCAACTGCGCTCGCTATTCCGATTAAAGATGCACTTGAGCCAAACTTAAATTGAATTTCCAGTCTAAGTTTTACAATTCGTTTCTTTCCATTTCCGCTAACATGCAAGATGGTCCAATGTTTGTCCAAGAGCCATTGTGGAAAAATCAATTTCGTAATAAAACTCGTATTCTTCGTGATTTGAGCGAAACATGCAATAAGACGAACTGCTACGTAACTCGTTGACAGTGCTGAAATCGGAAAATTGGTCGTTGAAACTGCAGGATATGGCTACTCGAGGAGGTCTAAATTTTACAGCGTTTTCCTGGAATTTCCTTTCGCCGTTTTCTTAAGGGGTCATATAAGTAATTTATAGACAGTGTTGTGCCAAATGACCTTACAACCCAGCACATGAAAAATAATTTGTTATTGACATTACCATTTTTGTAGTCAGTTGGCCAGACTACACTTTACATTACTCCTTACATCCGTTACATTTTATCCATCATTTTACGTTTTAACTAAAGCCATTTTAAACATTTTGCCTTTATTAATTATTTTGACTGTGCAGATTCAGCAACTAACCCCCCAACACACACACTATAGTTGATACCCATTAAAGGACCCGTCGTTCCTATAATGCCAATGCAACAAACTTCGGGAACTGCGTTCATTAATTTTGAAGCCCTGAGACCCAAATTTAGTAAGTTACTTTCTAAGCCAGCTAACGATACCTCACTATTCTTTGCACTTGCCGCGTTGCACTATTTTCCGTGCACATTATGCTCCTAATAGGTGTTCGTGATGCGTTAAAGGTAAACGTAAAACCAGTTATCTGAATTTTGCATTGTTTCTGCTAGGAGTAAATGGGTCTAGGAAAAAGCTTCAAACATCCAAAGCCGTCGATAAATTGTTACGATAGAAGTAGAAAATCGTGATTTTCGGGTTTTTTTTTTGATCAGCTAGTTATCCCTCGAAGATGATGGGCGAGGGATAAATATAATTTCGGATATACTTCCGGCAAACCGTCCTCAGCGAAATCACAGCGTCCTCACACCAAGTTTCTTCAAAATATCTCATTCCCTTCGAGATTTATCGTGCTCACAGACGGACGGACAGACGAACAACTTTTCCGATGTCATAGGTATCCCTCCACTTCGTTTTGGGATCCCAAAAACTAAAACCCAAAACAGCACCTTCAACCAAGAAGATGGGGGTTTGCCAACATAAGCCTCAAATAGACCAAGACCAAAGGTTTCGATGGGATCCCAAAAATCTAATATTTGGTCCAGGCAACTGGGTCTTGTCTTCGCCAGGCTAGTCATCAGAAAAAAACAACTTCTGATAAAACTATGTAAGCCATGTCTGTTTTGATGATACTGGCCGAAACTTCCTGCTTTATTTCTGCCAAATTTCTGGTTTCGGCCGAATTCCGAGCGAATTACTCGTCCAGCAAAAAAAGAAAATTCAGAAACGAACTCAGCGTATCTCCTAATCCCTATAAAGAACATCGAATCAACTTCAAATAAAAATTTAACCTGTACAAGAAAATTCCGGTTACAACCGGATTCCGGACGAATTATATGTCCAGGTAAAAAATGATTGTCATATACAGCGTCTATATCAGCGTCTCTTCTTACCCCTAAATCTGTCATCTAATCAACTTAAAGTAAAAGTCTTGCTTTTAACAAATTTTCCGGTTCTGACCGGGTTCCGGACGAACTAGTTGTCCGGCGAGAAAATGGTTTTCACCATCGTGTTCAGCATGTCTTCTTACCCCATTATCGACTATCACATTAGCTGTTTAAAAGTATTTTGTCCGTCCCTTAATTTGAACCCCTATCCCCCACCCCTACATTTAGGACTACAGAGCCCCAATGGGTGTTGAAATTTTCTTCTTCATCTAACTTCTCTCTAACACAGAATGCGAAGATACTAAATTAACAAAGTCGCAGCAGGAGTCGAGCCATCTATGGAGCAAAATTTGCGACTGTGCCTGACGTGTGCCTGACTCCCCGGTACGAAGTGTGCCCGACAGTTCCGGCACCTGCTGTACACCCTTTCCAGGCACCGGTGCCGGCCAAACCTTAGGCGGTTCCACTGCTAAACATGCCGATAAAGCCTAATTCACACAGAGAGCGAATTTCGCCACGCCTGGCGATCTTCGTCACGCCAGGCGTAAAAAAAACGCTTCGCCAGGTAAAAAAAAAAGCTTCGTCGGACTTCGGCTCCGAGCCGAAAGAAAACGCAACGCCTGGCAAATAATTCGAAATGGATGTGGAACAGCTAATTAGCCTAGTACAGAGTTATCCAGTAATCTATGATACTGGTATCAAGGAATACAAAGACAACGGAATACGGGAAAATGCCTGGAAGGAAATTAGCCAAGGAATCGGAGAAGAAGGTACAGTAGAGACATGTAGAAAAGCACAGCAGTAAAGTCAGCAGGCAGCCCTTAATTTTTAGCCATTTTAGGTTGTGCCCGGATGCTAGCTGTGAACAGGCTGTATGGATTTAGGGTATGCTGTAGCAAAGCAAGCTACTGCTCTAGGCGCCATACCCATCTCTATTTTTTTCTGCTTCTTGAAACTGTTGTGTTTGTGTTGTGTTTATGCATATAGTGTGTGTTGAATATGTAGCAATATGAAGTGCAATACAGGATGGTTATCCAACCTCGAACCTGGCCTAAAATGGTTGAAAGAAAGGAAAATTCCAACAGAGTCCTCTCAAGGAAGAAGAAAGCCCTGAATGTCGTAGGACCTGTTTTCGACTGCACAAAATTTCCTTGTAAGATTTAAGGCCAAGTTCGAGCTTAGATGCCAAGATTCTTTGGGGCCACTGCCCCAGTAGCCTACTTTTGAATTTTATGTAACCAGCTGTAGCCACATGGTGCCAGATCCGAGAGGGGAGCACTAAAATGGAACATGAACTAAGCTTTGTTTTAGACAAAAAGTTCTTCTGGCTATTTAACAATTTTCAATTTTTGTGCTTTAAATGATCAAAAGGGTAACACTAACCACATAAAGAAATGTCTGCTTCTAGCCAAAAAGGGCCAATTATAAATTTTTTTTTATGGTTTACCCTCTCCTACAGTGAAGGGGTGGAATATCTGCAATATTTGTACTCATAGTCATCATTTCTAGTGGGAAACTGCAAACAAAAATGGAAGAGCCTACGTGACACATTTAACAAAGAGCTGAAACTTTCAAAGATGTCGAAAAGTGGGGATGGTGGGAAAAAGAAAAAAGATGGCAGTGGTTCGATGCTCTGATGTTCCTGGTCCCATTTTACACAGCAGGAACTGCTGAAACAAACTACAGAGTGGAGCCTACTGATACTACCTATGAGTCACCAGCTGAAAACAGTGAAGTTGTAGAAGTAGAGTTTCAGATAGATCCTAAAAAAACAGGTTCCAAGGAGACAAACTATGACTATTTATTCACAGTTCCTTCACCAAGTGAGTCAATTGCAAGTGCCTCTGCCTCTGTATCAGAGTCAGGCAAGGGTAAAAAACGCAAAACATCTGCAACGAATAACAGTGCAAGTGGAGATGCGTTGGATACATATTTGTTATCTAAACTGGAGAAACTATCTGACATATCCGAGGAAGATGATGAAGATTCTAATTTCATGAAGAGTGCATGCAAGGCTATGAAAAGGATTGAAGGCCCTACTAAGGCACTGCTCAAGTACAAAATTCAAGAATTACTGTACCTGGCAGAAGTAGGGAAGCTGTAAGAAAATATGCTTATTTTCAGATGTGTTTATTTTCACTTATGAAGTTTCCAATTTGACAATCTTTTTGTACGTTTTTAAATTAAAAATACTAGGTTCATGATAAACGAGGACCAGCATCTCGCACGTGTGCTAGCTGCCAAGGGACACTGCCTATGGTACTGTTAAAATAACTCTTGAAAATTTCGCGAACTCTCATGGCAGAGCTAGACGACCGATTGCAATGTTGTCCACTGATGCTGGAAAGTCTGTCTTCACCAACAATCCTCCTCCAGTCACCAGGAATAAATCTCCCATCAGTGCTTTCACTGTCGACAAATCCCGGAGGGCAATATCCAGCAGAAGTATTTGAGAAGACATGTCTATTTGACATAATGCAGTTGTGCAGACAGACTGTGGCCTTCACAATATCATTCACAGTGCCAAGTTTAGAGAAGATCTCACTACGAAAGATGCGAAACCTGGCAGCTAAAATGCCAAAAGCATTTTCAATTGTTCTTCTAGCTCTGCTCAGTCTATAGTTATAGATTCTCTTGTCTTCAGAAAGGTTTCCAGGGTATGGACGCATAAGGTGACAGGAAAGTGGGAAAGCCTCATCGCCTACAATAACATGTGGCATTTTTATGTCCGTGCCAGGCAGTATCTTGTCCTCTGGTACAGGGAATTGTCCAGACTGAATAGCTTGTCCAAAAGAACACTGGGAGAAAATACCAGCATCACTGTTTCTCCCTGGATTTCCTACGTCAATTACGGTAAATTTGTAATCTGCATCGCACATAGCCATTAGAACAATGCTGAAGTACTTCTTGTAGTTGAAATATTCAGACCCACTATTTGGAGGACACTGGACTTTTACGTGTTTTCCATCGATTGATCCGATGCAGTTCGGAAAATTACATTTTTCAAAAAATCCTTCACTCACTTCTTTCAAAAACTCAGCGGTGGGACATGGCAGGTAAGTTGGTTGCAACTGACAGTAAATTGTTTGACAGGTTTCAGCAATGATTTCTGTCAATGTAGACCTGCCAATGCGAAACTGAAAAGACAGTGATCGTTTCGTTTCACCCGTCACCAAGTACCTCAAAGTCACTGCCAGTCGCTCGGCTGGAGAGATAGGGTTCCTCCAATTAGTCTTTTTTTTCTGTATTTGCACCTTGATCATATCTTCAAGGTTTCTGAATTCCCCTGGGGTCATTCTGAAATAGTCAAAGTAGTAGGCCTCATCCTCCTTCTCTAAGTCTTGGGCCAGAGTGTGAAATGTGCCAAAGGTTGAGCGTTTCATAAATATTGGTCTGACCCACATTCTCTTCTTCTTTAACTTACGCCGCCGTCGCACTGCCAGAGCAATCACAATTGCAAGTTGTAGTTTTCTGTTCATATTTATATATTCTGTTCATAAAACTCGGGCGTATTCGCTCCCTGTGTGACACACCCTGCGATTTCGCCTCGACCTCGCGAAGCGTATTTTTGCCTTGCGATTTTTAGACGCCCTCTGTGTGAATTCCGCTTAAGAATGTTCTAACACGTGGAAGTTGGCGTTGTTGTCAGAAGCTGACACCATACTGGCACCGCAGCACCGGGCGCTTGCTGCACACTAGAATCGAGAGTTGGCGAACCCTGGCTTTGACAGCTATCGGGCTAACACATGACAAACTTATAGTCAACAAGTAATAGGTGTTCTATCCAGGATTTTCAGGATTCAACAACTTTACTAAAAAAAAATTCATTCCAGCTTGACGACCGGTTACTAACAAAGCACATACGTGAGAAAACGCAACCAGAACACATTTACTACCATATTATATAACTAAACAAACCTTCACTAAAATAAACTACAAATTAATTAATTTTCGTCAATGTAATGGCCAGCGTAAGTTAGCATCTTCTGCAGGAGAAAGCTACGAAGTTGGTTCATCAGTAAACGATTTGAATATGAAAGACGTTTTGAGATCCCTCCTCTCCCTCTTTAAAAAAAAAACACAGCTAGGGTCATCGATTCTTTAAGGCCTAATTTATATGTCTCTCTTTCAGTGATACAATTGGCAATAAGGGTGCATTCATTACTATGAACGGAAAGGATATGAAGCCGTCGTTCACAACCTTCGAAGCAGTGGTGAGTCCCTTTTTAATATCCCCCCCCCCTCTTACACACACAAATTTTTTTATTTATTAATGCAACCTGACCTCTTCGTCGTTTTTATCTTTACTTGAAACAATTTCGCGGAGGGCCCCCCCCCTTAATGTACGCCTGCTAAGTTAGAATTTTTTGGTTTTGCACTTTTCGTTCTGTTGGATCGTTGAATGTTCTTATGATTGGTGTCTAATCTGACTTGCCATGGCAGCTTGTTGACAAACTTTTGCTTCCCAGGCATCTTAATATGTTCCGTTGCCACCTCTCCCTCACACAACACTAAGCAAAGCTTTTTCTCTCGCTTATCTTGCAATGGCGTCCAATAAGCGCTTGGAGTTGATCTTGGGGTAGAAATCTAAAGACATTGCTCAAATTTAATGTCACCTTGACTAGGTTAAGGGCCAAACGGGGTTTGCTAAAGCTTGGTCCCAGCCAGTTCTGAAATTCTTTCTGAAACCGAGATATTACTTGGCTTCTGCCGTTCGCAGTGGAGGCTGGCGCCAATTTCAGGTACCATCTAGTCCTAAAGGGCCCGTCGTACCTTAATGCCAATGCCACCTAGTTCCGTAATTGTACTCGTCAATTCTTAAGCCCGGAGACCCAAATTCACATGTTACATAGCTATTTAGATGTAGCTATTTGTAGAGGTACGAAACGTGATGTGCCGCGTAGTTCGTAACCTCCGCTCGTTAGCATCCGGCAGGGTACGGGGAAATAGTGGACTCTGCATGGTCATATTACAGAGATAGGGAGACGGATGTTCTATCTGATTATTTGTTCTTGTTCACAATCCCCTCTATAGCTCAGTTGGTTGCAGCATCGGTAAATAGAGCCGAAGGTTGCGGGTTCAGATCCCGCTTGGGGAGCATTTTTATTTCTCAGTCCACTACTACTATTAACTCTTTTCTTCCCAACATTTGATTTGAACGGTCGAGCAGCGATTTAAAGCTTAACTGGAAAGTCGGCTTACTTTTACATCTGATATTTGGATAGCCTACACTGAAATATTTTAACACATCTAAGGGATTTTGTAAAAAAAATTTACCCGTGGCTCTAGTAATAACATTCAAAGTGTGCGCTGCTTGCACGACAACCCAAAATTCACCCAGGCGGTGAGTTTTAATTTCATCAAAGGCCTGCAGTTCCTGGGTGAAAAATGTTATGCTCAGAAAAGTTACCCCTGTAGAAAGTAGGAAAATAAATGTTACGATACATCTTGCAAGGAATCTGCCATTGTTAGTTTATCTTTCGGAAGTGGCTTACCTTTATGGGGGGTAAACTTTCAAGCATAGAGGACCATGTGCATATAGGTACCACAAACCGAAAGAAGAAGTTCATACGATCATCTGGGATAGTTCTGTGGATAACGGACAAACGAAGTAACGCATTTTTATTGGATTTTCATGACTATTTAAGTGAATAAGTGATATGTAACCCTTCTTGGCAAAGGTCCTTGTCAGGCTGTCGAAAGAAAAATTTCGGCCCAAGAAGGGACGACATATCGCCTCGCATATCGCTGCCAAAGCATCGTAACTGACGTATCCGTTTTATGAATTGTTTGAATGCATAGTCTTTACAATTTTATCTGGTAGATATCGCTATTGGGCCGGCATATCGCTGTCAAAGCATCGTATCTAACGAATCCGTTTTATGCATTGTTTGAATATATAGTCTTTGCAATTTGAACCGGTAGATGTCTCTATTGGGCCGACATATCGCTGCCAAAGCATCGTAGCTGACGTATCCGTTTTATGCATTGTTTGAATATATATTCTTTACAATTTTGAACCGTTAGGTGTCGTTATTTGAACGGCGCAAAACCTGAAAGAAGAGACAGAAGGAAGCTAATAGCAGTATTTCAAATGCACCCCACACCGTGGTAAAAAAGGCTGTTGAAAAAAACTTTTCGTCAAGTATTTTGCAGTCAAGTTGCCTGATACGGGTTTTAATGTTTTCGTCGGCGACCGTTCGCTGTTAGGCGACGTTCAAATAAGCATACCTCTACTTTATCAGGGAATTGAACAATACCTACCGCAGACATAGAAGGGGGCTGTATTTGATAGTGCATATTTCGGCCCTTCTTGGCAAGGGTCCTCTTCAGGCTCAAAACCACTCAAGTTGGAAATACGAACTTGTGGGAAAACCCAAACCCAACCCAATACACTATCAAGCATGATTCGCAGTCAGCTTGGGTTGAAGGAACATTTATCCTCGAAGGGGGCTGTTACGATGCCGTATTGATCCTGGTCCACTGCGTACAAATGGGTTCCGGCTACCCCCCCCCCCCCCCCCCCCCGCCGAAAAAACCCTCGCATAAACAAAAAAGACAATCCTAAAAGAATCTCCTAGTCCCAAATAATCCCTACGGACAGTACAAGGGATTAGCTGGGTACCCGAATTGACTAATGTACATACTGACGGGTATATAAGAGTAGAATAACTGGACGCAGCTTCATTCGCATTCATGACTCTAAAATAAGGTCTGAAGTACAGTTGGTATCCGTACAAATCACCTGAAATGACCTATTCTTTGACATAAACTCCTCCCTTGCTTTGTGGACGGTATCGTGCCGACCGGTCGTACTTTATACTGTTATTTTGCCATCCTTAGTAAGTTACCTTTAATGACCTTTCGTGACTTGTTATGACATGTTCCCATCTATAGAATTGTTTTCTGATTGTCGGCCTTATGTTTTCAGTCTCGCTCATAATGTGACGGAACCTGTTCCCCAAAGGTTTAAAATGAGACCACAAATCATGTTTTGTAGCTCAAAGGAGGATGAGGCTTTGTTTACCATGGGGGGGGGGGGGATATGGAATCAGGAGTTCGTGATTTTCCGATCGGGGGATTGTATCAACACCGGCGTTGTGAAAGCGGCAATCGAAGGTCCTTAGTTGTTGTTTAGTTTGGAGGAGCGTTTTTCCTGTATTTGTATGTATGTATATATTTATTTCCCATCAAATGAAAACAGATCGAGTATAAGATGAAAAGAAAACGAAAAACACACTACGAGAGAATACACTAACATAAGAAAAACAAATAACAAAATGGATATCTAAATACAAAAGACAAAACGATTGCCTCAAAATAATTGCCCAAGGATGAGCAACAATATCAGAGTTGTATCTGGCGATCTGGGCTATGATCGCTTCATAGGGAAGTTACAATTAATCTGATTATTGAATAAAGAAAGGAGTTTTTTTTTTAATTCGCGGATCGGATGGACACGGTAAACCAAATAGATATGTAATCGAATGTGTAATCGTTTGTGTAGTTTTCATTGAATGTCTCGTAGAGTGAGGGAGGGGGGGGGGCGGTCTGCTATGTGGAAGGATGGGGAATTCAGAGATTATCTAATTGTTGAACGGAGAAAATGGTATTTTTGGATTCGATTTCGGAATTATCTTCAGCAGTCCAAGGCACTTAATGGTCATGATATAAGGTTTCTTAACACGGAAGCAACTAAGACCTTCGTTTTTCTGTTGGGAAAAAAGGTGTCTCTGGTTATTATGTGTTACATTATTATTTTATCGCCATATTGGGCGAATGATATCTTGCACAAGGCTGAAAAGAAATAATAATGCTTAGTCTAGCAACGAAAAAAAATCTGTATAAATAATCAACCAAACTGCTGTTCATCACTTCAGCGCACATCCGTTCAACTTTCCAACCTCGAACATATCCGTTCAACTTTCCAACCTCGAACATACCTCCATGAAAGCCCCAACCATCTTCTCACTCCAATACCTAAGCACCTTTCCCCTCCTCCCCCCGCCCAGCTTCATTCGTCCGTTTCTGTTCTGTTTAATTTAACTACTTACCCAAATTTCTGCTATAGCCTTTTTAACCTTCTAACTCCTGCACGCGAAGGGTTCCCCGACACATAGTTCTGTTGTTTCGAAGAAAATTGAGGGAATTTGAAGTCCTGGAACTCGTTGAAACTTTGAATAGGGAAATTTTCAAGCATTTTGCATGAGTTTATGAATGGATGATAATCTTATTGACCCACTGAACTACATGGAGACTAGTTGAGTGTTTTGAAATAAGTGAGAGAAAAAATAACAGACACAAGACTTATTAAGCGTTGGAAGCATCCAACCAAGAACTTAGATCTCGATATTGCTTGTCGTAGGCTGATTTTTCCTGCTGTAACGTCCAGAGGGAATGGGTGTTCGGTGGAATCGAGTGTCGATGCATGGGGATCTTTTGCTGCGGGAAAATAAATACAAGCAGTAGCCTATCGATAATAACCAGCTAAAAGCGCTACAATTTGCAGTACTCAGTTGTTTGGAAGAAAATAATTAATTTTAAAGCTTGGTCTCCACAAAACGTGAATCTTTTCCGCCTACGAATTGAGACGCGAAAAAACTCGACATGGAGTTGAAACGGCGCTGTGCATTTTATGGGCTCAAAGCAAGACCTATCTTACTTATGATAATAACGCAACCTGCTTCCATAATCACTCCATACATTTCTAAATCCGGAGACCTCAATTTCGTACGGTACATTCTAAGAAACACGCTGATTTTTTTACTACCTTCGATGTGTATCACGCCGGAATCAGAAAAACCGGTTATGTAAATTGTTTCCCGTTTTTCGCTATAAGTCAACGGCTCTCGGAAATGGCTTAAAACAGCCAAAAGCGTGGGTTATTTTTTGAAAGCGCAGCCTAGTTTTAAAGTATTCAAATATTTTAAAATACTGTAAGTTGAAGAGTAAGTAGTGCGAGGGGTCCTTTAGGGGTCGTAAAACTCACGAACTTAGGTAGAGAGGCCATCTAGCGTATTTCCCAAATAGGGATTGCACCTGGCAGAGATATCAAATTCCTTTGAACTCACTGCGTAGAGCTTCAAGCGTTTTATCTGGCTTGAGGTATTATCACATCAAAGCTCCCTATATTCAGCATTTCTCCAAGACTCCACAGTCTTTCATTTCCGTGAGAAGTCTTCGAGCGCATAAGCTGTTTAACCGAGCCTTATTGAGATATACAGAACAAATGCCAGTATCTCCTTTTAGTTGACTTTACGACAAAAAGAAAGTAGAGGGATATTTTGATAAATATGTTAAAACTGAACGCGCCGTGGTTAAAAAGGGTGAAAACCAATCAAAACAGAGGATGGACCTGATGGTCTACCATGTCTTCCTAAATAAAATCAACACTTTGAAGTTTCTCATGTCCTTATGTGGGAAGAGTTGTCGGCGGACCTTGAAACTTTTGGCGAAGTTTTAGTTGCGTGACTAGCAAAACTCGGCTAGGCCGGGAAAGAGCTAAAACATTGTACGTACAGAACGAAACAACGGCGAAAGGTGGGGATTTCAGAAGCTTGTAATTCAATAAGGGATCTAGGGAGAATATAAGAGGCAGACTGAGCAAGAGGGATCTTTTAACTCAACCCTTACCAAGTATCTATGGAACACAGGCGGCTTGGGATGGACTCATTTCCAAACCCTGCCTGTAAATAACATTATAATTTAACTGAATAACCTTAAGAGGGTTCATTAATAAATCAGTAAACATGATAGCAGTCATTGAGGTCCTGATGGTCTGATGAGTCCTGATGGTCCTGATGGTCTGAGAGGATGGACCTGATGGTCTACCATGTCTTCCTAAATAAAATCAACACTTTGAAGTTTCTCATGTCCTTATGTGGGAAGAGTTGTCGGCGGACCTTGAAACTTTTGGCGAAGTTTTAGTTGCGTGACTAGCAAAACTCGGCTAAATGGGAAAGAGCTAAAACATTGTACGTACAGAACGAAACAACGGTGAAAGGTGGGGATTTCAGAAGCTTGTAATTCAATAAGGGATCTAGGGAGAATATAAGAGGCAGACTGAGCAAGAGGGATCTTTTAACTCAATCCTTAACAAGTATCTATGGAACACAGGCGGCTTGGGATGGACTCATTTCCAAACCCTGCCTGTAAATAACATTATAATTTAACTGAATAACCTTAAGGGGGTTCATTAATAAATCAGTAAACATGATAGCAGTCATTGAGGTCACCAGACATACGCTTTCTTCTTGAAAATATGACTGATTTTTAAGCGATAACTATAGCAAAATTGTATCCACCTCCATGATGTTTCTGTTTACTGAATTTTAATAATTTTGGCTGTTGTTGTTGTCTTATTTCTTTCTTTTTTAATTTTTTGCCATACTCCTTCTCTACCTAGACGGTTTATGAATAAATTCAATTCAGTTTGATAGAAATCCTCCAAACAAGCTGTTGAAGGAATAGGCTCTGCCAAGTATTTAGCCTTTTTTTTAGTTTAATTTGTAGACGAGCTAAATATTCTTCTTCCTCTTTGATTATTCGCTGAGCGCTATTTTGGCGTATTTGATCTAGACGTACAAAGGCGAAAATGTCTTTCACTATATGAACTTGAATTAAAATATGTACACTGACCATACTCTTTTCTTGGGAGCGCTAACAATGTAGAAATCATATCACATTTGGGAATTCCTTTTGGGAATTCGTTTTAGATGTATATATTTATTTAAATCTACTACAAAAAGGGAACAGTGGAGTATAACCATAGTAGAAAAATATCTCACACAAATAATGATGCAACAGGTAACCCCCGGTCCCAAGTATGCCATTAACCTGCCTAGATTTTTCTGGAATTCTTATGTGAGCTTCCAGTATTCTTGGACACCTAAATCAACCTTGGTACTTGAGAGTGTGTGGCCATTGTTAATGACACTAGCTTTTGCTTGGATTTTATGTTTGCACTGGTCTGAGCTTGCCTGGTTTTTGCCTTTGATTATTTGGATATCACTTGTGGTTCTTTGTTTTCAGTCTGAAGGTAAGTTAATATTTGTTTTTGTTGACACTAGTAGCTTGATTTGTACTGCAAATGCTAAAATAGGTTAATTGAGTTGTCAGGGAGAAACGGTGGTTGAGTTGTCAGGGAGAAACGGTGGTTGCAGATTTTGTTACTAAAGTTCAGCAAGAAAGTCTAGATTTGGGACGTACTTCTGTATCTAAAAAAAAAAAAAATGTAAAATCTCTTGTCTTTGTTGATGTCAAGGAAGTTTCACTATCATAAGTTTCAGTTGGATAGGGTAGTTGCACAACTTGCTTCACGAAATCGGTTCAAGGGCTAACCCACTCCCAGCATTAGCTGTAGACCCTTTCCCGGCATCACCAACCTGCGCCGGCCACTTCGTGTACCAAAAGCGAGAATGGGCAACCCGTCGAACCAGATCAAACAGAATGCATTGGCTAGTTACGACTAATAACCTTTTAGACCTTTTAATTCTCTTTTAAACTTGTTTATGTGGAACGATTTAAGAAAAAAGGAAAACATTTTAGAACGACGGAACTAGTCAGTACTTATCTCATCATGACTAGCTTTTTTAAAGCCTCCTAAAGTGTTACATAGAACTGGAAGCAGAGGTTCTCAGTTGGAATCAGGTCGTCTCTGTTTAAAACTGCAGGATCTCACCATAATGTGTGGTTCAGGTTTTAACTGAAGGTAGAACTAAAGGCTGACCAGATCTTATGACAACTAGTTCTGATTCGGCTTCTCTAACTCTGGGAACGTCTTTGCTTGCAGTATTGTCGTTTGAATTTTGGTTTTGCACTGTTTTTGGGAGTTTGGTTATTTTGTTCGCTAACATGCTGAGGGTAAGGTGTGCACTGCATTTAATTTAATTTTTGTAGGCCTAGTGGTGTAGTTGTGTGATGGTATTGTTAACTGTAGTTGAGCTTGGGAAGGCAAATTATGTGGATGCTATGTACAAATGGAGTCACGTTTCCTGATGTGTTGCCACGGAACGGCCTGTTATCAAGACCTCACGATATGATGTTTTAGTTTTTTATGTCACTTGCCCTTCGGCCAAGTGCCATATAACGATCGCAATTTCTGTCCGTCCGTCGGTCTGGGTTTTGCTAGCTTGGGCACTTCCACATACGCTAGGACGATGAGGGAGGATTCCGGAGGGGGAATCCGGAATCTTGAGGTATTTATAACTTGTGAACGGGTGATCGGATCTTAATGAAACTTGATATTTGGAAGACCTCGAGACTCAGACGACTCAGTTCAAAACCGGACCGGATCCGGTGACTCGGGGGGGGGGGGAATCTTGGGAAACGCTTGGAGTGGAGGGATCGGGATGAAACTTGGTGGAAAGAACAAGCACATGTCCTAGAAACATCGTTGACAAAACCGGACCAGATTTGGGTCCTGGGGGAGCTGGGTGGGGAGGGGGGGGGGGTTCGGAATTCTGGTGATCCCGCGAGTTTGGTAATTCCTTATGTGCTAGGACGATCAAACTTGGGCGTATCAGGGTCCCGACAGACTAGAAAATAGTCGTTTCCCCTATCCAAACATCGGGGGGTGGGGGGTGGGGTGGAGAGATGGGGAACCCGGAATCCAGTGGCATGCATAACTTTTGAACGGGTTATCAGAATTGAACGAATCTTGGCAATTGGAAAGAGCTATCGTCTGAGATGTTCTATGCCAAGTCATGATTGGATCCGATACTTGTGTAAGGGGGATTGGAGGGGGGGGGGGCACCGGAAATCTCGTGAAACGCTTCGAGTCGAGGGTTTGGGATGGAACTTGGTGGAAAGAGCAAGCGTTAGCCGTGGATACGTCATTGACAGAACGATTCGTATCGGGGCTCTGTGGGTGAGTTAGAGGGTGTTCCCCGGATTCTCGGAAAACTTTTTGACATGCACAAAAACGAAACAGATGGACAGAATGGGATGCAAATTGGACTGTACCGAGTTTATGCGACCTTGATTTGGACCGGTTCCGGCCATGGTAGGGGAGGGGGAGGGGGGTGAAGTGGAATCGGAAATTTACGGACAGGCTATTTTCTGATTCCAGTCGAACTTGATGGGCGGGAAGAGGAGAAGTCAGAGATGCGATTTTTATGTTTCCGAGTCGTATTCAGCCACAGTGGGGAGTTGGAAGTCCCGGAACTGTTGCGGCTCGCATAAGGATCAAAGAAGTCGAGTGATTCGAACGAACCTGGAATATAGATCATATACCTTAGAATGACATTTTAGGGTTCGAAACGGATCCGACCATGGTGGTGGGGGGGGGGGGGGAGATTACTGGAAGTTCCCGAAAAATACTCAGTTTCGAGTGAAAGATAAGTGGTGAGAGAAAATGCTTCATATCATCCCTTCAGGAGGCCGCCGGTGTAGAACGTGTGGCGCGTCTAGGGACCTAACGAGTGGATCCATTGGTTTGAAACTTGGAAGGTAGAAAAGTCATTGGCCTATCCGAGACAATGTAGGAAATGGTCAGACTTGAGTGGAACTAGAAATCCTATTTCTAGGTCTGAACCGCATTTTTGAATGGCGTGGTATTTTGTGACGCTCCCATCTATTTTCTTGTACCACCTACTCGTAACATGTGCCATATGAGCTCGTAGCTCTTTTTTTCTTTCGAAATGATTCTTCGTGGCTTCTCGGAAATCTTCTTCTACACTTATGAGTTTCTTAGGTTCTCGTTAGATGGTGCGCAAGTACGACAAAAGCAGTTTCTGCCCTTTGTGCTCCGCCTTAGTTAGAGAAATGTTGATTTGGTCGTATTAAAATCAAATTGAAATCGACTGCCGCGAACGGTCATTTTTGGGATCCCAAAACGTAAGTCGAGGGATACCTATGACATCGCAGAAGTTGTCCGTCCGTCTGTCAGCACGGTAACTCTCGAAGGGAATGAGATATTTTGACGAAACTTGGTTTGAGGATTCTTTGGGTGAAGGAAAAGGTCGAGTACGTAGATGGGCTCTGTAATCCTACATTTAGGGGTGGGGGAGGGGGTCCAGATTAAGGGGCAACCAATGTCTTTTTAAACAGCTAATGAGATAGGCGGTTGAGGGATAAGAAGACACGCTGAAGACGAATATGAAAACCATTTTTCGTCGGAAAAGTAGTTCGTCCGGAATCCGGCCAGACTCGGAAAGTTTGCTAAAAGTAAAAGTTTTATTTGAAGTTGATTAGCTATTAGATTTAGGGGTATGAAGACCTATGTGAAAATCATTTTCTGTCCGAAGAAGTAGTTCGCCGGGAATCCGGCCAAAACCGAAAAAATTGTTAAAAACAAAAGTTTTATTTGAAGTTGATTGGATGTCCGATTTAGCGGTATGAAGAGATGCTGACTCCGTGTATGACAACCATTTTTTACTCGGACATATAGTTTGCACGGAATCCGACTGAAACCGGAAAATATGGTTTATTTGAAGTTGCTTAAATGTTCTATATAGGGTTAAGGAGATACGCTGGATTCGTTTTTGAGCTTTATTGTTTTGCCGGACAATCATTTCGCCCGGAATTCGACTGAAACCGGAAATTTGGCAGAAGTAAGGCAGGAAGTTTCGATCCGTTTCGTTACAATTGATATGACTTATAGGTATAGGTATAGGATATATATCATGCTGAATCTATATTTGAACTTTTTTTTTTCAGATTATTAGCTACTTAATCTGTTTCTTAATTTTATAGTAAAAATGTTCAAGGAGTCTGGCAAAGACAAGACCCATTGCCTGTATCAAACATTACATTTTTGAGATCCCATCGAAACCTTTACTATCTGACCTAAAAACGTACCCTTCGGCCATACCGGGCAATAAGTAAAGTCCGCAGCAAGTGAAAGTCCCTTTATTAAGTCATACGATATAGGTATTCATTCAGCCGAAGTAGACCGCAAATCGTCAGCTGGGATTTGTCTTGCAGTATCGTCCTTTCTTGGGGCGAAAGCTAGCAAAATGATATATAGCGGAATAGGTGAACAACTTATTTTCGCCCCTGCTATTACCAAGCTTAGCTTTTATTCCATGACGTATGGCTCTTAATGACACCCAAATCATTTTCTTTTTATAAAAGCTTCAGTTATCCTGAAACCACCTGCATTTTTGGAAGTTTTTTGTCCGAAGACAGGTCAGATCTCAGAAAGTTTAATTGGCTTTTGACCTATTAAAACAAGTTTTAGACAGCGGTGTTTGTCGTGCCAGTATGGATTGAACGTTGGCGAAAAAATAGTGCACAGGCACTGCCCGTCTCGTGCTGTCTTGAACTTACCAATGAAACATACGAGAAAGGAGCAATAAGTGAGATACAAAACAGGTGCGGACTGTAAATCTGTGTCCCAGGTCCAGTATCGTAGGATGCTGGGTGCTAGGGACCTCAGTAGCCTACATTTCTGACCTGCTAGTCTGAACTTAGTAAATATGTACCTCACAGGGGTAGAACGCTGAACTTGTTAGCGAAGGGTCACTATTTAGAGCCTCGGCAGTGACTACTGTTTGTTTGGGCTGAGGGGTTTGTGGCCCCTGTAAGACAAGCAAAAGTCGAACCAGCATCATATGGACATGTGGAGAAATCTGAAGAAGGTGACGGGAGTGGTGTGTGAACGCATTAGGATGGCTAGCCCCAAACAGCCCATGGCAGGCACAGATCGAAGATCAGCACAGCCAGTTAAGCTGATACCTTTACCTTGAACTCTCTCAGATTGTGATATGCGGGGTTTTCGTCAAACCTTTGTTCTTCGCCGGGATAATAAAACCCAAGCCTGAACTCCCATCGGACAAAGTTTATCACCTTTGAAATGATAGCGCTTACAGTATCAGTGTATCACAGGAAAAAGGACCCCTGCTACACTGCAAAATCTTGAAAAAACAAATTGACAGTTTTCTGTAACGGCTCTCTACGATGCATGTTAAGGCTGCAAATTACTTCCACTCGATTTGCCAATTTGCATTAGTCCGTACAGCAAAATGAGTTAGTGTTTTTATTCTTGACAGATGTGCCTTCGCTATTGGTAGACAACCGTAATACCAGTAACATCCCCGTCTGCTTAAGTTACTCAGTAATAAATAAATTTATATGTGGAACTCTTAGTCGATGTGTTTTATTCTCTTTTTATTTCCAGGACCACCCGCCCGTCAAAGCAATGGCCTACGCTAATTCTGTCATGAACTTGTTTATGTAGCGGACACGCCCAAATGGAGGATTTTCTAGGACTATTAAAACGATTGTGAAACTGCTTTTTACTGCGTTGTTCATAGCCATGATTTTTTTTTCGTAAATACAAGATTCGACACGCGAATTTGTATCTCTTGTAAGTGAGAGTCCTATGTTGCACAGTTTCCTAATCCGAAAAGCCGTGGGTGAGAGGATTCGACACTTCGTATCATTTTGTAACTCCCGAACAGTGATCATTTTGCTAGGTGGCTAAAGTACATGCCTCAGACTAGCTAAGTATCGAATTCAGTCGTGTGCAAGTGCCATTTGAGCTTCCAGAATTTCAGAAAATCAGTTATTTCTACTGTGGTCTAATTCTAGTGACGGCCTACATCAGTCGATAAATAAAAAAAGGAGGCCAATTATCTCATTGAAGTCTTAAGTCGACAAAAGAGGCTGTGGTGGATGTGGATACATGCGTATAATAATAAATAGAACATTTAAGAGCTATGTATCCTAGCTACCAGCAAAGGAGTAGCTTCTGTTTTCAGCCATCTTTAAGTGCAGCATGTACTCTGGATCTTGATCTTGCCGTATTTGCAAACCAGCTCAGCTTCAACAAACGATGGAAAATACTTTTTAACCAACATTAATGCCCCGTTCAACTACATGCTTAGCCAAGCAAAGGTGTCTAGGCATGGGTGTGAAGGAATGCCTAGGCATGGGTGTGAAGGAATGCCTAGGTGTTACTCCTTGAGCCCAAAGCTGACTTGGAAACATATAAAAGCTAGAAGATCAGCTGTATAGCCTGAACCGCTTTCCGTAGTTTTTGTGGGTGGCGATTTTAGTTTTTTCTTCAAGTGAATCCGTCAGTTGAAATGGAATGATGATTTAACCCGTAATATCTTTAAATACATAAAAATAGCTTTGGATATGTCAATACAAATAAAGACACTTCAAGCACTATCAATCAACTCGACAGGTGAACATTACTTATCTGATTACGTTAAAATTTCACAAATAAACTACATCAGTAAACAAAAGACAGGTAAAAATTACATGCCGTATCCCGTATAAAATTTCGAAATAAAACAATCAAGTTCGTAAACAAACTACATCAATAAACAAAAACAAGTCAAAATTGCATACCGCAGCTAGGAACAGTTAAACTGTTTAATAAAAGATGGTACACAAGACTTTAGGTAATGCTCGGATGAGTGTATTGGAGGAGGAATTAGTTGCTTCTTCTGATTCAATGTGAGATTTTCGGTCATTCTTGTGTTTCGGCAACTTCTTTTTTTCGGAGAACTCTGGTAAAATGTCACGATGTAATTCGAACGCTAGCATTTTTGTGCCAAATCTCATGGTAAGTATATGCCTCCGTTGTCTTAACGACGTGATCTTTTAGATCTCCAAGCTTTTTTCATAATCCTCATATCCCATTCCCAATATTACTTTGCATGCTCTCTTTTGGATCTGCTAAAGTTTTTCATGTTGTTCTTCGGTGAGTGAGCTGTGCTAAACCGGACATGCGTACTCTGCCAGGGGTCTGATATACATTTTATAGGATGTTAATAATGTTTGCCTGTTTTTGTTTTTTGCCAAATTGCGCCAAATCGCTCTGTTCCTAGCTGAAAACGGGTCTCCTTTTCTTCGGGGATTTTTTATATGAAGCGTATTTTAGTCATGGTTGCACCCGGGTACACTGATTCTTGGGAATATGACCTTTGATGGCTCTAGCTAGAGACAGTTGGACAAACAAGCTTAGGGTTTTACATTAACTTCACCAGTTTTGTGACAATTCAGTTAAAGTTGTTGTTCCACTGCGAAATCCGATGATTTCATTTTAAGTTTCCTGAGATTGCATTTCGGAAAGTGGTAAAGAGGTTTCGTTTTCAAAGTACACAAATACTCCTTCAGCATAAGCTGATTGCGAATTATATAAATAAATTACGCCAAACAGGAAAGTCTGTTAAGATTTGCTTATGTTTTGCAGGAGGAGAAAACTGGTGTTAAGATTTCATTTTCGAGACGGCTGCTGTTTGTGTGCTCGATTAGGTTGTTTACATGGAAAGGTTTCCGGAGGGCTAAAACAGCGGGAGCAAATCTTATAGGACTTATCCGTTTTGTTTATTTTTCCTTTTTTTTATCAAATACTATAAGAAGTAAATTACATTTAATACTATATTTTACTCTGACAATCAGAAAGTCTGTTGGGAACCCTATTGGAGTCCCTAAATCTACAACTCTGCGGGTAAAGTGGCAGGTTCTACACAATCTAGTACCTGTTTATAAATCGGATTTTGTTCTGAAAAATATTATGATAGAAGTGTAACCTCTCAGTTGTTTCGAACACATGCAGAGACCACAATAGGCTCGTATGCACCAAATCAACGCTCGACCTTCCTGGAGGATTCCTGGGGGGTGGGGGTTTGGACTTTTCTAACTTGCGACCTAATTTTCAAGAGACAGTGTTCTTCCGACGGATCAGCTAACTAAACCAATAAAAATTTCTTCGAAAGCTTATTTTCTTGCCTTTTCTTTGCCTTCTTGCCTGATATCTTTACGAGTTGGCGCCATATGGCCCGTTCCCCTCATTATCACAGCCTACTAAACTTCAGTGTTTTGAAGCTTGCGCTAATGCTTTTAAGTTTCATTTTCCTAGAATTTTCGTCGAAATTTAAGAAGAGACTAGCATTTTGAAGTTGGCCATACACAACTGTATGGGATCCCAAAACGCAAGTGACGGGATACCTATGATTTCATAAAAAGTTTGTCTGTCTGTCCCTCCGTCCGTCTGTTGGCACGATAACTCTCGAAGGGGTTGAGATGTTTTATCAAAACTAGGCATGAAGACTCTTTGGTTCAAAGTTCGAAGATGGGCTCTGTAGCCCTACATATAGTGATGGGGAAGGGTTTTCAAATTAAGGGGCGAAAAGAAAAAAGTTTTAAAAGCAAATTAGGTATTTGATTTAGGGGTAAGGATACATCCTGAACCCGAAATTGAAAATAATTTTCTCGCCGGACAAGTAGTTCACCCGGAATCCGGCCAAAACCTTCAGTCTGAAGTTGATTAGAGGTTTGATTTAGGGTTAAGGAGACATGCTGAACCCTAATGTGAAGTTTATGTTCTTGCCGTGTAAGTGCCAAGTGGTTCACCGTGAATTCGGCAAAACCGGAAAATTTGTGAAAAGTTAAAGTTTAATCTGAAGTTGACATGCTGAATCCGAATATTAAAAGTATTTTCTTGCCGGACAAACAGTCGGCACGGAATCCGGCCACAACCGGAAATTTAGCATGAAGTTTAAAACCCAATGATACAGTCGAAATAGGGTGACTAGACATGCTGTTGCAGCTTTGAACATACTAAAGATCGATTAGAGATTCGGTATCGAGGTAAGGAGACATACTGAATCCACTTTGAATTTTATTTCCTTGACGCATAAGCTGGCAAAATTTGCCAAAACCCGGAAATTTGGAAGGGATTTGGCGAAGACCGGAAATCTACAAGATTTGCTTGTCTGGATCAGGTAGTCCAATAAATATTCAATATTTGGGATCCCATCGAAACCTTAGGTTTTGTTCTGTTTGGAACTATACACCAAGTTCGTTACTTTGAGTCAGATTAGATATCAGCTGTAACGAATAAAGGAGGGAGGAGGGGGAGTCTGAACTGCGAAATCCATTTCAGGGGTGTTCAGGCTGGGTAGAGCCTAAAATAACAGTAGACTTGCAGTAAAACAAGTAAATCCCATTTAAGTCCCACTCAAGATGTTCGAAATATTTTTCAGTCCCATCCAATTTCTTAGGGATCATCAGGAAATTAAAGGGGACTACTCTTTCCTTCCTCGGAACTGTCAGGTTTCCAGTGATCAATGCATTTCTTTCCGAGAAATTCCCTGAATATATTGTAATGGGATTAGAGACTTTGATTTAGTAGGAAGATACTGTCACAGCACACTAACTGCTTTTTGGGATCCCAAAGCGTAAGTGGAGGAATACCTATGACTTCGTAAAAGTCGTCCGTCTGTTAGTACGATAACTCTCGAAGGGATTGAGAAATTTTGTTCAGATTTGGCTTGAGGACCCTTTGGGTCAAAATACAGGTCAAGTTCGAACATGGGCTCTGTAGTCCTATATTGAGGGGCGGGGGAGTGGTTTCTGATTAAGGGGCGGAAAAAGCCGTTTAGGGGCAAGGAGACATGTTGAATCGGACTGTAAAAAATAATTTCTTGCCGGACAAGTTGTTCGCCCCAAATCCGGCGAGCACCGGATTAGATGTTCGATTTAGGGGTAAGAAGACATGCTGAATCCGCATATGACAATCATTTTAATAGTTCGGTCAGAATCCGGCTGAAACCGAAAAAATTGTTCGAAGTAAAAGTTTTATCTGAAGTTGATTAAGGGATCGAGGTAGTGCTAAGGAAGCATGTTGAACCCATACATTTAAATTATTTTCTCGTCGGACAAAGAATTCGCCCGTAATCCGGCCAAACCCTGAACATTCGTTAAAAGTTAAAGTTTCATCTGAAGTTGGTTAGAGGTTCGATATAGGGGTAAGGAGATGTGATGACCTTTTTTTTAGCTTTTTTGAACTGACGAGTTGTTCGCCAAGAATTCGGCAGAAACCCGAAGTTTGGCAGAAGTAAGGCAGCTGGAAGTTTTGACTAATTTTGTCAAAGTATATATGACGTATTGGAGTAAACACACGCTGAATCCATATTTGAACTTCGTTTACTCAGATGGTTAGCCATTAACCTTAATCTGTTTCTAAATTTTAGCAGTAAACATTCAAGAACTCTGGCGAAGACCGGATATCTACAAGATCCAATTGTCTGGATCAGATATGAGATTTTTGGGATCCCATAGAAACTTTTGGTCTTGTTGCTAGAGGCATAGTCTGCTATTTTCCCAAGGGGTCATAGCACATAAACAGAGTAAAGGAATCTAAATCCAGGCTTCAACTTCCAAGTTTTTGGGAGCCCAAAACGTAAATGGAGGGACATTGCAAAAGTTGTCCGTCTGTCTGTGAGCACGATAACTCTCCAAAGGAATGAGATATTTTGGTGAAACTTGGTGTGAGGATTCTTTGGTTCAAGGGTAAGGTCAAGTTCGTAGATGGGCTCTGTAGCCCTACATTTAGGGGCGGGGGAGGGGGTTTCAGATTAAGGGGCAAAATATATTTTTTTAAAGCTATTCAGATAGTTGATTTAGGGGTAGGGAGACATACTGAATATGAAAGTTATTTTCTTGCCGGACAAGTAGTTCAGCCGGAATTTGGCGTGATTTAACGCGTTTATTTGTCCCCTTTCTTTATCGAACTTGCTAATTCATCCAACATTAAATGTTGGATGAATGAACAACAAATTTTGTTCAGTCCGCATCGATTTCACCGCATTCGGTCCGTTCCCTCGTAAATTCGGTGATTTAACCTGTTTATTTGGTCTCATTCGTTAGCGAATTCGGTGATTCACCGGACTTTTCTCAAGTCCATATCTGTTCTGTCGCATTCGGTCGGTCCATTTCATAATTCGGTCACTAATCAGATTCATCTGGTTCTGATTCGTGACCGAATTCGATAATTCATCCAACTTTTCTTCAGTCCGCATCGATTCGCCGCATTCGGTCCGTCCCTGCCTAAATTCGGTGATTTAACATGTTTATGGTCCGAATTCGGTAATTTGGTCGCATTCGGTCAGTCCATTTCATAATTAAATTCGGCGAGATTCATTTGGTTCTGATTCGTTACCGAATTCGGTAATTCATCGGATTTTTCAGTCCGTTTCTATTACTAGGCTCGCCGAATTCGGTTGTTTTAGGTGATTCTAACAAGAATTTTATTCCATCACGAAATTCGGTTGTTATACCGTTCTCGATCTGTTCCTAATTTTTTTAGTTAGGTTTTCGGTATAGTAAGACGTCATTATTTGCTTCAATCAGTTCAATTTACGTTCGGTAATTTAAGCGGCATTTATTTGGCTCTCGTGCTTTACCATGCACGGTAGCTTCAGCAACCGTAAATGGTATTTCATGTTATTAATTTTTCAGCTATTCTTTTTTAATGGCACTTGAGCATACTCAAGTGCCATATAGCGATCGTAATTTCTGTCGGTCTGTCCCGGTTTTGCTAGTTTGGGCTCTTCCACATAAGCTAGGACGATGAAACTTGGCAGGCATATAAGGGACCCAACCAGATTAACTTGGTAACAATCACTTCCCCGATCCGGCAATCGTGGGGGGAGTGAAGGGATGGGAAGTCCAGAAACTAGTAACATGCATAACTTTAGAACCGGTAATCGGACATGCATGAAACTTGACATATGCCAAGAACAATTGCTTCAGATGCTCAGTTTCAAATCCAGACCAGATCCGATAACTGGGGGGGGGCCAGAGGGGGGCACCGGAAATCTCGTAAAACGCTTCCACATAAGCTAGGACGACGAAACTTGGAAGGCATATCAGGAAACCGACTTGGAAATAATCACTTCCCCGACCCGGCCATCGGGGGGGGGGGGGGAATGGAGGGATGGGAAATCCGGAACCTAGTAACATGCATAACATTGGAACGGGTTATCGGACATGCATGAAACTTGACACATGTCAAGAATAAGTGCTTCAGATGCTCACTTTTCAATCCGGACCAGATCCGATAACTGGGGGGGGGGCTGGAGGGGGGCACCGGAAATCTCGTGAAACGCTTCCACATAAGCTAGGACAATGACATTTGGCAGGTATATCAGGGAACCGACCAGAATAACTTGGAAATAATTACTTCCCCGACTCGGCCATCATGGGGGGAGTGGAGTGATGGGAAATCCGGAAACAAGTAACATGCATAACTTTGGAACGGGTTATCAGACATGCATGAAACTTGACACATGTCAAGATCAAGTGCTTCAGATGCTCAGTTTCAAATCCGGACCAGATCCGATACCTGGGGGGGGCTGGAGGGGGGCACATCTCGTGAAACGCTTCCACAGAAGCTAGCACAATAAAACTTGGCAGGCATATGAGGGAACCAACCAGGTTAACTTGGAAATAATCACTTCCCCGATCCAGCCATCGCGGGGGGAGTTTAGGGATAGGGAATCCGGAAACTAGAAACATGCATAACTTTGGAACGGATAATCGGACATGCATGAAACTTGACAGTTGTTCGTTGAATCTGGACCGAATCCGAAAACTGGGGGGGGGGGGGGTAGAGGGGGGCTGGTAATCTCGTGAAACGCTTCCACACAAGCTAGCACAATAAAACTTGGCAGGAATATGAGGGAACCAACCAGATTAACTTGGAAATAATCACTTCCCCGATCCAGCCATCGCGGGGGGAATGTAGGGATAGGGAATCCGGAAACTAGAAACATGCATAACTTTTGGAACGGATAATGGGACATGCATGAAACTTGACAGCTGTGTAGAACAACTGTATCAGATTTTCAGTTTCAAATTTGGACCGAATCCGAAACTGGGGGGGGGGGGTAGAAGGAGGACTGGAAATCTCGTGAAATGCTTAGGGTCGACGGATCGGGATGGAACTTGAAGGGAAGAACAAGCATCAACCCTAGATACTTTATTGACAAAACAAGACCGGATCGTGTCACAGTAGAGGGGGTTAGAGGGGGTTTTCCCGGATTTCCGGTGATCACGAATTAGGGTACTTCAAGATGTACTAGGACCATGAAACCTGGCAGACATATCAGGTACTCACCCAGGTCGACTTGAAAATAGTCCCTTTCCCGATCCGATGATCATGGGGGGAGTGGCAGGATGGGAAATCCGGATTCTAGTGACAAGCATAACTTTGGAACGGGTGATCAGACGTGCATGAAACAAGTGTCTCAGATGATCAGTTTCAAGTCTGGAACGGATCCGATAACTTCGGGGGGGGGGGGGGCTGAAGGGGATTGCTGGAAATCTCGTGAAACCCTTAGAGTCGAGAGATCGGGATGGGAATTGGAGGTAAGAACAAGCATAATCCGTAGATACATTATTGACAAAACCGGACCGGATCGTGTCACAGTGGGGGGACTTGGAGGGGGTTTTCCACAATTCCGATGATCACGAGTTAGGGTACTTCCAGATGTGCTATGACCGTGAAACTTAGCAGGCATGTTAGGGACTCTATCAGATTGGCTTAAAAATAGTCCCTCCCCCGATCCGATCATCGTTTGGAGGAAGAAACAGTTGTCAGTGAGTGGTATAACCATTTCAGATTTACTAGGTCAAGCCCATTTTCTGATGAAATGAATATCGGGAGTGAGATCCAGCCTTGAAAACTGCAGACCGTATCTGACAAACATGCTAACTTTTCTTACAAGTGCCATGTGAGCTTTCAACTCTTGTTTACTTCTTAGGATTGCAGTACTTCAGGAATAAGCACGTCTCTTGGCGTGAAAACTAGCCTACTTTTGTTTGCTGCAAATTCCGAACAAATATATTTTCTATCTACTTTACTCTGGATCAACCCTTTCGTTTCGCCAGAAAGCTCTGGGTTTAATAGGTAATCCTGGGATAGCAAAATACAATTTTATCATCAGTGTTTCCACAAAATTTCGTCTGTGCGCAATTTGCAGCCTTCTCTAGTTAGACGAAGGGTGCGTCATTTAGTTGGCGATTGAGGCTTGGAATTTCGGGGGGCTTGAACCATAATAAAAGCTAGGATTTCCATGGGAAGTACTTAAATGTTGCCAGAAAAAAAAGGCGGATTCAAAAAATTTCGCCTGCGACGCCTTAATTAATCCTGGGTACAGCCGTCTGGGATTTTGTCGCTATGCAGCAACGCAGTTTTCAAGTCCTGTAGGCAAAACTAGAAGGGTCCTCCAAAGGTAAAAGGCTAGTGACGGCGTATGAATGAACAAAAGAAACAGAAGCGGAAAATCGTGAAAACGCGCCAATTTTTCTCTTCAGATTCTTTTGTATAAACTCTGCAACTTTTTTAGTTGTAGCTTCATGAGGGCAACCCGCTGTGTTGTTAGAATTTTAAATTCAGGAAATGTCTAAATTCAGGAAATGTCAGGTACCGATCCGGTCAGTTTTACCAGGTTCGCCCCCCCCCCCCCCCCAATGAAGAAAGGCTCGGGACGCCCCTGCTTACCCCTATAGCCAACATTTATTCAAACAATGTTTTCAACGGATACGTCAGCTACGATTCTTCATCAGCGATATTTCGGCCCTTCTTGACAAGGGTCCTCGTCAGGCTGTCAATCCTCTGGGTCAACGTCGGGAAAGGAAACAAACCTGCAATAAATAACTGAAGCTTCTACCGACTATAAATATTTTATTAAAGTAAATTACCTTCAAATACCACTGTAATGAAAACACTAGTCCTGAGATTTAATTTTTGACACGAAGCGTTTTTGCTGCACGATTGGGGCGATGACAGGAAAGGTTTTGATCAGCTTCGGTTTTGTTATTAATAAGGGGCTGAAAACTTAAATATTATTTCATTAATAACCTCGTTCTACGTTTCTATTATAGAGTACTCGCCTTTATCTATTACTTTGAATAAATACTGCACGGAAAAACTGGTGCTCAGATTAAATTTTTGACACGGCTGTGTTTTTGCTGCACGATTGGGGCGACGGCAGGAAACATTTTTTTCTGCATTTTGATCGACTTCGGTTTTGTTGTTAATAAGGGACTGAGGCTTAAGTTTTCTTCCCTTAATAACCCCGTTCCACGTTTCCGGTATGAGTACTCGCCTGTATCTCGGTTAATGCCTGCTCGGTTTCCTTTATCTCAACGGCTTCTCGCCTGTTGCTTGTTGCAAGAATTTGGGCTTTTTCAAAATAAACTGAATGGGATGGGTTTTCGAAAATATGTTCTGCAAGTGCAGATTTGAAAGTATAGTTATGATGGTGTCCGTTGGGGAGGGCGTGGTCAGTTTCTTGCTCGTGCTCTGCAAGACGTTTTCCGAAAGTTCTCTCTATCCTTCCTACGTAACGCTTTCTGCAATCACAGGGTATTGAATGAATGCCTCTTTGGTACTTATTTGGGACTTTATCTTTTCCGGAGTTAAGGTAAGACAGCAAAGTATTTTGGGTTCTGTGAAAGACTTGGATGTTGTATTTTTTCAAACTTTTGGACAATTTTTCGGTTACTCCGCGGACGTACGGAAGGTAAACGCGGGCATTTTTTTCTTCCAGTCAGAAGAAAAAATGAAAAAAATACTTAACTTGCCAAGAAGGGGCCGAAATATCGCTGATGAAGAATCGTAGCTGACGTATCCGTTGTAAACATTGGTTGAATAAATGTTTCAAAGTCAGCTTGGGCTCAAAGAATATTTATATCCAACATCTAAACAACTTCAAATAAAAATTTAACTTATACCAAATTTTCCGGTTTCAGCCGGATTCCGGGCGAATTCTATGTCCGGGTAAAAAATGATTGTCATCTACGGACTCAGCATCTCTTCTTACCTCTAAATCGGACATCTAATCAACTACAATTACAGCTTTTGTTTTTAACAAACTTTCCCGTTTTGGCCGGATTCCGGGCGAACTACTTGTCCGGCGAGGAAATGGTTGTGAACCGTGTTTAGCATGTCTTCTTACCCCATAATCGATTATTTCATTAGCTGTTTAATTTTGTTTGACCCTCAATTTGAACCCCCCTCCCCCACCCCTAAGTGTAGGGCTAAAGAGTCCATCTACGAACTCAACCTTTCCCTTAACCCAAGGGATCCTCACACCAAGTTTCATCCCAATACCTCATTCCCTTCGAGAGTGATCGTGCTCACAGACGGACAACTTTCGCGACGTCATAGATATACCTCCAGTTACGGTTTGGGATCCCAAAAAGCATTCATTTGCGTCAAGTTTTAAATTAAGGGGTCCCATCACCAGATCACCTTTACTCAGCTCTACTCTATGGTTCCTGGACGCCGAGATTCTTAAACTTCCTTCTATAAGCGTAATGAACAGTCTGGGGATGGATAATTAGGTTTTCTCCCAAGTTGGTATCTAGGATGGGATGGATTGTGGAAAGCTTGTCTGTTCTTGGCATGGCATCACAGAAGACGATGGATCTGTATGAAGCAAAAGACAAAGATTAGATTACGTTTAAAAAATGTATCGGTTTGTGTAAATGTATTTCGACAATAAAACGACAGGTTTGGCAACAAGCAAAGCGCCATCCCTTGATTAGAATGGAAGTTAGGCTTTAACCAGCCTATGGTATTGTCAGACTAGTTGTATACTATTGCTTATAAAAGCAGCGTCTGGAACTTCTCGGTACCGGCATGTGGTATTAGCAGTCCTCTTGTATGCTATTGCGTATGAAAGTAGCGTCTAGAACTCTCTTTTGCTTTCTAAACTGCCCAACTACGAGGGACTTTAAAAGCATCGTCCTAGCCCAGTTCCTTCATTGCAAAGACCCTAGTAGTGGGAAAAACATGGAACTCCTACAAGCGCCACGAGTCGCGACAACCAATTACCAACAAACAGTTACCGCTTTGTTGAAATTTCGACTGACCGTCCTGGAAAATCGTCATCGAAGTACACGTTGTATGATATTATTATCAAGGTTAATAGGCGACGCATAAATAATTTGTGCACGACAGTAAGTATCAATTCCGAAAAGTTGCCAGTCAATTTCTCATTCCACGAGCCTGTCAGTCTCTTGAACTTGTTATGGTCACCTGGTAATGATAACGATAGCGTTAGCGTTGGCGTTGGCCGTTCGGGGTCCAAACGCTAAGGAGCGGGTCACTCAGGCTATTCGATTTTCGCCGGCACGCTATAGGGGGACATTTCCTCGTGAGTAGTTGTTGGTCTCAAAAGAAGATGCCATCCATGCGAAAATATCATTGGATGATACTGTCCGCACGACAACGGGTTAAGATAGGCGAAGATGCCATCGATCTCTGACCCTTCAACAGAGCTCGGGGAGCGTCGTTGAACGGGAGCCCAGTATCCAGCTGGATGGTGACGTCAGCTGCAAGGTTAGCCGTCGAGCTTTTGACTCCAAAAACCAAAATGGCCATTGAGCTGGATGGCATCTACGTGAAAACACCCATCATGATAATGGGACATAACATCAGACAGAGCCATCCACGCGAAAATGGGAGTTTCCTGTCTATTCCCACTGCTACGGTCTTTGCTTCGTCCTATCCACCCTGTACCCTACTCTCTTCATAATGATGAAGTGTTACCATCAGGGTCGTCACGACTGGGGGGGAGGGGGGGACGTCCCCCCTCCCCCAATGTTGTCCGCCAGTCTATAAAAAATAACAGAGTCGGCGCGAAGCGCCGCGATTTTTCGTCAGAACAGTTAATTTTTTCAAGAAAATCAGTCGTTTTTTCGAAATCAGTCGATTTTTCGTCAAAACAGACGGTTTTTACTGAAAAATCAGTCAACTTTTTTTTTCAAAACTCTCGTTTTTTTCTTGAAAACAGTAGTTTTTTCTGCAAAAACAGTCGGTAAAATTTACCAGCCAGTCGGTATATACCTCCCCCCCCCCCCCAACATTTTGGCTAGTGACGCCTCTGGGTACCAAGTTAGAGCTTGTTGCCCACCAGTGGCCGACCAAACTGGCCTCCAGTACCTTCGCTGCAGCTTTCTTCTTTTCTTCCTACGAAATTTCAAAAGGTCAGGGCACTTTCGGCTTTGCCAAGGATAGACGGTCGGATATCACTTGGTAGATTCTTATCAGTTTAAGGAGTTAATTGAAACGTCGAACAAGAGCTGAAAGCTCATATGGCATTTGCAGAGCGAGTAACCTTGTTTGTCGAAGAAGGATCATATAAACTCATTCCTTTACATTTGAGCCTGGACAACTTTCATCGTCCTAGCACATCTGGAAGTACCTTTAAGTCGCGATCACCGGAATTCCGGGAAACCCTCTCCAACTCTCCCCACAGTGTCCCGATCCTGTCAGTAACGTATCTAGGCTTTATGCTGTTCTTCCCACCAAGCTCCATCTCGACCCCTCGACCCTAGCTATTCCATAACATTTCCAGTGCCCCACCTCCAACCCCCCTCCCCTTAATTGAAATGGAACATCTGAGGCACTTGCTCATGTCAGTTATCAAGTTTCATTCACATCCGATCACCCGTTCGAAAGTTATGCATGTTACTAAATTCCGGGTTCCGCCCCCCCCCCCCACGATGGTCGGATCGTGGAAATGACTACATCCAAGTTACTCTGGTCGGATCCCTTATGTGCCTGCCAAGCCTCGTCGTCCTAGCACATCTGGAAGTAGGCTACCTTAACTCGCGATCACCGGAATTCCAGGGACCCCTCCAACTCCCTCGACAATGCCCCGATCCGGTCCGGCCCTGTCGATAACGTATCTAGGTTTTATGCTTCTTCTTTCCACGAAGTTCCGTCCCGATCCCTTGACCCTAGCCGTTTCATAACATTTCCGTTGCCCTACCTCCAAGCCCCCCACAGTTATCGGATCCAGTCCCAACTTGAAATGGAACTGAGGCACTCGCTCTTGCCACTTATCAATTTTCATTCACATCCGATCACCCATTCGAAAGTTATACATGCCACTAAATACCGAATCCCCCCCCCCCCCAGGATAGTTGGATCGGGGAAATGACTATTTCCAAGTTAATCTGGTCGGGTCCCTAATAAGCGTGCCAAGTTTCATCATCCTAGCTCATGTGGAAGCGCCCGAACTAGCAAAAGTTGGACGGACCGACAGACATTACGATCGCTTTATGGCACTTGAGTGTGCTACTTGTCCGGCGAGAAAATGATTTTCAGTGATATTTTTGTCGCCACTTAATTTGAATCCCCTCTCCCATTCCTAAATGTAGGGGTACAGAGCCCAACTAGGAACTCGACCTGTCCCTTGACCCAAAGAATCCTCACATCAAGTTTCATCAAAATATCTCATTCCCTTCGAGATTTATCGTGCTGAGAGACGGACGGACAACTTTTACGTAGGGGATCCCAAAAATGTGCCTATGTTGAGAATGACGTCGTCGGTGCAGTTTGCCGGATCGTTCTGGTCTTCCGGCCGTCTGTATCTTTTCTTGTCTCCCACAAACTCGTTTTATTGTTGTCAACCTCATAGGTTTTTCCGAGCATATTTTTCACATCTTGTTATTATCTCGACCGCAGATCCTCACTCGTTTGCATTTCTTGGGAATTTCCAGGCGGTAGAATTCCAGCAGCTTCCTGCGGAACCAAGTCGAGGCAATTCAGCTTCGAGGTTCCCGTCGTGGTAAGAAGAATTGCCGGAAACGCCGCTGGAAAAGTGTCAGAAAGGGACGTTCGATTCTGAAAATCTGCCCAAGGCTTCCCTTCCAAATAGCGTTCCGGTGGGGGGAAGGGGGTCTGAATGACTTTTGTCCACTATTATACGACCGCGACATTGGTGTTTCTTGAAGGCTATTGTGATAACGGAAAAATAAAATCGGTCTTCAGCAGACTCGCGAACTGGAATTCCTCAGTGGCGTCGAACCCGAATAAGTGCAAATTCTTTATACAAAATATTTGTTCCCACAAGCCTGGGAAAGCGCCCCCCCCCCCCTTAGGTTTCTGCTGAATGCGTCTCTGCAGTTCCTACTCAGACTCTCTGCACCATCATCATACCCATATGTAAACGTTGAGATTCTCTCAACTTGACGATCAAGATGCGGGGAAATCCTCATCGTTTCTTCGGACTACCGACGGACGTCGATACTATTGAGCTAGAACGTTTGAAAGATTGGCCTTGTTGGTGGATCCGCATCGTTATACCGGTAATGGAAGCAAGGAAATATGGAGGTTCAGGGGAAGAAACAGCAAAAGGACGTTCGGTCGTGAAAATCGTCCAAAGCTTCCCATCGGATACGCTTCCAGTTCGTGACTTTTTGTACAGCAACCACGATAGGTTTAGGCTAGTTCTTGAAGGCTTTCCTCATGAAAAACAATAGCAAAGGGTTAAAGAACACGAAATTACATAATGTTTGCTAATATGTTCTGGGATAGTTGACTACTCCGGAACTTGTCTGTGTTTACAGAAAAGTGCACAAGGCTTCGGCTGTTTTTAGCCTCTTTCAATGTCCCTTGCTTCCAGGAAACAATGATCGGGAGCCGGATTTTTCACGTAAAGAGAACAAACCTGGCAAGCGCTATAATCAGTGTAATGCTAATAGAGGAGAAAGGATACACCTATGAAGTGTCGGGAACGAGAATAGATGGAAATACGAGTGAAGTCGAATGCCTTAATGTCGTGGTGCGACGTGTCCTTTAAGGGATGACACAAATATTTTTTCAAGCTGATTTGACCGTTGATTTAGGGACGAGACGGCATGGTGAATCTAGGTCCGAACTTCATTTTTCTCATCGGACAAGTTGTTCACCGTAACGTCGGAATGTTTCGGCTAAAGAAATACAATTGAACGGTTGTTCTAGCAGAATTATATTTAACAGTTGATGATGGTGATGATGACTGGGGACCTTGGGCGTCCCGACACCTTCCTGATAAGGGGGGGGGGGGGGGTCGGCTTCAAAATTTTACCGGAATTTTTCCAGGTTTTACCGGAAATTCTCCGTGATGACCATCTCTGCAGAAACTCTAGAATAGGTCTACTGTTGTGTTCCGACTTCTATTATGTGTTACAAACAACAAAACATAGGCTCGTTAAAGTTTTACTGAAAACGCAGCTTATTTTTCATTCTGATATCTGAATACTGAAATATTTTGACATATCTGAGGGATTTTGTATTTCTCCACCACCTCTGGTAACAATGTTCAGAGTGTGTGCTGCTTGCATGACAAACCAAAATTCATTCAGACGTTTAGAATTTGAATTAAAACAAAGGCCTGCATTTCCAGGGCTAAAGATGCGACATCGGAGAAGTTACGCCTGTAGAACAGCAGGAAAATGATTTTAGGATATAATGAATCTGATATTTTTATTTTATTTTTCGGATGTGGCTTACATTGGTAAATATTTAAAGCGTAGAGGGACAAGCACATAGAGGTATCACAAATCCGAAAGAGTAAGTTCATTCTGTGAAATCGAACTATCCCTGGATAACGGAGAAATGAAGTAACGCATTGCTAAAAAGTTTTTTCATTTTTGCTGAGGTAACAGGGATTGTCTTCGCCAGCTTGAACGCTTTCCCTACTAGTGGTAAGACATCTTTCAATTCACGAAAAACTTCGAAGGTTTTCTTTTTGTTTGTTTCGAGGCTCTCCTGGCGACTTTTGAGATCATTTTGGAACAAGGCTAACTCGTCTTTGAACCCTTCTCGGCTTATCAACGGTGAGGGGTCGAGAAAGATGTCGAAACTGGAGTAGACGGTACCGTGGAATTATTCCTGGAACACTATTTGTAGTTGGAAATGATGGATTTCAGTAGGTTGCCTAATTCTCGAAAGCTACAGAAACTTAGGAGACCGAAATCACCCCATGAACGTTCCGGTACGCTATGTTGTCTGTCTGCAAGAATCGCTCTGGTAAGTTGTGTGCCGGGGTCATCCTGGTAAGCTGCGAGGCTATACTTATCCGGTAAGTATCAGAATTCCGGTATATTCCTGAGCCAAATTCTGGCTGATTCGGTGAAGCAAAGTCCGATAGATTCCCTGAACCAGCCTCCAGTAAATTCCCCGAGGCAAGTGTCGATAGATTCCTTGAGAAAGATTCGGTAGATTCCCTGAATAAAATTCCGGTAGATTCCCTGAGCAAAAATTCCATGAGCAAAATTCCGGTAGATTCCAAAATTCTAGTAGATTCCGTGGTAAAGTCCGGTAGATCCCCTGATCCAGCCTCCAGCAAAGTCCCTGAGACATGTTTGGGTAGATTCCTTGAGCAAGATTTCGGTAGATGCCCTGAGCAAAATTCAGGTAGGCTCCCTGAGCAATAATCCGGTAGACTCCATAACAATCATCAAGTGCAGGTGCAGGACAAAGTTCCTGTAGATTCCGTGGGGCTAAGTTCGGTAGATCCCTTGATCCAGCCTTCAGTAAATTCCCTGAGACAAGTTGACATTCCTTGAGCAAGATTTCGGTAGATGCCTCGAGCAAAATTCCGATAGGTTCCCTGAGCAATAATCCGGTAGACTCCATAAAAACCATCAAGTTCAGGTGAATTTGACTCTTAGCTGAAATACATTTGAACTAACTCACAGCTCATGTTTCTTTTGTTGACAACATCTTTGTTTTGAAGGATTGGATAGTAAGAATATTCATCTATTTAAAGCTGTCCGAATTATTTCCTTCGAGTCTCTGAAATATCCTCTAGAGTTGGTCCGCGTTAATCTTTATGATAACTCAGTTACCATCATGCACAAGGTTAATCTTACTAGCCCAAGCCTGCAGATAATTTGGGGCTGAAAATGCATTGGGAATACAACAGAAGTTGCCGTGTTTGCGTCTCTGTGTAATAGCATTCTTGGTAATAGCAAGTACTCCTTCAGCCCAAGCTGACCTGCTTGATGATCTAGGTCTATCTTATGTCTGGAATAGTTGCCGTGGCCCTGTAGATGACGATAATTTATTGCGTAGAGTCACTAGGATTTTGGATGACCAAGAGATTCAAAAATGGAGAGCTTTAATGAGTCAGTCCGAAATTTTGGAGGTTTACCGTGAGATTAAGAAGGTGTTTGGGCCCGAGTTTTATTTTAAAATGAATCTACCTTAAACAAAAAAATTTTAAGTTGTGGATCCAGGCTAGAGCTAATTCCCTCCCCCTGTTTGGTAGATTTAGAGTTTTTGATAGGCATAGGACTGGTCCAGATGTCAGGTATAATTGCTAACTTTGCAAAGATGCCAGGAGCTTTCGGAGTTAAGGGGATCTTATTTTAAGGGGAGTATTTTGCTTCTTCTGGATATCCTGAATAGCACTTCGGAAAGGGTTATAACAAAGGTGTGCGAATTTATCGACAGAGCGCTGAAGCTAAGAGCGACCAAGCTTAGTAGTGAGGCTTCATAGCCGTAGTAAAAGATTGTTGTTGTTTTCTTTTGTAATGTGTACTATTGTTGTGTTATGTATGTGGCCCCTGGGCTTTTAAATACACTTATTATTATTATTAGATGGCGCTATACGTATAAGTAAGCACAGACATACTCCGGCGATATTTTGGCCCTTCTTCCGCAAGGGTCCTCGCCAGGTTGTAGCTACAAGGGCCGGACTTTCGCGTTAAGTGAAAGTGAAATCTGTTTAAGGAATGTTCATGTGGAATATGTCGTCACACATTAGTTGCGTTTTTGCAGATACCATGGTATCTCATACCACGGTAATAAGTCGTTCTCTCAGTTACTGTGGCATCTGATACCACTGTCAAAAGGCGTTTTTGCAGTTATCGTGGTATCTGGCCGACAATTGCCGAATTTGCGCTGTTAGAAGTCATCCCAAAAGAAAAACTGACATCCACTTACATCACAAGTGCCAAACTTCTTTCCCACAAATTTTACACAAGAGCCCGAGTTTGTGTCAAATTTGTGGGAAAGAAGTTTGGCACTTGTGAGTTGGATGTGAGCGGATGTCAGTTTTTCTTTTGGGATGAATTCTAACAGCGCTAATTCGGCAATTGTCGTTTTTGCAAAGGAGCCGTAGTATCAAATACCACGGTTACTGCAGAAACGACAAAATACAGATCCGATTACCGTGGTATCAGAGACTATGGTATCCGCAGAATGCAACTATTGAAAAGGGGCATTCTTCTTCTGGCAGGACCGCGAGTGAGGCCTGGCGACGACCCCTGCCAGGAAGGGCCGAAATAACGCTGGAATAATTTTCAGCTGACAGATCTGTTTGTTTTCATGGACCATTATTCACAGCCAGTTTGGGTGAAACGTGGAAAGAAGACATGACTAACTGGTTGTTGAAAGAAGTTATGAACATTTATTGCACAGTAAACTAGAGTTGACGCTGTAAGTGCAGTATATCTAACTTGAATTTTCCTCTTTATGCCTTAATTTTCGTAATGAGTGGTTTTGTCAGTTCCTCCAGGATGCCGGTCATGGTTCACGAAATCCGAGGGTCGAAGCCCTGGTCATCAGGGAGAGACTTCCCGCCGTGTTCCGCTCATTGACCGCCGGTCTGTAGATTGGCAGATTTACAATTCCGAACACACCACAGTTTCACTTTTATACCATGATCAAGAACAGATAAGTACCAGAACCTCAGTCTCCCTATCTCTGTAATACGACCATTCAGAGTCGAATATATCCCTATACCCTGCCCGATGCAAACGAGCGGCGGGTAGGAGCTACGCGGAACATCACAATTCGTTACCTCTACAAACAGCTACATCGCAGTAAAGCCCCGGAAGAAATTTTCGAAGTAAAAGCCGATTGGTTGTCGGTCATTGTGACGCGCTGCAGAGCACGTCAGTACGTCTCCTGCACTTTTTCAGTAGGGAAGTAGATAATTCAAAGCTCAGCAAGCACCTCTAGCTCAGCTCACTTTTTTCTGGGTATCCATAGTAGCTGTATGGGACCAAAGACGGAGGTTCTGTTGGCTTATTTGTTCTGGCCATGACGGAACCTTTTTTCTTGGTTTGCTTTTCCTTCCACCTTTCCTGGGCTTGCACCAGCATAAGAGCGATTTTGGTGTTCTCAGGGATTGGCTTTCCAAAAAGCAAAGCGAGAACTCGTCTAGCGCAAGAACAAAGGGAACGTCGTCAAGCACGTTACCCACTTTCCACGAATTATAGTGGTTTCATTTTCCAAATCTAGTAGAGCGAAAGAACAGTATTGGAAGCGAAGGGAGTTTTAGCCACAGCCAGAAGAACATATAGAGCTTTCCAGACTCGCCAACATCTGCTTGAAATGGAAAGGCGATAGTCCATCCAGTTACCGCAAGAGCGAACACCGCCTCTATCACTTTACTCATTTCTTCTATCAGTTCTTTGCCTATCGAGGACCTCACCCGCTTCAGGTGATGACTCCTCTTTAACTTGTCAGACGATGTCGTAATTTCCGTCTTATGTCCATAGAGTCCTTGTCCCCCTCTGATTGTGTTATGGGGTCATTTGGCTTCACCTGACCACATTGCCGAGGGACCTTGCTTGTTCCACGCAGGGGAAGAAATTGATGGATGTCATTTCGTTAAGCTACTCAATTGTCTCGTTGACGAACTTTCACATTTCACCGATCGACAACCTACAGAGATTGAAGAATTTTTGTATTCCCTAGTGATTCTTCAGTTTTTTCTCGTCAGATGGGGCTGCGATCTCGTTATTTGAGCCGAGCAGACGCAGTCCATCGGCGCCATTTCGCTTTAAGAGCCGAGTAGCCCGTGGGCTAAACTTGCACATTTTGTCCCGAGGCCTCTTGCTTCGCTGGGTTCCATATATATGCACGGCTGATCGGTTGAGATCACATGATTGTCATTTCATTTGAACAGATCACAGAGTAAGAACTAGACAGCCAAGAAATAAAAAAATCGATGAAGCAGCATTGCCAGACGAGGAGCTGTCGTCCGCAACCCCTGAAAAATGATAGTATTAAAACTAATAAACTATTTGATTGTTTAAGAACTGGAAAGTTCCGAGCTTACTGCATTATTTTTTTTTCTTTTTAACCGACTATTCGTGTCGAGCCTGCGCAAGTGGAGACGTCTAGTTTTTTACAGTTGAGGTATGCTTATGTGAACGTCTGCTAACACTGAACGATCGCCGAACAAAAAACTAAAACCCAAACCAGGCATTTTTACTAATGAAGACTTGTAATGACCACTCACGCTTTTGTCAGTTTTTGAATATTTTTCTAATTCACGGCTGAAAGTGGCTCAAGTACCGCTCAACTGACACCTGGTTTGCTTTTCATAATTTGAAAAGTTTGCCACGATGAACGCACCTTCAGTGGAGAAGATGGCGGTCTTTTAAGTAAATTCAAAATCAACGAAAGTTAAATTGAATTTCTACTTCAATTTTCTGCCAGGATAACCCTGAAATAGTTGGCTGCTAGCTGATATCAAGTTTGTTATTTTTCTTTTTCATTTTACTTTTTTATATGCCAGTGCCAAGGTAGTGGAACAGTTAAAAGTGTTCAAATAAGCACACCTGTACTGTATGCTTATTTGAACAGTTCTCTAACACTAACTTGGTTTTGTTTCGTGCTCATAAAGCAGTCAAAAGGAAACCAAACCTACCAAACTTGATACCAGCTAACATCCAACTGTTTCAACTTTAGTCTGGAGTAAATAATGAGTAATAATTCTACTATTTAGATTTTTTTTCCTTTAAAAATGCCTCTTCTTCTATTGGGGTATGATGTTTGGTTTCAGCCCCGTCAATTAGGTTAAATTAAGCGTCGTTGAGCTAAAGATGCAAACTTGAAACTAGAAATAGACATAAAGTGAGAGTAGCCTATATATTTCAAAATAAGGCTGACATAATAAGGGTAAGAAAGAGATGTTCAAAATATTCGCAAATATTAAAGTGTCTGAAACATACAAATATATCATGCTACTTATTCACAGATGATTCATTCATCTTGGGAAAAATTTAGAAATCCCGATATTGAAAAGGCGGCTGGAAACATTAGTTGCGTTTTGGCTGATACCATGGTATCTGTTACCACGGTAACTGGATCTGCAATTAGTCGTTTTTGCAGTTATCGTGGTATCTGATACACGGTGCTCTGCAAAAACGACTATTGCCGAAATTGCACTTTTCGAGGTCATCCCAAAAGAAAAACAGATATCCAGTTACATCACTAAGTGCTAAACTTCTTTCTCACCAATCTGAAAAAATTTGATGAAAGTGAGAAGACTTTTCAGTATCACGACCAGTTACCACGGTCGGACCGTAGTATCTGAATATCTGATACCACGATAACTGGCCAGATACCACGATAACTGCGAAAACGCCTTTTGACCGTGGTATCAGATACCACGATAACTGCAAAAACGACTTTAGACCGTGGTATCAGATACCATGGTATCTGCAAAAATGCAACTATTGACTGGGAACAAAGGGGTTAGAGACTACGCAATTAATAACAGAAGGAAGGGAATGCATCTGCAGTTTTGTGACACTACTGTGGCACTTGGTAAAAGCGATTGCTAGTGATGTGAGGAAGTAGAGAGTAGAGTTAGTTTTAAGCTGAAAAAGCGTGACCGTCTTTAAAGTTTGACTGAAAAGCCAGCTTATATGTGTATCATTTCATTGAATGGCCTACACTTAAATGTTTGGACTGTGTTATGGGATTATTTTTATTTTTCACTATGCTCTAGTGACGTCTAGAATCTCTACGATCGTCCCCACAATGCAAAGTTCTATTATTACGCGGAAAATTTGAATCTCAACACAAACGTGGCTTTTCAGTGGCCAGTGATGAGATAGGTGACCACTGCTCACTGCGTGAATACTTATTTTTCGTAAATCGGTTTCGTCAAGAATACAACACAGATACAAGCACAGAGGTATTACAAATCCGACAGGGAAGGTATAGCCTACTATATGAAAATCAATTGTCCGTGAATAGCGGAACAACGAAGTAACGCATTGTTAAAGTTTAACTGAAAAGAGCAGAGATGGGACAGTCTTGTTACCCCTCACTTATTCACTTAAAGAGCCTTGAAGACCCCATGGAAATGCTTTACTTCGTTGCTCAGCTATTCACGAATAATCAATTACCAAATAGTGGAATTTCTCTGTCAGATTTGCGGTACTACCTGTGTCGCATGCTTGACGAAAAAGATTTATGATTTTTGTATTTGTTCAGGCACTAAGCAGTGTTCACCAAGCTTATCACCGCCCACTGAAAAGCCGCGTTTGTCTTTAGATTCAAATATTCCGCGTCATAGTAGAATTTGCGCTGTGGGGACAGCCGCAGATATTCTGGACCTCACTACGAGAGCAGACAGTGGAAGATCAAAAAATCTCTTAGCAGAATCCAAACAACTCAGTGTATCCAACTAAATGATACAAAAATAAGTTTGCTTTTCAGTTAAACTTTAACCTGTCTTCAAGCCCACTTAAGTGAACAAGTTATGGGTTTCTAAACTGTCCTGTCTCAGCCCTTTTTTGTTGAACTTTAAAGATGGAAAGTAAACCAGTCATACACAAATGCTCCTACGCTGGGACTCCAGGCCCTGGAACAAGGGCACCCTCCCATGTATTTGTTTCATTGATCGGATGATCGTCAAACGACGGCATGGTTTCCCATTTTTATTTTTATTGTTACTTTTTTGCTCTTCCTCGTCTTATCTTTCTGTCTTATTTCCTTTTCCTTGTTTGTGAAAAAGTATGTACAGATTAATTTAAAGTCAAGGTTTGCTTGGCTGGTCCCACAGGCCCATTCGGGCTTTCTTGCAGTTAGAGAACCGTCGGCTAACATTCACAAGCCCGTGATACAAACTCGGCATTTTGAGCCGTGGGCATTTTGATCATGGTTTCCGAGCATGGGCATTCCGAGAGAGGACAATAAGATCGTGGTGATTTTGGGGAATTACCTGTATCGACCCCGGAAAGAAGAATAACAGTGCATCAAACTGTTGGTTTTTATGGCACTTGCCCTTCAGCCAAGTGCCATATAGCGATCGCAATTTCTGCCGGTCCGTCGGTCGGTCTGTCCAGGTTTTGCTAGTTCGAGCACTTCCACATAAGCTTGGACGATGAAACTTGGCAGGCATATTAAGGACCCCAAATGATTAAGTTGGAAATGGTCACTTCCCCGATCCGAGAATCTGGGGGGGGGGGAGTGGAGGGAGGAGGAATCCGGAAAAATTAGGTATTTTTACTTACGACCTGGGGATCAGATGTAAATGAAACTTGATACGTAGAAAGACCTCGTGTATCAGACGTCTCATTTTAAATCCGGACCGGATCCAGTGACATTGGGGGGAGTTGGAGGGAGGGGGACCAGAAATCTTGGAAAACGCTTAAAGTGGAGAGATTGGGAAGAAACTTGGTGGAAAGAACAAGCACGAGTCCTAGATACGTGATTGACATAACCGGACCGGATCCACTCACTGCTTGGGAGTCTGAGAGTGACCCGGCGAGTTCGGTACTTCCTGCTGTGCTAGGACGATGACGCGTGTCAGAGACCCGAACAGATTGACTTGAGAATAGTCGTTTCCCCGATCCGACCATCTGGGGGGGGGGGGGCGTGGAGGAAGGGGGAATCCGGAAAATTGAGTAAAATATTCCTTCAGCCCAAGCTGACTGCGAATCATAATTGATGGTGCAAAACGGACACGTCAGCTGAATTTTATTGGAGCTATATTTCGGCCCTTCTTGGCCAGGGTCCTCTTCAGGCTCAAGACCGCTCAAGTTGGAAAAAGAACTTGTGGGAAACACAGAACTAAAGATTCTAGCCTAGCGTTAAGAAGGGCCGAAGTATAGCTCCAATAAAATTCAGCTTACGTATCCGTTTTGCACATCAAATAGGAAAACTGAGGTATTTTTACCTTCCAAGCGGGTGATCGGACCTTAACGAAACTTGATATATAGAAAGACCTCGTGTTTGAGACGACCCATTTTAAATATGGAGCGGATCCGGTGACATTGGGGGGAGTTGCAGGGAGGGGACCGGAAATCTTGGGAAACGCTTAGAGTAGAGGGTTCGGGATGAAACTTGGCGGGAAGAACAAGCACAAGTCCTAGATACGCGAATGACATAAAGGGACCGGATCCGGTCACTGTGGGGGAGTAGGGGGGGGGGGATGGGATTCGAAAACTTTGTGACATGCACAAAACCAAACGGATGTGCCGAATGAGATGCAAGTTGGACAGTACCAAGTTTATGCGGCCTAGATTTGTCATTTGGCATCCGAACCGGATCCGACCAAAGTAGGAGGATGATGGAGCGGGAACCGGAAATTTGAAGATATGCTCCGATTCGAGTTAAACTTGATGGGCGGGAAGAGGAGATGTTAGAGATGCGAAGTTTGTGTGTCCGAGTTGTATTTGGCCATAGGGGGGGGGGGGGGGGGGAGTTGGAGGGGGAGTCCCGGAAATGTTGTGGCTCGCATAGGGGTAAACGAATGGAGTGATTTGAATGAAACTTGGAAAGTAGAGAGATCGTATGCGTTAGATGGCATATTTTAGGGGCCGGACCGGATCCGAGCACGGTGGGGAGGGGTACCGGAATTTCCGGAAAAATGTTCAGATTTATTTTCGCGCTTCTCACACCACCTGCTCGTAAAAAGTGCCATATGAGCTCGTAGCTCTTGTTGTACTTTAGCTATTAAACTTGGTTTTTATAATAGAAGTAACAAACTTAAAAAAATACTTAAACTTACCTACAAAAAATTATAAATCTCTTTCAAAGAAGAATTTCATTTCAGATTTCCAATTCAACCAATATCGTGGGGGAACTGTGCCTTTGCTCTAGTGCAATGCCCTAACGTTGAGGCACCGTGTCCCAAAATTGAGGATTTGATTATGACTGAATTAAACACTTTCGTTTAGTCACTTGACCGAGAAGTAGAAATAAATGAAGAACTTCTTTAAGTTTTATAAATTTTGCTTTCAGTCGTGTCTTTAACACCTTAGCAAGCACAAGCAGAACAAGCAATTAATTTTAATAGTTACCTGCTGAAATGGACGGCTGAACATCTAGGCCTGAAATAAAGAATCAAGAGTGAAAGGAGTCGAATCAGGATGAAAGCTCTTGTACATTCAAAAAAAAGCCAAGCAAACGCCCACACTGTCGGAAGTTTGATAACACTCAGCACCAGAGGCATTACTAGCAAAAATGTCTTGGGTGGGTGGGGGGGGGGGGCAAGGGATTTACCGACTGGCTGGTAATTTTTACCGACTGTTTTCAAGAAAATGACAGTTTTGAAAAAAAAGTCGACTGATTTTCAGAACAAGAGCTGGAAGCTCATATGGCACTTGCAAGGCTGGGTCAGATGGAAGTGATGGTCATAGTATTTTACAGACTGGCCGGTACGACTTAAAGGGGGGGCGTCCCCCCCCCCTCCCCAGTCGTGACTCCCCTGCTCAGCACAAGATGTGCATCCCTGTTTTAATTCTTAGAAGCTTCTTTTCGAAATCTGTGAAGATCATGTAGAGTTTATTGGCCCATTTGCAGCTTTTCCCTGTGAGCATTCGCAGGGTGAACATCAGGTCTGTGTAGCAAGAGTGATTTGGGCGGAAGCCATGCTGCTCGTCACGCAGGTATTCATTTGGGTGACGTATTCGGGACAGGATAATATGGGATAACAGTTTGCCAGGGATCGAGAGCAGGTTGTTGCCTCGCTAGTTGCTACAGGGCGATGCCACGCTCTGTAATAACTAGCGAAGAGTTTTACTTAAAGAGTTTTCAGAGCGTACTGTGGAGTGTGGGCTGTGGCGACAGTCTGAGGGTACTTTAGCTGGTATTCAGATGGTTCTGAAGAAGTCTTTCCAATGGTTGGTACAGGTGGCAATGGAGCATTTCTGCCTTAGTGCGGTTGTCTCCTGGTGAATTACCGTTTTTCAGCTTTTTCACTGCCTTCAGAAATTCGCCTTCAGTTTGGGGTTCGATATTAAAATCCGGCGAGATCTGTGGGTCGCCTGAGATGTAAATTGGCTCGTCCAGGGGTGGTCTGTTCGGGGTTTTGTCAAAGTAATCGACCCATACCTACGTCTTCTCTTCTGACCCGGTACGGTAATCAGTATGCCATTTTCGTCCTTTCACCGGACCATCGCTGGCTCTCTTCTTTGCGATAATCTCGTTTGTGATCTCACACAGCGACCTGGTGTCGCCATTCTTAGCAGCTTCTTCACCTTTCCCGGCCTTTGCTTCGTAAAAGTGGCGTTTGTCTCTGCGCGCGCTGTTTTCGACAGATTTGTCAATCCGTTTATAGTTCTCGGTTTTGTAGATCTGCTTCGCGTCGTGGCAGGCAAGGAGCTGAAGTCTGGCGACTTTCCTTTCATCTGTGAGCTGTCAGGTGTGGTCCGACAGCCACTGGTCCTTCGGTTTCTTGCGGTACCCATGAATCTTGCTTGCTAATAATACAAATAGTCATAACATAGATGCTAAAGGGGTATGTTCGCCGAAAACATAAAACTTAGTTAAAATTATTAAAGGGCACCTGAACAATGAAACCACTTGAACACACCATTGAGAATGTATTTACAGACATAGCCACGGAGAGCATTCTTCTCCTGGGCGTGACATTTTCAAAATAGGGATGTTCATTTCTAGAGGTTTGCACATGCAGACTTCAAGACAAAAAGCGCAATTTATTCAAACCTTGTACAGCGCTGGCCGGATCGTATTTGTAATTTCTTCTTGATATACGTTTGGGCTTAACTGGTTAAAAAATATTGCCGAAAAAGGGTTGATTGGAGACATTTGTTCATTTCTATAATTGTTCGGTACTGAAATAAGGAGAGATGCAAAATGGAGTAAAAATCATAGCTTGGAAACACTATTTCGTATTTGGATTGGGTTTTCTGCAGGCAATGTTAACGGAAGTCAACAGATAGGGATGATACTTGGTACTCTTCATTCAGGTGTCCAACTATATATATATGTAAAAATTAAGGAAGTTTTACTAGTCGGAGCCTTGCTCGTCGAATGAGCTACTGCCTTTTCACGTTCCATCAAAACAGGGAGCATGCCCTTGCCAACCTTCCCTCCTCTCCAAACTATAGAACTTTTCTATTAATTTTCGCTAACATTCAACAGGAGAACGCTCAAACTAGTGTAGAATGCTATCAAACGTCTATCAGTGCACCAAAACTTTCCCTACTAATCGCCCCCAGTTGAAAAGGTATCCAAACATGATTGTCACTATGAAAAGATAAAGCATTGATTTAGTCATTCATTTTGTTTTTCATGCAGATTATCTGGAATTTGTTTCAGACTTCATCACAGCAAAATTCTACGTTTAATCTGCTTCGAAGGAATTTCGAGGAATTTGTCTGAGAAAAAGGTTGACATTCAAAACAAGGCTATTGTTAGACTGTTTTGATAGTGAACCTTATTATAGCCTCTGTCGTCTTTCAAGATGTCTCTCTCAGAGACTTTTTGTTAGGGAGGTTTTTGTTCGGGGACCTTTAGGGGGGATTTTCTTGGAGAAGACCTTCTACGGACAATCCGATCACAGTAGTCCATGCGAAGTCAAACGAGATTCATTAGGATAAACATAATGCGAATCTGCCTATTGGCTAGAAACTGGAATAGAATTGATGCAAGAGTCTTGTTTGGGAGAGATACAGACGAAAGCTAATTGAAATAACATAATTAAGCAGTAGTTCTTTTGCCATCAGACTAGTTTTCTGAAAATAGACAAGAAGCGCAGCTCTTACTAGAGATATCTTCTCACGATAAAATGGTCCGGAAGTAGTATTTTTTCAAAAATACTCAAATTCTGCTCGACAGATTAGAGATTCTCTTGTTAGCACGTGTACAGTCTGGCCGGGCCTAGCGCAAAATTACTTAGTTTTTGCCGCAAAAAATTCAGAATAAATGCGCGGCGTGGTTAAATACGGTGCCTCGACGTCCACAGTGATGAAATTAGATCAGGCAGCGAATATCAGCCCAAACTTGCCTAGCGGTAAGAAGCAAAATTCAAATAAAGTGATTCACAAGGATTGTTTTAAGAGGGAGATTTAAGAGTTCAGTAAGTCACCACTTGTGTGTGAAGACAGTGAACAGCAAGAGGGGTCCTTTGAAACATAAAATTTCAGTTCTTTCTGTAAAAATTTCCGTTTCCTATTATTTCGGGATGCGTCTGACCCGAAAGCATGTAAAGTGATTTTTTTTTTTCCGAGTTCCCGAACGTTTAGAGCCTTTGGCGTCATGGACATGCTATTTTTTGTCATATTTTGTCAAAAAATGGTTTTCAGTTGAGATCAGATCAGCAAGATTTGTTTCATGATCCCGACAGTGGATTGTAGCTCCAAACGAATTCATTACCACAAGGGTTCAGAAAAAAGGTTTTCGAGAGGAAGAGAAACACGGATGGTTTAATCAGAAATAATTATATATGTCCGCTTTGTTTGACTGGAGAGGACAGTGTTGCACACATCTTAGAGCTTGGTCACACCTGGCTCATTTCTGCGCAGACTTAGGCGCCGAAGTGGTCACACTAGATCAGTGCTTCCACTTTCTTTTTCTGAAAATCAGTAACCGCTCCAAAAAAATCGGGAGATTATCGGGGCGCCGAAGCGGTCACACTAGATCAGTGCTTCCACTTTCTTTTTCTGAAAATCAGTAACCGCTTCAAAAAAATCGGGAGATTATCGGGAAACATATTTAAGAAATCGGTGAAAAATTCGAGAGTTTTAAAAACAGTGGTTATGTCTTAAAAAGTAATTTTATGGTTACCTTTGTTACAAAAAAATACATTGAGCAACTGCATTCAACTTGTTAGCACGTAAAAATACTCATTTTATTCCTCATACTTATGATTTCGATGCGCAAATGCCACACATATAACCAGTTTGATAGCAAGTCTGATATTTCCGTTTGCACCTCTACATTTAAAGGACACTTAAAAGGTTCCTCGGTGCTTTGAGGTCTACCTAAATTCCTCTTTGCGCTTCCATAAGAGCTGGGGCCACAAATTGCAAATTTGAGAAACAGTGGGGCTTTCTCGACTGAAAATTAGTCGAATTTTCTGCGTCGGTTTATGAAATGGGTACGTTCGTCGGTGAGGAAACTGAAAATCTTTGGTAAACCGTCCGTTTACACCCTGGGACCAATCAACAGACTGAAGTTAGAGGAGTTATCCAGCTATTTATTTTAGATTGTGTCGAACAGATATAAACTCTTCAAGCTTCCCAGGGCTTCTGATCAAGACCTTTGAGTCCTTAGTTGTCAAAAGCGTCCATCAGACATCTTTGTAATCAGGGGCGTCGCAAGTTCATTTTCCTTTTGGGGAGGGGGGAGCCAACAAAATTTCACGAATCTGCCAGAAATTCTACCGAATCCTTGAAACTTGCAATTTGAATAATTTCGAATTTTTAATTACAAAAATGAAGCAACTACATGGACTATGTCTTCCACGACACCATTGGAGCAGCAGTTTCTAACTTCTGTACACACGGCGAGAATAAACTGAGAGTTCCATGCAAAATTCTTGAAGTTCACATTTCGCACAACTGCGTCCCATGCAAATTCTGGGTTTTAACGTTCATCAAACCATAAGATGCCGAGGATTTCCAAAAATATTTCAAACGGAAGAGAGCGAGGTTTCCACAGACTATGTTGAAGCCATCGCCTTCGGCAAAATTTTAAATTCGGCTTTTTTCTGTGCCAAAAGTCAGCTATTTCCCAAATAGATTCTAGTTTACAATGTTCTCAGCCTAAAACTGTCTAAAACCCCACCTAAATGACGTGCCCTTTCAACAAATGAAGAAAACTATGAAAGGCGCCGCGTGCGAAGTTTTGGGAAGCATTTATGATCGCTAATCTTTTGGGATACATAATAAAATGGCAGTGACCAGAATTTTACTCGACCATCTTCTCTCAATGCTTACAAAGAAGGTTTATGTCGGATAATTTTGTTAATCAATTTACTTTTCTGAAAGACGTATATTTTAGCACAAAGGCAAATAATGTTGCAGCCATGCGCCGCAGGTGAAAATTTCGCAACTCGGCCATTTCTCCGCTGAAATAAAGAGATTTTGGTATAAACCCGACTGTGAAATCCAAGAACTCTGATCTTATTGTAATTTTGGCAAGATTACGAAAATCGGGAGATTATCGGGAGAAGCTTTTTGTCGGGAGATGTCCAAAATACTCCGGAGATCTCCCGAGAAATCGGGAAGAGTGGAAGCACTGCACTAAATCCAAAAAAGGGCAGCTTCCTTAGTTGTTAAATTAAAAAAAAAAGTACAAGATACACTTAATTCTGAATGTTGTTGTTTTAAATTCAGGAGATCATTTAGAACTTTCGACTTTGAGACTAAATTACCGGCCTTTGATAGCCACTTTGAGCCAGCAAATTGCAGGACCGTTAATCTGGCTTCTTCTTGTTGATATGATCCAACTTTTGCTAAAGAGTGTTCTTTCTTATGAACGTTTGAAGGCTTCAAAGTTTGTAAACAACGGAGACGGAGTCTCTCGTCCTATTGGGCAGCGATGACGCGGATTTGAAAAAATGTTTCATAATTGACCGATAGGACGAGATTCCGTTTTGTTTACAAACTTTGACGCCTTCAAACTCTGATCAGAAAGAACATTCATTTACAAAAGTTATGCTATTCCGACAAGAAGAAGCCAGATTAACGATCCTGGAATTTGCTGGCTCAAAGTAGCTATCAAAGGCCGGTAATTTATTGTCAAAGTCGAAAGTCCTATACTTCCTAATGTTAAATCTTTTCGTTACGATCCCGTCCGTTTTCGTCGGGTATGGTGCAATCTCTCTGTAGACTCATTTTCAGCCGAGAAACCTGCGCAGATTGTCAAATAGGCCGCGTTTTGAGCCCAGTGTGACCAGGCTCTTAGGGCAGTGCCAGGAGTCCCCTTTACCAGATCAGTTTTGGGCTTGGGATTCCTGGGAAGCTCCTCCCTGGTATATTGACGTGGACTAACTACAAAGCAATAAAAATGGTGGGAGATTAGGAGAGGGGAAATCTAAATAGGAGGTAGTTTATTTTCTCTGTTGTATTATCATTTTGTTTGCGATGTAATTTATAGTTGTATGTGGTGTTTAAAAAACTGGCATGGCCCATTCTTTGCTGAATAGACACTATTATATCCTATTAAGAGAGCTCCACGTTTCAACTTGGGTACGAGTAAAGCAGATGTTTGTAAACCATATCCGAATATGCTGGTTTTTCAGGGCCTTCAAAGCTTCTTCTAAAGTTTCCCTCATTAGAAGCTCTCCATGTAAGTGGTTTTAAATCCGACCCTGTTTCGCCAAAAAAAAATGAACGTAATACTTTCTTCCTCGAGTTACTGAGCCCAAGGGCTTTATTTTTCTAGTGATTAAGGAAATCTGAGATGCCCACCCCCCTCAACGCTTCTTTTAATGACCTCTCGACACTCTTCGTCAAAATTTCCTAGGCTTAGTTGAAAGGAGATCGCAAGGGCTTGACAACTCGATTTATGTGTACACAAGGGTCGGTCCGGTCGTTACTCGTGTCCGATATTCGAATTAGAAAAATCTGTGCGAATTTAAAAGTTGAAAAACGTTTTTGAGTGAACGAAGAGGAGTGAGCGTCATGGTGAATAGTTGTTTGAGAAATATAAAAAAGCTGGGTTCCAACCTACCTGCCATTCTTAAAGGACCCCTCTTGCTTTTCACTCTTTTCACACACCAGAGTGACGACGTACATGGTCTCCTAACCTCCGAAATCTCCTTCTTTACAAAATCCGTGGGAATCACTTTGTTTGACATTTTGGCTTTTCAGTGATAGCCGAGATATTCCTGGGTTGCCAAACAATATCTTCAATTGTCGCCCCACCCTTTCTCGTGCAGCATTTAACCACAGTACGCATTTCTTTTGAATTTTTGCAAAAAGAACGAGTATTTTTGCACGAAAACTGGTCTGAGTTGGCAAGCGCTAACAAGAAAATCCCTAATTGACGAAGCCAAGTATGAGTATTAGTAGTATTTCCGGACCACTTCATTGGAAAGGGGTCTTCTAGTAAGAGTTATGCTTTAAAGGGCGGATAAGCTAAGGCTGCACAGACACCTGTTCTCCGATAGGCTTATTTGTTCTTGCATGGTGGTGAATGCTACTTACCAGGATAGTAAACAGAATTCTCTCTGATTTGGTATTCTGTTCCTGGTATTCCTAGCCGACATTCGAAGACTGTATCGGGTTCTAGTTCGCTATCATCGTAAAATTTGTAGATCAGTACTTCGTAAGAATTTCTGCTTTGTCTGACAAACCGTTCAGAATTCGAAATCTCTGCCCTGAAATTAAAAGAGTTAGTAGGTCATCATTTGCACGTCGAATTGATTGTATGAATATTTCTTCTGTTCTTCCCTCTGTCCTTTGTCAATTATCCTTGGTTGTATGACAGGTTAACAATCCCCTAACTTGGATGTAGGGGGAAGGGACCATGGTATTTTCGTCATCCCTGCGATGCAACGGGAAGTCACTTTATTACCCAAGAAAATAAAAGTGAAGAAGAAAAAGAACTTGGATGAGAACAGCTGATCCAAATTTGAACGAACAGAGAAGGGCGTTCTGCGATAGAAAGAGGTTTAGGCTTGTTTCTTACGACTGTGCCGTTTCATATTTCTTTTTTATTCCTCTACTGCACAAGCTATAATTCTGTTATTATTATTATTTATTCATTTATTATCCCCAAAAAGGTAAGCTAAAAGTTTGTCGCCATCCTTGATGTGATAAAGTATTTTAGCCTGAACATTATTATTTATTTCCGTCGAAGTACACTACGGGAGTATAAAAAGTAAATACAAAAAGTGACAGAAATCATCACAACCGATTTACATGGCAGCAACTTAAGTGTATGCTAAATCTTTTCGCAGAGCTTTCCACTAGCTTTCCAGGAATAAATTCCGGAAAAGATGTAACTTTTTGGAAAGCTTGGCAACTTTCTTTTTCTAGTTCATTTTTATGGCACTTGCCCGTCGGCCAAGTGCTATATAGCGATCGAAATTTCTGTCCGTCCGTCCGTCGGTCGGTCGGTCCAGGTTTTGGTAGTTCGGGCACTTCTACATAAGCTAGGACGATGAAACTTGGCAGGCTTCGCAGGGATCCCAAAAGATTAAGTTGGAAATAGTCACTTCCCCTATCCGAGCATCGTGGGGGGAGTGGAGGGAGGGGGAGCCGGAATCTAGAGGTATTTATAACTTTTGAACGGGAGATCGGATCTTATTGAAACTTGATATTTGGAAGGATCCCGTGTCTCGGAGGGCCCAATTTAAATCCGAACCGGATCCGGTGACTTTGGAGGGAGCTGGAGGGGAGGATCCGAAAATCTTGGGAAACGCTTAAAGTGGAGGGATCGAGATTAAGCATGGGCACTGTTCTGTTTTTTTTTCGAAAAACAGAAGAACAGAAAACAGGGCATTTTGAGAACAGAACAGAAACAGAAACAGGTGTCGTAGAAAACAGTTGACCTGTTCTGTTTCTGTTCTGTTTTTCTTTAAAAACAGAAAACAGCTGTTTTGTTGAAAAAACAGCTGTTTAAACAGCTGTTTTCTGTTTTTCCCTAAGTACCTATAACAAACCTAGTTGCGTGTTTGTTTCAAGCGAATAAAGTTCCCCGTCTCAGTTCTAAGCAAGGTTGTTACTACTCAAACAATTACAGGAAAAATAAAAGCGATACTGATACTAGATTTACAATGTTAGTATCTCGAGCCTCTTCTACGCTATGCGAGTACATTGGTTTCGACCAAATAACAAGACCAAAGGTGTCGATGGGATCCCAGAAATTCAATATTTGATCCAGACAATTGGGTCTTGTCTACGCCAGTTCCAGTATTCGCCAGACTCCTTGAACATTTTTACTATTAAAATTCAGAAACAGATTAAGGCCAAAAAGCTAATCATCTGAGAACACCAAGTTCAGATATGGATTCAGCATGTTTGTGTTTACCCCTATAAGTCATATCTGTTTGGGCGAAAACATCCTGCCTTACTTCTGCGAATTTTCCCAGTTTCAGTCAAATTCCGGAACTACCTGAAAAAGAAGCTAAAATCGAACTCAGCGTATCTTCTTTTCCCTGTATCAAACATCTAATCAACTTCAAATTAAAATTTAGCTTAAAACACATTTTCCGGTTCCAGCCGGATTCCGGGCGAACCATATGTCCGGGTACAAAATGACTGTCATACGCGGATTCAGCATTTCTTCTTACCCCTAAATCGGATATCTAATCAGCTACGAAGATTTTTAACAATTTTCCGGTTTTTGCCGGATTCCGGGCCGAATTACTTGCCCGGCGAGAAAATGATTTTCACCATCGTGTTCAGCATGACTTACTACCCCTAAATCGAACATATAGTTAACTTCAAATAAAACTTCTACTTTTAACAGATTTTCCGGTTTTGGCCGGATTCCGGGCTAAGTCCGGCGTGATCAGCATGTCTTCTTACCCCTAAATCGAAAATCCAATAAACTTCAAATAAAACTTTTACTTTTAACAAACTTTCCGGTTTTGGCCGGATTCCGTGTGAACTACTTGTCCGGCGAGAAAATGGTTTCCACCATCGTGTTCGGCATGTCTTCTTACCCCATAATTGACTGTCCCATTAGCTGTTTAAAAATATTTTGCTTACCCCTTAATTTAAACCACCTCCCCCACCCCTAAGGATAGGGCTACAAAGCCCATCTACGAACTCGACCTTACTCTTGACCCAAACAATCCTCACACCAAGTTTCATCAAAATATCTCATTACCTTCGAGAGTTATCGTGCTTACAGACGAAAGGACGGACGGACGGACAACTTTTGCGATGTCATAGGTATCCCTTCACTTACGTTTTGGGATCCCAAAAACAGACCGAAAAGGCCGATTCACTGCAGGGCAGGACGGTTGCAGTGGGGAGGGGGGTTCCCATACATCATGTAACATGGGGCTGAAAAAGACCCTTGCCAAGAAGGACCGAAATATAGCTCTAATAAATTTCGGCTGACGGATCCGTTTTGCACTGTCGAATATTTAGAAATGTCTTTTCGTTGTCATTATTTTAATTTCTCGATTCAGGGGATTACATATGCGAACTATCTGAAAAGGCCGATTCACTGGGCAGGACGGTTGCAGTGGGGAGGGGGGCTACATAACGCGGCTACATTTTGAAGATAAAACGATCATGGGGGATCACAAAAATGCACCATTTGGTCAAAAATATTGTTTGCACTTTAGGGTTAAGATGTACACTTTAAGGGGTTTAAAGTTTCAGCAGAATTAAATCACTCGTTCCAGAGCTATGCATGTCACTTGATTTACGGGAACTCACCTCCTCATCATAACAATGTAATGCCAGTCTTGAGGAAACAATCATGACTAAATCAACATAAGCTCAAGTCTGTTCTGCCTTCTAGTCAAGAAATTGGTCTCAACTCTACCCTCCGCCCCCCCCCCCCCCAAGTTTGGGAGGAACGAAAAGTGTGTGAGATTACACGTTTTAGGGAGTTTCTGCCAGCTTTCTTGCTCAGTTTTCAGAAATCTTGGCTGGCTTACCTACGCAAGCTACTAACATATATTGAGGAACAGACAAAGGACTAAATATCCCCACTCCTTTCCTTGGTCAGATATTCCCTGGGTTCCTGATGGTACAAAAGGGATACGTCAGGTGCATCTTGGCCCGCTATATCTCAGCCCCTATATTCATTTTCCGTTCCGTTTAAGTTAATTTTTCCAGCTTGTTCGGCTTAAGCCTGAAGAAGACCCTTGCCAAGAAGGGCCGGAATATAGCTCTAATATAATGCAGCTGATGTATCCTTTTTGCACTGTCAAACATAATTTGCAGTCGTCTTGGGCTGAAGAAATATTTGGTTCCTGATAATAATTTAGAAAACTGGTTGACCTCCTCCCGGTATGTTAAACTTCTCCCAGAAACAAAATTGTAATACAGCAGCTTCATGAAGAAAATTATTGTACACCCAAATTCGAGACATCTCTAAAACTGCAAATGCAGGCAGTGGTTCCAATCGAGGGGGGGGGGGGGGTATTTTACATGGGGAAGGACTGTATTTGTTTTTTATTGGCACTACACAACAAGCCTACTGATATACGCTTATGGAGCATGAGATATTCTAAATTTTTGTTTTTACTAGGCTACGATTCCTATGACCGAAAATGTGTGAATTTAAGCTGCGTTGTAGTTACCGGTCTTTTCGCCTTAATGCCCCCTGGACGTGGATAAAACCCCATGAATGATGACCTGATTCAAAGACAGGGAAGACTAAATAGAAACTCGGTTACCTGAAAATGGTATAAACTGCTAATATAAATTTCATTTGAAATATTTTTATTTCAGACTCAAGAAACAGACTGCAGTCATGCCAAAATACAAATGCAGCGTTCTTTTCGGTGTGGGATGACTGAAAAAGTACGTTAATTGTTATTTCGAAGAGAAAAAGAAAAAAATTAGACGTAGATAGATGAGACACTTTGACCTACCTTTTTCTAAAAATTTGTATAGAGTTACTGGAAGTTCTAAAAAACGCTCAGATTTGAGTGAAACTTGATAGGTGGTAAGAGAAAATGCTTCAGATGATCCATTTAGTAGTCCGAAGTCCGAACCACATTCGGACTCGATAGGGGAAGTTGGAGGGGGTACCGGAAACAGTGTGGCATGTGTAGGGACCAAACGAGTGGATCTTTAGGGTTGAAATTTGGAAGGTATATAAGTCATTTGGCCTAGGTGATCCGATATGACAGAAATGCTTAGACTTGAGTGAAACTACATATCGTATTTCTAGGTCCGAACCGCATTTTTAGATGATGGGGTATTTTGGTTACTGGTCTACTTTTTAGGTACCATATACTTGTATCACCGTATTGGCACCTGGCAGGTTTCACGTGTTATCCTTAAAAAATAAACAATTTAGGTTTAATTTGGTGAAGTAGTCATGACTTTTCACTGCGCTAGAGTCTAGCGTTTCTTGCAATAAGGCTCCGTTTTTTTCGTTTTTTATCAGTAATTTTTATTCTTAAAGTTTCGGATTACAAGACATGGCATATCTCAAACAATAAAAACAAAAATAATTTCCGGGATAGGACCCTACACCAAAACAAGCTGTTCTTTAAAGCACGTATCGGCACCTTACAGGTTTATACGTACGTATCACCTTAATTTAAAAATTTAAATAACAGAACGAAGAGAGACTCTTAAAACTTTGATGATGATGATGAAATTTTATTTACGCACTTGAAGAGGAAAATAGTGCAGTACAGACAAATAAAAGGAAAAAATACACTGAGCTTTCAATAATGTAGTCATGCAATAAAAGAAAAGGGACTAATCGGGTCTAGAAAATCTTCTTCCTAGATGGAATGCGGAGAAGTGGCCAAGGGATTTGGCAATCGATACAAGAAATGGCTGCAATTTATGTGAGACTGATTTGAGGCGGCAACAGCCATTCTTGACTTCGTCACTCACGAAGAACGACTTTGCCGCCGAAATGATGCGCATCCTTATCGCCTGGGACGCTCGACTCTACACAGGTTTCAACCTATTGGTCGGTTTTTGCAGCTTCGAGCCTGGCGACCATATGAGATCGAAGGGAAGCTCGAAGGGAATCAGGGGACATAAGTAGTCACTTCCTGGGGACTCCCCGTACGGAAAACAACGAGAACACGGGTTTCACCTGAGTTTCACTTTTGTTTTTGTGGTATGTTTTAAATAATCTTTCAATCTGCTTACAACTGTATTTGTTACACACACAACAATCAAAGCATTCATAAGTCTTATCCCATATATATACTAAACGTCGATCTCAGAAATTCTTTTTATTCATTCCTGTTAAGTCCCAAAACCGACTCCACACCACATTTGAAAGGGAGTCCCTATTTGAGACGATACTGATGATCAGACCAATCCCCGTCCATTGGGACTAGGGACATACGGGGAGTGAATCCCTGGGACAAACGAAAACGCGGGGACCCCGCTATGGGCGACCCCGAGAAACGGCGAGAATACGCCTACGGTAAGCACTGCCGTTGACTTGGTTCCGTTTTCGTCAGATGTGGTGCAACCTCAATATAACCGAAAAATATGTATTCCACGGAGGTTATTACGAGCGAGAATACGCCTACGGTAAGCACTGCCGTTGACTTGGTTCCGTTTTCGTCAGATGTGGTGCAACCTCCACATAACCGAAAAATATGTATTCCACGGAGGTTATTACGAGTTATGATGATGAAAAGAGGAGCTAACTCCATATTGCGGTAGTTACTATCCTCTCTAGAACGGGAAGAATAATATTTCGGACAGACGTCGCCATTCTGACGGAAATTGCTGCTGAATGGATAGTTATTGCGACCTTGTGGTGCTCAAGACCATCGTAAGAAAATTGGAACGACCGTGTTTCTTGTGGAACGAATATGATGAGGTGGGTGTTAATTATCTTATGCTGGACGTTGGAACTAAAATAAGAGCATGATTTGATGATCGGAACTGTTAATAACTCGGTGGAACGCAACCTTAGTAAAAGACTACGCTTATCCTAGAATCCCAGAAAAATAATCCGTCAGATGGCGGGCTACCGGATTGTCGAAAATTTTACATCTCGCATGCGAGATCTTGGTTCAAATTCGTAAACAATAGTTGCGTTTTTGCAGATACCATGGTATCTGATACCACGCTCTAAAATCGTTTTCCCAGTTACCGTGGTATGTACCACGGTTAAAAGGCGTTTTTGCAGCTATCGTGGTATCTGGCCAGTTATCGTGGTATCTGACATTTAGATATTCAGATATCACGGTCCGATCGTGTTATCTGAAAACTCATCTCACTCTCATCAAATTTTGTCAGATTGGCGAGAAAGAAGTTTAGCACTTGGTGATGTAACTGGATATCAGTTTTTCTTTAGGGATGACTTCTAAAATTGCAACTTCGGCAATAGTCGTTTTTGCAGAGCAACCGTGTATCAGATACCACGGTAAGTGCAAAAACGCAGATTCAGTTACCGTTGTAACAGATACCATGGTATCTGCAAAAACGCAACTATAATAAACGAAAGTTAACCAAGACATCGCGTGGTAAGATACAACTGCCATCTAGAAAGTGGAAATGTACGACATCGTGACGTATTCTAGGGTCGGAGTATTGCAATAGCGCTAGTTTATGGAACGTTGCCGAGACGTAATAATGCATAAGTATTGGCAATAGTGACGGACCGGACGGACGGCGCTTCTATGATTGCGCTCATTCAGATCATGAATTGACTGATGTTCTACTACACAGTAGCATTATAAGTTCATGCCGTAACTAATTCCAGTCTAAGAGGGCGTTGCCAGTAGGGCCTGGCTGTATTAATTTTTGTGCTGCAAGATTTAAGATTTTTTTTCAAATTACCAAACGAAATTTACGACCAAATTCAAACGATTTACAATCACAATTTGTTTTGGTGGGATCCCGAAAATGTAATGTTTGATGGGTCTTGTCTTCACCAGATCCAGTCTTCGCCAGACTCCTTGAACGTTTTTTACTATTAAAATTCAGAAACAGATTAAGGTCAAATAGCTAATGATCTGAGAAAACCAAGTTCAGATATGGACTCATCGTGTGTATACCCTATAAGTCATTTCTATTATGACGAAAATGATCGAAACTTCCTGCCTTACTTCTGCCAAATTTCCGGTTTCGTCCGAATTCTAATCAACTTCAAATAAAACTTGAACGTACAAAAAAATTTCCGATTTCAGCCGGATTCCGGGCGAAGTATATCTCCAGGTAAAAAATGATTGTCATATACGGATTCAGCATCTCTTCTTACCCCTTAACCGGACATCTAATCAACTTCAAATAAAACTTATGCTTTTAAACAAATTTCCAGTTTCGGCCGGATTCTGGGCCAACTGCTTGTCCGGAAGAAAAATGTGCGACTATCTCATTAGCTATTTAGAAATATTTGTTGACCCTTAATTTGAACCCCCTACCCCACCCTTAAATGTAGGGCTACGAGCCCATCTACGAATCGACCTCTCCCTTGACCCAAAACACCAGGTTTCATCAAAATATCTCATTCCCTTCGAGAGTTAATGTGCTGACAGACGGACGGACGGTCTGACGGACAACTTTTGCAATGTCAGAAGTATCCCTCCACTTACGTTTCGGGATCTCAAAAGCCATACAGCCTATTGGCGCGAACATACAAATAAGGAGCTCATTCAATAACCAATAATCGACTACTTATTTTTCAGAACAGTTGTACAGCTAAACCTCAGTATCTAGATTCTAGACACAGTTAAGAAAACCATGACTGGAAATAGTAGTGCGAACGTGATCCAGACTTTCCTCCCCCCTCTTGAAAATCCTTTAAAGGATTTGCTTTTCAATGTTTTCACACCTCACTGGCGATGTACGTGGTATACTCCCTCTTTACAAAATCCTTGTGAATAACTTTATTTGAATTTTGAGCTTTGCAGCGCTAGTCGAGACTTTCCTGGGTTGCCAGACAATAACTTTGTTTTTATCTTGAAACATGGGCGAGCAGGCACTGCCAAACTTGATTTTGTCGGCCCTCGCGGAGGGAGGCCCCGTGGTTAGCTATGATTTCTCAGCATTTGACCACAGCCGGCATTTGTTTCATTTATTTTTTTGCCAGAAAGAACAAGTATTTTTGCTCGAAGCCCGGCCAGAGTCGGCAAGCGCTAACTAGAGAATCCCTAATTTGAAGGGACAAGGGGGACTATTGGTATTTTTGAAAAAAACGCTACTTCCGGACCTTCTTATCGTGAGAAATCTTTTTATAGTAAGAGCTGTGCTTTAACGGTCCTCTTCTTAAAGGACCTGTCTTACCTATAATACTAATGCGACCTACTTCCATAATCACTACATATATTTCTAAACTCGGAGACCCCAATTTTCTACGGTACATTCTAACCCCTCTAACAAAACCACGCTGATTTTTTCACTCGCCGTGTTTTGCTACCTTCGAAGTGTATCACGCTGTCGACGGTTGTCTGCGCGAAGTTTTTCCATCAGAAAAACGGGTTATGTAAATTGTTTCCTGTTTTCGCTACAAGTCAACGGGTCTCGGAAAAGGCTTAAAACAGCCGAAACCGCGGGTTATTTGTTGACGGTACAGCATAGTTTTAAAGTATTTGTATATTTTAAAATACTGTAAGTTGAAGAGTAGATAGTGCTAGGTGTCCTTTAACTGTTCATCATTATGAGCCCTTTTCTTAGAAAATTGACCATCATTTTGTGGAAAACGTCCCGGATTATAGTTCCTATTAGAAAAGCGAAGGGGAAATTCCCCAGGGAAGGCTATTGAAGGCGGATTGCTAGGAATAAAGGGAAATAGGCAAAAAGCGGAAGGGGGCTTCTTCTGACACTGGTCTGCGTAAACTTTTGTTTAATAAGGGAGGGCAGTCGCGAGGATCTAGCGTAAGAATTGCTTTGTTCTGGCATCCCCAGTAATAAGTTGAAAGAGGAACATTTTTCATCAAGGGAAAAAAGACCTAGAGCTTTTGGAAAAGTTGCAGATTTTTCTTATCTGACAGATGTCACTAAGTTCCCGGCCTCGCACCAGTGCCCGGTAACAATGATGGTAAAACCTAGAACCTCGTTTAGGCCGTGTGGAAGTACGGTCCTCTTCTGAACTGTAGTCTGTAACGTCCATGGTAGGTTGAAGTGTGTTCAGTTCAGCTCATTTTTATTAAAAAATAAAATAGATGAACAAAATAGGTGTCGACCCCTACAAAACTCCGTGGCCTATTACAATGGGGAACGTGGAAAAGTTAAAATGGGGAAGCATGCGGAATTTAGTATAGCTAGAGGGAATAAGTGTATCAATATGGTAATTAGAAGTGAAATAAAAAGGAGTTGTAACTTAAATGTATTTAAAGGACCTGTCTTACCTATAATACTAACTAACGCAATCTACTTCCATAATCACTCCATATATTTCTAAACTCGGAGACCCCAATTTCGTACGGTACATTCTAACCCCTCTAACAAACCACGCTGATTTTCTCACTTGCCGTGTTTTGCTACCTTCGAAGAACCGGTTATGTAAATTGTTTCCCTGTTTTCGCTATTAGCGTGTTTTCGCTATTGTTTCCCTGTTTTCGCCCGCGACCAGTCTTCTATACACATATGTTCTATAGATATAGCTGGTGCTTTTGACAATATAACGTATTCTCAGGCCCTATTTTCTCTCATTACTTCTGGCGTGAATCTGTCTGTTGTCTATCTGTTAAAATTTTGGTATGGTCATTCTTCAGTAAGGTTCAAATGGCAAGATAGCTTGTCAGAGATTATTCCTCTCCGAACTGGTGTTCGCCAAGGGGGAGTCTTATCTCCCTATATCTTCAAATCGGCCATATCTTCTTGTCTCGATTCTTTGCATCCTGCTTACTTCTATAAAGACTATGCCTTCAGCTACATAGCCTACGCGGACAACTTGCTCTTAGTAAGCCGTAGCCGATCCACACTCACAAAAAATGTAAGTAAGCTGTCGTCGGAACTTCTCAGAATTGACCTTGAAGTTAACCTGTCAAAATGTGAGTACCTGCATTTCAACCCTTCGTCAAATGGTTCGAACGCATCTAAAGCTTCTATATCTCTTGGATCGTTCATCGTCAAATCAACAGACTCTCTACGGTGGCTCGGCATAACATTCAAATCTTCCATGTCAAAATTTTGCTCTTCGGTTGTTCAAGAAGTTTATAAGTCAATCCGTAGCGCCTATGGGCGCATCGTCCCCAACCAGGGGCGCTATAATCGTAAAGCTTTGGGAAATTTGTACAGCACCTTCTGCGCTCCTTCTATACTATTTCGTTCTGGAGTCACTCATGTTCTATGAAAGAAGGAGATTAAAAAGATGAGATCATGTTATTTTAAATATGCAAAGCACCTTCTCTACTTGCCGAAATTATGTCATAACCATACATTGACGGAGAAATTCAAAATTCAAGATGCAAGTGTTACCCTTTTGGATGTTTCCTCATCGCTTTCAAAAATCATGGACAACAGGGCCAACCAGCGCACGACGTCGTCCACTGCTTCCTGACTGAAGATTAAAAATTAAGTGTCTTTTCTGCATGTTTATGTGTTTTATTTATTTTCTTTGTTTTCTTCATTTACTCCGCCTTTTCAAAATGGCGGGTCATAAATAAATTACTTACTTACTTACTTAGTCAACGGGTCTCCGGAATGGCTCAAAACAGCAAACACCGTGGGTTATTTGTTGAAAGCACAGCCTAGTTTTAAACTATTCAACTATTTTAAAATACTGTCCGCTTGCAAGGGGTCCTTTAAGGATACTTTTAGTATGAAAGTATTGCCGGCAGTCCATTGTGCGGCTGAAGTTTCAGGAGAAAAGTTAGAAAGTGTGGTAGATCTGAGTCAGAAACCGATCTCCCACAATCACTAGATTTCACAAAAAAAAAAATAACTAAAAAGTGCTCATGTATAGCATCCACGGATATCGCCCTACCCTCACTATTGATCTTACCCATAAACAAATTACTTAAACTAACCGACTCAAAACACAACTAAAACTATTTTCGTGGGTCTCAAAAGGTGCCAAACGACTGATGCTACGATACATGTAGTATATCGTCATAGCGATGTACCACAATGCCCAATTTTCCTACAGAGCAACTGGTTAAACCCGACGTTCGGCATAAGTTACGCAGAAATCAGGCATTTAGGGCAGAGGCGTCATTTGGGGGGGGGGCAGGGGGTGGCAGCTGCCACCCCCTGGCTTTCCAAGGGGGCCCAAAGCTACCCATGAAAAATCATAAAATCAACAGGAAACAAAGTTATTTGACAGCATTACGACAGACAGTTGCGTAAAACGAATTTTAAGAAGGTCATCCCAAGCTTTGACCTTTATAAGCCGAGCTAATGACCCATTGTTCAGGGATTATTTTCGAGGTAGGTGAGCATAGTTCGGTTTTTGAGGTCAGATGTGTGTCAGAAGAGGTAGAGAAAGGATATGAAATTTGCATAATGGCGTCCAAGCCCTAGTAGTCAGGAGTGCAGAAACGAAAACTATCAGCAGCAAGAAAAGACAAAGAGAAAAGGTCCCAGCCAAAACTCAGTGCCTTCTTCAAGAAACCAAAGCTGGATTTAGTTATTATAACCGTGAGGAACTCATTTATCTTTGCTTTTCTCCAACCGTAAATATTCAGCTTTTAGGCCCGTATAGAGAGATACAGGGCCCTCGGAGCCCCATCTTTTTAAGTAGTTTTGCTTAAAATATACGTTTTTTTTTACATTTGGCATACCTTAACGGCAATTAGACAAGCAGACTTAGAAATGAAAGAGACAACTAACGGCTGTAATTTTTTACGTTTGGATATAAGACGATATCACACTGCTACGTGACAATGTTGCAGCTATTTCCACACGTTTTCTACAGTAAAAGACTGCCGTGTTCTTATCTAAGAAAGAACAACTCGCTATTCTCATTCGGTACTTTTCTGACGGCGTGGTCAAAGAGCGGGCGATTGGCTGTTATCACATGGAGCGACTGGACGCTGCCAGTTTGGCCGACTTCATTTACAATGAGGTAAAAGATGCATTCACTGCCATGCCCACAGGCTAAACCTCGTCATTGGTGATTGCGTGAAACAGCTCGGAGAGCTTTCGTCTTTCTTTTCTGTTTTACAGGGCATTTATGCTTTTATTTCCAATAGCAACACTAGGTATCAGCTGTTCGTTGAAGCCCAAAAGTCTGCTAACCTTCCTGTTCTTCAACATGAAAGAACTGCTATCACGAGGTGGGCCTATACTCTATATTATGGCTAAGTCCAAAACACGCCAGTGATTCTCAGGAAGAAGGAGTAAACGTGTCCATAACGACTCAAACTCAACGACTCAAATCCTGAGTCAGCGCAGCTTTGACACCGTTTCTTCCGCAGGTACCTGGAGATTCTGCATCGGCAGGGAGAGATAGTCATCAAGAGTATTGGTACCGGTTCGTCGTGCAGCTTCACATCGCGGAAAGCATATCGAGCGCAACAAATTCGTTGTCTGAGCAACTTCAAGCCACAGACTGCTCATCTCGAAGGCGTGTTCTTTGATTAGAACCACTTTGAACAAGCTCCGTGAAATGCGCAAAGAACAATCTTTTCGCTCTCTCTTTGCGAAGTCTCGAGTGTTCGCTCTGAATATGGGCATTGAAGTCAAGCAAGATGAAGCCGTCCTAACCAGCAGTGGGGCTACCTCTCAAGGCAGACCCAAGCGAGCGCAGAAAATAGCCTCTCACCTCAAAGGCTTTCTGACCACATCAACCCTGGGCAAGAACTTCATCGATAGCGCCGACCGTACGATTTCTTTCGAGGAGAAAATTCGAAAGGAATATTACGAACTTTTTGATCGGTTCATCACTGAGCTTGAAAACCGGTTTTCAAACAATTTGCCACTTTTAGAAGCGATCGCAGCCCTTGACATTGAGTCTCCTCGTTTTATGGAATCCGATCTGCTATGTCAAATTTGTTCTCACTGTGGGGGTCTCGGAATAGACGAAATACTTCTGAATTGTCAAGCGTCTGTTGCAAAACGATTCCTCGCCGAGACGCCTGACAGACCGAAAGATCTCTTTCAGCTGTACTTTAAGCTGAAGGATCTCTCGGTTGCGTATTCTGAGTTACTGAAGATTCTGGAAATCGTGATAACTCTTCCCGTCACTACAGCCGGAAACGAGCGTTTCTTCTCTGTGCTGAAGATCGTCAAGACATACCTCCGGACAAGCATGGGGAATGATCGGCTTAGCCACCTTCTTCTGATCTTTTCAGAAAAGTCTTTGGTAAAGAGTTTAAACTTCGAAACTCTGGTTGACAACTTTGCCAAAATGAAACCAAGGCGTTTCCCCCTATTACCATGATTTTTTCTGCTGTTTCTGTCTTTCCAGAACATCTTTGTAAAGCCTGCCACCAGACCATTGAGCCTTGACGAGGAGCGAATCCGAAACAGACTACACTGCTTGAATACAAAAAGTAAAAGTTAAAAAAAAAAGTTTTTGGATAGAATATTCTTGTAAAATATACCTTATGCATGTTGTTAGCCACTTCTGTATTTCTGGTCTTACCTATGCAGTTCCGAACATGAAAATGGCAGGGGGGGCCCAGAAGGATGTCACTGCCACCCCCTAGATTTTCCCGAAATGACGCCTTGATTTAGGGGCCAACTGGCTAAAGTATGATATGTTATTTTTAATTAACACGTTACAGCGTACATCGTAGCCATGGCGGTTGGAGGGATTCAGTAAGGTGCGTGCCCGTTAGGATTCAGGTTGAAAAAAGTTCGGTTTTCTTTGCCTAGTTCGTTCGCTATTCGCTATCAGCCAGTGCCTTATCCTAAACTGCCAAGAAGCAGTGGTTGGAGGGGTTTAAACAGATACGATCCGGACCTGAAACTGAACATCTAGGTTTTGTGAACTTACAAAGTGCACACACATATTTCTGCACTCTTCGGGTATAAGATGTCAAAAGTAGGTTCCAGCTACCCCCCCCCCCCTCCTCGGTGACCCTCCTGGCGAAAAAACCCGGTACGAAACCTCCCCGATCTCCCCCCACCCTTCCGGACATGTCTGATAAAAGCTGTTTTTTTCGCAGGTTTTTTTTGGCGGAGGGTTATGCCTGGGGGACGGGTTGCCTAGACCCGCAAAATGTATTGTTTTTACTATGTACATGTATTTTGTACGGCCATTGGCTATCAAACTATTCATTCATACATGAAAGTATAGCGTTTGGCCAAAAGTATTTTGCTGCGTGGGGTGTCAAAACCCTTAGCCAAAATGACAATGGGCTCTTTGAGGACATCAGCAAGAGCTGCGTCTTGAGGCGGCGCATAGACGATTATGGGCCTTTCGCATTCATAAAAGTGTATGGTTTAGTAAAAAAAATGCCATGCGTTTTGCGGTTTCAATGCGCACTTTAAGGGAGGCTAGGAATCAATTTATAAGCAAAAGTACTGGTACGAATGATCATGGGCCCTTGTGTCATGACAGTGTCTCATTTGCTCGAAAGTATTTTTATGTGCACAATTCGCGGTTAAGATGCGCACTTTAAGGGGTTAGAACTGAATTTGCAAGCAAAATATTTGGGGCACATATAGTCATGGGCCCTTGGGGATGTTAAAATGTATCGTTTCTTAAAAATGTTTTTTCCACTTTGCGGTAAGATTCGCGCTTTAAGTATGTTGGAAAGTCATTTGTAAGCAAAACCGTTGAGACAAAAATGATCATGGGTATTACGACGACTGTATTTGTATGTGAAGAAGCACTCTCAACCTGATGTTATGGCTGATGGCACCACCGTAACATGGGCCCTTGGGAATCATGAAAATGTATCTTATGGTCAAAAGTATTAATATGCAAATGTGTATAGTTAGATCTGAATTACGTCCTCTTGTCAATTATCAGGTTTCCTTCGGATCCGGCCATCCGTTCAAAATTTATGCATGACAGAAAATACTGGTAATCCGGATTCCGATTCCCTCCACTCCCCCGGAGATGGTCAGGATCGGGGAAGTGACTGCTTCCAAGTCAATCTGATCGGGTCCCTAAAACACCTGCCGAATTTCACCGTCCAAGTGCATCTGTAACTACCTTAGCTCACGGTCACCGGAATTTCGGGAACTTCCTTTGTCCCCCCCCCCCCCCCACACGTGCGTCGATCCTGTCTGTTTCTATCAAAAATGTATTTACAACTTGTCCTTGAAGCTTGTCCTTGAAGCTCATCGAGCTTCATCCCGATCTCTCCATTCGAAGCCTGTCCCGAGATTTCCCCCCCCCCCTCCCAATCTCTCCCTCCTGAGTTATCGGATCCGGTCCGGACATGAAACGGGAAATCCGCGACCCGAGCTCTTTCAAACTGTCAAGGTTCATTTGTGTCCGATGCCCAATTCGAAAGTTATGCTTGCCTCAAGATCTCGGATTTCCCCTCCCCCCCCCCCCCCCGATGGTCGGATATACGCCTGCCAAGTTTCATCGTCATAGCATATCTGGAAGTACCTTAGCCTTGCCACCTTTCAACTCCCCCCACAGTGCCCAGATCCGATCCGGCTATAAGGATCTGTGATTGTCCTTCCCGTCAAGTTTCATCCCGATCTAAGAGTGTCACGATATTTCCAGTGCCCCCCTCCAACTCATCCAACAGTTGTCGGATCAGGTCCGGACGGAAAACGGGACATGAGATGCATCTGTTCTTTCCACTTGTCAAGTTTCAGTCAGATCCCATCACCCGTTCGAAAGTTACGCATGCCTCAATATCTCCCTCCACTCCCCCCACCGATGGTCGAATCGGGAAAGTGACTATATTTCTAAGTCAGTTTGGTCGGGTCCTTGATATGCCTGCCAAGTTTCATCGTCCTAGCGTATCTGGAAGTACCCTAACTCGTGATCACCGGACCGGCCGACGGAAAAGTGATCGGTAAATGGCACTTGGCCGGAAGGCAAGTTCCATAAAAATTTATCGTTTTACCTGTGTTCTACCGCCTCTTCATTCATTGGACAAGAGCAGTTCATATCCCCTAGGGTGCGTAAAAAATATAGACTCATAGCTCTTATGGAACTTACTTTTTTAACGGAGCTTTAACGCCGCTATATAGTTCCAAAGTTGGCTCTGGAAATACTCCGCTTGCCAGGCAGGTCACGTTGACCTTATTTGGCACCGGCTTGTAGGGCCAAATTTTGAAAACCTTCGCTGGAGCTGCAATGAAAAAGGAAATTGAAACTAAAACTGAGCGAGATTTCTTGACGATCTAAATTGAGCTTTTCAGAAAATTGAAAAATGGGGTTAGGGCAGTGTTGCTACTTGTCGCAGAGTTCTTCGCTTTTCGGCAAAGTGAGCGATGTATTTTGTGACCGGTTCGTTTCAAGCAATACAAAACTGAAGAAAAAAACTGAGGAACATAATTATGAGATGATAAAGCAAGATTTCTCGTTAATAGTTAATAGTTAGTTAATAGTTAATTATAATATATAATAGTTAAATATAATAGTAGTTAACAGTTAAAAGTACTCAGTCTCATAGGCCCCAGAATATCACAGATTCCGTCAGAGAAAACCGGTGAGGAGTAACTGACGAGAAATTTGTCTGAAATTTGCTCTGATACCATACAACATTTTACACTAAAAAGCAATCATTACCCTTTGCTCCTATAACCTGTGATGAAACAATCAAAAAGGGCCTAGATTTGTTATTTGGCATCCGGACCGACCGGACCGGATTCGGCCACGGTAGGTGGAGAGTGAAACGGGAACCATAAATTTGCACATATGCTCCAATTCGAGTCAAACTTCGGATCGGATCTGAGCACGGTGGGGGGGGGGGGTATCGGAGTTCCGAGACGATGCCGGAAATGCTCAGACTTCAGTGAAACTAGATATCCTATTTCCAGGTCCGATCCTAGGGGGTTGAATGAATATTTTGTGACGTTCTCATCTACTTTCTTGCATCACGTACTCGTAACAAGTGTCATATGAGCTCGTAGCTCTTGTTTTGCTGTAGATTCGGAACAAATCTCATCTCTCTCTTTTTATGGCCGTTATTTTGTCACTTTTTTCAACGGACAGATTTCTGATTTCTTAGGTAGCCATTTAGATCGCAAAAAGACGCTCTGCTTTTTGGAGTTATTTGGATTCATTTATTTGGCGATTAGGCTTGGAGTTTCTGGGATTTGCATTAGAGGCTAGAACTTGTATGATAAGTAGTTAAATCTTGTCAGAAAAAGGTAGATAAAAAATGCTGGCGGTGATCAATTTAATTTGTCACGAATAAGCCAGTTTAACGAAAGCTGAAATGAAAAGCGGAGGCTGTGAATTTATACATACGAATTTTCATTACAGGAATAATTTCAGCTGATGCATTGCAGATAGTTTTGCACCGATACATTATTTGTTAGCGGGAATGTGGTTTATTTTTGTCGGTATGTCGTATATTGTGAAAGAAGTGGTTGAAATGAGGGTTCTCCCCTTCCCCCCTCCTGGCCTGAGTGCTTCGGGCCACCCCTGGCTGACGTATCCGTTTTGAACTGTCAAATACTGTTGGTCTTGTTTCCTTTGTAGTTCCCCGGAAGGTAACTAAGGCTATCTTTTCCTCAAACTAAAATCGACCTCAAGGCATCGTTGTTCTAGCACAGCAATTCTTAATGACGAGCTGGGAACCTTGGCTAATTAGCAGTTGCCTTTAACGAGGATCAGGGAAAAAAACGGTAGCTCTCCCAGTCCCTACGGACAGAAAATAACAAGGGAAGAGCTGTGTTGTTATGACGGCTTTTGGTTGACAGGCTGTTAGGATATTAGGACAGTATTGTATGTGAGGGATATTTATTTCCAGTGGTCGAGGGGCTTATAATACAACATAGAATAGGTTCAAGCCTCTTACAATTCTCGAAGTAAAAAAGTATCGAAAAACACAAGTACAGTGGAGGTATGCTTATTGTTAACAGTTCTCCTTTTCTGACACGTGATACCCCTTAACAAAGCACATATGTGTTTCTTGTACAGTTCTGTGTCCTGTCTGGCAGTGTTCAGGAGGAACAAGACCAAAGGTTTCGATGGGATCCCAAAAATTTAATATTTGATCCAGACAATTTGGTATTGTAGATATCCGGTCTTCGCCAGACTCCTTGAACATTTATACTATTCAAATTTAAATACAGATTAAGGCCAATGGCTAATCATCTCAGAAAACCTGGTTCAGATAAGGGTCCAGCGTGTATGTTTACCCCTACACGTGCCTTGACGGAATTGATCACAAACGATCCCTGCGCTTACTTCTGCCGAATTTCCGGATTCAGCCGTATCCCGGGCGAACTACATGTCCGGCAAAACACTAAAGCTTAAAAACGATTTCAGCATTTCAATATCGAACCTCTAATCAACTACAGATAAAACTTTAACTTTTAACGAATTTTCCGGTTTTGGCCGAATTCGAGGCAAACTATGTGTCCGGCGAGAAAATAATTTACTACGAATTCTCCATCTCCCTTACCAATACATCGAACCTCTCTAATGACCTTCAGATACAACTTTTTAAATACAACAAATTTTCCGGTTTCAGCCGGCTTCCTGGCGAAATATATGTCTGGGTAGAAAATGATTATCATATACGGATTCAGCATGTCTTGTTGCCCGTGAATCTGACATCTAATCAACTTCAAACAAAACTTTTACTTTTAACAAATTTTCCGGTTTTGGCCGTATTCCGGGCGAACTACTTGTCCAGCGAGAAAATGATTTTGATATACGCGTTTCACATGTCTTCATACCCCTGAATCGACTATTTCATTAGCGATTAACAAATATTTTGTTCGCCCCTTAATTTGAACCATCTTCCTCACCCCTAAATATAGGGCTACAGAGCCCATCTACGAACTTGACCGATCCCTTGACACCAAGTTTTATCAGAATATCTCATTCCCTTCGAGAGTTATCGGGCTGACAGACGAACAACTATTACGAAGTCATAGGTCGCTCCACTTACCTTTTGGGATCCCAAAAAGCCGAAACGGGTCTTTGGGATTGGCCCGCTGTCATGGGTCAGCTGACCGACAAAAGTAGGGTAAAGATAAATAGATAATTGAGGCCTTCACGTCTACTTTGAAGTGCCAGCTGGCAAAGTGTCGTTTTCTGGAAGTTTTAGATGCCTGCGGTATCCTAACTTCCATCTAAGAACAGATTTTTTTTCCTGAATTTCCCTTGAGAACATTTGAGTTCAAAGTAAGCTCCGTTGGGATCAAGTAAAGGAAGGAAAGACAGGAACGCTGAAGAGTATTGAAAAAAGAAAGGGCATACTAAAAAGAGGCAAGAATAAGGAGAAAATATTGCAAAAAGAGGTTCGGTTACAAGTGCCGAGGGACTTTTAGGGGTCGGGAATGAATACGCAAATATCCCGACACGGAAATAACAAGTCTTGTTGATTATCCGGTCTTTGTCAGGTTCCATGAACATTTTTTATTATTAAAATTTAGAAACAGGTCAAGGCCTAATCATTTAAAAAAAAACGTTTGTTCCTGCCTTACTTCTACCAAATTTCCGGTTTAGGCCGGATTTCGGGCGAACTACTAGTCCGGAAAAAAACTAAAGCTAAAAAAAGAATTCAGCTTATCTTCTTACACCTACATCGAACCTCTAATCAACTTCAGATAAAACTTTTAACAAATTTTCTGGTTTCAGACTATATGTCCGGGTAGAAAACGATTCACATACCGATTCAGCATGACTTCTTACCCCTAAGTCGAACATCTAATTAACTTCAGATAAAAATTTTACCTTTAGCAATTTTGGCCGGAGTCCGGGCTAACTATTTGTCCGGCGAGAAAATGATTTTATATACTCAGCATGCCTCTTAACCACCAAATCGAAACTCTAATCAACACTTCAGATAAAACTTTTACTATAAAAAATAAATCCGGTTTCAGCCGGATTCCTGGCGAACTTTGATCAGAGAGAAAGCTTACATGTGTTGGGAACTTGTTGCGAAAGAGGGTAGTTGGGTGTAAAGAGGAATATCGTATTTTGAGCCCGTCCTTAAAGCACACCTCGCACTATTTACTGTTTATGTTCCAGTATTAAAAACTATCTGAATACTGTAAAACTAGGTTCTGAATTAACAAATTATCCACGGCTTTGCCTGTTTCAAGCCTTTCCCCAGGCCCATTGCTCGTCGCTTGTCACTCATATTGATCCTGAAAGGACACCTCGCACTGCATAGTGTTTCTGCTCAGATGTTCTGAGATAGTTGACAAATGTACAACCAAGCTAAGCTTGTCGTAAATTACACACAGCTTCTGCTGTTTTTAAACCTCTTTCCATGCCCCTTGCCTTGGATGAAATCTTGACAACGTATGATCGGTCTTCGGACGGGAAAGGGTCCTCGGAAACAATTATCGGGCGCCTGCGCTTTCTGAAGTTTCATAACAGATAACACGAGGATGCGCGGTTTCAACAGATGATGCGTAACAGATAGCACTTCGGATGTTATCTGTTGTGTTTTAAAATGTTCTGCATAATAAGCGTACCATAAGAACGGGAATAAAGCCATAGTAGATGCTTTTTTGGCTCTTCCTAACAAAGCTTGTTATGCGTAACATTTCATGTATAACGTTTTCAAACACAACAGATAACATCCGAAGTGTTATCTATAAACCGTGCATCCTCGTGTTATCTGTTAAGAAACTTCTGACAGTGTGATACGTCACGTAAAGAGAAGTAATTGTGACACGCGTGATAATCAGTGTGTTGCTAATAGAGGAGATAGGATACACTTATGAAGTGAAGAATTGCGGGAACAAGAGTGGATGGAAATACTACTGAAGTAGAATGAATATAAATTATTAATATAGGAATACTATAGTAAAACGTCTGTGAATAATTAGGAATGGAGGATATATGAACTTGTAAACAGTTAAACAGCCTCATGCTTGCTAAATTTCTTGATATCTTCTTTCTTTTTTTATTTCCATCTTCATCGAAATGGGTTGCTATTGAAGACAGGAATGTTTGACACCTGAAATCATGTCCCGCGGTGATGGTGACCCACAACGTGTGGTGGATTTGAGTGAAACAAAGCTTAAGATCATATTGGGATTAAGAAGTCCATGGTGTCCAAGGGGACGCGTGATATCTAGATATGAATTGAGGCCTTAGGGGTCGTTAGTTCGTCTGAACCTTTCAGACAATTGGGATACATATTTGATCTGTGTGGCTATATTGCCAAAAGCATCATAGGCCGTCAGGGGATAAAGGTAGAATTGGAGGTCTTAGCGTCGGTCTCGTCTAGATGTCGAGCGCAGAACGGCAACAGCCACGGTCTTTCTCGTTTTCTGTGTCACTTTTTAGTGTTTGTTGTATGTTTTGTTCTCATTTTGTATCATACCTTAATATTTCAAATCTTCATATTTATTTTTCTTATTTTTCATGTAACATGTTGTTCTTTCCATCTTGCAAGGTTAAAACAAAAGAAAATTTAACGACGTGATTTACCTTACGTCTAACTATTTACCTATGGCATTGCTTCCCAGTATTAGGGAAGCAGTGAACTCCTACGAACTCCAACCTCATCTTGGAAGTTTGTAAATATGTACTTAAAGCGCTCAAACTTCGAACAGAACGTCTAGTTTAGTTCATGTAAGGTGCAACAGTTGTCTGCGATATGATACGTCTTCAATCTTGTATGCCATTTCGATAAAATAAACAAGTTCAGGTTCTTTTAATTTTTTTAAAGGACACCTGAATGAAGAGTACCAAGTATCATCCCTATCTGTACGACGTCCGTGAACATTGCCTACAAAAAACCCAATCCAAATACGAAATAGTGTTTCCAAGCTATGATTTTTGCTCCATTTTGCATCTGTCCTTATTTCAGTACCGAACAGTTTTAGAAATGAACAAATGTCTCCAATCCTTCTTCTGGAATATTTTTTAACCAGTTAAGCCCAAACATTTATCTAGAAGAAATTCCAATCAGATCCGGCCAGCGCTGTACAAGATTTGAATGAATTGCGCTTTTTGTCTTGGAGTCTGCATGTGCAAACCTCCAGAAACGAACATCCCTATTTCGAAAACGTCACGCTCAGGAGAAGAATACTCTCCGTGGCCATGTCTGTAAATGCATTCTCCGTGGTGTGTTCAAGTATGGTTTCATTGTTCAGGTGTCCTTTAATATTACTAAAAAAAAAATTACAGCACCGAGCAAAGGTGAACTCGGTTCAATCAGATGCAAGATAAACGTTATTATCAGACTCCTAATGGGATGTCGACAACGAAAAATGTATGCCCGTGTTTTATTAAGACGACCCCCTCCCCCTTCCCGTCGATGTCATTCATGCCGAGTCTTGTCTTGTCCCGTCTTACGAGACAAAGGACAATTCTATTAGGCCGTATTAAAGGGCTAGGCTCGGGGGAAATTTCGAGCAAGTAGATTTGTGTCATTTGGTGGGATTCCTCTTCAGTTATGGGTCTTGTTTTTCTTGTCATGTGTCCTTTGTAGTTCCTTAGGGACTTCCCCCCCCCCCTCACCAAAAAGAAAGAGCTGTTCACCCATCTTGTGTCTTAGAGGCATTCACGCATTTGCGATGCCTGGAAGCCCCGCATTCATTTATTTATTGGGTACTACCAGGGACCCATACATTTCCTGTAATAACTCGCCATTCGGGGGGTTTGTCAGTAAGAGGTTTCTGATGCGCTCTTGACCGAGCGTCAGATAGTTCGAGAAATGCCCATGGGGATAAAAATACCCGACTATCTAGATAGACAAATTTTTTAGCAGCTGTTCTGCTGAACTAGGAATATTTCTCTGTAATGGAAGAGTATCCTGGATCTTTTGTCCTAGCTTAGGGACCTGGTGGCATGCTGAATAGTCCCAACAAATTTTGTCTATCTGAGCAAGAACGCCGATTCGACCCAAGCGGAATTTTTGGAAACTAGGTGAGGCTCGGGCAACATGGCAACATTGAAGCATAGGAAATGACAAGCCCCCTGAATGGCGAGTCATTGCAGCAAATTTATGGGTCCCTGGTACTACATAGTTCTACACATATGTATTCAGAGACAAGATCTCCTGAAGCTATCTTGTTGTGGGATCCGCGACCTATTCACCAGCCTATATTACGACGCCATATTGACTTATCATTACATGATATGTCAAGTATAAATAAACTACTCATACAGATGAAAATTAATGGAAACAAAAAGTTTAATATATGCAGAGGAAAAGAAAGACCAGATATTGAATGAGAGCAAATATTCATCATGGTCAGAGAAAAGACATGAGGAAGAAAGAAATGAAGGAAGAAATTTTGAGAAGATAATAATGATTACAGAGGAGATGAAATATAACAAATACGGGTACATTACCTATTGGCAGAGGCGTTACTGCCAAAATGTTTTTTTCTTCTTTTTTTTTGGGAGGGGGGGGGGGGGTATTTACCGACCGGCTGGTAATTTTACCGACTGTTCTCAAGAAAAGAAACACAGTTTTGAAGAAAAATCGACTGATTTTTCAGAAAGACCGACTGATTTATCAGAAAAACCGACTGTTTTCATGAAAAAAAAAAAAACTAATTTTTACGAAAAATGGCGCCATACGTGACGCCCCTGCCTACTGGAATTAAATGGAGGAGACGCCGATATTAGAACACAAACTAAGATGAGGAGGCGTATCAGATGACATTGAATTCCATAATGTGATGAACGGTAAATTGAGGATTTTTGAGCAGCCGTGGATGGGCACTTTGGAACAGAGAATTTAGGACGCTAGTTTAAGCCTAGTGGCGTGCTTTAGAAATACGGGTCTGTAGCCTAGTTGAAACCAAAAAATTAAGGAGAAAGACAAATGTTTAACTGATGTATGATTAAAAAATAACTAAATATTTGGTACTGCTCATTTCTTTCAATAATGCGTTTTTAGGTTGTTATGGCATGGTATAGTGTTACGCTGAGGTATCTTCAGGGAATCGACGTTACTATGCTAGTCAGATGTTCTTAAAAAAAAAAATCATCTTTTGATGAACTGAGACGAAAAGCCAAGCGATAGTTAATTTGTTGCGAGGGCAGTCCGCTTTAAAGCGGTGCCCAATGCGGTGCCTGGACTTTACGAACAGAGAAGAATTAGAATCAAATATATTGATTGATAGCAGACTAGAGAGAGACGAGTTTCGCTAAAGACATAATTCGGCTTCTGTTATTTGCGAATAGTGTTACCTCACTGGTGTTTGTTTTGCAGAAAAAAAATAACAGTTGCTTTCACAGACCTGATTTTTAACAACGGTTTTTTGTTGTAAACGATCAAAACAGTTTAACTGAAACGGTGAATCTGAAATCCCAACTGTAAACGATTGGAAATAACTGTTTCCAATTCTAATTTTACAACTGTTTATTCTTCAAGTGTCATTAAACAACTGTTTCTGATCGTTTTCAACTGTTTTCGATCGGAAACAAGTGGTTTGGTTTTCAAGTCCTGAAATAAGTCCTGATTTTTAACAACGGTAGTGTGTAAGTTGAATTGTTTGAGTTATAAACGGTCATAACAGTTTAACTGAACCGTTGAATCTGAAATCCCAACTGTAAACGAGTGGAAACAACGAATTCCATACTTCCTAATAAGTTAAAATATTTAAGTCACCACATACATACTAATTTTTTAGTTATGCAAATTGTTGACGTCAAAAACACCAGGGAAGATCCCATTATCCCCAGCTTGTCCTGGGGGTGACCCGGGAGGTAACCTCACATGTTTTTATTAGTTTGTATTTATATTAAATTGGGTGTTCTACTTTTGTTGGGTAGTTGGTGGCTGTACTCTCAAACTGTGAAAATACACAATACTTAATAATTCGATTAGGCTACTAAATGGTAGTAGACATGTAATAGTAAATATCTGTACGTCGTCACATAACACCTTTTCAAATATTCTTCGTTTTAGGCCTTAATTAAAACACAAAGAAGGATTAAAAATAAAAATAAAATTATGAAAACGCTATTTGCAGTTAATAGGCTATGCAAGGCTTCGTGCCTTACATCTCCGCCTCTTTTTGCATATGTGGGCCCCTGTTTCTATCTTTCTAATGAAACACAAGTGTCGTAACTTACCAAACACGATCATTTCTCTGTGATCTTCGTCTTCATCTACGTAAGTTGAAACTTTACACTTATATTTCCCCGAAAGCTCAGTTGTGGGTCGAAGGATTAAGATGGCTCGGTGCATCTTGAGAGGGTCCTGAAAGTGAGGATCATTTTCTTTTGCTGAAGGATCGCATACATATATGGAACTCTATCTTCAAGTTTAGTAACGGTAAAGCTCCTTGTATAATTTCCATCTTTACTTAAAGGACCCCTCGTACTATTTACTCTTCAACTTACAGTATTTTAAAATATTTGAATTCTTTAAAACTATGCTGTGCTTCCAACTAATAACCCACGGTTTTGGCTATTTTAAGCATTTTCGGAGACCTGTTAACTTGTAGCGAAAACAGGGAAACAATTTACATAACCGGTTTTTCTGATGGAAAAACTTGTCGCAGACAACTTTCGACAGCGTGCTACACATCGAAGGTAGCAAAATACGGCAAGGGGGAAAATCAGCGTGGTTTTGTTAGAGGGGTTAGAATGTACCGTACGAAATTGGGGTCTCCGGGTTTAGAAATTTATGGAGTGATTATGGAAGTAGGCTGCATTAGTATTATAGGTAAGACATGTCCTTTAAGGGGGTCAATCGCGTTACTTCATGAATCCCCGTTTAGGCTACTATTGGTTCCAAAACCGGGGAACGTAGTGCTGACTGTGTACCTGGTGTAGGCCCCATTGCTGACAGACTTGATTATTTTTGGCAACACAAGGCCACTCAAGCCAAACCTTGCTGTCACCATTGGCTGAACGAAACCATCTGTGACGAATTGCGTCTGAAGTTTCGAAATCAAACTTAACCCTACCGGTTATTGGCTATTGTTTCTTACAGAAAGTGGTAAGTCCAAAATTCTTAAAGCGGGCCACACAAAAATGGTCTTTCTACCACACACACAATGCTAACCATCCCTACTTTCACTATGAATGTTCAAAACCACTAAAAACACCGTAAAACAGTGAGCAAATAAAAAAAAAACACCAAATTTTCTAGGTTTGAAATAACTCTGTCTGAACTAAATCTCAGCCGATTATCCGGGACAGCTGTTATGGCACATAGGGAGCCAAGGGTCAAAATAATAATTTCCATCTAATGCTCCAACTGTTTATTACAAATACAAATAAATTATAAAACCAAGACCAGTGTGGTACCTCTGAAGACACACAAAAATTATCAGTTTAGGTCTTATAATTCTTTGCTAATCAATCCTGGAAAATTCCGCCATCTAGAAAAGAAGACGTTACGCGTAGGTTTTTTCTCGAGCCAAAACAGCAAATCGGCAATCGAGTTCAAATCTAAATAAACCCGTGGCATGCGATCCCTAAGAGAAGGTAAACAGAATGTTTGGATTAGGTCTTTAAACGGGTACACCTTCGCCAGTGAGGAAAGTACCCTGTGAGGCTGTGATAGATAGTATCGAAAAATTGCATTTCTTTGTGGTAGATGTTACCCAGCGTCTGACAGTGTGATAACAAACTTGGCCACCGGTTCCGTACGAGCGGCAACATAATGTTTGGTTGAAACAAAAGATTCATGCATTTTACTTACGTCTGAAATTTTGAAATCCAAATTGACCTTTCCTCTTAAAGGTCCAAGGTCCTGGGGCTTTTTTCCTGGTATCCACTGATACACTGGTTTAGGTAAGTCTCTTAGATACCATTTCACAACGAGGCCATCCCCTTCGCCTTGTTTTAAGGTATAGTCACAGTCCAACATGACGTTGTTTAGTGTTGAGTTTTCTATCACATATGGAACGTGCATACTGGTGATACGGACGGTTTTAACACCTGAAAAGTCGGATTTGAAATATTTCGAATTCTTTCAGATTTGAACATATTCAACAAAATCCTAAAAAAAAAATACCACTTTCGATCTTAAGAAGCCTCATGGCCTATGCAGAGTGATTATTCTCACCTTTCATTAACAACCTTCTCTCGTAACATCATTACTCAATCCCTCCCTGAGCCCACTCTCACCCACGCGAAATCTGTCTCGGAGCTCCCCCGCAATACTCTTCACCTCCCAACGAATGCCGTTTCAGTTTCAAAAAATTATTTATCTAAAAAAAATAGGTTACTCTTAAAGGGCCGAAAAGGGCCAAAATAGGATAGTCTAGTTACCCATCACTTATTCACTTAAAGAGGCAAGAGGCTACTTCGTTGTTCCGCTATTCACGGAAAATCAGTTTTCAATAATGGAATTTCCCTGTCGGATTTGTGGTACCTCTGTGCGCTTGTACCTGTGTTCTGTGCTTGTGTATTCAGTTAAATGATACAAAAATAAGTTCGCTTTTCAGTTAAACTTTACAAATAAATAGTTTGAAAAATTTATTTAAGGTTACTTCCGAAATCCAGCATCGATAGGTTGATATCGAAAAATAACACTGAGATGGCCATTGAAAATAACCTATCCGAGCCGAAGGCGAGGTTGATATTTTAAATGGCCGTCGACTTCGTTATTCCGATATGAACCGAGATGGAGGTTTGTTAACTGCTATAAGTTTTTCGGATAGAGCATTTTTTATAGGTAGGATTTATTCTTCTTTTCTTGTACTTTTTGCGGGGTTTGGTAGGGAATTTTGTTTTAATGAAGTAGCATATCAAGCCTACTATAGACCTGCTGACTAGTGTTGTGACCCAGGCACTTCTGTTTCTATTAGTACAGTCTTCCACATTTTTGGCGTTGCATGTGCCATCGAGTGGTCGTAGGATTAGAATCCGTCAAAAGCCAGCGGCCACTATAGTTACACAACTCTTCGATTTGTCACAGATGTTCGCTTCTTCCACACAGCGAGCCAGAATTCTGATACCGGTTCCTTACCAGTGAATACAAAAATGAAACAAAAAAGTTAAGGCGTGAAATTATGAAGATGATAGAGCGACATTTCTAGTTGATAGGTGGCAAAAAAGTACCCAGATTCATAGGTGCCAGAATATCACTGGGTTTTTGGGATCCCAAAACGTTAGTGGAGGGATACACATGACATCGTAAAAGTTGTTCGCCTGTCTGTCTTTAGAGGTCGAGTTCTCAACATTTAGGAGTGGGGGAGGGGTTCAAATTAAAGGGTGAACAGTTTTGTTTAACAGATAATGAGTCAGTCGATTTAGGGGTAAGAATACATGTTGAACATGAATATGAAAACCATTTTCTCGCCGGACAAGTAGTTCGCCCGGAATCCGGCCAAATCGGAAAGTTTGTTAAAAGTCAAAGTTTTATTTAAAGTTGAGTAGATATTCGCTTTAGGAGTAAGAAGACATGCTGAACATTTACATGAAAATCATTTTCTCGTCCGACAAGTAGTTAGCGCAGAATCCGGCCGAAATCGGAAATTTGTTAAAAGTAAAAGTTTCATCTGAAGTTGATTAGATGTCACATTTAGGGTTATGAAGACATGCTGAATCCGCTTTTGACACTCATTTTGTACCCGGACATATAGTTCGCCCGGGATCCGGCTGAAACCGGAAAATTTGTTAAAAGTCAAAGTTTTATCTGAAGTTGATTAGATGTTCGATATAGGGTAAGGAGATACGCTGAATTCGTTTTTGAGCTTCAGTTTTTGCAAGACAAGTAGTTTGCCCGGAATCCAGGCGAAACCGGAGATTTGGCAGAAGTAAGGCAGGAAGATTTGATCAGTTTCGTCAAAGTAGAAATGACGTATAGCCTGTGGGTACATACACACATGCTGAATCCGTATCTGAACTTGGTTTTCTCAGATGATTAGCCATTGGCCTTCTTATGTTTCTAAATCTTAATAGTAAAAATGTTCAAGTAGTCTGGCGAAGACTGGATATCTACCAAGACCCATTTGTCTTGATCAAATATAAAATCTGTGGGATCCCGTCGAAATCTTTGGTCTTGTTTATCCAGATTTTCCGCCCTTTCTATGTCTATGACAAGCTTTTGTCGACTCTCGACACTTCCAATTCCCAAGCATTTTACATCATTACAGAATCCTCTTATCCAAAACCGTGTTGGAAAATCAGTTAGTCCGGATATAAAGCTTCCTATTGGAAAAATAATATTGGAACCGCTCGACCAAATGTAATCGATTTCTTTCGCCGAAGACTGCTGCTGGGGGAAGTCTTTTGTAACGGCGGAAATAGGTCGCTAATTTTGTAAATGTTGCCAAGAAAGTTCGTATCTGATTTAAAGCCTGGAGAATAATACCTCTGTCTTTTCAAGTTGGCGGATATAGCTGAACTTTAACGAAAATAACCGTTTTGATTTTGTTATACTTTTAAAAATGGAAAACTTTGTTAATTTCAGAAGTTTAAAGTCGTGTCCGAAGGAAAAAAAAAGCCAGGTTTGTAGAAGATCTTTTTCTAAATTTTTATTTGTATTATTTGTTTTTATTTTTCCGGGCTCTACTGAAAAGAAACTTAAAATTAAATGGCACCTCGTACTGCTTAATGTCTTATTTTGAGGATCTAAAATAGCTAAATACTTTAAAATAAGGCTTTGGTTAGCCAAGTTTTGGCTTTTTAGACCCTTTTTCCAGACCCGGCCAGAAAATAAAGTTCAGATACGGATTCAGCATGTCTTTTCACCCCTGAATCAACTGTTTTATTTGCTTAAAACACAAATTATTTTTCGCCCTCTAATTTAATTCCCACCCCAAGTATTTAAGTATTTATTTGTGTACTAGAAATGAACAATACTGGACAACTACTTGCTTTATTGGCCTAGAAGGAGAGGAAACTTGTGTAGAAGAAAAAAATATATAGGGGTTATAGTAAATATACAATAGCGAAACAAGGCAAGTGTGATAACCAGTGATGTCGTTAGCGGGGTGGGTGGGTTAGAATGTATCGCAACTGGTGTTTTGGTGAAAAGCGGTAATTGAGAATCAAGAAGAGAAAAAATGCTAATTTGTACGAGAATAGAAAGTTACGCAATCAAATGTTATGAATAACAAGCCGTGCCAGGAAGAGCCGATAAAGCATCTGCCGACTTTTCCGATATCATGATGACAAACAAAAAAGTCAGCAGACGTTTTTCCGGTGATGTGCCGCCGCTTATTCTATGCATAACCTTTTAATGCGTAACGTTTGAAAAACAACGCATCCTTGTGTTATCTGTTATGAAACTCATGACAGTTTTCAATTCTCTCTGTTCAGAAGTTGGAAAGTTTACTCCACTCCATGTAGGTCGGGCATCTGCGAAAGTAGACATCTAATTTCAGTGCTGCGTTCCCCTTAAAGGACAACTCGCACTACGTAATATTTCTGCTCAGATGTTCTGAGCTGGTTTACCACTTTAGAACTAAGCTGTACTTACAGACAATTACACACGGTTTCGGATTTTTTTAGACCCTTTCCATGTCCTTTGCCCTGGATGAAATCTTGGCAAAATTTGCATAACCGGTCTCCAGACGAAAAGGCTCCTCGGAAATAACGATCGTATGATACGTCGCGTAAAGAGAACAAGTGTGGAGAGCATGGCAATTAATCTATTGTTAACAGAGGAAGTAGGATATAGGCTACTTATGGTAATAATAACAATTGTATTCGAACCCAAAGGCCATATACAAGAAAATACATATAAAACAACAAAACAAATTAACTTTACATGCCAACGCTCTCTCGAAATTTCACCACAACATCAACAAATCTGCAAATTTTATATATCGGCTTGGCGTCGTGCTCTTTAACATGTCAGGAAGTAACATAACCTCACCTCCCAATAATTCCCTTCTCAACCCAGAAAACTCTGGACACCGGCACAGAACATGGACCAAATCATCAACTCCATTACCACATAGAGGACAAGCACCCGAATGGCTGGTGAAGAATCGTCGGAACAAGAATGGATGGAAATACTACTGAAGCGCTCAATATGCCAGTAACAAAACACGCCAGTGAACCTCGGGAAGAACGTGAAACGTCACCCGAACGACGCCGCAAATCCTGTCTCAACCAATCAACGGCGTTCGTTAGGAACATCTGTGGTGACGCTTCCGGCTTTTCCGCTAGGTACACGGCGGTTCTTTATCGGCAGAAAGAGTTAATGACACATCTTAATTTTATTTTCATGAAAAATCGTGGAATAGTCACATGTGTTCGGAATCACTAATGGAAAATGACATATCTGGACGTTTTCTGAAATAGAGTGAACTTTATGTCCTACGTAGTACAAGAGTGACAAAAACAAAATAGAGTGGTAATTCACACGACCGTGCAACATGTGGCAACCCTGCGTGTCCCGCAAAGATTCCTTGAATATTCAAGTGGGGCAACTCTTAGACAATCTGCTCTTCGTCGTTCCCTGTGTGGGAAAGTCTCGTTGCTCTGGGCCAGTTAATCTCCTTGTGAAATCACCGAGGGGGGTGTTAGGGACGTGCACTATTTGGTTTTATGAAGATATTGGCACTGGAAATGAGGGGACTGGAACGAGTCCAGGATTCTGGAAATGGTCTCCAGGAAGACGCTCGGGGCTACGTGGGAGATAAGCGAGGGGCTCGCAAGTGGTGTTGAAGAATGAGGAAGGATTAGTTAAGGAATCGATGGAACTGGACTTCTGGGGAGACAGTGATTTGGTACTGTGCTGCGAAAAAAATACAAGATAGGGTCATTAATAATAATTGTGAGTTAGTTTTTTATGCACAACCGGGAAAGCAAAAGCAAGTTGTTTATTTATTATTACTACTATTATTATTTTTTTATTGAACAAACTGCCAACCACTGTCACAAATGCAAACGTACAAAGAACAAATAAGAGACAAGATTTTACAAAGAAAATCATCAGAAAACACTCGAAAATGGTGCTTGAGTTTATTTATTTACAGCTCTTCAGAATTGCTTAAATACGAAATTAAAAACTAGATATCGAAAATAAAACAATCATGGGAACTATCTGTGTAAAACTAGTTAGCTTAAATAAACAAGACAGTGTGATTATTAATAATAATCTGATGTTTCTGTGCAAATCTCATTTAAAAGAAGTTTATCAGTAATAAACAGGATAGCTAAAGAAAGTTCCATTTTAAGTCCCCGTCCCCGTCCCCGTCAAAACGTGGGCATACTAGTCATAATCCGGCCATGAGTGGCAAGGGATTGTTTTCTGATATTTTTTTGAATTACAAGTGTGATTTTCTCCTTGTGATTTGCCTTTTGTTTTTCTTTGTTGTGTGATTTGTTTTTTTTTTGTGTGTTTCTTCTATTTTTCTTCTTATACTCCATCATTTTCTCTTTCTTGTACGATGGGTCATAAATAAACATTACATTACATTACATTACATCTTGAGCTTCTACTTGACACAACCCTATCCTATCTAGTGGGTTTCAGTACCAGACCAGATTTCAGGCACTGAACATTCTTGTCCCACGTAGAAAGCTATTTCGAGCAAGAACAGGAATAAAAAGGAAAGGAGACGTTGAAAATATTCGAAAAGATGAACTTACATTTGAAAAAGTCATTGATAATTATTCATTGCTGGTCCATCATGATCATGGAAGAAATCGAGAATCACGGCTTCGCCGAAACGCATCCGGGTAGTGAGCGAAGGGGCTGGATACTTGTCAGCAGCAAACACATACAAGTAGATGGATGTGCATTTTTGTTCAGCGCTTTTGGCATTTTCTTGGAAGGAAAGTGTTGCTGGTATCAAGATACAGGAGCCGATTGTTGGTTTAAGCAGAAACAGCGTATTTTGAGGCCCTCTTGAGAGTACAATGGGCACTAATTATGCTTTTCCAATAAAAGTTTCCGACCTCGGTAGCGCTTCGAAAATAAGAAGTGGGTGTCCCACCGCTACCGTATGTCCATCGCTACCCAGGGAATCTTGCATCATCAAGAGGATTAGTTGTGTCAGAGGGTAGGTTCAAATACTTTGGTAAGTCCACCGCTACACCGCCAACTCATTAGTGCAGGTGGCTGGTCTAAGCAATTCCTTAAAAGCGAAGAGGGTGTTGACCGCCACCAATTCAATTATTTATACTAGGTTCAATTAAAGAAACTGTATAACGTGAACAAACTTGCTCCGTTCCCAAGTAAAAGGGCCCTGGTCTTACAGATATCTTTCAAGCAAACGTAGTAAATATTGTCATTCTTCCTGTTCTTGCGCCGAAGCGAGAAACCGTCAACAATGTAAACGTCATTTTCTTTCACACTCTTTGTTTTAACAGTTTCCATGATTATTTTTCTTGTAACTCAGTTGAGGTTCTGCAATTATAGTTGCTCTTATAAACAATTTTAGACCAGTTGTTGAATCATAACAATGGGCACTAATTATGATTTAATATTTTTTAAAAAGCTTCACACATACAAATTCTGACTTCCACTAAACAGCGCTTAAAAAATAAGCCGTTTTCTTGTTATAGCTTGTCGTTACCTCTCCGGCGTCTTGGCGGAGATGATTTCAGAGCATGGTAATGCAAGGCGCGGAAATTCAATAACTCTCGGTCATGAGCGTAAGTCAATCATTTTCTAGAGCTGAGTGACGAGAGTGCCATAGCTGCTAAAATAAACTGTCTCTGTATCTGGCAGATTACTCTAGTGTTACCTGATGAAACTTCTATTGTTTGTAGTACCGAAGAAAAGTTTTGTTTTAGAATGTGAAACTGCCAAAAATGTACAAATATAGCAGACTTGCTTCCATCTGATTCCAGAGCTTACAAGGAATTCTCAGTTAAACAATACAAATAATCCGGAGTATCTAATAACAACAAATGAATAAGAAAAAAGAAACTCCGCTTATATTTGTGTAAGCTAGTAAATTGGAGTATGGCAGTTAGCAAAAACGCGGTAACGATACATTAGCGAAAATACGTTGTCTAGGAATCTGCTGATTTCTGATGTAACATTGTATTGTAGGGGGTGGTAATGTGACATCATGATTCTTTGATCCGCCCATTGAACTTTAATCGCCCGGTTAGTGCTGGACCCCATCAAAATATTAGGTCTGTCCATGATTTTCTGGGTGGCGGTCAACACCCTTTTCGCGTTTAAAGAAAAATCTGAAACTACTTGCACAGGCTACCTGAATACTCTAAATGACTAAGTCCAAACAAGCCAGTGTTCCTCAGGAAGAAGGAGTAAACGTCTCCGTAACGACTCAAACTCAACAACTGAAATAATGTGTCAAACAATCACGGCGAACTTCGAAAGCAGCTGTGATACCCGAGGTGATACCGCTTCTGGCTCTTCCGCCAGGTACCCGGCGATTTTGCATCGGCAAGGAGAGTTAGTCATCAAGAGTATTAAAAGGTGGCGGTCGAACGTGGAACACTGCTGCCGTTTTCTTTTTATCGCTTGTCATTACCTCTTCGCCGTCCCGGCGGAGACGATTGGGAAATTGCGAAAAAAAAAAAAGGGGAAAAAAAATGCACAAATATAACATACTTACTTGCAGCTGAGTGCAGAATGCGCAATATCTCAATTAATACCATCAATGGAATATTTGTCAGTAATACAGATAATTTGGAGTGTATAATAATAACGAATGGATAACAAACAGAAACTCCGCTTATATTTGTCAAGGCTAGTAAATCGGGGGATGGCAGGCCGTAACGATACACACGCGAAAATAAATTGTTTAAGAACCGACTGATTTCTGATGTAAAATTGCCTGCTAGTGAGTAGTAATATGATATTATGATAGTTTGATCTGCCCATTGTACTTTAAGAATGTTTTCAGCCCGAGCTGACTTCAATCATGTTTGGAGGTACAAAGCAGAAATATACAAATCCTCAGTTTCGGGCACATGCCCCATCGCCAGGACATATTCATTTCAGATCTTCAGTTCAACCGATTATCATTGGCAGGGGCGTCACGACTAGGAGGGGGGGGAGCCCCCCCCCCCCCGAATGTTGTCGGCCAGTCGCTAAAAAATAGCCGAGTCGGCTCGAAGCGCCGCGATTTTTCATAAAAAAAAGTCGTTTTTTAAACAATTGATTTTTTTTTTAACAGTTGGTTTTCTTGTAAAAATAGTCGATTCTTTCCTAAAAATAGTAGTTTTTCTTAAAATCAGCCGATCTTTCGTCAACACAGTTGTTTTTCTCAATAATGGTCGTTTTTATCCGCAAAAACAGTCGGTAAAAATGACTAGCCAGTCGGTAAATACCTTGCGCCCCCCCCCCCCCCAAAACATTTTGGCTAGTAACGCCTCTGTTCGTGGGGGAAATTGTGCCCTTACTCCAAGGGATGGTCGCCGCACGTTTGGGCACCGGTGCTTATAGGTTTGGGCATGTGCTAAAGTCCGAGCAGTGTGCCTAAAGTTAGTCAGTGGGTGAGCTAGTCAGCTAAAATGTTATTTAGGTGATACTTTGCCCTTCTCGGCAAGGGTCCTCCTCATTCTAAAAATTTGAATTTGCGATAAAATAAACTAAGTTCCTAGTTACTATAGATCTACAGAGCGTTGAATTACAGATGTTTCTGAAGGAAAGGTTAATGGTGAGATTTCATTGTAGACTGTTCTTCTCTTTTGCGCGGGTGCTCTTCTCGGTGCAGAGCTCGCCATGATCGTGTTTCGTACCTTCGTTCGTCAAGTTTTTTAATGCCCATGACGAATTGTGAATATGACCATTGAACGTAAGCAAGTTTGGGTTTTAACTGTTATAGTTATGGTCAAATTGAACGATTGTGATTTGTTGTATAGGCCATAGACGACAATACTGCTATTCGGCATGTCCGTGGAAAGTATTTTGAAATTAAATTGAATTGAATCTCGTGAAGATGACCATTGCCAAGAAGGGCCGGAATATTGCTCGAATAATATCAGCTGACGGATCTGTTTACAGCAGTCAACTATGATACGCAGTAATGCTGGTGTAACGATTGGCGGGGCGTTACACTGGAATGAAGGGGTGTTCATCTCCATATTCTACTTACTTTTGGTCGTGAGTCGTTTGGGTCGTTTTTAGAACAGACCGTCAGGGTCCTGGACTACAATTCCTGCCGGGTTTTCGGCGCCATCGTCAGTTCCGTACGGAACGGTTGAGATTTGTTAAACTTCACGATGAAAGTGCAGAAAATCCGTCCGAGAAATCCTGGTCGTGGAGGGGTTTGTTCTGAACTTTGCCTGTGGATGCAGGGGCGTCACGACTGGGGGGGAGGGGGGGGCGCCCCCCCCCCCCCCCAATGCTGTCGGCCAGTCGGTAAAAAATAGCAGAGTCGACGCGAAGCGCCGCAATTTTTCTTCAAAACAGTTGATTTTTTTCATGAAAACAGTTGGTTTTTCTGAAAATTGGCCGATTTTTCATAAAAATAGTCGGTTTTTCTGAAAATCATTGGATTTTTCTGAAAATCAGTCGATTTTTTTTCAAAACTGCTATTTTTTGTTGTTGAAAACAGTTGTTTTTTCTGCAGAGACAGTCGGTAAAAATTACCAGACAGTCGGTAAATTCCTCGCCCCCCCCCCCCCCGAACATTTTGGCTAGTGACGCCTCTGTGTGGATGAATTCCCTTTCATTTTCATCCCAGTATCCGGTAGTAAACACTCAGCTATGTCTCAGCTGATGCCTATTCTGTTGTTCATCTCAATGGTTCCTCACATAGTTTCATTTGTTTGTTATTATCAAACTTTGCTAAGCCTTTTAGATCGGTTGTATGTGCGTGGGGCACTAGAACTTGCAACGATAAACTTTGGACAAGGAAACTAACTTCGGCTTATGGCTGCAGAAATGGGTCGACATGAACAGTAGAGTAGAGGCTGTTTAAACATCATGAGACTACCAGAAGACAGAAAAGTTAATTCCATTTTGTTTCTATCATAAGTCTTAGTATCATGTATCAAATATAACATTGTCAAGTGTATTATAGATACGATTTTTAAATCAGCTCAGTATGATTACTCCCAATTTCTCAGTTAATTAGAGGTGAAAGCCAATATCTGTTATTATTGTGCAAATCATTTAATGTTATTTATGAATGCTATTTATAATGTTATTTACAATGCAAAACAAATCCAACTCACAGTGTCAGAAGTTTCATAACAAATAACACAAGGATGAGTGGTTTGAACAGACAAGACTTGGGATGTTATCTGTTATGTTTCACAAACTTTACGCGTTAAAACGTTACACTGTAAAAAAAAATCTTTCAGTATTTGCTACTGGGAATATTTCTGTCTTTACTGAGATAAGTTTGTCTCTAATTCCGATTAATCTTATCCCAATAGAGATAAGATTAATCCCAGTAGCAAATACTGTAGTTAACTTTAATCCTTACTCGGAGAAACTTTTTATAGTGTATGCATAACAAGCATTGCCAGGAAGAACGGAAAAACCGTCGACTTTCATGATGACGAACAGAAAAGTCAGCAGGTATTTTTTCGGCCGTTTCGGCTCTTTTTGTGTTCATAACATTTTAAGGCGTAACGTTTGAAAAACAGCTAACATCCTAAGTAGCCTATAATCTGTTGAAACCGTGGATCCTTGTATTATAATAATAATAATAATAATTTATTTCTTACCCACAAATTCCAGAGGAAAAACAAGTGGAGTACAATAAAGATAAAGAAAGGAAGAACATACTTAAATAACTATACATACAAAAACACTAGCACATAAACAGGGGGGTAAGGGGGTGGTGTGGTGAAAACTGAGAGTAGGCTCAGCCCGACAGCTTCATGTGTAGCATTAGCAATTTCTCCGAAATATCTGGAACACCGTACTTACGAATAATTACTCTATTCCGATGCCAAGGGGGGAGGTAAAGAAGGAATCTTTATCTGTTATGAAACTTTTGACAATGCTGTTTGAGCCTGAAATCCCAGCAACATTGATTGTTAAAAGACCCCTCGCACTATTTACTCTACAACTTTCAGTGTTTTAATACTTTAAAGTACTTTAATACTTTAAAACTAGGCTGTACTTTCAAAAAATAACCCACGGTTTTTAGCTGTTTTAAGCCTTTTGCGAGACCCGCAGACTAAAAGCAAAACCAGGGAAACAATTTACATAACTGGTTTTCTGATGGAAAATTTTCTCGCAGACAACCGTCAACAGCGTGATACAAATCGAAGGTAGCAAAACACGGCAAGTCAGAAAACCAGCGTGGTTTTGTTAGATGGGTTAGAATGTACCGTACGAAATTTGGGTCTACGGGTTTAGAAATATATGGAGTGATTACGGAAGTAGGTTGCGTTAGTATTATAGGTAAGACAGGTCCTTTAAGTAGGCTAAGTATATTTTGAACGCACAAATACTAAAGAAATTGTAGTGAAGCTAATAGAAAAAAGGAAGAAAAAAGAAAACTAACTTACGAACATAAACTAACTTACAAACGATAAGTCGGATTGGTCCTTACTACTGTCCCATGTGCGGGGATATGAATGAGAATGGGGTATACCTGATATGCGAATGTAAAGAACTGGATGGGTTGAGGGAAGATGTGTTTGGAGAAGGAGTGTATGATGAGGAGTCAATGGTTAAAGTGATGAAAGATGAATGCGTTACGGGAGTTCATCAATTCTTTCGACGAAGCATTGAGGAATATGGACTTTTGGTTTGGATATGGTATAATAGACAAGGACTTTCTTTTTTTTTTACTGTATTACCGTGGCCGTCGGGCTTTTTGTGTAAATGTATCGTATCATATAGTACAACTGTCAAAAGGTTAGAGTTAGCCGGTGATGTGGCAACAGATGTAGACTAGATTTCTTACGGAAATCAGTATGCAATTCATGCAGTCGTGGCAAAATGTCGGTACGGACGTTCTGAAAGTGTCCTTGATCAGACCACTCGTCGAATACACTTCAGATGTGTGGCATCACAGCTTGATCGAAAACCTAATCCGGCGTACCGAAAATATACAGAAGTAGGCTACTCATGATCATCTACAAAAGTTCCTGACCCCTTCCTTCTTTCCACTTAAAGGACCCGTCTTCCCTGTAATTGCATTCATTATTTCTTAAGCCCGGAGACCCCGCGAACTTCATATGTTACATTCTAACCGGCTAACGACACCTCACTAATCTTTGCACTTGCTACGAATTCACTATTTCCATGCGCATTGTGGCTTTCGTGAGTGTTCGCGAATCATGCTTGTGATACGTAAAACCGGTTACCTGCATTATACCAAGTTGTTTCTAGAAGTCAACGGGCCTGGAAAAAAGGCTTAAAACAGGCAAAGCCGTGGATAATTTTGTTAGGAGCAGAGCATGGTTTTACAGTATTCAGATAGTTCTGAATAAACAGTAAATAGTGCGAGGTGTGCTTTAAACTTAAACCTGTTGAGAAGCGAAGACCGCAAACAGCCACTCGATTTTTATAAAGTGTTTAACCCAACCCTCGTAACGCGAACTTCTACACCCGCCGTACTCTAAAGATATCCCCTAGGTTGAACCAGTCCTGGCTTATACTGCGAACACGCGATCAGGGGTTCTCCCGAAACAGAACTCCTGCCCGGATTTTACGTACCATCGTCACTTCCATATGGAAAAGTTGAGATTTTTTCAACAATATGATGAAAGTGAAGAAAATCTGGTCGAAAAAAACCTTATTGTGTGTTACTGTTAAACCAACCTATACCTGGATAGTTTCATCCAAGAAGTATTTGTGCTTACATTGCCTATGCCCTATAGTACCTATAATGCCAATGCAACCTATTCAAATCCATTCTTGGACCCCGAAGACCCGCATTTAAAGGACCTGTCTTACCTATAATACTAACGCAACTTACTTCCATAGTCACTCCAAAACCCGGAAACCCCAATTTCGTACGGTTCATTCTAACCCCTCTAACAAAACCACGCTGATTTTCTCACTTGCCGTGTTTTGTTACCTTCGATGTGTATCACGCTGTCAACGGTTGTCTACGAGAAGTTTTTCCATCAGAAAAACTGGTTATGTAATTTTTTTCATTTTTCACTGTAAGTCAACGGGTCTCGGAAAAGGCTTAAGACAGCTAAACCGTGGGTCATTTGTTGAAAGCACAGCCTAGTTTTAAAGTGTTCAAATATTATAAAATACTGTAAGTTGAGTAGTAAATATGGCGAGGGGTCCTTTAAGCATATTCTAACCCTCCTAACAAAAACTCGGTAATTTTTTGCCTTTTTTTGCCTTGTTTCGCTATTTTCGATGCTTCCGATGGCTGTGTAGTAGAAGGCAGAAGCTCGCTCGTGAGAAAAGCCGGTTCTGTGAATTTGTCCCTGTCTCTAGAAGTCAATGGACCAGGAGAAAAACTTAAACCAGCGAAAGCCGTGGATAAGTTGTTAAAAGTTGAGCTTGGTTTTAAGCATTACATATTTTAGAAGAGTGGAACAAAAACAGTAAATAGCGCAAGGTATGCTTTAGGAATTTTTTATTGCATTTGTTCATTTTATGACGCCGAAATCGTGTATGTTAGGTAGTTATTGTTCACTGTATGTACATTTGAAGAGTACTACCGATTTGGTTAATGAGGGTTTACGCGAGCTGGAAAGCAAAGTCGGAATCACTTTCCAATCGTTTTTGCGTTGCATTGGGAAGTTACCTAACTTTCGGGTTTTCGCGCTTTCGAAACGGAAGCAGCTTTCTCGGAAAGTGATTCCAGAAAGTTAGTGGAATGCGCTGGCGGGAACTTTGAAAGGGTAGATAAAAACATGAGAAGCGTCATTAAGGATGATTTCGTTGGAAGATATGAGAATGGAAAGAATTTCCAGTGTTCTAAAAAGTTTGGAATTCAACATTTTTCGGCGATTTCAGCTTTTTATGTGTTTGTGCGATCAGTCAAGCAGGAAATTGGAAAGCAATTCCGCAAATCTTCCAGAATCTCGCGAAAACCCTCCTCTAGCTAGCCCACCATTTGGATAGCATTAGCAATGAAAAGTAATTCCGTTCTAATACTGCGGACACAAGGTAAAAAATATCGGAAAGCTAGACTTCCGGGAACTCTGCCAAAGCAGTGATTAAAAGTTCTAGGAATATTCCAAAGTTGGACATCAAAGATGAGAGAGTCTTGGAAATGATCTTAGGACTAGGCAAAACGCCATAAATTTCAGAAGTTCAAGTGAGCTCGAGGGTCTAGTCGGAATTAAAGACATTCATATTAGCAAATTTTCGCGTGACTAAAGATATACCCTAAATCTTCTAGGTCGACCTTTCGGAACTGGAGTATAAATAATTGGGAAGTTAACGTTTTTTTTTGGTATTTCACGAATTCTTTCATCCATACCAAATAACACCAGGGAGGTGCCAAGACTGGAAGAAAAGTGACACACACTCGAAAAGCAGCGACACTTAGCACCACTAGTGATAGAGATTGCCTCTACTGAAGCTGAATCAGAGCAAAATAGCACTAGGGAGTAGCGCCAAGACTTGAAGGAAGTGATACACACTCGAATAGCAGCGAAGCTAGCACCATTTGCGATAGATGACGTCCCTACTGACACTGAATAAATCGTGCCACAGCTCTGCATCAGAGCAAAATAACACTTGGAAGTATAGCGTCAAGAAAAGTGACACACACTCGAATATCAGCGATACCAATGCCACTAGCGACAGAGAATGTCCCTACTGAAACACAATCAGTCGTGCACTGCACTGTCAGAAGTTTCATAACAGACTGCGCAGAACACTTTCAAGAATAACACCTTTTTCTCTTAGAAAAAAAGTGTTATGACCAATTAAGTTTATATTATTTCGTGCCCAGATCTCCAGCAACACCTTCAATAGGTAAAAATACTACACTGTCAGAAGTTACATAACGACAACAGCAGGATGTGCGGTTTCAACAGATAACACTTTGGGATGTTATATGTTATGTTTCTTTCGTTCCCGTTAGTATTTTTACCAATTGAAGGTGTTGTTGGAGATCTAGGCACGAAATAGTGTAAACTTAATTGGTCATAACACTTTATTTCTAAGTGAAAAGGTGTTATTCTTGAAAGTGGTATGCGTTATGCGCAATCTGTTATGAAACTTCTGACAGTGTGGTGCTGGCTTCGACAACTTCATATCCGAACACGGCAAAAAAAAAAGATCCAGCTTACCCTGCTATCTCGATGTGTGCAAACCGCATATTAGCTGTAGGCTACTAGAAATACAGGTTCAACAGTTCTTTCAGTTTTCCACGAATTCTTTCAGCGTTTCATGAAATACGAATCATTCGGAAATTGCGATATTTTCTTTTTTTTCGCTATTTTTGAGGCACTTGAGCTACCTCTAAACATAAGCAGTGGCAAAACTAGCTCATTTTCATGGGGGGCAAGCCCAGATTTTACCGACAAGATTTAGCGATTTACCGACAAAAAGCGACACTTCCCACCGACAAACACTGCCGATTCCGACAGGAATTCATCATTTTCATTAGTTTCATCACTGAGCATACGTGCTTTTTGCTCAAACTTTTTCTAGAGTGTTTCTATATTATACAACAATGCATAAGATTAAATTATGCACCGTTCCATTTCCATCATATTGCCTATGCAATTTGTACCAGTTCGGCGCCCCAAGCGGATTAGTGATGTTTGCCCTCCCTCGCCTCACTATGAGTATCTATCATAGAGAGGTAGTAAAATGTATGCGTAAGTTAATGAAGATGAAAAAGAAGCTTCCACTTTTAAATGAAGGGTAATGCAAAACTTTCGTTGTCAGATAGGTTCGCACAGTTCTTCTGCTGAAGGACTATAATTAAAGTCAATATAATTCTCAATCACAATCTAGACTTCAGCTTTTGCTTAAGACATTGAACAACCGATTAAAAATCTGTAGCCTGTGTAGTTGTATGGAAGAATAGTATGGAAAATATTAATATTAAATTATTATATTAAATTAAAAATTAAATACTTTGATTTAATGTGCCTCAGACTTGGCCAATCTTAAGCAGTTGTGTACAGTAGCATCCAGTCCTACTGTAGTAGCATCCAATTATACCGCAATAGCATCCAGTTCTGCCATAGTAACATGCAGTTGGTAACAGTTACTACCGTATGCTACTGAAACTACAACTTCATATAACTAATTCTCGGAAATTTTTCATCGGGAATACATAAGATTATATTCTGCACCATATAAGTTAGTCGATCAAGGGTTAAGAAGACATGCTGAACACGATTATGAAAACTAATTTCTCTCCAGACAAGTAGTTCGCCCGGAATCCGGCCAAACCAACAAGCTTGTTAAAAGTAAAAGTTTTATTTGAAGTTGATTAGATGTCCGATTTAGGGACACGAAGACATGCTGAACACTTCTGTGAAAATCATTTTCTACCCGGACGAGTAGTTCGGCCGGAATCCGGCTAAAACCGGAAAATTCGCTAAAAACAAAAATTTTAATTGAAGTTGATTAGACGGCCGAGTTAGGGGTAAGAAGAGATGCTGAAAATAACCGTAAAGGTTCGCCTGGAATACGGCTGAAACCGGAAAATGTTTTATAAGTTAAAGTTTTATTTGAAGTTGATGAGATTAGATGTTCTGCATAGGGTTAAGGAGATACGCAGAATTCTTTATTAAGCTTTATTTTTTGGCTGGATAAGCAGATCATTTGGAATTTGGCCGAAACCGGAAATTTGGCAGAAGTAAGGCAGGAAATCTCGATCAGTTTCGTCAAAATAGATATGACTTATACGGTCAAACATACATGCTGAATCCACATCTGAACTTGTTTTTTTTCAGATGATTAGCTATTTGGCCTTAAACTGTTTCTAAATTTCAATAGTAAAAATGTTCAACGAGTCTAGCGGAGAGTGGATCTGGCGAAGACAAGATCCAATTGTCTGTATCAAATATTAAATTTTTGGGATCTCATCGAAACCTTTAGTCTTGTTAAACTGGATGGTTATGCAAAACTCTCATTGTCAAAGAGGTTCGCGCATTCATTCTGTTCAAGGAATAAAGTCAGGATACAAGAATGGACTTCTCAATCCCAATTTAAACTTCAGTTTTTGCTTCACTTAATCGTTCGAAAGGAATGACACGCGATGAGCAAGGGGTTAGAGCAGTCTTACACAAACCCGCATTTTGGGCTCCAGCGTCTGGATCCGCATGCCCCAACGTATGAGCATCGGTGCTCATACGTTGGGGCACCATGCCCGGCATCAAAGGGCAGATTACCTCCATAAAAAAAATCTGTAGAGTTGAAAATCTGCAATGGAAATTTGCGTTTGAAACAGATTTTTATGGGGGTACTGCGGCCTTGCTCCAGAGCATGGTGCCCAACGTATGCTCGTATGTTTGGGCATCCCAGACGCTGGAGCACCATGTCCAAAAATGTAGGGCTTGAGTATGACTGTAGAGACTGTCGATAGAGTTTAACTGAAAAGCCAGCTTATTTTTAAATCCTAGATTTGAATGTACTGAGTGCTCCAGTAGTGACGTTCAGTATGCACTGCAAAATTCACTCCGACGCAGAGAATTTGGACTTCAACAAAAGCATGCATTTCAATGTCTAACTATGCGAAGCTCAGAAAATGTCCAGTTCCAGATTTTAAGGTCACTTAACCCTTCCTAGAAAGCAACGAACCCCTCAAATGTGAAAGCTCCTGCCACCTAAAGAGAAAATTGTTCCGACTATTCCCAACAAAAGGGCAAACATGTGCCCCGTCTGGATCGTTCTTAGAATATTCAAACCGGTGCTTGCTAATTATAACCTAATCTCCACACGGACCCAACCTTCGTTGTGAGTCACCGTGGAATATAATACTTCATTCTAGCCTATCATATCCGGGGACCGGGAAGTACTGGCGTCGCAGGTTGTACAAGGTCCTGTTCCTCCGGTGCTGCCTCCGGTTCTGTTTCAGGCCCTGTCTCCGGACCTCCTGGTGTACATCAAAACGTCCAGTGATTCCCCCTCGAACATATTAAAGGGGGTTAATTTGTGTTCTCCGATTGGAAACTTACCTATCCACGATCCCATCAATGTGATTCTAAATTAGTGAACCTTTATGGAAAATATTTTGTGAGTGCTTTGCGATTATTTTATATTTCTTTGTCCTTTTCTACTGCACTTACGCCCTTGGGCAGTGCGTCATAAATCCTTCATTCATTCATTCATTCATATCGGCGGTGTTTTTTTTGTTGTTTTTTTCAAAAGGTGATAAATGACATCTATCTGTCAAATTTTACAGGAAGAACGACCAACTTTTCAACCAGGAAGGGCCAAATGATCCAGAAAAGGGTGATTCTGGCGATCTCTTGGATTCGCTTTCCGAAAAGCAAAGCGAGAATCCGCCGAGCGCAAGAACAAGCAAAAAGTCGCTGAGCCTCAGTTGCACCTTTACAACTTCTCGTTGACTTGCCAAAATCACTTTCCACTCGCGAAGTGGATTCGCTTTCCAAGTGCTGGCGGAAACTAGCGGAGCGCGAGAACAGCTTTGGAAAGCGAAGCGACTTTTAGCCGAAGTCGCAAGAACAGCTGGCGCATAAGCTCGCCTAGCTTTCCAGACCGCCAGAATCGCCCTACAATGTACCTCCGAAACGGTTGCTCCGATTAGGCTGAAATTTCCAACTGACATGTAGGATACAAGTGCGGATAGTGCACTGTTAATAATTCAGTTTCCAGAAAGATGTCGCTAATCACCTTTTGGAAAAATACAGTCCATATGATGATAATGATGGATTTTACTACGCACTGAAACAACAAAAGAAAATATCGCAGTAAGAAAAGAAGAAAAACATAGACTGAGCTGTTCGATAACGGGGTGAATGCGCAAGGTCTAGAAACAAAATAGGAAAGAAAAGACTTGTCGAGCATTAAAATCTTCTCCATAAACGACAGGTTGAAAATGATCAAGAGCAGAGACGTGAAGGTCCATGACAATAGATGGTAAAAGCCAGGCTTCACCTTCCAGACTTTTCTTCCGGATTTTCGTCGAAACGGATCTGGAAGTCGAAGCCAGGTTAAAAACGTCCTGGACACCCCAGATTCACGATGTCTGAAAGGATCTAAAAAAGCAGCTTGTTCGAGAGAAAGTAAATGTGCAAGTGTAGAAACAGAAGGGAAAGTGATTGACAATTGTAAACTGGGATGCAAGAGATATTTGAATTGCAAAGAAAATGCTGAAGAATGGCAAAACTAGCTGTCATCGTTATCATGAAAATCTGGAAAGGTTGGGGTGACTATGCGGAAGGCCCGGACATTTTGGTAATCTGGAAGGTGAAGCCTTGCTTTAACAAACAAGCAACACTGTAAAAAGTCCCTCCGTATAAAGATTAAAGTTAATTGCAGTATTTGCTACTCAGATTCATCTTATCTGTATTTGGTATCAATCTTATCTGCGTAGAGATAAGAGTAATCCGAGTAGCAAATACTGCAGTTAACTTTAATCTTTATGTGGAAAAAACTTTTTACAGTGAAAGATGAAGTGTTAAAAAATATTATGGCTCTTATAACTTTGAGGGAGGGAAATCTGCAGTTACATAAAGTAAACACTTATTTTGACTGACCTCATAGGCCCATTGGGGCTATCATGAAGTCAAAAATCTTTACTGAATTCTCATAGTATATTAACAATAGCCTATTTTATAATAGATGCGTTGTTGCAGATACTATTGTGTCTAATACCACGGTCTGAAGTCGTTTTTGCAGTTACTGAGTATCTGGCCAGCTACCGTGTGTCTGATATTCAACCAACCACGGTCTCAGCTGTAGTAACTGAACGCGGTATCTGAAAAAGTTATCTCACTTTCATCATCACCAACACAAGAGCCTAGGTTTATGTCAAATTGGTGGGAAGTTTGGCTTGATGTAAGTGGATGTAAGTATTTCTTTTGGGTAACTTCTAGAAGTGCAAATTCGTCAGTTTTCGTTTTTGCAAAGCAATAGTAGTGTCAGATACCATGGAAACTGCAAAAATGACAACATGCAATTCAGTCGCCGTTGTACAAGATGCAATGGTATCTGCAACTAATATTTTGTAAGATAGTTTCTTTGTAAAATTGAAATTATTCAACCTGATAAGGTGCTATTAAAATGCTAACAGAAATTCATTCACTTTATTCATTATTCTATCGTTACGAGCATTTGTTTGTAAAGATGACAATGACGGCAACTTGGAATAATTACCTTCCTGCACTAATAGCACTATAGCCGCATATAAAAATGTCTGCATATTCTCCATTATTCTTTTGCTATCCTTCTCCGATCCTCTATTTACGTAAATCCCGCAATTCTCACTCGTACACCATCATTTCAACCTTTGCAACCGTTAGAAGTCATATTTGTAACCTGACTAACTGTCGATCTCTCCCTGCTTCCAGCAATTCGTGTATTGGAAAGCGGGCCTGCGTCGTTTCCTTCCTTTTAGGGATCCCTTGCTCGTGTAAAAACGAGAGATATCCTATCGTCCATATCGGTCGTCTCGATATCAGTTCGCTGAGAAGCGACATCTCTTCCTGGAAATCGGGTGTCATCTAGTTTTGTGTTTCGTTGACTACTTGTTCCTTCGTTGCATTCATAGATGGCGTGGCAGTATCCTCGTATTATTCGGTATCCCCGCAGGAACCACGATCTGTTGGGGGTTTTCAGATATTTGTTTTCTATAAGCATATTTGATATTATGCAGAACGGACCTTGGGATTCTGGGTGATGTGAGCTCGATGGCCGAATCTGAATCCGGGATTCGTCCTTTTGGCCGGATTCGAATTCGGACGAATCTTCTGCTTCTCAGGCTGGATTGGGACTCGCATTCCAAACCCTCGATCTACGAATCCGCTGAAATATCTAGTCTACAACCTTTCAGTTTTCCTTTTCCTAATTTTTACACAGTGTGCTTAGGCAATCCAACTTTTTGGTCTCCACCACCAACCATCCTCAGTAACCTATCCGTTATTTGATTACCACAGATATCAGTGCTTTTTGTCACCTCTAATTTTTATGGCACTTGCAGCCTCTGGCTCAAGTGCCATATACCGATCACAATTCCGTCTGTCGGTCTGTCGGTCGGTCCGAGTTTTTTGTCCCACATATCCGAGTTAGGGTACTTCCAGATGTGCTAGGACAATGAAACTTGGCAGGCATATCAGGGACCCGACCAAACTAACCTGGAAATAATCAGTTTCCCGATCCGACCATATGGGGGGGAGTGCGGGGCGCTGGAAACTTGAAAATTTAGGGCATTTTGTCACTTTTTTCTGAGTTAGGGTACTTCTAGATGAGCTAGGACAATGAAACTTGGCAGAAATATCAGGGACCCGACCAAACGAACCTGGAAATAATCAGTTTCCCGATCCGACCATATGCGGGGGAGTGGGGGCGCTCGAAACTTGAAAATTTAGGGCATTTTGTCACACTTTTTCGAGTTAGGGTACTTCCAGATGAGCTAGGACAACGAAACTTGGCAGGAATATCAGGGACCTGACCAAAGTAACCTGGAAATAATAAGTTTCCCGATCCGACCATATGCGGGGGAGTTGGGACGCTGGAAACTTGAAAATTTAGGGCATTTTGTCACACTTTTTCGAGTGAGGGTACTTCCAGATGAGCTAGGACAATGAAACTTGGCAAGAATATCAGGGACCCGACCAAACTAACCTGGAAATAATCAGTTTCCCGATCCGACCATATGGGGGGGAGTGCGGGGCGCTGGAAACTTGAAAATTTAGGGCATTTTGTCACACTTTTTCGAGTTAGGGTACTTCCAGTTGTGCTAGGACCATGAAACTTGGCAGGCATATCAGAGACCCGACCAAACAAAATTAGGAATAATCAGTTTTCTGATCCGACCATTTTGGGGGGGGGGGTGGAGGGCAGGGGAATCCGGGAAACTGAGAAGTGTGTAACTTTCGAACGGATGATCGGATTGTAATGAAACTTCATAACTGAAGAGAATATATATCTGTAATGTCCCGTTTAAAGTCTTGACCGGATTCGGTAGCCAGGGGGGAGTTGGGGGGGGGAGACCGGAAATTTCAAGAAACGGTTAGAATGGAGGGATCGGAGTGAAACTTGCTGGGAAGAACAAGCATCTGCTCTAGATAAGTCCTTTAGACCATTGTACTGGATCCGGACACTTATGGGGGGGGGGAGGGGTCTCGGAATTTCGGTGATGGTGGTTTTGGGGATTTTCACGATGAAACTTGGCAGGCATATCAGGGACCCAATCAAACTGACTTCAAAATAAAAATTTTGTCGATCAGATAATGGTGGGGGAGTGGAGGGAGGGGAATCCGCAGGGGAATCCGGGAAATTGAGAAGTGTGTAACTTTCGAACGGATGATCGGATTGTAATGAAACTTCATAACTGAACAGAATATATCTGTAATGTCCCGTTTAAAGTCTTGACCGGATTCGGTAGCCAGGGGGGAGTTGGGGGGGGGGAGACCGGAAATTTCAAGAAACGGTTAGAATGGAGGGATCGGAGTGAAACTTGCTGGGAAGAACAAGCATCTGCTCTAGATAAGTCCTTTAGACCATTGTACTGGATCCGGACACTTATGGGGGGGGGGGGGGTCCCGGAATTCTGGTGATGGTGGTTTTGGGGATTTTCACGATGAAACTTGGCAGGCATATCAGGGACCCAATCAAACTGACTTCAAAATAAACATTTTGTCGATCAGATAATGGTGGGGGGAGTGGAGGGAGGGGAAACCGAAATTTTCAGTCATGCGTAATTTTGGAATGGTTGATCGGATCGTGTGAAATTTAAGAATTCAACAGAGAACATCTCTCCGATGATTTTTTTCATATCCGGACCGGATCCGGCAACTATTGGGGGGGGGGGGCGGAAAATACGTGACCCGTTTAGAATGGAGGGATCGGGATGGAACTTTGTGGGAAGAACAAACAGATGCTCTAGGTAAGTCATTTGCTGAATCGGATTGGCTACGTGCACCGCGGGGGAGCTGGGGGGGGGGGTGGACCGGAAATCTCGAGAAACGGTTAGAATGGTGGTATCGGAGTGAAACTTGCTGGGAAGAACAAACATCTGGTCCATGTAAATCTTTTACATAATTTGACTGGATCCGGACACTTGAGGGGGGGGGGGAGGAGGGGGTATCCCGGAATTCCGTTTTTTGGGGGATTTTCACGACGAAACTTGGAAGGCATGTCAGGGACCCGGTCAAACTGACTTGGAATAAAAAAAAATCCTCGATATGATAATCTTGGGGGGGGAGTTGAGGGAGGGGAATCCGGAATATTGAGTCATGCGTAACTTTGGAACGGGTGATCGGATTCGAGTGAAATTTAATAATTAAACAGAGGACATTTTTCTCTTGTGACCTTTTTCATTTCCGGACCGAATCCGGCAATTATTGGGGGGAGGGCGGAAAATACTTGACCCGCTTAGACTGGTGTGATCTGGATCGAACTTGGTGGGAATGACAAACAGATGCTCTGGATTAATCATTTACAGAACCGGATTGGCTCCGGTTATTGTGGGTGGAGTTGGAGGAGGGGGAGGGGGGTCTGGGATTCCGGTGATCGCGCGTTAAGGTACTTCCAGATGTGCTAGGACGATGAAACTTCGCTGGAATATTGGAGACTCAACAACATTTGCTTAGAAATTGCTACTTCCCAAATCCGATTATTCCTTAAAGTACCAATCTTGACCGCAAAGTAAAAAAAAATACTTTTAAGCAATATATGCATTTTCGTGATGCCCATCAGCCCATCAGCCCATTAGCAGTTTTGCCTCAAGGGTTTTGCTTACAAATGAAGTTCCAGCTCCCTTAGAGCGCGCATCTCAACCGTAAAGTCGAAACTTACTTTTGATCAATCAAATCATCTTGACACATGCAAGTGCCATATGAGCTTACAGCTCTTGTTAAACTAGAACCTATTCGAATTTGGATTCGATTCCTCAGGGTGGATTCGGGTTCGGAGTCAGATTCGTACCTAGCTCTGGATTCGGATTCGAATTCTTTGATGATTGGATTCGATCATCTCTGATGCGTAGGCTACCTATTATTGTAATTGTTTGCATATTCCTGTGCTTTTATTCTTTGTAAGGTACTCGCCGATTTTGGCGTATATAAATAAAACAAATCAAATACATAGCCTAATACCTATATTTGGTTGTAGTTTTTTACCTCTTATTCTTACACCAGCCCGTTTTCTAAATTCTCTTGTTCAGATCCATTTTGAGCTGTTGAGATGTGAGTGCTTCCGAATTGAGGCGCTAGATGATCCCACCAAGAATAAATAAGGGATCCCTTATTCTTGATCCCACGGTCGTAACAAAACCTGGTTTGAACTGGCAACCTGGATATACCTAGACGTTGCAAATCCTTTGACGTGGAGAGTCTGAATATTACTTTGAGCTATGAAGCTTTATGAATGGAAAATGGGACTATTTATGTAATTCAGCATCATCTGCATAACATATAATATGAACATCATTCAATATTATAGGTCAAGAAGTAATTCCAGAATTAAGAAAAAAAAATTAAAGCTTGATACAAAACCAGAGCCATAACACACATTTGCATCCGATGACAATGATGTTTTAAAGCACAACCTCGAGTAGTAGTTGCAGTTTCTAGTACTGTAATACGCGCGACTCGTTTGAAACTGCGGGGTATTTCAAAGATTACACACCGGTCCCATCATTAAACCAAACCATCCCATCATCTCGGCCCCTTGTTTTGACGAGAAACACTGAACAACTTGCAATATAGGTTTTCCTGGCCAATGTAAAAATCAGCGTAATGCTGCTAGGGTGGATACACAATTCGCAGCAAGTTTCAAAGGTCGTAAATGAGATTGGGTGGACCAGTTAACGTAGAGCGAAGGAGTAATGATTAGCATATGGATTATTTTGATACGAGTACTTTCATATTAAAACCCAATCTGTAGCTGCTGGTGCTTCTGAATCCTCCCAGTCGTATAGTTCACTTCTAAGACGAGAAAAGACTTGAGGCATCAAACACTCGTGTCCTACATTGCCAAGAACTTAGACCAAGAAATAAAATAAAATGAAGGAGTCATTCAAGCTATTAGCACGGATTAACTCTTTTCAAGTCGATATTTTAAAACTCACAAATATTTCATTACCCATTATGAATTTAAGAATTCCGACAAAAAGAATGACAGGTGATAGCGATACGATATATGACTAAGTACAAAAAAAGCCAGGGAACCTCAGGAAGAAAGAGAAACATCGCCCGAACGATGACTCAAATCCTGTGTCAGTCGACAAACGTCGTTCGTTGGGTTCAGTTATGGTGACGCATTCGGCTCTTCCACTATGCACACGGCGATTCTTCATCGGCACATAGGGTTAGTCATCAAGAGTATTAGGCCATTAGCAACTTGGTGGAAGTGAAAGCATTTACAATTGTATCAAAGTTTTAATGGTGATAATGATGATATGATGAAAAATAGTCAATTTGTTTTTAAATTATTAATTTATTTATTATTTGATTTTTTTTATGGAGTAAGAAGTTACAAGCGGCGGGAAAGATAGGCTACAGTAGAACTGTTTTATGGGGATCCCAAAAACTTAGTGACGGGATACCTCTGACTTCGTAAAGTTTTTACGTCCGTCTGTAATTACTTGTCTTGTTATTATTAATGAATTGTTTGTCTGTTAGCACGATAACTTTCGAAGGGGTTGAGATATCTTGTTCAGACTTGGTATGAGGATTCTTTGGGCCAAAGTATAGGTCAGGTTCGTAGATGGGCTCTGTACCTCCATATTTACGGGTAGGGGAGGGGATTTCAAATTATGGGGCTAAAAAAAGTTTTGTAAAAGCTAATGAGATAGTCGTCTATTGGGGAAGAAGACATGCTGAATCCGAATGTAATTTATTTTCTTGCCGGACAACTAGTTTACTTGAAATCCGGTTCAAACCGGAAAATTTGTTAAAAGTTAACAAATTAATAGTAAAAGCTTAGACGTTCAACGTAAGGGTTATATATTTCGACCCTTCTTGACAAGGGTCCTCTTTAGGCTCAAAGCCGCTCAAGTTAGAAAAACGAACTTGTGAAAAAAATACTTGTAAATATTATTTCACGGTGTTGTAAATATTCGGTTTTTGGGATCCCATCGGAGCCCTTGGTCTTGTTTTTTTTAACAGAATTATGTCCGATTGTATTTTTACAACTGTTTACAATTGTTGTCTTTTCGAGTCTTTTTAAACAGCTGTTTCCAATCGTTTTTCAGTTGTTTTCGATCGGAAACAAGTGTTTTTGCTCAAGTCTATTTAAATATTTGTTTTCAATCATTTTCAGTTGCTTTCGATCGGAAACAATTGTTCTGATTGTGTAAAAAAAAATAACTGTAAACGGTTATAAAATTACAACTGGATACAATTGTTTCCAGTCGTTTCAGATTCCAGTTTTACAACTGTTTACAAATGTTGTTTTTTCAAGCCTGTTAAACAACTGTTTCCTATCTCTTTCAGTTGTTTTCGATCGGAAACAATTGGTCTTGTTTCGTAAACTGAACAACTGTTAACAGCTGTGAAGTTTCAATTGGATATTATTTTTTTCCAGTTGTAAATCTGGGTGGTTCCCAAAATCACCACGATCTTTTTGCCCACTCTCACAATGCCCACGCTCAAATGCCCACGATTAAAATGCCCACGATTAAAATGCCCACGGTTCAAAATGCCCACGATAAAAATGCCCACGACTCAAAATGCCCACAACTCAAAATGCCCACGACCACGAAATACCGGCGGCCTAAAATGCCGACAGTTCGAAGTGGTCACAGGGGAGGCTAATATCGTCCTAGTTTACAATGCCGACGGCCGAAACTGTCCACAGGTGAGGCCAAGATCATCCTGAGACAGTGGACTACGAGATTATAAGGGATAAATGATGAGGGATGCCCTTGAGACAAAAATGATCATGGGCCCTTGGGGATCATGAATATATATCGTTTAGCTAAAGTATTTTTTTTTACTTTTCGGTTAACAAACCCACTTTAAGGGTGCTAAAAATCAAGTTTTGAGCAAAACCCTTCCGTTAAAATGTATACTTTGTTTAAATTTTTTTTGTACTTTGTGGTTAGGATTAGTACTTTAAGTACCTTAGTACTTCGGATCTGAGAAGTGGCATTTGTAAGCCAATCTTGTATCTTATGTTCAAGCAAAGTTTCATCGCCCGAGCACATCTGGAAGTACCTTAATTCGCGATAACCGGAATTCCGGACTCCCCCCATAGTGCCAAATCCAATCCGGTTCTATCACTGAGGTATCTAGGATCTAGGTCTTCTGCTTTTCCTTCCCACCAAGTTTCATCCCAATCGCTCCACTCCAAGCGTGTCACAAGATCTCTGGTTACCCCCTCCGACTCCCCCCCCCCCCACATTCATCGGATCCGGTCCGGAATTTAAATATCGGGACACGAAGTCTTTCCAAATATCAAGTTTCGTTAAGATCCGATCACCCGTTCCAAAGTTATCCACTCCTCAAGATTTCCGGATTCCCCCTCCCTCCACTTCCCCCACGGTGGTCGGATCGGGAAGTTGACTATTTCAAGGTTAATCTGGTCGGATCCCTGACTTGCCTGCCAAGTTTCATTGTCCTAGCCCACCTGGAAGTAGCTTAACTCCGTGTCACCGGAATTCCGCAAACCTCCTCCAACTCCCCACCACAGTGCACGAATCCGGTCCGGTTCTGTTAATGATGTATCTGGGGCTTGTGCTTGTTCTTCTCACCAAGTTTCATCCCGATCACCCCACTCTAAGTGTGTCAAATGATTTCCGGTTCCCCCCTTCGACCCCCCCCCCCCCCCCCCGCATTCATCGGATTCGGTACAGACTTGAAATGGGACTTGACTGACTGGACCAATCGTGGGCATTTTGAGTCGTGGGCATTTTGAGTCGTGGGCTTTGAGTCGTAGGCATTTCGAGTCGTGGGCATTTTGAGTCGTGGGAATTTTGAGCCGTGGGCATTTTGAGTTGTTGGCATTTTTAGTGGGCATTTTGAGTCGTGGGCATTATGATCGTGGGAATTTTGAGCGTTAGCCGTAAATCTACAACTACAACTGTGAATGAAGTATATATTTAAACAATTATTTCCAATCGTTTTCAGTTGTTTTTTATCTGGTTTGGTTCTAGATGTTTTGATTTGTAAAAACCTATAACATTCCTAAGGAATCTCTTAATCTTTAAAACCACACTGAAAAAGACTGGAAGCACTTGTATCCAATTGTAATATACAGGTCTTTTTTTCACGTACATTTGAAGACATTTTCCAGTCGTTTTCAGTTGTTTTCGATTGGAAACAATGGGTTTTCAAGTTATAAAATACAGACTCAAATTCACAAATGTGAAAATAATACACTTGTTTCTGCTTTATAATACGTCTTGAAAGGGTGGCTCCTTTTTCTTTCTTCAAGAACTCATGTACACTTCTTTTCAGACGCACCCCCCCCCCCTCTGCTTCGCCATTGCAAAGGGAATCCCAGCTTCACTTCATCAGAAGGTAAGGGTCCTTCAAATTTGTTTTCATCTCGCATCGTTGTCACTAATCCCATTCACTCTAACCTTTCCCATTTTCTCTCCTTGATTGTCCAGGGTGCATTTCCGTTATCTGCTTCCGCCACTGTAGTTTCAGCGCATGCCACTTTGTCCGTTGCGCAGCGGTTCTGTAACGAGATCGCGAATATGTCTAAGACAGCTATGGCACGCACAGCATACGAAACCAGATTTTTTTTTAAGTTTCGTTTAATTGCTAAATGCACTCAAAAACACGCTGAGATTCTAACTGAACTGATACTTGTGTTCCTAGACTATGTGCTTTATTTTGTCGGAAAAGTTGGATTTCCGAGGTGTATTTCAGCTAGGTGCATGAACGATTTGTATTTGCACCGAAGCTGTCGAAAGGAGAATTAAATTATACATGCCAGGAGGTTAAAGAGCTGGCTAACAGTGGCGAGTTTAGAAAATTTGTAAATCGATGCCAAAAAAGCTCGGAATGTAAACATGCTCCTTATCATAAACTGCAAAGAAGGTTTGAAAATAGAGCGATTGGCATAGCGTCCGGTATATCCCAATCGTGTTTTTACGGAATGGATTTGTATGCACGTATAAATAATGATAGGACCAGTAATACAATTTAAAAAAACTGTACATGGTCTCGAAAAAGAACAACGTAATATAAATATTCTTGGAGCCCATGCTGACTTTGAAACAATTATTCAAACAATGTTTACAACGGGTACGTCAGCTACGATTCTTCATAAGCGATATTTCGGCCCACGGCCCAACAAACCTGTAATAATCTAAATAATCTAATATTTGATTATTACAGGTTTGTTTCCTTCCCCGAAGTTGAACCGGAGGATTGACAGCCTGACGAGGACCCATTCCAAAAAGGGCCGAAATGTCGCTGATGAAGAATCGTAGCCGATGTACCCGTTGTAAACATTGTTTGAATAAACAACGTAATAATTACAACAACAATACTAAACAATATAACCGTAGCGCAGGTAAGCTATGCTATTTGTTTTGGAAGACGAACTTTTCTTTTGCGCCCACTTTGAATCTCGACAATTTGTTCCAAAAAATTTTTTTTTTGTGGAAATACAGTCGTTTCATGGACATATTTGACAAAATAGCTTTGAGACGGGGTTGTTTATTTCAAGTAGGCCTAAGGACCGTATTTTGACATTCTTTCTCCGTTTAGCTGTTTTTGTCTTTAGCTCAATTCATCGTTTTCTTGCATGCCCACTGGGAATCATACCAAGAGATCATACTCCAGATACTCTGAACTTGACACTAGAGCAGTGGTTCCCAACCTTTTCCTTAGCGCGTACCTCTAATTGGTTCAAAAATTTTGCATACCACTTTTTTGACGAATCGTTGTTTACGATTTTTTACCACTATCAGAAGGTCAAAAAGACGATATTCATTGTCATCGATGGCAAGGCATAAATGTGTACCGGAATTGCGTACAATGAGGTATCTGATCCTGAGGAAGACTCAAAAACGATTGATGTGAGATTATAAACTTTTTTTCGGGACCTTCGCGTACTCCTTATGTGGGTCTCTCGTACCTCCGGTTGGGAACCACTGTACTAGAGCATATAGTGAAACAAAAAATCCCTCACACAATCAAAAAAATCCATAGTGGGTTAAATGACACAAAAGTAAGTTGACTTTTCAGTTAAGCTTTAAAGGAGGCCTCAAAAAATGATGTTACTGCTTAAACCAACTTTACTCACTATTTTCTGATGTCTCTAAGCTTTCCTTCCTCATAATTGTCATAAAAGTAGGCTAACAAAACTGTAGATGCATTCACTTTCTTCGCATTTTAATTGCATAGTCTCGAGCCCCCTCACTTGTCAGTCTTTTCTCACAGTTCTGCAATGCTCGGGACTCCTAAATTCCTCCGACTAGAAGTGAGTAATTGGCAACGGCAAATCCGTCCGTTATGGATACCGTTCTGAAGACAATGAATCCTTGCGAATAATTTGGATGTCTTCTTTCATTTTTGTTTTCTGTCTTAATCTAAATGTATTGCTACTGAGGAGAGGGATACTTGATGCTTTTTGTCTCACCTTGACGGTGACCCACAACAGAGGGTGGACTTGTATGAAGCAAAAACTGAAGATTTGATTGGCATTAAAGTCTTTGATTCATGTGGGCCGAGAAAGGGGGAGACACCATCATTTTTCGATGGGTTGGATTTTTACGAACACACTGTTACCTTTGTTTTCGCCAAAATCCTCACGGTTGCCAACGTTATACACAAATTACTTGAACACAGTTCACTCCTGAATGCCAATCCGCCATTGCTAATTACTATTCATTGATCTCCTGGCGCTGGTCAAAACATTACTAAAACCTTCGAGAAGATCGAGTGGCATGTAAGAGGATTAAAACAACTAAGTATATCACCATGTGGACGTTTAGATATGTCGGAAGAAGAAATCTTCCGCCAGTTTGACGTTTTTTGTCTCTGAAGCTGAATATTATTTAGCTCAGTTTTAGAATCTTGAAATCACTATAACGAATTTAGTATAATTTACGACGTGTGTTCATTGTGATCTAGTTTACATCCGTATTTCTTTGCGCTCACGGGAATTAACAAGAAAAAACAGAAAACAAAATACTTAAAGAAATCGATAATGCAAATAATTAGTTTGATTTGTCTACATTGATTTATCCATATGCCTTCTGCTCAAAGAAATCGATAATATTTGATGGTGCAAACCTGATAAGTCAGCTACATTTTATTAGAGCTATATTTCGGTCTTTCTTGGCAAGAGTCCTCTTCAGGCTCAAGCCGCTCAAGCTGGAAGATTAACTTGTGGAAAAACAATGAAAAATCGATAATCGATAATGCAAATAATTAGTTTGATTTATCTACATTGATTTATCCATACGCCTCAATAAAAACATTTTGTTAGATCCATAGTCAAACTATGATTCCATCCTCCCCATGTAGGGCGCTTCCGACCCGCACCGCTAGATGACCCAGCGGTCGGATCGAGTCGTGGCTTCATCTTGGGTCTTGGGTGGCGGGTTCTAGACGTTTCAAGTGCTAGAATGCTTATGATATAACTCCTTTAAGAAACCCTGTTGTTTACGGATTTTGTCAACAAACTATAGAACGAACCGCGACATCGGGTTTCGAATGCGATGGAAAAATACAGCAAGTGTTTTGTTTCGTTTTCTTTAATTAGGGTTTTTAGTGTGTTTGTATGTGGAAAGATAAAATCGTCATCTTGTGTACGGAAACACAGGCTACTCCTTGTCATTCTAGTGCGTTTCACCCTTCAAATATTTCCTTCCTGTGGGTGTGCCCACATGACCAAGGTTAAATATTTTTGCATACGCGAGTCAAAGTACGAATAACCGATAAAGCCAGCGCTTCTGTCCGTGGCTAACACTGAACTTGGGTACTATAATTATAACGCTCAGGACAATTTACTGGTTCCTTCCCGCCTTTGCATGGCAGTGTGCGCAGATGCATTTTATGATCAATCATGTAAATGAAGACCATTGTAGGAACAAAAACGATATTTTCTGGGTTTTGTTTATCAGCTATTTATCCCTCTAAGTTGTTTTGCTAGGGACAAAAAAAATTTCATATATTTTGTTTGTACTTCCATCGAACAAAAAATAGAATGTTTAGATGTATGTAATATATATTGGAAATATGTAGTTTAGTTTGTTTTTCACGGAAGGCGGTCCTTCGCTTAACATCTCAGAGGGGATAATTAGCTGATCAACAAAACCCCCGAAAACCTCGTTTTTTACTTGTATGAATGAATGAAGTTATTCCCAATAAAGCCCAAGGGCCATGGCGGGAAACATTACACAATAACAAAAAACAAAATATCATACACTCCGAAAACAAACAAAAAATCAACTTCTATAAAAATAATTCACGGTGGGTCATAGCTAGCTTCAGGAATCTACCCAGCCTTCGGAGCTCACCAAAACACTTACTTCCAGTACTTGAAACCAAATCCCTTTCCTCTCAAGCCTCCCGACCAAACACTTCCTTTCTTAATTCTTTCAACTCCTCACAATAACATATCAAATATACCGCATCCTCTCCTTCAATACCACACATTGGACAAAAATTAGGACCACTTTCCTATCTCTACCAATATAATTTTTCCGCATCCCCACCGGAAGAGCGTCCGGCCTAAGACTCACCATCCGCCTCAATTCTGCCCCCCCCCAATCCCAACTTAAAATATAATTCTTCTCCCCATGTCTCTTTGGCCATACCATACACAGAGAGTGGTGCTCTGATACACCCCCACGCCACCTTTGAATCTCTTGATCTCTTAGCCTTTCTTGCACTAACTTAGCTACCTTACCTAGGGGGTAACCTGGTCCCAGTTCATCACACCACAGACCCCCAAAACCACAATCCTCCAGTATTTTTTTAATTTGCTGAGTTTTCTTACCTCCAAGTATTTCCAAGTACGCCGCTTTCAGAACTCTCACTCTTGGCAAACTCGTCACTTTCTCCCAGTATTTTATCATAGCTACCAACCTACTATTCCGGAGCAACCCTAAACCTAAATCCCCTGTAATTACTAAACTATTTGTTCTCACGCTAACGCCTAAAACCCTCTTAAAATATTGTAACTGTACACTCTCTAGCTTATCCCCCTCATGGAAGCCCCAAATCTCGGATCCATAATGCATAGCGGATACTACTTTAGTTGAAAATAACTGCTTATGCATTTTAATATCCTTAATATCCCCTGAATGGCTACCGACAAGCGCGTCCGCACAACGCTTCCCTTTTCTCTCGCTAGCTTCTATTTGTTTACCAAACTTACCATTATACAAAACCGATCCGATGAAAAATTTGTAGCCTGCGTAGTTGTATGGTAGTTGCACGTAAAAGTTGCATGTAATACTATGTAATAGCAAATAATACTATCATTTAATGTGCCTCAGACTAGTCCAATTTTATGTAGTAGTATCCAGTAGCATCCTGTCTTGCCATAGTAGCATCCAGTCTTGCTAATAGTAGCATGCTATGCAGTAACACGGTAGCCTTGAAGTAGAAGCATATAGTAGCATCATTTAGTACTGCATGCTACTTTTTCGTACAACTTCGTACTACTATTTTGAGATAATTTTTCATCGGGGAACACCTAAATAAACAAAATCATCCTTTATCCCTATTTTCTCTCCATTAAACTTCACAGTCTCACTTTCACTCACTCTTCTACCCTTTCTAAACACCATCATCACAGACTTACTGACATTCAAACACAGCTCTTTTATTCGGAGTGAATAGACAACACTATTGTGAATAGACAACATGGCTTTAAACCTTGAATAAGAACAGTATGTACTCCCAGACCCCAAGTGTACACGCAGACATTTAAAGGACGTGTCGCCAACTATTTTATCGACCCACTCTACATTGCCATTAGTTCTCCACCATTCTCTTTTCTAAGATTTCGACCTTCGTGTACACTACAGCGATCTTTGTGTCTGCTTTTTTCAAAGCAGAGCCGGCTACCGCTTATTGCTTCCAAGAAGCTCATTGGTCAGAAACACTGGTTACACAATCTTTTCCTCGTTTCTCGTCGAAGCCAAGGCTAGCGCATATGGCTAACACAGCTCGGATGGGTTTTAAACATAGTAAAAAAAAAAAAAAAGTACATTTTCAACGGAAGCAGGGACGTCAAGCGAACAGAAACTGCATTTACAGTGACTTTTGCTTTGATTTGTTTGCTTGTTTTGCGATTCCGGTATTGTAGCCCTCCTAGCGTGAATCCTCTCGTCTCTATAATAGCAAGAATAAATAATCCAATAGTATCTCCGTCTTTGGTCCCATTCAGCGACTATGGATACCCCGACAAAACTGTGCCGAGCTAGAGGTACTTGCTTTGAGGTTTGCTGCGCATATACCAGATGAAAAATTGTAGGATGCCTGCAGGGGTGGAGAACCCGGTCTGTAGCGAGTTAGACGTGAAGTCACATTGGTAGACTACCAATCAGCTGTTAAGGACAACTCAGACGGCGTCCGTATTCTTCTGCGGGGTTCTACTGCTATATAGTTGTTTGTAGAGGTAACAAATTATGATGTTACCTCGCAGCTCCTCCTCCACTCGTTTTTTCCGGGTAGGGTATCAGAATATATTCGTCTCCGCGTGGTCGTATTACAGAGGTCGGGAGACGGAGGTTCCTGTGATTATCTATTCTTGATCATAGTACATGACCACGGACTGTCTGTCTGGGGTAGCGCGACTTTGAAACAGGACTGGCACAAGGAGATCTTCTATACTTCATGTCAATCGCTTGAGAACGTTTACAACCATTCCCGAACCAACAAACTTGCACTACAAGCAACTAAAGCATCGAACACCTAGACATATTCATCGAGGGGTTACCCACTCCCCGACACCTGCTGTACACCCTTTCCCGGCAACGACCGAAATCAGCGGTGCTGGCATCGGTGCCGTCCATAAAATTAGGTGATTGATCAACGCCTCTAAACATGCTTATTTTAACGTTCTAACACGTGGCAGCCGGTGCCAGTCCCGGGCGCTTGCTGTACACTCAAATCGAGAGTGGGCCACCTCTCGGTATTCAAACCCCCACATGCACGGACTGCTAGTAAAAGATATGGAGTCAATATTAACCACAGTCAGTGTCTCCATTATATTCCTAGGACCCACTCTGCCTCCTTCCTTTCTTGAACTCTGTTTCAGTACAATGGTGCTAAATTGTGTTTTTCGATTAGCAAACCGTCTTTTAAAGCTTAAAGCGGGCCAGGAAAAGTGGTCTTTCTACCACACACACAATGCTAGCCATCCCTACTGTCACTATAAATGTTCAAAACCACTAAAAATACCGTAAAACAATGAGCAAATTAAAAAAAAAAAAAAAAATTCCTAGGTTTGAAATAGCTCTTTCTAGACTAAATCTCAGCCGATTATCCCGGACAGCTGTTATGGCACGTAGGGAGCCAAGGGTCAAAATAATAATTTCCATCTAATGCTCCGACTGTTTATTACAAATACAAATAAATTATAAAACCAAGACCAGTGTGGTACGTCTGAAGACATACAAAAATTATCAGTTAGGTCTTTATAATTCTTTGCTAATCAATCCTGGAAAATTCCGCCATCTAGAAAAGAAGACGTTGTGCGTGGGTTTTTCTCGAGCCAAAGCAGCAACTCGGCAATCGAGTTCAAATCTAAACAAACCCGTGGCATGCGATCCCTAAGAGAAGGTAAACAGAGTGTTTGGATTAGGTCTTTAACCAAAAAGGGCTGGGATAGGGCAATCTAGTTACCCGTCACTTATTCACTTAAATTGGCTTGAAGACCCGCTGGAAATGCGTTACTTCGTTATTCCGCTATTCACGAATAATCGATTTTCAAATAGTGGAATTTCCGGGTGATTTGTGGTAACACTATGCGCTTCTGGTTTTGTTGTATGCCCTTACGAGAAAGATTTATGACTTTTTTTTTGGTTAAGGCACTAAGCAATCTTCACCAATCTCACCACTGCCCACTGAAAAGCCGCGTTTGTGTTGCGATTAAATTTCCCGCGTCATAGTAGAATTTACGTTGGAGACGGCCGTTGTGGAGACGGCCAGATTCTGAACGTCATAACTAGAGCAGATAGTGGAAAATAAGCCTTTGCAGGATCCAGATAATTCAGTGTGTTCAGTTAAATGACACACTCATAAGTAGGCTTTCAGTTTAACTAATATAGTTTTTTTTTCAGTTAAACTTTAAGTTTGTTTTCTTTCTTATTCACTGCTATTACCACATTCTACATCCAGCTGCCTTCTTTGTCTCGTTCCTCCTTTCTCCGTGTTTTTGTTTCCGTGGGGTAATGACTGCCATTAAACCTGTAAATGACTGAAAAATGTAAACATCATTTATTTATGACCTTAATGTTCAAACTTCCTTTTTGTTTCGTGCTCGTGAAGTCATCCACGACGAAGGCCGCGATAACAGTTTTCATGATCAAACAGTGCTCCAATTTTTAGGCAACCTGAAGCTGGGCTTGAATTTCTCTTTCGGATCAGATGGTGGCGTATTGAACGAGTGGCAAGGGTGAGCAGTGCACAATCTGTCTTAAATCTTGTATATACTCTATATGACTAAGTCCAAAACACGCCAGTGATTCCCAGGAAGAAGGAGTAAACGCGTACGTAGCGACTAAAACTCAATGACTCAAATCCTGGGTCAGCGCAGCTGTGACACCGTTTCTTCCTTTCTTGGTCAGGTACCCGGAGATTCTGCATCGGCAGGGAGAGAAGAGTATTGCCATTTGTGCTTTGTGATTGGTGGCGAACTTCTGCCTAGCTAGCAAACTAGGCACCTGCGGGGTTGCCACGTGTCGCACGATAGTGTGAATTGTCACTCTGTTTTGTTTTTGTCACTCTAGTCCTACTTAGGACATAAAAATCACTCTATTTCAGAAAATGACCAAATGTGTAATTTTTGCAGCAGGGACTCCGACCAGGAGTAAAGTTTTTTTTCATGAAAGTAAAATTAAGATTTGTCATTTTTACAGAGGCGATTCCGATCAAAAGTGAACATTTCATGAAAATAGATTTCACTCTCAGTTTACTCTCTGTTTTGGGCCAAAAGTAACTCTCTAAATATTTTTGGTACGGCAACCCTGGGCACCTGCCTAGTGCCCCACCCTCAGAAGAGGCCCCTGTCGAAGTTTTAAATGTAAACATTGTAATGCGAAAAAAAAAAATTGGTACTTCGCTTTTATTTTAAATTTGCTTTCCTGTTTTCTAAAGTTGAAATTAATACAAAAATACGTTCAGGTAATACAAAAACAAAAGTAGAGTTCGTCTTTACCAACTTCCAAAAAAAGGCCCATGACTCTGTTAACCGCCTGCGGGCCCTGGATCTCTATATCTGGGCTCGTTTGGGGTACTAAAGGATTAAATTGATATGGTGGAAGCCATTATATCAGTCGACAAGAATAGTTATTTTAAACAAACTGCACCTTTTCTTTCTGCAAAATCCGAACATTAGCCGATACTATTCGCAACAAACCGACAAATAAACGAACAATTCACAGACAATCCGGACAATCAGTCCGGCATTATTCAGCAGCATACGATAGCGTCGTGGTTACACCTTTTCTTCTTGAAAATTTACCTGATTGTGAGGCAGAAATGACATAAAACCCCTAAACAACTGAAAGAAATAGATGCTGCAAATATTTAGTAACTTTTTTTTTTTACTGTGTATTTATACGCCAGAAAAATGATTTTCTTCTCGGATTCTCTTGTTCGATCAATTCATTTACTACCGCAAAAAGATTTATACTCTTGATGACTAACTATTCGGTCCGACGATGAATCTCTGTGTGCTCAGCGAAAAGCCAGAAACGTCACGACAACAAACATAGTTGATTGTTTACACAGGATTTGAATCAATTTAGAAGATTCGTTTGGGTGACGTTTCCTGTTCTACCCGAGGTTGACTGGCGTGCTTCGGACTTGGTTATGTAAAGTATTTTGAACTTGCACAGGTGGGTGCTTCGGGATTGCGCCACTAGGTGCCCACGGTCGTATCGAGTCTGGTTTTAAATAGCGACTTGGATGGGATGATCGAGACATGGAAAGTGCTAGAATGCTTCCGATGTAACTCACTGAACCTATAAGTTTACCAGAAGGTTAGTAGTTGAGGTCCCGAATAGGAAAGTATAAAACCTTACGAAACTCGACTGTACAGTCACTCTATTTTTTTCGGTATTTCCTTCAGTCGGAAGAAGAAAGATCTCCCTCCCGATGAAGGGACTAGAAAAATGAATGAATAAATAAATAACCTTTAATTTCCTTAATAGCTCATACAAATTACTCGCTAGCGTTGGATTGTTAACTCTAATATACATAATAACTCTAATATATATAATACATAAACCAAATTACGTCCTTCAAAGCCCCAAGACACAGTTAATGCTCCAGTTCTGTGACGTTTTTAGAAACTGCGCCAGGTTTTAAAAAAGATGAAAGAACAGTAAAGGTAAAGGAGTCAGTAGTATCCTTATCTCTTGTCAGGCCAAACTGGCAATGCTGATCTCCGATTCTCAATCAGGAAGTGCCATGGGCGGTTGGTGGTAAGTAGTCATCCTGGGCTTTCGCATCTGTCCCCTCCACAGATTTCTCTGTTGAAGCTTGGTGGACTTTGGCTTTTCTCACGTCTCTACGTTGACATATCTATATGTGACGTTGACATATCTATATATGAGTGTCTGCATGTATATATGACGATTTCGACAAATTTGGATATCACCACGATAGTTCGAAAAGAATAAAAGCGATATCTATCTATCTATCTATCACTAACCCCGCCCCGGGTATATTCATCCTCCTTTGGCCTCCTTCGCTCTCATGAGAAACGCGGAGAAACTGGCTGAACCGGTTCGGAACGCGGAACCGGTATTTCTTACCAATGAGCTCGTCAGAGGCAATAAGCAAGAGCCTGGTCCGCCTCTAAACGAGCGAAATGCGGCAAATGCATCAACATCAGAAGAGAGCCGTTACACTGTAAAAAGTCTCTCCTACATCAGACTTAAGTAGTTGTTCCTGTAAACCAGAATCTGCCGAGTCAGTTTCCTCAATAGCCTTTGAAAGGGTCCTTTGGTCCTCTGGAACTTGAAACTTGAACGGAATTGCGAGATAAGCGTCGGACGAATGGACTAAACTTCTTTTCCGCCTTGTCTAGATGACCTGAACACGAAAATCGATTTTACGACCAGTTGAACTTTATCCTGTTCAGTCCTGGACTTACCTTTTGGCAGCACGTGTCATATCGTCCTAATGAAGCACAGTAGAGGTATGCTTATTTGAACGTTTGTTGACACTTGCACTTGCTATGACTTAAGTCAACTACCAGTTGGTCAAAGTTGGCAAGTAAGGGCCTCTGAAAACACCTGAATAGGTATTTTGGATCTTCATTCTACCATTTAGCCCAAAATTGCAATGTTCACATTAAAGTAACTGTTCGAATAAGCGTACCTACACTGTATGTAGGTGCTTACTGTAGAGGCGGAAACGTAGACCACAATATTTTTTGCATCATATATTGTTATTTTTAATAAGTGCTATAGCAGTATAAATATTCCTTCAGCCAAGCAGACTGCGAATCATATTTGACCGCACTAAGCGGATACGATGAGTTGTATTCTAGTGATCTTTGACCCTTCTTGGCAAGGGTCCTGTTTAGGCTCATGCCAGAAAAATGAACCTGGGATAATATAGACAAAGATTCTAGGAACTATAAGTAGCTGAATTTAGTTGTTTATTTCGTAGGAATTGCTGAGAGTTAAAGCTGGTGCTGAGGTTTCATTTTGGACATGGCTGCTGTTTTTGGTGCCCGATTGGGTCGTTGATATGGTAGAGATTTTTCCGCATTCTGGATGGCTTCGTTGTGCAGAATGTCTTGAGGTCTGAATTTCCTTTCACTGACATTGCCATTCCATGTGTCTGGTACTCGCCTGTGTCTCGGTTTACCTGAAAGATTTTCTTACTTTCAACGGCTTCTCGTATGGTTTGACAGAGTCCGGTGCTTGTTTGCAAGAATCAGACTTGATAGAGTCCGGTGCGTGTTGCAAGAATCAGGCTTGATAGAGTCCTGTGCAATTGAACTAAATGGAAAGGGTTTCCGAAAACATGTTCCAAGGAACAGTCCACTAAAAACGGCTGTTTTTACGAAAAGTTGTGCGCTTCGCGCCGACTCTTTTATTTTTTACCGACTGGTCGGCAACTTTGCCCCCCCCCCCATACGTGACGCCCCTGCCGACATCCTAGGTGACAGTGGTGTACATGTTAACGATTGTTTTTTACCCTCAGATTCATCGGAAACAAATACTAGATACACCAAAAATAAACAAGTTGCTAACCCTTCATCGCTGAAGATGAACTTGGTCCAACAACCGTTTTAAATCTTCACTGAAAAAAATCTTGCTTTTCAGTTGTTCAAGATGTTTGTAAAACTATACGTACCGCTTATGGGTGCATTTTCCCCAGCCGGGGCGCTATAATGGTATAATGGTAAAGTCTTAGGAAATGTGTACAGAAATTTTTTCGCTCCGTCTATTTATTTCGTTCTGGTGTAACTAACGTTTTGCGAAAGAAGGAGGTCCAAAACATGAGATCGTGCTATTTTAAATTTACGAAGCACTTGCTCTATTTATCAAAATTACGTCGTAACAGAGAAGTTGTATGTGTTTTTATTTCTTTTCTTCGCTTAGCTCTGCTTCTAGAAATGGCAGGTATAAATAAATTAGTTACTTACTCATAAGTCTATCTCTGTGATAGACTTTTCTTACCATCAAATGCATCTGAAACACATAGCAAGTACACCAACTAGCCAAATTTTGTTTTATTTTACACATTTAAGCTGGATTCCAAACTTTCACACTCCGATATCAATATCATCCTCTTTTTATGGCGATAAACGGAAGAGTCAGCTGAGATCCATTCTAGCCAAATTTCGGCCCTTCTTGGCAAGGGCTCTCTTCAGGCTCAAGCAGCTCAAGCTTTACTTGACGCTTTACTTAAGCTTCCCAGCTTGAGCGGCTTGAGCTTGGAGAGGACCTTTGCCAAGAAGGGCTGAGATATCGCTCTAATAAAGTTCAGCTGACGTATCCATTTGTCACTATCGTCTATGATTCGCAGTCAGGGGGGCTGAAAGAATATTTATTCTCGGCAAGAGCCCTCTTCAGGCTTTGGCGGGAATAACAATCGCACGTTGCAGGTTCTACCTATCGCAGGTTCTAAGATGACCATTTATTCAGATAATGTATACAACGGATACGTCAGCTATGATGCTTCATCAGCGATATTTCGGCCCTTCTTGGCAAGGGTCCTCGTCAGGCTAAAGTCAGCTTGGGCTCAAGGAATACTTATCTAAGAGGACCCTTGCCAAGAATGGCCGAAATACCACCAAAAATAAATCTCAGCTAGCTTGTCTGTTTATCGCCATCAGATACGATTCGCTGTCAGGTTTAATGTTAGGCGATATTCGATGTCGGTAACGATATACCGGACCAAGTATCGATATCGAAACCTAAATATCGATATCGAAAACGATATTTGTTTATATTTGATAATGTAAAACGGATACGTCAGCTGAATTTTATTGGAGCTATATTTCGGCCCTTCTTGGCAAGGGTCCTCTTCAGGCTCAGAACCGCTCAAATTGGAAAAACGAACTTGTGGGAAAGACAGCATTCATAATTATTATTTATTGTTTAGTTATTATTCATAATTAATATTGAATTATTATATTTATTGTTCATTCATAATTATTGTAAATAATCCAATATAACCTACATTATATCCGAAATTGGAGCAATATGTTTTCCGTAATTCATTTATTATTTATTCAGAGTTTGAGATGATGCAAGATGCTATTTAACGACAATTTTGTTCTTAAATTTTGGCGAAACGAAACGTACGCATTTTTTCCTGATCATTAAAGAATGGGACGTCTGACTTTGAAGCATTGAACTTGAGTCCGATCAAGCTATACTCAGCCTCTAAAATACTGAAATTTCTTTCAATATATTTCTTTCAGTATAGTAAATAGTTGATCTACTTAAGTTAAGTACGTCGTCAGCATAAGTTAGCAGAGACACATCAATTTTATTTTAGGACACAGGAAGAAGGAACTTTTGATTGGGCATTCAGGACGCTATTATTAAAAAGATCGGGGGAGATCAGAGAACCTTGTCTCACCCCTTTTTCAACTGGGACCACTACAGTAGCACTGGGATTGTTTGGAACCCTAATATGACCCTTCAGGTTTTTAGACGTGTAATATAGCACTTTAACAATTTCTACCGGCACACCTCTCTTATATACCTCCAACAGTGTTTGCTCATGAACAGATGAATCAGTCCAGTCCAACTTCGTAGCTCTATGCTCTGTCCGACAGAATCGATAACGTACCTTGGTGTCCCCATAGGAAGGACCCTAAAAGAGACTCGGTCTCTCCTTTTATAAAACGCAGAAAAGAAACTTCGATTCGCTTACGCTTCGATCGTGACAAACAAGGTCCATTTTCCACGCAGATCTGCTCGCCAAACTCTACAGCGCTGTGGCGCTGCCCCACGTTTTATATGTGGCTCCATTTTGGAAACTATTCACGACCACCGAGCAGTCTCGAGTCCGGTCGCTTTATTTTCGTTACCTAAAATACTTGCTAAAAATGCCACCGTGGACACGCAACAGGTATCTAATAAGAAAATTCAGCCTGGTAGAACCCAGCCGTTTAGAAAGTTCTTGGAACCGCCGCACGCCCGTGGTTACCAGTACTTTGTGCCCAATGGATGACCACTGATTAACTCGCTCTTTGTCTTCATTTGTAGTGCTGTATATATTTTGTCATTGGTCGCTAATTGTCTTTTCTCTCTTTTGTTCTTTATTTCTTTTTCTTCCATTTACTCCGTTCTTGTTCAGTTTGAATGTGGCTATAAAGAATATACATACATACATATCCAATAGCGAAACATGCTAAAGAAATATCGATAGCGAAACATGCTAAAGAAATATCGATATCGAATATCGAAAGTGAAAATATCGATATATCCAAAAATCCAAATGTCTCCCAACACTAGTCAGGTTGGTCTGAAGTAATACTTACAATATCACCATCATTAGTGCGACCAGAACCAAAATCTCAGCTGAATACGTCACTGCTGAATTAAAGAATGCGGGTAACTACAAAGCCCATTGAAATATCTGGCGACTTGACAAGATCATACAACAATAAAGAGCGTCAAAACATTGGCGAGAAGATTTCGAGTTCCGTTAGCGCGGGTGAGGTTTCACGAGAAAAGTGGACGGAAAACAGATCCGCTTGGGTCGAATTCATCTTCCTTGTTATACGAGAAAGCAAGTGCGTCCATCCGTCCGTCCGGGTTGATCCATATTTGTACATGGTTGATATTTGTACAGAACTCGTTTTCAGATACTATTCATTAATACTCGCATTAATATGATTGCGTTTTTGGGATCCCAAAATGTAAGTGGAGGGATACCTATGACATCGCAAAAGTTGTCCGCCTGTCTGTCTGTCTGTCTGTCCGTCTGTTAGCCCGATAGCTCTCGAAGGGAATGAGATATTTTTATGAAACTTGGTGTAAGGATTCTTTGGGTCAAGGGTAAGGTCAAGTTCGTAGATGGGTTTTGTATCCCTACATTTAGGGGTGGGGGAGGGGGTTCAAATTAAGTGGCAAACAAAATATTTTTAAACAGCTAATGCGATAGTCGATAATGGGGTAAACACGGTGGTGAAAACCATTTTTTCGCCGGACAAGTAGTTCGTCCGGAATCTGGCAAAACACGGAAAGTTGGTTAAAAGTAAAAGTTTTATTTGAAGTTGATTAATTGTTCTTTATAGAGATAAGGAAATACGCTGAATTCGTTTCTGAATTTTCTCTTTTTGCTGGACAATTAGTTCGCTCGGCATTCGGCCGAAACCGGAAATTTGGCAGAAGTAAAGCAGGAAGTTTCGGTCAGTGTCGTCGAAATAGATGTGGCTTATAGAGGTATATCTGAACAATTGTCTGGATCAAATATTAGATTTTTGGGATCCCACCGAAACCTTTGGTCTTGTTGCAGATGACATGGTATCTGGTAGTCTACCACGGTCGAGAGTAGTTCTCGTAGCTACCGTGGTTTCTGATACAGTTGTTTTTAGTGGAGCGTACCTTGGAACAATCCACTATTGCGAGCGCTGTAGCTGCTTTCGATTTCGGTTTCCGGTTTTCACCGTATTTTGTGGAGCTCATAACCTGTGAACCAGTGCAAGTATCAAGTTCATACTTGGTACACTAGTGGGTATTGGGGTCTAGTTGTGTCTTTCGGGGGTCCCACCTCAACCCGGTTCACAGGCAAATGGGCCCAGATTGCCCAGTGAATAATGATCATAACTTGAACACGAATGAAATCCCTTGTACATGTGATCCTAGGGCTGGGGAATTGCTTTTAAATTTGCACCCCGTTCATGGGGAACTGGGCCCAGATTGCCCATTTCTTAATGTTTTTAATTTGACAATAACTGGAGATAAGGCGATAAAATTTGTTTGTGCTTTTGGATCATAGGGGTTGGGGATGCCCCCCCCCCCTCCAGATTTTCCCAGATTTCCCATGAGTTAAGTTCGTCTATGACATGTCTGAAGTCCAACTCTTGTATATTTGGGGAGATATATCTATGGATGAGGATATTGGTGTAACAGCAACAAAAAAGACGACGCGACGTACTTTAATCTTTAAAGGACCCCTCGCACTATTAACTCTTCAATTTGCAGTATTTAAAAATATTTGAATACTTTAAAACTATGCTGTGCTTTCAACAAATAACACACGGTTTTGGCTGTTTTAAGCCATTTGAGACCCGTTGACTCATAGCGAAAACAGGGAAACAATTTGCCTAACCGGTTTTCCTAATGGAAAAACTTCTCGCAGACAACCGTCGACAGCGTGATACACATCGAAGGTAGCAAAACACGGCAAGTGAGAAAATCAGCGTGGTTCTGTCAGAAGGGTTAGAATGTACCGTACGAAATTGGGGTTTCCGGCTGTAGAAATATGTGGAGCGATTATGGAAGTAGTTTGTTTTGTTATAATAGGTAAGACAGGTCCTTAAGTGAACAGTTGGAAACTGGACTGTTTGTCATATGATCGATTATATGCCGTTTTTAATGGATCGTGACAAAGGGGGTATTAGGCTGCTACAATTTGGTTTATTGCACTTGTTATTTCCTTGCTAATGGAAAAGAGGTTTAAAGGGTCGGACTGGCTGGCAGACGATTGTTTTAACTCAAGCTATTCGTGCGAGATCTTCAACATTTCTTTGGATTTATACTTGCGGTTTGTTTACAGTTACAGCTTTTAAAGTCGGATGATTACAAATTAGGTTATTTCAATACTTATTTGGTTATTGGGGATGTGAAATGCCTTGGTTCTAAAGCTGTTTGTATAAAAAATGTGATAAACATTTTACTGTCACACACCACGTATTAGCGCTTGCGCACTTATTTCAGTTACCGTGGTATCTGAATCTACCGAGTTATTAGTTGCGTTATTGCAGATACCATGGTATCTGATACCACGGTCTAAATTCGTTTTCGCAGTTACCGTGGTATCTGATACCACGGTCATAAGGCGTTTTTTGAAGTAATCGTGGTATCTGGCGAGTCACCGTGGTAAGTGATCGTGGTATCTGACAAATTCGTCTCACTTTCATCATCACAAACACAGGAGCCTGTTTTTTTGTCAAATTGTAGGAAAGAAGTCTTGCACTTGCGAGTGGACATTAGTATTTCTGGGATGACTTCTAAAAGCGTACATTCGGCAATTATCTTTTTTGCACAGCAACCCCAGTATCAGATACCTACCACGGTATCTTCAAAAACGACAAAAGGCAAATCCAGTTACCGTGCTATCAGATACCATGGTATCTGCAAAAACGCAGCTATTATCAGTTACTAGAGTTACGATTCTGCATCCCCCTATTAACTCCTCCCTCTTATCCTTTTTCGTTCCATAGGAGTTAGTACTCCGGGCGCCAGACCCCTAAAATGTCACAACTAGGTGATCAGAAAGACACAGTCAGTTTGACGATAGTCTCCGACTATATCGTCCACGCTGAATCTGAATATGGGTGGTGGCAAAGCTGCAGATGACGGCTTGACCTTGTAAAAGCTGAAAAACATCCTTTTTAGGCTTATAAAATGTGTCCTGACTGTTTTTTTCTTCTTCTAAGGTTGTACGAATCCAATTTAATCGCGGGGCATCTTGTTTTATTCCTAACAATGCCATCTCTTAGAATAAGTTTTATTCTTTACAGTATCGTATCGTATAGTCCCTGAGCCTTAGGCTAATTTTCTCTGAAAATCTTGATATTTAAACGTTTAGGTACGTGTCTTGTAGCTTAATATATTTTTAGGATTTTCATGTTTTACCAGAATTTACCTTGGGCACTGAGCTTCACATTGCCGTAAAGTTCCAAGCTCCAGCTGTTCTTGCGAAGCCGCATAGAATGTTTTGAAAAAGTATAGGCTGAAAATGTAGGAGACAGTATATCTTTGCAAAATGGTGATGTGACACAGTATTCCATGGTAGAATATGGCGTAGAATTCAAATATCAACTTAATTTTTCAAACGAATAATAACTATTGATCTATAATAACTTGAGCTTCAGTTTTTTGCCGGACAAGCAGTTCACCCGGAATCCGGCCGAAACCGGATATTTGGCAGAAGTAAGGCAGGAAGATTTGTCAAAGTAGATATGACGTATTGGGGTAAACACACATACCGAATCCATACCCGAACATGGTTTTCTCAGATGACTAGCCATTGGCATTAATCTGTTCTAAATTTTAATAGTAAAAATGTTCAAGGAGTCTGGCAAAGACCGGACAAGACGCAATTGTCTGGATCAAATATTAGATTTTTGGGATCCCATCGAAATCTTTGGTCTTTTTACATCTGATATTTGAATCCACCGAATTATTTTAACTGTTCTAGGGGATTTTGTATTGTTTGCACCCGGGGCTCTGGTAATAGTGGTCACAATGTCCACCGCCTGCACGACAACCGAAAATTCACCCAGCCGCGGGAAATTTGAATTTCAACAAAAGCCTGCATTTCCATGGCTAAAGACGCTGAGTTCGGCTGCAGAATGTAAGAGAAAGATGTTAAGAGATGGGAATCTGTTATTTTAAGTTTATTTTTAAGCAATGGCTTACTTGTTGTTTCCATACATATTTCAAGCATAGAGGGAAAAGCCCATAGAGGTACCGCAAATTCGAAAGAATAAGTTCATCGATGAAATCCATTATCTGTGGAAGAACGAAGTAACGTATTCTTATCGGGTTTTCCGGCCAATATAAGTGAATAAGTGATGTGTAACTAGACTGTCCGGTCTCAGCCCTATTCGGTCAAACTTTAGATCCTAAAGACCATATCCAAACATTCGGCCAATTCATGCGCGGTACGAAAGAAGTTTTGTCCCCTCCTTTGTGAGTTTTTTCAACGCGAAATTTTAAATTCTTTCCCTCTTTTGTTGTGTTAATTATTGAAGTTTAGCGCTTTATTTTGTTGCAATTCTTGTTGTTGTGTAATTACTGAATATTTGACTATGTAAAAGCGCAATTGTATATGTTTGACGAGAGAACAAATATTCGTTTTTTTGTTAATACCGTAAGCAATGTTTTTCGAATAATAAAGATTGAAATGAAAATAACATATGAATCTTCGTAATAACATCTGACATCACACTGAATAGTTGAAACTAAATAGCATTCGCCCGACCAACTTTTATTTTAGTACTAGGCTACTTACTACAAATCTTTATTATACACTGATTAGTCCTGGAGAAGTCCTCTTCTTCAGGTAACAGTGCATAAGACTTCAGGAAACAGCATACTTATGGACTGTATTCGTCAACTACGTCTTTTCTTCAACTTTCCAGGAATTGGAGCAAAACTTCTATCTCTCAGGAAACATGTTCCCAACCATCATCGATTTGCCCGGGTGCGTATTTCCAGTCCTTTCCCGCTTTGCTTAATGCTCCTCGTGAAACGAAAAGTTTCCCGAAATTACCATAACCGCTGGAAATTCTCTGGAAAGATTTCCAAGGGCCCTTTAATTATTTAACAAGCTGGAACTGTATGTTTAATTTAATTAAGGAGTGGATTTCTATTTTGACGGGTGCTGGTTCTTCGGAGGGGCCTGTCTCCTAGATGTACAAGGAAAGTTGATGGCCTCTGTCATGGGAGAGACCTTAGGCTTTCGTTGTCCTTCTTCAGCTAATATCGATCTGGTGTTTGTTGTCTTGTATGTTGGCTTTCGTGCTTTCTACTGTAAATGTAATGATACAGAATCGCAGTTGTATAATGCTGTAAGGATGGTTTTAGGTAAAATTACAGGGAAATTTAAAAAAAAATTAAGGACCAAGAGATTCACGTGGGCAAGTTTAAGTTCAAAACTGTACGGCAAAATCAAGGAATCGTTTGGGTTTGAGTTTTATTTAAAGTTGGGTGGGCCCTCTCACTTTGAAACCAACAAATTTAATAAGAAGGAAACCGGATTTCCTTCTTCAGTGTTTACTTAAGGGCTGAATTTATTTTCCTTCGTTTTGCTTTTTCCAGTTTTTAACCAAGTCGTGCAGCTTTCAAATAGTTTGCGGTGAGCCTTCGCTTCGGAGAGCGGAAGTCTGGATACTGTATATAGCTAAATCCGAAACACGCCAGTGCACCTCGGGAAGAACAAGAAACTTCACCGAAACCAACCCTCAAAATTGATTCAGATCCTGTGTAAACCAATCAACAACGCTTTTTGTCGCGACGTTGCATGCTCATCGCTGGGCACGGCGATTCTTCATCGGCTCGAAGAGTTAGTCATCAAGAGTATTAGAGCCGAAAGGTCAACAAGAAAATCGCTTATTTCGCGGGCAATACAATACAAAACAATATTCCACCATTTTTTAGCGAAAAGATCATTTGTGGTCAGGGTTATGCTTTCAACACAATTTTAAATGTATTGGCGCTGGTACAATTACTTTACGAAAATAAATAAATATCCTTCCCATGGCTCTAACACGAGAAGCAAGAATGACCCAAGATCCAAGCTTTTCCCTCCGTCGACCAAACCTTCAGATCGATATCTGAAGTTATTCGTCCCATGATAAGTAAGCACAAGTCAGTAATTTTTCTATTTCACCCACCACTCTGAAAAGCGGAGTATAGAAAAGAAAAAAAAAGAAATGAAACAAATACAAAACACAAACAAAACATATTTCGTAAAAACAGTTTAATTGTGCTTAAGTCAGTATATGTTGACAATTCTGGTTAGCTTTTGTGCATGTTTGACGTTACCACCTGCTATTCGGCTAGTCCGTAATTGGTGTTGAAATAAAATTGAAGTTTCTATTTTTGTTTCATATCCTTTATTTGTTAGTTTTGTGTTTTCGTGTTGCTCGTTAGTGTTTCTTTCAAATTTCTGCCTGTTTTAGCCAAGTGCTATTGCAGCCAAAGTAAAATTGATTTTAACAGGGTCGTTTGGTTTTGCTTCCCAATATTCAAAAGCCCAAGCCTGATTACTGAAGTATCAATACAAAGCAACTCTTCAGCTATACATTTATCCCTCGTTTTGGTCCCTCCAACCCAGAAAGGCTGCCATTGCGTCAAAGCGCCGCCCTCACTTCTAGCGCTAGTAGCGCTGCCTTTCCTTCCAACTCATGAATGTTGAGCGCTCTCTAATTTTCGGTCCTTCCCGTAGGATCAGTCAATTTACTTATTCGGAATGGTCACCCGGTCCCTGTTGTATTGATTTGGGGAAGTGATGGAAATGGGAGAAGAGATATGACCTTAAGTCTATTCATAAGGGAAACCGATAGCAGGTTTTGTTTGCTGAAAGGATCGTTGAAAGGCCGCAGTGGGACGACTTGGGTCTGTGGAAGTAGGAGCGAAGGCAAGAGACCAAGGTCTGAATAAGGAAAATTTCAGCTAAAGTAGGAATGAAAAGAGAAATGAAAATGAGAAAGAACAATGTGGAACGAATAAAAAAAAGCAAAAGAATATTAAAGATCTCTTTTTGTTTGATGTCGGTATGTTAGATGAACGAGGTGAAGATTTTGTATCACCCTGAATGGGAGAACTCGGCTTATTTTAGACCAACTGATGGAAGAAGGTCAAGAAGTAATGGACTTTTCAGTGGAGGAGTGGGGCCTATTGACAAACTACTTGATAAAAGGAAATATGGCACCAGGAAAACCCTTCGAATTCTGGCAGTCTATCTGTACTTTCCTTTCTACACTTTAATCATGCAGACCGAGCCCCAGATTTGCGGATGGCGCTTTTATACCCTGCCAATAACGGATAGTCCGTTATTTCTGTAAATCTATAGGAAGTAGTCCGGGAATCCGGCTGATTTGTCGCTTTCGTCGTTTTCCGCCCATGAACCATAAAGATAACATAAAAATTATGGGATTCCAAAGAAAGTGAGGGGACACCGTTGGCTTCATCAAAATTGTGTTTACGACTGTTAGCACGTTAACTGACGAAGGCTGAGAACTTGGTGCGGGTGGTTCCCAAAATCACCACGATCTTTTTGCCTCAGAATGCCCACGCTCAGAATGCCAACGATCAAAATGGTACGACGGTTCTTTGGTTGAAATTGCGGCGATAGTGGGCAAGTTAACCCTATAGTTGGTAGCGAGGAGGTATGTTAAGGTGTAAAGAAATATTTTATCCAAGCCTAGAGGCGAGGAGACATGCTGAATCCATACCTGAACCTTGTTCTCTTGTCGGACAAGTATTATAAATAACCTTGACCAGAACCTTGTTCTCTTGCCGGACAAGTATTATAAATATATAGATAAAGGCATAAAGACAACGTTTTAAAGTACAAATATTGCATACCCTCGATGACAAACAGAATTAGCCAATTATCCGGATAAGATTATGAACAATCCAATAGGCCTGGTCAAAGGATCAATGTTTACAAGGTTTGACAAAGACAGGAAATCTACAAGCTTGTTATCTGGATCAAGAACTCCAATAAAATTCCCCTCTGAGATCTCACCTTTTTTAACTTTAACGTACAGAAAATGATGTAAGTGTGAAACGCCAGGAAGTCCGGTAGTGACAGGCATCCGGTTCAGGTTTTAAAGCAACTTCCATATTTCCGGGAATCCGGGGCCTATGGATTTTTCCTTCCGGATTTTCACATGAGTGATGATATCTAATGTCGCCACTGTTCAGATATCCACTTCAAATATCTTTTGCCTCCAAATCATTCACAGCTGTCGTGAAATTTGGAGGGAAGGAGGTTGACACACTCAACCTCCTGAGGAATTCACCCGGTGAAAAATGTGTAGCCTGGGTAGTAGTATGGTAGTAGTACGAAAAAGTAGCTATGTAATATCAAAGAATACTATCATTTAATGGGCCTCAGACTGGTCCAATCTTATGTAGTAGTATGTAGTAGCATCCTGTCTTGCTGACTTTGAAACAGTGCCGGATGGGAGTTTGACTGGGGCGGTACATCTGTCAAATGATAACGCAGGGGTCCTAAGGCCAGCTCAGGGAGGACAGAAACTGTCTTGCCATAGTAGCATCCAGTCTTGCTAATAGTACCATATAGTAGTATGCAGTAACACTGTAGCCTTGAAGTAGAAGCATGTAGTAGCATCATTAGTACTGCATGCTACTTTTTCGTACTACTTCATAGTGCTACTTTGAGATAAATTTTTCATCGGGCAGGGAGACGCTGGAATCAACTTTATCATGAAATTTAGAAGGGAGGAGGTTGAGTGTGTACTAGGAATTCAGGGAACCGCTGGGTGCGGTCAATTTTGATACACGTTACTTTGTTGCCCCCTTCCTCACTCATTTGCATATGTTGTGTGTCTCGGAGACTACGGGTTGCTTTTATTTAATATTTATTATTATATTTATTATTACATTTGGCGTTAAGCTTTTAGCTTGTCGCCATTACTACATAAGTAAAAACAGATTAGATACACTTTACACACAGAAACTGACACACTACAAAAGTAAACAATTTTTCAAACTACAAAAGCAACTGAGTAAAATGGAGTGTCGACCGTACCGCGCTGAAACGTTTGGGTACTGCCTGAATCAACAACTTCTGCTAGCAAACTGTTCCACGGTTCAGTTACCCTATTGATACCCTTCTAGATCCCGATGTCTGGAGGAAACCTGGAAGTCTTTATTCCGAAGCGCTTGTTCTTATTGCTGTATTTCCTAGCTAGGAAGAATCTCTCAAATTCAACGTTTCGACACGTGGCTGTTGCAAATTTGCCACCTGACTCTATAACCTTTTATGCATCGATGAACATTATAATTGCTTCTGTTTTGTTAGCTGCCAACTAACTGAGCATATCCTAGCTGATAATCTGGCAGTCAGCTCTTTGTTGCATGGGTTTTCATCTGCACAACTTTTACACCCGAAGGTTGATGACACGAGCACAACTTGGCGGATGTGTGGGCTCTGGCCACCATAATTGCATATATCTGATTACGAGTCACAACTGGGCCAGGATACGTATTTTGCTCGATAGAACGGGTTCGGTTCTCATGAGCTAATGTTTGCAGGATATGTTGTGCTTGGCTGCATACCGGTACCGGGCACCCCATTATGAACAAGACCAAAGGTTTCGATGGGATCCCAAAGAGGGGTATTTATTGAACTTCTTCAGCTAGAAAGTAGGGTTTTGTTAATTTGCGGTCTTCGCCGAACCTTATAAGCATATTATAGAATAGAATTTAGAATAGAATTTATTGCACAAAAAGCCTGAGGCCATGGCAAAAATTGAAACAAAAAAGAGAACACTTAAACGAAATAATAGAACTAAACTAAAAGAAATTTTCTCTGTGGGCTAAAGATACCTTTAGGAACCTTACCAGCCTCTTCATATCTTGAAAACACTTACTTCCAATAACGTTCATCATCCATACTTCATCATTCATTGTAGTTACATTCCCAAAAATCTCAACCCGCAGGTCATCTAGCTCACGGCATTCACACATCAGATGCAACAAATTCTCATTCTCACTACCACACATAGGGCAAAAATAGGGACCAGTACGTCCTAGTTTATTTCCCAAATATTTCCTCCGTTTTCCCAATGGCAAACAATCAGCCCGGCAACTAATTAAAATTCTTAGATCCACCCACTTAATCCCAGCCTTAAAATAAACCTCTTCCCCCCATGTCTCTTTGGCTGAAGTATAAAACCTTAAAGGTTATATTATATGGTTATCAATCGCTTTACCTGATCCTTTCTGTCTTCAGTTATCAGTCTAGTCCAGGTTACGACCGGATTAACTCATAGAATATGCTGAGCCAGTATGTTTTCTTTATCTACTTATAAACCGCGGCACACCAACAAAGCAGAAAGTTGTTTAATATCCTTTAAATATAATACAAATATATATATAAAATATAAAGTTTAAGTATCGACAGGAAAATAAAGCAAAGTATTCTGATCCAAAGTGTTGACACATCACGGTAACAGAGTTTAGGAAGTCACAGATTCCCGTCAATAACGTTCTGGTGTCCCTAAAAAACAAAATATGGAAGATTACAGTGAGAAAGAGTGTATCATCGTGGGGATGACATGAACGCTTCATAATAGGTCTGTCAGGCACACTCATGCCCTCGTGAATTACTTTACTATAAAACCTATGGCCATGCTATGAACACTAATAATAGAGCATAGCAATAACGAATAAGCCAATAGAACCTCCGTCTTTGGTCCCATGCAGCGACTATGGATACCCCAACAAAACTGAGCTGAGCTGAAGGTACTTGTTGAGCTATGAGTTGATGCCCGTCTACTTGTCTCTTCGCCGCTGCGCATATCAGGTAAAAAAGTGCAGGAGGCGCGCTGGCCCGCCCTGCAGTGCGTCCAGACAACCAATCGGCTTTTACCTTGGAAATTTCTTCTCCGGTGCTTTACTGCGATATAGCTGTTTGTAGGGGTAAAGAATTGTTACGCGAAGAAGCTCCTACCCGCCGCTCGTTTCCATCGGGCAAGATATAGGAATGTATTTGACTCCGCATGGTCATATTACAGAGATAGGGAGACGGAGGTTCTGGTGCTTATTTGTTTTTGATCGTAGGAACTAGAACACATCCGTGTTAGATATGTGGTTGGGAACCTAAAGCGCCTGGTCACCGCTGACTGAATAATGACCCTTCTCGAAATACACGGCCAACTAGATTCTGTAAGTGACAACTGTCCGCGACCAAGTATGCATATAAGGTTTGAAGCCAAGCTGACCGTTCATTTCAAATTCAATAGAAAAAACGAGATTTTCGGTTTTTTTCTTGATCAGCTAGTTACCCCTCCAAGATGATGTGCGAGGGATAAATAAATTTCGGATATTTCGGTTGCACTTCCGGCAAACCGTCCTCAGCGAAAAAAACAAAACTAAATCATAAAATCCACAACAATCACAACAGGAAAACGATGCGGAACCAACAGACAATAAGACGACATGTAACTAAAAACCAGAAGAACGGTGCGGACTGAACGACATGCAGATAAAAATAAAATAACGAAAGAAAAAATGTGCGTGTTAAAAGTGTATATGTACAAATCTGTGATTATTTACAATTTCGGCCGGATGTACCAGCTTAGCCGCTAATTAGTCTTTTGGTGTTTTTCCGGTGATATTCGAAAAAAAAAGGTGATTAATTTTTAAGCTAACGAGATAGTCGTTTCACGGGTAAGGAGGCACGCTGAATCAATATCTGAACTCATTTTCTTGCCGGACAAATGGTTCACCCGGACTCCGGGCGAAACCGGAAAATGTGGTAGAAGCTCAAAGTTGTTTCTAAAGTCGATTAGAGATTCGGTATCGGGGTAAGGAGACATGCTGAATCTAGTTTTGAGCTTTATTTCCTTGGCGGATAAGCTGGCAAATTTGCCGAAACCCGGAAATTTGGATCGAAAGGTTCGCCTCTCAGTGTCACCAGCGCTTTTGCTGTGCATGCAGTTCGCCGGGAATACTTCTAAAACGAGGAATTTGGTCAAAGCAAAATACTTTTCTGAAGTCCATTAGAGATGAGACATTGGAGTAAACATCCATACTGAATCCATACCTGAACTTAGTTTTCTCATCTGATTAGTTGTCTGGCCGTAAGTTGTCAAAAACACTAAAATGGTAACATTTTTGTACCTAATTCAAGAGGTTGATTATGGATCAATAGCAAATGTTAAAGGGGTCTGGCGAAGACCGGAAACAGACACGATTCGATTGTCTGGATTAAGAAATCGAATAAATATTCAGTTTTTGGGATCCCATCGAAACCTTTGCTCTTGTTTCACTGGCTGCATCTGAGGTGTGTGAATACTTGTACTTACTAGCATCATATTCACACACTTATATGCCTCCGGGCACAAGTAAGAAAGAGGAATAAACGTCATATCCTGTTTGATAGACGATGAAGTCGGGAAATGATTGTCCGCTAAAAGTTTGAAATCAAACAGTTCCTCTAACGTCGGACAGTGAGATAAACGTCCCGATATTTAGGATTTTTTTTTATCGGAATGTGAAAATACCAGAAAATATAGGTCAAGTTAAAAATCTCTGTAGATTGAGCCTAATTGAAAGTAGATCCTGCAAAGGGGACTTTTTCGTTTCCGAAGAAACGAATTTTCTTCCCCGATTATTTACCTCTGATACGTTCTAGCCGCTCAATTCTATGTATTGATCGCCACAAGGGGAGGGTCTTCGCAATTTTCATCAAAAACAAATACATCCTCAGCCGAAAGACTAGGAGACCGGATTGCAGTTCAAGGAAAAGGGATTTTCGAGGCACTGTAAACTTCAAGGGACTCGACTTCTGAGGCTGGAAGAATGGCAAATCATGAGTCATATCCGAGAATGCATTAGTTAATACAAGCAGGGGCCCATAAATTTCCTGTAATGACTCGCCATTCAGGGGGCTTGTCATTTCCTACGCTTCCATGTTGCTATGTTGCCCGAGCCTCACCTAGTTTCCAAAAATTCCGCTTGGGTCGAATCGGCGTTCTTGCTCAGATAGACAAAATCTGTTGGGACTATTCAGCATACCACCAGGTACCTAAGCTAGGACAAAAGATCCAGGATACTCTTCCATTACAGAGAAATATTCCTAGTTAAGCACAACAGCTGCGAAAAATTTTGTCTATCTGGATAGTCGGGTATTTTATCCCCGTGAGTGTTTCTCGAACTATCTGACGCTCGGTCCAGAGCGCATCAGAAATCTCTTATTGACAAGCCCCCTGAATGGCGAGTCATTACAGGAAATTTATGGGTCCCTGATACAAGTCACAGTACGTACAGCGTCTACCCCAGGGATCGACTAAAAAGAGGCACGGCATGGCGCAGGAGGCACGAGTAATAAAAAAAGATTAGCAAGTTGTAGAAGCAGAGAAGTAAGTGAAAGTTTCTTAACTCCAGAGCCTAATAGAAGGCACGTTAGAACATTGTTCCTGCCCCTCACTCTGAAGCCTGTGACTCTTTTTAGTACTCGTGCCTCCTACACTATGTCATGCCGTTCCGTGCCTTTTTTTAGTCGATCCCTCTATTCCATTGGCGGCAATGGACCCGACCGCACCGAATACTAGAAATAGTACGTAAACAAGTTTTAGAATGATACGCGATCACGCCATAACTATGTCGAGACATTCGAAGTATCGACCTTCGTCTTCTTCGGACTGTACCCGGGCTCATTGCGGAGGTACCTGTGAGACGATCGAACATATTATTGTCTGAATGCCCAAGACATTCATGAGCTGGGATCACAAAAGCTAGCCCCCACTACATCTTTGCTACATGGTTATGAGGCATTAGGTAAAGACGCGGATCTACGAGCGCTTGAGGCATTATCCAAATTTGTTTGCTTCGGGCCTTACTTCAAGACTGTAATCTAAGGATATCGACGAGTACGTTGTTAACCTCAAGTAGGAGACTGTACTGTTCGATAATTGACTGAAAGTTTGTGTTTGGCAGCGTTTAGGGCGAAAGCCGAGACAAGCTTCTGTCTCAATATTTAAATTTTTGACTATCCATACGTTACGGAATGTCTCGATGATTTTAGCTTCACTCGGTCCCCTTGGCTTTTCCAGAGTATTGCTGACCAATGAGCTCCTCGAAAACAAGAAGCGAGAGTTCGGTCTTCCTCTAAAAAAAAACCCAGAAGATGCAAAAATCAGCGTAGTGCCGTAAGGGTGTATACAAATGACAGGTCTTTCTGAGAATGGATTGAACAGTCATGGACGCAGTGTGACTAGGAATATACGTAAGACTAGGTAAGGAAATGTACGTAAGACATCATAATTATTCAGTAGGTAGCCTATTTTTTTTTTTTTAAATATTGTGATTCCCAGCAGCTTGGGCCGAAATATTTTTTATAGCAAGAATTTAAAGCTATATGCTCACTTTCCTCTAGCTACTGAAGCCGTGTTCACAATGCACTGTAAAAAGTTTTTCCGTATAAAGATTAAAATTAACTGCAGTATTTGCTACTCGGGTTACTATTATCTCTACGCAGATAAGATTAATACAAAATAGAGATAAGATGAATCTGAGTAGCAAATACTGCAGTTAACTTTAATCTTTATACGGAGGGACTTTTTACAGTGTGGACGGGCCTCCGTGATATACTATGCCATCGAGCGAGGGGCGCGATAGGAAGTAGTTGATTGACAGAATGACGATGGTACCTTAAGAAAGACCATGGTTCTTCCCGTATGATGGTTGATAGTATAGTTAAGTTGATTAGAAGTCTTGAAAGTGTTGGTAATAATATCCTTTTGGTATGGGTCCCAGCACATGTTGGAATTGTTGGAAATGAATTAGCAGACAGTATGGCAAAGCAGGGAATTATATCGGGGGAGACAGTAAATGTGAAGCCGACGCAAAAAGAGTATGTACGGTATGTTTGTAATGTGTTGAATGAGAAGGAAAGAGAAGGAATTAATAGAAATTGTTTAAACCCGATATTGGAGTTGTATGACTATAAAGCCCCAACGGAAGATTTGACACATGACCAAAGATCTGTTGCGGTAACTAGATTTAGACTACAAACCGGCCATGCGAGAACAAGATCTGTGATGTATAAATGGAGGAGAGTAGATTCTCCACCATGTGATGTATGTAATGAGTATGAAGACGTAAGACATATTCTGATGAGTTGTAAAAAATATGAAGTACAAAGAGTGGATTTTAAGAATCTAGTGATTAAGTATTTTAGGGCATTTACAATGAAATCGATATCAGGTCATGCGAGTTCCCCGAAATGGGCGCGTAGAAAGGCAGTATGTCTATTGGCGAAGTATATCAAGAGTACAAACCTGCGACATGTGTTGTGAATTGTATATATAGGATAGTACCATGTGTGTTAAATAATTTATTTTGATAGATACATGGAAAAGTGTACTTCACCAAAGAAGGAATAAAGAAAGGAAAGGAGAGTAGAAGTTGGACTGAGCCAGTATACTCCGTACGACGTCTTTTTCGAACCCCCAAAACCTTAGAAAGTTTGACAAGGCCAGAAGGCCGCAGTTTAGATCAAAATTGTGACAAGGCTGGAAAGCCACACTGTGACAAAAGAAGTGATCAGAGATATAGAGGATACGCGCGTGTACGGGCGATTGATTGGCCCAAACGTCAACCTTCAAACAACAACAACAACAGGACGACGGACATATAGTTTTAGAAAATAAGCCTCTATGCGGAGGTTGTAAAGAAAAGGAGAAAACAGTAAAGGTGAAAGAAGAGAAAGTTATATTTCTTACTGCTCCTGAAATAAGAGGAAGTTGTAGTTCTTACTGCTCCTGTTGCTTGCTTCATCACGCCGACCAGTTTGTTATCACGTACTGTTACCGGTCCCCCATTGACTCCTGGGGGGGGGGGGACTTGGCCTACACTGTAAAAAAAAATCTTGCAGTATTTGCTACTGGGCGTAATCTTGTCTCTAAAAAGACAATCTTATCTCTAATTCGGATTAGTCTTATCTCAGTACAGATAAGATTAATCCCAGTAGCAAATACTGAAGTTAACTTTAATCCTTACTCGGAGAAACTTTTCACAGTGTAAGCAGCGACACCTTCTGGTCCTGATAACGTCGTTTTTCAATGGTTCGCAAGTTCGACAGCGAACTTCCAGGTTAATGCTCGCTGCTGCTAGGTGTATGCAGGATTCCGCGGAGGCTGTCAAACGTCCTAGCCGAATGGTTAGCACGCAGAACTCACAAGCGGAGGATGGCTGGTTCGAGTTTTGGTGGTGCCAACCCTTTGGTTTGGGCGAGGGTTAGTGCGTTTCCAAGTATGAGAAGGCAAAAGTCTATACAGCTTCAGATGAGTACCTAGACAAATCTAGGGAAAAGCACGGAAGCGTGGGATGATTTGCCCCCGACCACGCATTACACTGCCGGCTGAGGGAGGGCGATGCGTTTGCAATGCGAAAGGTCTACTAGAGAAAGTTTTTGCTTTTTTTTTAATTAGCCTAGAGGCAAGAATTCTTTTTTCTTCAGGGTCCCAAAACGTAAGTGACTGGATACCTATGACTTCGTAAAAGTTGTCCGTCTGTTAGCACGATAACTTTCGAAGGGGTTGATATATTTGTTCACACTTGCTATTCTGATTCTTTGGATTAAAGTACAGGTCAGGTTCGAAGATAGGCTGTGTATTTCTATATTTAGGTGTGGAAAAGGGGTTTCAAATTAACGAGCAAAAATTAACGGGCAAAAACTATTATTTAAAATCTAATGGGTTAGTCGATTTAGGTGTAAAGAAACATGTTGAATCCTAGTATGAAATTTATATTCTCGCCGGACAAGCAGTTCATCCAGAATCCGGCCAAAACCGGAAAATTTGTTAAAAGTAAGTTTTATCTGAAGTTCGTTATATCTTCGATGTAGGGGTAAGGAGACGAGCTGAATTGGTTTTTGAACTTTGTTTTCTTGCCGGACACGTAGTTTGCCCGTATTCCGGCCGAAACGGGAAATTTAGCAGGAAGCTTTAAAACGCAATAAGATAGTCAATAGGTTAGAAATTTTTGGAGTGAATGGAAGGGGAATGGATGAAGAATGGATGTGTGGTGTAATGGGGAATAACTGTTTTGGAAATATGAAACAGCTGGTGAGATTCCTCAGGGTAGCCCTAGCCCATAGGGATAGGTGCCTATAGGAGTCTACCATTTTTTGTGTGTGTTGTTTTTTGTTTTGTTTTATATATATTTGCAGTGGCCGTTGGCTCTTAGCGCAAATAAAATCTTATCTTATCTTATAAGGGGAAGAGACACGCTGAATCCAAATATAAAACTAACTTTCTCGCCGGACAAGAAGTTTACCTGGAACCCGGCCAAACCTTAAATTTCCTAAAAATAAATTTCATTCTTAATTCGATTAGAGGTTTGTATTGGGGGTAAGAACACTCAATGAATCCACTTTATCTTCTGGTTAGACAAGTCCGAAATTCGCCAAACCGGAAATCCGGTAGACTTGAAAAGTGAAATTTTCAAATCTTTTGCTGTCACTGTTTGTTGTCGGGAAAACTCACAGAGAAGGTTAGCTCGACCGCTAGAGCGTCAGACTGCAGATCGAGAAGTTTTTCTTTCGCCTCTCGATGTCACCAGCTCTTTTACTCAGCACGCAGTTTGCACGGAAGACAGTTAAAACGAGGAATATGGCCAAAGTAAAAGACTTTTCTAAAGCCGATTAGAGATGCAATGTAGGGGTATACACACATGCTGAATTCTAAGCTGAAATTCGTTTTCTCGTACGGTTGGTTTTTTGGTCGTATTTGTCAAAGAGCACGAAAACGGTATCATATTTTCAACTGTGCCGAACAGTATGCGGTATAACAGGCAAGGACTCGGGAAGCTATACACTGTCTTTTGTGCACCATATTATGTGAACTTTCTTGCTGGACTACACGGTATACTCAGGAAAAAAGACCTATGTCGCATACGTTCCACAGCGAAATAGATATTTGATCCGACGTTTGTCGATTCAGGACCCACTACTGACAATGGAAAATCTGTCTTCGAAACTATCTCCTACGATTGGCCGTTTACCTGTTCATCATCCCATTAGCCTACTTTGTGATTAAATTTCTCTGAAATTGTGTGTATTACCGTGTGTTTTTGTTTAGTGTTATCTTGTGTTTCTTTTTACTCTTGTACTGCACTTCCGCCCCAGGGCAGTGCGTAATAAACTCATTTATTTCTTGTACATTTTCAAGGGGTTGATTAAGGATAAATAGTAACATGTTGTCTGGCGAAGACTGGAAATTTACAAGACCCGACCGTCGGGATCAAAATGTCCAATAAATATTCAGTTTTGGGATCCCATTGAAACCTGTGGCCTTGTTCCTGTTGTTTATTGACCTTCCAGCATTCCCGTCGAACAGAAGCATAGACAGGGCATTGCTTTTCGGCAGGCACAGCCTCAACTGCGTTTGGTCATTTCCACCTTGTCGTCCCTACAACTATTGTATTTGTCATGTTACATCGCGAAGCTTCTCAGTCCTGCTAACACCCACTTGTCATGAAATCTCTTTGGAACCTATTGAACTTGAGTGAACTAATAAACTGCTTGTTAGAAACTCCCATATTCTCCTACGGTGCAGAAGAGGTGGTAGCATACAGGCTGTCTAGATGGAACAAGCCCAACAAACGGATTTTTCCTCGAGAGAGAATCAAGGATAAAGGGTTTATTCGAAACCCTTCAGTGCACAGGGGGTAAACTGTAAGGACTGAATACCCAAGGGACCCTTCTTAATTATTCTGCTTTTTATGTTATCCCTGGCTCGCTTATAAGCTTTTGAAATCCCCGCCTTTAGCCATTGTTTCGTTTTCTTTTTAGCGCTTTCTAGGCCGTGCCGAGTTTTGCCAGTCGCGCAATGCAAACTTCGCTGAAATCTTCAAGGTTCAACGACACTCTTTCACGCATAAGGACATGAGAAGCTTCAAAGTTTTGATTTTCACCTTGGAGGATATGGTAGACCATCAGGCCTATCTTCTCGTTTGGACTTCTTTTGTTTTGCTTGGTTTTCCCCCTTTTTAACCTCGGCACATTCAGTTTTCAAAGATTTTGCGTCCTGCCGCGGAGTCAGAGAGGGGGTCAGGCTGGATAGAGCCGACAAGCGCTAACAAGAAAATCGCTAATTTAAGCTGGAAAGTAATGGCATTTTCGAAAAACGATATATCTGAGCCATTTCATCCTAAAAAGGTCATTTCTAGTAAGAAAGAGTTGTGCTTTAAAATACCAGCAATGCACTTAAAGACTTCAAAAAAAGTAAGACAGAAAAAGAAGGAAAAGAGCTTGACTTACCTGGTTACTTACTTACCTGGTTACTTACTTACCTGGCTTGACTTACTGGACTCCCACTGTCCTACAGACGAAACCAGCTCCAAATTTCGGACAACACACTGTCAAAATGTCCAACAATAAAACATAAAACAACTTAAAGGGCTGGGAATAACGCATCCAATTCATAAACAGCAAAACAAAGAGGAGGCCGTCACGTCGGCTGGGGAATTATGTTATTTTATGATTCGGGAAAACGATCAAAACTAGGGGTTCCTTGGTTTTCCGGTTAGTTTCTCTCTACGGTTTAACAAGATTAGCAGAGCAAAATAACACTACGGAGTAGCGCCAAGACTTGACAAAATTGACACACACTCTAATAGCAGCCATACTAGCACACTAGCGATAGAGAACGTCCCTGCCGAAACTCATTCAGCCGTTCACCAGCGCTGGCCCTGATAACTTCATGTCCTGAACATAACAAAATTATACAGCCTCCATTGCTTCCTTGGTGTGTGCAGACCGCACCTTTGCTTTACTAGAAATTTTTAAACTCGCATGTTTGTCTCGCTTTACATGCCGCAAGCGTAGTGGGCGGCGCTACGAATATGGCCCGTTTGCAAAGCATGGAAAGCATAGGTCTTGGCGCTACTCCTTAGTGTTATTTTGCCCTGAAGAATAGGTATGATCAAATACGGGTTCAAGTTTTTATATTACTCGAGAAAGACCAATCATAAACCCAACAACACTTTAATAATAACATTTAATATTACTGCTTTTTGTGTTTTTAATTAAAAAAAAACTTAATGTTTCGTTGTAGATTTAGTAATATTTGTCTTACTCTGGCTTCTTTATTTATGTAATTGTTACTGAAATGACTGATGTATTAATGTGTAATTCGCATTTCGGAGCGAATAAGGTCCACGATAGATCTGTTATGCTCCAGTTACTGTGTTGGTTTTTTGGTTGGATGGTCCTCTATTGTCTTGTTCGCTTTTAATCGGGATTAAATTTACCCAGCAGGATTTGTGATCCCATTGACAATCCTTTCAATTTGACTGTTTACTGCTTCAGTCCCTAGGACAAGACTATAAAGCCGGTAAGTTAATCGCAACGAAAATGGTAAGGCATTGCAGGCAACATTTTGTGGTCACTCCATGGTAAAAATATGCGAGAATTTTTGTCATCCCTCTGTACCAAAGAACTAGACTACCTCTTTGGACCGGAAATCTATGAACTGATTATCCGGATCAGGAAGTACAATAAAATGTTCGTTTTGATTCTCACCGAAATACTGGTCTTTTTTATCCCTCACGTATAGAAACCGATAAGGGCACATTCGATCTCGGATTTTCTGTAATGTGGTCCATATCTACTAGCTCTTTCAGGTCAGGCTTCACCTTCCAGAGTCCCACATATCTTGGTCTTCCGTACGGTCAAGCCAACCTTTCCGGATTTTCATGATCTTTTCATGATAATAAATAACGTTCATCATTCGGAAAGCGAACGACACACATTTCCCCTAACTAATTACACTACCCCTATAGAGAGAGAGAGAGAGAGTTTATTAATCGGATAATACTACATACTGCGTAAGGGCCACCCCAAAAAGCACTGGCCTTTCCTAGGGGGTGGCCGTTTCAGAGCTATAAACACTACATCCATATAACGTCCAAGTCGCAACATGAACCAACCAAAAAGGTACAGAGAACACAAACCAAAAACCAAAAAAAAAGGGAACAACCGGGTAAGCTAACAAACTAAAAATCATATTTATTCAGCAAACAATCTTTCAATTGTATTTTAAAATCAGCGGTCTCACTCTTTATCGAAAGAATTACACTACCTCTATATTTTGCCAAGGAAAGCTTTTCGAAGCGCCATGGTAACATGAATTTCACGATTACTGCTTCTGACCTAGCAAAGGAAATGGAATTTGAAGACAGGTACAACAAGTTAAATGTTAAAGGCTAAAAACAGGGGAACTCCCGGTTGTTCATCATATTGTTCGATCGATGAGGCTACGTTGGGTAAACCGAAAGCCGCCAAAATTTCGCCAGCGTAATGTGGCGGCTTTTGGAGCCATAAATCGATACTGCACTGAGTCTAGCCGTCATAGATCATGTCAAGATAATGTTAACGCGCAACATTCCAGATCGTGAAGAACCGTGAGAGGACCTCGCTACGCTCGGCAACTATTTTAAATTATGTGCGTACAAATATATCGACAGTGTTCTTTCAAAAGGTTGTAACCGGTATTTCTCGAATTTTACAGGATAAGGAAAAAAGCTTTCACCTTTAGGCCAAGAATGGACTAAACGGCACAGAAAGAAAAAAGAAAAAGTTCCGCGTTTTGACTTGTTCTTCATGTAAATAATATTTGAATGATATGACACTTTTGGTTATTTCAAAAACATTTAAGGAGGAATTTATGGAAACTGAGTTGTTTCACTGAGATGAGGAAGAAGGGAAAATCAGAAAAAACTCTGTAGCGATTGCTCCGATCTGGCTGAAATTTCTAGCAAACATGCAGGGTACAAGCAGGGTTGCCACATGTCGCACGATAGAGTGAATTGTCACTCTATTTTATTTTTGTCACTCTTGTCCTACGTAGGACATAAAATTCACTCTATTTCAAAAAACGTCTAGAGGTGTCGTTTTCCAGCTGTGATTTCGACTAAAAGTGACTATTTCACGTTTTTTCAAGGACACCCCGATGAAAAATTTGTAGCCTGCGTAGTAGTATGGTAGTAGGCTAGTACGAAAACGTTGCATGTAATACTATGTAATAGCAAAGAATACTATCATTTAATGTGCCTCAGACTGGTCCAATCTTATGTAGTAGTATCCAGTAGCATCCTGTCTTGCCACAGAAGCATCAAGTCTTGCTAACAGTAGCATATAGTAGTATGCAGTAACACGGTAGACTTGAAGTAGAAGCATGTAGTAGCATCGTTAGTACTGCATGCAACTTTTTCGTACTACTTCATAGTACTATTTTGAGATAAAATTTTCATCGAGACTAAATTAAGATTTGTAATTTTTGCAGCATTGATTCTGACCAAAAGTGACCGTTACCTATAATTTCATGAAAACAAACTTTCACTCCCAAATCACTCTCTGTTTTCGACTAAAAGTCACTCTCCTGTTTTTTCCGATATGGCAACCCTGGGTACAAGTGCCGATTCCTACATATCCTGCTAATAAGTCGTGTCGAGAGAAATATCGCTTACCAGCTTTTAGAAAAAACGTTGACATATAAATATATTTACACATAAAATTCAAAGCCCATCGAAAGCTGACATCTGTCATTTAAGTCTGACGTTTTATCCGGTCTGGATTATCCAGTCTGGAACCGGTTTAGGTTCGCCGCACCTTCCGTACAGTTGACTACCATGGAAACAAATCCACGCCCTTCAGATTTTGCTCATTTGTTAATCGATCGCCCAGTCACGAACGAAATTAAAAGTTTCTGAACTGGTTTGCCACCGTTCAGTCTTTAATCATGTAAATCGTCCTTATTGGCAAGACATGCACTCTCTCTGCAATACCTATACAAGACCAAAGGTTTCGATGGGATCCCAAAGATCTAATTTATTGTAGCCTACTTCTTGATCCAGAGAATCGGATTTTGAAGATTCGTCAGACCCCTTTAACATCTTGCTATTTATCCATAACCCAACGCTTGGATATATACAAAAAATAATATTACCGTTTTGGAGTTTTTGGCAACTTACGGCCAAACAACTAATAGAATGAGAAAACCAAGTTCAGATATGGATTCAGCAAGGATGTTTACTCCAATATATCATCCTAATCAACTTCAGAAAGGTCCTTTACTTTGACAAAATTCTTCGTATTTTAGCTGCATTCCCGGAGAACTGCATGCAGAGCAAAAGAGCTAGTCACGGAAATAAAGTTCAAAATTCAGTTCAGCATGTCTCCTTACCCCAACACCGAATCTCTAATCGACTTCAGATCGAATCTAAAGGACCCATCTACAGCTTGGCCTGTACTTTGCCAGTGAATCCTCATAATTTATTAAGAAGTTTGAACAACAGAATCTCAACCCCTGAGACCCAAGACACAACACGACAAACTTCCATGTGTCTGCCGCCATGACTCAAACCAAAGAATGCGTACGCTAGGTGTAAAATGCGTCGTGATCGAAATAGAGCTTTCACTTGTATGGGTAAAGGGGTAGGGTAGGGTTCTCTGGTGTTCTCCGAAAGTTGGTCGACAAATTTTCATTAAATTGGTAACCAGACAGTTGTCGGGATGCATTCTGCCCTTTTGACCCAATAAATACTGGTTGGGACCTTGAAGATAACTAGACTGATCGCATACACTTTTTGTTTATGTTTATTATGTTCGAAAGTTGCAACAGTATGTCTCCTCGCTCTACATCGACTATGTCGTTGGGTTATAAAATGTCATGCGAAACTTCGGGATTCCGGACGAACTACTTGTCCGGCCAAAAAATCGGATTCAGCATGTCCTTTTACCCTGGAGTCGAACATCTAATCAGCTTCAGATTCAACTTTGACTTTCTACAAATGTTCCGGTTTATCGCCGGATTCCTGGTGAACTACTTGTCTGACGAGAAAATAAATTTCATATTCGGATTCAGCATGCCTCCTTACCCCTAAATTGACTATCATATTAGCTTTTAAACAATATTTTATTTCGCCCCTTAATTTGAAACCCCTTCCCTCCCCTAAATATATAGCTATGGAGCCCATCTACAAACTCGACCTTTTTCTTGACTCAAAGAATCCTCACACCTAGTTTCGTCAAAATATCTTATTCCCTTCGAGAGTTATCCCGCTTACAGACGGCCGGACGGACAGACCTTTTCTGTCAAAAAAATGCAAAAAAAGATAGTTTCGAGCAGATGATACACTTTCATGACACAAGGGCCCATGATCATTTGTGTCCCAGTGCTTTTGCTTACAAATGGATTCCTAGCCCCCTTGAAGGGCGCATTGTTACCGCAACCTGCATGGCATATTTTTTGACTACATTTTCGTCAATCCGAAAGGCTCATAATCGTTTATGTCTCAAGAAAGCGCTTTAGTTGATACCTTTAGCTACTACGTAGCCTATGCTTGCAAGTGCCATATGAGCTTACAGTTCTTGTTTTTAAAAAAAGGCTATTTCAATAAAAAAATTTGCTTTACAGCAGTTTGGTGCATCATTATGTACAAACAGCTCACATTGACGTATGTCAAGCACTGTTCCTCTAATTAATGTTGGGTTTTAAAGCAAAAAGTAGTCATGACAGAACAAAAGGTGTTTCCTGGAAAATCTTTTTTTACTTTTAATAGCTCTAATAGTGCTACGTTTTCTTGCTATACTACGTTTTCTGAAAGTGCTACCCAAAAACAAAAAGTAGCACTTTCATTCTACCCGTTGCTGAGCCCGTGGCAAACCTGCGGTGGTGTCCCCGCCAAACAGAGCGGACATTTGTGATTATCCCTCTTAAAGTTTAACTGAAAAGGTCTTGATAGGACAATCTAGTTACACATCACTTATTCACTTAAAGAAGCTTGAAACCCCGGCGAAAATGCGCTACTTCGTTGCTCCGCTATTCGCGAATAATCGATTTTCAAATAGTGGAATTTCCTTGTCTGATTTGTATGCTCTGTGCACTTGTATCTGTGTTGCATGCTCGATGAAAACGACTTACGAAAAATAAGTGTTCACGCCACTGGCCACTGAAACGCCGCGTATGTATAGAGATTAAATTTTCCTGCGTCATAGTAGAGATTTGCGTTGTGAGGACGATCTTAGGTATTCTGAATGTCATTCTAGAGCAAATAGTGAAAACTAAAAAAAAATCCTTAACACAATCCAGAAAATGCAGTATATTCAGTTGTATGATCCAAAAATAAGTTGGCTTTTCAGTTAAACTTTAAAATTTGAACCGAAAAGGGCTGAAATAGGACAATCTAGTTTCCCATCGCTTATTCACTTAAAGAGGCTTGAAGACCCGGTGAAAAGTCACTAAGCTACTTCGTTGCTCCGCTATTCACGAATAGTCGATTTTCATATAAGGCGTTTTCTCGGCGTTCCCCGAGGACTCCACTTGAGGAGTCCTCGCGTTTTTGTTTGTCCCGGGGACTCACTCCCCGTATTCTCGCGAGTCCCCATGGACAGGGAATGCTCCAGTTATCATCACCATCATCAAGATGGACTCCCTTTCAGATTCGGAGGAGAATCAATTTTTGCTGGTGTTGGTGCAATGTAAAATTAATTAAAACAATCAAAATAAACAAAACCAAAAATAAAGTGGATCCAGACTAGTTTCGTCAACTGCATATTTTTTTTCGAACAAAATCCATTTTGGAAGCATTCTCCGTGTTCTCGCTGGTTCTGTTCGCGGAGTCCGCGTGGAGTGACTCGGAGTGACCTTCGATTCCCCGAGGAGTCCTCGGGGAACGGCGAGAATACGCCTACAGTGGAATTTCCGTCTCGGATTTGTGGTTATACCTCTTCGCTTGTATCTGTGTTGTATGCTTGACGAAAACGATTACGAAAAACAAATCTTTACGCAGTAAGGCACCTTCAGCGGAGCTGATCACTGGCCACTGAAAAGCCACTTTTGTATTGAGATTCAAATTTTCCGCGTCATAGTGGAATTTTGCGTGGTGAGGACGGCCGTAGATGTTCTGAACGTCATACTAGAGTAAATAGTGAAAAGTAAAAAAACATCCCTAAAACAGTCCAAATAATGAAGTGAATTCAGTTAAATGATACACAAATAAGTTGGCTTTTCGGTTAAACTTTAAGACTCTTTCCTTCTTTAGGGAAAGTGTTTGTGTTTGACAGAAATAAATTAGAATTGTACTGATTCCTTCTTTTACCAAGTGGCCAAGTGGCAGACTGTCTTGTGTAAATAGAGTTCGAAGCTCCATGTTGTAGGCGAGGGGGTGCTCACTCCGCTGTACACGGGTTTTGGGAATAAGTATCCCCTTAGTTGTAAGTTTCATCTCTGCTACCCTCAGGGTTGCCATATCTAAAAAATTTGGCGACTGACTTTTGACCCAAAACAGACTGTGAAATTTTGTTTTCGTGAAAAAACGTGAAATGGTCCTTTTGGTCAGATCACCGCTACAAAAATGTATCTCGACGGAATATGAATCCTTTTGGAACCATCCGAGGTTGATGAGTACAAGATTAGTCCAGTTCTTCTGTTCTCTCCAAGACCTTAACATATTTATAGCTGCTATATCAAGGAAATAACTATTCAGTACTATTCTAGACTATTCAGTACCATAGAGCTAAATAGCTTACTTTACAAGAGACGAGAAGTACACCAAAGCGAGTCCAAAAAAAAGGAGGCGTAAGAATACTTAATTTCGACGTGCTTCATGTTCGCAATAATACGTAAGACGTAATTATCTCAGTTAACAGTATAAAAGCTGAGGTCCGAGTGCGTTTGATCCATGGAAGACGTGTAATTTCACGATTCCACGTTTAACTCATGTATTTCTGGAATTGTCACTTTATTGGCGACTTATCTGGACATTTTCTGAAATGGAGTGAATTTTATGTCCAAGGGGTGGCCCAAAGCACTCAGGCCAGGGGGGATGAGACCCCTCATTTCAACGACTTCAGGATCACAATATACGACTTGCACGTACCGACAACCCATACGTACCAACATTCCCCGCCAACAAATAACAGAACCGGTGTAAAACTAACTGCAATGCATCTGCTGAAAATTCGTAAATATATTAATTCACAATCTTAGCTTTTTGGGATCCCAAAACGTAAGTGGAGGGATACCTATGACATCGCAAAAATGTCCGTCTGTCCGTGTGTCTGTCTGTCTGTGAACACGATAACTCTCGAAGGGAATGAGATATGAAACTTGGTGTGAGGATTCATTGAGTCAAGGGTAAGGTCAAGTTCGTAGATGGGCTATGTAGCTCTACATTTGTGGGTGGGGGAGGGGGTGCAAATTAAGGGACAAACAAGATATTTTTAAACAGCTAATGTGATAGTCGATTATGGAGTAAGAAGGCATGCTGAGCACGATAGCAAAAACCATTTTCTCGCTGGACAAGTAGTTCGTCGGGAATCCGGCAAAAACCGGAAAGTTGGTTAGAAGTAAAAGTTTTAATCTGAAGTTGATTAAATGGTCGATGTAGGGGTAAGAAGACATGCTGAACACGATGGTGAAAACCATTTTCTCGCCGAACAAGTAGTTCGTCCGGAATCCGGTGAAACCCGGAAAGTTGGTTAAAAGTAAAAGTTTCATCTGAAGTTGATTAAATGTTCGATTTAGGGGTAATAAGACATGCTGAATACGATGGTGAAAACCATTTTCTCGTCGGACAACTAGTTCGCCCGGAATCCGGCCAAAACCGGAAAATTTGTTAAAAGCTAAAGTTCGATTTGATGACAGATTAAGGGGTAAGAAGAGAGGCTGAGTCTGTATATGGATGTCCGGCAATTAGATATTTTGGTATCTTGGATTCATTGGGTCAAGGGTAAGGTCAAGTTCGTAGATGGGCTTTGTAGCTTTACATTTAGGGGTGGGGGAGGTGATTTAAAATTAAGGGGCAAAAAAAAATATTTTTAAAAGGTAATGAGATAGTTGATTTAGGGGTAAAGAGACATGCTGAATCCGAATATGAAAACTATTTTCTTCCCGGACAAGTAGTTCACCCGTAATCCGGTGAAAACCGGAAACAAAATTTGTCGACCAATTTTTGGCTATAAGATGTTTGGGATCCCATCGAAACCTTAGGTCTTGTTCATTTCAGCTTTCGCTAAAGAGGAAAGCTTCCAACACCTGTACCCAGGACAAATTAAAGCAAGCGTCGCAGGCGATTTTTTTTTTAATCTTCCTTTTTCTGGCAAGATTTAACTACTTACCATACAAAGTCTAGCCTTTAATGTGTTTTAAATCTAAACAAATCCAAGCTTAATCACCTAATAAATGACACACCGTTTTTGTGCGAACGAATTTTGTCAAACGCCGAGGAGCAGAGCGTCTTTCTGCGATCCCAATAAAAAGTAAAGAATATATGAAGTCACAAATCTGTCCGTCGAAAAAAGTGGCAAAACAGTGTCCATCGAGAATAAAGTAGACTAGACACAAAGCAGGAAAAGCTTTTCCTCTCGGAATTTTGGGCGCTTTTCTTCCAATTTTACAGCCAAAAAAAGTAATTTTCACGTTAAAGACATGCATAGGCTACTCAGAAACAAAACGAGAAAAACAGGTTTGCCGTTGCATTTAGAAAAATAAAAATCCAGATTTACGGACGTCACAAACTTTTGGTCTTCGTCTGACAGGAGTTTACATGTTCGACTTGACTTTTTATGTTTAAATAGTGGCTGCAACCAAATTTCCAGTTTCAGCCGAATTCGTGATGAACCATTTGTCCAGCAAGAAAACTAAGTTCAGATATGGATTCAGCGGACATCCTTACCCCCTCAATGAATATCTTATTAGCTTATAAAACATACATGTTTTTACCGTAAATTCGAAACCCCTCCTCTGCCTCTGAAGATAAGACTAAAGGACCCATCTACGAACTTGACCTGTACTTTACCAGTGAATCCTCATTGAAGAGCACCCTCGTTTGAACATTATATATCTACCCCCTCGACCTTCGATCACACTGGATCTCTCCGACGTCCATAGAATAAACAAATGAATCGTCGGCATCCACTCGAAGAGCTGTACTAGTTTGGGAATAAAGGGGTAGGGACTGCTATAGCCGAAAGTTCGTCGACACATTTTGACGGACAGACGGACGGACAGACGGACAACTTTCGCGATGTCATAGGTATCCCTCCACTTACGTTTTGGGGTCCCAAAAAGAGATCATTTTGAGTTGTAGGAGTGTCCTGATATTTTCCGAGACTGTGGAATTTTACGAAGGCTTTTTGGATGTGCTCTAACACTAGCATCGAAGCCAAAAGTTTACCTTTCGACTTGAATGAGCTATTCAGCGTCTGCAGAACCCGTCCTATCATTGGAAACGAATGTCGGGTATGTATCAAAATCTTCCTTGTCCTTTTCAAGCGTTGCACCCACCCCAACCTCGCTTTGTAATCGACATTTTTTCACTGTCCTGGATGCACATGCTTCGGAAGGGTTTCGCGGGTCTCCTGGCATTTGAATTCTGATGGCTTTCCATTATGTTTAAAAATGTCATGCCTTCTTTTCACTTGTAGTCCAAGTTTGACCCACAATCCATCCATGCACGTAACCTTGTCTCTCGCTTTTGGTTTATCAAGTTTATTCATACTATCCAGTCAGACATCCCTTTAACAACTAACCTATTGTAATTTTAACAGGCTAAAATCTGAAAGACCTAAGTGAGACAAATACAAATCACATTGGAACCGGTTTTACAAAACAGGTTTTAAAACAAGACGAATTGCTGCCATCATGAATCAGGTCTCCGACCTAACTGGGTCATGAAACCTGGTTTAAACGACTTGGCTTGCCTTTGACTGGGACGAATTTACGACTGAAGCTGGGTAGTGCCAAATTTTTTTTTTTTTTTAAACTACCCGGGTTGTCTTAGACTGAAATTAGGGCCTGAGTCCTCGGCGAGGCCAAAATAAACGACTGATGTGACCTAGCAAATCACCCCCCCCCCCCCCCCGTTCGGGCCACCCCTGTTTATGTCATACGTAGGTCAAGAGTGACAATTCACACTATTGTGCGGCATGTGGCAACCCTGGCTACTCTTTCACTCTGCTTGCTAGCATATTTACTGGCGATTGAAGCTTGTAATTAGGACACCTGCCAAAAAGCTTCCGACGTCATCAAGTACGTGCTACGACACACGCTTGGTTGGGATTCGCCGATTATTGACAGAGCGGAGTATTTTTCGCAAACTTTCTTTGTCACGCTTCCCAATGCATATGTTGGGAGATTAGTAAGAGAGATTTCAGTATCGGCAAATGTAGTAAAATCAGAAAACAAGAACTATCGCGAGGTATGGGATTTTCAGCTTTGAGACTGACTTCTGGGTGTTTGGTGATAACCATAAACTTGTAAATACCGAAAAACATTTCTCAGACCCTTTCTTGATTGTATTACATACAATCAGGGACCCATAAATTTCCTGTAACGACTCGCCATTCAGGGGGCTTGTCATTTCCTATGCTTCTATGTTGCTATGTTGCCCGAGCCTCGCCTAGTTTCCAAAAATTCCGCTTGGGTCGAATCGGCGTTCTTGCTCAGATAGACAAAATTGGTTGGGACTATTCAGCATGCCACCAGGTACCTAAGCTAGGACAAATGATCCAGGATACTCTTCCATCACAGAGAATATTTCTAGTTCAGCACAACAGTTTTGTCTATCTGGATAGTTGGGTATTTTATCCCCGTGGATATTTCTCGAACTATCTGACGCTCGGTCAAGAGTGCATCAGAAATCTCTTATTGACAAGCCCCCTGAATGGCGAGTCATTACAGGAAATGTATGCGTCCCTGATACAATTTAGGGAAAAAGTATAATTTAAAGTTTAGATAGATAGATAGATATATATAATGTTCAGCTTTCGCACTAAACATACACTACAAAAAGAAAATAATGATAAAAATAACAGGGCTAAACAACAACATCCCAGCCATCACTCGAGCAGTGCTTGGTTAATCTTCAGGTTTGAGAAGAGTGGGTCAATTGCATGCTTAACTAGCACATTATCCGACTTGTGGAGTCTCAAAAATAGGCTTGACGGTATATCTCATCAAATGTTAGACATCGCCTTGCGACCATTTCACCAGAGACACTGCAAATGGTGGGCAGTAAACCGAAAAGGGCTGAGATAGGACAATCAAGTTACCCATCACTTATTCTCTTAAAGAGGCTTGAAGACCCGATGAATATGCGTTACTTACTTGCTCCGCTATTCACGAATAGTCGGTTTTTGAATAGTGGACTTTCCCTGTCGGATTGTGGTACCTCTATGCGCTTGTACCTGTTTTGTATGCTTGACGAAAAAGATTTACGAAAAATTTCTGTTCAGGCACTAAGCAGCCTTCAACAAGATCATCGTTGCCAACTGAAAAGGCGCATTTATGGTGAGATTCAAAATTTCCGCGTCATAGTAGAATTTGCGCTGTGGGGACAGTTGTAGATACCTGAACGTCGCTATTAGAGCAGATAGTGGAAAATTAAAAAAATCCCTTGGGAGAATCCAGTTAATTCAGCCTATTCAACTGAATGATACAAACATAAGTTGGCTTTTCAGTTAAAGATGTTCCTTCAGCCCAAGTTGACTGCGAATCATATTTGACGGTGCAAAACGGATAGGCCAGCTACATTTTATTAGAGCTATGTTTCGGCCCTTCTTGGCAAGGGTCCCCTTCAGTTGAGCCTGGACCGTCGAACATTTTCAGTTAAACTTTAAAATAGAAGTCTCACTCCGGACTGGTCGATTATGACGCAAAGATTCAAAGACAGACGAAGAGGACGCGAGACTTTATATTGTTTTAATAGTCAGAAGCCTTCAAAAACATTTCCGATTAAACCTCTTTCGTAAACTATGTTTAATCAATCAACAAGGGGGCGGGTAAACGTTTTCAAATATTTACAAGCTTAAAATATTTACCCACAATTCAGTATCAAAGTTGAAAATCCTATACCTCTCAATGATAAATTATTTTGTGTATGCTTTTTCCGTTGTTTTGGGTACGCTGCAATCTTTCCATTGTTTGCTTCATCGCATAAGACCCATTTTCCCAACCGGCACTTCGTCTGTGCTAGCTACTTGAAAACATATTTCACAGTTTGCACCCTCGGGGCATATTGTAATTGCGAAAGCCGTGGCACATGCCTTCGCTTAACACAGGAAGCACAATGTTATTGAGCTACTCTGGACGAGCACCTGCCTTGTAGCACCAGACGGATCGGCAGCAAGAAAGTGGAAACATCCGGGTCGAACTTGCCAAGAGGGCAATTGGACACTTATCAGGGTATTCTTTGGGTCGTTGTGTGCCAATGACGCTGATAGTTATGCCTATTTGCTTTATTCAGTCCCTCTGGGGTTTTCAGAGGTGTTAAAAGCTTAACCGAAAAGGGACGAAATAGGACAGTCTAATTATCCATCACTTGTTCACATAAAGAAGCTGAATACCCGATGTTGCTCCGCAATTCACGAATAACTAATTTTCATATAGTGAAATTTCCCTGTCGGATTTGTGTTGTATGTTTGACGAAAACGATTTACGAAAAATAAGCGTTCACGCAGTGAGCCGCCAGCTGATCACTGGCCACTGACAATCCGCGTTTGTATTGAGATTCAAAATTTTCCGCGTCATAGTAGAAATTTCCGCTGTGAGAACTTTAAAACACATTACCGAAAGGAAGAAATACTGACAAATATTTACTTATTTGTTTTGAGTTTGTATTAGTATGTATGTATATATGTATGCATATACCAGCTAAATGTTTCTCTTTTTGTCTGATTTCCTTGTTAAAGTTTAACTGAAAGGGGCCGAGATGGGACAATCTAGTGACCCATCACTTATTCACTTAGGAGGCTTGAAGACCCGATGAAAATGCGGCACTTCATAGCTCCGCCATTCACGAATCGTCACTTTTCATAAAGTGGAATTTCTCTGTCGGACTTGTGGTACCCTACATGCGCTTGTACCTGTATTGTATGCTTGACGAAACCATTACAAAAACATAAGTAGTCATGCAGTGAGCTACCGTCCGCGAGTTGATCACTGGACACTGAAAAGCCGTGTTTTGAGGACGAGGGGCGTCACGCATAGGAGGGGGGAGTGTGGACACCCCCCCCCCCCCAATGTGTTCGCCAGTCGGTAAAAAATAACCGAATCGGCGCGGACCGCCGCGATTCTTCGTAAAAGCAGTCGATTTTTTTTCTTAGAAACAGTCGACTTTTCTTAAAAACAGTTGATTTTTGTAAAAATAGTCAATTTTTTTCTAAAAAACAGTCTGTTTTTTCTGGCAATCAGCCGATTTTTCGTAAATAGTCCTTTTTTCCACAAAATGAGTATTTTTTCTGGAAAAGTAGTCGGTAAAAATGACCAGCCAGTCGGTAAATAGCTTCCCCCCAAAAAACACTTTTTGGCTAGTAACGTCTCTGGTGAGGACGACCGTAGATATTCTGAACGCCATGCTAGAGCAAATAGTGAAAAATCCAGATAATAAAGGTTAACTTCAGACATCGAGATTGATATCGGAAAATAACACCGAGACGGTCATTGAAAATAACCTATCCGAGCCGAAGGTTATGGTATAGGTTATGAAAAATATCTACCAAGCCGAGGGCGAGGTTGATATTCTTAAATGGTCGTCGAGGTTGTTATTCTAATATGAGCCGCGATGGAGGTATGTTAACTATTATGACTTTTTCGAACAGGAACTTTGTTTAGGTAGTAGCCTACTCAATCTTCTTTGCTTGGTAGTGCTTATTTGCTACTTTTGTAGGGAATTTTTGTTTTGTGAAATGGCAACTTTAGCCTACTACAGAAATGTGAAAATGACTACTGTTGTGACCCGTGCATTTCAGATTATAACAATACAATCCTTATCCAACACCATCTTTATCGTTTGGGTCGAAGTAGATGCCATCTAGCGGCGGACTCCATCGATAGAATTTATCAAGGCGTACTCTTAGAGAGATAGAATTAATCAACCTTAAACCGGTGCTGCCACCGGTTGCGGAATTCTGTGATTTGTCATACATCTTCGTTTCTTCGACAAAGCGATCAAGAACTTTGCGACCGGTTCCTTACCAGTAATGCAAAAATGAAGCATAAAACTTTAGGGGTATAATTATGAAGATGATAAAGCGAGATTTCTCGTTGATAGTTGGTGAAAAGGACCAAGTTTCATAGGTGCCAGAATGTCATTGTTTTTTCCAGCCAAAAGTCACAGGTTCGATCAGAAAAAGAGGCAACACTGAATTTTGTATTAATGGACTGTTTAATCAGAGCAACATCAAGAAAAAAGACTGGTAATTGCTCAATAGCTGCCTTGTGAAGAGTAGAAGAAATAAGCTGAAGTAAGCTGGAAGTAATGTTGTTTCAGTTGACAAGTTGAAATTTTCATTAGGAATGTGATTGTAACAAGGTATGTCCCAGGGTGGTTGGCTAGGAAAGCAACATTTTCTTTCAGTTTTGAAAATTTTTTCTCTAAGTTTTTTCAGAATGTTTTCTGGATTATTTTTAATGTTTTTTTTGCTTTTCTTTGTGAAAGTGATGTCTTTTACCTCTTTTTTGGAGGTCAGGTTCTACTTTTCAGTAGTTGAGGAGAAGTGCTCGATGAACTTCTCCGGAAGTTGATACCTCTTCGTATCATCCTCTCTGGAGGCTGATACGATATCGTAACAGCCTCTACATAACTCATTGTCATGATATTACTACCAGTGGGACATAGGAAGATATACACTACATACCTGTTCGAGAAAAGTTATTGCAGTTTATTCAGTTAAATTATACAAAAATAAGTTTGCTTTTCAGTTAATCTTTATAATCTGTTTTCAGCTTGCCCAGAAGTGTGCTTCCGGGTCGCTCCCCTAGGTGATCCCACGGTCGTACCAAATCCTGGTTTGAACTCGCGACCTGTATGGGGCTGATCTAGACAACGCAAATGCTAGAATAACTCTAATTACTGGGATTGACTCCATAGTTCTCCCTTAGTTTAGTTTCATTATTTCGTATAAGTCCTTTTTTGTTACCTTTTTTTGCTATTGCCTCAAGACTTTTGTACTATAAATTATATTATTAAATTATTAAATTATAGCCTGTTTTATTTTCATAGAAGCAATGAAGTCACCGTCGGGAATGTCACGACGGCACCCACATCCGGTGTGCTTCCGGGATATGTAGAGACTGGTATGGTTCCTGAAGGTGATTTTCGCCGGGGGGGGGGGGAGAGGGGAAGGGTCGCCGTGGGTTTTTCGTCGGAACCCCTTAAACGTAGCTTTGGAGAAAGTTTTCTTTAGTTGGTGATCCCAATGATTATTTTCGACCAAGTGCTTTTTGATTTTTGGTATCATCACCATGGCTCCCAGCTTTTTTCGCTACTAAATCATTACTATTCTTACTACTACGTTAGTGGCATTTGTCCGGTTATAAGTAAGGAAGTAAGTTACTTATAACCCGCCATTCTGAAACACATTCTTCAAAACCACAACTTCGGCTACCTGCCTATTCCCATGTGGTTTTCGTAATCCTGACAACATTTTTCAAAAGGCTTTTGTTATGTCTATAGATGTTGCGCTCGAGTTTCATCACCTAACACATTTGTCGAAGTACATTAACAGCCTTGACTTGTACTGAGATTTCAAATAGATAATTCGGGATGTGTGGTGGTTTTTATCGACATACGAGAGTGTAAACGAAATTTTCTTTGTCAACATCTCAATCTATTATCATAATTTGTTGAAACTATAATACGACCAACAAATGACATGGGGAGAAGAAAGTTGCTTCATGCAGGGGATTCCTTAGATCAAATTAAGTTTCAGTTTAATTCGAATTCGTTTTCAATTTAATTCAAATTCAATTTGCAGGCTAGATGGATAATTGTGAGTTGTTATGTAAGTTTTATTTATTAGTATTAGTAAATCGCATCAAAAATTCTTAGGACTTAATAAGTTTTGTTAATTTTTGTCTGTTGTTTATTGTTTGGCTAAAAATTGAAATATAACCTACCTACCTACCTATTTAGCCTACGGTCAGATTGTTTACCAGTATGACTACGAATGAAAGATTAGGGTAAGGTTAGAGTGCTATGTGGTCTTTACCTTTGTCCGATATGTGGGAAAATTTATTAATGTATTTTCTAGGTGGTTCCCAAAATCACCAGGACCTTATTGCCCACATTGAGAATTCCCAGGGTTCAAAATCCCCACGATTCAGAATGCCCACAAGTGAGGTCAAAGACTCCGAAATCGGAATTGGCCAAAAAGCCGACAGTATAAAATGCACACAGGGGAGGCCAAGGCCGTCCTTGTTAAAGAACAGAAGAAATGTCATATACAACTGTTAGCGAAGCCCAAATCTCCAGTCAAATTGTACCATGAAGGTAAGAATAAAATATTCCTTGAGCCCAAGCTGACTTTGAAACATTTGTTCAAATAATGTACACAACGGGTACGTTAGCTACGATGCTTTATCAGCAATATTTTGGCCCGGCAGTATAAAAGGCAAGAATTGTTCCTTTACTGGAGATAACAACAAAATGGCTGTTTGATATTGAGTTCGTCTTTCAGAATTCGGCTGTGAATAAAAGTCTTACAAAATTCAAGATCAGAATTTGTATAAAGCATGTCCGTACGTGTGTCTCTTAGGAAGATACAACACTCAGATAGGCTTGCATATTTTGGTCAGGCTTGCTGTGCAAGGCCTTTGGTCATAGTACAGGTGCAGTTCATCAGATTTACTACGGACTGAACACCGTAATTCAATCGTGGGCATTTTGAACCGTGACCATGTTGTGCCGTCTGCATTTGAGTCGTGGGCATTTTGAACCGTGGGCATTTTGAGTAGTGGGCATTTTGAGTCGTGGGCATTATGAGTATTAGCCTATTTTCTATTTACTGGGTGAATTTCAGGAATTTTATTTCACGAATGTCAGATGTTGACGTTCAGAACGTCTGTAAATGTCAGCTGGACTTATAGTTGTATATATTGTTTGCTCTTGTAGAGAGACTGAAGCGTCGACCTGAGGAAGGAAATATATGTCAAAATGGCGTGGATGGAGGAATGGCTTAAGAGATCTGGGAAGACTTATTTAAGTTGACCTGAGTCACAAGGAAAGCTTATTCGTACAAAGATGATGAAGTTATGGTTTTGTTTTGTTGCTCCCAGGGTCCTTTGAGCTTTTATGTAACACATCTTATCTTGCCTCATTCCTTCGCCCCAAGATTACTGCTAATTATAGCGCTAAAAGGATACGTCAGCTGATTTTGTTCGAGCGATATTTCGGCCCTTCTTGGCAAGGGTCCTTTTCAGGCTCAAACTAGGAAAGTTGATGACAGGTTCTTTTTCCTATCTTGAGACTGAAGAGGACCCTTGTCAAGAAGGGTCGAAATATTGCTCAAGTATAATCAGCTGACGGATCCGTTTAGCGCAGACGACCAACTGCACTGTAAAGTATAGTATCTGCTACTGGGATTAATATGATATGATTTATTTGCTTAAAGCCCAAGGGCCATCGCATACAAAAACAAAAAAAAACAAAAACACCAACAAATAAACAAATCTCTCCCCCCACAAATCCTAATTACAGAAACTCTTCCCTGTGATTCCACCCTAACCGCAAAAACCTTCCAAGTTGTCTAACCCCAAAAACACTTTTATCCTTAAACTTTTCAACCAACCAACCTTCCTCAAAAATTCTCTACTGAGATAAGATTATTTCTAATTCGGATTAAGCTTATCCCAGTAGAGATGAGATTAATCCCAGTAGCAAATACTCCGGTTAACTTTAATCCTTTATCGGATAAACTTTTTACAGTGTGGGGTCAAATATCAAAATAAATACCTAGAACACCAACATAAAGAAACCAAAGAGGTAATCACTTGGGGAGAATTTACAGTGCAATAGGCTATGCCCAGCGCCAAATTGGCAAACTGATCCGCACATGAAAACTTGCCATCACCACCAGGGGGGTGTTCTCAGAAGGCAGGGCTCGTGTCGTAATTTTGCGGTAGAAAAGGTGTGTCGAATTGTGAAATGCCGTAAGAAATGCATGTAATAATCTCAGTAACAATTATTCAGTGATGGTTGATTGTTTTCGTGGAAGAAAGTTAAGATTCCCGGCGTCACCTAACCACATAAACACACATCAGCTGACATATACCTTTAGCGCAGACGACCAACTGGGGTCAAACATCAAAAGAGCGAAGAGGTTTGCAATTAACAATCTGAAGGATGTGAATGTATGCTCGTTTTTTTCAACGTTTGTGGCACTTTTATGGAAGGCTCAAGTTTGCTGCCGCAGGGCCATATCCAGGGATTTCTTTCGGGGGGGGGGGTGTCCCCGCAAGTTTCACCTAATCCATACCTAACAGTGGAATATGAACGCATCAAAGGTTAAAGCCTATAAGAACGAGTATTTTGCATGTTTCTGGGGGGGGGGGGGAGGGGGCAGTCAAATACGAATCCTCAAATTTTGGGCATGGTGCCCCAACCTGGGGCACCATTCCCTGCAGACGGGCATGGTTTTCCCATAAAATTTTGTTGCCAACTGTTGATCTGACTTGGAAATTTTCTTTTCGAACAGATTTTTGCTAAAGGGCTGGTGCCCTAACGTATGAGCACCATGTCAGACTTTGCAGCAACATATCAACAAATTGAGGATTTGTGTATGACTGGGGAGGGGGAGGGGTCGAACCCCTACCCGCGCCCCGAATGCAGCCTTGTTTGCTTGTATCACATATCACTTTTCGTGCTCTGTCGGATGTGTGTACCTAAATATTCATATTGTAGAATTACTTATGATAATAAATAGTGCCTGAGCCTAAACGGTATATATAAACAGTATAGTTTGAGCCCCTGTTCAAGTAATAACAGTTCTGTTTTCCACTTGTAACCAGTAGAGGTGAGTGTACCGAAGTGAACTTTCGAAACTCATTTGTGATGCTAGCGAGACAGTGTTAAGACGGGTGCCCCATTTCAGGTCGTCACGTTTCATTGGCATCAGTTTCACACAGCTGGAAACGAAATAAAAGTCTATCGAAAAGGTTATAGTCCATGATTGTGCCAAGGAGGTCAGTCACGACCGAAGGGCACTCTTAAGCAAGGTAAGATACAATCAGATTATCACTCCATCGGATAATAGTAGAAAAGTGGGTATAACACTATCTAAACTCCAGTAATGGAAAGGTGCAGTGTTGGGTTTAGTATCCTGGGTTGTCTGATTACTAGATAGAACTTGATTTGGATGAACTTGAATAGAAAATAAAAATCCTAGAATTTTATGTTTTAATTACGATACACTATGGCCAGTGAACACAAGGGCCTACTTAATAGGGTCAGAGGCGTTACTAGCCAAAATGTTTGGGGGGGGGGGGACGAGGCATTTAACGACTGGCTGGTAATTTTTACCGACTTTTTCTGCAGATAAAAAGACTGTTTTCAACAACAAAAATGTAATTTATGAAAAAAATCGACTGATTTTCAGAAAAATCAGCTGATTTTCAGAAAACCGACTATTTTGACGAAAAATCGACCAATTTTCAGAAAAACGACTCCCCCCCCCCCCAGTCGTGACGCCCCTGAATGGGGTAGAACTTACTTAAAATGTTGCATAGATGTTTAAATTTTCTTCGTTCTTTCTCGATTCATCACTTTTATTAGATCTTACACTGCAGAAGTTTCATAACAGGCAACAGAAGGATGCGTGGTTTCAACAGACAATGCGTAACAGACAACACTTCGGATGTTGTCTGTTGTGTTTGAAAATGTTTTGCATAATAAGCGTTGCCATAAGGAAGATCCGAAAAATCGCCAAAAAGCATCTGCTGAATTTTCAGACATCAAGGAGACAAACAAAAAAGGCAGTAGATGCTTTTTTTGCTGTTTTTTGGCTCTTCCTGGCAATGATTGTTCTGCATAACGTTTCATGTATAGCATTTTCCAACGCAACAGATAGCATCCCAAGTCCCTCTCTGTTGAAACCGCACATCCTTATGTTGTCTGTTATGAAACTTCTGACAGTGTAGATTTGTTTTAATTTCAGCTTTGAAGATTTTCGAAAAAATGTTAAATAACATAAGATAACTTCCGTAATGGATGACAACATGTACTCAATAACAACAGGTAACTGAAAAAACATATAACAGAACCGGCCATACTCTGGGGATAGGTCAGAGCAGGGTCACAGCCAAAAGACGGCCCAAAAAATCCCTGAAATCGAACCAGTCCGGACTAAAACCAACCAGTAACGGGATAGTCTTATCCCAAGAAATCTTGTAAGTTACAATGAATACGCTAAGTAGCGTATTTATATTTTACGTTTGATCATTCTTACGGTCGAAGCTAGTTAGTTTGACGGCACTGTCTAGGTAACCGGGAGCCGTACTTTTTGTCCTACGGGCTACGGAACCGGTAGTTCTCACGGAAAACAAACCAAATGAGCTGCGATTCCGGGATCTGACGTCATTTACTAACGGAAACCTGTATGTGCTGGCTCCCATTCCGGTAGTAATTGGATGTAGCTCACGGAAACTTCATCGCACCAGCTTCTCGTCCGGTAGTCTCACGGAATTGTGTACTCAGAAGCTAGGGAGCCGGTAGTTGATACCGGAAACTGTAGAATTGGAGTTTATGTTCCGGTAGTGTCTACGTGGAATATAGAACTCACGGGATAGTTTGGATGCGAGCTAGGATGCTCTCATCCTAAGTTTCACTGACTTGAGAAAATAACATGGGAAAAAACCCACTACCGGAAGCCATATATTGAGAGCTAAGGTATCGGTAGCAACAATTATTTGGTTGAAAATGACCGGCTCACGGACACAGATGTCTATTAGCTAGGGTTCCGGTAGTGCAAAAAAAAAAAAAAAATTGAACTCACGGACCCATGTCAGTGCAAACTAGGAAACCGGAAGTGAATATCTTTAACTCACAGAACCCGGATCCTGCGGGCTAGGGTTCCGGTAATGCCAAAAATTTAAATTACAACCTCATTGAAGTTGGATTACGTAGGCTGTACCGGACCCAAAGTCCATATTGACACGTGTCCGTGAGTCTGTAATTTTAATTTTGGCACTACCGGAACCCTAGCCCGCAGGAGTTGGGTTCCCTGAGTTAAAAATATTCACTTCCGGTTTCTAGTCTGCACTGACATGGGTCCGTGAGTTCAATTTTTTTTTTTTGGCCCTACCGGAACCCTAGCCCATAGCCATCTGTGTCCGTGAGCTGGTCATTTTAGTTGTTCCTACCGGTATCTTAGCTCTCAATATACGGGTTCCGGTAGTAAATTTTTTACCATGTTATTTTCTCTAAGTCAGTGAAAATCCCGGCATCCTAGCTCTCATCCAAATTATTCCGTGAGTTCTGTATTCCACGTAGACACTACCGGAACACAAGCTCCAATTATACAATTTCCGGTATCAACTACAGGCTCCCTAGCTTCTGAGTACACAATTCCGTGAGACTACCGGACGAGAAACTGGTGCGATGAAGTTTCCGTGAGCTATTTCCACTTACTACCAGAACGGGAGCCAGTACATACAAGTTTCCGTTAGTCAATGACGTCAGATCCCGGAGTCGCAGCTCATATGGTTTGGTTTCCGTGAGCACTAACGGTTCCGTAGCCCATGGGACATAAAGTACGGCTCCCGGTTCCCTAGACAGTGCCTAGTTTGACAAGAATAATGTTTGCTGTACGTTATATTTGAGACATTGTCTAGGGAACCGGGAGCCGTACTTTTTGTCCTACGGGCTACTGAACCGGTAGTTCTCACAGAAAACAATCCAAATGAGCTGCGATTCCGGGATCTGACGTCATTTACTAACGGAAACCTGTATGTGCTGGCTCCCATTCCGGTAGTAATTGGATGTAGCTCACGGAAACTTCATCGCACCAGCTTCTCGTCCGGTAGTCTCACGGAATTGTGTACTCAGAAGCTAGGGAGCCACTAGTTGATACCGGAAACTGTCTAATTGGAGCTTATGTTCCGGTAGTGTCTACGTGGAATATAGAACTCACGGAATAGTTTGGATGAGAGCTAGGATGCCGGGATTTTCACTGACATGGGGAAAAAATCCACTATTGGAAACCATATATTGAGAGCTAAGATACCGGTAGCAATAAGTATTTTGTTGAAAATGACCAGCTCACGGACACAGATGGCTATTGGCTAGGGTTCCGGTAGTGCCAAAAAATAAAACAAAAATTGAACTCACGGACCCAAACCGGGAGTGAATATTTTAAACTCGCGGAACCCAGCTCCTGCGGGCTAGGGTTCCGGTAGTGCCAAAAATTAAAATTACAAACTCATGGAAGTTGGATTCCCTGAGCTGTAACGGACTCAAAAGTCCGTATTGACACGTGTCCATGAGTTTGTAATTTTAATGTTTGGCAGAGATTTTTGTTGACAGACCCCTGTGGTAGGCTACTCCAAATTCTATAGGAAATTCATCTGAAAGCTCGCCAACTTGCCTACAAGAGAGACTTCTCTTGGACAGGTAAGAAGCAAAAAAACCAAGTGTCTTTTTTTCAATGCCATACTGTTTCAGTTTATCAAGCAAAATCCCATGGTCAATTGAGTCAAATGCTTTACAAATATCAATAAAAACTCCACAAGCGTGTTGACTAGTGTCAAGAGCGTCATTGATCGACAAAAGAAGATTATGGATAGCAATCTCAGTTGACCGATCTTTCTGAAATCCAAACTGATTTTCACTGATTATTGAATGGTTTACTAAGTAAGAAGTAAACTGCTTGTGAACGACTTTCTCAAATAATTTACTAAAAACAGAAAGAATCGAAATCCCTCTGTAATTATTTAGAATATCTCTTGCACCACCTTTGTGAAGAGGAATTACGCGAGCTTTTTTGATAATATCAGGGAAAACACCTTGATCAAGGCAAAGATTAATTAAAAAATTCTGTTTGTTGTTCTGTTTTTATACTACATGGAGCTCCATATGAACAATCCAAAGTTAACCATAAAAAATCTCCACTTTGCGTCAATCCACGTTCTCTCGTTCTCTTGACTTGCCGTGGTCCTAAACGCCTCGCAAAATGGTCTGCAGTTCACGAAACTATATTCTTTTGCTGTATTTTGGGTAAATGAAGCTCTACATGACAGTCCAAAGCTAACCGTAAAATCTCAACTTTGCGTCAATCCACGTTCTCTAGCTTCCTTGACTTGCCGTGGTCCTAAACGCTTCGCAAAATGGTCAATAGTTCATGAAACTAAATTTTTTGGTATGTTCTTACTAGTGAAGCTCTACACGACAGCCCAGAGCTAGCCAGACAAATCTACCTTTGCGGCACCATACATTCTTTCGCTCCCTTGACTTGCCTTGGTCCTAAACGCTCCGCAAGATGGTCACCAATCCGTGAAGTATTTTGTTATCATGTTTTTACAAAATTAAGCTCTATATGACAGTCTAAAGCTAACCATAAAATCTTCACTTTGCGGAACCTTACATTCTTCCGCTCACTTGACTTGCCGTATCCTTCACGCTTTGCAAAATGGTCACCAATTCACGAAGTTATATGTTGTTGTTATTTTTACTAAATGATGCTATATGAAATCCAAAAGCAAACATAACAAATACGCAAGCGCTCAAACGTGGAGTGTTACAGTAAAATCTTTATCACATCTTATATACGAACAGCGTTAGAACCAAGACATTTTACATCCCCAATAACCAAACAAATATAGAACTAACCGAATTTGAAATCATCCCGCTTTTGCAAGAACGGTCCCAATTTCAATACTGAATGTCTTGCCAGCCAGCCTTTCCGACCCTTGAAGCCTCTTTTCAATTAGCAAGGTAATAACAAGTGCAATAGACCAAACCGTAGCAGCCTACTAATACCCCCTTCGTCACAACCTCATTAAGAACGGCATATCATCGATCATATGACAAAACCGCCCAGTTTCCAACTTCTCATTAAGTACGTCGCGTGGTTTTCTTTGCTGCTCTTACACCAAAAGCCCCATCTATACATATCTATCCACAAGTATTCAAGAGTTGAATTTGAGACCTGTACTTCATGAATTTAACTTATGGGATATCTGGGCCCAGTTGCCCATGAACGGGAGGGGGGGGGCACACATGGAAATATATTCCCAACCCTAAGATCTAAAAGCACAAGGAATATCATCGCCTATCTCCAGTTATTGTCAAAAAACATTAAAAATCGGCAACCTGGGCCCCATAGCCCCTGAACCAAGTGGGAGTGGGGATTAGGATCCTCCAAAAGCAAAACGAGACCCCAATGCTCACGAGCCTACCAAGTATCAACTTCAAACCTGTTGATTCCTGTCACGGGTCACGAACTTGACTCTTGGGCAATCTTGGCCCAGTTTTCCATGAACGGTGTGGGTAGGGGAAGTGTAACTTTAAAAGTAATTTCCCAGCCCTAGGATCTACCAGTACAAGAAATTGCATCGGCCTTTGTCCAGCTCTGGTAAAGTTCATTATTCAGTGAGCAATCTGGGCCCATTTGCACGTGAACCGGATGGGTATGGGGGTGGGACCGCGAAAAGGCACAACTATACCCCAATACCCACAAGTAGTTTGAACTTGATACCTGCACTGGTTCACGAGTTATGAACTCCGCAAAAACGGTGAAAACTGAAAACCGAAAGCTGCTACAGCGCTCGCAAGAGTGGATTGTTCATTAATAAACACTCCACTAAAAATCCATCCAGAGCTCACCACAAGAATCTCCACTTGGCTTTATCCCACGTCTCTTGCTCCTTTGACTTCCCGTGGTCCTAAACGCTTCGCAAAATTGTCATTACTTCTTGAAGGTGTTTTCTGTTTTCATGTTTTTAGTAAATGGAGATTTTACCAAACCACAAAAATCTCCGCTTTGTGTTTTCCCACATTCTTTCAGTCCCTTGACTTTCCATGCTCCCAACTTACGCTTCACACAATAGTCATCACTCATGAAGGATTACTAAATGGAGCTGTGGATAAGAATCCAGTTCAGTGTATATTACTTTATTGTCATACTCCGTATGACAATAAGTCAATAACCCAAAACTAACAATACAAATCTTCACTTGGCTTTGTCCCACGTTCTCCCGCTCCCTTGAATATTTCTGGTCCTAAATTACGCTTCACAAAATGGTCATCACTTCGTTCTGTTATTATGTTTTTACTAAATGGAGCTCTATATGACAATCCAAAGCTAACCATAAGAATCTCCACTTTGCGTTATCTGTTACCTCAAATTAGCGTTGCGTTTCCGATGACTGAACCGCCCAGGAGTTTGCTAGCCTCCGGTATTCAGCAATGCTACAGAAGGATCAGTAGGTGCTAAGCAGTGGAAGAGACATAACCAGAAAGTATTTAAAGAGCAATTTGACCTCTGTTGATGAGCAGATCATAACAATTAAAGTGGCCTAATGAGTAATCAGATGTGCAAGCAAGACGGATCAAGAAGTAAGTGGAAAGTTTTGTTCAATTTACGTTAGTGCGCATAGTTCGAACTTAGAGCAAAGTGTAGTAATTGCTCGTCGGCTAGGATACTTTAAGTTTTAAGCATTGGTCGTATTGACCGGATTTCCGGGCAATAATTGAAAATATGTACGATTTTTTTTTTTTTTTTAGAACTGATCAATGTGTAAAAAATATGTAGTGGTACTTGTCTATTTCATTTCTGAGCCTGCTTGTCTATTTCCAAAGTCAACGTACGTAAAATAAATAAAACAAATAAAAGTGAAGTTTGTTTATTACTCTAATCATCGAAAAGGGAACGACCTTGTCAACTGCGGGAACCACTTTACATCTCCCGTGGGCGCCGGCTGGGCACTTGATGTGAACCTACTTTGTCAGTGCGTAACCCCTTAGTAGAGTGTGTAAGATTAAAGAGGTTTCTTAGCTACTGTTACCGCTTAAGTGTAAGGGCGATCTACCTAGTACAAATGTAGAGCTTGTCATTTTATCAAGCAGGCTGGCATTTAGGGAGCATTTGCGCTGGACGATTTTGAAGTGTGTTGACCAAAAAGTGATTGGGGAAAACGCAGTGTTACCAGGCTGTAAAGTTTCATATTGCACGTTGCTATCTCTCTAGCTATCACGTTTTATCTCTGGAGTGCGGGTGGAAACGAATACGGGTGGTTTCTAACGCAATCCTGTTCAAGGCTGTATTGCTTTTTCAGTTTTTATGACCTTCATAAAAGTTCATTGTTGAAGTATGAGTATTCGGTTTGAACTTAAAACATCTTTGCTTACTCTTTCCGTGGGTGTTGTGAACTCTAAAGGACCTCTCTGTAAGCTCATTCCGGCCTCATGCAGCATTGAGGTCTATGGACTTGAGGTATCTTCTGGTAGTTTGCCATTTCTGCCTTCCATTTTAGTTTGGTGATTGGCCGACTTAAAACGGTTCTTTAAACGACTTGCTTGTCCACTCACTGACTTGCGTAAAGAGCCTTTCAGCTGATGACCGTATCCAGTGGGTCGACTTCATTCGCATGGTAACGATAGTCGAGGTTCCTTGCCCAGACTGAAGTCTCCTTCCTTTCTTTCTCGTAGTGGCAGCTATTTCGTCTATCTGCGAAAGTTTAGTCGTACGAGTCAAATGACGAGTAGCTCAGATACTACTTCGTCTGTCTATGAAAGCTATAAGTTGTTCTTACCTTCTACCTCAGCTATTTGCAGCTGTTCTCAAGGTTCCCTGTGCTGTCTGATATCCTTTAACTACACACTCCTTCTTTTCCTCCTTTCGTTCTGAGTGGCAGCTATTTCTTCTATTTGAGAAAGTTTCAGTCGTACGAGTCAAATGACGAGTAGCTCAGATTCTACTTCATCTGTCTACGAAAGCAATTAGATGTTCGGACCTTCTACCTCAGCTATGTGCAGCTGTTCTAAAGGTTCCTTACGCCGTCTGATATCCTGTGCTACATACTCCTTCCTTTCCTCCTTTCTTTCTTGTAGTGGCTTCTACTTCGTATATCTAGGAAAGTTTCCGCCATTCGGGTCAAATGACGAGTAACCCCACGTGCAGCTGTCCTTCGTCGCCCGATGTTCCTGACAAAAGTTGTCACGACAGAAAAAAAAATCAGTTCTTAAGATAAAATTTGATTTTAAATACATCGCTAAAATAGAAAGCGGTGAAGCCCCGCGGCAGGAATATTTTGTGATTATTGTAGCATTTTTTGAATGTGAAAATCACCAAAATTGAATATTCTGATGATCCAAAGAAATAAATCACCAAATTTGATGATGAATCTCAAATCTTGGCAACCCTGTTCTTAACTGACGAAAATTCATTCTAGTACATTCCAACTATTTAGTTCTGTTCGTCGTGCCGACCAGAGTAGAAATGGCTCGGTCCAAGTGCACTCGAACTCTTCTTTCTCTATTTTTCTCTGATTAGCACATCAGTCAGTCTTTGGCATTTATAAGGCGTCTGTTTGCTTATGCTTCCGTTCAAAGATACGTACATCAAGAGACTTGGACTATCGATTCCAACCATAAGGACACGTGAAACTTCGGTGGTCTCTTTGTTCCACTGAGGAAGAAACGCCGCGCGGAGAACTTTGCTGGTGATGACCTGGACCTAATTCGTGAAATGATATCTTAACAGGGGAATCGGAGCTGGAAATTGTGTGTTAGATTGAGCTGATGGACGCCGATGAGACACGGCTGGGGTGAGAGTACGGGTAACATGTCCCAGACCGCGCGCGACTTAAAGTTTAACCCAAAAGGGCTGTGACAGGACAATCTAGATACCCATCACTTATTCACTTAAAGAGGCTTGACTATGAAATGACCAGAAATACCGATTTGTTTCCGTACCATTACTTACCATCGACTCTATCCAGCCTTCCTGCTCTCCGACGCGGCCGCTGGGCGCAAAATATTTGAAAACTGGACGCGCCGTGGTTCGAAAGTTGGAAAACTAAGCCAAATGAAAGAAGACCAAAACAGAAGATAGATCTGATGGTCTACCATGTCTTCCAAGATGAAAAATATCACTTTCAAGCTCCCCATATCCTTACATCTGAAAGAGTTGTCAGCGGACGTTGAGGATTCCGGCAAAGTTTTCGTTGCATGACGGGCAAACTCGGAACGACTGGACAAGTGCTAAGAATTCTTAGGCACAAAACGAAACAATGGCGAAAAGCAGGGATTCTAGCCTTATAACTCCATATGTGAGCTAGGGATAATATAATTGGCAATATAAGAAAGAGGGTTTCTTTAAGTTTATATTAATCGATCTTAGAGCAAGAAAAGCTATTTATGTTTTATCCAGAGAAGCAAATATTTAAAGGAACCCTCGCAATATTTACTCTTCAACTTATAGTATTTTAGTATATTTGAACTAGGTTGTGCTTTCAACAAATGACCCACGGTGTTGGCTGTTTTAATCCATTTACGAGACCCGTTGACTTATAGCGAAGACATGGAAACAATTTACATAACCGTTTTTTCTGATGGAAAAACTTCTCCCAGACAACCGTCGACAGCGTGATACACATCGAATGTAACAAAACACGGCAAGTGAGAAAATCAGCGTGGCTCTGTTAAAGGGGTTAGAATGTACCGTACGAAATTGGGGTCTCCGGGTTTAGAAATTTATGGAGTTATTATGGAAGCAGGTTGCGTTATTATTATAGGTAAGACAGGTTCTTTAAGTTTGATTCTTTTAGCGTGTCAACGAAACAATACGAAACAGGAGATTTGTTGTAGTAAAACGGATGATGAATTGCGAGTATGGGAAGGAATTGGCCTTGTAAATGGCACTAGTGCTTAGAGCTATTACCTAACGTTATCACCCTCTCTGTTTGATTACCGCAAACTCTGCGGTCGTGAGGAGACCACAGATACAGCGCTGTAATTTCAGCACCCTTTCTATCTATAGGAAAGGGCTACATGTCAAACTCGATTCCGGATGTTTGGAACGTTATTCTAGACAAATATGTAGGCTGAAATATGCTTATAAGCTCGTCATGGTAATGGCTTTAAAGGTGAATAATATATATATATATATATATATTTGTATATAATATGCCTGACAAGAAGGCAAATCTTTTCATTTTTTCTTTACTACCGATGAAATATTTTTGAACAATCAGTATTTATTGATTGATTGAAAGGAAAGATGATTCGAGTTTAGCCAGGCGCGGATGGAAAATATCAAAGGCCGAACAGCAAAGCTAGACTTAACAGTTTTCTAGGGGACTTAGGGCCCACTTAGAAGGGCCTAAGCCTGCGTAAATGATGTAAATGTGGCTCGTTGTACATACGGAATCAAGACCCTAGGATCGTGAATTCCATTTGTTTTGTGACACAGCGCATGAATAAAAAACAGAAGAATAAGAATAACAAAAAGAATAAATAGAAGTAAGAGTAGTTAAGAATAACAAAAACATTTCTGATCAAAAGAGTTCTAAATGCCTGAATCGCCATAAATAAATGAGCTACGGTTGAAGTATTCCTTCAGCAAAGCTCCTGTCAATCATTTTTCGCCGTTCTAAACGAATTAGTCAGCAGATATTGCATTTCGGCCCTTCTTGACTAGGGTTCAGCGAGAAACGACTTACTCAATATTTGGCATACGGCAAGAGACCAGGAGGCAGGGACTCATGTACTCCTTGCAAAACAAGTGAGCAGCCCCTCAGGGTTCACTCCAGGACGTAGCGAAAACTGTAAATTAAGTTGGTTCATGTTTCAAACTACTGTCTGAAGAGGCCTTTTCCATGTCGAAATATGATCTAAGCTGACGAATTTGTTTAGTGCCCCGAAGCACAAATAAACAGACCATAGAGAGCTTAAGACAATATGTCTGAAAAGGACTTGAGAAGAAAATAAAGTGAATTTGCTTGCATTCACTGTTTAGATTTGTTATAGTTATCTTGGATTTTTTAAATGGGGCCTGTTCAAGTTAAATTCTGTTCTGGTATGCAATTGGTCGGAGTTTTGCAATCTAGTTAATTTTTTTGCAGCAAAATATGAGAAAAGATGTGAAAAAAAACAACATAGTATGTTTTACAACAGTATTTACAACAGTAGCTGTTAAAGAGCTTTACAATCTTAGTTCCTTTTTTTGCAGTTCAATTCTGGAAAATATGCCAAAGTAATAGTTATGCCCAAGGTGCTGTGTAATTCCTCAGCATCCTATCTATTAGTCCGTTTCACTGAGAATACCCATAGGCGATTGGACGAGAGTCAATTCGGAAATCGTGACAAACCGATCATGCAGCCTTGGCCTCGAAATATATGTATCAGATACCAAATCGCCGAGATATTGCACTGGAATTGTAATGGGTAGGATGCCTATTGTCTAACAAATAACTCGGATTTGATAGGAGAATATTTTCTCACTGATTTTCATGAATGAATTTAGCCGAGAGTGCTTGAATTGCCTTTGTGCCAACAGCAAAAATAACGGGGACAGTTCTTTTGCGGGTGGGAACGAGGGGATTAGGGAGGTTCCTGAAATAGTTTTTCTTTTAAATATATTGATTGTTTAGTTGTTGCACTGTCAGAAGTTTGATAAGAGATAACACAAGGATGCGCGGTTTCCAACAGACATATAACATATAACACTTGGGATGTTATCTGTTGTGTTTGAAATGCATAACAAGCTTTGCTAGGAAGAGCCAAAAGCGAAAAAAGCATCTACTGATTCTATTCCTTATCGTCATGATGTCGGAAAAATCAGCAGATGCTTTTTGGTGGTTTTTCGGCTCTTCCTGTGTAACGCTTATTATGCATAACATTTTGAAACATAACAGACAACATCCGAAGTGCTATCTGCTACGCATGATCTGTTGAAACCACGCATCCTTGTGTTATCTGTTATGAAACTCCTGACAGTGCGTGATGTCGATATGTGATTCCGCTACTAAGCGATGGGCTTTATTTTGAAATTGTATCATGTCATTTCATTTATTATGAGCTTGATCATCAGAGAGCGCCTTGGAATAGGGTGTCAAGCAGCCTGTTCCCTTCAAACAGTTTTTTCAGTTTTTTTGGGGGGGGGGCGTAGAGTAGAGTTTTATTCATAAAAGGTATCTTTCATAGCGCATGCGCCAAGTTTGACCTTCACGCCAAAAATAATGACACTAAAATATAAATACGCATACAGTCAATCAATTCGTCATTTCAATAACAATCATAACACAATGCATAAAATATGCCATCGGCCTCTGCAAAGCTCGTCTGAAACAATGTTCACTGTAGACTCTTTCGGGAAACAATTCGCCAAGGAATCCTTGAAAACATTAATAGAGTCACTTATTACTAAAATTGATTTTAAAAAAGGAAGTGAAACATTTACTCTTGTACATTGTGTTCTGCGAATTTAATCTTTACGTCAAACGTAGTTTCAGTGGAATACATGCATAAAATAAATCAAAATATAGTTAAAATCCAAAGCTAAGTCATTCAAAAATCTGTCCTCCCGTTCTTGCCATGCAGTCTAGTCCGTTTGCCTCCTCCCTACCCTTTCTACTTTTCGCATGCAGTGGTTTTGTTGTCTGAAAGATCTCTTTTTTCCATCTTATTTTGTTTTCATGTCCATTCGTTGCTTCCGCAATAATTTCCACACGTAACATCCGCAAGTTCCGTCTGCATGCCTCCGTATCCCTTCCAGACTGTCTGCGTCTGAAGTTTGCCACCCTCTTCATATCACCCCAGACACCATTAGTCCAACTCGCGCTACCCTTTACGTTGCATATCTTTTCACCATGGGATTTCTAATTAGCATTATAGCAAAACATCTGTTGGAGTAGTGACAGAACACCTGTATATCTTGGAGTTGAGTCCACTTCGGGTGTGCTAGAAGTCTGCGGCTAGGAAAGAAAACTCTTATCAGATTCTTTGACACGTTTGGCTGATGAACTGAGCGTCTAATTTTCTGTCGACCGAGGCTGGATCAATTTCAGCGACGACTAGACTAGAAATGTGTGACAGTAACCGGAAGAAATAGGTCTCCTTTTTTCTTTGTGTCCTTTTGCCCTTTCTCTCTTCCATTTTGTCACGTAAGTCTGTCTTTAATTCGATTTTCGAACACTTACCTTTCTATTATACTCGTACCTATATACCTCACCTATGCACTTGCATATTATCCCAACTCGACGTCAATTTCCTTCCTTCAGCTCAAGCTCAGCGGACGTATGCTTCCACCCCTTACTTCTCTACTCCGGCGAAAATTGACGCCTCGCCACCGTTTATAACAGCTTTGGAGTAACATGTTCACTTTCCGCAGTCTTTTTGCCTCTTTGGTTCCAGAGATCCTGTAGAGAGCACGAGCCAGTCTGGAATTCCACTGGAAAGGAATCGTCGAGCGCTTACCGTCGTGATTGATGCGTAGCACATTTTCCGGCAATAATTACGTGGGGTATTTGGGGTTGGCTTTTCGCTTGTCTAGCCTGCGTATAGGGAACGGAGGTTGTTCTGTGGTAAGATGTTTGTCTAGGAGGTGAGAGGGTGTCACGTCACGCCCTTTGTTTTTCAAATGTTCGAAGATGGTTGCTTTGATCAGGAAGATCAGTTCTCTAATGTAGACGGCTTCTTGGCCGTTATCTGTGATCAAGAGAATGGGGTTAAAGGATCGCTGCCCTTTCAAACAAAATATAGCACGAATGACAATCAGGTGCTGTAAGTACCGGTAAGAAGGTTTGTTGAACGGATGATGCTCTTGATTACCTTTCTTATTCTTCCAGAACACATTTTTCCGGGTAGGGTAGGGCAGATGTGTTGGATAGTATTCTGTCTTCCTGTGCAGATAAATATCTGTTTCCACGTAGTTCCATCCTAAACTTGGTCTCGTGGGGATAATGGGGTGCACGACTTTTTTTTTTCAACCCCTAAATTTTCTTGTTTGTGTATGCTCTGAGCTGTTGGGTTTTGTCTCTTTATTTTCGAATTTGACGAAAAGGTTTTGCTCCTGGCTACCTCCATGATAGGCGCTTGTATTGTGCAACATGTTCTTTGACGCACATAATTACTGACTTTGGAAGAAATAGTACCTCCTCAACTCCTCGCTACGCTTTCACTGCTATAGGATAACTGGAGTTTTTCTGCCAAGAATGGGACGGTCACCTTCCCAAACTCCCTATATCTCAAATTTTGGAGTTCGGAGACGTGGGAGCCTCATGGTCCAAGCACAAATGAAACAACCACAATAGTAATTGACGCATTAAACTTAAAGGCATTGGCGTACGAAAAAATGACACCTTCTCAACTTCTAACCACAAGAGCCCCGACCTAGAAAGACAACGATTTTTTCTGTTACAGCATGGGACGGTCACTAGCTAAAAAAATGTCCCTTGGCATGCCAGGACAGGAGTTAGAATCCCAGTACAAGCAAAAATGAAAAAAAAAACGCTCAAGTAAATGACACCTTAAACTTAAATCTAGTGCCGTAAGAAGAAATGGCACCGTCACAACTCCTAGCCACGCGAGCACCGCTTTAAAAAGAAAACGTTTTTTCGTGCTAAAGCGTGGTAATCACTAGCTAAACATACGTCCCTAGACCTCACGGGCAAGGAGTTAGAATCCCAATACAATAAAAATGAAACATCGCAAGTAGTTGACGCATGAAACTTAAAGCTAGTGGTGTAAGAAGAAATGGCACCTTTTCCACTCCTAGCTACGCGAGCACCGCATTAAAAAGACTCCGATTTTTCTGCTATACAATGGGAAGGTCACTAGCTAAACAATGTCCCTAGACCTGACAAGACATAGAACCACAATCCATACTAAAAATTAACAACTGCGCAAGCACTTTTATCTGTCCGCGCAGAAGAAAGTGGCAATTCCCTTGTATCAAACTACTGCTGATTGTCACGTACGTACTCCGCCGAGTCTCCGTCCATGCATTGACCTTTCGTTTGTGATCCTCTGTCATTGTTTATGGTTCTTGGGGTTAATCGCAGGTTTAGGATAGCTTGTTTGCACTTCACATTGGGGGCGTTATTTGCAACAGTGAGGGTAGTGATCTGAGGTAGGTACTGGTAGTGCCCTACCATACGAACAGTTGAAGGATCACGTGGTGTGGGCAGAGTTGCCGCGGGTGTTGATTTGTTAGTAAATTAAGAGATGTCTGTATGTATCACCAGACTGCTCGTGATTTTCATATAAAAATTGCACTACATTTACAAAAACCCTACATTTCCGCGTGGCTTCGCCTCTATATCTTCTTTTGGTGATTTTTTTAGTTCTGGGGTAAGTGGGCGATTGGACGAAATTATGAGACTGTACTGTAGCAATAAAGAAGACCAAGTGCAAATGTAAGTACTGCAGCCATCTGAAGGTTACCTTCAGGTGTGCCTGCACACGTAAAAAAAATATATAATATAGAGGCCTAACACGGAGATGAAAAGGGTATCACGCCCAAAGTCAAGCCAACTCAAGACTGTACTGCAGCAATAAACAATATCACAAGTGTCTGCACTGCCTCCGAGCTATCAGCTATCCGCCTGCACGCGTTAAAAGATAAAAAAAAGATAACAAACCAATCAAATTTGTTTGTAAACTTCAGTATCCTCGCGACCCGCGCGAAAATGAGTTAAGCCACGTTGGAGAGTTATTTAAAAAGATTTACCAACCAAAAACTAACTCAAATTCAGTGAGGCAGGCCAGACATGGCCAATGGTCCCAATCCCTCAGTTCGAAATTGAAGTTACAGCATCACTCTGAAATGAAATGGTGAAAACATCACTCATACTACAACTTGATAAAAGTTCTCCAATCTTCCTGTCAGTTGCAAGAACCTGCATAGCTCTTTCGTCCGGGCTGAAACTTACTGAAGTCAAGGAAAGGTAGTGTCTGCCTTGATTTTTATGGCACTTGCAGCCTTTGGCTCAAGTGCCATATACTGATCACAATTCCGTCTGTCGGTCGGTCCGAGTTTTGTGTCCCACATATCCGAGTTAGGGTACTTCCAGATGTGCTAGAACAGTGAAACTTGGCAGGCATATCAGGGACCCGACCAAACTAACCTGGAAATAATCAGTTTCCCGATCCGACCATATGGGGGGGGAAGTGCGGGGCGCTGGAAACTTGAAAATGTAGGGCATTTTATCACTTTTTTTCGAGTTAGGGTACTTCTAGATGAGCTAGGACAATGAAACTTGGCAGGAATATCAGGGACCCGACCAAACGAACCTGGAAGTAATCAGTTTCCCGATCCGACCATATGCGGGGGAGTGGGGGCGCTCGAAACTTGAAAATCTAGGGCATTTTGTCACACTTTTTCGAGTTAGGGTACTTCCAGATGAGCTAGGACAATGAAACTTGGCAGGAATATCAGGGACCTGACCAAAGTAATCTGGAAATAATAAGTTTGCCGATCCGACCATATGCGGGGGAGTTGGGGCGCTGGAAACTTGAAAATTTAGGGCATTTTGTCACACTTTTTCGAGTGAGGGTACTTCCAGATGAGCTAGGACAATGAAACTTGGCAGGAATATCAGGGACCCGACCAAACTAACCTGGAAATAATCAGTTTCCCGATCCGACCATATGCGGGGAAGTGGGGGCACTGGAAACTTGAAAATTTAGGGCATTTTGTCACACTTTTTCGAGTTAGGGTACTTCCAGTTGTGCTAGGACCATGAAACTTGGCAGGCATATCAGAGACCCGACCAAACAAACTTAGAAATAATCAGTTTTCTGATCCGACCATTTGGGGGGGGGGAGGGTGGAGGGCAGGGGAATCCGGGAAATTGAGAAGTGTGTAACTTTCGAACGGATGATCGGATTGCAATGAAACTTCATAACTGAATAGAATATATATCTGTAATGTCCCGTTTAAAGTCTTGACCGGATTCGGTGGCCAGGGGGGAGTGGGGGGGGGAGACCGGAAATTTCAAGAAACGGTTAGAATGGAGGGATCGGAGTGAAACTTGCTGGGAAGAACAAGCATCTGCTCTAGATAAGTCCTTTAGACCATTGTACTGGTTCCGGACACTTATGGGGGGGGGGGGGGGTCGGGGAATCCGGGAAATTGAGAAGTGTGTAACTTTCGAACGGATGATCGGATTGTAATGAAACTTCATAACTGAATAGAATATATATCTGTAATGTCCCGTTTACAGTCTTGACCGGATTCGGTGGCCAGGGGGGAGTTGGGGAGGGGGGGAGACCGGAAATTTCAAGAAACGGTTAGAATAGAGGGATCGGAGTGAAACTTGCTGGGAAGAACAAGCATCTGCTCTAGATAAGTCCTTTAGACCATTATACTGGATCCGGACACTTATGGGGGGGGGGGGGTCCCGGAATTCCGGTGATGGTGGTTTTGGGGATTTTCACGATTAAACTTGGCAGGCATATCAGGGACCCAATCAAACTGACTTCAAAATAAAAATTTTGTCGATCAGATAATGGTGGGGGGAGTGGAGGAAGGGGAATCCGAAATTTTCACTCATGCGGAATTTTGGAATGGGTGATCGGATTCGACTGAAATTTAAGAATTGAACAGAGGACATTTCTTCGATGATTTTACTATTGGGGGGGGGGGGGGGGAATACGTGACCCGTTTAGAATGGAGGGATCGGGATGAAACTTTGTGGGAAGAACAAACAGATGCTCTAGGTAAGTCATTTGCTGAATCGGATTGGCTACGTGCACCGCGGGGGAGCTGGGGGGGGGGGGGGGCGGACCGGACATCTCGAGAAACGGTTAGAATGATGGTATCGGAGTGAAACTTGCTGGGAAGAACAAACATCTGGTCCATGTAAATCTTTTACATAATTTGACTGATCCGGACACTTGAGGGGGGGGGAGGAGGGGGTTTCCCGGAATTCCTTTTTTGGGGGGATTTTCACGACGAAACTTGGAAGGCATATCAGGGACCCGGTCAAACTGACTTGGAATAAAAAAAAATCCTCGATATGATAATCTTGGGGGGGGGGGAGTTGAGGGAGGGGAATCCGGAATATTGAGTCATGCGTAACTTTGGAACGGGTGATCGGATTCGAGTGAAATTTAATAGTTAAACAGAGGACATTTTTCTCTGGTGACCTTTTTCATTTCCGGACCGAATCCGGCAATTATTGGGGGGAGGGCGGAAAATACTTGACCCCGCTTAGACTGGTGTGATCTGGATCTAACTTCGTGGGAATGACAAACAGATGCTCTGGATTAATCATTTACAGAACCGGATTGGCTCCGGTTATTGTGGGTGGAGTTGGAGGAGGGGGGGGGGGTCTGGGATTCCGGTGATCGCGCGTTAAGGTACTTCCAGATGTGCTAGGACGATGAAACTTCGCTGGAATATTGGAGACTCAACAACATTTGCTTAGAAATTGCTACTTCCAAAATCCGATTATTCCTTAAAGTACCAATCTTGACCGCAAAGTAAAAAAAAATACTTTTAAGCAATATATGCATTTTCGTGATGCCTATCAGCCCATTAGCAGTTTTGCCTCAAGGGTTTTGCTTACAAATGAAGTTCCAGCTCCCCTAGAGTGCGCATCTCAACCGCAAAGTCGAAACTTACTTTTGATCAATCAAATCATCTTGACCCATGCAAGTGCCATATGAGCTTACAGCTCTTGTTTGAAGTTTTTCGGATTTTCCTCCTTGACTGGTAAGGCCTAAACTAAGCTTTCCCACTCGACGCTGCCAAGTTCAGATAGACAAAGAAACTTCCCGTCTGAATTTGTACGTAGGCAAAGAATGTTACAAATTCTTCAAGTGGTTCTAGTCCTTCTGAAAACTCTTTACGTCCTCAAGGACCATTAGGAAGCCATCGCTGCAGCGAAATATATGTTCGTTTCAATTTGATGATGCATCGATCGTCCCCGTGTCTCTTTGTTTAGCCATGCTGGCTCCCTTGAAGCTCTGTATGTCTTTCGTTGACAGAGAACTGAAAAACTTGAAAGTTGGAAACCTCTCTCTCCACTAGTTGGATTTGTTTCCGAAAGTATTTTGTCTCCGAATGCCGAAACTGCAGAAGCGACCTACGTCATCGCGGATGAGTTAGGCAAATGTTAGGCGTGTTATACAAATGAACATGAAGATATATACATAGTCATGTATTTGAAATATGAAAACTAAACATTTGTTAATTTTAATAACTAAACTACTGCACTCCAGGTGCAAGCAACTTGCGTCATTGCGGATTTGTAAAGCCCGTCCTAAGGATGGGTGTCTGAGATGAGCTTGCTGTATAGTTGAAAAAAATGTAACTGTCACGGTTTTGTCTGAAATGTTTTGCTGACGGTTTTTCCTGTCGATATATGGCAAAGCAGACTAGCGTGCCTTGCCGTTTACGAGGAACTCGTCCCCGGACGTAGGGCACAAATCAGGGTCACAAATCACAACCTGCTCATTCGCAGAGAAAAGGAGCGCTCAGCTTAAAGACATGCAGCACTAGGTGCTATTTCTCAGCCCTGTTCGAAGCTACTCCACTCGTTCGATTTTGAGATTGAACTTCTGAAATTGACCTATTGGTTCTGTTTCTGTCAATTTTCTTTTACCAAGTCACCCTAGCTTTGATGCAGATGTTTACATAACCGGCCTCATCGTACAATGCTCGTGGTCAAGTCTTGAGACCGACCGAGGTCTAAACATCGGAGAATTGCCGTCAGTGCCGATGAAAAATATCGTGCGAGGTCTAGGGTTTCAGCAAAAAGACTGGATGGAGTCATTTTCTGCTTAAGTGTTGACCAATACCGTACTGTCAGGGGCACGGAGCGACATGTCCTTAAAGCCAACTACAACCTTTTAGTTACTTTCCACGTCTACAGCTAGGTAGCTCCGATTTTCATGCGTCGATATAGCGTAGATTCAGGGATGCCTTTCTCATATTGACCCATGGTCCTATCATGGAGATTCCATCTCAACAATGGTTTGTTTTCATGCCACATCGTAAATTTGAGCAACCCGTTCAGATCAGACACCACTTAGCATCCTGACGACGTGACTAACCACCTAAGGGGCCGACCCGAGCCCCCTTGCAGACAAGGTGGTTGTTCTTTATTGGCTCAGACGGTTATATCGCTGATAAGAGATAAAAAGACGTCCGTTGCAAATCCAGGTAGCCCTGGTTGTTTTCCGATGTCAGTTGTGTCCGATAAGCCGAAGGTGCAAGGCGAGGCGACTATTATTGATACGGTCTGCTCCATGGTAAACAGTGGTAAGTGTTGCTCTTTTAGAGGGTTTCTGGTGCTGCGTCAAGGTCAGCAAAGCATGTTTCCACAGTAAGTTGTTTCATAACTACGTTATAGAGAAAGGACTTGCGAAGTATATCCTTGAATGAAGCGATCCTCTTCTCTCCCGTGTTACTTTTGTGCACTGCTGGCTGCAGTATGCTGTTTTGGTTACATAGCTTGAAAGAGTTGAAAGTCAATTCTTTTTATACAGGGTGGCGCTAAACGGGTCAGCTGAGATTTGTGTGCCGTGAAATATTATGATTCGCAGTCATTTTGAACTGAAGGAACCCCTTGGAAGGTTATGGGGGAGTGGGGAAGAATAGCGATGCATTGTGGTACTGCTAGCCTTGTTAGCATCAAGCACTAAGAATTACACCAGAACAGGGGTCTTGTCTTAATGAAGAAGAAAATCAGAATGTGTGTCCTACCTTCCTCGTTTTTCGCGGCGGCTTGCCAAATCCACATCATAGGCCATTGGTGAAAGAAGAAGTGCGCAAGCGCTGAGACGCGGAGTTTGAAAGTGAAATGTTTATCACATTTTATATACGAATAGATTTAGAACCAAGACATTTCACCTCCCCAGTAGCCAAACAAGTATTGAAGTAACCTAATTTGTAATCATCCCACTTTAAAAGCTTTAAATGTAAACAAACCGCAAGTATAAATCCAAAGAAATGTTGAAGATCTTGCACGAATAGCTTGAGTTTCAACAATGGTCTGACAGCCAGTCCGACCCTTTAAACCTCTTTTCCATTAGCAAGGTAATAACAAGTGCAAGAAACCAAATCGTAGCAGCCTAATACCTTTTTATTCAAACAATGTTTACAACGGGTACGTCAGCTACGATTCTTCATCAGCGATATTTGGGCCCTTTTTGGCAAGGGTCCTCGTCAGGCTGTCAATCCTCTGGTTCAACTTCGGGGAAGGAAACAAACCTGTAATCTCAGTTGGTTTATCACTTGCCCTTTCCTTCCGGCCAAGTTGGATAATTGTCTGCATGTCTGGGCTGTGCAAGTTCCGTACTTCGTAGATAAATATTCTTTGAGCCCAAGCTGACTTTGAAACATTTATTCAAACAATGTTTACAACGGGTACGTCAGCTACGATTCTCCATAAGCGATATTTCGGCCCTTTTTGGCAAGGGTCCTCGTCAGGTACCGTCACCTGTAATCAATTGATCAGATTGATCAATTGATTACAGGTTTGTTTCCTTCCCCGAAGTTGAACCAGAGGATTGACAGCCTGACGAGGACCCTTGCCAAAAAGGGCCGAAATATCGCTGATGAAGAATCGTAGCTGACGTACCGTTGTAAACATTGTTTGAATAAATGTTTCAAAGTCAGCGTGGGCTCAAAGAATATTTGCCTAATACCCCCTTTGTCGCAATTCATTAAGAACGGCATATCATTGATCATATGACAAAGCAATCCAGTTTCCAACTGTTCATTAAAGTCGCGTCGTCTTATTTGTTGCTGTTACACCAACATCCTCATTCATAGTTATATCTCCCCAAATATACAAGAGTTGGACTTAACACCTGTCATACACGAACTTAACTCATGAGAAATCTGGGACCAGCTCCCGTGAACAGAAGGGGGAGGGGGGGGGGCATTAAAATGTGTATTTATACCTCTTTCTCCGCAAGTATACCAGCTTTGAGTTCGATTCCAGTCATGGGTAAAAGAAAAATTCCTGGGCAATTTGGGCCCATTTGCCCATGGACGGGGAGGGTGGGGGGTGGTTCAGCTGAACATATATATCCACAACCCATATGATTCAAAAGCACAAAGGAATTTCATCGCCTTATCTCCAGTTATTGTCAAGTTAAAAACATTAAGAAATTGGCAATTTGTGCCCAATTGCCCCTGAACCAAGTGGGGACAGGGTTTGTGACCCGCAAAAAGTAAAAAAGAAACCGCAGTGCTCACAAACCTACCAAGTTTCAACTTGATACTTGTTGATTCCTGTCACGGGTAACGAACTTTGCTCCTGGGCAATCTGGGCCCAGTTGGCCATGAACAGCTTGGGTGGGGGAGGTGCAACTTTAAAAGCAATTTCCCAGCCCTAGGATCTATATGTACAAGGAATTTCATCGTCCTGTGTCCAGTTTATGAACATAGTTCACTGGGCAATCTGGGCCCATTTGCCCCTGAACCGGGTTGGACTGAGGGGTGGGAGGAGGCACAACTAGACCCCAATACCCACTAATGTACCAAGTCTGGACTTGATACTTGCACTGGTTCACGAGTTATAAGCACGAGTTATACGGTGAAAACCGGAAACCGAAAGCCGAAAACTGCTACAGCGCCCACAATAGTGGACTGTTCCAAGGAACACTCCACTTAAAATCGATCGTTTGCTGATAGACTGGCATGGCCCCAGTTGTATGTTGGTTCTTAGGCACGTCTAAAGGGTCCAGAGGTTGTGGTGTCTAAAATTCCAGTGAATTCTTAAAGCTTCGTGATCGATCGAAGTAATCATATTTCCCGTTCTCCTATTTTTCCAAATCGTGGTCGGCCCATTTGCTTGAAAAGGAACGAAATCGTAAAAAAACTGTTAACGTTCGTATATATGCATGACCTTTCTGACCCTAAATGCTATGGAAAAGAACACAGTTGCAACTTTTCACTTGAGATCCTCGTACGTGGACTTCTTATGCAGCCAGTACCCAGAAGCAGGCACAGAATGTCCGCATTTGACCGCGCGTTCGCGCTACATAATCAGTCGAAGTTTTGGCACAGGCTATTAAGGTCATATCACCTGTCGAATAGCTCGCAGCTGCCAATGTAGTCACGAGGCGCTTCATAACTGCCGACTGTGACCGCGACATCCCTTCTTGCCATTACTCGAGTATATTCTGAGATGGAACTGATGAAATGTCGTAAGGAGAACAGTGTTGAAATAGGAAGATTCTGAATTTGGTAAAGTAAACATGAACATTGAGGTGAGATGGAGATGCTGAACACATCCTTGGCGGCACAACATTTTTACTTTCGACCTGGTCGGCAACTAGTTGTCCAGGGATTGCGTTCAGGAAATGTTGCAAGGGGGACAGTGTCGAAGTGGTTAGATCATTAACCTTGTAAAGAAACCGGGACGTTGGATTGATCCGAAGAAATGGGACACGTCTTGGCGAAACGTCGATTTGAAAAACTTTGACTCTCGTACATTCAAATAATGCATAAACGGAAGCGTCAGCTACGATTTTTTGAATCTCGACCTCTAAGTTTTGGACTGGGACTTTCGGAGACATGCGAATTCCCGAGCGCAAGGTGGAGCTCAGAAAATGTTGTGGAGTCCACTAGGAAAGAATGGCATTATGCACGAGACAAGGTTAATAAAGCAGGAAACAATACTAAAATCAGGGGTGGCATAACAAAACGAGGCAAGTTGCACCAGAAATAAAGGATGCGAGAAAGTGGAAAGCTGCACCGTGTCTTTCCTCTCTTTAGTATCACACGAATTTCATGTCATTCATGTTGTAAATAAATATGTGCACACCAGTCGAAGAAACGAGAGGAATAACTCCTTCAAAGATTTCGTCCTTCATTCCTTTTCAGACACCGCAGTTGATGTGAATATGCGCAAATGCCTGGTTAGAAAATATCTCCGAAAATAATGAACGAACTTCTAAAAAAATTCAAAAATTCAGCTCCCTGCCAGTGTTTATTCTGGCCGGACTCCGCTGATTTCTATGTGTAATTATCGCCCAAAATCGTCCTGTGCTCGCTCAGATGCTTGTTTACTAAAAGCCTGGACTGGACGTGTCCAAGAAGAACTGTTTCAGGGTCTTTGAATAAAAAGAAATCTGTGGTGTGAATCTATAGAATTTGGATAAACTGTTCAGTGTCTGTTTTTCAACGGGTTTGGCAGGTTTAGCTGTTCGAAAAATTTGGTAATATTGTAATCTAAAGACAACCTTTCGGCAGGTAGATATCACTTCTAAACCTTGTACCACTGATTCAAGCTTTTGCCCACGACACTGAATCAGAATTTCCCGGTCAAATGTTGTGCACTTTCATCGGCTCCTTCCAAAAAGTCGAACTGATATCACCAGTTCCGAATCGAATGTGCTACTCGGAACGAGGTATCTAATCCAAACGGAAAATATCGGATGTAACTGGTTTCTCGACGCGCCACTAAAGTCTTCAGCCTAGCTTTTACTCCCCTCTTGTAGCGAATTAAGCAAGCTGTTTTGCTTTTGGGCTACTATTCAGGTTGCCTAAATCTCTACCCTTCCCATCTAGTATTGACGCATAAAATTGCAAATAAGTCCTTCAGCTGTCGCCCATGTCATTCCTTGTCATTGCGAACAGATTCCGCATCCTGACATTCGTTTTCATTTCAGCCCATTCAAGAAAAGCAATGACTCCTCGTCGGAACTCTCTGCAACTCTGGACTCCGAAGATGAAAAATCGAGACGAGCGAAAACGCATCATGTCAATGTGCCTCTCGAAAATAAAGAAAATCGAAGACCGAGACTCCTGTCTTCTTCGATCGGTGCTTGTTACGAATATTTTGAAGAAACTCCAGAAAGAAAGCGAGCTTGAATCACGACTGATCCCGTCGGCCACGCCTTCGTCGTCTTTAAGCGGCTCACGGACGGAGAGACCTTCCACGATTGACCTTGACTTTGATACTGACATTTTAAACTTTAACGAGTTCTACCTGCCACCCACACCACGCATGATCTCTTCCTTGGAAGAAGATGAGGTACTTGAGCTTGCCCTCCGCCCAATGCAGAAGGAATCGCCCCTTCCTCCCATCCCCGTACCGGAACCTGTTTTCGAACGCACTTTAACCGATGAGGAAACCTTAGAACAACTAGTCAGTCCTGTTCCCTCGAGAATAACTTTGTCGGAGGTCAAGGCTCCCGAGAGCCTGAAACGGCCAAGAGAGGAATCGAGTGATGAATCCGGAGAAAAGCGACCACGGGTCGATAACGAGACAACTGTAGTGGCGGTGAACCCGAATGAATTTGAGTCTGTGGAAAGAACTCTGTCGTGTGCACAGTCGTCCATGTTCTGCGATCTACATAATGCTGTTTTCCACGGTATTATGACATCAATGGAGAGTTAGTTTTGCTCTGTGGGAGCTGATGGTTTGTCTGTGATGCGACTTTATAGTGGGTATGAAAACCCCCGTTTACTGGAGAGCTGGAAGTTCGATTTGTCTTGCGTTGGCAAAAAGCAAAAGTGGTTCGAAAAAGCTGAAAGACCAGTTCCCGCAAGCTTTGACAGGTCTTAATCACTATGCCTTAAGGTTTTGTAAGGTGCATGAAATGAAGTGCTGAATTTTCATCAAGGCTAGCGACCCTGATGATGTCAACTATTGGTCACGAATTCGCTACCCCTCCTTTACCGTTATGCTGGGACAGTAGTGAGGACTCTGCCGAATTCATCCGAGTGAAATTTTGTTGCCTTATCGAGAACAACTACTTCGCCACCCCCTTCAGACTTCCAAGGCTCTTCGTACTGAGCAGTGTTAGTAGGTAATCGTGGCCTGAAGTGACCTACTGCCTTATTTGACAGACGTTTGCAAGGTGATACACAGTGGCTCACTAAAGGCTAGGATCCTTACAGCCCAAGCCTATTTGTCCAGAAATGATTGCGTCCGGATCGGATATTGAGGATTGCCATCTTTTGGCTGGTGACAGATAGTGCAATCTTCTTGTTTTCTCTTTTTTTTGCGTGTCCAGTGCCAAGCTCGTGGGTAAAAAGTGAAAGCAACTTGTAATCAGAACCCGTCTCGAACTGTACGCCACAGTACGCCCGCCAAACGGTACTCAATGCCAGTGGTAGATTCCTCATTTGAGGCTGTGTTAAATCTGCTGAATTGGTTACCCGTTTCTTCGTGTTGTTGGCGTCGTCTTATTACCTTAAGTAGATTTACTGGACTTGCTTTGAGCGTTCGTTATGTTCGATTTTTTAAAGTCGCGTGACTGTTTAATCAAATTTTAACTTCAGTTATGCGCCGATCTTTCCCGATGAATGAAGAGCCTAGGCTACGTTTTGTAAATGAGTTTTCTAGTCGCCAGTTTAGATCATCTGGCGAAACGCTGTTATATAGATTATACTGCCTGACATTCTGCGGTTATTTTTTTGCGTTTTACTTTAAACGGGAGTTTTCAATGCTGCGTATGGCTTTACCTTTTCTGTTATGAGCCGTTTGTTTGATTGTTATTTTCGTTCACTGAGATCTAGAGCGCTTGAAATCGAGGTCCATCCTTTAAAGTTACTGAAATCTTCTACGGAGTTGTGGCTCTCGGATGTCTAGTTGTTATTATCGAATTATGTTATTGCTTTGTATAAATTGCCTGAATGCTGTTGTCGTACAAACCAGCATTTAATCTTGCACACTATAATGTATGTGTAAGTATTATAATATACTGCATATATTTTAAACGTTTCGTTTGTTCTTAGTAGCTAACGGGATCTCATCGCTCGAATTTGCGCTAGCGGGGGTTGGGCCACGCCAGACTGTAAAAGAATCCAGATTATTGTATATTGTGACCTGAAGTACTCTGCGTCAAATAAGATCAAAGGCGGCAGGGGGTTAACAAGCGACCAAGAACTGGTAATATAGAATGATCAAGTCGAGTTGTAGCTCCGCGCTGAACGAGAAGCAGGTGTGCTCACGTTCCTCTCACTGAAAAGATCATTCACAGCCAAACACACTATTATAATCTGTTAACATTTCGGATCGTGGTCTGTTTAATAAGGAGCATTTGTCGTAGCTTGTCGAATAAGGGTTTGCGTAGGTTGTTCAGTCTAGCGTGGCTTTAAAAGCTCTTCTTTTGATCCTCGTCCTACCGAAAGGAAACCCAATAGGGGACTTCAAAACTCCTCAAGGCTGGGGCTTCGTTTTCTATCTTTCCTAAAAGTAATTGCCAGAAGAGGCACAAGATCATCAACGTATCCGATATAGTAAAGAGAAATCCACAGCGTAAACACGTCAATGACCACCATACATATGTGGTGTCCATTTAGAACGTGTCCAAAACGAACGAAAATGCTGAATTAATTCAGGATTTTCTGCAGCATTTTGCTTTCGGACTTTAATTTTCGCTCAGCTAATGCAGCATTAATTCAGCATAAAATTCATCGAAAAATCCAGCAAAGATGCTAAATTTTATGCTGAATTTTTAAGAAGAAACTGGGGAGCACGGCGATTCTCCAAGTATCTTTCTAGAATCTTTTTATTTCTAGAACAAATTGCCACACAAAATTTTCGTAATGTTATCTAGGTCGAATTCCCGTCTGAGCGGCGACAAACTTTACGACAAACAAACTTACACTTAACGAAGTCTGACTCGTCCTTTATTAGCTAGTTCTTTTTTCCTTCTTCTTTTTCTCAACTTAAATTTCGGTATTCGAGAAGTGTCAGAGAAGAAATAAAGGTAATAGCTTTCGGACAAAAATAAATAAATATGCAGCATTTACAGCACTTACAGCACTAAAAAGCTTTCGGACACGTTCTTATTATCCGATATAAAGCCAAGTCTGTATTCACAGTTGATTTTTGTACGTTTCTTGAAAGTACAGTAGGTTCAGCTTCGCTTACTCCTACAAGTTCTTGGATATGTCTGTGCTCGACGCATCGTAAAATTCAGTGAAATAGAAATACCTCTAGTACATTTGGCACGATTGCATGTGACACATCCGGGTTTGCTGCTTCGCCACCTTCCTTTTACTTATGGCCATCGGGTCAAGTCCACCCGGAGTAATAATTCCCATGCAATACATTCACAATGCACACATTACAAAGCTTACAACACTTTAGACAAAATTTAAAGTTTAAGCAGCTTATTTTTATATCTTGGATTTGAATTTTTGACGCTGCGAGTATACACTGACGCACAGAGTATACACTGCTGGCTCGACAAGACAAAGCTCGTCCAGACGCAGAGAATTCAAATTTCAACGAAAGGGTGCATTTCAATGGTTAATGAAGCCAAGCTAAGGAAAAGTGCAGTTCCAAATTGGAAAGTCACTTCTTGAGAAAGAGCGTTATTGCCTGTGACCCAAAAAAGATTTATTATTCGACAATCCTTTACCGTTGTTGTTGCTAAATGTTTCGAGCACGGAGGTACCCCATCTCCGAAAGAAAAAGTTCATTCGATAAACATCGAGTATATGAATAGCGGAGCAACGAAGTAACGGATTTTTCATCGGGTCTTCAAGCCTATTTAAGTGAATAAGTGATGTGGAACTAAACTGTCATCTCAGCCCTATCCGGTTAAACTTTAATTGGGAACACTCAGAATAAATTACATGTTGTAATAGTAGGGCAACCCAACATTGACGGTGATCTTGTGGGGCAAGAAGCTCAAAGCATGCTGCTCGTACCCTTTACACCACTGATTTGCTCTGCTGACCATTGCCCCGTTGCCAGAGAGGCATTGAGGGGTGTTGACTAAACTTTAGCCGATTATCTACGGGGCGGACGTCACACGAAAAGTCTATATTTTCCATTTACTAACGGAACTGATTGTCCCTAGAACGGTTTATACGTGTAAATGCGTCCGACGCCTCGCTGACCGCTCGGCTCTATATGTAGATACAAATATGTATTCTGCAACGTTAATTTAATCGAATTTTGCTGTTTCTTTTTTGGCGTCATGAAAACGTCACGGGCCGTAGATAATTTGCTATAGTTTAGTCAGTACCCATTGAGGGTTCTTTTTTTCTTCAGATATCTCCCAGAATATTATGCCATCTCTTGGGTCACGGTTTGGGTTTAATATCACCTGTGCAGCGAGCTATATCCGAGGTCTGTCGAATCTAACCTCAGCCTTCAAAGGGCCCTGCCCTTTAACAGGGTAGAATTTTCATATTTCTTGGTCCCGATTTTATCTCCCTTGCTACTGACAGGTTTCTGAAGGTTAGGCAAAGGGTTGGAATGGGCAAATAACAAATGTCATGCCCCACCACTGGTCTCGCGTCTCCACTCATAATGCTTGTTTTCAAGGCCGAATCCAGGGGGGGGTTATGGGGTTGACCCCCCCCCCCCCGAAACATACAAAAATTGTCATTTTTATAGGCTTTTCCCTCTGATCTATAGGCGTATTCTCGCCGTTCCTCGAGGACTCCTCGGGGAATCGAAGGGAACGGCGAGAGTAGAGGGAGTCACTCCACGCGGACTCCGCGTACAGAAACAGCGAGAATACGGGGAATGCTTCTAAAATGGATTTTGTTCGAAATGAATATGCAGCTAAAAAAAGTAGTCTAGGTCCACATTATTTTTGGTTTGTTTATTCTGATTCTTTTTAATTAATTTTACATAGCACCTACAACAGCAAAAATTGATTCCCCTCTGAATTTGAAAGGGAGTCCTTTTTGATGATGGTGATGATAATCGGAGCATTCCCCGTCCGTGGGGACTCGCGAGAATACGGGGAGTGAGTCCCCGGGACAAACAAAAACGCGGGGACTCCTCGAGTGGAGTCCTCGGGTAATGGCGAGAATACGCCTTATTCCTTTTTTGTCCGACCCGCAGGCAACCCCCCCCCCCCCCCGAAAAAAATTCCTGCATACAGGCCTGCTTGTTTTACAGAACTGCCAGTTTGATAACTATATGAATAGCGGATATGAATAATTTACACCGCCATATATTCTGAAATATATGGCGGTGTAAAATGTTCCCAAGGTTTTCATAGCCCTGCCAACAGGTGATATCGGGGAAGTTTCCGAGATAGCAAGAACAAATGAGCCAATAGAACATCTTTGGTTCCCATGCACCGACTATGGAATATGGAGACACCCTTAGCTGTAGGTACTTGCTATTCTCACCCTCGGATGTGCGGGCGAAATCAGTTCATAGAGAATGCTCAGCCACGACGGTCGCAGTCCTTGGCGACGCTTAGCGAGTTTTTATCCAAGAGAATGATATGGAAGGACGTTGTAGTGAGAGTAAAATCGTGTAAAATATGAGGAAGTGAAGGAGTGGAGAAAGACTGAAAGCACGAAGATAAAACCTGGACAGGCTAACTAAACAGCTCGTTTAGTTGTTGTTGGGAATAATTACACAGGTCGAGGCGCCGATGCCGTGCGCAAGTGATCAAGGAAGGTGTGATCCCAGAACAGCATCAACCGCGAACAAAGATAAGGTTGGTAAGGTGAGCAGAAATTGCCAGTATCCAATGTGGGTGGGAAGAAGGGCCGGTAAAATTCCGAAAGGCTTTTGGTGTTTTTCTGTATGCCACAGGCGTGCTTTGAAATTTCATAGTTTGAGTTGACGCCCATCTACTTCCCTCTTTGCCGCTGCGCTTGTCAGAGGAAAAGACTGTAGCAGGCAGCCATGACCCGCTCTGCAGCTCGTCACAATGGTAGACAACCAATCAGCTGTTGCTGTTGAAATTTCTTCTCTAGGGCTCTACTGCGAGATAGCTGTTTGCAGAGGTAATAAATGGGGGTGTTCCGCATGCCTCCTACCCTACGCGCGTTTGCATCGGGCAGGTCATCAGGAATCTATTCGACTCCGGACGGTCATATTACAGATGGGGAGATGGAGGTTCTTGTGTTTATTTGTTTTTAGAGACAGATTGTTCCCCGCAGCTCTTTCTCTACTGTCCGCCGTTCAGCGTAGTTTACAGAGCTGTTGCCTAGCCCAGCATGTCCGAGTCCGATACCGGAGTCACCCTCACAAGTCCGAGTCCTTGACAAAAATTCTTCGACACGAGATGAGACCAAGTGCGTGAAAAAAGCGTCTCGAGATCGAGTCACGCCCTTCTTAAAATAGTAAACTATTTTATCTAATAGCCTACAGAGAATTCATTTGAGAATGAAGCAGGGCGAAATAAATCAGTCGAAGGGTATTTTGTGGAGGAACATGTTTGAGGTTCAGTGTCAGAGAGACATTTAACAGAGGCCGAAACTGACCAGATCGGGAGAAAAGCATGGATCAGCATTTTTCCACATTTAAAGCTAGCAAACAAAAAATTAACAGTCGGGAACAATCAAAAGAGCTAGTGAGGATATTCAGAAACTGAACCAACCTGGATGAGATACAAAAAGCAGTTGTCGGCAAAATATCCTGCTAAACAGTTTGCGACGAGTTCAATTTCTGGTAGGAAATAGTTCATGTAGCAACAAGAATTTGCTGGGTGTTTGGTTTTCAAAACATTATGCTGTTTAGACATGACTGGATTCGGCCATGGTGGGGGGGGGGGCGAGGGGATACCGGAAATCGACAAATATGCCCCAATTCGAGCCAAACTTGATGGATGGAAGAGGAGATGTTATAGATGTGACCTTTATGTTTCCGAGTCGTATTCGGTCGCAGTGGAGGGGGTTCAAGGGATAGTCCCGGAAATTGTTTGGCTCGCATATGGGTCAAACGGTTGGAGTGATTTGAATGAAATTTTCCGAAAGATCATATGCCCTCGTTGGCATATTTGTGTTACGACACAACCATCCATTGGTTAACCTCTTAAATGCGTCGCTGGAGACTTCGTTTTTTTTTAAATTGGCCGGGCCGAGACGTTTACTTTGACTCATGACTAGGCAGGATTTCGAGACGAGGTGAGTCCGAGTCCTGCTCCATAAGTGACGAATCCGAGTCCATGAAAGAGGCGTCTCGAGACGAGTTCGAGTCCACCAGCTTTGGCGTAGTAACTAGTACCCTGAGTGCTCTCTACGCGTCCGGTCTAATGCATAGGCCGAACCGTTGACGCCTTTATCCCTGGATGAACAGAATACTCTTGATGACTAACTCTCCTTGCCGAAACAAAATCGCCGGGTACCTAGCGGGAGAGCCAGAAGCAGTATCACAGCTGCTCCCGAAGATCGCCGTGATTGTTTGACACAGGATTTGAGTTGTTGAGTTTGAGTCAATTACAGAGACGTTTACTCCTTCTTCCTGAGGAGCACTGGCGTGCTTTGGACTTAGAGTATTTAGAGTATTACGACTGGCGATGTCTATCGGGTCCCCGAGGGGCAACCCTTGTATCGCAAAGGTGCTCATGTTACTGGATGCCGCGTTTGAATTTGCACGCAATCTATTTTAAAGCTTTTAATCCGCCAGAAATACAGGACAAATAAAATAATGAATAAAAAGGATGAGCTTATGGTCCTGACATTTCCTGATGTAAATAAATTCAAGTCTATATCAGTGAACAACAGGGGATCCAAATACAAATGAAAAATTCAAAATGTATTGATTGTGTGATTTTTTTTTCCGGTAGCCTACGTGGCAACACCGAGTACTGAGCAAGATAAATATGAGAGAAGAACAAACACGAGACAACTGGACTGGCGTGTGGTTTTGATTTTTCTTTTTCAATCAGCCAACCTTTTATTCTTCAACTAACCAGAATTCAACACATTCATCTACTAACCTGTCACCTATCTTACTTTGTGAAAACAGGTCACCTGTGCAAAACGGGCATTACCAAAACCTATTTATGAACATACAGATTTTTTTTGTCGGCAACTTACTTCAACTCACCATCAACGTTCTTGACTCAACCACCCTCAACACAAATTCAAAATTTTTGGGCATGGTGCTCCAATATCAGGGCATGCCCCAACGTATGGCCATGGTGCTCATACGGTGAGGCACCATGCCCTGGAGCAAGGGCATGGTACCCCCATAACGCAGAACATCATAATTCGTTACCTCTACAAACAGCTATATCGCAGTAATTGCAGAAATTGCATTAGGAACGCCGTCTGAATCATCATTTACAGCTGATTGGTTCTCTACCATTGTGAGGTCATAAGTGACGCGCTGCAAAGCTGTCTCTCCGCGCCTGCAGTCATCCTACGGTTTGTCATCTGGTATGCGCAGCGGCGAAAAGGGAAATAGACAGATATCAACTCAAACGTCATAGCAAGTACCTCTAGTTCCGCTCAGTTTTATCGGGGTATCCATAATCGCTGTACGGGACCAAAGACGGAAGAACCCATAAAGGTTCAAGCTGGCTACCCTGGAAGAGAGACGAACCCGCCTTAGCATCGATTTCGGTATTAAAACCCTATATGTTCCCCGATTACGTAATATTCTCCCTCCCCCCTATTCTCCTATACGTATTAGACCCCAGCGAGAGAAATCCCAGAAAATTCCCAAACTAGCACCTGTGGCCCCTCTTCATGAAAGATACAGAGGGAGTTTTGTTCCAGCATTTGTTCAGTTGTACAATAACCGATAAGTTAGTCCTTTTTGTTGTTTTTTTCTTTCGTGACAAGACAAGAAAAACAAAAAAAAGACAGAGGTTCTATTGGATTATTTGTCCTTGGCCTAAGTTACTGCTTGCGCTCATTACTGTAGTTGCTAGGTCTTTCGGCAAGCAAGTCAAGTCACTGGCTACGGCTTCTCAGTTTATACGGGTCAATCAGAACACCACCTTGAACTTTATTCATCCGCGTAGGAATAAGAAGGGAAAGCCGAAGTTTCCCTATGAGCATCAAGAAAAGTGTTTATGGGAGAATTATTCGAGGTTGCTGGAGGAGCAGAGTATTCTGGACTGTTACTATGGGAACTCGCCCAGCACTCTCGGATTCTCGGGAAGCATCAATAACTTAGTTTATAGAAATGAAAGATGACCTGAAATGTCGATGCCGCTGACACCTTTTGGGTACAGGATCGTACTTCAGTCCGTCTGTCTGTAAGTACGCGATGCTATCAAAGGGGTTGACGTGTTTTCGACTACTCGGTCAAGATTCGGGTCGTAGGTCGATCTTGACTGGGCAGTGGAATAGAGTTACTATTTGAAAGTTCGGTCTTCAGATATTGAGAGGGTACTAATGCCGCACAGGGAACTGTCGGGTTCAGCCTACTCCCGGTTTTCGCCACACCAGCACCTCCCCCCCCCTTGTTCGTATGTTGCCTATGTTTATTTCAGTGTTTCCTTCCTTTCATTTTTCTTTATTTCCTCCACTCGTTTTTGGGATCCCAAAACGTAAGTGGACGGATACCTGTGACATTGCAAGAGTTGTCCGTCTGTCTGTGAGCACCATAACTCTCGAAGGGAATGAGATATTTTGATGAAACTTGGTGTAAGGGTTCTTTGGGTCAAGGGTAAGGTCAAGTTCTTAGATGGGCTCTGTAGCCCTACATTTAGGGGTGGGGGAGGGGGTTCAGATTAAGGGAAATGTAATATTTGTAATATGTAATATTGTAATATTTTCAAACAGCTAATGAGATAGTCGATTAAGGGGTAAGAAGACTTTCCGAACTCGAATATGAAAACCAGTTTCTCGCCGGACATGTAGTTCGCCCGGAATCCGGCAACCGGAAATTTTGTTGAAGTAAAAAATTTATTTGAAATTGATTAGATGTTCGATTAAGGGGGCATACGACATGCTGGACATTTATGTGGAAACCATTTTCTACCCGGACAAGTAGTTCGCCTGGAATCCGGCCAAAACCGGAAAATAGTTAAAAGTTAATGTTTTATTTGTAGTTGATTAGGTATCGATTTAGGGGTAAGAAGAGGTGGTGATTGGTGAATCCGTGTATGACAATCATTTTTTACCCGGACATATAGTTCACCCGGAATCCGGCTGGAACCGGAAATTTTGTTATAAGTTAATTTTTATTTGAAGTTGATTAGATATTCGATATAGGGGGAAAGAAGATACGCTTAGTTCGTTTTTAAGCTTTCTTTTTGCGCCCGACAAGTAGTTCCGGAATTCGGCCGAAACCGGGAAATTGGCAGAAGTAAGGCAGGAAGTTTTCGTCAAAACATGTATGACTTAGAGGGGTAAACACACATGCTGATTCCATATCTGAACTTGGTTTTCTCAGATGATTAGCTATTTGGCCTTAATCTGTTTCTGAATTTTAATAATACAAATGTCCAAGGACTCTGGCGAAGACTAGATCTGGCGAAGACAAGACCCAATTGTCTGGATCAAATTTTGAATTTTTGGGATCCCATCGAAACCTTTGGTCTTGTTCCTCTGAATTTATGGATGATAAATACAAAAATCAATTAAAGAAGGAGTTGAAAACCAAAGCGTGACAAGGAGTCTGTTTAATACCCGTGTGTAGCACCCCTATTCTGAAAAATTGTATTTTGTCTTTGTTGTCCTTTTCTTTGTTATCGTATTTTATCATTTTCTTTGTTACTTGGCCTTTCAAAACTGGTGGTGTAAAAATATAGACATACTTACAGTTTGGCTACTACATACTCTTACAGTCCTTTGTCTGTACTTGTCCTTACTCTCATAATCGCGGAGTTCTAGGCAAGTTTCCATAGCAACATTTCCGAATACTGCTTTTTCCAGCAACCTCAATAATTCTCCAATAAACAGTTTTCTCGGTGCTCCTAAGGAAGCTTCCGTTTTCCCTTCTTCCGTTAAAACTCTATAACTTCGGGGACGGATAGAGTTCAGGACGTCGTCCTGATTGATCCATACTCTCGTAAGGGCGAGTACGTATGTATGGGTAAGAAGACCCGCTAAGCGAACGCCTTAGTTTGCAAGCCAATTGGTTTGCTTCCATCCAAATGTAAGTGATACGGGCCTACGACCAAGGCTCAGAAGGGCTCCACCAGCAACCAGGCCCTTCTGCAGCTGGAAATAGGTCCGATATACTCCAGTTTGTTGAAGTTTAACTGAAAAGCCAACTTATTTTTGCGTCATTTAAAGTTTAACTGAAAAGCCAACTTATTTTTGGATCATCTAACTGAACACACTGCATTATTTGGATTGTGTTAAGGGATTTTTTATTTCACTATTTGCTCTGGAATGACATTCAGAATATCTACGGTCGTCCTCACAACTCAAATTGCTTCTATGACGCAGAAAAATTGAATCCGAAAACATACGCGGAGTTTCAGTGGCCAGTCATCACCTTACAGAAGGCATAAACACTTATTTTTTGTAAATCGTTTTCGGCGAGCATACAACACAGATTCAGGCGCATAGAGCATACAGATCAGACAAGGAAATTCCACTATTTGAAAATCGATTATTCGTGAATAGCGGAGCAACGAAATAACGCATTTTCGTCCGGTTTTCAAGCTTCTCTTAGTGAAGAAGTGATGGGTGATTAGATTGTCCTATCTAAGCCCTTTTCAGTTAAACTCTAACTGAATACATTGAATTATTTGGATTCTGCAAAGCGATTTTTTTTATTTTCCACTATCTGCTCTAGTTATGACGTTCAGAACATCCGCGGCCGTCCCCACAGCGTAAATTCTACTATGAGGCGGGAAATTTTAATCTCAACACAAACGCGGCTTTCAAGTAGGCAGTGGTGAGATTAGTGAAGATTGCTTAGTGCTTGAACAAAGACAAAATCATAAATCTGTCTCGTAAGGCATACAACAAAAATACAAGCGAATAGAGACACCACAAACTACACGAAAATTCCACTATTTGAAAATCGATTATTTGTGAATAGCGGAATAATGAAGTAACGCATTTTCAGCGGGTCTTCAAACCAATTTAAGTGAATAAGTGATGGGTAACTAGATTGTCCTATCCCAGCCCTTTTCGGTTAAACTTTAAATCAGGTCTCGCTAGTGAAAACCATAGGCCGTTACTTCCCGAACGATCCCCCACGAACTACCGTACCCGGCAACAGAATAAACTCCAGCCCGTGAAAACACGCACAAACCGGTACAGGAATTCTTTCGTTCCGTTTTTGACGTCAGTGTGTGACGCGAAAGAATAACAGGTGTTTCTCTCTTATCTTCGTTCATGTGATCTAAGGCGTATTCTCGCCGTTCCCCGAGGACTCCTCGGGGAATCGAAGGGAACGGCGAGAATAGAGGGAGTCACTCCACGTGGAACTCCACGTGCAGAAACAGCGAGAACACGGGGAATGCTTCCAAAATGGATTTTGTTCGAAAAAAAAATATGCAGTTGGCAAAATTAGTCTGGATCCACTTTATTTCTAGTTTTGTTTATTCTGATTGTTTTTAATTAATTTCACATTGCACCAACCACCAGCAAAAATTGATTCCCCTCCGAATCTGAAAAGGAGTCCTTTTTGATGATGGTGATGATAATCGGAGCATTCCCCATCCGTGGGGACTCGCGAGAATACGGGGAGTGAGTCCCCGGGACAAACAAAATCGCGGGGACTCCTCAAGTGGAGTCCTCGGGTAACGGCAAGAATACGCCTCTATAATCAGTGTTCTGAAACCGTACATTAGCTATACCTACGATACTTTCCATGATACCAATCTCTCTCTCTCGCGTCTAACGGACCCAATCCGACGCTCAGCGAAACCTTCTTTTCTCGGTCCGATAACTCGTGTGGGGGTGGTGGGAGGGGATCTCGGATGATCCGATTTGAATTATAATTTATGGGTGGGAGAGGCAGATGTCCGAGATTTTCAGTTACGTGTCCGAACCGCATCCGACAACGATGAGGGGAGTTGGAGGGGGGTGCCGGGGAATTCTGGAAGTGCTCCGATTCGATTGAATGTCGGGGGTAAAAGACTGACTGCTTTCTGGGGGGGGGGGGGGATGGATATCGGAAATTTTCCTGAAGTGCTCCAGTTCGATTGAGACGTGGCGGGTGGTAAGATTAAATGCTCCATATTTGACATGTCTGTGTCCGAATCGCATGCGATCACGGTGGGGGGAGTCGGGGGGGGGGGGGGGGGTAGGCGTGGAATTCTTGCAACATGCGTAGGGACCAAACGGATGGAAGCAGGTCCATATCCAGCTTTTTTTTTCTAGGGGGGGGGGTAGTTTTTATTATACTTGGCAGGCATATTAGGGACTTGTAAATAGCACCTTCCCCTTCCCCGATGATCGTTGGGGAAGTGGAGAGATGGAGAATCCGGAATTTAATGATATGCATAACTTTGGAACGGGCGGTCGGACGTGCATGAAACTTGGCAAGTGTCTCAGTACCAAAGCAAACATTAGAAGGGTGAGGAACAATTATTATAAATTGGCAAAATATCTGCTTGGGATTCAAAATATCACCATGGAGTTCAAATTCCGTTGTCACCCGCGATTTCGGAATTATTGACCCAAAAATCGTAAGGGGAGCAGAAAGGCAAGCTGCTTCACGGGCCTTACAGTTTTGGGCCGAGTTAACGCTGACCCCCCTAATGTTCTAGCGGTTTAGTGAATCTAGGCTAGTCGTGAATAATTGTATTTTTTTTAACTTGTTTTTGTTGTTTCTTTTTTCCCTTTCTGTAACTCCATCTTGTATGGGCTAATAATTTCAAGAGATTGAAATTTGTTTTGAGCAGAAACAGCGTAATTTAAGACCATTTTAATCCATCTGATGTCTCCGAGGGGGTGCCCACTCTCGGTGTACAGCAAGTGCCGGGTGCCGGCACTGGCTGATAGCAGCTGGCGCCGGTTACCACTTGTCAGAACATTAAAATTAGCATTTTTAGAAGCGGGAATGCCTAATCTATGGTCGGCACCCGTGTCTATCGGTCGGTTCCGGAAAGGGTGTACAGCAGGGGCCGGGGAGTGGGAAACCCCTCCGGATGTGTCGCTGCTGAAAGCTGTTGATAAACCAATAAACTTCAAATTCCGGGACCGGTCCAAGCAGTTGTGTTGGACAGGCCATTCCCCAAGGGGACAAAATACTTGTCTTGTCAAACAGCAAGTTGTCTCAAAGACTTAAAAATCGGTTAAAGAAACATCTCCTTGAGGGTAGTTGGTGAGTGGAGGGTTTGGAAGACGAGAGAGGACTAATTGACAAATTAATTAATTAATTTTTAGTGTATTTTAGTGAAGGTTTGATTAGTTGTATAATATGGTAGTAAATGTGTAGGCCTACTGGTTGCGTTTTTCAAGCACGTATGTGCTTTGTTTGTAACCGGTCCTCAAGCCGGAAGGATTTTTTTTTTTAGTAAAGTTGTTCAATCTTGAATCCTGAAAGAAACAGCAGAAAGGAAGAATTCATTATCAAAGTGAAACTTGACTCCCGTGTTACCGATTCGGGTTTTGGAAACGGCTCCAAGCTCACCCAAAACCGGAAGTTGGCTTTCAGCCTCCCAGGAACGCGGAAATGTAGAAACTCTGGCATTTGCAGTCATGAAGATACGAGATCGTGTGTCGACCACACTATCAGAAGTTTCATACCAGGTAACACAAGAGTGCGCGGTTTCAACAGATAACACTTGAGATGTTAGCTGCTCTGTTTTTCAAACATTACGCATTAAAACGTTATGCATATAAGACGAGCCGAAAAAAACATCTGCTGACTTTTTTGTTTCTCATCGTGATGCCAGAAAAGTCAGCAGATACTTTTTTGGTGTTTTTTCAGCTCTTCCTGGCAATGCTTGCTACGCATAACGTTTGCAAAATCGTAACCGGTAACATTCCAAGTGTTATCTATTGAAACTGCGCATCCTCGTGTTATCCGTTTTGAAACTTCTGACAATGTAGATCGTTATTACTTCAGTAGAAAGTTGTTGTTCTTGTAGTGCCATAATAAATGCGTGTAAAGTCGCAGTCAAGTCCCGGTCATCAAGTTCCAAATCATCACACACAAACGCATTGGACAGAAAATTGTTCTGGAACTAATAATTACTGCAGCCATTTAATTGAGAGTCGGTTTCTCTCATGTTGTCTTGTCCCGCTGGACATGCGATCAAAGGCCCATAATAAGTTGTTCACACTTAAATTTTTATAGAGTGCCTCAAAATACACTGTTTCTGTTCAAACCACTACGGTACTTACTATTTATGTTCCAATACTCAGAACTATTTGAATACTGTAAACTAGGCTAGGCTTCTAACAAATTTGCTGTGGCTGTTTTAAGCCTTTTCCCAACCCATTGAGTTCCGGCAGAAACTCGTCAAAATTCAGATAACCGGTTTTACCCACCAATAGCATGATGCGCGAACACTCACGGGAGCAATAATGCGCATGGGGAACAGTGAATAGTATCAAGTGCAAAGATAGATGTGGTGTCGTTAGTGGGCACAGAATGTGACCTATGAAATTTGAATTAATGAATTAGTTAACGAATGCAATTCAGAAGTAGGTTGCATTGGCATTCTAGGTACGACGGGTCCTTTAAAACTATGTCCTCTCTGTACACTGTGATACTAGCAACTCGTTCCTTCCACGAAAGTCCCAAACTGAAAGAAAGAAAAACAGCACAGTCATTCACTTCCTTCATTGGTTGCTACTCGCAAGTTACTAACCCCTTCACTCACCACCTGTACGCAGTTCGGCGACGCCGGGATTTTCAATACCCTTGCATGAACATGCTGATTCGTCGTTGAATTATTAGCAATATAATGTCTGTGGATTTCAAATGTGCTTGAAATGGCTCTTTTTTCTTTCCTTTTTTAAATCAAACTTCACTAATTTTCTTTATCACAACAAACTTTGTCTTCAAAATTTATTTTAGTCTGTCTCCACGATATCCCCTAAAAATTTATCACTATCCACATGCTTCAAAAACAAAAACTAATTTGCTGGAAAGATTGGAAAATATATTTATCATATACTAGCAATGAGCCTATGCTAGGGACTGTTGGATCGACCCCAGCTCTCAAAGAGCTATTTCCCATTCGTCACATTAGTAGGATTAAGAGTTTTGTAACTCTTGCTAATGACCAGAAGTAGAGGGTAGCCAGATTGATTACGGCTGTTTAGGCTGCTGATTTTCATGACACTGTGCTCCACCATTGCTCTTCAAAGTGAGGCTCTTGACAGTAAAGTCACCTAGAGTGGCTAAACTTAAGTGGCTGAACACAGCGAATTCCTAAGCGGTAACCTCTTATAATACTTACTTACTTGTACCAAGAACAAATAATCGGATAGAACCTCGTCTCCCTATCTCTGTCTTGCGGAGTCGGACATTTCCTCCCCCCCCCCCCCCCCTGCCCGATGCAAGCGAGCGAGGTTTAGGAGCTACACGGCACATCACGTTTCGCTACCATATAAACAGCTATATCGCTGTGAAGCCGCGTGGAAGAAACTTACAAAGTCAAAGCCGATTGGTTCTCTGGTTCGTCTTCATTAAGTGCATTTTTGGATACATCGTCGGATAGGCTGGCCACGATTCAAATTAATTCATTTAAGATTCATTAATTGCATTTCAGTCAGTGCATTTCGGAAGTTGGTTCCATGTCTCCACATTGCAATTTCCAAAGTTCCACCTGCCGACGTCTTTCTGAAATTGCTGAGAGCTAAGTAAGAAACTACAACCTGAAGAGGACCCTTGCCAAGAAGGGTCGAACTGTCGCTGGAACAAGTCTTACCGACTTAAGTGGTTAGCGTCATCAAATATTATTTGGAGTCAACTTGGGCAGAAGGATATGAATGAAGATCTAATAATAAGGCATTTGCATAGTATAAAAAGAAAAATAAGTAAATACACGCTTAACAAGAAAGACAGAGCGGCGTTATAATCGATGACGATCTGAAATGAAATTCTTATGGTGACAATACTATCCGTAAAACCAACTTTTTAATTAAATCCCTGTCTACTCATAAACCTTTCGCTTGGATACTAAATGCCTCCTCTGTTATTTTAAAAACTTATATCCGTCCACATTTAGAATACGCTTCACAGGTTGGCATTCTTCTCTTTCTGCAGAGCTCTCTGATCGCCTGGAAAATGTCCAAAACGAGAGCAGTGAGAATCGTTCTGGGTGATCATAATATTTCAAATGAAGAGGCTCTCATTAAACTGGACGTTTCACGTTCCGAAACTAACTGACCGCAGAAATACTCTTTCAGAAAGTTTTGGAGCAAAGAAACTGTGCTGTCCCCAGATGGCTCATTTATTCCCCCTCCGCTCCCGTCTTCTATGCATCGGTCCAAGAGGAATACTAGCAATCAGTTTTCTCCATATCCTGCTAATTCTTCTGCCCAATTTTTACGTAAATTCATCCCATCATTTAGTTCTGGTCATATCTTGTAAGTGTATTAGTTTATTTGTTTCGGGTCTGTGTATTTCGTAAATATTGTATTCCACTTCTAGCTTTAAGCTATTTGAATAATAAACTTGATTGATTGATTGATTATCACAATATGTACAACAACAGCAAAAGATAAGTAAGCACAAACAACGAAACACGAATAGGACAATAAATTTACTGCCTTACCTGGCGCACTTGGCAACGTACAGGAAGGCGGTTGGATGACAGGGGCGTAGTTTCGTCAAAATCCTGGGGGTGGGGGGGGGGGCCAAGCTTGGGCCGATTTTCCCAAGTCAAGTGAAAATGAGCAGTTTTATTTCAAGAAGAAAAACGTAGTAAAAACAAAGAAACAAAGAGATATTTTACTAATCGACCAAGGCGAAACGACGCTTCTTCAAAGTCGCGAAACTGTCCACTGCGCAATTGACGTCAAGCTTCTTCGCTTTTTCAGGTTGAACCAGTGACCAAAAGATCTCTTACGGTGCATTTATACACTGCGTAAAATCCGAGCGTATTTTACGCACGTCTTCGGGCTTGAAAAGATCTCTAGCAGCATGGATGTATTTGAGAAATCGGTCCGTTTTGTATCTAAATACGTCCGTATTGCTAGAATCTTTTCAAGCTCAAATACTTGCGCAAAATACGCTCGGATTTCAAAATACGCTCGGATTTTATGTAGTGTGTAAGCCCACCATTATTCGGTTGTCTGAGGTCGTTCAAGGCTTCCGTGTTCCAATCTTACCATAAAGACAAAGGTATACTAAAGAAAAGCGATCTGTTTCTGTTGATGCTTGAATTCCGTAGGCCTATTTTGGTTTCGACGAGAGTTTCGAAGACGCTAAATTTCAGCTGGGGGGGGGGGGGCAATTGCCCACCCTGCCCCATAGCAAATTACGCCCCTTTTGGATGATGGCAGAAGATGCTCACTTTTATTTCTTTTAGTTTGACAGTTGGGTCTATGAAAAAAAACTTCTCCGTGATTCGATGGTTGCGCATGCATATTCGCTTTAACGAGACGGTCTGTGTAATCATGGCCCCAATCGTCGCAAAATGAGGATGATCCGCAATTAGTTTGTTCCTGAAGTTCTAAGAATCCGAAGTAAAGTAATGTCAATTTCTGCCATCGAAGATGAAAGGAAATCACTTTTCATTATGAAACCTTACTACTTCCTTGGAACTTTGCCGCAAGAGATGCCAATGTCTTTGTTATGTTTTCGTATCCCAGGGAATAATTTTGATTCTCAAAACCACCAACGGCTTCTTGGGATAGGAAGCGAGCCTCCAATAGCTTATTATAGTCCGATGATGTACCAGGGAATTCCGACTGCGAGAGTAAGAAAACGATCAGAATCGGCCAAAACTAGTAGGAAGTGACACAATTAACGGAGTTAGCGAGGTGTGGGTGAAAGCCATGGTAGAAAGCTGTCGAATCGCTGCGCTCGACAGATTTTTCATAACCTGCCATGCCTTCGGCTCGGTCAGGCTATTTTCAATGTCCGTCTTGTTATTAAAGGTTAACTTCAGACGTCGAGGTTGGTATCGGAAAATAACACCGAGACGATCATTGAAAATAACCTATCCGAGCCGAAGGCGAGGTAGGTTGTGAAAAATATCTACCGAGCCGAGGGAGAGGTTGATATTTTTATATGGCCATCGAGGTTGTCATTCCGATATCAACCGAGATGGAGGTATGTTAACTGTTATAACTTTTTCGAACAGAAATCATCTCTGGAGGCTGATATGACTTATATCATCCTCTCTGGAGGCTGATATGACTTATAACATCCTCTCATGAGGCTGATATATCATCCTCTCATATCTACAGCTAACTTCCTGCGTGAAGATTATCGTAAAATAACTGACCGTGGGTCATAGGAGGTTATGCATTACATACCTGTTCGAAAAAAGTTATAATCCGATATCAACCTCGATGTCGGAAGTTATCCTTTAATACTACCATCATCACATAAATATCTCAAATAAGCTCGCATTTGTGTGACTCAAATAATCCAGTGTGTTTGGATATAAGATACTGATATAAGCTGGCTTTTCAGTTTGAAAAAAATTCTTTTCCAAACAGTTCCATCTCGTCCTCCAATCAGCTTCCAACCTCCATCACAGTTGATATCGGAATAACAACCTCGAAGGCTATTTGAAAATATCAACCTCGCTGCGCTCGGCAGATTTTTCACAGCGTGCCGTGCCTTCGGCTCGTGTTAACCTTTAATACTACCATCATCACATATGTATCTCAAATAAGCTGGCATTTGTGTGACTAAAATAATTCAGTGTGTTCGGATACAAGATATTGATGAAAGCTGGCTTTTCAGTTAAACTTTAAGAGAGTAACCGAAGTTGAAATCTTTAATGACAGTATCATTTGAGTCATTGTCTCGGTACCGTCAAAAGCCAGCTTTCATGGCTGAAATGCCGTAAAGTGATCGACGCTGTGTGACTATCCATGAATTATAATCACTGATGACTGCTGACCACAGCTACCAAAAGATTGATAGCACTCACACGATAGCACAGGACCAGGCCAGCCACGTGTTCCTTTTCATTGTCAGTTAATTTGCTCTAAAACCCAGCGGCCACAACAAATACATCAAACGAATAAAAGTAAATATAAATATTACTTCCTAATGGCTAGGGCTACCAGGAGGAACCTCGTCAACTGTTTAAACTTAAAATAGTCAATTTATATGGCGGCAAAAAGGGGTGAAACCCTTATCAGTCGACAGGAGTGATTATTGTAAAAACTATAGTATATTTTTTTCTGTAAAATTCTTACACCAGCCAACAATATTCATAAGCTGAGTCGACCCTTTATTGCAACAGTTATATCGGTCTCACCCCTCATACAGTATTCAATGGCTTGGACTGCATATTCACTCAGACATTCATTCATTTAATATGGTAGGCTACTATGGTACTACACTGACATGTATAGTCGGAGAAAAGATCCTGAAACCCTGTGGGGAAATCTTCTGTCTTTATCTTCTTGAAAACATGGGTAATTTTTAGGCAGAATATGTACGAAATCCTCAGAACGAATTATTGAAAGAAATAGATTTAGCTGTATCACCTAAATCTTTTTCTATTTGTCTGATTTTCTTGTCAAGATGAGTTTTAGCTTTCCCATAATGGTGCTTCCAGATCGCGTCACTACACTGTAACAAGACCTAAGGTGTCGATGGGATCCCAAAAATGTACTATTTGATCCAGACAAATGGGTCGTGTAGATATCCGGTCCTCGCCAGACTCCTTGAACATTTTTACTTATAAGATTTAGAAACAGAAGAAGGCCAGTGGTTAATCGTCTGAGAACACCTAGTTCAATTATGGATTCAGCATGTGTGTATTTACCCCTAGGCTATATGTCATATCTACTTTGACGAAATTGACCAAATCTTCCTGCCCTACTTCTGCCAAACTTCCGGTTTCGACTGGATTCCGATCGAACTACTTGTCTTGCAAAAACTAGAGCTCAAAAACGAATTCAGCGTATCTCCTTATCCCTATATTGAACATCTAACCAACTTCAGATAAAGCTTTGACTTAACAAAAAAATCCGGTTTCAGCCGGATTCCGGACGAACTATATGTCCGGGTAGAAAATGATTGCAAAAAGTGGATTCAGCATTTCTTCTTACCCTTGAATCGGACATCTAATCAACTTCAGATAAAAATTTTACTTTTAACAAATTTTCCGGTTTCGGCCGGAAATCAACTTTAAATAAAACTTTGACTTTAAACAAACTTTCCGCTTTTGGCCGGATTCTGGGCGAACTACTTTTCCGGTGAGAAAATGGTTATTATATTCGTGTTCAGCATGTGTTCTTACCCCTAAATCGACTACATCATTATCTGTTAAAAAAGATTGTTTGCACCTTAATTTGAACCCCCACCCCTAAATGTTGAGCTACAGAGCCCATCTTTGAACTCGACCTCTCCCTTGGCCTAAAGAGTCCTCAGACCAAGTTTCATCAAAATATCTCATTCCCTTCGAGAGTTATCGTGCTGACAGACGGGAAAATTTTACAAAGTCATGGGTATCCCATTTTCGTTTTCGGATCCCAAGAAGTCTCTCCTACATCGGACTTTAGCAACTGTGGATCACCGAACTCGGTGATTTCTATTGCGAATTCGGAGAGTTAATACCCAATGTAGGATTATAACGCTAGAATGCAAAATGCTGCAGATTAAATTATCCGAAAGCGGAGAGTTTTTTTTGATCCCAAAACGTAAGTGGAGGGATTCAATGACTTCGTAAAAGTTGTCCGTCAGTCCTTTCGTCTGTAAGCACGATAACTCTCGAAGGGAATGAGATATTGTGTTCAAACTTTGTGTGAGGATTCTTTGTGTTAAACGGGTGGGGGCTCACATAAATAATTGTTTTCTCACCGGACAAATGGTTAGCCAGGAATCCGGCTAAAACCGGAAAATTTGTTGAAAGTAAAAGTTTTACTTGAAGTTGATTAGAGGTTCGATAGAGGGGTAAGGCGACATGCTGAATCCATGTATGCAAGTTATTTTGTCTCCGAACTTACAGTTGGCTCGGCACCCGGCCAAAACCGGAAATTTGTTGAAAGTAAAAATTCTATCCAAAGTTGATTAGAGGTTTTGATGGAGGGGTAAAGAGACCATTCGCCAGGAATCTGGCCAAAGTCGGAGATTTGTTAAAAGTAAAGGTTTTACTGAACGTTGACTAGAGGTTCGGTACAGGGGTAAGGAGACATGCTACCGTATATGCAAATTATTTTCTCTCCGGACATACAGTTGGCTCGGCACCCGGCCAAAACCGGAAATTTGTTGAAAGTAAAAATTCTATCCAAAGTTGATTAGAGGTTTTGATGGAGGGGTAAAGAGACATCCTGAATCGTGTATGAAAATTATTTCTCGCCGGGCAAATGGTTAGTCCGGAATTCGGACAAAACCAGAAAATTTGCTAAAAGTAACAGTTTTGTCTGGAGTTGAGGCGTTTGGCCGAAATTTTTCAACAGAACACCATTACGGTATCATTTATGTTTATTTTCAAACGGCAGATTAGTGATAAATAGTAAAATGTTTAAGGGGTCCGACGAAGACGAGATCTCTAAAAGTCCCGATTGTCTGGATCAAAAAGCCAAACAAATATTAAATTTTTGGGAAACTGTTGGTCTTGTTATGCTCAAGTGCCATATACCGATCACTTTTCGGTCGGTCGGTCTGTCGCTCCACTGTTCTCGAGTTAGGGTACTTCCAGAAGGACTAGGACGATGAAACTTGGCAGGCATATTAGGGACCCGACCAAACTAACTTGGAAATAGTCACTTGCCCGATCCGACCATCGTGGGGGGGGGGGGAGGGGGAGTTGGCGGAATCCGGAAAATAAGGGCATGCATAACTTTCGAATGGGTGATCGGATCTTAATGAAACTTGATATCTGGAAAGACCTCATGTCTCAGATGTCTCAATTCAAGTCCGGACCGGATCCGATGAATCTTGGGGGGAGTCGGAGGGGGGAACCGGAAATCGCGTGAAACTCTCAGAGTGGAGCGATCGGGATGAAAACTTGGTGGGAAGAACAAGAACAAGCTCTAGATACATAACTGACAGAACTGGATCGGATTCGGACACTGTGGGGGGAGTTGGAGGGGGTTCTGGAATAGCGCCGATCCGTTGTTAATGTACTTCCAGGTGGGCTAGAACGATACAACTTGGCAGACATATCAGGGACCCGACCAGATTAACTTGGAAAGAGTCACTCGCCTGATCCGACCATCGTGGGGGGAGGGGGAGACGGTGGAATCCGGAAATGAGTGGCATGCATAACTTTCGAACGGTTATCGGATCTTAATGAAACTTGATACCCTGAAAGACCTCATGTCTCAGATGTCCCATTTCGAGTCCGGGCCGGATCCGATGAACTGGGGGGGGGGCGGTGGGGTCGGAGGGGAGAATCGGAAATCTTATGACACACATAGAGTGGAGCGATCAGGATGAAACTTGGTGGGAAGTACAGGCACAAGTCCTAGGTGCATCAGTGACAGAATCGGACCGGATTCGGGTACCGAGGGGTGGGGGGGGAGCTGTAGGGGGGTGTCCGGAATTCCGGTGATCGTGAGTTAAGGTACTTCCAGATGTGCTAGGATGATAAAACTTTGCTGGAGCATCAGAAACTTGACATCATTGGGTTAGACATCGTCACTTCTCCGATCCGACCATCCCTTAAAGAACTCATCTTAACCGCAAAATACAAAAAATACTTTTAAGAAAAAATTACCTTTTCACAATCGCCATGAACACATGATCCTTTTTGCCTCAAGGGTTTGGCCTAAAAATTATTTTTTAAGCATCCTTAAATTTTAACCGAAAAGGGATGGGATATGACAGTCTAGTTGCCCATCACTTATTCACTTAAATTGGCCTGAAGACCCGCTGAAAATGCGTTACTTTGTTAGTCCGCTATTCACGAATGATCAATTTTCAAATAGTGTATTTCCGTGTGATTTGTGGTACCTCTATGCGCTTGTATTTTTGTTGTATGCCTTTCGAGAAAGACTTATGATTTTTTTTTGTGTTCAGGCACTAAGCAATCTTCACCAATCTCACCACTGCCCACTGAAAAGCCGCGTTTTTGTTGAGAGTAAAATTTCCCGCGTCATAGTAGACTTTACGCTGTCGGAACGGCCGCGGATATTCTGAAGGTTATAACTAGAGCAGATAGTGGGAAATAAAAAAATGCCTTTGCAGAATCCGAATAATCAGTGTATTCAACTAAATGACACGAAAATAAGTTGGCTTTTCAGTTAAACTTTAAAGTGCGCATCTTAACCGAAAAATAAAAAAAAAAAAACTTTTGGCCATCACTTCTATCCTCTGACCCAGCCTTGCAATTTTGGCGGATCTTAACCGAAAAGTGAAAAAAATACTTTTGACCATCACTTCCATCTAACCCGGCCTTGCAAGTGCCATATGAGCTTCCAGCTCTTGTTTTACAGTGTAGGCGCCACGACGCTCGTACTGAGTCTAGAATCCTATTCAACTCCTGTAAATAGACGACTCTCCCCCGTGTCGCTACACGTCCATTTTTTGCTCGGCATTCTTCCATCCCCTGCAAATATTCTAAGCAACGTCCTGAATTCTAATCTCGATAATTTTTTTTTTTTTTAGTAAATTCTCCAGAAAAGTCTTAACCACAGCCAAGAAAAATTGACAGCACCCGTTCATTAGGACCAGGTCAGCCACGTGTGTCCTTTATTCGGCAGTATGGTCCGTCAGATATATAGGCTATGGTCCAGTCAGCTATATAGGCTATAGCTGTCGACTACATCTCAGCCTATTAACCGAGGACCGTGACGTCATACTAGAATTCGATATTTTCCATTCAGCAACAGAACTGATTGCCCCTAGAACGATTTATAAATGTAAATAGGCCCAACACACGTACTCGAACCCACTCAAACAAAACTAAATTAACAAATTATCCAGGGGATGCAACTGAAAGATATGTTAACTCGTTTGTGTACTTTGTTCGTTCGTTTAATAGTTCTTAGCCGTGTTTATCTTGTATTATTTGTCATTTGTCATTGGCCATTTTATATCCCGTTGAAAGTGCTATGTTGACTTACCTTTGCTAGCTATCTTTGCTATTTTGGTGAATAAACGATATATATATATGTATACGCTCGGCTCTATATATGTAGACACAAATATGTACTACAAATATATACACTTAGTCGAATTTTCCTATTTCTTTCATGAAGTCACAGCATAGTCACCGGCATCGGATAATAGGCTGAGATTTAGTTCAGACCGATATGTAAGATAACATTTCATTTGATCTCAGAACCGACGACCATGGCAAACATATAAGATAACCAAGACCAAAGGTTTTGATGGGATCCCAAAAATCTTTTCTTTGATCCAGACAATTGGGTCTTGTCTTCGCCAGATCCAGTCTTCGCCAGGCTAATTATCTGAGAAAACCAAGTTCAGATATACCTCTACAAGCCATATCTATTTGACGACACTCACCGAGACTTCCTGCTTTACTTCTACCAAGTTTCCGGTTTCGGCCGAATTCCTTGTCCCTATAACGAACATCTAATCAACTTCAAATAAAACTTTAACTTCTACAAATTTTTCCGGTTTCAACCGGATTCCAGACGAATTGTATGTCCGGGTAAAAATAACTATCATATGCAGACTCAGCGTCTTTTCTTACCCCTAAAGCTGTCATGTAATCAACTTCAGATAAAACTTTGCTTTTAACAAATTTTCCGGTTTTGGCCGGACTCCGGGCGAACTAATTGTCCGGGTAGAAAATTCTTTTCAAACTTTCCGGTTTTTGCCGGATTCCAGACGAACTACTTGTCCGGCAAGAAGTGGTTTTCATCATCTATTCAGCATGTCTTCTTACCCTATAATCGACTATCACATTAGCTGTTAAAAATATTTTGTTTGTCCCTTAATTTGAACCCCCACCCCTAAATGTAGGGCTACAGAGCCCATCTACGAACTTGACCTTACCTTGACCCAAAGAATCCTCACACCAAGTTTCATCAAAGTATCTCATTCCCTTCGAGAGTTATCGTGCTGACAGACGGACGGACAGACGGACAACTTTTGCGATGTCATAGGTATCCGTATCCCTCCACTTACGTTTTTGGATCCCAAAAACAAATTGAACTGTACCTTTTTTTCTGTGACAAGCTCACGCGGCTCGAGCCTGAAGAGGACCCTTGCCAAGAAGGGACGAAATATCGCTCTAATAAAGTTCACCTGAAGCATCCGTTTGTCACTATCAACTACTTGTTTTGTTTCTTTAATGTAGGCTACTTGACTTTGGAAAATGGACAAGAAGATTTGGAAATTAAATAGACAAGTGCCAACTATACGAATTACACATTCTAATTTTTACATTTACCACTTCGGTCCCTGGCCGGGGAGAAAAGCTTCAAAATATACTTTTACTGCTTTAAATCAACTACTCTCTGTATTTTGTGATACCTACAACCTTCTCCTATCCCAGACGCTGACACAACTGCACTTTATCGCCTCCTCTAGGTTGCTACTTGCAAGTTTCTAACCCCTTTGCTCGCCCTCTTAATGAAGTCGGCGACGCCATAGTTCTTTAATTCCTTCTATGGGCATAATGAATCGTCAGTGAGTAATTAGTAATATCAAAATCTGAGAGTTTAAGTACCAGTGTCATCTGTTCATCCTTACCAAAATGTGTACGTCTCCTGTGATTTTTATTTATGTTCTTGATCGACACGTGTGGCTATGTAGGAGAAGAATGTTTCATTCCTGAAAACTTGGCTGAAATTGATGGTGTCCAGCAAGAGAGGGTGGGTTTGTTTAAAACAAAAGCTGACGATTGGCGTAGGATTAATACGTCCGAGCTTTAATACGGGACTTCAAGCATGCCTGCACGTCTGGATGTGTTAATTTTCACAGTTGATGACATGCCTCCAGAAAAGAGAATTACGACAAGAAAAAGATTTTTTTTTATTTTTCTTAATTTATTTCCGACAATCAGCACCTTCCATAGCTCCCAAATCCATTTTTTTAAGTCAGGCTCACAACCCTACGAGTCGTATCCGTAAAACCTTATAAAGGTGCCTACAGACCGAAACGTAAAGTCCTACGTTACGCTTCCGTAATCTCTTATCTTATGTCAACTCTTCCACACCTCCAGTGGGCCCCTTCAGACTGACGTAAGAATACACTTGAAGAATGTATTTCATTTTGTAAATTTTTCATCGGTTTTAGAAGAATAACACAAGGAAAAGATGCCAGTGATACCAATGTTATCTTCCTCTTTTTGAAAGTAATTCAGAGTAACCCTGGGGAACTAGAAAGAAAGTCATAGGAGTCTACATTGGTCCAACCGAATTCAAAACTGAACTGTCACACAAACTGGTTTGATTTGAAACCCTAACTTCAGTCTGCTCACTGTCCCCACAGTCATCGGTATGCAGTTTCCTGAAGCCCTACCATGACAAAATATGCCCCATTTCAAAATTCTGCGCAAAATTCTTGGCCAATTTGTGCTGTTTTGGGATAATGTGACAAAGATGCTATTTTTTCCCATCATAAATCCATGGTCTCTCTTTGAAAATTGGCAATCAAATCAGGTAAATCCTTTTTATTTTATTTCTCTTTCATCTTCTTACGTTGTCTTACCGTACGTGTCCTAAGTTGAACAAATTTCTTCTCATGAATTTCACGTCACGGACGAGGTCACGGAGGTAAGCTTTTACGTTACGGAGAACTACCTGGGCTTCTCACGTCGACGTCACGCCCGGAAGTGTCTCAATATGAAGGGAGTACGTAAGAGCTTTTTCAGTCTGAAGGACCTTAACCCTTCCTTGTCTATGGCACATATCGAAACGGCTTTATTCAAGTTGCCCCAAATTGAAGACAAGGCAGCCACTAATGTATTGTTGTATAGTAAATGATTCGCTTCGGATCGATAGGCGTACGTCACGTAGTCCGCTGTCACTGACTGGGAGAGAAAAGTCTTGCTGGGATTGGAGGACGCACAAGTTATGGCATTCAAACACGCTTTCTCTCAGAAGAAGAGGAGAAGCTGCCCCGGTACGGTCGATGATTTATCACCAACTTTGGTGATTTGTTTCTGTTTATCACCAATATTACTAAATGTTTGTGATTTTCACATAATAATGCCGCAAAAATAAAAAATTTCCACGCGACTTCGCCACAATACGCCCCTCATAAAGGCAAGATGCAACAATAACAATCACACGTGAGATCCTGCTATATGTTGTCTGAAGATTCAATAAGCAAATAGACTTTCGCTTCATAACGAGTCGCGCATTAGTCCCGTGGAAAAGTCAACCAGCACTCGGCACTGATGTCGGAAGCCAGAATACTCTAGATGAATAAGTCCAAAACGCGCCAGTGATCCTTAGGAAGAACGCGAAAACAAACGATTCAAACTCAACAACTCAAATCACGTGACAACCAATCGCGGCGCTCGTTCGGGACTGCTGTGGTGCCGCTTCTGGCTCGTCCGCTAGTCTCTCTTCCTCTCTCTTTTTTTTATACGTTAATTGCTTCTTTACCTCTCTTCTTTATTTTATTAAGAATGAATTGAAAATACCAAAGTCTTCATGAATTATTTTTACCGTGAACAAGAGATCAAATTTTCCACTCATTTGTTATCTTAGCATTCTTGGTAAAGCTCCCTATATATTTTCTTCATATTTGGTTACCAAAGTCCCATGTTGAAGCTCCAGTTACAGGTTCTTCTTCTTCTTAAATTAGGGGGTTACGGGCTATTTTTAATTCAGCCTCTTATAAGGTACACGGCGATTTTGCATCGGCGAGGAGAGTTAGTCATCAAGAGTATTGACAAACTTGACGAAGTTTGACAGAACAGTTGGGTGAGCACAAATAGAAGCAGATGCATTTTAAACAGTTAAAAAAACCTAAAACACCTTTTTGAACTCGATTAGAGATGAGTTATTGGAGTAAACATGCGTGCTGAACCCATATCTGAACTTGTTTTTCTCATTTGATTAGTTGTTTGGCCGTAAGTTGTCAAAAAATCCGAAACGGTAACATTTGTTGGTGCATACACAAGCGGTTATAATGTTAAAGGGGTCTGGCGAAGATTCAGAAATCTACAAGATTCGATTGTTTGGATCAAGAGTCCAAAAAATAATAAAACTTTTGGGATCCCATCGAAACCTTTGGTCTTGTTGTTACATGAGTAAGTAAGTAAGTAAGTAACGAATTTATTTCAAAAAACCACTATCATGGCAAAGCCAAATTTGGGTATTACGTCAAGTATAATGCACATTTTATAATATATACAATTATTCATCAATTCGTCATCACAGACCTATTATAGTATACAAATAAAAAACAAAACAAAACATGGACGTTGGAATAATATCAAAGACAGGTACCGCCATCATTATAAATTTTTGTGAAACTCGGAACGAAGCTTTTCTGGTACCGCGTATGTGTTGCAGGTACGGGGGACAACTTTGGAACCTTTGAACTTGCGCCCCTCTCCTGTCGGTTTCTTATGTTTTCATACGGTGGGGGAGGATATCGGATAAAACAGGATGGTGGAGGAACTTATGACCAACCGCTAAGCTCAGCCGCAGTCTCCGACTCTCAAGGGTATCCATATTAAACTTTTTTAGGAGAGCAGAATAAGGAACTTTGGGCTCACGACTTATTATTAGGAGTGCACGTTTCTGTATTCTTTCTATTTGTTCTGTCTGTTCGACAGTAAGGGCAAAGTGCCAAACAGCAGCCGCATATTCCAAAGTGGATCGAATTTGATTGATGATTTGATCGAATTTGATTCCAAAGTGGATCGAATTTGTTATTTTTCGGCAATGGCTTACCTTTGAAGTTGCTGTATATTTCAAACACAGAGGGACAAGCACATAGAGGAACCACAAATCGGAAAGAATATTCATTCGACGAAATCGATTATCTGTGGATAGCGGACAAACGAAGTAACGGATTTTTATCGGGTTTTCACGCTAATTAAGTAAAGAAGTGAATTGTAACGAGACTGTCAGATCTGAGCCCTATTTGGTTAAACTTTAAGCATAAAGCTTTCTGAACGTTATGACAGAGTTGCTTCCATGAGTATGTTGGTTCGTAGCTACGTGATTGCATCTTCAACTTAATGCATAAAGCTTGCTCTGAACGTTTACGGAAGGGTTACTATACGGGAGAACAGAGATTTCCTAAGTACATGTTTTTCTTCAATGTATGTTGCCCTTCACTTCCCATATACGTGGGAGACCACAGCGAAAAAAATAAAAAAACTTAATCCCCAAACTAACACCTGTGGTCCGTTTTGTTCCAGCCATTGTTTAGTTCTACAATAAACGACAAACCAGTCCTGTAAGTGTGTTTTGTGGAATTAACGGTAAAGAGATTTATATGTATTTTATTTATATTTATGACGAAAATATAAAATTTGGCGGTAACGCTGTGCTGTGATAGTTAGCCTACTTATGATCAACACAATTCTATTCTGTTGTACGTGACAGCATTTTCGTACGAAAATTTTCTGGACATTATGTTTAGGTACAGCATGCTGTACAGAAGAACAGAGGTTATTTTTTACCTTTCATTAAATATATTGCCTTTACCCGTCTAACGATTCCTAGCTACGTGACTGCATTTTCGGTGCTTAAGTTGATGGCATGCTTGCAATACTATACAGGAGCACATATGGTACGTTTACACACTGCGTAAATCCGAGAGTATTTGAAATACAAATCTATTTTACGCACGTAGATGGACTTGAAATGATTTCAAGCGGTACGGACGTTTGAGAAATCGGTCCGTTTTGTATATAAATATGTCCATATTGTTATAGCTTGTGTCACTGACTGACTGGCGTGTTCTAGCAGAAGTGATTCAAATTTCAAATACTAAGAAAAATAATAAGAAAAGAAAAAAGTGCGAAAGATTAGCTCAACAAAATAACGAACGGAAGAGAACCTATAGAGATAGTGATAAAATAAACTGAAAGGAAAAAAATCAATTAAGCTAGAAAATCGTCGAGAAAGCTGTAGAGCTAGGACTAAGAATGCATGTCTACAAAGAAGGAGAGTCGAAACTCTTGAGTTTTGGCCTCCAGATTTGAAACCGTTCACATCACAAGACCATCTTGCCTAGTCTGGACCTGCTCGTAGCAAGAATGTTCTTCTTCCTCCCAGCAGGGACCCATATATTTCCTGTAATGACTCGCCAATCAGGGGGCTTGTCATTTCCTATGCTTCTATGTTGCTATGTTGCCAGAGCCTCATCTAGTTTCCAAAAATTCCGCTTGGGTCGAATCGGCGTTCTTGCTCAGATAGACAAAATTTGTTGGGACTATTCAGCATGCCAACAGGTACCTAAGCTAGGACAAAAGATCCAGGATACTCTTCCATTACAGAGAAATATTCCTAGTTCAGCACAACAGCTGCGAAAAATTTTGTCTATCTGGATAGTCGGGTATTTTATCCCCGTGGGTATTTCTCGAACTATCTGACGCTCGGTCAAGAGCGCATCAGAAATCTCTTATTGACAAGCCCGCTGAATGGCGAGTCATTACAGGAAATTTATGGGTCCCTGCTCCCAGCAAAATCGAGTGTTACCTGCTGGCATTCGCTCCATACTTTATTAAGTATGAATGAATGAATGTATTCCCAAAAAAGCCCTATGGGCCATAGCGGGAAAATATAAAAATAAATAAACACTCCAAGTGCACTGTACCTGTCCAAATATTCAACACTCAACTCATAATTCTAATAACTAAATAACTATCAAACAAACTAAATCCTATCCCTACCACAGCATCAACCTACAATAAAACTTTCACGGTTCTCCATGGCAACCTTCAGGAATCTACCCAACCGACGTAACTCTTGGAACACTTTGCTACCCATCAAATCTTTCAGAGACCCCCCTTGTAGAACCTCCTTACCAAAAACTTCTCTCCTTAGATCCCCAAAACAACTCACTACAAGAACAAATCAGGTGTTTCACATCTTCATCCATCTTTCCACATAACGGGCAAAAATAAGGACCAGAACCGCATTTAATTATACCAATATATTTTCTTCTCGCACCCACCGGTAAAGCAGCTGCACGAAAACTCACCATCCACTTTAGAACAACGGGCCCTAAACCAACGTTAAGATAAAGCTCCTCCCCCCATAAATTCTTTGACTGAGCATAAATCCTCAGAGAAGGGGTCGAGGTCACCTCCCATAGCCACTGCTGAATCTCCTGGTCCATTTACCTTGCCTTCACTTGCTTTGTTGATGGAAGATCGTTCGTTAGTGGATTTTCTTGTCAGTTTGTTATGCCTTCATTCTTATTTTCTTCTTCTTCTTTTTTTCTCTTTTTCTTTTTTTGATTTGTTTGGTTTGTTTCCCTTAAGACTATATGAATAAAGAATAAGTCCCGCCTATTGCCAGGCCTTATATTAGGCCTTATGGTGGGGCCACGAAGAGTTAATGGTGTTTTTATTGTTTATGAATAAACTAAACTGAAACTAAACTAAACTGAAACTAGTAACCTCACCTACCTCAAGCGATGGGCCCATCCCATTATTCCATAGTTCACTTACCCCACAATCATCCAACATCTTCTTAATCAACACCGGCCAAGATTCACGGAACCATCTTTTAGGGCCTTCAGATAAGCCGCCTTTAAAAGTCTAACTCTAGGTAGACTCAATATTTTCTCCCAAAAATGAACCATACTAATTAACCTCCTACTACGGAATGAAAATAATCCTAAGTCACCTTTGATTACTAAATTACTTGTCCTGCCGCTAACTCCTACAGTACCCTCTTAGAATACTGGGACTGAACTCCTCAAACCTCGGACCCAAAATGCATAGAAGCTATAACTTTTGTCAGGAACAGCAACTTGTGCATTTTAATGTCCTTAATATCTCCTATGTAACTCCCCAAAATTGAATATAGGCACCCTATGTTAATACTCTTTAGTCTTTCACTTTTCGTTCACATTTTCATTTATTGAGTTCTGTTGTTCAGTTTTCTCCATTTAGCCCTCTGAGTAGTAGATCAATCTAAGTTTTATTTCGCCAACAAAGCGTATCGATCATATAGCCCTTTTTTGACAAACCATACTCAAACGCAGGGACATGCTGGCAGGGTTGGGCATGGCACTACAGATCCATGGTACAAAGACGTGTAGCCATACAGAACAGAGGGACACGGAAAGCGAGTTCTGGGGTAGCGTTCCAGTGAAGTTATTACAAGTTACGATGATAAGAGGAGGGGCAAGCGCGGTATTGTCGTAGTTATCACGCTCTCTGGAACAAACTACGCGAACATACGTCATCACTCTTACGGGAGTTCCTGCAGAACCGATAGTTATTATCACTTATGATGCTCGCGACCATCATAAGTAAATTGTAACGATCGTAACAACGAAAATAATAAGTGGGAGGAGCCAATTTACTTATTACGGCGGGCTCGGGAACGGCAATAATAGCAAGAATAGTAACGATCGTAACTAATAATAAGTCGCTGGAACGGCTACCTGGGACGCGGATAACCTCCTCAAAGCATGCCTACCCCTTGCTTACTGCCGAAGGCAGTTGCTAACTTGATAGCGCATCCTACTGGTCAATATCTCTGTTAGCAGAATTTGGCGAAACTGTTGACGCACCTTTAGAATAATGTCTCCTTGGTGAGTGGAAGGCATGGCGTTTCCACGAGCGTGTGTTGCTGAGAGCGCAACGGCTCTGAGTTCTTTCTAAAATAAATCATCTGCATAGAAGAGTTCTCGTTCCAGCGTGGAGTTCTTCGAGGAATCAATAGAACGATTGGGAACAACCTATAAATGAAACTTGCCTAATGAAGAGATGCTAGAGGGTGACCTGTGAGCAGGGATGCCATCTGGGGGATTATTGACGATAAAGGGGCGCTTTGTCTGTGTGTGGGGGGGGGGGGATTATATATTAAAGGTTAATTGAAGGGGCTATAATTTAAAGTGATCTCTATTGCAGTGACAAATTTGTCTTGTATACCAACTTTTATTCAAAACACACTGTACAAATGTATCTCACTTAAAGCAAATTATACATATACATTTTGTATTCTATACAATATCACACTTTTATAGACATCATTCATTTACTGTTGCACTCATCAAATAACATATGTTTATATGGACGAAGTTGTCAAACAAGCTTTACGATTTGTCGAAGAAGAAACAGAAGAAAGTTGTTTGGTTTGAATTGTTCAATGTCTGTGAGTACATAATATAGCTAGGCTACAAGTTTGTTGTTTTTTATGTATCTCTCCTTGTTCATGTGACTTATTTCATCTTTAAAGAGGAATGGATGTATTTTTCAGAATGTTCGTTTGTTATCTGGAACTTTATATAAAAAGAAAAATCTCCGCGCGGCGTCGTGACGATTTGTTCCTTTGGGTTTTGCAGCTTCGCTCAGGTGCCATATACCGATCACTTTTCGATCGGTCTGTCAGGCCACTGTTCTCGAGTTAGGGTACTTCCAGAAGTGTTAGGACGATGAAACTTGGCAGGCGTATTAGGGACCCGACCGAACTAACTTGCGAATAGTCACTTCCCCGATCCGACCACCATAAGGGGAGTGGAGGGAGGGGGAACCAGGAATATTGACGGATTTTTAACTTTTGAACGGGGAATCGGATCTCAATAAAACTTGATAGTTGGAAAGACCTCCTGTCTCAGCTCAGATGTCACGCTTCAAGTCCGAAATGGATCCAGTGACTTGGGGGGAGTTGGGAGGGTGGACCGGAAATCGTGTGGAAAACGGATCGGGATGAAACTTGGTGGGAAGAACAAGCACAAGCCCCAGGTACATAGTTGACAAGACCGGACCGGATCCGAGCATTATGGGGGGAGTTCGACGGAGGGTTCCGGAATTCCGTCGATGCCGAGTTAAGATGCTTACACATGTGCTAGGACGATGAAACTTGGCAAGCTTATCAAGGACTCGACAATTTGAACTTAAGAACAGCCGTTTGTCCGATTTGAGAATCGTGGGGGGGAGTGGAGGGAGGTGGAATCCGGAATCTTGAGAAATGTCCAACTTATGAACGGGTGATCGGATCTTAATGAAACTTGATATTCGGAAAGAACTCATGTCTCAGATGTCCCATTTCAAGTGCGGACGGGATCCGATCAATGTGGGGGAGTCGCGGGGAGGGGTGTGGAGATTTTGTGACACGCTTAGAGTGTAGCGATTGGTATGACACTTGGTGGGAAGAAAAACCGTAAGCCCTAGATACATCAGTGACAGAACCGGACTGGACTCGGGCACTCTAGAGGGAGTTGGAGGGGGTCTGGAATTCTGGTGGTCGCGATTTAAGGTACTTCCAGGTGTGCTAGGACGATGAAACTTGGCTTGAACATTACAGACTTGACAAGATTGGCTTAGAAATTGTCACTTCCCAGACCCGACCATCCCTTAAAGTACTCATCTTCACCGCAAAGTATAAAAAACACTTTTAAGCAAAATCTACATTTTCATGATCCCCATGAGCCTACGATCATTTTTGCCTTAAGGGTTTCGCTTAAAAATGACTTTCTAGCACCCTTAAAGTGCGCATCTTAACCGAAAAGTAAAAATAATACTTTTGACCAAACCATATATATTCATGATCCTAAAGGTCCCATGATCATTTTTGCAAGGGTTTTGATTGCAGATAAATTTCTAGCGCCCTTAAAGATGCGCTTAAAGTTTCCAAGGGTCCATCGTCATTCTTATCTCAAGGGTTTTACTTAAAAATGATCACAACAAACCCATGTATTGGCAAATTCCTACTTTCATCCTTTTACCAAGCATTGCGAGTGCCATATGAGCTTCCAGCTCTTGCTTATGACATTTGAGTTTACTCAAGTGCCATATAGCGATCGTAATGTCGGTCTGTCCGCATTTTGCTAGTTTTGGCACTTCCACATAAGCTAGGACGACGAAACTTGGCAGGCATATCAGGGACCCGACCAGATTTAACTTGGAAATAATACTTCCCCGATCCGACCATCGTAGGAGAAGTGGGGGGATGGGGAATCCGGAAATTAGGAACATGCATAACTTTGGAACCGGTAATCGGACGTGTACGAAACTTGACAGGTGTCAAGAACAAGTGCCTCAGATGTTCAGTTTCAATCTGGACCGGATACGATAATGGGGGGGGGGGGCTGGAAGGGGGCACCGGAAAGCTTATGAAAGGCTTAGAGTCGAGGAATCGGGAAGGAACTTAAGCATAAGCTTTAGATACATTACTGACAAAAAAGGACCGGGTCATGTCACAGTTGGGGGAACTGGAGGGGTTTCCCGGAATTCAAGCGATCTCCAGTTAGGGTTCTTCCTGATGTGCTAGGACCATGAAACTTGGCAGGCGTATTAGGGACTCTTCCCCGGTCAGATCGTCGTGGGGGGAGTAGAGGGCTGCGGAATCCGGAATCTAGTGACATTCACAACTTCGTAACGGGTGATCGGACGTGCATGAAACTTGATAAGTGTCAAGAACAAGTGTCTCAGATGTTCAGTTTCAAGTCCGGGCCGGATCTGATTTTTCCTTGCAAAAGAATAGTAATGATGCGTGAGTGTTTTTTGTAAGCAGAATGTTTGTTGTAGATGTATGAACCATGTATGAATGGCATGTAGTACAATGTAAAAAATAGTATTACCAGAATATGTAGAATCGAGAAGACTACTACCTGCGGCGAACAAGCTCTTTGGGGCTTTCTTAGCAGGTGCGTAAAATAAAATTTAATCTAATCTATTCTAATCTAATCCAGTTTTAGCACTTTAATTCTTTGACTGACTCCGCCAGAGAGGTAATCTATGCATCCCAAGTCAGAGTGACAGAAATAGCTCCAAAATTAAAAAATACAGCATAATATCCCAGTTTTCTAGCACCCTGCAGTTTGCGACGACAAAACTCTCCTCACTGAATTTCCGAACAATAGGATGCCCGGAAATGTTTACAAGGCCGAACACTCCTTCATGTCCATCAGCTACAATGTGAAGCTCGGTTATAGAGTTTGGGGGGTGATTTAACATTCTTGCAAAGATTAGTTTCGAAAATGTCGATGTTGTCGGTTTTGTCTGGCGCAATTGCGACCGGATTATTCGGATTAACGGCATGAAATCTGCCACCACACCATTCCCCGTGATCGTGTTAGTCGCTACTTCGCTTTGCCAACCTTCTAAATTTGCGAACAAACTCGGAAAAACTTGACTTGGTACCCGATCGACGTGCCAATAGCAACCAGAACCTTGTTAACAGCTTCTAATTCAACATGAACGCTGCTTTCAAACTTTGTTCAAACACGTTCATTGTTCAAACACTAGAAGACCATTTTTTGTGGTCCGATTTAAACTTTAACGCATTCAACTATGCGCCCCAGATTATCGTCGACAATTAAAGTTAGCGTGGTGGTGTCTACGAGTCAACTAGCAAATACAGGTCATTTGGCAGCTTGTCCATCTTTTCCACTCACTGAGGATGCTGTTAGTTTTTTCGCTTATTTGTCATTTCAGTTATCTTCAATCTCGTCTTCATTAGCTGCATACGTAGCGTCAAATTAGCAATCTATCATTTTGACAAGGAGCCAATTCGCCTTTAAGCTAGGTTTGCGAGCGTTCTTTGTTTTGGTGATTTTGCAATCGAGACAAAAACAGTCCGGGCGCTGCTAAAACATATCTCACTTATTTCTGAGCTGAGGTGATCAGGAAAGCACAGTAATTTCCGACTATATCGACCACGCTGAATCTGAATATGGGTGGTGGCAGAGCTGGAGATGACGGCTTGACCTTATAAAAACGAAAAAACACCCCTTTTAGGCGGATATCTAAAATGTGTCCAGAACTGTTTATTTTTTCTAAGGCTGTACTAACCCAATTTAGTCGCAGGGCATCTCATTTTATTCCTAATAATGCCGTCTCTTAGAGTAAGTTTTATTTTTTCCGATATCTCGTATATTAACGGAGCTATTTTTTTTTCATTTTTACGATTCTTCGTCAGCGATATTTCGGCCCTTCTTGGCAAGGGTCCTCGTCAGGCTGTCAATCCTCTGGGTCAACGTCGGGGAAGGAAACAAACCTGTAATAAATAACTGAAGCTTCTACCGACTATAAATATCTTATTAAAATAAATTGCCTTCAAATACCACTTTGATGAAATAACTAGTCCTGAAATTTAATTTTTGACACGGACGCTGTTTTTGCTGCACGATTTTTTTTTGTAAGCCTCGTCTTATCTTTTCTGTTCTTCCAGTCCAATATGAATTGGCCAGGGGACTACGCTTCCACTTGCCCTCGCTGACGCCAACGGTCTTATCAACTTGTTTTTATGGCACTTGCAGCCTCTGGCTCAAGTGCCATATACCGATCACAATTCCGTCTGTCGGTCTGTCGGTCTGTCGGTCTGTCGGTCTGTCGGTCGGTCCGAGTTTTTTTGTCCCACATATCCGAGTTAGGGTACTTCCAGATGTGCTAGGACAATGAAACTTGGCAGGCATATCAGGGACCCGACCAAACTAACCTGGAAATAATCAGTTTCCCGATCCGACCATATGGGGGGGAGTGCGGGGCGCTGGAAACTTGCAAATTTAGGGCATTTTGTCACTTTTTTTCTGAGTTAGGGTACTTCTAGATGAGCTAGGACAATGAAACTTGGCAGGAATATCAGGGACCCGACCAAACGAACCTGGAAATAATCAGTTTCCCGATCCGACCATATGCGGGGGAGTGGGGGCGCTCGAAACTTGAAAATTTAGGGCATTTTGTCACACTTTTTCGAGTTAGGGTACTTCCAGATGAGCTAGGACAATGAAACTTGGCAGGAATATCAGGGACCTGACCAAAGTAACCTGGAAATAATAAGTTTCCCGATCCGACCATATGCGGGGGAGCTGGGGCGCTGGAAACTTGAAAATTTAGGGCATTTTGTCACACTTTTTCGAGTGAGGGTACTTCCAGATGAGCTAGGACAATGAAACTTGGCAGGAATATCAGGGACCCGACCAAACCAACCTGGAAATAATCAGTTTCCCGATCCGACCATATGCGGGGGAGTGGGGGCGCTCGAAACTTGAAAATTTAGGGCATTTTGTCACACTTTTTCGAGTTAGGGTACTTCCAGATGAGCTAGGACAATGAAACTTGGCAGGAATATCAGGGACCTGACCAAAGTAACCTGGAAATAATAAGTTTCCCGATCCGACCATATGCGGGGGAGCTGGGGCGCTGGAAACTTGAAAATTTAGGGCATTTTGTCACACTTTTTCGAGTGAGGGTACTTCCAGATGAGCTAGGACAATGAAACTTGGCAGGAATATCACGGACCCGACCAAACTAACCTGGAAATAATCAGTTTCCCGATCCGACCATATGGGGGGGGAGTGCGGGGCGCTGGAAACTTGAAAATTTAGGGCATTTTGTCACACTTTTTCGAGTTAGGGTACTTCCAGTTGTGCTAGGACCATGAAACTTGGCAGGCATATCAGAGACCCGACCAAACAAAATTAGGAATAATCAGTTTTCTGATCCGACCATTTGGGGGGGGGGGGGTGGAGGGCAGGGGAATCCGGGAAACTGAGAAGTGTGTAACTTTCGAACGGATGATCGGATTGTAATGAAACTTCATAACTGAACAGAATATATATCTGTAATGTCCCGTTTAAAGTCTTGACCGGATTCGGTAGCCAGGGGGGAGTTGGGGGGGGGAGACCGGAAATTTCAAGAAACGGTTAGAATGGAGGGATCGGAGTGAAACTTGCTGGGAAGAACAAGCATCTGCTCTAGATAAGTACTTTAGACCATTGTACTGGATCCGGACACTTATGGGGGGGGGGCCGGAATTCCGGTGATGGTGGTTTTTTGGATTTTCACGATGAAACTTGGCAGGCATATCAGGGACCCAATCAAACTGACTTCAAAATACAAATATTGTTGATCAGATAATGGTGGGGGAGTGGAGGGAGGGGAATCCGCAGGGGAATCCGGGAAATTGAGAAGTGTGTAACTTTCGAACGGATGATCGGATTGTAATGAAACTTCATAACGTTTAAAGTCTTGACCGGATTCGGTAGCCAGGGGGGAGTTGGGGGGGGGGGAGACCGGAAATTTCAAGAAACGGTTAGAATGGAGGGATCGGAGTGAAACTTGCTGGGAAGAACAAGCATCTGCTCTAGATAAGTCCTTTAGGCCATTGTACTTGATCCGGACACTTATGGGGGGGGGGGGGTCCCGGAATTCCGGTGATGGTGGTTTTGGGGACTTTCACGATGAAACTTGGCAGGCATATCAGGGACCCAATCAAACTGACTTCAAAATAAAAATTTTGTCGATCAGATAATGGTGGGGGGAGTGGAGGGAGGGGAATCCGAAATTTTCAGTCATGCGTAATTTTAGAATGGTTGATCGGATTCGAGTGAAATTTAAGAATTCAACAGAGGACATTTCTCCGATGATTTTTTTCATATCCGGACCGGATCCGGCAACTATTGGGGGGGGGGGGGGAAATACGTGCCCCGTTTAGAATGGAGGGATCGGGATGGAACTTTGTGGGAAGAACAAACAGATGCTCTAGGTAAGTCATTTGCTGAATCGGATTGGCTACGTGCACCGCGGGGGAGCTGGGTGGGGTGGGGGGGGGTGGACCGAAAATCTCGAGAAACGGTTAGAATGATGGTATCGGAGTGAAACTTGCTGGGAAGAACAAACATCTGGTCCATATAAATCTTTTACATAATTTGACTGGATCCGGACACTTGAGGGGGGGGGGGAGGAGGGGTATCCCGGAATTCCGTTTTTGGGGGATTTTCACGACGAAACTCGGAAGGCATATCAGGGACCCGGTCAAACTGACTTGGAATAAAAAAAAAATCCTCGATATGATAATCTTGTGGGGGGGGGGGACTTGAGGGAGGGGAAGCCGGAATATCGAGTCATGCGTAACTTTGGAACGGGTGATCGGATTCGAGTGAAATTTAATAATTAAACTCAGGACATTTTTCTCTTGTGACCTTTTTCATTTCCGGACCGAATCCGGCAATTATCGGGGGGAGGGCGGAAAATACTTGACCCGCTTAGACTGGTGTGATCTGGATCGAACTTCGTGGGAATGACAAACAGATGCTCTGGATTAATCATTTACAGAACAGGATTGGCTCCGGTTATTGTGGGTGGAGTTGGAGGAGGGGGAGGGGGGTCTAGGATTCCGGTGATCGCGCGTTAAGGTACTTCCAGATGTGCTAGGACGATGAAACTTCGCTGGAATATTGGAGACTCAACAACATTTGCTTAGAAATTGCTACTTCCCAAATCCGATTATTCCTTAAAGTACCAATCTTGACCGCAAAGTAAAAAAAATACTTTTAAGCAATATATGCATTTTCGTGATGCCCATCAGCCCATTAGCAGTTTTGCCTCAAGGGTTTTGCTTACAAATGAAGTTCCAGCTCCCTTATAGCGCGCATCTCAACCGCAAAGTCGAAACTTACTCTTGATCAATCAAATCATCTTGACACATGCAAGTGCCATATGAGCTTACAGCTCTTGTTATGGCACTTGAGCTTACTCAAGTGCCATATAGCGATCGTAATGTTTGTCTGTCTGTCGGTCTGTCCGTCTGTCGGCCTGTCCGCATTTTGCTAGTTTGGGCACTACCTCATGACCTAGGACGATAAAACTTGGCACGCATATCAGGAACCCAACCGGATTAACTTGGAAATAATCACTTCCCCGATCCGACCATCAATGGGGGAGTGGCAGCATGGGGAACCCAGAAATTAGTAAAATTCATAACTTTGGAGCGGATAATCGGGCGTGCATTAAACTTGACAGGTATCAAGAACAAATGCCTTGGATGTTCATTGTCAAATTCGGATCGGATCCGGTAACTGGGGGGGGGGGGGGGGCTGGAGGGGGACACCCGAAATGCTTTTTCTAGTTTTCGTCAAACCCCTACCCCTTTCTTCGCACTAGTATAGCTCTGCGCAAGGATAAGTCATTCTTTCATCACACTCTGCTCGTGGATTCTTTGCAAGAATTCGTTCGGAGAGAGATAGACCAACTGAAGGTCGAAGGGGTTGGCAAAATTTGTTGTTGGACCTTGGTAGGGGATGATATAGATTAGGGGGTGCTAGAATGATGAAACTTGGCAGGCGTATCAGGGACCCGACCAAACCAACCTGGAGATACTCAGTTTCCCTATCCGACCATCTTGGGGGAGTGGAGGGTGGGGGAATCCGGAAAATTTAGTGGTGTGTAACTTTCGAACGGGTGATTGGATTGAAATGAAACTTAATTCCTGAATAAATGACATATCTCTGATGTTCCATTTGAAGTCCGAACTGGATTCGACAGCTATGAAGGAGTTGGGGGGACCGGAAATCCCGAGAAATGGTTAGAATGGAGGGATCGTAGTGAAACTTGCTGGGAATAACCAGCATCTGCTCCAGATAAATCGTTTACACATTTAGACTGGATCCGGACACTTGGGTCGGAGGGGGTGGAGGCTGGGTGGAGGGGTGTTTCACGGAATTCCAGTGATGGCGGTTCTGGGGATTTTCACAACGAAACTTGGGAGAAACTCAGGGACGCTATCAAACTGACTTAGAAAATAAAAATTTACTCGATCCGATAGTCGTGGGGGGGGGGGGGTAGAGGAAGGGGGAATCCGGAATATTGAGTCATGCGTAACTTTGGAACGTGATCGGATTTGAGTAAAATTTTGTAATTAAACAGAGGACGTGTCTCTGGTGATCTTTTTCATGTCCGGACCGGATCCGACAACAACTGGGGGGGGGGGGGGGAATATGCGACCGGCTTAGACTGGAGAGATCGGGATGGTACTTTGTGGGAATAACTAGCAGATACTCCGGATAAATCATTTACAGAACCGGATTGGCTCAGGTGACTGGGGGGGGGGGGAGTTTAAGGGGGAGTCCGGAATTCCAGTGATCGCGAGTAAAGGTACTTCCAAATGTGCTAGGACGATGAAACTTGGCTGGAATATTTGAAAAGATTGGCTTATAATTCGCCACTTTCCAACTCCGACCATTCCTTAAAGTACCAATCATGACCGCAAATTAAGAAAAATACTTTTAAGCAAAATATGCATTTTCATGATCCCCATGAGCCCATTACCATTTTTGCCTCAAGGGTTTTGCTCACAAATGAGGTTCTAGCTCCCTTAAAGTGCGCATCTTCACCGCAAGGTCGAAAAGTACTTTTTATCAAACGATACATCCCAACCCATGATCATTTGTGCCACAAGGGTTCTACCTTTGACAAAAATGTATATATCAATGATCCCTAAGAACCTGCTATCGTTTTTGCCTCAAGGGTTTTGCTTGCAGATGCATTTCTAGTGCCTTTAAAACGGGAAATTACGCATCAACAATTCAAAGAAGAAACGTACTGGATATAAACGTCGAAACCATATTGAAGACCACTGAAGAGAAGTTCTAGAAATGCCTTTTACAGTACTTTTTACTTACTAGTGTATAATAAAATAATATTCGACTCTGTACAAAACTCCCAAACAAAAAACTCCCGCCAACATTTTGCTTATTCTTTGAAGTGCCATATGAGCTTTCAGCTCTTGTTTTTAACGGAGCAATAGGCTAGTATTTATTAATTTTCTCTGAAAATCTCGAAATTCAAAGGTCTGTTGCCAGGTTCGGCACAGATCTCGAAACTTAATATATTCTTAGGATTTTTATACTTTACCGGAATTTGCCATGGGGGGTTGTCGACAAAACATCCCCATTCGAAACGTCCCCTGACGAAAAGTCCCCGACGAAATGTCCCCATGACAAAACGTCCCACGACAGAACGTCCACGTGGTGAAAGGTCCCCGATCAAAACGTCCCATGGCGAAACGTCCCCGGCTGTAGAATTTTTTGTTTTCATCGCTGAGGGATAGATAGCTAGCCCTATGAGACTACTGATTGCGTCATCAGTTCAGACAAAAAACGTTTCTGGAATATATAGTTTTGAAAACCACGATGGGTTGACTACTTCAGCATTTAACCGATATTCAAGAAACAAACCAAAGTGTTGCTCTCGACTATAGCCAGTTCTTAAGGAAAGCGCAAAGATTTAGTAGTTTGTCAGTTTTAGTTTTATCTTTCATTTAATTAGTTTATTTTGTGTGTTAGTTTACGCTGCAATATAACTCGTTGATCTCGCAATTGTTCGAATTTAATTTGGTGATACTTATTATTAAAAGATTTTATTAAAGGGTCAAACACGTCTAACCTAGATTTGCCATGTCTCTCTACCTAACTAATCGTTCCATCCGCTTTCGTTTCCTCGCTACCATTTTTGTCCATTTTTATCCAGTCATTTTTATCCAGCATAACGGCACTACATTTATTTTTCCGTTTCCTTCTTTGACTCTCTGTGAGCAACAGCGGGCTTCCCCTTCTCTGAGGGGCATATTGGTACACGACGTATTTTAACCGGAAACAATACATTTATGAAGCAACCGGTCCTATGTCCGATCTTTCCTGCTTATAAGGAATGTTCCCACATCTGTAATGCACACTCTTAAGTTGTTTTACCTGGATCATGCACCTGAAGATCGAGGCGAGCTTAAAAATCTATGCTTGGGTTCGTGAGTTTCGCCACGGGGACGTTTTGTCACGGGGACGTTTTGACACGGGGACGTTTGTCACGGAGACGTTTCGCCAGGGGACGTTTTGTCATGGGGACGTTTCGTCGGTAAGCCGCCATGGGTACTGAGCTTCACATTGCCATAAAGTTCCGAGCTCTAACTGTTCTGTGAAGCCGTACAGAATTTTTGTGAAAAAAAAAATGTATGAGAAAATATGTCTTTGCAAAATGGTGCTGTGACAAAAAATTCTATACTAGAATTTAGCATAGAATTCAAATTTTAACTGTATTTTTCAACCAAGTATTAACTACGGTTGTTATAGGATAATAACTCATTATAGGCCTAACATTTTTTCTGAAAAATGGTACTGCGAGACATGTTTCTATGCCCAGTTTCAACTCCAAGTCCAGTGGTACAACTGTTCGTTTGGCAATCGCGTCTCAAACTCAGTTGCCATAGGCTATCTAATTTGTTATAAGCTCGAATTTTATTGGAAATACTGTTGTAAATCTAGATTATAATGAACCCACAGAGCTATCTAAGGTAGTAAACCCCGATGAAAAATTTATCTCAAAATAGTACTATGAAGTAGTACGAAAAAGTTGCATGCAGTACTAACGATGCTGCTACATGCTTCTACCTCAAGGCTACCGTGTTACTGCATACTACTATCTGCTACTATTAGCAAGACTGGATGCTACTGTGGCAAGACAGGATGCTACTAGATACTACTACATAAGATTGGACGAGTCTGAGGCACATAAAATGATAGTATTCTTTGCTTTTACATAGTATTACATGCAACGTTTTCGTACTACTACCATACTACTACGCAGGCTACAAATTTTTTATCGGGACCGACCCGGAACCAAAACGCTTGACATTGAATATCGAAAGCGGAAATATCGATATATCGATTATCGAATATCGAAAGTGAAAATATCGATTTATCGAAAAATCCAAATATCGCCCAAACACTAGCACAGAAACATGGTTGGCTACTTGGCGCTTTTGGTCAACAGCATTGTCCTCATATCTAGTTCTGCTTCTTCTTCGGCAGCAAGTTTTCGATAATTCTTTCGTTCAAGTACCTTCGTTACTGGGCGCCAGATTGCGAACAGTAATCTGCAGAAAATTTGTCGGTGGCCGGCGCAATCGTGCCAGTGCCGTGCGGTGCTTCACCGGTGCCGTGCTGGTGCCGTGCCGGTGCCGTGCCGAGGTGTACACCGGCGGCGGAGAGAGAGAGCAACCCCTCGGAAAATCAAAAACCGGCTAGAGAGTGGATTGTTCCTAAAAGAACACTCGACTAAAAATCCAAGAACATTATTTTTGTTTCGACTTAGGATATGCAACTTTAGTTAGACATGTTCTGATGCTTCTTGTCTGCAACATGGTGTAACTAATTTATGTTCAGTTTTTTCTCGTTTTCCTTGATTATTGATATCCAGCTTAATACGCTGAAAAGTACCTTGATCATGCGGGGTTATGAAAATTTAAAATAATTATATCAGTTTTCTACCTCCTTCTCCTTACCCTCTTTTTTAGAGATAGTGATCACGTGACGGCTTATCTTCCCAAAAAAATGTTCTTCTCTTATCTCATTGCGGTTTCTTCACCATCGAGACGTCTGCACGTATCTGCAAGTTAGATCGATATTATTACGTAATTATCGCAAGTTTGCAGCTCTGTTATCAATATTGCTAGGCCTTTCACTCTCGCTGGAGTTTGAAGACACCACAAATTGCGTATTTAACATTGTCTTAATCCCGCCTAGCTAAGGACCCGTCGTGTCTGTATTGCCGATGCAAGCAATGCAACCTATTTCCGTAACTGCGTTCATTAATTCTTAAAGTTGAACAGAAAAACTAACTTATTTTTGTGTCATTTAACTGAATACACAGAATAATTTGGATTCTGCAACGGGATTTTTTTTTATTTTCCCCTATCTGCTCTAGTTTTGACATTCAAAATATCTGCGGCCGTCCCCACAGCGTAAATACTACTATGACGCGGGAAATTTTAATACAACATAAACACGGCTTTTCAGTGGGCAGTTGTGAGATTGCTGAAGACTGTTTAGTGCCTGAACAAAAAAAAAGTCATAAATCTTTCTCGTAAGGCATAGAACAAAAATACAAGCGCATAGAGGTACCACAAATCACACGGAAATTGGAAATCGATTATTCGTGAATAGCGGAACAGCGAAGTAACGCATTTTCAGCGGGTCTTCAAGCCCATTTAAGTGAATAAGTGATGGGTAACTAGATTGTCCGATCCCAGCCCTTTTCGGTTAAACTTTAAGCCCGGATACCCAAATTCGATAATTTTTATTCTATGCCCACTGACGATACCTCACTAATATTTGCACTTGCCATGATTCACTATTTCCCATGTCCACTATGCTCCCAATGACTGTTCGCGCATCATTCTATTAATGTGTAAAAAAAGGCATAAAATAGCAAAAAAAGTCTTAAAACAGCCAAGCCGTGGATAATTTGTTAAAAGCGGAGCCTAGTTCTACAGTATTCAAATAGTTTTGAATATTGGAACATAAATAATAAATTAGGCGAGGTGGGCTTTAAGGTGGGCTTAAAGTCCATGCATAAATGCAGCAGAGGTTGTCATGTCAAAAGCACAGTTTTATCGCCCTCTGATCTAGACTCGGTCAACTTTGGCTGCAGGCTTTGGTAATGTACTTACTGCAACAATAAAAGATTGCTATTTCAGTTTTGCTAAGAAGCTTAAAGATTTTATTCCTTGATATTCCTTCGCATGAACTTTTCTGATAGACCTCTAGTCACTGTCAGTTCACTTATAGCTTATATACTGAGTCTGTTCCGACCTCCGACCAATAGTTACTAATTTCAGTTCAGTTTTAATCATCACTTTATTAAAGAACAAGACCAAAGGTTTCGCTGGGATACCAAAAGTGGAACATTTATTGGACCTCTTGATCCAGACAATCGGGGCATGCAGATTTGCGGTCTTCGCCAGACCCCGTGAGCATGTTACTCTTTCCCCCTAATAACCGCTAGAAAATGCACAAAAAGGATACCGAATGGTGTTTTTGACAAATTACGGCCAAACGGCTAACCGGAAACGGATCCAACATATATGTTTGCAAGGAAATAAACTTCAGAAATGAATTCACAGTGTGTTCTTACGCTTGATACCAAACTCTAGTCGACTTGACAATGAACTCTTATTTTTTCCAACTTTTCGGTTTTGGCCGGATTCCGGGTGAACTACTTGTTGAGCGAGAAAACAAGCTCCAGATATATATTCAGAATGTCCATTTACCGACTAATCGAAAGTCAAAACGACTCGAGAACAAAATTTTGTTGCTTACTAACTTTCCGGTTTTGTTCCGGACGAAATAGTTGTCCGGCCAGAAAATAAGACTACTAGTATTTTATATTAAAGCACTTCTTAATTTGTTTTTCAGCTTTTTCGTAGTTTATTTGGAATTTAAGTTATGTTAGAAAGAATATAATCTTCTTGGCCAACCATGCTGACATTTGTATTCAGTATATATAGACTATTTTCGTATTACCAGGGACCCATAAATTTCCTGTAATGACTCGCCATTCAGGGGGCTTGTCAATAAGAGATTTCTGATGCGCTCTTGACCGAGCGTCAGATAGTTCGAGAAATACCCAAGGGGATAAAATACCCGACTATCCAGATAGACAAAAATTTTCGCAGCTGTTGTGGTGAACTAGAAATATTTCTCTGTAATGGAAGAGTATCCTGGCTCTTTTGTCATAGCTTAGGTACCTGGTGGCATGCTGAATAGTCCTGACTGAAGTCCTGACTATCATATCTATCTGAGCAAGAACGCCGAATCGACCCAAGCGGAATCTTTGGAAACTAGGTGACGCTCGGGCAACATAGCAACATAGAAGCCGAGGAAATGACAAGCCCCCTGAATGGCTAGTCATTACAGGAAATTTATGGGTCCCTGGTATTACTTATATACTGGCCTAATACTTTTTCACAATATCTTTCTATTCAGATAATTTACACAACGGATACGTCAGCTACGATGCTTCATCAAAGATATTTCGGCCCTTCTTGGCAAGGGTCCTCGTCAGGCTGTCAATCTTCAGGGTCAACGTCGGGGAAGGAAACAAACCTGTAATAATCCTGTAATAAACTTGTAATAAGACCTGTATTATGTAAGTGACTATTACAGGTTTGTTTCCTTCCCGACGTTGACCCTGAAGATTGACAGCCTGACGAAGACCGTTGCCAAGAGGGCCTCAATATCGCTGATGAAGCATCGTAGATGACGTATCCGTTGTATACATCATTTGAATATACGTAATCAGTGCCGATATTCGTTATCAGTTGCTGCCGGAGAAATTCCAATTTGTCAAAGTATTACGTTCATCTGCATAATATCATAGCACAATGAACACCTAACATTCTGTAATACCCCCAAAAAAAGAAAAAAAAAAAAAAACGTTCATTATCACGTGTTGCGGGAACAGTTCCAATGAAGTGCGTTCATATTTGTACTGTCATTTGTACAATGCAATAATCTCACTGATTTGAATACCATATGGGCGATTTCCTTTGAACCGTTATTCTTGAAAATTCGAACATCTTCAATCAGGAGTTGGCGTTCATCACGACTAGAAATTTCAGACGAAACATCTGCTATTAATAGTACCGACGACATGGTACGGTGTCCTATTTATAAGTATTCAACGAAAAGCCCAAGAGGGCGGTCAAGATGCGATGTATTTAAGGCAGATGTCCGCAAACTTTGCTTCAAACTCAAAGTCGGGATCTGACCGAGGGGTTGCTCACTCGCTGGGCACCACTGTACACCCTCCCTGGGCACCGGCTGGGCACCGGCTGGGCACCGGCTGGGCACCGGCTGGGCACCGGCTGGGCACCGGCTGGGCACCGGCTAGGCACCGGCTGGGCACCACTGTACAACCATTTTGGGAGTGAGCACCCCTCGGATCTGATAAAAACGGGAAAGGAAAGCATGGATAGACTACTAACAAGAGCTAGAAGCTCATATGGCACTTGCAAGGCTGGGTAAGACGGTGAATGTAGGAATTTGCCAATTCGTGGGTCTGTTGTGATCATTTTTAAGCAAAACTCTTGATGTAAGAATGATGATTGACCCTTGGAAATCAAGAGAATGTATTGTTTGGTAAAAAGTATTTTATTTTTGCACTTGGCTGTGATGATGCACACTTCAAGGGTACTATAATTTCATCTGTAATCAAAACCCTTGAGGCAAAAATGATCCTAGACCCTTTAGGATCATGAATATACATAGTTTGGTCAAAAGTTTTTTTTTTGCTTTCCGGTTAAGATGCGCACTTTCAGGGTGTAGAAATTCATTTCTAAGCAAAACTCTTGAGGCAAAAAGCATCATCAGCCCATGGGGATCATGAAAATGTAGATTCTGCTTAAAAGTATTTTTTGTACTTTGCGGTTAAGATGAGTACTTCAAGGGATGGCCGGGTCAGGTGTTGCAGCAACCTTTGTTCGGCTTTGCAGACTAAAGTGTTGCGAGGTTTTGTTTCTTGACTAACGGTTAAATGGTGACTTTCAACCCGTCGAGGTTTCAAAAATGGTGGGTTCCAATCCAAGAAGATTTGTTTTTCTGAACTGATGGCACAATATGTAATCACGTGGCTATCCCTCAGCGTTGAAAAAAGAAACAGAACATCGGAAGTAGGGACTCAATTGACTTTGCAGCCAATTGAACTTTACCTATTTCAATCGTAGACATCGTGACTGGTGAAAACTGGGAACATTAACTTATATAACCTAGTTGCTTTTATAAAGCTATCCATAACTTTTCAGGATCAAAATACCGTAGATGCCACTCTACTAATTATTGCGAAACTGTGTCGTTGTTTTACATTATCATTTGTTTCCATTGCGTTAACACTTCATTCTAGGTTACGGCGATAGACCATTCTAGCATCTCGTGAAAATGACAATGCTTTACCAACCAATTCTTGAACGATGACATGAACCATACTTTTCTTATCATGAAAACTCACCGGAAGCAAAATAGGTACACAAACTAGGAAAAGTTGTAAACCCCTCACCGCCGAAGATGATTATGGTGTAACAGCCGATAGTTACTTGCAATCCCCGACGTGTCTCACAATTGGGTTCCGCTGATTCTTTGTTTGAGTGTGCACTCTACAACTAAAGTTGTCAACCCCTCAAAGACTTAATTAAGTTACAGCAGGGACCCATAAATTTCCTGTAATGACTCGCCATTCAGGGGGCTTGTCAATAAGAGATTTCTGATCCACTCTTGACCGAGCGTCAGATAGTTCGAGAAATACCCACGGGGATAAAATACCCGACTATCCAGATAGACAAATTTTTTCGCAGCTGTTGTGCTGAACTAGGAATATTTCTCTGTAATGGAAGAGTATCCTGGATCTTTTGTCCTAGCTTAGCTGCCTGGTGGCATGCTGAACAGTCCCAACAAATTTTGTCTATCTGAGCAAGAACGCCGATTCGACCCAAGCGGAATTTTTGGAAACTAGATGAGGCTCTGGCAACATAGCAACATAGAAGCATAGGAAATGACAAGCCCCCTGAATGGCGAGTCATTACAGGAAATTTATAGGTCCCTGGTTACCGTGATAGACCGTGGAGACTAATTTTAACTACAGATAGTCCTCTTTGACATAGGCTATACAACTATTGTACATATTGTAGACTCTGGCTCGACGACAAGCGAAAACCATCCTTTTTGGCCGCAGGCAAGAGCTCTACGAAGCTTTCCAGAATGAACTGTCATATTCATCTTTCGGCCAGAGGTCCAAACTTTCCGTAAAAACCCGTACACGTTAGATCCTTACCGTCTTCTAGTAATAACATGAAATCGGAGGACTAGAAATGTAAAAAAAAACAAAAAAAAAAAGACAGAACCAAGGTATTGCTCTCGCAACACAATTAGACGTGTGAAAATGCAGTTAAAAAAAATTCGCGCTAATAAAATCAGTCAACTATTTGCTTACTGTTTAGGGGTTTGCACTGTAAGAAACGAGAGAAAAGAAAAAAAGGTATGAGGCGTGAAGTAGTTCCCGATTAAGGCTTTCACTTCGGAGTCAGCGGTGGCGTTAATGGAAATCAGTCAGGCCGCAATTTACCTGATTGATGCTCCGACCTATCTGCACTTCAGCTTTAGGGGTAATCCGTTCGGCTCTCTGCTTGGGACTCCCTGTATCCAAAACGTGGACTTTTTAAAGCATAGCTCTTGTTAGAAATGATCTTTTCGCCGTACAGGTTCAGAAATATCGTTTTGTGAACATACCATTACTTACGAGTTGAAATTGGCGATTTCACTCTCGCTCCCCAACGCTGCGGACGCGAAATATTTGAAACTGGATGCGCCGTGGGTAAAAAATGGGAAAAAGTAAAAAAAAAGAAGATAGACTTGATGGCCTGCCATGTCTTCTCGTGTCTTCCTGTATGAAAGAGTTGTCGGCAGACCTTGATGCTTTCGGCGAAGTTTGCGTTGCGTTGACTGGGAAAACTCGGCTCGGCCGAAAAAAGGCTAAAAAGTAGTAAGTAGAAAACGAAACAATGGCGAAAGGTTTCAGATGCTTCCAATTCCATGAGGGGGCTAGGAATAATATAAAAGGCAGACAGAATAAGCGAGAGGGGTCCTTTAACCTTAATCCAGTCCTCCATGTTTGCTTCGTACAATCCCGTGCTCATTTTATGACATGATCAGTACAAAACAAAAATTTCGGGCATGAAACACTACGCTACGTTAGACGTTACAACACATTGCAACGATCGCAACTAAAGAAGAGTTATTTGCAATACCTTACAAATATGCGACTGCTAATGATTTTATGACGACTATTTAAAAATCCCAGCTTCGCGGAATCATACAAAGAAGTGATGGGTAACAAAGGGTTTTAAGGGTAACAAAGTCATTTTCACCAGATGATCCGAGGCAATGCCAGAAATATTCAGACTTTAGTGAAACTACATTCCTATTTCTAGGTCCAAGCCGCATTTTTCGATGGCGGGTGTATTTTGTAACGTTCTCACTACTTTCTTGTACCGCCTACTCGTAAGTGCCATATGAGCTCATAGCTCTTGTGTTTAGTCGGAACCCGACTAAATAGGTATTCACCTTGGTGAATCGAAAAGTAACTAGATTACGCGAATAGAATGTAGGGTTGATTTTTAACAGAAATACAATATTTTGAGGTGGTCCTTAAGGGTTCTCTACTTTCTCCTGCGTTGCCTCCCCCCTCAAAGTGACGTCCTTGCCAAATATTCCTCAACTTTCGGACCCATCCCATCAGCTTTATTGAATTGCCACTTAAGTATCTACTCCAAAATAAGATTTCTTTCGGGGATTTCCCCGACAACATGTTAGGCCCTGTTTTTCCAAGGAACGTAGATGATGTGATGCGATGCCAGGCGTCGCCGGAAATGCTCAGGCTTGAGTGAAACTACATATCCTATTTCTAGGTCCAAGCCGCATTTTTCGAATGGCAGTATTTTGTAACGTTCTCACTACTTTCTTGTACCGCCTACTCGTAACAAGTGCCATATGAGCTAGTAGCTCTTGTTTTTAGTCGGAACCCCGACTAAATAGGTGTTCACCTTGCTGAATGGAAAAGCAATTAGATTACGCGAATAGAGTGTAGGGTTGTTTTGAACAGAAATACAATATTTTGAGGTGGTCTTTAAGGGTTGCACCCCCCCCCCAAGTGCCATTCTTGCCAAATATTCTTTAACTTTCGGATCTATCCCATCAGCTTTATCAAATTGCCACTTAAGTATCTACTCCAAAACAAGATTTCTTTCGGGGATTTCCCCGGCAACATTCCATTATCAGTTAGGCCCTGTTTTTCTAAGAAACGTAGATGATGTGATGGCTTAAAGAAAACAACTCGACGAAGTCGTGCTAGGTAAAGAAGTGTATTAGAAAAGCATGTTTCTTGCTCCGATACCAACGCATACTGTGGTTCAGAGAATTTGGAACCTTTTACGAGGTTATTTGGCAAAATTACGAAGTGCTACCCGATGACAAATTTCTCTCAAAATAGTAGTACCAAGTTGTACGAAAAAGTAGCTTGCAGTACTAACTGATGCTACTACATGCTTCTACTTCAAGGCTACCGTGTTACTGCATACTACTGCATGCTACAATTAGCAAGACTGGATGCTACTATGGCAAGACAGGATGCTACTGGATACTACTACATAAGATAGGACAAGTCTGAGGCACGTTAAATGATAGTAGTCTTTGCTATTACATAGTATTACAGGCAACGTTTTCGTACAACTACCATACAATTACGCAGGCTACAAACTTTTCATCGGGTATATCTGTACGAATATTTCATACCACTTGAAGAACGACGTAGATATCTAAGTACAGTTGGGGTAGTGGATGGTCTTGCCCGATGTGTGGACAGGCAATAGAAAGTAATCAATCTTATAGTGCGAACGTGAGGTTAGGATTTCTCGGCCCGACTCTGGCCGGACTGCACATACTTTCATCGTCTAGTTGATAAAATCTAAACTTTTCAGTGTGGAATTGCCGATTGTGTGATCGATTGATAACGTCATCAACTGGGGTAGTGGGTGGACGTTACTCGACCTGACATGTCGATTAAGTTGGGACAATAGGACAGGCAAGAAAAATAAAGACAAGTAACATAAAATAATCCATCTTACAGTGCGAAGAGGTTAGTATCTCTCGGCGGGGCTTCGTGCGCTTTCGTAATCAAGTTGAAAATCTCAATTTTTCCGTTTGGAATTGATGACAGTGCTGAAAATGCGGGCAGGAATTCCAGTCTGCTAGAAACCGACCCGATCAATCTACACAAGGCATTATGTTGATCAACGAGGCTATGATTCTCAAACTCCTTCCGTTAGCATAATGAATCATCATTGAATTCTTAATTAAGGTCATGTCTATAAGTTTTCGTTGTCACTTTTTAAACACTTGACTCTTGGGATTATTTCGAATATCTTTTAATTTGTATTCTCTTCCTTGCTCGAACTCAGTAGTTATTTAAAATGAGAATGACTGACGACTGAAATTTTGTCTGGTCGTGATCATGAGCATCATTTGAGCAGAGGCGTCACTAGCCAAAATGTTTGGGGGGGGGGGGCAAGCAATTTACCGACTGGCTGGTAATTTTTATCGACTGTTTTTGCAGAAAAAACGACTGTTTTCAAGAAAAAACAGCAGTTTCGAAAAAATTGACTGATTTTCAGGAAAAAAAGACTGTTTTGACGAAAAATCGACTGATTTTCAGAAAAATCGGCTCTTTTAACGAAAAAAATCAACTGTTTTGGCCGAAAATCGGAGAGCTTCGCGCCGACTCGGATAGTTTTACCGAATGGCCGACAGCATTGGGGGAGGGGCGTCCCCCCTCCCCCCCCCCCCGGTCGTGACGCCCCTACATTTGAGGGTTGGTAACTAAGAAGAAGTGTTGAATACTCCTTGAGCCCAAGCTGACTGGGAAACATATGTTAAACAATGGCTACAAACGGAAAGTTAGCTACGACGTTTGTCAGCGATGTTTCGGCCCTTCTTGGCAGTGATCCTCATCAGGCTGTTGCTGTATGTATGTATGTATGTATATATTTATTGCCCATCATAAATGTAAGAATACAACGCTGATGGAGTAATAAAGAAAGAAAAGAAAACGAAAAGAAACGAATAGCTTCTGACGAATATAAATAGAACAAATAACGGCAATCTCATACAGGGGCAGACACACGGTCAATGAAGGACCATTTCGAAGGTGCTTACACCAGCAAGCTGCTTCCCATGTCTCTCGTTTCTTTTCTGCACCGCGGATACTAGACTGGCAACTCCGTATCGCAAGGATAGGGAGCTGTTCTTAGTCCAGAGAGGCAGCCGTAGCAAATATTTCGCATACTTGTAGAAACACCTCCGTATGTCCTTAATATCCGAAGCAGTAAAAAGAGACCAAAATGGTGCAAGGGCAAGCAAATGCGGTACAACAAATGCATTATACACGCTAGCTAGGATACGGCGGTTAAATTTGAAACTTTATGCAACTAGTAAACCGTACACTTTCCTAGATTTACTAGCAAAAAAACTGAAAAAAACCTGATTGCAGGTTGATGATTGATTTAAAACAACCTGATTTCAGGCCGTTTCTTCCAATCCAGCAACAGCCTGACGAGGACCCTTGCCAACAAGGGCCGAAATATCTGTGACAAGCCTCGTAGCTTCCGTTTCTAGTGATTGTTTAATTGCAGAGGTTGAACTGATGGGATTATGATCAGGGACCCATAAATTTCCTGTAATAACTCGCCATTCAGGGGGCTTGTCAAGAAGAGGTTTCTGATGCGCTCTTGACCGAGCGTCAGATAGTTCGAGAAATACCCACGGGGATAAAATACCCGACTATCCAGATAGACAAAATTGTTCGCAGCTGTTCTGGTGAACTGGGAATATTTCTCTGTAATGGAAGAGTATCCTGGATCTTTTGTCCTAGCTTAGGTACCTGGTGGCATGCTGAACAGTCCAAACAAATTTTGTCTATCTGAGCAAGAACGCCGATTCGACCCAAGCGGAATTTTTGGAAACTAGGTGAGGCTCGGGCAACATAGCAACATTGAAGCATAGGAAATGACAAGCCCCCTGAATGGCGAGTCATTACAGAAAATTTATGGGTCCCTGTTATGATCAAGGAGTCCTGTTCCAAGAAAACACCATTGTTGTCACTAAATGCTTGTCATTCTTAGAGTGCGACGTATTCGGAGACCTTGTTTTGGATAATTTCGAACGCCAATCGCCCGCATAACTATCATACATTCCGTGAAGCAAATCGTTTTTTCGCCGTCCTTCACTTATTTGATCGAGCAGTGACCGCGGTTGGTTCGCTTGGCAAGGAGTTTGTATTTTTGCCGTGTATTCTAATTGCGAATTTGGGATCTGGAAGGCGTGAATGAACTGCGAGTTCTGAAATTAAGTTTTTTTTTGTTATTGAAGGTTATTTATCAAAACTTATGATGTTGTTGTGTTGTGCCAAACGGTTAAGATCTTGAGTTTTAAATAATATCGCCCTTGCCAAGAAGATCACAAATATCCCCGGATAAAAATGAACCGGACATTTCGAAATAACTTTTTTGTTTGGTACTGAAGGTTATTTAACAAAACTTCTGATGTCTTTGGATGTGCCAAACAATTAAAATTGCAAAGTTTAATCTATGGCGCGCACCTTGCCAAGAAGAGCAGGAATATCCCCGACTAAAAATAAACCGGAAACCTTGCAAAGAAGTTTACGTTACCAAAGTTTATTGAATTTAGCTTTTGATATTTTTGTTTGTGCTAAATGGAGTATCTTAAGGTATTACAGCTCAAGTATTTAACGTTTAGCCCGGAGAAGACCTTTACTAACATTGTCCGAAATATGAACTGGAAATTTTGCAGAGAATTTATTTTTCTTACCGAAGTTTATTTAAACTTCGAATATCTTATATTGCGTTAGATCAGTACGATCGCAAGTATTTGAAGATACAGATATTGCTTCAGCCCAAGCTGACTGCGCATCATTTTTGACGTTGCAAAACGGATAAGTCAGCTACATTTTATTATAGCTATATTTCGACGCTAAATGGTTTTCCCACAAGTTCGTATTTCCAACTTGAGCGGCTTTGAGCCTGAAGAGGACCCTTGCCAAGAAGGCCGAAATATAGCCCTAATAAAATTCAGCTGACGTATCCGTTTTGCACTATCAAATATATTTCGGCCCTTCTTGGCAAGAGTCCTCTTGAGCCTGAAGAGGACCTTGCCAAGAAGGGCCGAAATATAGCTCTAATAAAATGTAGGTGAATTATCCGTTTTCCACCGTCAACTATTTTAAGATATGGCCTAGAGAGTATATTTGCCAAGAAGAGCCGAAGTATCCCAGAACGAAAATGAACAGGAAATTTTGCAACAGGTTTTCTTAGTTTATTTACTACAACTTCTGATATATTTTCTATACCTAAATGGGTGTTTCGTGATATCAACATATATGATATCGGAAATATTTGAAGGTGTGCAGATCATGCGCGAAGAAGGCCAAAACATCCTCGACTAAAAATTAGGTACAATTTTTCAACTAAGTTTTAATTTTACCAAACTTATAAAATGTCTGGTGGCGCTGAAAGGATAACATCGCAAAGATTTTAACTACAGCCTTAAAAAGACCTTTGCCAAGAAGGGACAAATAATCTAAGCTGACTAATTTTTTTAGTTTTTTTTTTTGTTGTTAATCGTTTTTGTATCACCGAACGTGATTCACAGACAGCATTGGCTGAAAGAATGCTTGTAATAATAATAAGAATAATTTATTTTTAACCCACAAATCGTACAAGATGAAAATATGAAGACATAATTAGGGAAAACACAACACAGACAAACAAAATCTAATCAAGAGTCAAACAGACGAATAAGCCCATGAGAGGGCAATATTTCTGAAATGCTTCTGCTGTGACCTTCTGATGAAAAGATAGAAATGTAGAAACATTTAGAACTAGCTTGACTTACCCTGTACGTGCTCCTGTGGTTTTCTATGGTCATACCAGCTTTCTCGGTGAAACCAGCATCTCATACTCTGATGGTCTCTATCGTTGTATACCCTTATCATTACTCCTGATGACTAACTCTTCTCGTCGATGAATAATCGCCATGCGCCTAGCGAAGAGTCAGAAACGTCACTGGCGCGGCAAGAAACAAACGTTGTTGGTTGGTTGAAATAGGATTTGAGTCAAGTTTGAGGTTTGGATGACGCTTCTCGTTCTTCCCTAGGTTCGCTGGCGTGTTTCGGACTTTTTTCTTCCAGATCTTTCTTCCGGATTCCGGAATCGATTCGTTTGTCGAGGTGGATCTGGAAGGTGAAGCCAGGCCTAAATGTTTGGAAGTCTGGGTTGTTGAACACTCCAGATTCCGGAATCCGGAAAGTGTTATAAGGGCATCACATTTGAGAGACGCAATAAACGTGCAAATTAATGGGGTAAGAGAAAAAACGGAGAGGGATTGACAGTTAAGACTGAGAGGCAAAATCCACCTGAAGGTGGCATCTAAGAAATGTTGAAGATAGCTCGTCAGCTTACGAACATCGTAGCTAACTTTTCCGTTTGGAGCCATTAGTTTTGTTTTTGTTTACCTTTTCACTCGCCGTTTTGATGGCTTTTTACGTTTTTGCATTTTCGTAAAACGGTCCTACGCACTGTTTAACAAATTTCCATTTTTGTCAAAAACACAAACGCCGACTTCGTCTTTTCTCTCGCCTTTTTGCAAAAAGAGAAACTTGGTAGCTGACCGAGTTGCGCTCTCCTTTTGTCTTTTGCCTCGCGATTTTATCAGTTTACCCCAAAAGCCAATACAAAATAAATTTGAGCCAAAGGCATAAGCAGTTTTTGGAGAATATCCCGGATTTTTTAAATTGTACAGTTTATAGTATGCTACAAGTAAAATACAAGTAAAATGGTATTTGTCACCATTGCGCTTTTATCCAAAAAAAGCGAAAAGGCTTTAGTAGAAAGACCAGTTAGCTGAAGGAGTATTTAGGACATTTTTTTTTATTATTCATCTACATATACCGCGAATTTAGCCACAAAATGATCCATATACATGGCCCGAAATTCTGAAATTACAGTCCAACAGGCCGCAAAACGGCGGCGCGCCAACGAAAAATTTCGGTGCGGAACTTGGTGGGAAGAACAAGCATAAACCCTAGATACATTACTGACAAAACGGGAGCGGATCTTGTCACAGTGGGGGGAGTTGGATGGGTGAAAGCCATTGGGGAGGACCATGAAACTTGGCATCCCTATTAATGTCTCTACCATATTAACTTGAAAACAGTCCCTTCACCGATCCGATCATCGTGGGGGTGGGGAATCCGGAATCTAGTGATATTCATAACTTTGGAATGGGTGATCGGACGTGCTCGAAACTTGACAAGTGTCTCAGATATTCAGTTTTAAGTCCAGACCGGATCTCGTCACTGGGGGAGGGGAGCCGGAGGGGACACCGGAAATCTCGTGAAACGCTTAGAGCCGAGGGATCGGAGTTGGACTTGGTTGGACTAACAAGCATAAACCCTAGATACATTACTGACAAAACAGGAACGGATCGTGTCACAGTGGGGGGGGGGGGGGAGGGGGTTTCCCGGAATTCCGGTGATCTCGAATTAGGGTACGTCCAGACGTGCTAGGACCATGCAACTTGGCAGGCATATTAGGGACTAGAGGTTGACTTGAGAATATTCCCTTCCTTTCTGATCATCGTGGGGGGAGTAGAGGGGTGGAGAATCCTGAATCTGGTGACTGACGTGCATGAAACTTGACAAGTGTCAAGAAGAAGTGTCTCAGGTGTTCAGTTTCACGTCCGGACCGGGTCTGATCAATTGGGGGGGGGGGGAGCTGGAGGACGCACCGGAAATCTCGTGAAACGCTTAGAGTCGAGGGATCGGAGTTGGACTTAGTTGGAAGAACAAACGTAAACCCCTAGATATTTTACTGACAAAGCGAGACCGGGTCTTGTCAATGTGAGGGTAGTTTAGGGAGTTTTCCGATGATTCAGGTGATAGCGAATTACGGTACTTCCATAATTGCTGAGACGATGAAGCTTGGCACGCAAATTAGGGTGACCAGATTGACTTCGAAATAGTCCTTCCCGACTCCGTCATCGTGGAGGAAATCCGGAATCTAGTGACATTCATAACTTTGGAACGGGTGATCGTATGTAAATGAGACTTCAGAACAGAGACTCACGAACAACTGGGTCAGATGTTCAATTTGAAGTCTGGACCGGATCCGATAACTCGTGGGGAGCAGCTGGAGGGCTCGTGGGGAGCAGCTGGAGGGGGCACCGGAATCATCGTGAAACGCTTAGAGCCGATGGATTGGGATGGAACTTGGTGGGGACAATAAAGAAGTACCCGGGTACATTATTGACAGAGCAGGCCCGGGCCGGGGGATTGTGGGTGGACCTGGAGGGGGTTTCCCGGAATGCCGGTGATAACGACTTGCGGTACTTCCAGGTTGTCTATGACGATGATACTTGGCAGTCGCATCAGGGACTGGACCAGATTGACTTGGAAATAATCTCTTCCCCGAGTCGATCATCGTGGGGCATGAATGAATGGAGAATCCGCAATCTAGTGGCATGCATAACTTCCGAATGGGTTATCGGATGTGCATACAACTTGAAAAGTGGCAAGACTGATTGTTTCAGGCTTTCCATTTCAGTTCCACAAAATTATCACGGCTGGAGTATTTGCTTCTGCCATCGACTGAGTCATACGCGAATCGGAAGCGGAGTACGACATAACACAAAACTTTCGTTCTGAAACAGTTGTCAATGAGCGGAACAATGTTTCAGATTTACTAGATCAACCCCGTCTTCTGATGAAAGAAATATCGGGAGAGAGATCTGACTTTGACAACTGCAGTTAAACCTTGTCTGACAAACATGCTAACTGTTCATAAAAGTGCCATGTGAGCTTTCAGCTCTTGTTTAAAAGACCTTAACCTTTTCACATTTTCAGCAATTTCGCAAACGTCAAAATTCTTTTTACTCAACAAATAGGGAATTCGTCATCCGTGACATTAACATTACGTACGCTATGACCAGAGGAAACCGGAGCGAGAATGGTTCGTTTTATCAGAGAAAGTGAAAACTTTTTTGGCACCAAACTTGCTGGCTTCAAGTACTAGCAAACCGGCATCAGATGAAGATTTTGACTACTTTGTAAAGTTGTCGAATTGCTGATGCTTTTGAGACTTTAGTCGAGGGACAACCAGTATGTAGAGTGCTACGATTCTCAAGAAGAGCGTGTACCTTTATTGATGAATGATGACACTTAAAGTCCGTATCCAAACCTAGACTTCTTAATCCTAATCCGATTCACCTGTTGCCTTATACACCCCCACCATCTGTTGTGATACATTCTTTAATAGTGTAGACCGCTTCGGACAGCACATTCTCCACTTCGGCCTCTTCTTCTTCTTTAGTCACTCTACTGCACTGTCAGAAGTTTCATAACGGACAACAGAAGGATGCGCGGTTTTAACAGACAGTGCGTAACAGACAACACTTGGAATGGTATCTGTTATGTTGGAAAGTGTTATACATGAAATGTTATGCATAACAAGCATTGCGAGGAAGAGCCAAAAAAGCATCTGATGCCTTTTTTGTTTGTCGTCGTGACGTCTGAAAATTCAGCAGATGCTTTTTGGCGATTTTTCAGCTCATGCTGATGGCAAGGCTTGTTATGCATAACATTTTTAAACACAACAGACAACATTCGAATTGTTGTCTGTTCGCATTGTCTGTTGAAACCGCGCATCCTTCTGTTATCTGTTATGAAACTCCTGACAGTGTGGTTGTGGGTTTCTGCTGTACTCATTACGTCAGCTTCTCTGTTAGACTGCTTCGCTGATCTCGAGGGTGGTCAGAAATTTACACTCTTCATCTTCAGTGAGTGCGGCTTTTGTTATTTGGTTAATGAAGTTGATTGACAATATTACTTTATGGGAGAACACCCATCTCGCCCTTCTCGCAACTCATCGTAACGACGACGATGGTACACTCTTGATGACTAACTCTTCGTGCCGATGAAAAATCGCCGTGTGCCCAGCAAAGAGCCGGAAACGTCACGACAGAAATCGATGTTGATTGGTTCAGATAGGATTTGAATCAATATTGATGTTTCGTTTCGATGACATATCTTGTTCTTCCCGAGGTTCACTGGAGTGTTTCGGACTTGTCATGTAGAGTACTCCCGACCCAAATGGGCTCGAAACTTCTGTATTCTGACGTCTCAGCAAAGTTCAGTACACTAGCCCTATGGCGCTGTTAAACAGATGTTATACAAGGTCTTAGCTATAAGCACCCGCTCAGTATTTACGGAACTAGATCGCTGATTTAGGCTCTGCGCAGGCCCAAGAGACACAGGTTCTTAAATGACCCGTTTTAGGTATAATGTCAATGCAACCTACTTCCGTAACTGCATTCATTAATTCATAAACCCGGAGACCCAAATTTCATGTTCCATTCTGAACCCGTTAACGACATCTCTTATCGTTGCACCTGTTACGATTAACTAGTTTCCATGTGCATATGCTCCCGACGATTGTTCGAGTATCGTACAATTGTTGCGTAAAACCGGTTATCTGAATTTTGCCGAGTTTTTGCAAGAATCCAATGGGCCTGGGAAAAGGCTTAAAACATTCAAAGCCGTGGACAAATTGTTAAAAGTAGAGCTTGGTTTTACAGTATTCTTTGAAAATTGGAACATAAACAGTAAATAGTGCCAGGTCCGCTTTAACATCATCCGCTCTTTCCAAAACACGGTATAAAACATTGTCGATACTGTCCCTTCTTTCACCTGCTGTTTACGAATGCTCAACCCTTGGAACTTTAACCGGCGTCCCCTCGGGAGGGATATGCAGGGGCTAAATGACAATAGAAAAGTCATTATGACAATGTGTCCCGCATCCAATCTGTATTGATCCGAACTTGTCTTTTGGATTCCTATAAGTATGTCGGAAGTATTGAGACTAGTGGCGTAGTCAAAGCGGTCGAAGGGATTTGGGGAGAAGTTCCGTGAGAAAATCAGAATTAGTCGAGGTGGCGATTCAGGGCAACAGGGTTGTTATATTGTTGAATGAGTCTGTCGGACCACAACTTAAAGGGGGCCTCAAAATATGCTGTTTTTGCTTAAAGCACAACCCTTACTAGAAATGATATTTTCACTATGAAGTGGATCACAAAAACTTTTTTCGAAAATACCACTACTTTCCACCTAAATTTAGCGATTTTCTTGTCAGCGCTTGTCGATTCTATCCAGCCTTCCTGCTCTCCGATGCGGCGGCTGGACGCAAAACATTTGAAAACTGAACGCGCCGTGGTTGAAAAGTCGGAAAACTAAGCAAATAAGAGAAGTCAAAAACAGAAGATTCTCATATCCTTGTGTGTGAAGAGTTCTCAGCGTACGTTGAAGATTCTGACAAACTTTGAGTTGCGTAACGGGGCAAAACTCGGCACGGTCGAAAAAATTCGTAGGAACAAAACGAAACAATGGAGAAAGGTGGGGATATTAGAAGCTTATAATTTCATAAGGGAGCTAGGTATATTATAAAAGACAGAATAAGCAAGAGGGGTCCTTTAAAGTTTAACTGAAAAGGGCTGAGATGGGACAATCTAGTCACTTATTCACTTAAAGAGTCTTGAAGACCCGATGAAAATGCGTTACGTCGTTGCTCCGCCACTCCGAATAACCGATCTGAATATAGTGGAATTTCATTATTGGATTTGTGGTACCTCTATGAGTTTTTACCTGTGTTGTATGCTTGACGAAAACAACTTACGAAAAATAAGTGGTCACGGAGTGCTGCAGCACTTGCCACTGAGCCGCGTTTGTATTCCGCGTCATAGTAGAATATTGTATTGAGGCCAGTCGTAGATATTCTGAACGTCATGCTAGAGTAAATAGTGCAAAATAAAACAATTTTTTAACACAATCCTAATAACGCAGCTTGTTCAGTTAAATGATACAAACATAAGTTGGCTTTTCAGTTAAACTCCAACTCCTCTCCAACCCAACCTCCCCTCCCAAGTTAAACCAACTCTTCTCATAGGGGTTGCCTATTCTCGATTTGAGAGTACAGCAAGTACCCGGTCCCGGCACCGGTTGCCACGTGTTAAACATTAAAATAAACATGTTTAGAAGTGTTTGAAAGATAAATCGCCTAATTTATGGACGGCGCCGCTGCTTTCCGTCGGTGCAGGCAGGTGCCGGGTGTACAGCAGGTGCTGGGGAGTAGGTAACCCCTCGCTCCTCTCTGTATGTCGTGATACCAGCAACCTTACAACGATAAGGATACGTCTTCAAAGTTCATTTTCCAGCTTGAGCCTGAAGAGGACCCTTACCAAAAGAAGGGCCGAAATACAGCTCTAATAAGATTTAGCTAATGTACCCGTTTACTTGAGTTCAACTCGATCCAATACTTTCAATCAGGTATGAAACCATATTCTAACACTACAACAAAACAAAACAAGACAAAAAAAAAAAATCGACCACATCTCTCTGGTTCGCACATTTCCTAAGACACGAGTACTCGACCAGTCTAGTACTTATAGCAGCTGAAGGTTCGATTCCTCGACTGGTCGAGCACTAATATCTCCCTTTACCATTGTTCCACGGCTGGTCGAGTACTTTTAGCATTTGAGGTATCGATTCCAGCTCCGGAACGATAGACACTGCCTTATTAGAGAGAGTTTTCAGGTCAATCAAAGTGGCAGCACCGAGGCAGCGGATGTACTAAAATAAGAAGAGTGAGGGACCCCTCAGCGACCAGTTGCGTCCACGTTTTTGCAGTCTCGATACTCTGCCAAACATCTGCTTACTCGAGCAACCGTCGTTCAGTTACCAGGTATTATCGTTGAACTTCGGTACGTAAGTGCGCCGGGAGGGACGTGCAATAGCTGATAGCCAGTACACAACAGGTTTTCTTTATACTAAACAAACCAAAATTCATAAAACGAAGCTGTCACTAGGAAGTATGGCATTATACACTGACCACCTGGAAAATAATGATCCCTGTCGCCAAAGAAATATGACGGGAATCACATGAAATTGTTGTAATTTAAGTCATTATCCAGACATGGACTGTATTGGTGCCGGAAATGTTTCATATGTAGTCGTTTGAATCTAGAAATTAGAATAAAACAATGAAGAGAAATTTCTAAAATTTTGATTTAGTATAGAAGTGATGGCTTTTAATGAGTGCGTAGAGTCTGCGTGCCATGGGATAAGGCTGCGCTCGGTTAGATACAGATTTGAGGCGCCAAAGTCATAAATATTACGTAGATGGCAGGTTATACAAGGGATTTGTACATTGATAAATAGACCAGTAATTCATATTTGAATTAAATTTAGTAGTCTAGGACTCGGACATCAACATCGGAGCATCGTGTAGATATACTAGGGCCCACATGGTGGAGAGTGGAGACACCCTTGAGATGGAAACATGTATAGGTCGTAATCTGGAAGACAAAAAAGCTCCTCAGGCGGGATTTGAACCCAGGACCATCTGCTTTCTAGGCGAGGGCTGTACCACTGAGCTACATAGGAGCTTATGAATATAGTTCGCAAATCACTACAACAGTCAGATCAAAGCTGGCAATAGGAAGAGTGATCCCTCCTGAAGGCAAATCTTGACGCATGAATCTTCTCGACACACATCATAATTCTTACCACAAGGATGCGCATCTATGTGTTATATTCTATCAAACTTCTTACAGTGCAGTTCCTTTGTCTGCAAACAGTTGAATTTTTACTGGTGCAGACAATCAGAAGAAATATATTTTACCTTTCTAGACACTCTCCGATGAGGGGGGGGGGGGCGCAATTTAGTAAGACGAGTGAAGAAAAACTACAATAGTCCTTTTTGGATAAGGACGCTTACGACGCTCTAGGTGTGGTAAAACAATACGTTTTAATTCTCCATTGTCATTAATTTTCGCGGGAATTAAGTCGGTTAAGTCAATGCTGAACGCTCTATAAGCCATATCTAATTTGACGATACTGACCGAAACTTCCTGCTTTACTTCTGCCAATTTTCTGGTTTCGCCGGAATTCCGAGCGAACTACTAGTCCAGCAAGAAAAGAAAATTCAGAAATGAATCCAGCGTATCTCCTTATCCCTACGAAGAACATCTAATCAACCTTAAATAAAACTTTGACTTAACCGGATTCCGGATTAATTATATGTCCGGGTAAAAAATGCTTGTCATATGCAGACCCAGCGTCTCTTCTTATCCGTGCTCCATGTCATAGGTATCCCTCCACTTACGTTTTGGGATCCCAAAAAAGGGCTTAGTTTACTAGACTGCCCCCGCCCCTAAACATAGGGTACCCCTAAGCATATCTACGAACTTGACCCAGAGAATCAACACACCAAGTTTGAACAAAATATTTCAATACCTTCGAGACTTATGGTGCTGATAGAAGGACGGACACGGACAGATGGACAACTTTTACGAGGTCGTAGGTGGGATTTACTTTTTGGGAAGTCTGAAAAGGTCATCATTCTACCCGATCATTGCGTTTGCTTAAGTCCAACGAAAACTGAAAGGTTGCTTTTACTGCAATAAATTCTTGATCAGTTTTTTGGATCCCAAAACGCAAGTGGAGGGATACCTACGACATTGCAAAAGTTGTCCGTCTGTCCGTCTGTGAGCACGATAACTCTCGAAGGGAAGAGATATTTTGATCAAACTTGGTGTAAGGAAACTTTGGGTCAAGGGTAAGGTCAAGTTCGTAGCTGTGCTTTGTAGCCCTACATTTAGGGGTGGGAGAGGGGGTTCAAATTAAGGGGCAAACAAAATATTTTTAAACAGCTAATGTGACCGTCGATTATGGGGTAAGAAGACATGCTGAACACGATGGTCAAAACCATTTTTTCTCGCCGGACAAGTAGTTCGTCCGGAATCCGGCAAGTACCGGAAAGTTGGTTAAAAGTAAAAGTTTCATTTGAAGTTGATTAAATGTTCGGTTTAGGGGTAAGAAGACATGCTGAACGCTTAAGTGAAAAGTATTTTCTACCCAGACAACTAGTTCGCCCGGAATCCGGCCAAAACCGGAAAATTTGTTAAAAGCAAAAGTTTTATTTGAAGTTGATTAGATGACAGATTTAGGGACAAGAAGAGAAGCTGAGTCTGTATAAGACAATCATTTTTTCATTTTCTAGTTGATTAGATGTTCTTTATAGAGATAAGGATATACACTGAATTCGTTCCTGAATTTCTCTTTTTGCTGGACAATTAGTTCGCTCTGAATTCGGCCGAAACCGGAAATTTGGCAGAATTAAAGCAGGAAGTTTCGGCCAGTATCATTAAATATAGATATGGCTTATAGAGGTATATCTGAACTTGGTTCTCTCTGATGATTAGCCTGGAGAAGACTGGATCTGGCGAATACAAGACCCATTTGTCTGGCACAAATATTAAAATTTTGGGATCTCATCGAAACCATTGTCTTGTTTTTTAAGTATTTGGAATTTCGGTAGAACTATAAATATACAATATGGCCTGGATCAAGAGCAGGTCGTCCTTTAGGGGTGAAGCTAAGTCATCGTAAGTATATTGTTTAACTTTCGTTCATATGTTGTTAATTCAGCTAAGTATATCCGGTCTCAAGGTTTACGTTAAAGAATTCGAAGGGGGACCGGTACAGCGCCGCTGCCCGCCTTAGGTTTGCTCGAAATGACGCCTCTGATCGAGATCGTCGAAAACATAAATAGTCGAGGATTCTTGGTACTATCATTTTATTAATTCCACATCTACAACCGCTTCACTCGGAATCTACAGCTTATTCAATTATACTGTAAAGCAGCAAGTTGTTTTGATACTTCAAGACACTCCGTTCATACTGTTTATCATCTAAAGTCTAAAGAACGTAACGACATGAACAATGCGACCGGAGGCCTTCACGATACAGAAATTCCCCGATTGATTTCAAATACCTTCATCTCGCCACTGACTCCTTTGTAATCTAGCATGAATGCACTTGCGGACCTCTTGGCATCCAAACTGTCGTGCACCTAGCTTGGATTCCCGTGGTTTGAAATGACTTCGTAGATGAAGAAGTGACACAGCGAGACATAGGTTGCGTCAAAAGGGAGGAGGAAGGGAAAAAAGTCGAATTAGCTGCCAAACAACGCGTGGGAGCAACAATAAAGTAGTCACCATGAATATTTTGAACTGAGCCTGTCGGATTACTTTCCAGCCCTGTAAACTGTAAAGGATAAAAAAGGGTTCGTCAACGAAGAAGCGAGCCCTAGGCTGCTGCAGGACGAGACCTAGCAAATTAGGTGCCTAAGGCCAGCGTATTAGTGAAATCGGAACCATAGCTGCTTGTACGACTGAGAGAACACGACTCCAGATCAGTGTCAAAGCTAAACGTCCCCAGCGAAACTTCGCCATCCGAAGCGTCCCCATGGCGAGGCATCGCTGACCTCCCGATGAAAAATTTATCTAAAAATAGTACTATGAAGTAGTACGAAAAAGTTGCATGCAGTACTAACGATGCTACTACATGCTTCTACTTCACGTCTACCGTGTTACTGCATACTACTATATGCTACTATTAGCAAGACTTGATGCTTCTGTGGCAAGACAGAATGCTACTGGATACTACTACATAAGATTGGACCAGTCTGAGGCACATTAAATGATAGTATTCTTTGCTACTACATAGTATTACATGCAACTTTTTCGTTCTACTACCATACTACTACGCAGGCTACAAATTTTTCATCAGGCTAGAACCAGAGCTGCTGAGAGTCCAGCAAACTCGAGTCCGAGACAAGTCCGAGTCCTTGAAGAAGGCGTCTCGAGACGAGTTCTGAGTCCGAGCCCACCAGCTCTGCCTAGAACTACTACCGATAAGTTACGAACCCGTAGCAAGGCATATTACACTGTTTCCCCGAGCCATCAGAGGTCATCTATCCCAAAGATTTTCAGTGTCATCGCTGACGACCGCGTCGAAATAAGCCTGAAATAAGCTCTGTTTACGAATCCGCGCAGAAAAGTAGACTCGTTTTTTGCCTAGAATCACCACAGAAATCTGCCCTCTTAAATGTAAATTCCACCTTTATTTGCAGCTTGATTTTTCCATTCCCATTAATTGTCTACTATAGTAGACACGTATGCACATTACAATTTAATTTAACATCCATGGGCGATCCGATGTTATGTACAATGAGTTTTTGGGATCCCAAAACGTCAGTGACGGATACCTGTGACCAGGGGCGTCGCAAGTGCATTTTCGTTGGGGGGGGGGGGGATGCAGACCGATTCTTGGCAAAGAAGGGCCCGAAATATCGCTGCTAAAGCATCGTAGCTGACATATCCGTTTTATGCATTATTTGAATATATGTTTCAAAGCCAGCTTGGGCTCAAGGAATATTTACTGTGTGTTTATTTATTTATTTTTGAAGCCTATTGCTATTGTGGCAGTTTTTCCAAAAATTGCTACTTTCGAATGGCAGCGCAGATCCACATGCAGAGGTAGTTCAGTATCCCAGTATCCATTGCGTTGGCAACTTTGTCTTGAGTCTGAGGGGTAAAAGTTCAAGTTCAAGTTCAAGTTCAAGATTTTTTAATTATACACAAAAATACAAATACATGACACAAGCACTGTGGAGAACACGAATTCGTACATGCAATGCTTGTTAACAATTTTACTATAAATAACAACAACGTAACCTATAAATCCAGCAATAATAATATCATATAACTTAATTTATCTAACCTGTATAATATCTTAATTTAAATGATCTGCCATCTACCAAATAAATAAAGAAAAAATAGAACGGCCGGCATAGAAAGCAAGAAGGCCTCTCTTGTAGTACAAGGTTCCATGCATCAAACATCCTTGTCCTACGTAGCAACCACTTCGAGAAAGAACATACAGAAAAATGGAAGGCAGATACAGAAAACATACATAAAAAAAAATGCAGAAACATACAGACACATGTTAATATTCGCAAAGATGAACTTATGACAGTTCAGTTCAGTTTCAGTTCAGTTTATTCATAAAAATAAAAAAAAACATTAACTGTTTATGGCCCCACCATAAGGCCTAACATAAGGCCTGGCAATGGACGGGGCTTATTCTTTATTCATATAGTCTTAAGGGAAACAAACCAAAGAAATCAAAAAAGAAAGAGAAAGGAGAGAAAAAAGAAGAAGAAAAGAAGAATGAAGACATAACAAACTGACAAGAAATATCCACTAACGAACGATCTTCCATCAATGCCGATAATTAGAAATCATAGATCATTTACATTGCCAATACTTCAGTGGTAATCCAGATTGTTCATGGAAGGAAACACAGAATCCCGGTGTCGCCGAACTCTGCCCACGCAGTGCACAGGGGTTATCCATTTGCGAGGGGCAGTCTGAAGAAATTATATTATGTGCATCTTTTCGCACTTTGTAGCACTTTCGTGTAAGTAAAAGGTTGATTTTTTACGATATAAAGCGAGGAGTTGACTTTAAGCAGAAAGATCTGATTTTTAGGCCCCCTTTAAGCTAATTGCAATGGGATATTTGGTTGTGAATTTTTGATGAGATCAGTGCTCTTAGAAAACCGGCTCTTCAAATTTCGCTGGTGTGACTGCAACGTCGGGTCCAATTGCGAAATGTAACTGTTACGATGGCTCGAAAATGACCAGAATTTGCATTGCATACAGTACTTTGTTCATGTTTTTATTCATATAAGTTCGCAAATGGTTCCGTTCCCTCATGGAAATCCAGCAACGTGTTTCTAATTTCGCCAATATTTTGGTTACGGACCCCAAATACGCTCTTTCTGCCAGAAAACAGGTCAAATCTTTGTTGCGATGGGAGATTTGGATGGAATATTTGATGAGCTAAATGCTCTTAGAAAACCAGTTCTTCAGTTTTCCGGATGTGACTGCAATATCAGATCCGATTGTTAACTGGATGTGGCAGTAGCTCGAGGTTTCCAGTTTCGCATGTGTTTTGGTAACATCCTCAACAAAAATTTGTCTGCCAAAAACCAGGTCTACTCTGTCTACTCTATATGACCAAGTCCAAAACACGCCAGTGATTCTCAGGAAGAAGGAGTAAACGTGTCCGTAGCGACTCAAATTCAACGACTCAAATCCTGAGTCAGCGCAGCTTTGACACCGTTTCTTCCTTTCTTCCGCAGGTACCCGGAGATTCTGCATCGGCAGGGAGAGATAGTCAGCAAGAGTATTGCGTGACACCTATAATCCATCCTTCCACGGAACTGTTACCAGTTTGTTAATTGTGAGTTTTTAATCCATTTGCTCATTGCCTGTCATTATTGTTCCGGGATCCCGCTACTCCCAAGAATGTAATAAGACATCCGCGGGTAGTTCGTGCATTCTAGATATCAACTTGTAAACAGTGCGGAAGTTCTGAACATCTTCTTTCATTGCTATTTTCTTTCCTGCTCGAAGTTTGTCGCTATTGGTGATAGCTTTCGTGATGTAAATCTTTGACGGTGGCTCATAAGAGAGGGTTAGTGTGTTGCAAGCTCAAGCCCAGGATTTTTATGAAGGTTTAAGAAGTTGAGGTTCGGATACAAACTTTAAACTGAAGGGTCCAGTTTCAACGAAGCGCCAGACATTAGCTTTGCGGCGCAGCTCCTTCAGGGTAGCAACTCTTTTTTCAACCATTGCACCACTGACACTGCATCGCCTAGCCAAATGGAAAAGTTTCCGAAATCCTGTGTTGTAGACAACTTGCAAAGCTGACAAAGACCGAGCATGGGCAGAGGAAACCAGGCCAAGAGCAAACAATTGGTAACAGTAAGTCTTGAAGAGGCGGACCTTTACAGGCTCATCTACTGCACCAAACTTCCAAACAAGGGCATTACCTCTTTTTGAGTAGCTTTTAGCTAGAGCAGTAATATGAGAATCATCATTTAGATCCTTTCTAATGTGAAAACCTAAATAACGAAATTCATCAACATAGCAACTACCCTACCACTAAGCAACACGTCACTTGGTAACACTTTACACCGGGGTGAGATAAATGCCATAGCAAATGTTTTACGGGTATTAAAAATAATACCATATTCTACTCCAAACAGATAACAAACACAAAGTAAGTAAGTAAGTAAGTAAAGTATTTATTTCCCGTATTTTTCACTTAAGAACAAAACGGAGTAAAGAAAAGATAAAGAAAAAGAAAAAGAAGAGAAAATTTAAGGCACAACACAGATACAGACACATGACATTTTACATAACAGTTACGCAATCACGAATTGTAAAAGTGTTTAAGCCAGGGGTGGTTCCATTTCCCCTGGAAATTTGAAATTACCCGATTCACTGCGATACTAGGGTCCGCAATCTGGTGTTTTTCAATCATGAAGGTGTTCCTCCCCACAAGGGACATCGCAGCAGAAACTTCGCAAACCTGAAGTAAAGGGACCGGAGCTTACGTTTTTGGGTCTCGGTTAACAAATTCCAAAACGGCGCGATATACAGAAGATGCGGCAGTGCGACAGCGTTATACATGATCGCGAGATATTTTCGGCATAATAGGAGTCTACTGGCGACGATAGAACCGTATGCGGTACGAAGTTTTTTCTCCACGTGTTGAACGAGTAGTACACGAGTTTCTTTAAGGTTGCGTTTTCCACCCTACTTACCGTAATTACTACGCATGACGCCACGAATTCGGGCTTTTTGCCGTCAAGGCTGGAACGATTTTTCTATTTTCCAGCAGGATATCAGGCCACGGGCGAATCCGATGAATCACGGTACAGAGATGCGTAGTTACTACGCTTACTCCGCTCCCGAGTAACTATTATTTACTATTTCGAGAAGGTTGGAACGGTCAGCGTAGTAGCTTTTCGTGAGGATCGAACGGAAGTAGTAACTAATAGTAACTATTGTTAGAAGGGTGGAACACGCTCACAGCAGCTTGTTTAGGCCAAATACAGTCGGAGACAGGATGAAAAGATTGTCAGCAAACCAAAAATGTTTGTAGCTCTTGCCACCTGCAAAGCAACCAATCCAGAACTGAGATTTTTGTGATACCGCTTCCGGCTCTTCCACTAGGTACAGGGCTATTTTGCATCGGCAAGAAGAGTTAGTCATCAAGAGTATTGGCATTACTCAACACGTCTTGAGTAACTCAAGACGTGTTGCGTGTGCTTGTGGAACTTGAGTCCGGCATCGATAAGCACACCAAGGCCCCTTTCACAGTTGCTGCTTTCTATTACTTGCTTTCCCTGAGGGGTGTCCATGGTGTATAGGTTGTGGGGACTGTCCCGATGAAATTTTTTTTTCAAAATAGTAGTACGAAGTTGTACGAAAAACTAGCATGCAGTAGGGAAAGACGCGGACCTTTGCAAAAGCTATCGGCCAATTACAGTTTCTTGTACCATAAGCAAAATCCTGGAATACGTCCTTCTTCCAGAACTAGTTGAAAAATGTAGCTTTGGTTCAATGCAGTTTGGATTCCGTTCGAGCGCCAGTTGTGCGCATGCTCATCACATATTGACAAAAATGATGAAACAGGCTACCCGCGACAAGTCTTCTATACATATATGTTCTATAGATATAGCTGGTGCTTTTGACAATAAAACGCATTCTCAGGCCCTATTTTCTCTCATTACTTTTGGCGTGAATCTGTCTGTCGTCTATCTGTTAAAATTTTGGTATGGTCATTCTTCAGTAAGGTTCAAATGGCAAGGTAGCTTGTCAGAGATTATTTCTGTCCGAACTGGTGTTCGCCAAGGGGGAGTCTTATCTCCCTACATTTTCAAATCGGCCATATCTTCTTGTCTCGATTCTTTGCTTCCTGCTTACTTCTATAAAGACTATGCCTTCAGCTACATAGCCTATGCGGACGACTTGCTCTTAGTAAGCCGTAGCCGATCCACACTCACAAAAAATGTAAGTAAGCTGTCGTCAGAACTTCTGAAAATTGGCCTTGAAGTTAACCTTTCAAAATGTGAGTACCTGCATTTCAACCCTTCGTCAAATTGTTCGAGTGCATCTAAAGCTTCTATATCTCTTGGATCGTTCATCGTCAAATCAACAGACGGTTGACGGTTGGTTGTCTACGGTGGCTCGGCATAACATTCAAATCTTCATTGTCAAAATTTTGCTCATCGGTTGTTCAAGAAGTTTATAAGTCGATCCGTAGCGCCTATGGGCGCATCGTCCCCAACCGGGGGCGCTATAATCGTAAAGCTTTGGGAAATTTGTACAGCACCTTCTGCGCTCCTTCTATACTATTTCGTTCTGGCGTCACTCATGTTCTGCGAAAGAAGGAGATTAAAAAGATGAGATCATGTTATTTTAAATATGCAAAGCACCTCCTCCACTTGTCGAAATTATGTCATAACCATACATTGACGGAGAAATTCAAAATTCAAGACGCAAGTGTTACCCTTTTGGATGTTTCGTCATCACTTTCAAAACTCATGGACAACAAGGCCCAACCAGCACACGATGTCGTCCACTGCTTCCTGACCGAAGATTAAAAATTAAGTGTCTTTTTCTGTGTGTATATATGTGTTTTGTTTATTTTCTTTACTTTTGTCATTTACTCCGCCTTTTCAAAATAGCGGGTCATAAATAAATTACTTACTTACTTACTAGTACTAACTGTTGCTACTACATGCTTCTACTTCAAGGCTACCGTGTTACTGCATACTACTGCATGCTACTATTAGCAAGACTGGATGCTACTATGGCAAGACAGGATGCTACTGGATACTACTACTTAAGATTGAACCAGTGTAAGGCACATTAAGTGATAGTATTATTTGCTATTACATAGTATTACATGCAACTTTTTCGTACAACTACCATACAACTACGCAGGCTACAAATTTTTCATCGGGGTTATGTCCAATATGAACGAATTTTGACTTCTTTGCACTGAACTTAGTTAACCAAATGCCTGCCCAGGCTGTAAGTAGGTTTAGGTCGGCTTGGATACTCCTATGGTCGGCTGGTCTGATGAGGTTAGTGTCATCACTGTCATCTGCGTTTTTTTCTTTAGAGGCTTACACATGTCATTGACATATATATGGTAAAGGGTCGGGCCAAGGGCCTAATGATTGTTGTGTCGCTTTGCTCTTTTTGTCCGTTTTCGTGGCGGTTAGAGCTTTTGAGCAATTCATGTATCTTTGGAACGACCTGTCGTAAGGCTCTGAACAATTGACAGTATATGCAGGAGTTAAAATCCATAGCCAGTAACCCATTTTCACAAAAACTGTCGCCTGACCCCTTAATGGGTCACAGCGACGAGATATACATCATCTAATAAGTTTTATCAGAAGATTTTTTCTGGCACAAGAAGTGTAGGAAAACGAAGTCGGAAGATTGATTTTGCATGTTGTCTTACCAAAAGCTAGCTAGTGATTAGAATTTTGGCGAGAAACCATATAGAGTTCTGTTTTTTCTATTAAGTACTAAACGTGCACTTTTGCGACCCCGGGGCTCCCGGGAAGTCGTATGAAACCGCGAAAACACGGAAAATGAGTCCCCAGACTAGAACTAGCGAAAATACGGGCAATGACTCTTGCTAAATTTTTCTTGAGGTTCGACTTAAAGCTGATTCATCAGCTACTTTGGGTGAACAGAAGCATTTGAATCAATTTTTATCAAAACCATTTAAGTTCTTATCAATTCTTTTTTTATTGTCACAAAATCAATGTCAATAGGAAGATCCTGATTTAGGAGACACTGAATAATACGAAACGTGAACACGCACTAATCACACGTCATCCTCATGCAACAAAAGCGACCTTGCCGGCCAGACCCTGCTTTTTCTTTTCTTTTCGTTTTCTGCCAAAACTACCTCTTATACGAAAGAACTTCTGTTTTGATAATGATGATGACATTCAAGTGACTTCCCGTCTGCCTGATTCCCTGAGCATGATGTTTTGGCAAATTGTCCAATCCCATATTTCTCGTATTTTTGTAACGCTTCTGAAAATGTTCGGTTCAATTTAACAGTGGAAATGGCGACTTTCGCAGTGGCTGTTTGCAGGGTTGCCATGTGTCGAACTTTTTGTGCTTTTCGACACTGGGTGACACCATGACACCATTTTCATACAAATGACACTTTTTAGGTCGGAAAAAACACTTTTTCATTTACTGTGCTAAAGTTACGGACTACCGCCCCAAGAAACAAGTACTTAACTTCGATTTGGAACATAAAAGGAGTTTGAAGCAGTCCCCGAAGCCGCGCCGAACCTTTTTTTTGGCAGCGCGCCGCCGGACGGCGACGGCGTTTGCTCTGTTTTTAGCATTTAGGTATTTTGTAGGTGTTTCTTGTAATTTTTTTAATTTTTACCAAGAAATCGTCAGCGTTGTTATTTTATTATTGTATTATGGCATTATCCTTCGGAAAGTGCCATATTGTGATCGCATTGGTGGTCCATCTGTCTCACTTTTGCTAGTTCGGGCACTTCCACGTAAGGTAAGACGATGAAACTTGACAAGCTTCTGAAGGACTCGGCTGAATGCCCAGCGGAACCATGTTTTCGCGGATTAATCCGATCTTTCGTGTGTGGGCGGAGGGGGGGAGATCACGTAAACTTGCGACCTGCGTGACCCGAGTCGAAGGAAGCTTTATGTGTTGTGGGAGCAAAAAGATACGATGACCACGGGGGTGGGGTGGAGGTGGACTTTTGGAAGATACAAGGGACCAAGGTAATGTAGGGATTGGGAGAAACTTGGACACTACAAAGATCATGGGTCCCAGATGTGTGATCCGACCAGTCCGGATCCGACCTCGGTACGGGTAGTAGGAAGGGGCGTACGTTAAATTTTTCCGGAAGAACTCCGATTCGAGGGAAGCTTGGTGTCTTACATAAAGAAATGCCCTAGATGAGACATTAAATTTTTCCCAAACTCCCCGGGTGGAGGGGGAGGCCCGGAAATCATTGCACATGCGCAGGTACCAATTGTATTGTACAAAGGTCATGGGTACTAGAGATTATATTTTGAGGTTCAGACCGGATCCGGCCTCGGTAGGCCTCCGAAATTTTCCGGATGTTTCCGATTCAAGGGAAACTTGTTCATAGAAAGTGCCGTAGATGCAAAATTTGCGGGTTGGAATCGCATCCGATGGAGGATGGAGAAACTTGGTCATACGTCCAAGGTCTGGAAGTGCATGGGGGTTGACAGGAGCAGATGCCCTATATTTGATATTTATGTGCTCTATTCGCGACACAATGGAGGGGGGGGGGGCGGAAATGTGTTGGTCCGCATAGGCACCAAAACGAGTAAGTGATGAAACTTGGACGCTACAAAAGTCATGGACCGGATGTGCCATTTGAGGTCTGGGCCTGATACGACTAAATACTACGTAGATGGAAATGGAATACAATTCAAGTGACTTTACCATGACAAATCGGCTGGTTTCTTTATCGCGGTACTAGTCCCTTGTTTAGAATTCCATCTACATGATACCTATCTAATCCTGTGACACGGGGATGTGAAGTGTTTAGATAGATTTGTCTTCGGCGGGATCACTGTTCCTATGGCCCGCTTCTTCGAGTCTTCGAGACTATTATAGTGGTGTTCAAAAGCCCCGCTGTACCTCAGTGGCAGAGTAGTGGCCTTGAAAGTCGGAGGTCCTGGGTTCCAATCCCGGCTGAAGAACGTTTTTGTCTTTCAGTTGACTTCTGATAAACTGATACGACCTCTTCCGGATAGATCAAAGCTGGTTGAAATTTTTCGGAAGTTTTCATGAAACTTGATGGGTTTAAGATGCAAATGCTTTAGATGTGACAATTATATGTCTTTATCGGATAGAAACCCAGTAGAGGAGACGAGAGGCGTACCGGAAGAGCTGAAAGATCAAAAAGCACTTGCAAGGGTAGGTAGCATGTATTTTAGCTCAGGGTCGCAGACGGCCATACAAACAGTACATTTTGGTCATTTGCTGTCGCCAGCTGGCAAGTTCCTCCTGATGGGATCACGAGTGCGAGATTTAGACATGTCATAAAGGAGAAGACATCCAGGAACCCCCTCAAACTCCCCCACCAAAGCCAGATCCCGTCATGGCCCAGAATTACAGATCTAGGACCTATGACCTTGTACCGTTCGCGATATACGCGGGTCAAGATCAAGGATTGCTCACCTCCCCACACGGATGGTCAGATCCGGAAAAGAAGGATTCCTTGATTATCGGTCGGGTCCTTCCTATGCATGCCAAATTTCATGGTCCTAGCTTGTATGGAAGTGCCGAAATTATAGCAAAGTGAGACAAAGGGACAGACGAACCGGCGGAGAGATATAGAGCGTGTCCGAAAGCTCGGAAACAAACGAAAATGCTGAATTAATTCAGCATTTTATGCAGCATTTCGCTTTCGGACTTAAATTTTCGCTCAGTTAGTGCAGCAATAATTCAGCATAAAATTCATCGAAAAATTCAGCGAAGATGCTAAATTTTACGCTGAATTTTCAAGAAGAAACTGGGGAGCTGGCGATTAAGGCTAAATTTTAGAATTAGAAGTGTCAGAGAAGAAATAAAGAACGTGTCCGAAAGCTTTTAGTGCTGTAAATGCTGCATTTAATGCTGCATATAAGGTAAGAGCTATCGGACGAAAATAAAATAAAAATGCAGCATTAAATGCAGCATTTACAGTCCTGAAAGCTTTCGGACACGCTCATAATGGTCGCTGTACAGTCTTGAGTCAGAGGCTGCAAGTTACGAAGCGGCTAAAGGGGACAATTGACAGCAAGTGCCATATAATTCTTTAACCTACATAGGCTACCTACTGCTTTCCTGTAAAGAAAATTTGTGAAATGGGGAATCCCGAGTACTCGAGGGGATTTCTAGGGAATTTTGAATGTCGAGCAGTCGAGGGGATTTCAAGAGAATTAACGTTTTCCTACGTTCAGTGAAATGGCGCTACTATCCGCAAAGAATGGCAAGTTTCACCACCCTAGCTTGTCCGGAAGTCTCTGAACTAGCAAACTTTGGACAGAGCGACGGACCGACAGTAAGAGCGTGTTCCACCCTCGTACCAATAGTAACTATTAGTTACTAAATCCGTTCCAACCTCACGAAAAGTTACTACGCTGACCGTTCCAGCCTTGTCGAAATAGTAACTAATAGTAAATATTTGCTTACCACGCTCGGGAGCGTGGTAAGCGTAGTAGCCACGAATCCCTGTCACGTGATTGGTCAGATTCATCGGTGTCATGATATTCCGCTGGAAAATAGAAGGCAGAATTTGTGACGTTATGCGTGGTAACTACGGTAAGTAGGATGGAACACGCTCTAAGTACGGTCGCTATTTGTCACTTTGTTTACGCGGTGTGGAGCTAACATACAATTTTTGGTGATAAATAATAGTCCTGCACTGCCGCCACTACCAGGCCACAACCGATGACTCTTTCTTTTTACTTGCTGGTGGCAAAAATAGAACAACAGTTTGGAGCCAATGGAAGATAAAGCTAAATAGAAAAAGAACTTGAAAAATTTCAACTAAATAGATTCGGAGGTATAATTATACCGGTGGGCAGCCACCGCCGACCCAAAAACGTCTGGAAGTCCGGGGTGGTGGGCACCCCGGATTCCGGATGTCTGGAAGGTGCAATAGAGGCAACCAGTTCGAGAGACACAACAAAAATGCAAATGAAGGAAGAAAAGGGAAAGGGATTGGCAGACGTGATTGGGATGCAAGTGATATTTAAAATGTAAAGTGGACATCTAGAAAAGAACATCAAATTTTGCTTTCATCACTATCATGAAAATCTCGAAGGATTGACTATGCGGAAGCCCCGGACGTCTAGGAATCTGGAAGGTGAAGTCTGGCTTTAACATACCTCGTAATTTTGGATTCATCGCCCTTTTTCTCGAGGTGTCAAAAAGCACCTTTTTACCAAGAATTTTAACACTTTCATGAGTCGAGCTCCTGGCAACTCTGGCTGTTTGATCTTGATCTTTGGGAGAAAACGTTTGGCATTTAATAAATCTTATTTGCTGAAAATGTTACAGAATCTTTCCAAAGTTGTGAAGCAGGTAGTATTTTTTTTTTCCCGATTCGGATAGTGAGAACTTCTAGTCTAGTTCAGAGTCTAGTTGCTGTAACTTTTGTATGGTAGAGGTATGCTTATTTGAACGTTTGTTGACTGTGGTCTTCGCCATTTTCATGCAGTTGCTGTCTGCAGGCTGTCTATGACTAAAGTCAACTATGAGTTAGCCAAAGTAGGTATTTAAGGGCCTTTTAAAACACCTGAATCAGTCTACCAAAAATCCCTGATTTTTGGATGCCCTATGCCAAACGTTGGGTATATCTAGCATTTGGCAGAGCCTATGCCTAATGCTGGATACCCTATGCCAAATGCTGGATACCTGCTGGTAACCTAACCCTGACCTATCTCAATATAAAGGAGCTCTGATTGGTTGATTTTTTAGCTTCACTGAAATCATCAGTATTTTACTTGGTTACAGTATCCAGCACCTGGCATAAGGCGTTTTTCCGTGCTCCCACAAACAGTTTGTTGGTTGACTGTGGCTCGAAAAGAGTGTTTCCGCTGTATCTCATGCGGCCAACAAGTGTGTTTCCGCGACCAACAAGATTTTTGTGGCTGGCTTTGTGGCTCAAATTCGACAAACAACTGGCGAGGTGATTGTCAATTTTTTGGCTCAATTCTAGCGGGAAATTCAAATTAAGCAGCAAAATAGTATCTAAGCAATAAAGCTAACTACTTTTTCAAGCATATAGAATTAAAACTGAGGATGCTTTTTGTACAGAATGGTAAGGAAATAAGCCTGTAGTTCTACTTCTTGAGATTTTACATGTATGTTATTTTTATTTTCACATATTTAAAATTACCGCATACCATAGGATATGCCAAACGTGAGACATATCCAGCGTTTGGCATAGGGTGTCCAAAAATCAAGGGTTTGTGGTTGACTGACCTGAATAGGTATTTTGGATCTTCGTTCTACCATTTAGTCCAAAACTGCACTGTTCACATTTAAGTAACTTTTCAAATAGGCTACGCATATCTACAGTAGCAGAGCTGTGGAAGTGTAGCTCCAGTGGCAGTGTTATTGTTCAGACATGCCAGTCAACCACAAACCAGTCTACCACAAATCCCTGATTTTTGGATATCCTATGCCAAACGCTGGGTATATCTAGCATTTGGCATAGCCTATGCCTAACGCTGGATACCCTATGTCAAACGCCTGATAGCTGTTGGTAACCTAACCCTGACCTATCTCAATATAAAGGAGCTCTGATTGGTTGATTTTTTAGCTTCGTTCAAATCATCAATATTTTACTGGGTTACAGTATCCGGCACCTGGCATAGTGTATCCAGCGTTAGGCATAGGGTATGCCAAACGCTAGACATATCCAGCGTTTGGCATAGGGTATCCAAAAATCAGGGGTTTGTGGTTGACTGCCACAAACCCCTGATTTTAGATACCCTATGCCAAATGGTGGGTACATCTAGTGTTTGGCATACCCTATGCCTAACAGTAACGCTGATACCTGGATAGCTGTTGGTACCCTAATCTGGACCTATCCCACTATAGATGAATTCTGATCAGTTGATTTCATAGCTTCACTAAAAAAATCAGTATTTTATTGGGTTTGAGTATCCAGCATTTGAAAAGTGATAAAATAGAAATCGGACCTTGATGGGTCTTCTTTAGAACCATCTTTGTGAAGTGGTATTATTCTAGCTTCTTTCCAAGCAGAAGTGAAAATACCATTTTAGAGAAATGTTAAGAATATGCTCTAGAGGTAAAATTATTGATGGCAAAATTTGCTTAACAATTTTATAGCTGGATCGGTCCAAACCTAATGAGTTACCTGGCTTTAAATCAGAAACAATTCTTAATTTCTAATTGAAATTTAGATTTCATTATTTATATTTTTCTTTATAACAGTTAGACCAAGCTGGGTCTTCAGAGAAATTTCCCGTTTTTTAATAAAAATTGACTGTCTTTAAGTCATCAACTGTTAGTCAGAATATCGACCATTTCAAAAAATATTGTTTTTATGAAAATTGCGCAGCTTTGCACCAACTTGGATCTTTTTCTTACCAAGTAGCCTACAGCATTTGGGGAGGGGACATACCCCCCCCCCCTATTTGCCAGTGCAAAACGGATATGTTAGCTTTATTTTATTAGAGCTATATTTTGTCCCTTCTTGGCGAGGGTCCTATTCAGGCTCAAGCTGGAAAATCGAGCTGAATTGAGTTCATTTTTCCAGCTTGAGCGGCTTGAACTTCTGGAAAAACAAAATTTCAGAAATTCATTGTCAAGCTAGAGCGGCTTGAGCCTGAAGAGGAACCTTGCCAAGAATGGCCGAAATGTAGCTTTAAAAATTCACTTGATGTATCTGTTTTGCACTGTCAAATATATTTCATGGGTTACCATGCCCCAACATATCAGCAATTTGCTTATATCCCAGGGCACGCCCTAATCTGGGAAGAATGTGCCCAAAAATTCATGATTTGTGTAGCCTATGACTGGCCTGTGCTAAGAAGCGCATAAAATTATCCAGAAGATGGAGTTCAAACTAAACAGCATACCACAATGGACGAAGAAACGAAATAAATAAAAAAAATATAGGATTCTAGCTCATTGTTTATGCCAGAAGAAAGCTGAAACAGTTGGCTATCAGCTGATATCAACTTTGTTATTTTTCCTTTCCATATGACTGTTTCATGAGCAAGAAACGAAACAAAGGTAGTGAAATATTAAGAGAAGTGTTTGTATAAGCATAGATCTACTGTACCACAACCCTGATTTGATAAAACAAAAAAAAAAGGATTCCAGCCCATTATTTACGTCAGAAGAAAGATGAAACAGTTGGCTACCAGCTGATATATAGTTTGTTATTTTCCTTTCCATTTGACTGTTTTATAAGCAGGAAACAAAACCAAGGTAGTGAAACATTTAGAGAAATGTTCGAGTTCCTGTGCTCCTTGCTTTACATGTTAGTAATACTTTTCACCTTAGGGATGCCCAAAGCAGCTGCAGGCAAACCGGGGACAGCATACTGCAGCTCCAGCTACTAAGCTTTTCATCAACAATGAGATGGTTGAGTCGAAAACCAACGAGTGGATTGATGTTCACAACCCTGCTACCAATGAGGCAAGTTTGATTTTCATTACTTTTGATCAAAAAAAACTACAAATGCTACCATTTGTTTTAGGTTGCGTTCCCCAAACTTAACAATTGTTAACAATCATTAACTTTACTCTGGGGCGGAGCTAACTGCAGCTTTAACGATCGTTAACTTTTCCCAGTTCTACAATTGTTAACTGTTTTGTAACGTTACAAAATAGTTAACAATCGTTAAGCTCTGGAACGGAAATTGTAGGTGGGCGGAGCTTAAATTTCGAAATCAGAAACGTGGAACGCAAGAAGTTAACAACTGTTAACAATTTGTTAACGATCGTTAAGTTCGGGAACGCAACCTTAGTACCAGTACCAATGCCAGTACTAGCCTGTAACAGTAGGCCTATCATTCAGTCAACAAGTCCAGAATATCTAAATAGGAATACAGGTGTGCATAATTGACAGATATAAACTTCGGTTACAGTGTCGGCAATGAAAATTTTTGACAAATGAAGAAATAAATCTTTGCTCATATTGAGCATGCAAAACAGTCTCAGGTAGGAGTTTCGGCACCAGTTCTGCAGCGGACCGGATTGGCCTTACTCGTGGCGGCCCGTGCTGAGGTGGGACGATAGTCTGGTGAGTAGGGTTATAGGGAATATTTTGTAACCGAAAGATGGGCAAGCTTTTGGCTTATTCGAACTCCATTATGACAACTTGAGATTGGTATGCCATTACTTTTCATGTAAACCCCTGTCGTCTCTGTCATAAAAGTTTCTGAAGATTAGTTTTATGAAATGAAATGAAATGATGATTTAATCCGTAATATCTTTAAATACATAAAAATAGCTTTGGATATGTCAATACAGATAAAGACACTTCAAGCACTATCAATCAACTCGTCAGGTCAATATTACTTATCTGATAACATTAAAATTTCATAAATAAAATACATCACTAAACGAAAGAAAAGTCAAAATTACATTAACATTAGTGGCCGGATATTTTAGAATTAACTTAGTTGAGTGTTTTTGTTCTTGATTGGCTGATTACAAGCAAGAATAGCACCTGAGCGTACAAATTTACCATAGAACTGGGAAAAGAAATATTTATTATCATAAGTTTATTTTGATTTTACTGAAATTTGAGAGCAAAACAGCACAGATTCGGTCTCAATTCACTTGTAGTAACTTGGAGCTGCATCATCGCAATCAAGGGGTTTCTAACTTAGTCGGCACTAGTGCACATCCTCCCATGGACACTGGCTGTGCACACCTGGGTGCCCCCATTTTTGTCTAAACTAAGTTGTATCGTAATTCCATACAAGCGTGACGTCACACCCATTTGATATATGTTACCTTGAAAACGAAAAATTGTAGTTTATTTCCTATCGGTGAGTATATATTTTAATATATATAGAGAGCCGAGCGGCCAGCTAGGCGCCGGTCACGTGTACATTTATTAGACGGCCTAGGCACAATCAAATCCTACCTTGAGTCCTCAATCACGCGACGTCACTAAATGCGTCACGACTGTATGGAATCCCGATACAGTTAAGTCGACACCCCATCTTCGCAGTGAGCAACTCCTCTGTAATGCTGTTGCTCCTCTGTAATGATGTGAGCGAGGAGTCTCCGCAATCTATCATCAATCAGAGAATGCCTTTTTTGAGAAAATTGGCTTAATTCAAACTGCGCGAATGATAGTAGAAACTACACATATGTAGGAACACAGATGAAGACTGAGTAGGAATTAGCCTAATAAGAGTCACTGGTGCTTTAAAGTTTAACCGAATAGGTCTGAGTTGCGACAGTCTAGTTAAGCATCACATACTCGCTTAAATAGGCTTGAAGACCTTATGAAAATGCGTTATTTCGGCTGATCCGTTATTCATGTGGGCAAACGATTGTCGAAAACTAATCTTTCTTAGGGTCACACACATCAGTAGGCTTTTTTCAGAAGTGACCCTACCATCTGGCATTGAACATTTCCTGAGCTTCGCTTAATTAGCCATTATGGATGCTTTTGTTGAAATTCAAATTCTCTGCGTCGGAATAACTTTGTCTTGTCTGGTCAAGTGCATATTCTGAAGTCAGTATTACAGCTCAAGGTGAAAATATCCCTAAGCAGAGCATAAATTATTCAGTGTTTTCAGATCCAAGGTTTATACCTTGGTTTATACCCTTCAAGGTTTATACCCTTATATAGATCAGTTGGCGTCACATGGGGGGGGGGGGGGGGGGACGCCCCCGATGTTTTCTGCCAGTCGGTAAAAAATAACCGAATCAGCGCGAAGCGCCGCGGTTTTTCATAAAAACAGTTGATTTTTTCATGAAAACAGTGGGTTTTTCTGAAAATCAGTCGATTTTTCATCAAAACGGTAGTTCTTTTCTCTTAAAAACAGTCCTTTTTTGTGCAAAAACGGTCGGTAAAAATAACCAGCCAGTCGGTAAATACCCTGTTCCTCCAAAAAGTCTATTGGCTAGTAACGCCTCTAACCAGATACCATGGAATTTTGGGGATTTTCGTTCACCTGCTTGAAACCCATGTGCTACAGGGTTTGTTCTTCATGAGTTGGGAAACTAGACAGTTTTCAAAAATAATGTAAGTTTTCTTAGGTTGTGACCCGAGTGCCAAAGTCAACCGCTGCTGAAATGGAGCGGGCAGTTGAGGCGGCAAAAACTGCGTTCAGCTCCTGGTCCAAGACTTCTGTTCTAACAAGACAGCAAGTTATGTTCAAGTACCAGCACATCATCAGGAATAACATGGTAAGCCACTTAGTTATGTTCAATAACAATAGTTGCGTTTTTGCAGATACCATGGTATCTGTTACCACGGTAACTGAATCTGCAATTAATCGTTTTTGCAGTTACCGTGGTATCTGATACGCGGTTGCTCTGCAAAAACGCCTATTGCCGAAATTGCACTTTTCGAAGCCGTCCCAAAAGAAAACTGATATCCAGTTACATCACTAAATGCTAAACTTCTTTCTGACCAATTTGACAAAATTTGATGAAAGTGAGATGACTTTTGAGATACCACGATCATTTACCACGGTCGGACCGTGGTATCTGAATATCAGATACCACGATAACTGCAAAAACGCCTTTTGACCGTGGTATCAGATACCACGATAACTGCAGAAACGACTTTAATATTAATGTTAGTCAGATATTGCATCATACTGTTGCAAATACTGTTGTTTTTTTGTTTTTGTTTTTAGCGATTTTAGCGTTTTTCTTGATAGCGCTTATCGACTCTAGCCTTTCTGCTCTCCGACGCGGCGGCTGGGCGCAAAACATTTGAAAACGAATGCGCCGTGGTTAAAAAGTGGGAAAACTAAGAAAATAAAAGAAGTAAAAAATAGAAGATTCTCATATCTTTATGTGTGAAAAAGTCGTCAGCAGACGTTGAAGGTTCCGGCAAACTTCGCGTTTTGTGACGGGCAGACTCGGCACGGTCGAAAAAGCGCTAAAATTCGTAGGCACAAAACGAAACAATGGAGAAAGGTGGGGATTTTAAAGCTTAAAATTTCATAAGGGAGCTAGGCATATTATAAAAGGCAGAATAAGCAAGATGGGTCCTCTAAAGGCGTATTCTCGCCGTTCCCCGAGGACTCCTCGGGGAATCGAAGGGAACGGCGAGAATAGAGGGAGTCACTCCACGCGGACTCGGTGTACAGAATCAGCGACAATACGGGGAATGCTTCCAAAATGGATTTTGTTCGAAAAAAAAATATGCAGTTGACGAAATTAGTCTGGATCCACTTTATTTTTGGTTTTGTTTATTCTGATTGTTTTTAAATTTTACATTGCACCAACACCAGCAAAAATTGATTCCTTCCGAATCTGAAATGCAGTTCTTTTGATGATGGTGATGATAATCGGAGCATTCCCCGTACGCGGGGACTCGCGAGAATGCGGGAGTGAGTCCCCGGGACAAACAAAAACGCGGGGGCTCCTCAAGTGGAGTCCTCCGGGAACGGCGAGAATACGCCTTAAAGATCCACTGAACAGCTTATCGTTTCAGTTTCTTACCACGGGCATGCTGTTGCTGTATTCCAGTTCAAAGTCCCGGAATAGAAAGAAAGATACAAATCAACTCCTATGAATTAAGTCTCGCAATCTCCCACTGTGAAAGCACACTAGTACACACTACCTGTTAGCGCAATCTTGACTAAAACTGCCAACTATTGTTGCCCCGGATTGGTTTGTACAGTCAATCAAGTTTATTACCCAAATAGCTTACAGCTAGATGGGGAATACAGTATTTACGAAATTACTATATATATTTACTCCTATGAACGGCGAGAATACGCCTTAAAGATCCACTGAACAGCTTATCGTTTCAGTTTCTTACCACGGGCATGCTGTTGCTGTATTCCAGTTCAAAGTCCCGGAATAGAAAGAAAGATACAAATCAACTCCTATGAATTAAGTCTCGCAATCTCCCACTGTGAAAGCACACTAGTACACACTACCTGTTTGCGCAATCTTGACTAAAACTGCCAACTATTGTTGCCCCGGATTGGTTTGTACAGTTAATCAAGTTTATTACCCAAATAGCTTACAGCTAGATGGGGAATACAGTATTTACGAAATACACAGACCCGAAACAAATTAACTAATACACTTACAAGATATGACCAGAAATAAATGGTGGGATGAGACGGGCAGAAGAATTAGCAGGATATGGAGAAAATTGATTGCCAGTATTCCTCTCGGACCGACGCACAGAAGACGGTAGAAATTTTTCTGCGGTCAGTTAATTTCGGAACGTACAGTCTGTACCCCCGACCGAACCAATCACAAACGACAAGAAGGTAGAGGCTTAATTGTGAAAACACTGTCTATTGGAAAACTAGAAAACTAGAAGTCAAAAGCGCGAACACAACTGTAAAAGGACATTTAAATATAGCAGAAAAAAAAAGAAATAAGACCTACTAATACTAAGATGAGAACTCTTAAAGAGGACATAGAAATAAAAATTAAAAGTTTTGAAATTAAGTTAAAAGAAGGAGGTACTCCTATATTAAACACAGTTAATAAAAATCATTCAAATTGAAAATTTTCATTAGCACTCATTGAAGCTACATACATAAATATAACTAAAATTCCACGTACTGGTGATGGCGCTTGTATTGAAAATTGTAACTGAAAATTTGGACATCGGACTATTCCCCTGGGAGTTATGAGACAAGCTGTGCAAAAAGTTTTTGGAGGGGGAAATTTTGCCACCTTTGAACGCGAGCAGCATATACCTTGACCGGCTATTAAGTAATACTGAAGCAGTTTGTTCCACAGTATAAAAAATACAAAGTTTTTACAACCGAAGTTTGTTCCACAGTTACAACCGAAGAGGAGAAATCTCTCTTGGTGTTTCACATTTTGTCTGAGGTGTTTCACTTTGTAACTGAAAAAATACTATGAATTCCTGGCCGAAGATTGAAAATGAGTGTCTTTTTCTGTGTCTTTATGTGTCTTATTTATTCTCTTTCTTTTACTCCGCTTTTTTGAAATGGCGGGTTATAAATAATTTACTTAGTTACTTACTAATACGGTTAAGGTCATTTTTTAATTGAATGTCAGGTCTCAGTGCTGCTTTCATGTTGAAACGATTTAGTAACCAGCTTGGAACGAGTCATGACTAATGGTAGCAAAAGTTGCGTTTTTGCAGATACCATAGTATCTGATATCGCAGTAACTGGACTTGCATTTGTCCTTTTTGCAGTTATTGTGGTATCTGATACTATGGTTGCTTTGCAAACACGACAATTGCCGACTTTGCCCTTTTAGAAGTATTCCTCCCCCCCCCCCAAATTTTTTTTTATTAATATCCGCTCATATTACAGGGGCCAAACTTCTTTCCCAATAATTTGACGAACAACATGTGTACACCACTTTTATCATCACCATTTGTTGTGATGATAAAAGTAAGATGAATTTTTCAGACGTGGTATGTGAATATCAGTTACCACGGTAACTGGCCAGATACCACGGTAACTGCAAAAACGCCGTTTGACCGTGGTATCAGATACCACGGTAACTGCGAAAACGACTTTAGATCGTGGTATCAGATACCATGGTATTCGCAAAAAAAGCAACTATGGAAGCAAAGTTTCTTGTCTTTTAGAAATTGTTAGCCGAAAACATCACCACGGAACAAGGCAAGACTTTGGTCGATGCTGAAGGAGATGTTCTCAGAGGACTTCGTAAGTTGAAGTTTCTAATTCTTTTAGTTTGATGTTTCGGGCCGTGCTCTAGACTAAGTAATTTACTTATTTTTGTCTTCGTCTTGAAACTGAAGCTGATAGGACTTCGCTCTTGGCAGACAGTGCTGTGATGATGGTCAGAATCAAAATGCAAATTGATTTGTTGTGTTTTCGTACACGGATCGCTTTTAAAACTTGTCTGTCTACCGTTTCAGTCATTTCATTGTCGTGGCACGGTGGCGAGTTAGCATACTTCAAGTGGGCCTGAAAATATACAATTTGGATGGCATATTAGGGACCTAGCCAAGTTTAATTGAACTCGTTGTTTCCGGAACTACGTCATCCGTGCGTGTGGGGTTGGTGGGAAGGGGAACCAAGAGTCTCGTTGCCTGCACAGCAACGAAGAGAAAATCCGATTTGGACGAACCTTAACATAGAATATGACCTGTACCTAAAATTACTAGGTCAGAAGTGAATTCGGCCACGGTGGATGAGGGGGGGGGGGAGGGGGGGGGGAATACAGATATCCTGTGTGACTTTCAAGTGCCAAATGAGGTGGTGGGGGGTCTGGATGCATGATCCCCATGAGCCCATTATCATTTTTGCCTCAAGGGTTTGGTTAAAAATTTATTTCTAGCATCCTTTAAGTGCGCATCTTAACCGCAAAGTCGAAAAGTACATTCAGTCAAACGATACATCTCAACCCACGATCATTTGCGCAACAAGGATTTGGTTAAAAATTTATTTCTAGCACCCTTTAAGTGCGCATCTTAACCGAAAGGAAAAAAAAATATTTTTGACCAAACGGTATATGTTAATGATCCCCAAGGGCCTGTTACCGTTTTTGCCTCAAGGGTTTTGCTTACAGATGAATTTCTAGCGCCTTTAAAGTGCGCATCATTACAGCCAAGTTAAAAAAATACTTTTTACCAAACGATACATTCTCGCGATTCCCAAGTCCATGATCATTCTCATCTCAAGGGTTTTGCTCACAGATGATCAGAACAAATCCACGAAAAGGCAAATTCTATATTTCATCTTCTGAACCACCCTTGCAAGTGCCAAATGAGCTTCTAGCTCTTGTTCTAGAAACTATGTGGTAAGAATGTGAGTATAATGTAAGTCCTGAACAGCACTAGTTATAATCTAATCTTCTACAAATCCTAGACCTACCCTCTCCTGTGAGGCATTATCAGTACCAGCCAGGGTTTCAGGCATCAAACGTTCTTGTTCTACGCATAGCAACACATTTCGAGCAGGAACAAAATAAAAATAAAAGGAGACAATCGAAATATTCGTAAGACGAACTTTTTAAATGTGGCAAATCGCAGAAATGGCATTGCTAAGTATTAGCTGATGGTTAATTGTACCGTGTTCTTCAAAACTGTGCTAACTAAAATTTTTTGGAAAACTGAGTTAACTATACCATTGGGAAGAACAAAGCTGATTAGGTATTCTGTTAAATTGTGCTAAGTATTAAATGACGACATGAGCACCATCTAACAGGTAGATTAGTTTTAACTTTCTGAGTTCCTACTTTCTTCATGCAGATGGCATACACAAAACTGGGCCCAAAAATTATGAAAATGTAGTTAGCACAGTTTTGAAGAACACGGTACAATTATGGGGACAAAACGAAGTTGAGAGTACTGGCGTCGCATAACTGGATCGAGTTGGCCATCAAAGGGGTTAGACTGTTGCAAGTAGCGATATGATATGTGTCCATTTGCCAGTGTTTATGATACTTAACGTGGAATAGGTAAGGGATAAAAATATGTAGAGGAGTGTGCAGAAACAGTGTTTTTGAGGCCCTCGTTAATTTCTGCTGTTTCTTCTTTCAGAGGTTGTTGAGCATACGTGTAGCATTACCAACCTGCAGCTCGGTGAAACGATGACTGGAATTTCAAAGGATATGGACACCTACACGATTCGCGCCCCCCTTGGCGTCTGCGCGGGAATCACCCCCTTCAACTTCCCAGCTATGATTCCCCTCTGGGTAAGCAATGTTTTATCTCAATCAAAAGTTTTGTTTAGATTTACTCCAAATTTCTCAGAGTTACTTAGAAGCGAAAGCCTTTTCTGTTGCTTTTTTGTTATTACTATTATCATCAATATTATTATTATTAGACCGTAATAGCACTAGACTCATACGAGTAGAAATTGAAAAAAAAAAAAATTACGAACAATGCGAATAAAATACAAACTAATAAACAGAGTATATGCAACGAAAATAAAAAGTAAGTAATGAAATTAATTAAGTAATCTATCTGTTTACTCATTCCCCGCTACATTAACACTCGAAGACTTTCGAATAAAAGCAGAGACATAAAACACGACCAAAGGTCTCGATGAGATCCAAGGAGATATTTATTGCATTTCTTAGTAATAATAGTATAATATAATAATAATAATATAACTGCAGTAAGAAGGCTATCGCCTCTATTTTTATTTCATGTACTTTCTAGTTTGTGTTTTATTTTTGTTGTTCGTGAGTGTTTTTTTTCAATTTCTACCCGTGTTACTACTAAGTCTAATAATCATAGTAGTAGTAGCAATAATACAAAGCAGCAGAAAAGTTTCGCCTTTAAGTAACTCTGAGAAATTCTTCATTCTTCATTCTGACAATCCGGTCATTTACATTTCCGGTCTTCAGCAGATCACGTAAACATATTATATTTCTCCGTTGTAGGTTATCCAGGTTGACGACCCGATAACGACCGGACTACCGGTGCTAGTCGACGAACGCTAGAATATATTAACCCAAAACGTTTTATCTGTGACACCACCTTGTAAATTTTATCGGAGGATTTGTTCTTTCCGGAATTTCTGGTTTATAATCGATCCTGATTGTACGATTTATCCGGGTGTTAAAAATAGCCGGTAGTTTGATTCTGATGCTGATCTTAATTGTAAAACGAGCGTTCACAGCATCCAACTGCTGAAGTTGCCGCGTGTATCAGGTACATAGTGTTATAATAATGAGGTAATTATACATATATCCATATATGTATAATATATAAATATATGGTAATTATACATATATGTATAATCTATGAATATATGGTAATTATACATATTATAGTCAGGAACTTTCCAATCAAATTAAAGCGTTAAACAGGTAAAACATACTGAGGGATACATTTGTCACTTATTCAGGACTAATTAACGCTGGCACAACGTGCTCTTTCATACTCTGTATGACCAAGTCCAAAACACGCCATTGATCCTCAGGAAGAACGAGTAAACGTCTCACTAACGACTCAAACTCAACAACTGAGATCTTGTGTCAACCAATCACGGCGATCTTTGGGAGCAGATGTGATACCGCTTCCGGCTCTTCCGCTAGGTACCCGGCGATTTTGCATCGTCAAGGAGAGTTAGTCATTAAGAGTGTTAACGCTAGGTTCTCGAACTGATGGCGTCGAGAACTGGAACTATTTGTGCTTTAACTCGAGGTATATAGTCTAGGTTTTGTCGGACTATATGGGGCTGGAAGTAGGCGCTTAAGATTTGTGTGAAAACGATTGTTCCCGAACTTGGTACTGAACACTGTTAATAAATTGGGCATATAAATAAATAAAGGCTGTTAAACTTGGGAGTCGGGAAGCGGGAAAAGTTTGCCTCAAGTGCCTCAGAGTTTGAGAAAAAATGGAAATTCAGCTACGTCCGACAAATTCGTATTTAATGTCCTATCCCCATAAGTTGTTCTTTATAATATAGAAAAAACATTGTAGAAAAATTTTGAGCCACAAACATTTATGTTTAGGTGTAGTTCAAGGTTTGAGAACAAGTGCGCAAGAGCTCAGACGTGGAATATAAAACAACGAATTGAACTGTTTATATTAGTTATCCGTGAAACCAACAATTGAGCTCTCACAGAATCTCCAAACACGGCTCAGGCCACCTCTCATACAATCAGTTATGCTCGCCATGAGCACTGTAGGTTTGTTCCAGTACACTTCGTTTACTACCTTGCTCGGAGACCCTAATGCCAAAGTCATACATTATCAAAGTGCGTCTCATCTGATACCTTCCACGCGAGAACACATGCTAGTTCACTTAAAAACGCAGTCCCTTCGCGTAACATAGGTAACTGTTATCAAACTCCTGACAGTGCTGTAACTAAACAGATTGTCGAAAAAAAAAATTACGTCATCGACCTGAATGGGAGATATAGCCATGCTCGATTTCAGATGTTCCCAGTCGGCGCCGTTTGCGGAAACACCTACGTCATCAAGCCATCTGAAAGAGATCCGGGAGCTTGTATGCTCTTGCTAGACATGTTGAAGGAGGCCGGAATGCCCCCAGGGGTTGTCAACTGCATCCATGGTGCACACGACGCTGTCAACTTCATCTGTGACCACCCCGATATCAAGGCAATCTCCTTCGTCGGATCTGATCAAGCTGTAAGTTTATTTTAATGATACTAATAACATAAGTGCAGTATACGGGCTTTCGCCTGTGCACATATCTCAGGACAACGTTAAAGTTAACGGAATAGGGCTAAGATACGACAATCTAGTTACCCATCACTTATCCACTTAAATAGACTTAAAGACCCAATGAAATGCGTTACTTCGTTGCTCCGCTATCCATGTATCCGCTATCCGATATATTTCAAATATTCTAAATTTCTCTTGTACCTTCATCGACGTTATAGGAATTCCCTTATAACTGCAACTTTTTTGCCCTCTGACCCTTGTGCAAAGTAATCTTCAATTGCCCAGGACCTTCACGTTTCTGCCCTTGGCCATTTCTCCGCATTCCATCTATATACATATATATAGATAATAGCAATAATAAGGCTTTCGCCTCTATACATTTCTCGGGACACTTTACACACTAAATTGAATTTCAGCCAGGTGGTAGTCTACACCTGCTTTGAATTGGTGATATTTTCGGCGTTTACCACACTTTCTGGGAGATTATTCCAGTATTCTACTATTCGGTTTCTAAAGCTCCATTTTCCAATGTCTTTTCGGAATTTCTGAAGACTCGGTTTCAAATTCTGTCCTCTCAGACCGTTGTGATTGAAAGTGGGGACATCATCAGGCCTTATGTTACCATAATAACTACGGCAAATTTTAAAAGTTTCGATCAAATCACCCCGTAGAAATCTGTAAGATAAACTGGGTAATTGTAATTTTTGAAGCCGGTTTTCATAAGGCAGATGGCGAATGGCTGGCACTGTTTTGGTTTCTCTTCTTTGAACTTGCTTAGTGGCGATAATATCCTTGATATAGAAGGGCCTAGTTGTTGCATGGCCATATTCAGTTAGTGGGCGAGCTAGTGCCTTAAATAAAATAGGATATAGGTAATTTTCCTTAAATGTAAATGTCCTTCTCATAAGATTCACAATTCTTGTAGTTTTCTTGATGATAGTTTCGTAATTAAGCATGGGCACTGTTCTGTTTTTTTCGAAAAACAGAAGAACAGAAAACAGGGCATTTTGAGAACAGAACAGAAACAGAAACAGATGTCGTAGAAAACAGTTAACCTGTTCTGTTTATGTTCTGTTTTTCTTAAAAAACAGAAAACAGCTGCTTTCTGTTTTTACCACACTATCGATAACAAACCGAGTTGCGTGTTTGTTTCAAGCGAATAAAGTTCCCCGTCTCAGTTCTAAGCAAGGTTGTTAGTCAAACAATTACAGGAGAAATAAAAACGATACTGACACTAGATTTACAATTTTATTTTCTCGAGCGTCTTCTACGCTATGAGAATGCATTGCTTTGGACCAAATACAAACAGACCGAAAAGGCCGATTCACTGGGTAGGATGGTTGCAGTGGGGAGGGGGGTTCCCGTACCTGAAGAAGACCCTCACCAAGAAGGGCGGAAATACAGCTCTAATAAATTTTGCTGACGTTTCCATTTTGCACTGTCGAATATTTAGAAATATCTTTTCGTTATTATTATTTTAATTTCTCGATTCAAGGGATTACATGTGCGAACTATCAGAAAAGACCGATTCACTGGGCAGGACGGTTGTAGTGGGGGGGGGGGGGGCTACATTTTGAAGATAAAACGATGGTCAAAACTATTATTTGCACTTTCTGGTTAAGATGTACACTTTAAGAGGTTTAAAGTTTCAGCAGAATCAAATCACTCGTTCCAGAACTATGCATGTCACTTGATTTACGGGAACTCACCTCCTCATCCTAACAATGGAATGCCAGACTTGAGGAAACAATCATAACACAATCAACATAAGCTCAAGTCTGTTCTGCCTGCTAGCCAAGAAATTGGTCTTAATTCTACCCCCCCCCCCCCCCCAAGTTTGGTTGGAATGAGAGTAGTAAAAAGTTCCAAGTAAAAAAGGAAAAACAGTCTTCGTAGCCTGACTCTTATTAAAGACAAGTGTGTGAGATTACACGTTTTAGGGAGTTTCTGTCAGCTTTCTTGCTCAGTTTTCAGAAATCTTGGTTGGCTTACCTACCCAAGCTACTAACATATATTGAGGAACAGACAAAGTACTAAATATCCCCACTCCTTTCCTTGGCCAAATATTTCGTGGGTTCCTGGTGGTATAAAACGGATCCGTCAGGTGCGTTGTATCTCAGCCCCAATATTAATTTTCCGTTCCGTTTAAGTTAAGTTCATTTTCCAGCTTGATCGGCTTGAGCCTGAAGAAGACCCTTGCCAAGAAAGGCCGAAATTTATCTCTAATATAATGCAGCTGATGTATCCTTTTTGCACTGTCAAACATAATTTGTAGTCATCTTGGGCTGAAGAAATATTTGGTTCCTGATAATAATTTAGAAAACTGGTTTAGAGTTTAGAAAACCTCCTCCCGGTATGTTAAACTTTTCCCGGAAACAAAATTGTAATACAGCAGCTTCATGAAGAAAATTATTTTACACCCAAATTCGAGACATCTTTGAAACTGCAGCTGCAGGCAGTGGTTCCAATCGAGGGGGGGAGGGGGGGTATTTTACATCGGGAAAGACTGTATTTGATTTGTATTGGCACTACACAACAAGCCTACTGATATATGCTACTGGAGCATGAGACATTATAATTTTGTTTTTGGGATCCCAAAACGTAAGTCGAGGGATACCTATGACATCGCAAAAAATGTCCGTCTGTCTGTAAGCACGATAACTCTCGGAGGCAATGAGATATTTTGATGAAACTTGGTGTGAGGATTCATTGGGTCAAGGATAAGGTCAAGTTTGTAGATGGGCTACGTAGCTCCACATTTAGGGTTGGGGGATTGGGTTCAGATTAAGGGACAAACAAAATATTTTTAAATAGCTAATGTGATAGTCGATTATGGGGTAAGAAGGCATGCTGAGCACGATAGTGAAAACTATTTTCACGCAGGACAAATAGTTCGTCCGGAATCCGGCAAAAACTGGAAAGTTGGTTAAAAGTAAAAGTTTTATTTGAAGTTGATTAAATGGTCGATTTAGGGGTAAGAATACTTGCTGAACACGATGGCGAAAACAAATTTTTCGCCGAACAAGTAGTTAGTCCGGAATCCGGCGAAAACCGGAAAGTTGGTTAAAAGTAAAAGTTTAATTTGAAGTTGATTAAAGTTTGATTTATGGGTAAAAAGACATGCTGAACACGATGGTGAAAATCATTTTCTCACCGGACAACTAGTTCGCCCGGAATCCGGTCAAAACCGGAAAATTTGTTAAAAGCAAAAGTTCGATTAGATGACAGATTAAGGGGTAAGAAGAGAGGCTGAGTCGGTACATGACAATGGGTTTTTACCCGGACATATAATTATTCCGGAATCCGGTTGTAACTGGATTTTTTTTTACGTCAAACTTTTATTCAAAGTTGATTAGATGTTCTTTATAGGGATAAGGAGATACGCTGGATTTGTTTCTGAATTTTCTTTTTTTGCTGGACTAGTAGTTCGTTCGGAAATCGGCAGGAAGTCTCGGTCAGTACCGTCAAAATAGATATGGCTTATAGAGGTAAATCTGAACTTGGTTTTCTCTGATGATTAGCCTGTCCAAGACTGGATCTGGCGAAGACAAGACCCGATTGTCTGAATCAAATATTAGGATCCCATCGACACCTTTGGTCTTGTTTACTAGGTTCCTATGGCCGAAAATGTGTGAATTTAGGCTGCGTTGTAGTTACCGGTCTTTGCGCCTTAATGCCCCCTGAACGTGGATAAAACCCCATGAATGATGACTTGATTCAAAGACAGGGAAGACTAAATCCAAACTCTGTTACCTGAAAATGGTGTAAACTATTAATATATTAATTAGGCTACAGATTCCGGGATAATTGTGGAATTTGGAAATAACATAAATTTAATTTCAAATAATTTTATTTCAAACTCAAGAAACAGACTGCAGTCATGCCAAAATAAAAATGCAGTGTTCTTTTTGGTGTGGGATGACTGAAAAATTAGGGCTACGTTAATTATTATTTGGAAGAGATAAAGAAAAAAATTAGACTTAGATAGAAGAGTCACCTTTTTCTAAAATTTGTATAGTAATCTTGGGAAGCTTGATGTAAAAAAGCCATACAAGTTCACAGTGGTCTGACAGGTTTTGAACTGAATGACTTGAACACTCATTTAGTTTGATCTAACCTCTAACCCAAAATACAGTCTGCTGGTTGCCCCAAGTCCCCAGAGTCTAATTTTGAAATGCATATGCCGCGTGCTATCAAACAAATACGATACGATCGAGAACAAGTGGAGTCGACAAGGAATCGTAGCCTGTCGGAACGAGTCGTAAACCGCTTCTAGATGGCCGCCACGACTAGCTTACGATTGTCAGTGGAGTTCCCGCTCAAAAAAAAGAAAAACAGAAACAGACGAAAAACAGGTACAAAAAAAACAGAAACAGGCGAAAACAGGCATAAAAAAAACAGAACCGAACAGAACAGGTAAATAAAAGAACAGTAGACCTGTTCTGTTTCTGTTTCTTTTTTTTTTTGCAAAAACAGAACAGAAAACAGGTACCCCTAAAACAGAACAGAACAGTGCCCATGCTTATTTCGTAATGCGTTGGAAATTTTTAGGAAGAAGACGTTTTAGACCCGATTAGTCCCTTTTCCCTTTTTTTAATGTTTATTTTTTTATCTCTCAGTGTATTTTTTCCTTTTATTTGTCTGTACTGTGCTATTTTCCTCTTCTTAAGTGCGTAAATAAATTTCCGTCACCATCATCATCATAGTCGATTTTCATTCGTTCTTTCGCTCTATTAGCTAGTGCCTCTATGCTTGAAATATTTAGGAACTACAAAGGTAAACTGTTTCAGAAGGGACCTTAAAATCTGCGAAGAGCTCCTGAGATTACGATACGATACGAATTTATTACGTTAAATTACATAATAGTTAAACAAGACCCTATCAATAATTTATAGAACATACTGTCACTTACTCATTAAAATGCTTCACAAAATATTGTCGAAAAGAAGATCTATCCCGGTTAGAAGCTGATGGTTTGCAGGGCTCTAATTTATTTTGATACCTCGTGTTATATCCGGTTCGTGCCGGTTCCGGTAGCAAATCACAGATTCACATCGTTAACCATTGAAATGAACGCTTTTGTTGAAATTCAAATTCTCCGCGTCGGGGTGAACTTTGCTGTCGAGCCAGCAGTGCATATTTTGAACGTCCCTGCTCGATCCCAAGGTGAAAAAAAATAAATAAAAGTAATTCAGCAAAAGTGATTCAGTGTGTTCAAATCCAAAGTAAGCTGGCTTTTCAGTTACACTTCAGGTCTGATCTAATCTATTCTCGAGGGGGGAATCACTGGAAGTTTTTGTGTACACCACGAAAAAAAAATTCAAATCAGTTTATTTTCGAAAACTCCCTCACGGACGAAGCCGAACATTGAACTTTTTCGTCATGTACATCCTCATCACATAACTCAACAATTAAAAACAACTATAACTAGTTTTATAGTGGCACGGAGGCAGTGTCGGAGGCATTACTGGAGGCACGGAGGCAGGGCCTGAAACAGGACCGGAGGAAGGGTCGGAGGCACTTAACCCTGTACACCTTGCGACGCCAGTAATTCCCCCCTCGTCTATTCCAGGGTAAATACATCTATGAACGTGGATCCCTCAATGGCAAGCGAGTCCAGTCCAACATGGGTGCCAAAAATCACGGTGTAGTGATTCCAGATGCCAACAAAGAAAACACACTGAACCAGCTTGTTGGTGCAGCTTTCGGTGCAGCTGGTCAGAGGTGCATGGCGCTGAGCACAGTCGTTTTTGTCGGCGAAGCAAACGCATGGATTCCAGATTTGGTGCAGAGGACCAAAGCCCTGAAAGTCAGTGCAGGTAGGTGTCAGTTTTGTGTTTGGGAAACCTTAAAAATTTCAGAAAGAACAAAATCCCTCCGATAAAAGTTCATGATTTTCGATTAGCATTGGTTTTGCGAGCGTAATCTGACCCCGATCTGGGTAGTCGGAGCTGAGCATATTTACACAAAAAGCCCGAGGAACATGGCAGTACAGTACAAAACAAGACCAAAGGTTTCGATGGGGTCCCAAATATTGAATATTTAGGACTACTTGATTCAGACAAGCGGATCATGTGGATTTCCGGTCTTCACCAAACCCCTTTAGCATTTTGCTATAACCTGTAGGCTAACCAAGTTCAGACATGGATTCAGCATGCATGTATACTCCAACATCTCAGCTCTTATCGACTTCAGACCAACTTGTCCAGCTGACCAAATTCGTCCTTTTAGCAGTAGGCTACTCTCGGCGAACTGCATGCAGAGCAAAAGAGCTGGTGACATTGAGAGACGATCCTTTCGATCCAAATTTCCGGGTTTTGGCAAATTTTACCAACTTGTCCGTCAAGGAAATAAAGTTCAAAATTGGATTCAGCATGTCTCCTTAACCCGATACCGAATCTCTAATCGATCTTAGTATGTTCGGAAGCTGCAACAGCATTTCTCCTCAGCCTATATCGGTTAGATTGTTTGTGTTTTAAAACTTCATGCTAAATTTCCAGTTGTGGCAGGATTCCGGGACAACTATACTTGTCCGTCAAGAAAATAGTTTTCATATTCGGATTCAGCATGTCTCCTTACCCCCAAATCAGACATCTAATCAACTTCAGATTAAACTTTTCTCAAATTTTCCTGTTTCGCCGGATTCCGGGCGAACCACTTGTGCGGCAAGAAATTTATTTCATATTTGGGTTCCTCAACTCAACCCTACATCAAACCTCAAATCAACTTCAGATTCTTTTAAGATCGCTTTTAAGCAACATGAGGTTTATTTATATTTGTCAATAAACAACTTGTACTTTACCTTAGATTAAACTTTGACATTTCACAAATTTTCCGGTTTTGCCAGATTCCGGGTGAACTACTTGTCCGGCGAGAAAATAATTTTCATGTTCGTATTGAGTATGCCTGCTTACCCCTAAATTAACTATCTCATTAGCTTTTCGAAAATATTTTTGTTACCACTTTAATTTGAAACCCCTCCCCACCCCTAAATGTATTGCTACAGAGATCTGTACTTTGGCCCAAAGAGTCCTCGTGCCAAGTTTGAATAAAATGCCTCAACCCCTTCGAGAGTTATCGTGCTAACAGACGGACAGACGGACAACTTTTACGAAATCATAGGTATCCCGTCACTTAAGTTTTGGGATCCCATAAAACGAAAACAAAAGAAAAACTTTATCTATTTACCAAATACCAACCCTTCTCGATGCTTCATCAAAAGGGAATCTTCCCTACTGGCGAACTCCCGTAAAGCATTCATCTTTCGTCATTTTAACCATCCACTCCTTCTCCGAACTTTTTCCGTCAACCCATCCAATTCTTTACATTCACACATCAAGTATACACTATAAAAAGAAATCTTGCAGTATTTGCTACTGGGATTAATGTTGTCTCCAAAAAGATAATCTTATCTCTTATTCGGATTAATCTTATCTCAGTAGAGATAGATGTTCGAAAGCTGCAACAGCATTTATCCTCAGCCTATATCGGCTGAATCGTTGGGTTTTAAAACTTCATGATAAATATGGGAAATATGGGATCAGTTGAAAAGGATGAAAGGTTCGTCAGCTCCAGGTGTCGATGGAATTCCTACAAGACTGTGGAGTTGGGGTAGAACTGTTTTATTACCCATTTTGGCGGCAATTTTTTCAGTATTAGTTGAAAAAGCTTACTGGCCACGACAATGGGATACGTCAATTGTTATTCCCCTATTTAAAAAGGGGGACAGGACAAGGCATGATAATTATAGAGTTATTCACCTAGCAAACGCAGTTAGTAAGATCTTCTGCAAGGTGCTTGATTTTAGGCTAAAAAATTGGCTAGAAAAGGCAGAGAAGCTTAGTCCAGTTCAGGCAGGGTTCAGAGAAGGTTATTCTACTTTGGACCAAATTTTTGTTTTAAATGTGTTAGCTAGGAAGTATACTAAGGCACGGGGTGCAAGGTTTTATGTTGCTTTTTTGGACCTTAAAGGTGCTTTCGACAATGTAAACCGGAGGCTTCTAGTGAAGTCTCTGCTTGATTTGGGACTTCCTGCTTGGTTTGTATTAATTTTGGTGGAGCTTTACTCCAGTGTAAGACTTGTAGTTCGGGTTGCTGGGAAATTTTCGAAGGTTTTTTCGTCGAAAATGGGTTTAAAACAAGGTTGCACTTTGTCGCCTAAACTATTTTCACTTTATATTAATGATTTAGATTCTTATATGCGGGATGGACAAGCTCCTATGCTTTCTGTTGATATTTTTCGCCTTTGCATGCTTCTTTTTGCCGACGACATAGCATTGGTGGCGGGTTCACGTGATAACCTACAGAAGCTTCTAAATTTGGTGACGGATTATCTTTCAATTAAAGAATTGGAACTGAATGCTTCAAAGTCAGTGGTGATGGTTTTTCGTAAAGGGGGGAAAATAGCTGCTAGTGATAAAGTAAATTTTGGTGGCAAGGAGTTAGAAATTAAGGAGGAGTTTATTTATTTAGGAGTTAAACTTTCTGCAAAGGGTCGATTTGGGAAGCATGTTGAGCATTGTGTGGTGAAAGGTAGTCGATGTGCTAATCTTATTCTTAGAAGTCCGTTAATAGCACTAAAGGATGTTAAATTTCACAAGCAGGTGTTTGCTACGAAAGTAGCGTCAGCAATACATTATGGATCTGAAATATGGGGTTTTATTCAGGGGGATAAGCTTGAAGCAGTACAGCTTAAGTATTTTAAAAGAGTTCTAGGGGTAAATATTACTTTAAATAGTTTAGTTTTGAAGGGAGATTTAGGCCTTACTAGTCTTCGTAGTGTTCGTTTAGTTCGTATGGTTAAATTTTGGGAAAAAATCCTTACGCTTCCTAGGGTACGGTTGACCAAAGCGGCATACCTGGAGGCACTAAAGGATGAACGTGAGGGTACTTGGCCTGGCCAAATTAAGACTATTTTGAATGAGTGTGGACTGTCAGGTAGGTGGAACGAGGGGAAGGGGGTTCAGCTAGAGGTAGGTGAGGTCGCGAAAGAAGTCCAAAGAGTATTAAAGGACCAGGAGTTGCAGGCGTGGGGTTGTAAGGTTTGGATTCCTGGGTCCCTGAGTCTCTACAATAGGGTTAAGGAGGCCTGGGGCGAAGAAATTTATTTTAAGTCGGGGTTATCTCCAGAAGAATTGAAATGTTTAATTAGTCTGAGAGGAGATTGTTTGCCTTTTGGCCAAAGAAGAAAATATATTGGGAAAATTAGGGTTTCGTCTGGTCCTTATTTCTGCCCTTTGTGCGGGATGATTGATGAAGATGTAGAGCATTTTATTTGTGATTGTGAGGGTTTAAGGGATTTAAGGGAGGAAATTTTTAGGGTGGGTTTTTTCTCGAGGGAGGAACTTGTTAGAAAATTAAAAAGTAAACATTTTGGGGATTTAAAGAGATTTGGAAGATTCCTTCGGATCGCTCTGTCATATCGGGAAGGATTTTTGTAGGTTTGTTATTGTTGTTGTTTTGTTGTTATTATTTTTTTTTGTATTTGCCATGGCCCTTGTGGCTTTTTAGCGCAAATAAATCTATCTATCTATCTATCTATCAGTAGAAATAAGATTGATCCCAGTAGCAAACACTGCAGTTAACTTAAATCCTTACTCGGACAAATTTTTTACAGTGTAGGCTAACACACTCTCATTCATATCCCCGCATATGGGGCAGTAGTAAGGACCAATTCGACTTACCGACTTTAACATGTTTATCTGGCGAAGACTGGGCTAAGACCCGATTGTCTGAGTAAAAAAGTTCAGTACCTTGATGATCCCATCGAAACCTTTGGTCTTGTTTCATGTCCCGTCTTGAGAACGTTTTTGTGGGACTGACTACTGCTTTTTGGCATCTTTGCTTCTTTAATGGCACTTGCAGTCTTCAGCCCAGTGGAGTACGAGTATGTGGAATTGAATGAATAGAGAAAGGAGGTATGCGGTGAAAGTGACTATGATGAAGAATGGACGGTAAGGAAGATTACTGTGAAGAAACTTCGACGTTACTTGAGGCGTAGAATGAGATTTTTAGAATAGGAGAAGTTTGTTAGTACTCTAAGTTAGTTTATTTATAATTTTTTTTTGCCATGGTCCACGGGCTTTTTTGGTAATATATTCTATTCTATTGTATTCTGTTCTACACAGCGAGGGGTTGCGTACTTGGTGGTCACCACCGTGCATCGATCTCTCTTGGGCACTCGGCACTTGTTGTACACCTGTTTTGCGAGGGGTTGTCCACACTCGATTTATAGTGTACAGCAAGTCCCAAGCGCCGCGGTGCCTGGCTGGTGGTGGCACCGGTTGCCGGGTCTAGGCGAGACCCCCCCCCCCCCCCTCTAGAAACCATCTTCTCATTATGAAACAGCTAAGAAATATCGATTTTCGAAAATACCATTACTTGCCGCGTTAAATTAGTGATTTTCTTGTTAGCGCTTGTCGACTTTATCCAGCCTTCCAGCTCTACGACGTGGCGGCTTGACGAAAAATATGTGAAAACTGAACGCGCCGTGGTTGAATAGTGTGAGAACCAGGCCAAAGAAAAGAAGTCCAAAACAGAAGATAGACCTGATGGCCTACCATGTCTTCTAAAAGGAAAATCAACAATATGAAGCTTCTCAAGTCCTTATGTTTGGAAAGAGTTGTAGGCGGACCCGGGCGGACATTGAAGCTTCCGGCTAAGTTTGTGTTGCGTGACAGACAAAACTCGTAAAAGTCGTATCTACTAGACGAAACAATGACGAAAGTCCGGGATTTCAGAATCTTGTAAATCCATAAGGGAGCCATGGATAATATAAAAAGCATAACAAGCAAGAGGGGTCCTTGAAGTGAAAGATGTAGGTTTGGTTGCAGCAATTGTTGTGTTGGACAATAACCGATAAGCTAGTAATTTTTCTTTTTCTTTTTTAATCACAAAAAAAAGTAAAGTGATTTAAGTATATTATATTTACTTCGTAAGACGAAAAGGTCGAATTTGGCGGTAAAGCAGTGGTATGATAGAAAAGTTTTGTATATAGGGTAGTATAGCCTAGAGGAAAAATAACAATTAAAGTATATGAGAATGTTTGATTGAAAATGAACAGTTTGAAGATAGATGTTATTTTAGAGTTGGAAAGTATAAAAAGAAAGTAGGTGTAAGACAAAAGCGACGTTACGCTACGAAAGTGACGACATTAAAGTAGAATAAACTGTCAGGTAATTTTTCTTATTGAGATTTTTCTTACTGAGTTGGAGGTGGAGACGTAGCCACTTGTTTTATTTCGATCTAGAGCATAAACTAATGGACAAGAAAAATAAGCTATGTCTAAGAAGCTATGTCTGAAGCTAAGCTAGTCGCTACTTTTGCGAAATACAGTTTTATTGTATTTGACCATCTTCACTTACAGGGTCTCGGTTAATGTTGACAGAACAAAATATCTGTATTTCGAACTTAGGCGTGTGAGGAAGTTTTGGACCAGACCCCTCAAGTTCGTTCGTACCTTCAAATATTCTCCATCGTGGCCCTTATTATGTGTCTGCCAGCCGTGATCGTCTAGTGGTTAGGACCCTGCGTTGTGGCCGCAGTAACCCAGGTTCGAATCCTGGTCACGGCAGACACTTTTTGCTCTGGCTAAAACATTTTTTTCCCAGGACACGAACCTGGAACCGACGTTGGACCCGTTATCTCGCCTCAAGCTAAACAGAGAATCACCTCCATCATTGACAAGAGTATTCAGGAAGGAGCCAAGTGCATCATAGATGGCAGGGACATCACCGTTAAGGGATATGAAAAAGGCAATTTCGTCGGACCCACCATTTTGACGAATGTCACGGTAAGAGGCGTTAGGCTGTAATACCAACGAAACTCACCATCATAATCGCTCCAACAGTGCTTAAACCTGGAGACCCGAATTTCAAACGGCACGTTCTGGTGAAGAATCAGGTTGAGGTTCTTTTAATTTAAAACAATTGATAACAATAGATGTGTTTTTAGTGGAGTGTTCCTTGAACAAACCACTATTGCGAGCGCTGTAGCAGCTTTCCGCTTTCGGTTTTCGGTTTTCACCGTTTCTTGTGGAGCTCAAAACTCGTGAACCAGTGCATAGTTGTGCCTTTTGGGGGTCCCAACTCCCCCACGCACCTGGTTCAGGGGCAATTGGGCAAAAAATGCCCATTGAATGGAGTTCATAACCAGTAGACAATGACATGTATCCAAGTTGAAAGCTGATGCAACTGTTCGCAACCGGTTACATTTGGTGGCAAAAACCTGTGAAATCCCGGCGCCTGTGAAATTGAGTCATGTCTTCCAACCATTAGCGAGAAATCTCGCTTTTCCATCTCAATAATTGTATGCCTCAAACTTTTAACTTCATTTTCGTATCTACCGGTTTCTCGCTCGCTCGCTTTGTCGAAGAAACGAAAATCTATGACAAATCGCAGAATTCTGTTACCAGTGGCAACACTGGGGAAAGGTCAACTGCTTCGAGGAAGATTAGGGGAGCGTCAAGTATTAAACCACCTTCTCTCGTTTCAGACTGATATGACCTGCTACAAAGAGGAGGTCTTCGGTCCGGTCCTGGTTATCCTCTCGGTTGACACCATGGACGAAGCTATCCAACTGATCAACAAAAATCCGTATGGAAACGGTACCGCCATCTTCACGACCAATGGAGCAACTGCAAGGAAGTTTGTCAACGAAATAGATGTCGGTCAAGTAAGTCGAGGTTTATTCTCCATATTCCAAGTACAGTGCTACTATGTGGTTTAGTTCTTAGTAGTCTCACATCATCACACCATTCCATTTTTAAGGATTCAGTCGACTTATTTTATTCCATTTTTTAGACATTCTGAATGTCTTTCGTTCCGGCACATAGGTCTATCTCTTGTTTTTTTGTGTTTTTTTTTATTATTTATCGGCCTGCTGGGACACAGATGTTGTCACTTTTATTTTCGAGAACGTGCTGGTGGACAAAATCAGCTTTTTTTTAATCTTTCTGTCTCTTGTGTTGTGACTAATATAGTCAGTTTCACTTTATAGAGATAACATGCGACGGACAAAGCTGGTTATTGGTTTTTGGGATCCCAAAACGTAAGTGGAGGGATACCTATTACATCGCAAAAGTTGTCCGTCTGTCCGTCCGTCTGTAAGCACGATAACTCTCGAAGGGAATGAGATATTTTGATGAAACTTGGTGTGAGGATTCGTTGGGTCATCGGACAAGTCAAGTTCGTAGATGGGCTTTGTAGCCCTACATTTAGGGGTGGGGGTTCAAATTAAGGGGCAAACAAAATATTTTGAAACAGCTAATGTGATAGTTGATTATGGGATAAGAAGACATGCTGAACACGATGGTGAAAACCATTTTGTCATCGGACAAGTAGTTCGCCCGGAATCCGGCCAAAACCGGAAAGTTTGTTAAAAGTAAGAGTTTTATTTGGAGTTGATTAGATGTTCGATTTCGGGCAAGAAGACATGCTGAACACTTATGTGAAACAAATTTTCTACCCGGACATGTAGTTCGCCCGGAATCCGGCCAAAACCGGAAAATTGTTAAAAGATAAAGTTTTATTTGTAGTTCATTAGATATCCGGTTTAGGGGTAAGAAGAGATGCTGAATCCGTGTGTGACAATAATTTTTTACCCGGACACATAGTTCAACCGGAATCCGGCTGGAGCTGGAAAATTTGTTACAAGTTAAACTTTTATTGAAGTTGATTAGATGTTCATTATTGGTGAAAGAAGATACCCTGAGTTCGTTTTTGAGCTTTCTTTTTTCGCCGGACAAGTAGTTCCGGAGTTCGGCCGAAACCGGGAAATTGGCAGAAGTGGCAGGTAGTTTTCGTCAAAACAGATATGACTTATAGGGGTAAACACACATGCTAAATCCATATCTGAACTTGGTTTTCTCAGATGATTAGCTATTTGGCCTTAGTCTGTTTCTGAATTTTAATAGTAAAAATGTTCAAGGAGTCTGGCGAAGACAAGACCCAGTTGTCTGCATCAGATATTGAATTTTTGGGATCCCATCGAAACGTTTGGTCTTGTTCAGTGTCGTAAATATAACAGTATCCGAGGGGTCTGCCCACTGTAAATACTCCTTGAGCCCAAGCTGAGGGTGGAACATATGTTCAAACAATACATAATGGATGCGTCTGCTACGATGCTTTGGCAGCGATATTTCGGCCTTGCTTGGCAAGGGTCCTCGTCAGGCTGTCGAACTTCAGGGACAACGTTGGAGAACCTTGCCAAGAAGGGCCGAAATATCGCTGCAAAAGCATCACCGTTTTTTGCACTGTTTGAATATAGGGGTTGCCCACTCACGATTACAGCAGCGGGCACAGGTTATCACTTGTTAGAACGTTCAAATCAGCCTGTTTAGAAGCAGAATCGCCTAATTTATGTCCGGCACCGGTGCCGGCACCGCTGGTTTCGGCCGGTGCTAAGAACAGGTATACAGCAGGTGCGGAGAGTAGGTAACCCCTTGACAGTATGATTCAGTCTACAGGTCCAGATAACTATAGTAATATCAGTATACACAATTAATAAATATAGGTGTATGTTGCAGCATGGACCCTGCATTAAAAAGCTTGACAAATTAAAGCTCACAGCTTCGCTCATGTCGAGCATGCAAAACAGTCACTGGGAGGAGTTACGGCAGCCGGCTCTGCGGCGGACGTGATTGTCCTTACGCGTGCCGGCTCATGACATGATATTTATTGCAAAAAAGCCCGAGGGCCATGGCAACACAAATACTAACGAAAAAAGGAAAAAAAACAACAAACAAACAAACCAAATGGTGAACCCAACTACATAAACAAATTAACTCGACAATCCTTATCTTACGATGCCTCATTGCCAGCTTGAGGAATCTTCCCAAACTCTTAATCACCGCACTCTTCACCATTCTCACCATGCATCCATTCCTCATCATACACTCTCAAACCAAAAATTTCATGCCTCAGTTCGTCCAACTCGCAACATGTACACATCAGATCGACGACATCGTCATTCCATCTCCACACATAGGAGAGAAGTAAGGACCAGTTCTCCCATTTAAACCACCTATAGAACTCCTCCGGTTAGACCATCGGCCCGTAAACTAAGCAATAATTACCCATTTCCACTTTAAAAGAAATATTTTCCCCACATGTCTCTCATTTTGAGGTGGGAGGATATTCCGGTGAATAGGAGTAGGGAGTATTTTGTTACCAAAAGACAAGGCAAGTCTTACACGGCGGGGGTGGAGGGTTTTAATCTGGAACTGATTAATTAGACATAGGTATGGAACCTTCGGGACTTTCGAAACTACTAGTAGCACGATATTGCCAAGGGGTTGACCACTCTCGATTTTAGTGTACAGCAAGTGCCCAGTGTCGAGGTGCCTGGTCGGTGCCGGCACCGGTTGCCACGTGTTAGAACATGCAAATCAGCATGTTCAGAAGTGGGTCTCGCCTAATTTATGTTTCAGTCAGTGCTGGGAAAGGGTGTACAGTAGAAGCCTGGGAGTAGCTAACCCGTCGGATAAGAGAGATATGCAAGAGATATTACACTCTCTTGATCGTGTCAGGCTGTTCAGACAGGAAAGTTAGAGACAATACCTGAAGGAAGTAAATATTTCTGCAGTTATGTGACTGTTTGATGGATTAAGTACTTGGATTACGTCTTGAGCGGTATATACAAGATCCCGATCTGTTAAAAGACCCTTTGTACCTATAATGCCAATGTAGCCTACTTCCGTAACTGCATTCATTAATTCTTTAACCCGGAAACCCAAAAACCCGACACTTCGCTAATCTTTGCACCTGCCACGAGTCACTGGTTTTCATGCTCATTATGCTCCCGACGATTGTTCGAGTATCATGCTGTTGATGCGTAAAACCTGTTTTGTAGGATTTTCTACAGTTTTTGCTAGAAGTCACCATGTCTGGGAAAAAGCTTAAAACAGCCAAAGCCGCGAAAAATCTGTTAAAAGCAGAGCTTAGTCTTACAGTATTCAGATAGTTCTGAGTACCGGATCATAAACAGTAAACAGTGCTATGTGTATAAGTTACTCAAATAGTTAAATATGTTTCGTTATACCTTTTTGTGTTTATTGTCTCCGTTTTCCACTTTCTTTCGGATAATGAAACATGAAAAGTAAATAGTGCGAGGCGTGCTCAATTTCCATTTTTTTGTACTTTTACATTATGATGGGTATAATAATTCGCAGAAAATTAGTAAAAAATGACAAATAGTAGCCTAATTATAATAATCCAAAACCCAGAGTATTGTAATAAGTGTAAGGTAGGCCAACAGCTCGGCTGAAACTCAGGCCACAGTTGGCCCGTTGTCTCAATCCCTCAGAAGAACGATTGATGGTAAGCCATCATTCCGCACGCAATCGACGAAAACACCGCTCATTATAACACTTTTGATCGAGTTCGTCCAGATTTAACGAAGAGTGGAATGCTTCGAGTCGTTGTCTTGTCCAAACTGGTCTATCTTCAGATTCCTGGGGAAAAAACGGACCTGCAATACATCCAGCAACAGTCTAACGAGGATCCTTCAGAACGGCTGAAATATCGCTCTCGAACATCGTAGCTGACTTTCCGTTTTTCGCTATTGTTTCATATATGGGCAGAGATTAGAATAGAATAGAATTTATTGCACAGAAAGCCTGAGGCCATGGCAAAAATGGTAACAAAAAAGAAAACACTTAAACGAAATAATAGAACTAAACTAAAGGAAATTCTCTCTGTGGCCTAAAGCTACCTTTAGGAACCTTACCAGCCTCTTCAAATCTTGAAAACACTTACTTCCAATAACTTTCATCATCCATACTTCATCATTTATTGTAATTACATTCCCAAAAATCTCAACCCGCAGGTCATCTAGCTCACGGCATTCACACATCAGATGTACCACAGAAATTACCACATCAAGAAAATGTCGGTTTGGCTTACCGCGAAAAGGTGAAACTCCTTGGGAAACAAAATGGGATTCTCATGTTGACACTATCCTACACAAATCTTCTCTACTTCTGAAATCCCTTGCGATGCTCCGGAGATTTGGAATACCAACGAAACTCATGAGATCCTTATATTGCACGTATGTACGCCCTGCAACGGAATACTCGTGTCCTGTTTGGCATCCTGGCCTTACCAAAAGTCAGACGGAGAAACTAGAGGGGATATAGAAGCGGGCTTGCAAGATTATCCTTGGGCAAGATTATTCCACATATGAAGATAGCCTCACAAAACTTAGTCTTCCCATCCTAGCGTGCCGTAGACACAAGCTCACCATGGATTTTGGACTGAAATGTCTATCTTCAGATAATCACAGATCCATTCTACCTGATTACCAATCGCCCAACCCCAATCGGCCCATCACTAGACTAAGAACTGAAAACAAAAATCGGCTTCAAATTACCCCGCCCCTAGTAAATTCGTCTGACCGATATTTATCATCATTCGTACCTTATTTTATTTCTCATTTTAACTCTTGATATTTTATTTTATTATTTACCATTTTAATTCTTGTCGTGTGACATGTATTATATTATGTAGGCCTACTCATTATTATCATATACTGTATATATTGTACGTCACTGCTTTGACATGTGTTACTTCATGACGATCCTCTGCTAGCCATATTATGTTGTGCTATTATGGAAATAAAGAATATATTATTATATTATGTAACAAACTCTCATTCTCCCTACCACACATCCGGCAAAAATATGGACCTTTTCATATATGGGCTCAGATTAGATTTGGTTTCGAGTAAAATAATGGTGACGGTCTATAAGTGTTGTGAAAGCAGCAACAATTTATTCCGTCCTTTACAGGTTGGTGTCAACGTTCCCATCCCTGTGCCTCTGCCCATGTTCTCTTTCACTGGTTCTAGAGGATCCTTCCTTGGCGATGCCAACTTCTATGGAAAACAGGTAAGAATTTTCTACCCATTTCGCTGGGAGGGGGGGGGGGGGGCGCTCAGGAGGGGGGGGGGGGGGGTTGCAGAGCCAAAGTTTTACCGAATCTTTCAAAAATTATACCGAATCCTAGAACTAAGAATTCAAGCTTTGAATTATGGAACAGAACGATTACGTAGGAAGAATAACAATAAAGGGCAGCATGAAAGACGATAAGCCAACTACTAGGCGGCGTTTTGGCGAAGCTCACATGGAGACTATATTGCCGGGCATGATTTCAGTAACAGCTTCTATCTGTTATAGCCAATAGAAAATTAAATCGAGCGCCGCAGGCGAAAATTTTCGAAATTCATTTATTTTTCGGTAGGCTAAAATTTAACTGCTTCTCTTGTAAATTCTATCATTACGTTTGATTAAATACCGATTCCAGAAACTGGATGGACGACGTTCCGGCAGCAGCAGCAACTTTAGTCTAGTGAATATACTACCCACAATCACATAAAGTGAGCGCCGCAGGCGAAATTTTGTTTTGCTTTTCCTGCCAAATTTAATTTCCATCCAAATTCTAGCTTTTAATGTTTCGAAATCTCAATCCTAAAACTGGCTTAAAACGCCCGTCAAACGACGCGCCCTTCCACAAAGTAGGGAATATTATGAAAAGTGCTGCAGGCGGAATTTTCGAAATATTTATGATTAAATATTTCTTTTTGGGATCCAAAATAAAAGTAAGGACTATCGATGATAGGACAGATCATCCCTTTTCTCTGCGACCAGTGCTTCATTCGACCTCTTCTGAGTTTCGAGGTTCGTGGTAACTTCCGAATCCTGGCAATTATAACGAATAAATTACCGAATCCCAGTTGTCATACCGAATAAGTTTAGACCGATAGCATTTTCGGGATTCTGTATAATTACCGTATCCCGGTTATTATACCGAATTGTTTTGGTATCGAAAGACTACCGAACAATATTCATATTCGGTATACTTTCGTCGAAACTGGAACAAAGTCAGAATTTGTGGTTAGCTTCCTAATCCTGGAAATTATACCGAATAAATTACCGAATCCCAATCATGACACCGAATAATTTTGAACCAATAGCTTATTCGGGATTCTGTGTAACTACGGAATCTCCAAAAATATACCGAATAGTTCCCGCATCGAAAAATTACCAAATGATTTCAGTAAATTCTCTTACCAAATTCGTAATAACTACCGAATACTGGCAATTATACCGAATCCCGATCATTATACCAAAGAGATTTGTACAGATGGCGTATTTAGGATTCTTTATAACTACCGAATCCCCGTAAATGTATCGAACAGTTCTGCTATCGAAAAAATACCGAACAATTCTAGTAGAATTTTGGGCCTCCGGCCCGAAGTTTTACCGAATCTCAAAAAGGTGGGGGGGTGCTGCACCCCCCGCACCCCCACCCTTGCGACGCCCCTGGGGGCGCTCCATAACAATAATTGATTAAAAAGCCACCAACACAATTCAAACCACGAAACAAAAAAACACAACCTATTTTCTTCTCTTCATTGCATTCAGCATACAAAAACGACATCGTGAAGTTATTTTATTTGTCGGATTCAAGACACCACACTGTCAGAAGTTTCATAACAGTTAACACAGGGATGCGCAGTTTGAACTGACAGCACTTGGGTTGTAATCTGTTGTGATTTTGAAAAGGTTATTCATTAATTGTTATGCATAACAACCATTACAAGGAAGAGCCGAAAAGCATCTGCTGACTTTTCCAATATCATGACGACAAACAAACAAGTCAGCAGATGCTCCTCCTGTCGCTACTTGCTATGCGTAACATTTAATGCATAACGTTCTAAAACACAACAGATAACATCCCAAGTGTTGTCTGTTGAAACTGCGCATCCTTGTGTTATCTGTTATGAAATTTCTGACAGTTCAGAAGAGAACACCATCAACCAACACAAGGTACCCGGTGAGGGAAGGTCTTGGGCACTGGTCCAAGGTGGTCAATAGTATTTTGCCCGTAGCAACAAAGCCGGCAACTGTAGTATTGAACTATAATGGATGAATAAATTCCCAAAAAGCCCGTGGGGCCATGGCGGGAAAACAAAATAAACACAAAATAATACTAAAAACCTCAAGAGATACACCAAAAGGAGGGAATCCTATTTAAAAAAACAAGACCAAAGGTTTCGTTGGGATCCCAAAAATCTAACATTTGATTCAAACAATTGGGTCATGTCTTCGCCATTCAGTCTTCGGCGGATTCCTTGAATATTTTTACTGTTAAAACAAAGTTCAACAATGGATTCAGCCTGTCTCCTTGCCCCGATACTGAATCTCTAATCGACTTCAGAAACAACTTTGAGCTTCAACCAAATTTCCAGTTTCAGCTGAATTTGTGATGCACCATTTGTCCAGCAAGAAAACTAAGTTCAGATATGGATTCAGCGGACCTCCTTACCCCTTCAATGAATATCTTATTAGCTCATAAAACATACATGCTTTTACCGTAAGTTCAAAACCCTCCTTTGCCTCTAAATATAGGACTAAAGGAGCTTTCAAAAAATATTTTTGTTTGCCCCTGAATTTGATAGCCCTCCCCACCCTCAAATATAGGGCTACAGAGCGCATCTTCGAACTTGACCTGCACTTTGACCCAAAGGATCATCCCTCCAAGTTTCATCAAAATATCTCAATCCCCTCGAGAGTTATCGTGCGCACAGAGGGACAACTTTTGCTTATGTTTACCAAATTACGTTTTGGGATCCCAAAAACTTTCCCGATGCTCCATAGCCTGCTTCAGGAACCTCCCAAGCCGACGAAGATCTCCAAAAATTTTCCTCCCCATAATCTAAACCAAATCCTCTTCCTCCATCCTATCATGCCCAAAATCTCTGTTCGCAGATCTTCATGCTGAATCCATATCTGAACTTTGTTTTCTGAGATGATTAGCTATTGGGCCTTAATCTGTTTCGAAATTTAAATAGTAAAAATGTTCAAGGAGTCTAGCGAAGACTGCATCTGGCGAAGACAAGACCCAGTTTTCTGGATCAAATATTGAACTTTTGAGATACCGTCGAAACCTTTAGTCTTGTTTGGATCGCGGGGCGAACGGGATGGTATTCTGAAAAAAACTGCTTATAGTAGTTAATAGGTCGGTTAACTTGACAACGCAGTATTGGCAAAAAACGTCGCGAGTGGATGACGTCATGTGCTGGTTGGTCCGTGTGTCTATAATTTTCGTTTAGGGACGACGAAACTGCTAAATTGCATCTCTTCTCCGTTAGTGTGTGGTTATGGCGTAATTTTGACAAATGGAGCAGGTGCTTCGCATATTTAGAATCTTCTTTTGTCTCGTTTCGCAGAACATTCGTTATACCAGAACAAAATAAAATGTAAGGATTAAATGACGTAAAGAGGTGATGATATACGGTACAAGGGACTGAATGCCGTGCCAAAATGGAGATATGAACTGCTTAAACAAATTAGTATAAGGTTTGAAGCCAAGCTGACCATTCATAACGAAAGAAACAAAAATGAAATTGTCAGGTTTTTTTCTTCCTCAAACAGGATGGCGATAAGTATTGGTGTTGCCCTGTCTGAGGTTTGAAGCCAAGCTGACTATTCGTAACGAAAGACACAAAAACGAGACTTTCGAGTTTTTTTTTTAACAATAATAGTATATTGCAAAAATAAAAAGGTCACAAAGCCTCTAGAAAATTCGTTCGAAACGTAGGGTCATGCATTTGGGTAATAAACATTTCGTCAATTTCTTTCTTGAATTCGCTCAGTAAGGGCAATTTGCTGTTCCTTCCGGCAGTAGATTCCAGTGGAGAGGATCGCGACTTCTGTAGCTCCACCGACCTGCCTTACCACATCCTTCGACCTCCTTCCTCAACCTCCTTGCTTAACACGATGGCCTTAAGTTTCGATACATCCTCCGTGTCGTGTGAAAATCAAATTTTTCATTTACTATAAAACTGGTACACCAGACTATAATTTTGTTCTACCAACCACAATCTAAGTAAGTATGTAATAAGTAAGCAATTTATTTATAACCCGCCATTTTGAAAAAGCGGAGTAAGGAAAGAAAATAAATAAAACACAGAAACACACAGAAAAAGACACTTAATCTATACCAACCTTCAACATGATGGCGATAGGTTTCTGTATTGTCCTCCCTAGTGTGGAAAGTCATGTTTTAAGAATCCCTCATTATCCTTTATTTCTTCTTCAATAGGCTAGTATTTAAGAGTAGTGAACTGAAAGACAAAAATGCTCCTCAGCCGGGATTTGAACCCGGGACCCTCTGCTTAACAGGCAGGCGCTCTTACCATTTGAGCTACCGAGGGGCTTGTGAACAGAGTTCGCAAACCACTACAATAGTCTGGTAGAAGTATTTGGTTGAAGACGGGTCTTAGGTGGTTTTATTTGGCTATAAAACTGGTATACGAGACCACAATTTTGATATACCAAACCATAATTTTGGTTTGGCCCCAGAAAGCCCCAGTGGGTTCGCGATAATTTTGGGTATCGCCTCCCGAGGTTTTAAGAATCCTACAGCATCTTTTTATTTCTTCTTCAGTGGTCTAGTATTTGGTTGAATTAGGGTCTTACAGGTTTTAATTTGCTATAAATGATCATGTCAGATTCATATTATTTTTTTTCAGATTCAGACTATTTATGTACAAAAGAAAATAATATAATTCCTGGAACAAACTGCATATCCGCATAAAAAAGCCATGCGGCCTATAGGAGCGAACATACAAATAAGGAGCCCATTCAGTAACAAATCTTTTTTAGAACAAACGTAAAAAGAAACATCATTGTTTAAATAAATTGACAAATACCAACTCTCAACTACTATCGCTTGAAAATAATTCTTTTAGTTGTTTTTTAAAAGACTGAAGGGTTGTTGCATTCGTAATACACGCTTTAAAAAAGAATCTTGCAGTATTTGCTACTGGGATTAATCTTGTCTCTATTAAGATAAGATTATCAAATTCCGATTAATCTTATCCCAGTAGAGATAAAATGAATCCCAGTACCAAATACTGCAGTTAACTTTAGTCCATGCTCGGAGAACTTTTTACAGTGCAGAGGTAGTTCATTCCATAGCGCTACTCCTGCATGTCTTATTGAAAACGCCCCACTTGAGGTATGCGTTCTTTGGTATCAAGGGCATCAACTTGGTGAGATGTTGAGTGTCCTTTCGTCGTGAAGTAATGAATTAGAGAAGTAGGGAAAAAAGGCCTATCCCAGGTAGCTTAGTCATCAGAGTGATAATTCAGAATTCATGGCGGGGGTAAGAGGGCCATGATTCTTGGATCGCCCTAGCAGAATGGCGATAATTTTGGTATCGCCCTTCGAGGTGTGGACAATCAGGTTCAAAGGACCTGTCTACCTATAATACTAACGCAACCTACTTCCATAATCATCCCATATATTTCTAAACCAGGAGACCCCCATTTCGTATGGTACATTCTAACCCCTCTAACAAAACCACGCTGATTTTCTCACTTGCCATGTTTTGCTACCTTCGATGTGTATCACGCTGTCCACGGTTGTCTGCGAGAAGTTTTTCCACCAGAAAAAAATGATTATGTGAATTGTTTCCCTGTTTTCCCTATTAGTCAACGGGTCTCGGAAAAGGCTTAAATCAGCCAAAACCATGGGTTATTTGTTGAAAAGCACAGCCTAGTTTTAAAGTATTCAAATATTTTAAAATACTGATTGAAGAGTAAATAGTGCGAGGGGTCCTTTAAGAAACCTACAGCATCCATCCCTTTATTTCTTCTTCAACAAGCTAGTATTTAGTTGAAGTAGGGTCTTGGAGATTGTAATTCGCGATAAAACTGGTATACCAGACCATAATTTTGGTATACCAAACCACAATTATGATATGGCCTTAGCAGGATGGCGATACCTTTTGGTCTTGCCCTCCGAAAAGAATCCCGCAGTATCCCTTTTGTGTCTGGTCGAAGTATGGTCTCACATGTTTTAATTTGCTATAAAATGATATTATCTCAGGGCATCAACTTCTACACTCAAACCAAAACCGTCACCCAAATGTGGCGAGAACAAGACGTTACTCACACCCAGGCAGCTGTTGCCATGCCTACTATGCAGTAATACGAAAACTTATCGTAACGAGCTGTTTTCCGTAAGTAATGGTAACGTATAACGCTATGGGGTAAGATTTCTGGATGCCTTTCGTAAATGATACCAGTGCGCGGTTGTGTGTTAATTGATCTGTATTTGTGGTACAACTTGTTACAACTTACGTTTTATTAAATAAATAGCTAATGTCTCAAAGCACAAGTCCCAAGTAGGTACATTTTGTATTCCAGCATTCAAACATACCCGACTCATTTGTTACTTCGCTTGTTTTCTATGTGACTACAATCTGTTTCGGCTGTTTTTAGCCTCACGCTCATCCCTTGGTTTCGATGTGAAATAAGAAGAAACATGCATGACCGGTATTACTGGCCAACCAGCTCCTCGAAAGTGATACGCGGGAGCATGACCTGGCTTGAAAAGCGCTGAACACGGAGAATACAGGAATCGGTATAAAGTTTGCGTAGAATAACGATACGGAGGAAGTTCGGAATCTCGGGAATGATAGAACGATTGGGGACGCAGGGTTTATTAGTAACACATGTGCGACTGGTCCGTTAAGGAAGAATACGATTTCAGAACTGATTGTATTAAAAACATAACTAATAACCAACACCACCCCACGAGTTTCCAGCGTAATTGGTACGGAAATAACCAGGCTTAACTGTTGTTCCAAAACAATGTTTACTGCACTGTCGGAATTTTGATAACAGATAACACGTGTTTGCGCATCCTTGTGTTAAATGTTATAAGAATGTTTACGTGTTATGTTTCGAGGAAAAGCTTATGACCCTTTTAAGTGCCATTCCGAGAAAAGATAACATTTAAAAGGGGCGTAACAGATAAATTATCATAACGTTTAACTCAAGAATGCGTAAACACGTGTTATCTCTTATCAAGCTCCTGACTTTGTGTCCGATAACTTTGGACTTGATTTCACTACACATTGCCTTCTATCTGGCTGAATAGCGGATAAAAACACAAGTCAGGCACTCTAGAACTACTTCAACTCACCCGAAGTCGACTGTCACAGCAAATGGATGTGGTTGTTTTCCAAAGCTAAATAACCTCCACATAGCAGGCATCTACTGTGTTTATGAGAGGCAGGGGGTAGGAAGGACCATGTAAGTTAAAGCTATCGGATTGAGCAACTAGATATGCACCAGTTGATCAGCAGGCTGGAAAATCCTTATTTGACTCCAAGCTTTGATTTAAGGTAAGGTAACGTAACCCACTCCTCGTTTACATTGTTTTCTAGTGTCGTGTTGCACGCGGTAGTAAGTTGGTATAAAGTCAAAGCAAACATGATGTCGTGTTGTCTCCTCGACGCCCTGCTTCTGAAGAAAGATAATATTCTTTATTCTATTAAAGTAGAACAAAAGGACAACTTCACCAAGTTTCGTTACAATCCGTCGATTACGAAAGACAGACAGAATCGATTTCTTAGGTAACCGTTTTCCCATTACAGCATTCTGGGATTAGTTTATGGCAACTTGCAACGAATAGAAAAATCTCGTAATTATTTATACTTATTGAAATTTTTTAAGTTGTGAAGAATTTTAAGCTCATTGGTGGTCTCTGGTTTTGTATGATCATTACTGCCGATAGACCTTTTCTTCCTACCATTTCCCAACCCCAAAAGGGCGAACGGGGCCGCTAGGGCAATCAGGGGTATAGCGTAATAAGGGAAGTACCCTAAAATGTTGGTAGTGGAAGTTGACGAAATAGTTCGAGTTACATTCTTCTTGGGGAGTTTCCCAGGACCTGCAGTCCCGCTCGCATCGGCCAACACTGATATAGAGTCGAGGTCCTCCATCTGACTGCCGCTCTGCAAGTTTTGAAGGAGAAGTTGGTAGTATAGTTGCTTCTGAGTAATGTTTCGAGCTGCCAGAAACGGGCTTAAATCTATCGCGACTGGTCTTTGAGCTTCTGCTTGCTTGATGGGTATAAGCGTCGTTGGCTGCTTTCCCGTTTTGTCTTTTTGGGATAAAAACGGACTGAGCAAGCTTGACACGGTTGACGTCTTTGGGTTTTGCTCTGATTCATCATCGTAGTCGTCGTAGTAATCAAACTGTCTTTTGTCTGCTTCAGTCTCACTTTCCGCCTCACGTTTTTTTCGTGCAATCGGCGAACTGGAAATTCTTTCACGCTTCAAGATTTGCTTTAACAGATCCTCATAGCCGCTAGGTACGATGTTGATAGTCTTAAATCCCGCATGACGTAGAGCCTGCTTTCGTTCCAATTCTCGACGTTTACGTCCCAGCATCGGAGCAATGTAAGGGAACGCCAGAGCGAATGTTGGAAAGGCTGCAAAACCCAAGGCGGCCTTGTTCCCCGACCCTAGATTCGAGATGGTGCTGGTTACCCTGTGCATGATCCCGTTTTGCTGCTGGATTTTGACGGACGATGATTGTGCCGCACGAACTGGCACTGACTGTGCAGCCTCCTCCGCAGCGCTTGACTCCATAAAACTGGTTAAGTTTTGGATGTTAGGTAGCGCCAGTAGCTTTGAAGCTTCGGTCTCCTCACCGATGAATTGGAGAAAAGGACTGGAGATGCCAGGCTCGTCAGCGACTTCTTTCTGCGGTGTTTGGAGAGTTAAATGGGTCCCGTTGAATAGGGATGGATTCTGCAGAAGTCGGAGGAGATCCGCAGTACTTAGCGTGCTGAGTTGCTGGATGATTGCGGCGTGGACGGAGTCAGACGGCTGCTCTTGCTGATCTCTTATAGGACTGTTGATCGCAAAGCCAAGAACGAAGGGTGCGGGTGTTGGAGCTAGTGTCGGCTTTGTGGTTGTTGTAGCGCGGGTTGTTGTAGTTCGTTTGGTCTTGGGTATGGTGGTTTGCATTTTCGTTGGAACCTCATTGGGTGATATGGCATGCATCATTCCAAAGTGCTGCTTCTCTGCAACTGGTGCTTCAGTTACGGTTTTAGGTGTGGTAGTCCTTGTCCTAGGTCTTGGCCTTCTCGTGCTCGTTGGGCCTGTTTGTCTTTGTGAGAACGTTACACCGTTCGGGCGTACAATCAGAAGCGGTCGTGGACCATTGTTAGCCACCCCGCTTGTGAAGGACTGCTCAGGGTTGTCAATAGAGACTCCTGCATCCCCTTGAACCACAGTAGATGGTGCCAGTGTCCTAATGCTGCCGACGCCAAGTAGCGTTGGTGATCTTGTTGACGGCTCGGTGATTTGAATTGTTGAAGAGGTTACTTGAATAGTAATAGGTCGTTCGGTTGCGGCGACTAAGGACATCACCGCCTCGGGGATGTCGCTGGGCTGGAAGGTGTCTCCGTCTTTAAGGGCTGTGTTTCCGAAGAGCTTGGCTGGGATCTTCTGCTGCCCAGTCAGGCGTAATTTACCGTTTACGAGGTTCCAGATGTTGACGTAGACGAACTCTTCGATCTCGTTCGCAGTGCCGTCATTCTGCGCTTCTACCAACGTTGTAACTGTCGTTGTTCTTCTTCGTCGCTTTGTTGGTTGTTGCGTTGTAGGGGTTGTGGTTGTCGTAGTGGCGGTGGTTGTCGTTTCGACCATTGGTGGCGTTCTTGTTTGAACGAGGTTGAACAGGTTCAAGATTTGTTGTTCGATTTTCGGCTTTGGTGTTGTCACTGTCGCTGTTGGTCGATCGACGATTGTCGCTGGTGTCGACGTCGGTTGTTTCTTCTCTGAAGTGACCAGAAAGGGCGAGTATGACACGAAATCGTTTATTCTCGTTGTTTTTGCCTCCCAGCCGAAAGGGTTGAAATTTGGCGGGTAGCTTGGTGGCTGATTGTTCTGCGACCGTCGTGTTGGCTTAACCGTTGTTGTTGAGAGTTTGGTAGCCAAGTACTTGGCAGGTTGTGATTGGTATGTTTCTTCCTCTGGTTGGTTTGTTGTTGGCTGGGCGTAGACGAACTTTGTTGGCCACCAGGCCTCAGTGGTCGAGGTTCGTTCATGGAAATAGTTGGTTACGCCACTTAGAACTTCTGTGTTCTTTTGTATCTGCTGCGGAGAAAATTCTTTCAGAGGAAGCTTCTGGTTAGGCTGCGTTGTTCCAACGATTGAACTTAATCGTGTTGTTTCTTTGAACGAACTTTGGGGTGGTTCTGTGTTGACCAACGTTGACTTTTTGGTGTCCATGTTAAGCTTCACCTGCTCGGCAATACTGTTGATGGCTTCCATTAGTGCGGGAGACGGAGTGGGGCTAAGCCCCTTCCTTTCAGGGGTGGTGTGCAACCATATAATCGTTTTGTTAGTTGCATTCTTGCTCGGGGATGGCGCTTCAACCGTCTTCGTCCGTCTTGTCGTACCCTCAGCGGCCTCTTGGAAAAGTCCAAAGACATTGAAGAGGTCCACATCGGAGCTCGCCTCAAACTCTTCGGAAGGCAGGTAGTTGACTGGCTTGGCCTTTCTTGTTTCGGAATTCGCCTTGGACGGTTTGAACCAGGGGCGGGTGGTTTGCTCCCGAGAATGGTCAGAAATAGTTAAATGGTTAAAGGGTTTGTACTCTTTTTTCTCCGTGCGGGGTGGGGTGGGAACAGGCGCGTCGTCGAATTCAGTGGAGGACTCGTAGTAGTCGTCATACTCTGAGCTTCTGCTGGAGATGGTCGTTACAGATAGGAGGACTAGGAGATAGATGCACTCCTTCATCTCGTGAACCTGCAATAGTAGATTCATGGTGTTAAAACGTTTCTTATCGTCAGGAAAGCTCACGGCGGAGTCTCCGGAAACGGCAAGGCCCACGCTTATCTATACTCTATATGTCCAAATCACGCCAGTGAAGGGAAGAAGGGGCAAACGTCTCCGTAACGACTCAAACTCAACAACTCAAATCCTGTGTCAAACAATCACGGCAATCTTCGGGACCAGCTGTGATGCCCGTGGTGATACCGCTTCTGGCTCTTCCGCTAGATACCCGGCGATTTTGCATCGGCAAGGAGAGTTAGTCATCAAGAGTATTGGCCTAATACCAATTCAGCGCTCCGTCTGGATTCCCGTTGAAATTTTTTTTGACTTTAGTTGGATGGTAGTTGTACGAAGAAGTCGCATGTATTGATAGGTAAGTAGTATGGAATACTTTGGTTTACATTCCTCCGACTGGGTTAATCTTAAGTAGTAGTATCCGATAGCATTCAATCGTGCTGTATTAGCAACCAGTTTGCTAGTAGTAACATGCAGTGACAACAGTTACTACTGCATGCTACTTTTCTCGAAACACTAATTATCGAAAAATTTTCATCGGATTTCTCTTTTTGTCCACAACAGATCCAGAAATTAATGACCAGAAAAGAGAAGCTTTCACACTGTCAGAAGTTTCATAACAGATTGCGCATAACACTTTCAAGAATTACACCTTTTCACTTAGAAATAAAGTGTTATGACCAATTAAGTTTACACTATTTCGTGCCTAGATCTCCAACAACACCTTCAATTGGTAAAAATACTAACGGGAACGAAAGAAACATAACATGTAAGATCCTAAAGTGTTATCTGTTGAAACCGCGTATCCTGCTGTTGTCGTTATGTAACTTCTGACAGTGTAGTATTTTTACCTATTGAAGGTGTTGTTGGAGATCTGGGCACGAAATAGTATACACAATTGGTCATAACACTTTTTTTCTAAGTGAAAAGGTGTTATACTTGAAAGTGTTATGCGCAATCTGTTATGAAACTTCTGACAGTGCAGTTTTTAAATTGAACGATGTTGCAAAACTCATCAGGGAGATTCGCACCTTTTTTGTAGGATAGGATAGAATTTACTGGTTTAAAGCCATACATTAATTATAGCGTACAGTAATAAAGCTATGCGGAACAATCTTAATCAAGTCTGCTTCTTACATTTACTCAAATGTGGAGTGCCGCTTACTTATTCATGTACGAAATTTCTTTGGCCTGCAATAACAGTTGCTATTCAATCAATCAATTTTATTCCAGTAAAAAATTGTTTATAGAATTGGCCCTAAGCGGATAGGTCAGCTAAGATTTGGAGTGTGTGATTCTATTTATTGTATCTCATAAAAAGCGTGCGAATTTCGCCGAAACTGAAATGTACGGGGTAGCAAAAAATTTAGCGAGGTTCATTCGTCTAGAATAAAGGATCGCTAAGACTTTACCAATACAAACATTTTTGGTTATGCGATTTTGCTCTTTTTTTTAGATGTCATATCATATAGGCTACGTGTATAAGTATCCCTTCAATCCAAGCTGACTACAAATCACATCTGATGGGCGCTAAACGGTAAAATCAGCTAAGATATATTTAGTGGTATTTCATATATTCAAACAATGGTTAAAAACGGAAACGTCAGCTACATATGCTATTTCATATGATATTTCAGCCCTTCTTGGCAAGAAGGGTCCTCGTCAGGCTGTCGAACGTCAGCTTGGGCTCAAGAAGTATTTAGCGGTATTTTGGCCCTTCTTGGAAAGATTTCTCTTCAAGCTCACGCTAGAAGGATGAAACTGCCACTTTTCTTAGATGACATTTAGCTCAAGTATAATATAACATACATGTAATAGCAAATGCTGGCGCCAATGCTATGTCTTTGCGGCAACCCTCCCCCCCCCCCCCCCCTGTTGGCGCCAAAGAAAAAAATAAATAGCTTACACTCAGTGAGATCAAACAAGAATCACATTATCCATCAAACTTTGGTTTCATATTACATCCGCATCATCACACTAACAGTGGTCCACTAATCTATAAATCTCTTTTGATTTCTGTACCGTTGCTTTTCGCCTCGTCGTTTTTAGTCGGACATGGGTTTGATTAACAGCTGTCATGCTTTGTCGAACGCATTCTGCTTAAAATGGCTCACTAATGGTTATTGGCTTGAGCAGTTATAGTTCACCTACCCGTCGGTTGTCACCAGAGAGAATGACAAAAATAGCCGCAGTTCCACGCCGACGCCGAAATTAGCTTTAATCCGAATTACTTCTGCCTCGCTGTGACACTTTTAATACGGACAAAGCCGGCTTCATATTGGCCAGCTATAAAACGGTGTGATCATTTGTTATTTTTAAAGTTTAACTGAAAAGGGCTGAGAAAGGACAATCTAGTTAACCATCACTCAATCACTTAAAGAGGCGTGAAAACCCGATAATAATTCATTACTCCGTTGCTCCGCCATTTGTTAATACACGATTTTTATATAGTGGAATTTCCCCGTCGGATCTGTGGTACCTCCATTCGCTTGTTCCTGTGTTGTACGGCTGACGCATGATTTACGAGAAATAAGTGTTCGTACAGTGAGCAGTGATCACCTTGTTCACCGCTGGCCACTGAAAACCCCGTTTCTGCTGAGACTGAAATTTTCTGCGTCATAGTAGAATTTTGTGTTGTAAGAACGGCTGTCGATATTCTGAACGTCATAGTGGAGGAAATAGTGAAAAATAAAAAATCCCTTTACGCAATCCAATAATGTAGCGTATTCAATTAAATGGTACAAAATAAGTTGGCTTTTCAGTTAACTCTACTCGGAGAAGCTTTTACCCTTGTATATACGAGTCGCAAGTTTTTTTGAAAAATAATGGCTTAAAAACATATCAGGGAAAAAGATTGCTCCCTTTTGGAATGTCGGGTATAGCATTCTTTACTCTTTTTCTTCCGCTATAGAGATTGGGTTTGAGACCAGCACCTTCGAAATACACCACCCCGAACCTCCGGGAGGGGCTGTGAACGTCAGTAGCCTATTGATAGCTTCTTTTAATTAGACAATAAAAACGACGATTGTATAGTATCTGGTATCCTCCATAAGCAAGGAGAGGGTCGATTTAGGGGTAATAAGACGTGTTTAAAATGAAAATCATTTTCTGCCGGCCAAAACCGGAAAATTTGTTTAAGCAAAAGTTTTATTTGACGTTGATTACATGTTCGGTTTAGGGGTGGCAAGACATGCTGAATCCATATATCACAATCATTTTCTACCCGGACTTATGGCTCGTCCGGAATCCGGCTGAAACCGGAAATTTTTTTCTAAGTAAAAGTTTTATCTAAAGTTGATTAGAGGTGCGATATATTGGTAAGGAGGCATGTTGAATCTGTTTATGAAAATTATTTTCTCGCTGGACAAATGGTTCGCCCGGAATCTGGCCAAAACCTGAAAACTTGTTAAAAGAAAATCTTATCTGAAGATATATTCAAATAATGCATAAAACGGATACGTCAGCTACGATGCTTTGGCAGGAATATTTACTACAGGTTTGTTCCTTCCCCAACGTTGACGCTGAAGATTGACAGCGTGACGAGGACCCTCGCCAAGAAGGGCCGAAATATCGCTGCCAAAGCATCGTAGCTGACAAATCCGTTTTATGTATTATCTGAATATATGTTTCAAAGTCAGCTTGGGCTCGAGGAATATTTATTTAGGCAGTGTATATCGTTCCCAGACCTGGAACTGATACCTCAAATACTAAAAGTACTCGACCGGTCGAGTATGCTGCCACACAGGAGCTAATAGTACTCGACCAGTCGAGTAACAAGGGTTACGGGAGCCATTAATACTCAACCAGTCGAGGAATCGAGCCTCCAGTCGCTATCAGTACTAGACTGGCAGAGTACTCGTGTCTTGGGAAGCTATAAGTACTTGACTATATGGAACTTGGAGTCAGGAAGGAACAGGTCGAGTAATTACTATCATAGGAGCCGTCTTTCCTCGACCATACAAATGAATTCAGGGAAGTTGTAAGGACAAGTCGGCCATATAATTGATTAAGTAGGTCGCCCGGTGAAAAATTTGTAGCCTGCGTAGTAGTATGGTAGTAGTACGAAAACGTTGCATGTAATACTATGTAATAGCAAAAAATACTATCATTTAATGCGCCTCAGACTGGTCCAATCTTATGTATTAGTATCCGGTAGCATCCTGTCTTGCCCTAGTAACATCCAGTCTTGCTAATAGTACCATATAGTAGTATGCAGTAACACGGTAGCCTCGAAGTAGAAGCATGTAGTAGCTTCTTTAGTACTGCATGCAACTTTTTCGTACTACTTCATAGTACTATTTTGAGATAAATTTTTCATCGGGCGGGTATTCACGGACGTCCCAGGAGCTAATCGTACTCGGCCTAATAGTACTAATAAGAGGTCAAGTATTCAGGGTGGTGACGACTAAAAATACTCGGCCTGTTGAAAGAGGATTGGTAGGTCGAGTACCCTACGCCGTAGCCGCTGTTCGAACAGTGGCTAGGGCGTCAAGCACTCTACCTAATATTACTAATAAGAGGTCAAGGTCATGACTGCTAAAAATACTCGACCTGTTGAAGGAGGATTGGTAGGTCGAGTACTTGACGCCGTAGCCGCTGTTCGTAATCTACCTAATATTACTAATAAGAGGTCAAGTATTCAGGGTGATGACTGCTAAAAATACTCGAATTATTTAAGGAGGTTTGGTAGATCGAGTACTTAACGCCCTAGCTGCTGTTCGTACTCGACCTAATATCACGAATGAGAGGTCAAGTGTTCAGGGTGGTCCAAAACACGCCAGTGAACCTTGGGAAGAACGAGAAACGTCGCACGAACGATGACTCAAATCATATGTCAACCAATCAACGGTGTTCCTTGGGGACGGCTGCGGTGACGCTTCCGACTCTTGGCTAGGCACACGGTGATTCTTCATAGGACGAAGAGTTAGTCATCAAGAGTATTGATGTAACCGCTATTCGTGCTCAACCTGGCAGATTATTGAAGGATTGGTAGGTCGAGTATTTGGTGCCATACCAGTTACTTGTACTCGACCTCTTATAATAATGGGAGGTCGAGTACTGGAGGAGTGGTAGTTATCAATACTTGGCTTAATAAATTGGGCATTAATAGGTCAAGTATTTGTAATGTAATATAATGTTTATTTTAACCTATTGTACAGGAAAGAGAAAATGACGGTGTATAAAAAAGAAAGAAAGTAGAAAAAGCACAGAAAAAAGATCACACAACAAAGAAGAACAAACGACAAATAACAGAGGGAAAAATCACACTTATAAACCAGAAAATGTCAAAGAACAATCCCTTGCCACTCATGGCCGCTCCTACTGCATTTTACTCGTTGACATAGCTCATCGAGCTTTCGAATCGGTCAGCGATACCGTATTTCTTGGTCATGTAGGTATTGCGCGTCCAAGGGGGGAGACGAAGAAGGTATTTTGCGAATTTAAAGTAAACCCGTTTAATTTTTAGTCGGTCCGTATCATTTAATGTTTCAGAAAATTGAGCTATGTATAGAATATGGGGTAGCGCAACACTGTTATATAATTTTGCTAATAGACTTCGGTCTAGATGAAACTGGGTTGAAACAGTTTGACCATAAGACCGACGAATTTTGCTGTCCATGTTCTCAACATTCAGTGGTTTAGTTTGTTTCAGCGTCTTACCAATCGGAATGCCAAGGTACATCAGTTCATCACACGGCTCAACTGTAATACCATCTAAAGCTACATTAACAACGGATAAATCGCTATTATCATTAAAAAGCAGCACTTCACATTTTGCTGTATTCATAGACAATCCTATTCCCCGATAATTTTGCGAAATATCCTGGAAGCACTTTTCAAGGCTAGATATAGTTCTACTTATATTTAAAACATCATCTGCATAACACAGGATATATAGGTCTAGTCCTTTATGAATACAGCACGATGGAAGGTTTGATTGGGCAGATATCGTAGCGTCGTTATATATAAAAGGTGAAGTGGTGGCACCCTGCTTAACCCCAATCCGGACTGGTATTTCATCAGATAGTATGGCCTTCCCAGGGATTCTTATTTTAGCTTTCATGTGATGGTACATATTTAGCAATGGTCTAACAGTTACAGGAGACACACCACGCTCGAGTAGTTCATACATTGCTCGTGGCTGCAGAAGCAAACGAAAGCTTTACTTACATCATAGGTACCAATTGCGAGCGGCTGCTTTGTCAGATCAGCATCGTGTAAAATATTCGATAATCATTTCAGCGCGTGAAAGCAGCCGAGTTTTGGCTGAAATCCAAACTGAAAAGGTGGGATGTAACAAATGGACCGAAGGCTCTCAATTACTAACAGTTCAAATAATTTTGCAAAAATGTTAGAAACAGTGATAGGTATAATGAACATTCAGAAGCTGGTTTACCTTTCTTGATAATTGGCGAAACCAAACCTATACAAAATACATCAGGGACAAAACCTGTAAAAAAAACCATCTGATATAGCAAAGATAAATGCATAATAAGCTTTTCCGAGCCATTTAAAAAATGGAACGCGCACAGACTATCCGCACCCGAAGATTTTTTCTTTTTCAGCTTTTTCAGGACTTTTTCCATGTCACTAGTACAAACAACATACGAATTAGTAAAAGGAGCACTTAGCCGCGCATTTAGTTTTTTCTCAAATTTACGACTTAACTCCGCGCTATCTACGGGTAGTGAAAACTGTTTTGTGAAATAATCATGCCATTGCTCCTCCGTTATTTTCGTATCAACTTTACTGTCCTAATTTTTTGAACCCCGGATCTTCCAAAGCTTATTGGGGTCTTTGCAAATCGATTCCGCCATAGCGATATTGTGGTAAACACGGTGCTGCTTTAGTTCTTTCTGGCGTCTGTCTCTTAGTAAACAGACGGACACTATTTACAACATTATTCTTGGACTTTCCACATTCATTCCATATACGTAGCCAAAACTTGGAGGACTTGCGATCTGCATGCCGCTTGGAGTATTTGATTTGCTGACCATCCAAATTTTTCTGTACCAACTTTAAATTTTTTCACTGGGACTGCTGCACATTCACCAGATTTAAGAGCGTGCGTTATCTCAGCAGCATAAATGTTAAGGTCTATTCGCGTAGATTCTTCCGGGTACACAGGGTACACGGACTTTATCAAATATAGAATCACATACGGACAGGAAAAGATGCTGATCAATTTTGGACCAGCACCTCTGTTGGTGCCGTTTGGGCCCACTGGATCCTGTTGCCGGATTACGACGCATGGGGATCGTCAGGAAAAGTGGGATGTGATCACTATATTCTCCGATTTCCCAACTTTGACACATAATTTGTTGTCCAAGACACCGCTACATGTGGACACCGAGTAATTTAGGAGGATCCAATGATCTAGGTTTGACGTACTTTCTGACGTAGATATAAAAGAGTAATCAGTGTCTTTAGGGATCACGAAATAACCTGGGGGCAACACAGATAGGAGGACTCAGACCGCGGACAGGAGATTTGCAGCAGTTTAGATCACCAATAAGAAGGCATATTTTTATTTTTATTTTTGACACCCTTTTTATCAGCTTGGCAACTTTTCTACAAGCTACACTAAATTTCCTCTCGGACCTTTCATCTCTATAATTTGTGGGGAGACACAAGTTGACGGTAATTAATTGTTCGCTCTCTACAGCTAGGTAGCAGTCGGAACTTTCGATGAGCTGAGACTGACACGATGTAAGGGTAGCAAGACCACCAGTTGCGTTTTTTTGGATTCACTTCTGTTTCGTCAAAGTTTGTAGTTTGGCTCTTGTTTTGTCTTACTTGCGTTTTATTGAGTTCTTGTTTCCGAAAAGTCAAACTACACCAAAGTACGTCTGCGAGGTTTGTAGTTTGAGCTCCGTAGTTTCAGGTTTGAAACTAGAGCAAGTGGAATGGACAAATAAAACGGCTTTTAAGCGAAACTACGCCGAAACTACATCCAAAAAAAACGCAACTTTGGTCTCCCTTTCTTGTTTAGTCGTTTCGCAGGGGAAATATGCACCGTCACTTGGTGGGAAAGGGATAATAGCTGGGAGTTAGAGTCTGTGAGGAAGTGTCCCTGACTTGACGTCTCAGCAGTTATTTACTTGACCTTGTATAGAAATTGGAGGTAGAGTATTCATGTCTGTGCTAGCTATTAATACTCGACCTAATAAATCATGGCATGTAAGTGCATTCACCATACGAGTAGAAAGTGATCTCGGCGAGTCAGCGAGAAGTTGTAATGTTCTTGTGCTCGGTGGGTACTCGCTTTGCTCGAGTAGATCAGGTCGAGTACATATAGCTGGTGGGATGTCAAATACTCGACCTATCAATGCCCCATTCGTTAGGTTGAGTACTAATAGCTAGCCCCACCTTAAATACTCCGCCAGGTTGTGTACGAATAGCGGCTCTGGAGTCAATTACTCGACCAACCAATCCTTCGTTAATAGGTCGAATATTTAGCCGTCTCCACCCTGAATGACTTTAACAATTTTGTCTCGTAACGGTTATAATAACTAAACAAAACATAACTAACAGGTCATCATTTACAGATTACGCTTTATTGTAAAAAAATACATTTTACCAAAAATTAAAAAAAAATCACCCGCCTCAGTTCAGTTACTTTCCCCGGGTATGAGTCAATAAGTTCAATGATGTTTTTTGAGATGTCCACATTTCGACTTCTGCCTGTAGCTTTGGTTGTAGTCTTACTGTTGTAAATCACATAAAACACCAGTGGCAGAAGAATAATCAGAGGTACAATTACACTGGAGTCCACCCCCCCTTGTGAAAAGGCGATGACTAGAATTAAAGCAAGTACACCAGCAATAATTTTGTGCTGGCTTGTTAAGCTCTGAAGAGAAGTCGTTAAGCTAGAGACCTGGGTGGCTGTTAATGTCTTAACGTTGTGGTCACTGGCTATCACTGTGTCGTCCCCTTGTACTACAGTGTCCTGAGTTTGGTTTGGCCTGTAGATGTAAAGAGGCTTAGGGCCAGATTTTGTCGAATGCATAGGTTGGACGTGCGTCAGGATATTTATAACTGGGGGTTTTGCGGTTGCAGAAATGGAATTCACTAGGTTGATCACCGGTTGCTTCTTTTTTATCAAAGAAGGCGCTGGTGTCGTGTATGAGACTGGTCGATATGAGACAGTTTGTTTTGTCGTGATCGACATCATTTGCGAGTTGGAATTTATGATTGAGGTAGGACTACTGGTTGTCCGTCTGCGTGTCGCGATGGTGGGAGGTCTAGTCGTCGAGCTAAACAGGTCGTAATCTTCGTACTCGAGGGTTTCAGCTAGAGATGTCGTTGCTAGGGGTGAGGCTTCGGGAGGGTTCAGGTCAGCAAGTTTGACGCTGATTTGGTTCAATCCGTTTGATACAGCTGCCGGTAGTAATGGCAGTCCTTCTAGTATAGTACTGCCGACAGTTTTGATGCCTGCTTTCAGCAGTTGGGTATATTTAGATGCGGCTAGGTTGTGGACGCTGTCGGTTGCGCTGGGCCTGGGTGTCACAGCGAACGGGGCTAAAGCAGTATTACGCTCCAGAACTGCCCGGAGCTCGTTGACAGTTTGTGAGAGCTTCTGGATTTGTTCTGCTGTGGACATAGTCGTCACTTGGACATTCTGGACGTGTTTATTTAAAATGGATTCGCAGTCAGGAAATAGGCAGCTTATGCTGAGGACATGTTGGACTTGCTGTGTTTCCAAGATGCTGATAAGCTGCAGGCATTCTCCCAAAGAGAAACAATTTATGTTCAGTGTTGTTCCTTTGGAAGTGTTTGTCTTCAGTTGGTAGTCTTCGTCGTAATCGTCGTAGAAGTCGTCCAGATTGATGGCATCCTCTTCTCTTGCCAAGGTCTGATCTTCAAAGATGCCGACGATTGCAGCTGGTGCTTCCATGCTGCGTATTTCAGAATTTATTGTTGTAATTTCCTCTTTCGTTGCTGTACTGCCCGTTTGGTCACTGAGATGTAGGTGCAGTACCGCAGATGCTTTGTTTACTGCTTCAGTCCGTCCCGCTGTACTGGCAGATGACTTACTTGGGACATGATGGTTCAGTGTTGTTTTTGTCTTGTGAGTTGGTTCATTGGAGACATGGCTATCCGTTGTTGTTATTTGTGTTGGCCCCAGGGTTGTACTTTTGATGTTTAGTTGCTCGCGTAGTAAGATATCAGGTGGTACGGTTGAATTTACACTAGTCACCCCAAGATGGCCTCGGAGGACAATCTCGCAGTCATTGAAAAGACAATTAATCGTCAGAGGAGTTAGACTGCCTCGGCGTTCTGCTGTGTCGATTACGTCTAAACATTCATCTAGGCTGAAACAGTTAGTCGTTGATAGTCTTTCTGCATTTGTGAGCGCAGTAACGCTTTCTAAAGTATTGTCATCATATTCATCTATGGCGATACTGATGACGTTGAACAGCGGGTCAGTGACCGTCGGTTGTTTCTTCACGTGTGCTATTTCTGTTGCGTCCTGGTAAGCTGTCTGGTTTTGCTGTTGCGCTGTTACAGTTGGATGCATTGTCTTATCTACTGCCGTTTCATCAACGGGATGAGGGTATGCTGATACTTCCATAGGGCTTGTAGAAACGGTTCTTTCATTTGTGACTGTGCTAGCTGAGGTTTGGTGTCCGTGCAGTGCAGACGAATGGTCATAGTTCTGCACATCGTTATCATCCAGATCCGCACTTACTGTGCCTTCTAACAAAGGAGATCTGGATTGTTCATCACGATTGTCACCTGTGGGTGCAGCATTTGAAATGTGTTCGGTCTGTGTTGCAGCAGTTACCATGTCCCCTAAGCTTGAGTTTGGCAGAGAGAGTTCATTACCAGCGTCATTTGGGCTTTCAACATTTAGGGTAGGCTCACTGTTGTCCTGTACAGTAGTTATTTCATCTGATATGTTTATCACCTTGTCAGTTTCACTGTAAAATACTGTTGACCGACCGACATCACGATAGTCTTTTTCATCCGGGACAGTATTTACCATGTCCCCTAAAGGAGGGTCAGGTACAGGGGGTTCGCTGTCAGTGTCATGTGGGCTTGGAGCATTTAGGATAGGCTGACTTTCTTCTTCTTCCAGTACATGAATTCGCTCATTAAATACACTGTTCTCCTGCAAACTATTCACTGTATTTGTTACCTTGTCAATCTGGCTGTAAAATAGTATTGACTGGTCAACAATATGAACGTCTTTATAGTGAGGCAAATTAATTGCTATGTTTAAAATGCGGTTCGCTACAACGGGTTCACTACCAGTGTCATTTCGGCTTGCAGCGTTCGGAATAGGATTACTTTGCAATGGAGTTGTTTTCTCATTATTCTGAATGTTACTGTTATCCTGTAGAAAAAATACTTTGTCTGTGGTAGGACCAGTCATGGAGCGGTCATCACTTTCACTGTAAAATGCCGTTGTCTGGTTGTCTTTGGGTTCAAGCCTGGTTTCATATTCAGCAAACAGCGCATCATTTTTGCTGTCCATGGAGGTTGCATACTCCCAGAAAGTGGAAGTATTCTCTTCCAGTTTATTGGATATTGTTGTCGTAGGGTTGAGATATTTCTCCACAGTCGTATTGACATTAACATCGTCCACTAGGGTCTTGTTCTGTTTGTTCAGGACCAACGAAGGCTCAGTAGTTCTTCCATAGTCTTCGTTTTCCGAGGCAGTTTGTAGTTGATTCTTGCTGGAATCAGATCCTGTCGTTACTGCAGCAGCTGGATCCGTTGGTATTGCACTATTTGCATCGGCTGTCCTTGCAGCAAGCTCAGGTGTTTCACTAACCGCTCCTACATGGCGGCCTCTTTGCACCAAAGGTGGTGGCGTTGAGAAACGATTTCGTGGTGCTATTAATATCGATGCACAATCCACCACACTTAGTAACACCAAAATTACTGCAAGCCTCGCCGTCTCCATTTGGATCATTAAACTCGTTTCACATTAACAGTGTACCCACCCACTCCATAATTATCTGACACAGTGGTGTATAACCTGGTTAGTCAAGTGCTGCAGCAGTGTCTCACATGCATCTCATATCACAGTAAGCATGGTTACTGATATTGTATTTTCCGCGATGATGTTACTTTCGGCGTCATCTGGTACAGGTGCATCAGAAATTACGGCATAACGGCTTCGTAAACTTTTGTTTAGACATTTTGGTATTTTGGCTTGAAACATGATGTGACAAGGCTAGTGTGATAAATGACATGTCGACTGTCTGATTTGTCGGTCCAGACTAGTTAATACTCCAAATAGGTTGTCAGGTTAAGCTTAGGTGATGGGTAATTAATAATTGCAGAGTTGAGTTAAAGCTTCCATCAAAGGACATGGTTTCTGTTTGAAATTGTCTCTACTCTATTTCGTGATACTGTCTAATAAACAGTTGTAGAACTGCAAATGCAATCGCTCCCGTCTGTCTGTTTATTGCAGAGACTGTAACCCCTTAAAGTCCGTATCAAAACCTAGACCTCTTAATCCTATTCGAACCTTTGACTATTGCCGACCCTCTATTGCGACCCATGGACGAGACCAGATACGATTTCAGGCATCAAACACTTCCCTCCTAAATAGCAACTGGTTTCTAGCTAGAATGAAAAAGTGCGCAAGCGCTGAGACGTGGAGTGTGAAAGTAAAATGTTTATCGCATCTTTTAAACAACCAAGACATTTCACATCACCAATAACCGAAAAACATTGAAATAACCTAATTTGAAATCGTCCTAGTTTAAAAGCTTTTAATGTAAACAAGCCGCATTTAGAAATCCAAAGAAGATCTTCAGACTCTTCCAAGAACCGTCTGTGTTTCAGTACTGAATGTCTCGCTAGCCAGTCCGACACCTCTTTCCTTAGCAAGGTAATAAAAAGTGCTATAAAACCGAATCGTTTTGTTGCCTGATACGCCCTTGTCACAACTTCATTACGAACAGCATACCATAGATCATATGACAAGACCGTCCAGTTTCCAACTGATCATTAAGGATTAAAGTACGCCGGGTGGTTTTATTTGTTGCTGTTACACTAAAATCTGCATCTATGCATGTTGTGAGGATACAGTTATAACCAAATAAGATTCACTGACTTTTTAACAAACTCTTTTAATGCCAACAACCTTTTTCCCTGTTTCCTTCAGACAGGAAAATCTCCTTGTGTCGGTCTTAGTAATTAAATGGGTAGAGTTAAAAATCAATAAACCTAAGATAGAGGACAAGCTAGACTGGGATCAATTTTTTTAACCTAGCAGATAGGGATATACAATGAGAAATACAAAAAGAATACTAGATGCAATTCTGGCTTTCCTTTCCTCTGTATCCTGACTAGCTTATGACCACCCTGGAAAAGTATCCTTCCTCCAATGGGACAGTAGAATCCACCTTGTAAAGTACCCTTCATCCAATGGGACCTTAGAAACGAGTTCGGGCATGCTCTCTGCAGCTACTTGAAAAGTGAGTAAAAAGAGTCAGCTTCCCAGTTAGCAAGCCAGTTGTATGCAGTGTTGTATCCTGATTCAGTGTAAGTAATAAATAACCAGCTTAGTTATTGACCTACGAACTGAGTATCGCATTCGAAAAAACTCGGTGTATTCGCACCCAAAACCAGTAGCCACTACCATGCTCGCCCGCTACAAATAACCACACGTCACACGCTAGTACCATAACGACCCCTACACACTACACAGCACACACTTTTTTATTATTATAATATGTATCCACAAGTATACACGAGTTGAACGTGAGCCATGTCATATAAGAACTTCACTCACGGGAAGTCTGGGCCCAGTTCCCCGTGAACGAGAGGGGGGGGGGGGGTCGGTACCAGTCAAATTGGATATCTAACCTAAACATCCTCGACTATACCAACTTAGAGTTTGAGTCCAGTCACCAGGGGCGTAGCGAGAGGGGGGGGGGGGTTAGGGGGGTGAGTCACCCCCCCCCCCCCCCAAATGTTGCACGAATCGTCGGCACACGGGCCAAGCGTCGGCGCGAATCGCCTACTCTAAAGGTCAGGAGATTCAAGAAAAAGTTCGATAGAGAAGTTTCACGTCTGACCTCAGATTTTGCATTGGCGCACATCCGGCCTCCGGGAACACGACGCTATGCATTCAGTGAAATACAACTATGGTGTTGCTGTGCGACACGAAACCTCGCTCGCATTCAGTAATGTTTGTAGTAGCACTGGTAGCCAGGGTTGCCACATGTGAATTGTCACTCTATCTTGTTTTTGTCACTGTTGTCCTACGTAGGACTTAAAAATCACTTTGTTAGAAAATGACCAAATGTGTCATTTTTGCAGCAGGGATTCTAACCAGAAGTAACTATTTCAAGTTTTTTTCATGGAAGTAAAATTAAGATGTGCCATTTTTACAGAGGCGATTCCGACCAAAAGTGAACATTTCATGAAATAGATTTCACTCTCTGTTTTGGGCCAAAATTCACTCTCTAATATTTTTGATGTGGCAACCCAGCTGGTAGCAGACGTACATGTAAAAAAGTTATTGCAAAGATTATTTGAATGATCTTCGAGTTATTGTGTCGAGTGATTGTGCGAGTATTAAGCCAGACGGACATACTTTATTTTACACTAGGGTAAATTCTGACACGACTAGAACGAACGAGAAATGGGAAAAAAGACACGCGTTGTGTGGCATTGAAAAAACTTTGCCTTTGCATAATTGCCTCTAGAATTTCTGTTGTTATATTATAATAGTCCAGTCTTCATCCTTTCAGAGAAGCTAAGACCTTCTTTATCTCGGCCATCTACTGATCTATTATTATTCAGTTAGAGTCGTCTTGAAAAAAACAACGACTGGTATGGCCGTCGCTGTAAAATGTATCTTTCATTTTTGGCTGCGGCAGGGTTCTCTAATAACGGACGGCCTGGTTCGCGGTATTAAATGACCCCTCTTGCTTTTCACTGTTTTCACACACCCAGTGACGACGTGCGTGGTTATTAACATCTGAAATCTGCTTCTTAACAAAATCTATGTTTGTCACTTTATTTGAATTTTTCGCTTTTTAGATCTAGCCGAGATTTTGAGGGTTTGCCAGACAATAACTTGTGCGCATTAGAGCGCCGTTGTTGTCAGGCGTGGCAAAACAGGACTTTTCTCCCATTTCTATACATTTAACACACGAATTTAAATTTGTTGCGTAAAAAATTCAACATTTTCTAACGAAGCCTAGCCAGAGTCGACAAGCGCTAACAAGAGAATCCCTAATTTCGAAAGGAAAGTATGAGTATTTTTAAAAAACTTATTTCCGGGCCATTTTATCGTGAAAAAGCCATCTCTAGTAAGAGCTGTGCTTTAAAGTTAGTAATTTGGTTATCGAAATTAAAGCGAGTGAACATTTCAAATTCAGTACGACGGGCGTGGACAAGACAATCCAAATCCGGACCAAATGTGCCATAATGATATAATCTACTTTTAACCTTGAAAGAAAATATGGAATTAAAAATGAGGAAACATTGACACATACGTTCAAGTCAAATTTACCCTAGTCAACTACGAGGGATTTTAGTGCAGTTGCTGCAATTCAGGGGGATCTATGAGGCTGGAACGGATCTAAAAGGGGGGTCTGGGGGGCGCAGCCCCCCAGGCACCAAACTTCACGACACCCCACTGTCGGCACAGCGCCGCTTCTCACCCCCACCAACAGAGAAGAGCTAGCTACGCCCCTGCCAGTTACGGGTCGAAAACTTTACTCGTGGGCAAACTGGGCCCATTTGCCCGTCAACTGGGAGGGTGGGGAGTGGTTCATATATTAAATATATTCCCAACCCGATGATCCAAAAGCAAAAAGGAATTTCATCGCCCCATCTCCAGGGCGTCCTTTTCTATTGTCAAGTTGAAAACATAAAAAAAAAATGGGCAATCTGGGCCCAATTGCCCCTGAACCAAGTGGGGATGGGGTTTGAGGCCCGCAAAAAGCAATAGAGACCCCAATGCTCGCAAACCTACCAAGTTTCAACTTTACTTCTGGGCAATCTGGGCCCAATTGCCCTTGATCGGGGTAGGTGGGGGAGGTGCAACTTTGAAAGTAATTTCGCAGCCCTAGGACCTACAAGTACAAGAAATTTCATCGTCCTGTGTCCAGGTCTAGTCAAGTTATGAGCATTATTCACTGGGCGATCTGGGCCCATTTGCCACTGAAACGGGTAGGTGTGGGGGTCGGGACCCTCAAAAGGCACAACTAGACCCCAATACCCGCAAGTGTACCATATTTAACTTGATACTGGCACTGGTTCACGAGTTATGAGCTCCACAAAATACGTGAAACCGAAAACCAAAAGCTGCTTCAGCGCTCGCAATAGTGGACTGTTCCAAGGAACACTCTACTAAAAACAAAAGAAAACTATTTTGAATGTCTCTTTTCGTTTTTAGTGGGGTGTTCCTTGGAACACTCGGTTTTCACCGTTTTTGTGGAGCTTATAACTCGTGAACTAGCATGTATCAACCAAATCTACTTGTGGGCTTTGTGGTCTAGTTGTGCCTTTTGGGAGGTACCAGCTACCCCATGATTTGAGATTTTATCAACCGTTACAGGTGTCAAATTTTCCTGCCTCGAACAACCGGGCTTTTCAGACACTCCTAGGCGCAGTTTCCCCAGTGACTAATTTGCGTAACATTGACCAAAATTAGAGATTCGACAATGAAATTCCGTTTCCTTGCTGTTTCTTGGCTCTTCAATATACTTTTGGAGTTTCACCTCCCCCACCCTTCACATTCGCTTGCAATGGGGCCCAGATTGTCCATGTGTTAAGTTCGTGAACGAGTACATTCATCAAATTAAAATCTCGTATACTTGTAAACAGCACTTTTCGTAAGATGCGCATTGCGTTTGTTTGGTTTCATGTTTCGCAAAGGGTTTGAGGTGCTCAATTAGTCACAACATGTGTTTTCGCGTTAGGAAGGGGATGACGAACCTTATGACTTTGACACTAGTGTGTTTGAACAAGGTATTGTTCAATACCTTGAACGGTAAATGAAATACATTTCAAGATTGATGAAAGTAAAGCCAGTAGCGTGTAGGAACAGGGTCTAGGCGAGAACCCCCCCGGCGAAACCCCCCCGGACAAACCCCCCCCGCCAACCCCCCCCCCCCCCGGTACCAAAACCCCCCCGACCCAAACCCCCGACGACAAAACCAAAACCAAAACAAAGTGACCCCCCCCCCCGGTACCAAACCCCCCCCGACCAAAACCCCCCAAAACCAAAACCCCCCGGGTACCAACCCCCCCCCCCCCCCCCCCCCCGGCGAAAACCCCCCGAATCCTTTACATTTAAACATTTAAATTGACTTACCCGTGATCTTAGTCTACCAAGGGGACTTCTGGTACAACAAGAACAAGACCAAAGGTTTCGGGTACCCAGCTAATCCCTTGTACTATACGTAGCGTAGGGATTATTTGGGACTAGGAGATTCTTTTAGGATTGTCTTTTTTTATTAGGATTCCATTTTTTTCAGGATTCGGGGGGTTTTCGCCGGGGGGGGGGTTGGTACCTGGGGGGTTTTGGTCGGGGGGGGGGGGGTTTGTCACCAGGGGGGTTTTGGTCGGGGGGGGGGGGGGGGGTTGTCACCAGGGGGGTTTTGGTACCGGGGGGGGTTTCAGCCGGGGGGGGGGTCGCCGGGGGGGGGGGGGGGTACTGGGGGGGTCTTGGCGGGGGGTTGTCCGGGGGGGGGGGGGTTCGCCGGGTTTTTTTTTTGCCGGAACCCGTTGGAACAAGCCGACGGGGCTTATACGAAACAAAACTAAGTGAACTAACATGTGTTCTCACATGGAGTGTCAGATGAGATGCACTTTGAAAATTTATGACTTTGGCATTAGGGTCTTTGAGCAAGGCAGTAAACGAAGTGTATTGGAACAAACCTACAGTGCTCATAGCGAGCATAACTGATTGCATGAGAGATGGCCTGAGCTGTTTGGAGATCCTTTGAGAGCTCAATTGTTGGTTTCACGGATAACTAATATTAAACGTTACGGGAAGGGGGAAATCTAAGTCAGTTCAATTCATTCTTTTACACTCCACGTCTGAGCGTCTGAGTTGCTGTGTATTCACAAGCGCGGGTGCGTTTGTATGGAAGGTTTGTAGCAGAAGTTAAAAATCGGAGTTGGATTATACCTCCAGGTTTGAGTATAGACTTATAAATTCTAAGTTTTTTTGTGCACGGTATAAGGATCTCGCAGGGTAGAAGGGGGGAGGGAAGTCGTATGCCCTTTCATGCAAGGGGGGGGGGTCGTCTGATCCTTCTTGGAACAGGTGGTGAAACAGTAAATAATGCCATTTTTTGAATCTCAGTATTTTTTATCTTAATCTTATGTATGTACATTACTAGACACATTTACACAGCAGTTAAATACCGACACCCCTGAGGCAAACTAAACCCTGAAAAAGAGTGTCTTGTTTACATGTAATTTCTAATAAGAAATATTATAAACCAGCTACAAGGATCCAAAACAGTTTGCTCATTCGTTCCTCTTGTCTGAAAAACGTACCACAAAGCCGAAATTGCGGTTCAATCCATGTAGCTTCGCCCCTTAATTTAAGATGGAGGGTCGTCAAAGTTTATAACGTCGTGTAGTACTAATCATGCACTTATCTGGGGATGATGACAGTATTTAATTTGTGCAGTAATTCGTTGTAAGTCCAGATCGCTTAGTCTCCCTTCCCTGAGAGCAGACACGATTTCACTGAAAAGAGGGGAATTTTCTTTCGAGGAAGTTTCTGATTTCCTTCATGTATGAGCTTTGAATCGAACGTTTCCTTCTTCTCCCAAAGAACGGCAGCTAGAATGGCAGCGTGCCTGTACTCTTGATGACTAACTCTCCTTGCCGATGCAAAATCGCGGGTACCTAGCAGAAGAGCCAGAAGCAGTGTCCCCTTGGGTATCAAAGGTGCTCCCGAAGATGCTCCCTGGCCCTCCCTGATTGTTTGACTCATGATTTGTGTTGTTGAGTTTGAGTCGTTAGTCTCGCGTTTTCTCGTGCTTCGTGAGGATCACTGGCGTGTTTTGGACTTAGTTATATAGAGTATTGCCAGTGTCGCCAGACGGAATCTCACCGCTGGTGCTGCTTCCTCGCGGATATACTTTCCTACTGAGAACGGAGTTTTGCTCTTCGCCAACAGTGGCGGAAGTGTCGCTGTAGTGATCCTTGTCCTTGCTGTAGTGGTGCTTGTTGCTTGCCCGAGAAGCGGGTTCTCGGTACATGTCGTTGGCTGGACATCATCGGGACACGTGTAATCAACAAAGTCGTCTGGATAGCTGTCGGAGTCGAGAATAGTTCTGTGCTCGAGATCTTCTGGTGTAAGGTACTCAGCTCCTTGCTCTTTTTTCGCTCCACCCCGCTTATGCCACAGACTAACATCGCTCTTCTTTCTGTATCTGTATCATTTGTTGGCAAGTCGAATTGTCGAATCTACTATGATTTTCTTTTGAAAATAAGACTAAACAAGAGCTGTAAGCTCATATGGCACTTGCATGTGTCAAGATGATTTGATTGATCAAAAGTAAGTTTCGACTTTGCGGTTGAGATGCGCGCTCTAAGGGAGCTGGAACTTCATTTGTAAGCAAAACCCTTTAGGCAAAACTGCTAATGGGCTGATGGGCATCACGAAAATGCATATATTGCTTAAAAGTATTTTTTTACTTTGCGGTCAAGATTGGTACTTTAAGGAATAATCGGATTTGGGAAGTAGCAATTTCTAAGCAAATGTTGTTGAGTCTCCAATATTCCAGCGAATTTTCATCGTCCTAGCACATCTGGAAGTACCTTAACGCGCGACCACCGGAATCCCAGACCCCCCTCCCCCTCCTCCAACTCCACCCACAATAACCGGAGCCAATCCGGTTCTGTAAATGATTAATCCAGAGCATCTGTTTGTCATTCCCACCAAGTTCGATCCAGATCACATCAGTCTAAGCGGGTCAAGTATTTTCCGCCCTCCCTCCAATAATTGCCGGATTCGGTCCGGAAATGAAAAAGGTCACAAGAGAAAAATGTCCTCTGTTTAATTATTAAATTTCACTCGAATCCGATCACCCGTTCCAAAGTTACGCATGACTCAATATTCCGGATCCCCTCCCTCAACTCCCCCCCCCCAAGATTATCATATCGAGGATTTTTTTTTATTCCAAGTCAGTTTGACCGGGTCCCTGATATGCCTTCCAAGTTTCGTCGTGAAAATCCCCCCAAAAACGGAATTCCGGGATACCCCCTCCTCCCCCCTCCTCAAGTGTCCGGATCCAGTCAAATTATGTAAAAGATTTACATGGACCAGATGTTTGTTCTTCCCAGCAAGTTTCACTCCGATACCATCATTCTAACCGTTTCTCGAGATTTCCGGTCCACCCCCCCCCCCCCCCCCCCCCAGCTCCCCCGCGGTGCACGTAGCCAATCCGATTCAGCAAATGACTTACCTAGAGCATCTGTTTGTTCTTCCCACAAAGTTCCATCCCGATCCCTCCATTCTAAACGGGTCACGTATTCCCCCCCCCCCCCCAATAGATCCGGATATGAAAAAAATCATCGGAATTCTTAAATTTCACTCGAATCCGATCAACCATTCCAAAATTACGCATGACTGAAAATTTCGGATTCCCTCCCTCCACTCCCCCCACCATTATCTGATCGACAAAATTTTTATTTTGAAGTCAGTTTGATTGGGTCCCTGATATGCCTGCCAAGTTTCATCGTGAAAATCCCCAAAACCACCATCACCGGAATTCCGGGACCCCCCCCCCCATTAGTGTCCGGATCCAGTACAATGGTCTAAAGGACTTATCTAGAGCAGATGCTTGTTCTTCCCAGCAAGTTTCACTCCGATCCCTCCATTCTAACCGTTTCTTGAAGTTTCCGGTCTCCCCCCCCCCCAACTCCCCCCTGGCTACCGAATCCGGTCGAGACTTTAAACGGGACATTACAGATATATATTCTGTTCAGTTATGAAGTTTCATTACAATCCGATCATCCGTTCGAAAGTTACACACTTCTCAATTTCCCGGATTCCCCTGCGGATTCCCCTCCCTCCACCCCCCACCATTATCTGATCGACAAAATTTTTATTTTGAAGTCAGTTTGATTGGGTCCCTGATATGCCTGCCAAGTTTCATCGTGAAAATCCCCAAAACCACAATCACCGGAATTCCGGGACCCCTCCCCCCCCCCATAAGTGTCCGGATCCAGTACAATGGTCTAAAGGACTTGTCTTGAGCAGATGCTTGTTCTTCCCAGCAAGTTTCACTCCGATCCCTCCATTCTAACCGTTTCTTGAAATTTCCGGTCCCCCCCCCAACTCCCGCCTGGCTACCGAATCCGGTCAAGACTTTAGACGGGACATTACAGATATATATTCTCTTCAGTTATGAAGTTTCATTACAATCCGATCATCCGTTCGAAAGTTACACACTTCTCAGTTTCCCGGATTCCCCTGCCCTCCACCCCCCCCCCCCAAAATGGTCGGATCATAAAACTGATTATTCCTAATTGTATTTGGTCGGGTCTCTGATATGCCTGCCAAGTTTCATGGTCCTAGCACAACTGGAAGTATCCTAACTCGAAAAAGTGTGACAAAATGCCCTAAATTTTCAAGTTTCGAGCGCCCCCACTCCCCCGCATATGGTCGGATCGGGAAACTGATTATTTCCAAGTTCGTTTGGTCGGGTCCCTGATATTCCTGCCAAGTTTCATTGTCCTAGCTCATCTAGAAGTACCCTAACTCAGAAAAAAGTAACAAAATGCCCTAAATTTTCAAGTTTCCAGCGCCCCGCACTCCCCCCCCCCCCCATATTGTCGGATCGGGAAACTGATTATTTCCAGGTTAGTTTGGTCGGGTACCTGATATGCCTGCCAAGTTTCATTGTCCTAGCACATCTGGAAGTACCCTAACTCGGATATGTGGGACAAAAAACTCGGACCGACCGACAGACCGACAGACGGAATTGTGATCGGTATATGGCACTTGAGCCAGAGGCTGCAAGTGCCATAAAAACTACAAAGGAACAATTACAAAGGAATTATCTGATCTGCTATGATTTTTCTTTTGAAAACATGATCTGTTACCAGCGAATGTGTGCTTATGTCCTGATCAACGGCACCAAGGACGAAGAAACGACTTTCCGTTTGAGCCATTGTTTAAAATATGTTTTGCCAGTCGTCTTGGGCTGAAGGAGTATTAGTCTATTCAAGGAGTTCACGGAAGCATTCTAGCACTTGTTTCACTTTGATCTATGCCGCCAGTTCCGAAACTCTGTAAGATCGTGAGACCATCTAGTGTCCCGATCCGTAAGTGCCCATATGGGCAAGATTATAACAGACCGAGCGAGAAAGTCAGAAAAAAGAAAAATGTTTACCTGGTATGTTAAACAGGGGCGTCACGACTGGAGGGGGAGGGGGGGAGGCCCCCCCCCAATGCTGCCGGCCAGTCGGTAAAAAAAAAATACGAAGTGGCGCGAAGCGCCGCGATTTTTCGTCAAAACAGTCGATTTTTTTTCATGAAAAAAGTCGTTTTTTCTGAAAAATGGTCGATTTTTCGTCAAAATAGTCGGTTTTTCCGAAAATCAGTCGATTTTTTTTTCAAAAATGTCATTTTTGTTGCTGAAAACAGTCGTTTTTTCTGTAGAAAAAGTCGGTAAAAATTACCAGCCAGTCGGTAAATGCCTCGTTCTCCCCCCCCAAGCATTTTGGCTAGTAACGCCTCTGATGTTAAAGAAGATGATATGATCATTTCTAGAAATGATATTATCATTTCTAGAAATTATATTTTCCCTATTTAAGGGGTCAGAAAACCAATTTTCAAAAATACCATAACTTTCGGCCTGAAATTAACGATTTTCTTGTTAGCACTTGTCGACAGTATTCAGCCTTCCTACTCTCCGACGCGGTGGCTGGGAGCAAAACGTTTGAAAACTGAACGCGCCGTGGTTAAAAAGTTGGAAAAGTGAGCAAATAAAAGAAGTTAAAACAGAAGATTCTCATTTCCTCATGTATTAAAGAGGTGTAAGCGGATACTGAAGATTCCGGCAAACTTTGCGTTGTGTGACGGGCTAAACTCGGCGTGGCCGAAAAAGCGCTAAAAATTCGTAGGTACAAAACCAAACAATGGAAAAAGGTGGGGATTTTAGAAACTTTTAATTCCACAAGGGAGCTAGATATTGACAAAAGGCATTGACAAAGGCAGAATAAGCAAGAGGGGTCCTTTAAGAAAAATAAAGAAAGTAAAATATATTGTATTATTTAGTTCTTTCGATGATTTGTTTTGAGATTCTTCCGTCATTTCAGCCAAATTTCAAGGAGAAATGGTGTGTTTGCTGAGCATCATTTAGTGCAAAATAAAGATGTATAAGTGACATTTTGCTTTTTTTGGATGTTCCAGGGGAAAATGCGAAAATACCCTACTTCAAATATATTTAGATAAGTAATAAATTATTTCGTCATTTTAATGAGCAAAATCAGTACACTTATTTGTTTATTCTTATAATAGTTTACAAGGAGACTCGACTTTTGATCTACCTGTGCTCGGAAAGTTTAACGGCCCAGTTGCCGTTATGGTTCTGTCAGGTTTGGTAGTGCAAGCTTTCTCGGCAGGTGGAAGGACGTGGTGAGTGACAGAACAATTTTATAGCATTTTTTTTAACTTCTATCCTTGTTTTGCACGTTGGAAGTCTGCTGGACAGACGCGTGTCTTGTTGAATACACTTTCACGGTTGTCACATACGTTATCCTGGTGTTATGGATTCTTATCATGGACAGAAAATATTTCCTGTAGCCATGAAGCAGATATACAAAAAGCTAAAGCGGTCGTTCCAATCTGTCGTCGTTCCAATCTCTTATCCTCGGCTCATCGAGAGTTTTGCACTACCTTTCATGAAAGCTTCTTTTTTTTCTGTTGGATAACTTACGTATTTAACTAACTCTGTGTGATGGATGCTGACGATGAGGCGAGGGAAGACAAACAGAGATTAATCCGATCTGAGTGCCGAACGGGTTTAATACAGGTTGGATCATCGACGTTAAGTTTTTGGGATCCCAAAACGTAAGTGACGGGATACTTATGATTTCGTAAAAGAAGAACGTTTTGGACCCATAATGTCCCTGTGACTTCGAACTTAAATTGCTCCCCGACCACGGCGACCAGGCGATGGTCAGTCCGCACTGGTGAGGTAAAACCAGAAATTGGTGAGCCCGAAAACGGGTTATAATACTAGGGACCTGTCACCAGTGAATACAAAAAGTTCTTGTTGAAAACTAAAGCTGCGAGCTCATATGGCACTTGATACGAGTAGGTGGACCGAGAAACGAGACCGTAGGTGAGAACGTCACAAAATAACCCCTTCAACCCCCCTAGGATCGGACCTAGAAATAGGATATCTAGTTTCACTCGAGTCTGAGCATTTCCGGCATCGCTTCGGACCATCTAGGGCGAATGACTTAGATCCACTCGTTTAATCTCTAGATGTGGCCATACTATTTCCGGTAACCCGCCCTCCAACTGCCCCTACCGCGGCCGAATCTGCTTTGGACACATCAATGGATCATCTAAAGCATCTTCTCTTACCATCCATCACTCGATTCTGAGTAGTTTTCTGAAATTCCGGTATACCTCCCCAACGTGCTCGGATCCATTCTGGACCCTAAAACATTTCATCTAGTGCACACGATCTCTCTACTTTCCAAGTTTCATTCAAATCATTCCACTAGTTTAACCCCTATCCGGCCACAAAATTTCCGGGACTCCCCCTCCAACTCCCCCCACTGTGGCCGAATACGTTGGGCACATAAACTTCACATCTCTAGCATGTCCTCTTCCCGTCCATCAAGTTTAACTCGAATTGGAGCATATCTGCAAATTTCCGGTTCCCGCTTCATCCTCCTCCTTCCGTTTTCGGATCCGGTTTGGACGCCAAATAACAAATCTAGACCGCATAAACTCGGTACTGTCCATCTTGCATCTCATTCGGCCCATCCGTTAGGTTTTGTGCATGTCACAAAGTTTCCGGACCCCCCCCCCCCCCCTCCAGCTCGCCCATCCATGGCCGCATGGGGTCCGGATACATGTTTTGCATATCTAGGTCACTAATATGCCTGCCAAGTTTCGTCGTCCTTAGCACATCTGGAAGTATCCTAACTCGCGATCACTGGAATTCCGGGAAACCCCTCCAGATCCCCCCCATAGAGCCCCGATATGATCCGGTTCTGTCAAGAACATATCTAATGCGTGTGCTTGTTCTTCCCACCAAATTCCATCCGGATCCCTCGACGCCAAGCGTTTCAAAAAAATTCCGGTGCGCCCTTCCACCCCCCCCCCCCACCGCCAAGTATAGGATCCGGTCCGAGCTTGACACGGAATATCTGAGACGATAGCTCTTTCTGCTTGCCAAGTTCAAATCCGATTGCCCGTTCAAAAGTAATAAATTTAACTAGTTTCTGGATTCCCAATCCCTCCACTCCCCCCACGATGTTTGGATCGACCAAACGACTATTCTCAAGTCGGTCTATTCGGGTACCTCACTGGGTTTCATCCTAGTATAGGGGAAGTACCAAACTCGCTGGATCACCTGAATTCCGGATCCCTCCCCCACAGTGCCCGAATCCGGTCCGGCTATGTCAGTGATCTATCTAGGACTTGTGCTTGTTCTTCCCACCAAGTTTCATCCGGTCCATCCACTCTAAGCGTCTCCCAAGATTTCCGGTCCTCCCTCCGGCTTCCGTTAAAGTCACCGGATCCGGTTCGGATTTGAAGTGGGTCGTCTGAGACACGAAGTATTTCCAAATATCAAAGTTTCATCAAGATCCGATCACCCGCTAAAAAGTTAGAAATACCTGGAGATTCCGGATTCCCTCTCCCTCCGCTCCCCCCACGATGGTCGGGTCGGGAAAGTGACTGTTTCCAAGTTAATCTTTTCGGGTCCCAGGCCTGCCTAGTTAATCGTCCTATCTTATGTGGAAGAACTAGCAAAACTCGGACCGACGGACCGATGGACGGACAGAAATTCATAAAAATAAATACCACCAGTGAGTACTCCGGTGTTAAAGAACGTAGCTAATATTTTGTACTATACTCTACTCCCCTCCGCATGCCACAATGAGAGAAACGTAAAAAACCGCAATAGTCTCGTGTTTGTTCTTGCCTGTTTGTCAGGCTGAATGGAATTCTATGTAATAAACAAATTCAAACATTAAAATCAATAGTTTTAAACGTTTCTTCGTCTGTCGCCATTGTCTGCTGTTTCTTGGCTGCTCGTTGCTCTTAATTTACTAGTCTCTTCGTATATTAGACAATGGCTCCGAACGGAAAACGATGTTCGTCAGCGATATTTCGGCCCTTCTTGGCAAGGGTCCTTGTCAGGCTGTTTTAGAAGAGACAACCTGTTGGACGACCTTGACGATAGGGCGGGTTTATTTCGCAACTTTAAGGACACTTCGTACTTCGATAGTAATTCATTCCATATCTTTCCATTCTACTTCCGTATTATATCCATCCACTCTCGTTCACGAGATTATTAACTTCGAAAGTGTATCCCATCTCCTTTATTAGCAGTAGACTGGTTATCCTTTTGCCGCGATTTCTTCTCTTTACGTGTCGTATTAGGCGCCCTAGCGTTGTTCCCGGGGAGCTGTCTCGTTCGAAAACCGGTCATGCACATTTTCCCAAGATTTTCATCCAAGGCAAGATGCTTGGAAAGAGGCTAAAAACAGCCGAAGCTGTGTGTAATTTAATGTAATCATAGCTTAGTTGTAAAGTGGTCAACTGTCTCAGAACATCAGAGCAGAAACACTGTGCAGTGCGAGGTGTCCTCTAAATGTTCGGGGCTTTCAAGTACAACCCTGGTGGAAGACATACTATAATTCTAGTAAGATAACTTTCACTGACAACCGGCACTCCACTAACAACCTTCATCGCCAAAAGACACAATATTATGATCATTTTTGAAGAACTGCTTATGCTGTTTATTGTAAATCAGTCCATTTCTGGGGTCAAGTGTCGTTTTCAAAGGCAGCAGATTGTCGACAGAAAAAGCTCAATCATTTTTCTCCTTTGTGAGGGTGGTACTGGTAGCACCAATCACAGGTGGCTAGTCAAGTCAATTAAAGCAAGCAAATGAAACCTAGTGAAAAACAGCATGCTTTCTTCATATGTCTACTCGACCGTTAGGTTGACTACGAGCAGCTTGAATCAGGTAACGGTGTAGTTTGCATTCATTCAGCCAAAGCTGATTGCGAATCATATGTTATGGCGCTAAATGGATAAGTAGGCTGAGATTTATTCTAGCTATATTTTCGGCCCTTGTAGGAAAGGGTCCTCGACAGGCTCAAGCCAGAAAAGCTAACCATTTCTTGAGGCAGTGGGGTAGGAATAGCCAATAAAATACATTGCTCATAACTTAGTTACTCTCAAGGCTCGTTGCAGAGGATAAAAAAGCTACCCTGTCTTCCTCTAACGATTTTCCTTCTGACGTAGCTGAGCTAGACTCTATATTAAGTGATTTTCCTTCTGACCACGTAATTAAACATCAAGATTTCCTTTTGGCCCGAAAAAAAATGAAGTTCAGTTATCGCCTGACCATGATGGGCTTTTTTCTGATCTTCTCAAGTTTGTATCCCCAACGTTCCTTTTTTTTTCAGAACTAAAAAATGAAGATCAAGCATAATAGGTCTATTGACATTAATTAATTTTATGTCCCACCTCCACTCCTCTCAGTGACGCAACTTTCTAACTCTTCTTGTTTTTTTTAATTTAATTTTAACGGTAAGTCGTGTTCCTTCATCTTTTAAAATTGGTTTGATTTCCCCTATCCTCAAAAATGGAATGAAGGATTTAAAATCCTGTGGTTCTTATCGGTCAATAACCAAGGATTGTATTATTAGTAAACTTTCTGAAATGTTTTTTAAAAATAAGTTTGAAAGCCTTGATGTCGGGTTGAACCAGGTTGGATTTAAAAGGGGTATGGGTTTCGATCATGGTTCACGCTACTTTTTCCACTTTAATCAATGATGCGCGAGTGTTGGGACAACCGCTGTATACTCTTCTGATTGACATAAAAGGTGCTTTAGACAACATTTCTCATGCGGCTGCTCTTCTATCCCTTGTGTACAATGGTATTCCCCGTTCTGCTGCGCGTGCCTGAAGGTCATGTACAATGGACCACGGATGTTCAAGTAGCAATTCGCTCCACGAAAATTATGTCTAATTTAATCTCAGTGGGAAAAGGCGTTAGACAACATGGAGTTTTATCACCATATATTTTTAATACATGTTTGGCAGACTGTCTTCGGTCGCTTAAGACTTCTTTAATACATTGTGCACGTGATTTAACGTTTTTAGATATTATTATTTTCAGTCGGTCAAAGGAAAAATTGATTGAAAATTTTAACATTCTAGTGTCTAAATTTGGAGTAGAAGGGTCTAATAATTAATTCTGAAAAGTATAATTATTTTGTGATTATTAGTTTGCCGACACTGAATTCCCCTTTCGGATGTGCTGGGGGGGGGGGGGATTGTTTTCAGCCCTGTTGAGAAAGTTATGTATCTTGGAATCCCTTATTCTTCTAATACCAGGGATTGGAAACTTATCCTTTTTCAACATGTGCAGGGTAAAATAAGAAGAACATTCGGTGCTGTTATTCGATTACGGGGGATGTATCGCAGAGATGTTCTTGGTTCTATTTATAAGGCTGTACCACTTCCTCACATTCTTTTTCCATGCACTTTCTTTTCTTCTTTCCTTTCTTCGGGACTTTCTGCGTTAAAAGTTACTTATTATAAATTCTCTACATTCCTTCTTGGTTTCCCTATTTCTACGAGTAGCTCTTTCCTAACTTCTAGTTTTAAAGTGAAGAATCCTTTGGAAACTTTAAATAATAAAATCCAATTTTTTAATAAAAAGACCATTCTTCTTCATCAAAACCTTTTTCTTTTTTGGGATCCCAAAACGTAGGTGGAGGGGTACCTATGACATCGCAAAAGTTGTCCGTCTGTCCGTCCGTATGGGAGCAAGATAACTCTCGAAGGGAGTGAGATATTTTGATGAAACTTGGTGTGAGGATTCTTCGGGTCAAGGGAAAGGTCGAATTCGTAGATGGGCACTTCAGCCCTACATTTAGGGGTGGGGGAGGGGGTTCAGATTAAGTGGCAAACTATTTTTAAACAGAAATTCGGCCTCATAACCCTATCCCAACGCAGACACGAAGCAGTCATAAGGTTCGGACACCAATGCCTTCTTCCACAACGACAGAGAAGTATCTTACCTGATTTGGTAGTGCCAAGAATTGACGATCCTGCGACAAGAAGCAAAGCTGTTCGGAAAGTTGTCCTGAAACAACCAGCACCGAATTCAAGCCAGCGTTACCTGTCATCATTCGCAGCCTATTTCGTCGAAATCCTTCAATTGCACATAGTGAATTGTCCTTAACTGTGCCTTAATTTGATTTTGACATTGCCAATGCTATCTTTATAATATTACGGCGCAGTGAACGGATTGATTAATTGATTGATAGTTGCACGTCTAAACTTCCCTTCAAGGACAACTCGCACTACTTATAGTATCTCAGCTAAGATGTTCTGAGCGAGTTGACTACCGTAAAACCAAGAATCTAAAACTTAGCTGGCTTACAGAAAATTACGCAAGGCTTCGGCTGTTTTAGCCTCTTATGTCCCTTGCCTAGGATGTCAAACTTGGCAAAATTTGCATAACCTTTCTCCGGTTCAGTAAGCTTCTCCGAACCAATGATCGGGAGCCTGATGCATCATAAAAAGAACAAACATGGCAAGCGTGATAATCAGTGTAATGCTAATAGAGGAGATAGGATACACTTATGGAATATAGAATCTCGGGAACGAGAATGGATGGAAATACTACTGAAGTAGAATGAATCCATCATATGCATCAGCCAATCCTGGGCCTCGCAACTAGCTATAAATTATTAACATAAGTACGACGTGTCTTTTCAGACTTAAAAACGGGGATCGACTAAAATTAGGAAGGGAAGGGAACGCGAGACAGGAAGGGCATCCTAAAACGAGGAAGGGAATACTAAAACGAGAAAGGAAGTCAAGGCTGCGAAAAAATGCAAAGCTTCACCCTTCCCTTCCTCTGTTTAGTATTCTTCGAGGGGTCGGCAACTTTTCAAACTCAAAGTTCTCCATCCCTTCCTCGTTTTAGTATCCTGACATGGGTAGGCATTAAGTTCAGTGAGGGGTCGGCAAGTATCAAAATTGTGATTCACCTTTACATTTCTAGTTCTGACGGTAGGCGACTAAAATCCTCCAAGTCCAGCGAGGGGTCGGCAACTCAGATATTTCAGGTCCACCATTTCCTTCCTCGTTTTAGTACTTTCATGGTACTAAAACGAGAAAGGAAATGGTGGACTTGAAATATCTTAGTTGCCGACCCCTCGCTGGACTCGGAGGATTTTAGTTGCCGAAGTTGCAAAGAAGAATAATTTCCGATTTCCTTCCTCGTTTTAGTGTTTTCAAGGTACTAAAACGAGGAAGGAAATGGTGGACTTGAAATATCTTAGTTGCCGCCCCTAGCTGGACTCGGAGGATTTTAGTCGCCTACCGTCAGAACAAGAAATGAAAAGGTGAATTACAATTTGTATAGTTCCCGACCCCTCACTAAACTTAATGCCTACCCATGTCAGAATACTAGAACGAGGAAGGAATGGTGAACTTTGAATTTGAAAAGTTGCCGACCCCTCAAAGAATACTAAACAGAGGAAGGGAACGGTGCGGCTTTCCAGTTTTGAATTCTGGCGACAGCCTTCCTCGTTTTAGTATGCCCTTCCTCGTTTTAGTATGCCCTTCCTGGTTTTAGTTGCATTCCTGCTTTTCTCGCGTTCCCTTCCCTTCCTGGTTTTAGTCGATCCTTTAAAAACGCCATTCCGTACTCCCTTCACACTGAGACCCATACGTTCGTTATGTCTCTTAAAAAGCTTAGGTAATTCTCCGTAATGTGAAACCTGTTTTTGAAATTCTGTTTAAAGTTTAACTGAAATGACAACTTATTTTTGTATCATGTATCTGAATACATTGCATTATTTAGATTGTGTGAAGGGATTTCTTTTTCACTATTTGCTCTAGTGATGATGTTGATGATGATTTTATTTATGACCCGTCAAAATAAACACAAGGCACAAAGACGGAGTAAGTAATAAGGAAAAAAGAGAAAAAGAAAGGAAAACACGAAATATCTACAGCCGTCCTCACAACACAAAATTGTACTATGAAGCGGAAAATTTGAATCTCACTACAAACGCGGCTTTTCAGTGGCCTGTGATTAGCTCGCGTAAGGTAGCTTACTGCGTGAACACTTATTTTTCGTAAACCGTTCTCTTCAACGTGATTATACGTGAATAGCTGAGCAACGAAGTAACTCATTTTCATGGGGTCTTTAAGTGAATAAGTGATTGGTAACTAGACTGTCCCGTTTCAGCCCTTTTCGATTAAGCTTTCAGTATCTCATACTCAGCCGAATGGTGAGCATGCTAAACTCAAATGCGAAGGGTCGCTGGTTCGAGTCTTGCAATCCCTTCTGTTCGGGTGGGGGGCGATGGTGTGACGTTTTCCTCGAATCCACCCAGCTTCAAAATGGGTACCTAGAGCAATCTAAGAAAAAGTACGGGAAGTGTCGAAGGATTTGCCCCAACCACGCATCCCACTCCCGGCTGAGGGCATGCGAAAGTGGAAACCGAAGAAACTTTAAGGTGGGCAAGAACGTCGCCGGAAAATAGTGCCAGTGGAATGCCCTTGTCAACAACTATAAACGACCTGTCATTGGTCAGTCAGCCCGAGATGGACCGATTCTATGCACGTGTCTCTCAAGCGGCAAATCAGGCGGCAGCTTAGATATTTTAGAGGACACCTGAACAATGAAACTATACTTGAACACACCATAGGAAATGCATTTACAGACATGGCCACGGAGAGCATTCTTCTCCTGAGCGTGACGTTTTCAAGATAGGGATGTTCGTTTCCGGAGGTTTGCACATGCAGACTCCAAGACAAAAAGCGCAATTCATTCAAATCTTGTACAGCGCTGGCCGGATCGTATCGGAATTTCTTTTAGATATACGTTTGGGCTTAACTGGTTAAAAAATATTCCAGAAGAAGGGTCGATTGGAGACATTTGTTCATTTCTCGAATTGTTCGGTACTGAAATAAGGACAGATGCAAAATGAAGCAAAAGTCATAGCTTGGAAACACTATTTCGTATTTGGATTGGGTTTTCTGCAGGCAATGTTAACGGAAGTCATACAGATAGGGATGATACTTGGCACTCTTCATTCAGGTGTCCTTTAAGTGAGAAGCTGGTGTGGGTCAGAGGGGATGAAAGAGGCATGGAAAGCTAGAAGGAAAACAACTTAAAGAGCATACTTTTATTTATTATTGACTTACTTTAAGCTCATCCATAGCACAAAGTATTTACGGCAAGGGGTGTTTAAGGCAAACAGGGAGAGAGGTATTTTAAAGCTTTATGGTTGTTTTTATGTGTAGTTTATTTTGGATTTAACCTACAGATATGGCTGCTTGAGTATTTTAAAATTTTTAATTAAATGAAGATAAATTTAATTGATTGAATTGAATGGAAAAGTTTTTAATATTGGGTAGGATATGATGAAAAAAGGTTTGTATACGATATAACTGTAAAAAGTTTCTCCGAATAAGGATGCAGTATTTGCTACTGGGATTAATTTTATCTCTATTGGGATAAAATCAATCCGAATTAGGGATAATCTTATCTCAATAAAGAGAAGAGTAATCCCAGTAGCAAATACTGCAAGATTTTTTTTTACAGTGTAGGTTAGTACCATTAGAGAAAAAAGTAAAAGTATTTTAGATTAGATGAGAATGTTTAATGGGAAAATGAAAAGTTTGAAAATAGAAGGTATTTTTCTTTTTGACTAGAGTACAGAAAGTAAAAAAATAAAGCTTTTATCTTATGATGAAAGTGTAAGTGACGTTAAAGCAGGGTAAACTGTTAGGTAATTTTGGTATTAACGTCACTGAGTTGAAGGTGGAGACGTAGCCACTGCTTTAGTTCAATATAAAACAGGAGAAAATGGAAAAAGAAGCTACTCGGGAATTATAAAAAAAAGGCAAGCAAGGGGTGGGGCAAAAGCTTAGTATATTGCTGGAGGCACTTGAAACTAGCTGGTCGACGTCAAGGCGTTGCATTTGTTAACTTTACTTGACGTTGTTAGTAGCACAGCTACTTTTAAGGGAGAGGTTGAGTGAGAGTTTTATTGTAGGGCGACCATCAGGATATCACTTGAGACATGGAAAGCAAAAAGATGTCGTTCGTGTCATATGTTCTTTAAATTTATTTATGAGTAGAAAGAGGAAACACGTTGTAGAACCGGTGAGAAGTTTCTACGTGTGATTCCAGTGTCCGCAAGTGAACAAATAGGCAAGCCTTTTCATACCGAGGTGAAGTACTTCTTGGATACCTCAGTGTACTTAGCAAAGAGCTCAACTGATTGCACTACGACTTCGCGGAGTTTCGTCTGGTTCAGACTTCCACATGTTAAGAAGTAGGGTTCAATCACAGCCAGAATATCATCGGAGATTGTCTTAAACATCCCTTTCGCTTCTGATGAACCAAAGGCTATCAGTTTCTGGAATTTACGGATAAAAAAATCGGAATTTTCCGTTAAGTTTTCCTTCTTCTTTTCAAACCCTAACACCCTATTTAGACTCTCGTATACTTCCGAGCCTTTGGTGTAGGGGTTGATAGTTTCACCAGCGTTGCCGAGGGCTGATATGTATTGCATGAGGGTGAGGACACCTGTTAACATCTCGTCCGAGAATCCGGCTTGGGTTAAGTCGGAAAAGAGCGTCTCGTTGCTACCCAAGAGTTGCAGAGAGCTGATGGTTTCCATAGTAAGGTTTCGGGACTCTTCATCAAAACACATAGCTTCAAGTCGTTCGCTCATTTCGTTGACTGCTGTGTCGACAACCGTGCTGTCTCTCCTTCGTAGCTTTGCTGACCATAGAAATTGGGCTAGGGAGAAACCAAGCTCCCAACGGGCAAACTGGTGAGCGAGGTCGATGCCCACCAAGTTCTCGTCTGGCTCGTAAAGGACATTGTCCCAGGGAATATTCGAATCGGACGCCACCTTGGAAAAACCGATGAACAAGCTGCTTTTAATGGCGTCAATCCACTGTTCCTTTGTTGCTTTGCTTTCTTTCGTACGTCCTTCCGTGTCCCTGAACGTAACGCTCTGGATTAGGACAAGGGGTTCGAACTTGCCGCTTTCAATGCGGTCTTTCGTCGTTTCGTAATCATCGGCGTCTTGTAAGGTTTTCACTATTTCTTCTGCAAGGACGGTGGCACCGAAGGTTTCGTTCTTCTCCACCATTTTAAGTAGGAGAAGCTGAGCTGCTTCGCTGTACTGACGCATTCCGATGATCTGTCGTAGTATTTGCTGGTCTCGAGTTAGGCTCTGAGCTAAACCTGGAATAAAGGAAAAAAGTAGGATAGCAAAAGAAAATGTTAATAAAATAATATTAAACAAATAGTTTAGAGTTGAAATATAATTGAGGTCGAAGGATCCAAGGGAGCTTAAAAATAGAAAATAAATAATCTAATATTTTAAAGGACCCCTCTCACTATTTACTCTTCAACTTAGAATATTTTAAAATATTTGAATACTTTAAAACTAGGCTGTGCTTTCAACAAATAACCCACGGTTTTTGCTGTTTTAAGCCTTTTCCAAGACCCGTTGACTTGTAGCGAAAAAAGGGAAACAATTTACATAACCGGTTTTTCTGATGGAAAAACTTTTCGCAGACAACCGTCGACAGCGTGATACACATCGAAGTTAGCAAAACACGGCAAGTGAGAAAGTCAGCGTAGTTTTGCTAGAGGGGTTAGAATGTACCGTACGAAATTGTGGTCTCCGGGTTTAGAAATGTTTGGAGTGATTATGGAAGTAGGTTGCATTAGTATTATGGGTAAGACAGGTCCTTTAAGAATATAAAGTAAAATAAATATACAATAACGATTTAAATATTCCTTGAGCCCAAGCTGCTTTGAAACATATATTCAAATAATGGATAAAACGGATATGTCAGCTTCGATGCTTTGGAAGCGATATTTCGGCCCTTCTTCGCAAGGGTCCTCGTCAGGCTGTCAATCTTCAGGGTCAGCTTTGGGGAAGTAAACAAACCTGCAATCAAAATGTTGACCCTGAAGATTGACAGCCTGGCGAGGACCCTTGCCAAGAAGGGCCGAAATATCGCTGCCAAAGCATCGTAGCTGACATCCGTTTTATGCATTATTTGAATATAATAACGATGTAAAGTGTAAGGTCATGTACGTGCTTCTGATTTTTAATTGTTATTATTATTAAGAAAGTTGGCGTTAATCTTTTAGTTTTTCGCCATAACTTCCGGTATGCAACGAAAGTAAGGGATACCTGTGACATCGTAAATTAGTATCAGCCGTTAGTCTGTGACCACCATGACTTCCGAACGGACTGAGACATTCTGCGTCTGGTCAAGAGAAATGCCAATTTTGTTGATATGAATTTTATCTCAACATTCACAGGTGGGGATTCGCTTACGAACTGAGAGTCGACAAAAGGTTATCCAATCAAATTGACACATAAAGGGGTAAGAGCACGCGCGGAATAGGAAATGTATATTAGTTCATGCCTTGCGTGGACAATCTGGCCAGAATCCTACATAGAACAAACAGAACAAGGTACCAATCTCACGAAATATCTGGTTAGGGGGTCCGCATTAGCTAAGATGAAACGACATGCTCAGTCTACGTATGTTATTTGTCTACTGATCGGACCGAAATCGTCAGTCACTGCTTCTACCCCTTCTTGACAGGCTGGTTTGATTCGAAACTATCTGGACAAATCATCTTGTAACTAGCGTATCCTATGCATCTAATGAGAAAGAGTGGCTGTACGGCGGTGATGTCTTGGCAGTGTTAAAGGACGCGTCGTACTCATAATAGTAATACTCTTGATGACTATCTTTCCCTGCCGATGCAGAATCTCCGGGTACCTGCAGAAGAAAGGACGAAACGATGTCACAGCTGCTCCGAAAGATCGCCGTGATTGTTTGACACAGGATTTGAGTCGTTGAGTCTGAGTCGTTACGGACACGTTTACTCCTTCTTCCTGAGGATCACTGGCGTGTTTTGGACTTAGTCATATAGAGTATTTATTCTACTTCAGTAGTATTTCCATCCATTCTCGTCCCCGAGATGCTACACTTCATAAGTGTATCCTGTCTCCTCTATTGGCAGTAGACTGATTATCGCGGTTGCCACGTTTGTTCTCTGTACGTTATCCGTCCGAAGACCGGTTCTGCAAATTTTGCCAAGTTTGTCAGCCAAGGCTACGGGTGTGGAAACAGGTTAAGAACAGACGAAGCCTGTATAAAGTAGTCAACAGAACACTGTGTAGTGCGAGGATCCTTTAAAGGCAAACCATTGGATCTTGATTCTAAATAGATGGATGAAGGAACGATGCTCATCTTAGCGATATCTGCAGTACGAGAATTGCGATACTCAGGGGTGGCTGGAACCACTTAGGCCAGGGGGGTGAGACCCCTCATTTCAGCGACTTTTGAATTATAAAATACGACTCGCTCGTACCGACAAAAATTAACCGTTGCCGTTCGCGGCAGCGGCGCACATTCCCCGCCAACAAGTAATAGAACCGGTGTAAAACTAACTGCAATACATCAGCTGATCTTATTCTTGCAAAATTTATATATACATAAATTCACAACCTCAGCTTTTCATTTCAGTTTTGCCTAAGCGCGTGCACAGGACAAATTGAAGCAAGCGTCGCAGGCGATTTTTTTTAAATATTCCTTTTTCTGGCAAGATTGTACTACTTACCTACAAATTCTAGGCTTGAATGTGTTTCAAATCTCAAAATTCCAAGCCAAATCGCCAAATAAATGATACACCGTTCTTCAAAATAGAGAATACTTCGAAGAGACAAATTGCGAAACGCCGAGGAGCAGAGCGTCTTTTAGCGATCCCAACGAAAAGTAATGAATAGTATGAAATCACAAATCTGTCCGTCGAAAAAAGTGACAAAATAGTGGCCATCGAAAATAAAGTAGACACAACGTTTCAATTTCAATTTCAATTTATTTCTGAAACGGGAAGCGGACAAGCCGAATATTCGTTTGGTCGTCAATAAACATATATATACAATTTACAGTCAACTTACTTTTAAAATAAAAGTAATCGTCCAATATATTCAATAAAAAGAGTTAAGCTCAGGTACACAATTACTTACTAGCACTGGCGTAAGTAGATTTGTTCCGAATTTATAGCAAAAATAAGTAATTACTCAGAAACAAAACGAGAAAAAAAGGTTTGCCGTTGCATTAAAAAAAAAAAATAATCCAGATTTACGGCCGTAACAAACTTTTGATCTTCGCCCGACAGGAGCTAGTTTAGTTTAGTTTTTACGTTTCTACGTTACGTTTTTTCGGGTGTAGTTTCGCTGTAGTTTTGGCGTACTTTTATTTAATTATGAAAGTGTCGTGTACTGTTTTGTTTTTCCATTCGATACACTGTGCTAACATAACTAACACAAATATATGTCAAACTACAGTGAAACTGTACGTCCGAAAAGCCGCAACTCTAACTGGTTTGCAGAATTTGATTTCTTATGTGTAAAAAGAAAACCAGATTCATTGACAAAATAAACTTTCGGCTTTCGCCCGACAGAAACACTATATCTTTCCCTAATGCAGCATATTAAAGCAAATCTGAAATGTTTCTATCTGCCTCAAATTAGGTCCGAGTCTCAATTTTCATATGATAGACTGTGGAATTTTATGAAGGCTTTTCAGATGTGCTTAACACTAGCACAAAAGCCAAAAATCTACCTCCCGACTTGAATGAGCTATTCCAGCGTTTGCAGAATGTCTTGGGAAACGAATTTCGGGTGTATCTTAAAATTTTCGTTGCCCTTGTCAAGCGGTGCACCCACCTCAACCTCGCTTTGTAATCGACATTTTTCCATTGTCCTGGGTACACTTTTTTCGTGGGTCTTTCCACTTGTAGTCAAAGTATGGCCCCTAATCCATGCTCATAACCTTTTCTCTCGCTTTTGGTCTATATGGTTTACTCATGTTATCCGGAAGACATTAACAACTAACCTATTGTAATTTTGACAGGCTAAAATCTGAAAGAGCTATGTGAGACAGATACAAATCACATTGGATTAAAACAGGTTTTAAAAAAGACGAACTGCTGCCATCATGAGCCGTGTCTCCGACCTAACGGGGTTATGAAACCTGGTTTAAACGACTCCGCTTTCCCTTGACAGGGACGGGTTTACGACTGAAGCTGGGTAGTGCCAAAATTAACACTTATTTTAAAATGACTCAGATTGTCTTCGACTAAAATGAGTGTCCGGGGACCTCGGCGAGGCCAAAATAAACGAGTGATATAACTTAGCAAAAGGAAGGGGGTGAATCCCCCCCTCTCTCTTCGGGCCACCCCTGGCTATACAGTAACACACCCTCGTCCTTAGATGGTGTTCGGAGGGCGCTCTCTCTAGATGGCGTTGTGAGCTCTGGGAGTGTTTAGTTTAGACAAATTCTCTTTTGGTTCTCTTACAGTCCCACAGAGTCACTGCTTTGCGGAGCATTTTATTAAAAGGAAACTTACTCGGTTTTGGCAACACGTCTTCTGAACTTTTCTCCCCCGTTTGGTCTGTTCCAGCTCCCCTAGAGAAAATAATAAATTTAAGGATTGCGCTTCTTCACATTCCAAGACTCTTCCGGTGTTTCGTATAATTGATTTTTTCCAAAACCAAGGCGCAATTTGAATGTGACGGTAATTTTTTTATTTTTATTTATTTATTTGTGACCCGCTTTTTGGATAACAGCGAAGTATGAGTAAAATACTAGTTTAATTTAATAATAATAATAATAATAATAGTAGTTTCGCGTGTACAGTCACTTTTACCTAACGCATGCGATTCGACAAGCCTTGTTAGCTATTCGGCGAATAGATTCGGCTTTCAATAATATTTTCAGCATTGTCATCACTCAGAAAAAGAAATACACGTGGCAACGTATTTTTCCAAATGAACGTATTTGAATGTGGCGGGTTCTTTGGAAAGAATGGAGCCGTCATTTAGGATGTCAATTAATCAATATTTTAGTTCAATAACACATTCTTTCGTATTGTATCGCTTTTCTTTTCAGCGGATCGCTTTTATTTTCAGCGGATGGCCTCATGACGTCATTGTTTTAAAGCGTAATGGTTTACAGATCTCCGAATCTCACCGCGACCTTTCGACAAGTAAACATCTACGTGGAGTACCCGTGTTTCTCTCCTGTCTTAATACCAATTTACGATTCCTCCAGGGTAGAAAGTAGCTTCTCCTTTATTGGAGCATCAATTTACTTACAAAAAAATCTTCCATCATCAATTTCCTTTAATGGTGTTGGCCCTGACATGATTGTAAAATGTTTGGTCCGAACCTGTTCTGTTACGAGAGTTGAAGGACACGTCGTACTTATGATAGTAATTCATCCTATTCAGGATCCTTCACTTCATAAGTGTATCCTATCTTCTCTATTAGCAATACACTGATTCTCACGCTTGCCACGATTTATTCTCTTTACATGACGTACTAGGCGCCCAATCGTTCGAAAACCGTTTATGCACATTTTGCCAGGATTTTTATCCAAGGCTAAAAGGTAAAGTAAAAGGCTCCGGACTCCGGAGGCTAAGAAAAGACGAAGCCGTGTGAAATTTGCTGTTAGCATAGCTGAGTTGTAAAGTGGTCAACTACCTCAAAGCATCTGAGCAGAAATGAAGTGCGAGGTGTCCTTTAACAAATTTGAGAAGCGTATTAAGCATCAATACGAATAATCAGTTGATGGGGTTGCAGCGAAAGAAATATACCGATTCGACCGTGGGCTCTTGGCTAGTCTTCTCAAGACGTTGATTACTAGTACAGTTCCATGATTCTTCTAGGACCGATAGTGGATTATTATGGAGACTGTCTTAGCCCATTTTCCTAAAACCTGTAATTTATGTTGTTTGTAGGATACCTGATTGAAAAGTCTCCTTTTTTGCTGCTATAATTAAAGTGGCTTTCAAATTATAAAATAAAGATGAAATAGAGAAAAATAGCTAACAGAAATTTGTTAATTAGTGTAAGTGACGGTTAGTAAGAAATTGTACCGCTTTAAGGAAGACATTTTAACGTTTAACGTTTCTGATTGGTGGTGGAGACGTAGCTACTCGCATTGATTCACGTCGTTGTGAAGGAGAAGAAAAAGAAAGCTGCGCGAGCGTAAAAAAAGCCTGTCCTACGGTCCTGTAACGTTCCTGGCATTCAACCAGCAGAGGATCTGTTCTGACAACGCCTTCAGCCTGCCCTAGAACCGTGCAACTATACTGGTAATAACCTACTTCCATCTACGCTGGACATGAAGCATTTATTTAACAATAAATAAGAATAAATTAAAATGAGAGGTAAATATCAAATAAGGTCATCAGTTTCCAGCATTCGACAGAACTCCCTTCAGTATACTAGAAAGGAGGTTGAAAGCAGTGTAAAGCACGCTGGAGGCAACGGCAGTACTGACATCCTCATTCGGTCCGTCATCAGTTTTCCTGTCACCATTTAAAAAATGAGCAACAAGTCCATGCTTAATTTTTTCAAGGATCATGCCAACAAGTGGATTGTTCTGTCGTGCCATTTCGTTATCACCTTCGATCATTTTCTTGACGACGTAGCCAACGAGGCTTCTTTCATTTGAGTGCATCTTCTCAGTGAAGAAATTCTCGACTTTGTCGATGACGATCTTTGCCATGTTTAGGGCCTCTTCGTTCTCTTCAAGGCTTTTGAGGGATTGGAGCCAAATACTCTCTCGTTTTCCTCTGTTCTTGATGATGCTGTTCTTGCTCTCGAATATTGGGTCGTACAGTTGGGCTAGGACTTCATCCAAGATCTGGTCCGGAAAAGTTGGTGCTGGTTCGGTGTTGTCAACAGCTCTTTCTGGGAAACTATTTAGGTCAACGGCTGGACGTTTCTCTTCTGGTATGACGGGTAGGAGCTCGTCGTTTGACCTCTTCGTGAGGCTGTTGTCGTTTATGAAGCTGAGTCGAAGATATTCTCGTGCAAAGTTGTCGATGGAAGGTTTGTCGAAGATGCTGTCAAGCCGTCCCCACAGAGAGCTAAGAATGCTGAAAAAGATCAGCTGGTAAAGTTTCAAGTACGTTAGGGGCCGAGAAGTTTTTATGACACGTTTAAAGGACCCCTCGCACTGTTTACTTTTCTTGTTAGAATCTTTTGTAATAGTTAAAAATTTTAAAACTAGGTTCTGCTTATAACAGATTATCGACGAATTTGCTATTTTAAGCTCGCTGACTTTTACGAAAAACACGGAAAGATTTTCATAAACGACTGACGAATGAGCTTCTCGCAACAGTCGTCAGGTATAGCATTATAATTTCTTTACCTCTCTTGTTTGTGTTCCTTTTTGTACTCCATCTTTACTATGCTGGTATTACGATGGGTAGATACAAACAAATAAGTGATAATTAATAATAAAAATAAAATAAGTAAGTGCTATAGATAGGTAATACGGGTCCTTTAAGCCTTGCGTTCAGTTTCTCGCACGCCGTTCTTGTAAACTTTCGGAACTATCATTTCTGGTTCATGTTATTAGCAGTACAGAAGGAGATGAGTTGTTGATTCGGTGCCATATCGAAGGTTGGGTTTTGGCTACCTTGCTTACTCGTTTTTGTTATTGTTGCCGCGGTATACTTACCATGCAGGCTTCGTTGCTGCATTTTTAGTCTCCTTTTCCAAATCTGAAAAAAATCCCTGCTACCCTGACGTTTTGTCCTGGAGCGTTAATCACTTCCGCTATGATGCCATGACTCGAATCCAGAATCTCTGTTCGTCGCTGTGATCTCTCTCATAAAATCACAGAAAATTAGGATCGCAACAAGTAACGTTTATTAATCAGATCACTTTCAAAGATACACAGATAGATACACATATTGACAACAGTATTTACATAAATCACATAGGCCGTCCAAGTTATATTTTACTTGTAAATATCTTGCAACTCATTTATCCTGCCGAGAACCCGGGACAACGAACTTATACTCTGAAAAGAGGCGTCATCGATCGCCTGTCTCCGCCTCCTACCCCCCATGGCCATAATCGGGACCAGCGCTGCCATTGTATAGATGGCAGCACTAATTAGGAAAACAGCTAGAGGCCATCCGAAGCTGAAGAAACCGAATGAACCAGAACTACTCGTGCTTGAAGAGCTTGAGCTTGAAGACGAGCTCGAAGAACCAGCGAAGGCGTTCACGAAGTTCTGCGTTGGATTGTTAAGGCTGATAGATTTTGTGTTGTCATTCACTATAGCGACAGCTGTTTGGGCAGGTATTGCTTGGGCCAAAGAAGGCACAGCTTCAATAACAATAGCATCGTCTTCAGCCAAGACTGGCTCGAGTGCTACTGCACCAGCGCTGTCGGCGATCAGACTTGATTCGTTCAACCCTAGGATGGACGTACTACCTTCTTCGGTCGCATCGAGGTCATTAATGTACTCGTACTGATCTGTTATTTCTCCAGACAAATCCAGAATACTCTCGACTTTGAGCGTAGTAATTCTTGTCCCTGCTGTAGTTGGGATTCTGACGGGTCTTGGTGTCGAGAGCCCTGTCATGTGCGCTGTAGCTCCGGTGATGTTTCGATATACCAAAACGGGTGGGTTTTCTAAAAATTGTTCTTTAATGGTATCCGTTGAGAACGTTGTCGTTGGGGAAATCAGGCTATCCTTTAGAACTGGTAATGGTTGTGTCGCTGTGGGACTTTCCGCTTTCTCCACAGTTGTCACCAAAGTCTCTGCAATTGCCGATAGAAGATTGGTATTTATCTTGGTGCTGTTGGGATTCTGTATAGACGTCTTAACAGCCTTCAGTCCTTCAGTTACGGCTGCAGATGCAATCGACACGGGAAAATTATTGATAAAGAATTTGTTTGGCTTAGGCGTGGTTGTTATCTCAGTGCTGGGCTTACTATTTACAGAGCTAGCCTGTGGAAGGTCTGACACTTTATTGAAAACATCTTGACTCGGAGGTTCATATGTCCAGTCTCCGTTTTGATCATAGTACTCGTATTCCTTCCAGTTGGCATCATATTCATCTTCTGTATCCCATAGGGCTTCTCCGTCTTCTTCTTGTTGACTCAACGGGGACGACAATGCCGTCACGGGTTTCTTGGTCTTTACGGACTGCTTGATTTTATTGAACAGTTCCAATGTTTCCATGTTACTCAATGGCCTTTGAGGGAGGGGGGAGCTAGGAATTTCCAAAGGAAACGGAGAGGTGGTAACTGTTAGCTCCGAAGGTACTTCCGACGACTTGAAATCATCGATCGTCAGTATTGGTCTTGGTACCTGTACGTTTTGAAAGGTCTGGACTTTTTGTGGGCGAGCATACGGCTTATTTCTTATATAAGAAGGAACTTCGGCAGGGTTAATGAAGAAAGCAGGGTTTATGGGGTATCGGGTTGATCTTGTTGCTAGCTGTGTTGGGGGTGTGGTTGGGGACAGACTTGTAGGTTCGCTTAGGTTGAAATTACCCTTGTTAAAAAGAAGTTGAGTAAGAAATTCTTTAGTGTTGTCGGATGATGTCTTCATTTCTGTCGTCGCACTATTCTTCCCGTTCACTATCCTGGATAAGAGGTCTTGTAGCTGGTCTTCGGTAAAGTTAGATGGAGGTACAAACGGTTTCACTTTAAAGTAAGTTATAGGAATTTCGGACCCTGCGCCTTTAATTCTTTGTTGAGTTACACTCTGACTAACTGGTACCTTGCTGGATGTACCTTTGTTTGGCGAATCTATGTCGGTAATCAGGATGGCCGAGTCAATTTTCTGTCCAGCAACGCCAGTACTGGAACTACCGAAGTTTGGTTTGTTAAGTACAAATACTTCATCTTTGAGCGACTTGGTTCCATCAAGGAATTTATTGTAAGTTTTCTGAACGAAGTCGGCAACGATGTCGAAGTCGCCTTTCTGTGAAACTGGCAAGACATGAAAAGAAGACTCAGGATTATTTTTCTGAGGGACCCTACTCTGAGCGTCAGGAAGCTGCTGAGAATATGACAATGGTCTTTTCTTCACTACTTTAAAGTCGTCATAATAAGAGTAGCTGATGGAGTCGAGAGATTTCTTCAAACTGTAGATGAGCTGCTGTAAAACATCTTTCTTCACTTCTTCTTCTGGTGTTCTAGATCCAGCTGTGTTAACAATTATGGGTGGCTTGGTACGACGAGTGCTTAGCCATTTTTGCATCGGTCGCTCCTGTCGATCATTGATTTGTTGCAGAATGTTTTCCAGGGCTTCTTTGGAAAGTGTTCCGGGTGAAGATCCCAAGTCCCTCTTTCTTCTTTTGCCTGCTGCAGCGGCTAAGATTGGTACCAGTGCTGGCCAGGTCAAGGCCGCAGCGATAGCAGCGGAAGGTACTGCACTAAGTCCAAATGCTTTCAGGGCATTTCGCCACCGAGGTTTCAACTCAGGAAGTTCGATACCAACTTGGATGGCGTTCTTGACTTTATCTTGGGGTTTCGTGGTGGCGTTCTTGACTTTATCTAGGGGTTTCGTGGTCTTCTTCAGATTAACGGTCGGTTCTGAGAGTTTGTTTTCATTATCTGCGGCCTCTGCGAGAGAAGGAATGAAACCGTCGTATTCTTCTGCGTCGATCGCCCCGTTATCGTGGATGATTATCACAGTTATCTCGTGCTTTTTTGGCCCGCTGTAGTGGATGCCCTCTTCTTTAAGTTCATCTTCGATGTCTTCCTCGGAAGGGTCTTCGCCGTCCTTCGAAAATTCGCTCGATTGGTCAGCTTTGGATAAGTTAAGCATTGATGCGTCGGCTGAAGAAGTGGGGGCATCTTGTACTGTGCTTAGCAGCAGAATTTGTTTATCAGTGTGTAGCTCGGCAGGCCTTTCTTCTTCTTCGTTCTGTAGCTTGCTAATTTGTTCTGTGTTGATCGTTTTCGATGGGAGTGAGTGTTGAGGATAAATAGTGGTAGTGAAATTGCCTGTATCAGTTTGTGACTTAGAACCATTATCTTTGTCTGTCGAACTTGAGCCTACCAGCTTATTATCCGCGCCACGTATGTCGTTGGTTTTATATCCTGCATACTCGGTCAGTAATCTTTGATCTTCTCCAGTACGTATTCCGAGACCGTTGTCAACTTCCAGCAGTTGGTTGTGCATTTCTGTTTTGACTGACCTTTTTATCGCATGATTATCCTTCTTTTCGCATTTTGCTTCTACTAATGCGCCAGCAAGCTCTTCTACTAAGCTTACGCAGCCGTCTTTGATGGCCTTTAAGTCATCAGCCAGAACCAAGAGATTGTTGTTGCAGTGTTGTTCCTTCAAGCTCTCAACAAAGCTTTTAAGCCATCGTACCTTGTAAATTGAGATTTCTTCAGCTTCGGTGGCATTGCTGCTATCAATAAGCATTCTTTCCGACAGTGCATGTTTGATGATGTCTACCTGCTTTGTGTTATCGAAGTCATGAAATAAAAAAATCATATCCCTCAGCCATGGAGATCCTACTGACATAAGAGTTTCACTTAATCTTTTATCCTGTCCCGACAAAATATTCCTAAACCTCTTACCACCCCCGTCGTTAATGATATTAGCTTTAGAAGTGTTAGAATGGATCATCAGAATACCCAAGCCCTGATTCGTCCCACAGGGCTTTTGACCATTATACCTCTTTATGCCGTTTCTTGACGTTGGCTTTGGTTCTATGGCCACAACGCCGTCAAACCTGCGAATGTCCTGCGCCAATGGTGTCTCAACGCTTTTGTCACCTGAAAAAAAAAGGCTTAGTGAGTACTTTTGTCAGTGTTTGAGGGTGTTAAACGAATGTCATCTGAAATTTTTCAGATATAGCTAGAAACATCAGCTGACCCTTTAAACATATATTAAAGGTTAACTCCAGACATCGAGGATGATATCGGAAAATAACACCGAGACGGTCATTGAAAATAACCTATCCAAGCCGAAGGTGAGGTAGGTTATGAAAATATCTACCGAGCCGAAGGCGAGATTGATATTTTGAAATGGCCGTCTATGTCGTTATTCTGATATGACCGAGATGAAGGTATGTTAACTATTATAACTTATTCGAACAGAATACTTTATAGGTACGACTTATTCTTCTTTTGTTTTACTTTTCTGCTAATGGGGTAGGGAATTCTGTTTAGTAGAGTGGATACCGAAGCTTAGTGTATACCCCCTGTTGGGACCCAAGCACCTACCAATACAATCTTTTACTTTTTTAGCGATTCAGATGCCATCTAGCGGTCGTGAAAGCCTACTATAGATCTACTAAAATGACAACTCTATGGGTCGTGGAAGTGAAAACTAAACAATAACAAAACCACGCGTTGGCTCTTGAGAAACCAGAAAAATTCGAGATCAGACAGTGATCAATGCTGAATAACTAGCTTTTAAGTAAGTAAGTAAGTAATTTATTTATGACTCGCCATTTTGAAAAGGTGGAGTAAATGAAGAAAATAAAGAAAAGAAACAAAACACATAAACACACAGAAAAAGACACTTAATTTTCAGTCTTCTGTCAGGAAGCAGTGGACGACGTCGTGCGCTGGTTGGGCCCTGTTCTCCATGATTTTTGAAAGCGATGAGGTGTTATGGAGACATCCCATAGCACTTTGCTCTGCAATAGTCCTCCTAGTTATTCCCTCCCTCTATCGCCTACTTTTCTATATATCTCTTCGGTTTTCATCACCATCATTAATTTCCCGACATCGTGACAATAGGTCACTCGGTCTTTATCCGCTAGCTCCAATTAGCTGCTGGCTAATCCGAGATCAGGCTTTGATCCATTTCATTCGAAAGTATTTTGGCTACGGAATGAGTCGTAGCCAAAACAGTTCTCTTTGATCTGTAGTCCGCGCAGGACCTGTCTGTTATTTTAGTATTTATGGTAAGGACCTGTTTATATATTTAGTTAGGGACCCATTAGTGCTGTATTATTTATGTCTACTCTTGTACATGATTTGCCGTACGAGTAAACTGATATACGTTATGGTTCGTCTCGGCTAGTAGGCCTAGGGCTTGACTGGATATGTGAATTCCAGCTTCGCTAGGATGTGTGAACCAGCTTGATTAGGGATTTCTGGATTGACTGCGGCTGAGCTATAGAATTCCCTGAGACTTTCCCTTGTCTCTTTTGTCCGGTTTCCTGACTGGTCCTGGGGCTAGTGGGCACCTACGGTGTCAGAATGTCTTCAGCCCACACCCCAGGAACCATTAACTTCATTAAACCTCGCCTCCACTCGTCCATCCTCACAACAGAGGAAACATCCAAAAGGGTAACACTTGCATCTTGAATTTTGAATTTCTCCGTCAATGTTTGGTTATGACACAATTTCGACAAGTGGAGCAGGTGCTTTGCATATTTAAAATAACATGATCTCATCCTTTTAATCTCCTTCTTTCGCAGAACATGAGTGACGCCAGAACGAAAGAGTATAGAAGGAGCGCAGAAGGTGCTGTACTAATTTCCCAAAGCTTTACGATTATAGCGCTCCCGGTTGGGGACGATGCGCCCATAGCCGCTACGGATTGATTTATAAACTTCTTGAAAAACCGAAGAGCAAAATTTTGACAATGAAGATTTGAATGTTATGCCGAGCCACCGTAGAGAGTCGGTTGATTTGACGATGAAAAATTCTTTTGGAATTTTTTTTGGAAAGCAAGGATGTTGTTTCAGTTGATAAGCTGTATTTTCAGTGGAATCTCATTGTGAAAAGGTATGACCTAGGGCATAGGCTGGTTGTCTAAGAGAGCAAGATGTTCTGTCATTTTCTCAATGCTGAATAACTAGCTTTTGAAAAGCAAGGGATAGTAGGATGTTGTTTCAGTTGACAAGCTGCATTTTAAGTGGAGATCTGACTGGATAAATATTCCTTCAGCCCACAACGAACTTGTGCGAACACAATTTCGTTTTTCCAACTTGAGCGGTTTTTGAGCCTGAAGATAGTGCCCTTGCCAAGATGGGCCGAAATATAGCTCCAATAAAATTCAGCTGACGTATCCGTTTTGTACTTTTGACCGAAGTTTTTGACAGAATTAATCAAGATCATTAATATAAATTAAAAATAAAAGTGGGCCGAGGATTGACCGTTGGGGAACTCCGACTTGTCCATCCAAAGAAATCAGTTCAGATCTCGCAGTATCAGCATCCATATATTGGCTTCTCCCAGACGGGCATGACATGAGCAGGTTATTGGCCGGGCCTTGAATGCCGCAATTCTCAAGTTTTCGTCGTAAAATCTTATGTCACTTTTTTATGACTTTTGACTTTTTTATGTCGACAAATATGGATGTTGGAATGTCACCTCGATCAAGGAGCATCATGAATAAATTGCGTGACCGCTAGAATAGCTTGCTCTTTTGAATGGTTTTTCCGAAAACCGAACTGTGACTTACTAAAATATTTGTGTTTTTCCAGGAGAATATTAACTCTCTTGTAAATACACCGATCTAAAACTTTCCCAAACGCTGAGAGGATTGAAATAGGTCTATAGTTTGATGGGTCTTTGGGGTCTCCTCCTTTGTGCAACACAGTAACACGTGCAGATTTCAAACATGATGGAAGCTTCCCACTCTTGAAACAAATGTTCACGATATGCACAAGGAGGTCCGCGACATTTGCAATAATCATTTTTAATAGTCGGGTAGAGGAGCCGTCAATCCCTTCTGCTCCACCGGGTTTTAGAAGATTAGCTATGTTTATCAGCTCTTCTTTTGAAATTGGTGATAGAAAAATATAAAGAAGGTAAAGGTTGGACAATACCTAGCTAGCTTATGCGGCCTTGATTTGTTATTTGGCGTCCGGACCAGATCCGGCCAAGTTAGGGGGGGGGGGGGAGGGTGATGCGAGAACAGGAAATTTGCTGATAGGCTATGCTCCGATTCCAGCCAAACTTGATAGATGGGAAGAGGAGATGTCAGAGATGCGAAGTTTGTGTTTCCAAACCGTATTTAGACACAGGGGGGGAGTTGGGATGGGAGTCCCGGAAATGATGTTGCTCGCATAGGGGTCAAACAAGTCGAACGATTTGAATGAAACTTGGAATACAGAGAAGTTATATACCCTAGATGACATATTTTAGGGTTCAAACCGGATCCAACAATGGTGGGGGGGGGGGGGGAGGGAGTCACTGGAAGTTCAAAGAATTGCTCGGTTTCGAGTGAAACTTGATACGAGAAAATGCTTCATATAATCCATTTTGAAGTCGAACCAGATTCGGCCGCGTGCGGGGAGTTGGAGGGGGGTATCGAAAATTGTGTGGCACGTCTAGGGACCAAACGAGTGGATCTATTGAGTTGAAACTTGGAAGGTAGTAAAGTCATTTGCCTTAGATGATCAGAGGCGATGCCAGAAATGTTCGTTCTTGAGTGAAACTAGATATCCTATTTCTAGGACCAAACCGCATTTTTGGATAGCGGGGTATTTTATGAAGTTCTCATCAACTTTCTTTACCACCTACTCGTAACAAGTGCCATATAAGCTCGTAGCTCTTGTTATTATATACTGGTTTAAATTTGTGAGTATTTTGTTAATTTGTTGTTTTTCTCGCCATTGCCTCTCGAACTTTTATCGGAAATATATTCTGATTCAAACTATTTACATACATATACATACATAGATATATATAATAATGAGTAAAAATGAATATAATGATAAAAAAACAATGATTATATCATTAAAAATAAATAATTGAAATATTTATATATATAGCAGGCTCATATTTCTAGCTAAAGTCTGACGAGGAACCTTGCAAGTAACTACCGCAGTATCGCTGGAGTTATCTGAGCCGACTGTCCATTTAGCGCCATCAGACACGATTTGAAGTCAGTTTGGGATGAAGGAATACTTGTACTTGCATCAGATTTGAAGGGTAAGTCATGGGTTTGGTTCTGGTTGTTCGGGGGAAAAGTAAAAAATTTGTCGCTGTTCAGCGCTTTTGGTGGCGCAGTAGTGAATTTCTGCGATTTGAGATGTGATGTTGAACCTGCTGCAGCTGTTCTCAGTATTAACGAGGCACTTTGACCAACGTTGTTATTAAGAAGATTTCTTGTTGATCTAGCTTAAGGGGGGAAACACCGTGTATTGACGTAAATTGCGGACTTCGTGGGCCTTAAAAGTTTTGATCGACTAAAAGAAGGAGCGGAATTGCTCGTCAGGCGGAAGGAGTACTGAAAAGAGGAACGGTACTAAAAAAGGAATGGCATACTAAAACGAGGAACGCTGCATCAGGATGCAAGCTGCTAACGAGCTACTTTCAGGCGATTGCTTGATCACGGAGTTCTAATGGGGGAGAACGCAAAACAAACTAAAAGAAGAATCGTGTAGTAAAAAAAGGAACGGCAAGCTAAAAAGAGGAACGCAGCAACAGGATGCAAGCTACCAACAAGCTACGTTTAGCAACTTATTTGTGATCGCTTGGTCACGAATATCCAGAACATAGAGGAATTTGATAAAAGGAAAAGGAACTAACAAAGAGGAAGGGATACAAAAAAAGGAACGGAATACGAAAAAGGGGAATGCTGCACCAGATTGCAAGCTGATGAGCTACGTTTCACTACTGTTAGATGATCGTTTGGTCACGAGTTCTCCGAACACGCCGAACAGGGGTCCTGCCCGTCGACATGTGCGGGGATGCTCTTGAACTTGAACTCGACCAAGTTCGTCTAAGAGAAGGAATGGGACGGTGCATCGTTCCTCTTTTTAATAGCTTGCCTCCTGGTGGGTCGTTCCTCTTTTTAGTAGGGTTTCCCATTTTATAACCCATTACTCTCTCTAGAACCTTTTCCACCTGCATCCTCCCATTCCTTCTTTTTAACGGTACCCTTTTGAGGACCGATAAACATACTTTTTTTCTATTTTCAGTGTTCAGGCTAAATAAAACCTGGTCTCCTTGCTGCAGTTTCATAACGTTCGGGATTGTCCCTTCGGGTCTAGGCGAGACCCCCCCCCCCCCCCGGCGACCCCCCCCCCCCCCCCCGGGCAGCCAGCTAATATTAATAATAATGATAATAATAATTATTTATGACCCATCATACACTCACAAAGAGAAAGAGGGAGTATAAATCCCTTGTACTATCCGTGGCGTAGGGATTATTTGGGACTAGGAGATTATTTTCATATTGTCTTTTTTTATTTAGGCGGGGGGGGGGGTTCGCCGGGGGGGGGGTTGATACCTGGGGGGGTTTGTTCGGGGGGTGGGGGGTGTTCTGGTACCGGGGTGGTTTTGGTCGGGGGGGGGGGGGTCTGGTACCGGGTTTTTCTTAGCCCTGAGGGTTTTCGCCGGGGGGGGAGGGGTTTGGTACCGGGGGGGGGGGGGGGTTGTCCGGGGGGGGGGGGTCGCCGGTTTTTTTTTAGCCGGAACCCGTCCCTTCTGACCGTGCGCTTCAGCGCGCTGAACGAATAGCTCGTGCTGATCCAGTGTTTCGATTTTTTTTTCGAAGTTTCAAGAGGGAAAAAAGTTTTGTGGCGAAACAGTAAGAATAAGTACGCTTCTTTATTCGTTTAAGCCCGTGTCTTCGATTCTGTTCAATAGTTCTCGATTCGGGTTCGACGATACAGACATGACTCGACTGATTGAAATGTTTTGTCCTGCGCTCGCTTCATCTAACTCGATAGATCTTGCGTGACTGACAGGTTAAATTCCAACAATACATAATCTTGGGCTGTAGCGCACCATGTTAATCAGTGAAGTAAGAAGTTTTAAAAGAGATTTTTAGCGAAGCAAGAAGCTTTTGGTAGAGCTTTTTACATCGAAGGATACTTACCATTTACTCGCACAGGGGGTGCGGCTAGGGCACTAACAACAAGCAGTGATAAACCCATCCATAGCTTCATGGAAAACATGTTGAACCCTGGAAAAAAGAAATAGTTGAAGGCCTTCGTATTTCTTCCTCCCAAGCTGACTGAGCTGATGTTTGGTGGTGGTAAACAAGTTTGTCTTCTGAGAATTTAGTTTGACCCTTCTTGGCAAGGGCCCTGTTCAGGCCTAGTTAAACATATGATCTTGTCGTCAGTCGGTTGAGCACCACCAAACAAGTTGAAGGCTATTATGCAGATCCGCTAGCCAAGAATGAAACATCAAGTTGTTGGTATCCCTCCTTCGTTTTCGTTTGGACTCATTCTGTTGTTGACAGATATTGTTAGCGCACTACCGTATAGTTAGTTTATGACCTTCGTGGGGATTTGAAAAGGCAAGTGACGGGATATCTGTGAAATCCTAAACATAAAGGACAAGGATATTCTCTGAGACGACTAAAAAAAGTCGTAGTGGTAATCCGGTCGCAGTATCGCCCTGACCGTAAATTTAAGTCAGAAAATAGTTACCTATAACTAGGCATGGTCATGAGTTCGAAATGGGATAAAAGCAACGAAGTGGGTGTCCCAACGCCACCGTGTTCCAGCGCCACCGTATGTTTTTTGCCAACCAGGAAATCTTGCATCATCAAGAGGATTAGTTGGGTCAGACGAAAGGGTCAAATATTTTGGTAGGTCCATCGCCACCGTGTGTTTTCCACCAACTCATTAGCTCAGGTAGCTGGTTCATGTAATTCCAAGTCTAAATCCTTAAATGCGAACAGGGGTTTACTGCCACCAGCGCTAACTCTACGTTAATCCTAGCTTATACGAAGACTGAGCTTAATGTTTCAGATAGTTATTCGTATTTCTTCCTCCCAAGCTGACTGAGCTGATGTTTGGTGATGGTAAACAAGTTTGACGAAAACGACGTATGGACGAAAAGGACGAAATGGACGTATGTTTTCCGCCAACTCATTAGCTCAGGTAGCTGGTTCATGTAATTCCAAGTCTAAATCCTTAAATGCGAAGAGGGGTTTACTGCCACCAACGCTAACTCTACGTTAATCCTAGCTTATACGAAGACTGAGCTTAATGTTTCAGATAATTATTTATTTTAAGTTCAGTTAAAGAAACTGTACAACTTCAACAACTCAAGGCCCCAAACTATTCATATTTCAAAAGGTGAGAAATCGCCCGCAGAACTACTTCTCTTGAAGACTTTCCTTCTTTTTTTTTTCTTTTTTTTATTGCCACGTAGTATCTTTTCGGTTCTTCCTGTCCAATATGATTTGGCCAGGTGACTACGCTTCCACTTTCCCTCGGTGACGCCAACGGCCCTAACATCTCATATTTTTTCGACATCTTTTTTGTATATTACTGCAACACTTCCCATTCGTTTCTGCGTGTTTGTTTTGAAACTATATTCTGGCTCGAATGCTTCTAGGTCGTCGGTATCTGTCTCCTGTAGGAATGCTACGTCGATGTCGTTTTTTCCTAGGAAATCTTCCTTCTTGATACGTAATTTTAATTTTCAGTAGCCGTGATATTTAATCCGGTTGGCGCTCGACACCCCATCAGAATATTAGGTCTGACAAGATTTGACCCTACCCTCTAATCGTCTTGGGGACGTAAGATTTCAGGGTGGTGGTAAACACCCTTTTCACATTCAAAGATTTAAACCTGAAACTACCTGCACAGGCTACCTGCAATACCTAAATTAAAAGGTGGTGGAAAACCGCGGTGGCGTTGGAACTCTGCTACCAAAACAACATGTTTACCGTTTCCAGCGAATAAAGGAAATCGACAAGACCCGATTGTCTGGTTCGAAAAGTAACGTAAATATTTCTCTTTCGGTCCCATCTATGCCTTCGATCTTGTTTTGTTCAGAATCAAGTAAGCTTTTCTGATTAAATTCTTATAAAATATTGGTAGAAAAAAAAATCGAAATACGCTTGTGTTCTCACCGGCTATGTTAATTGTTGCTTATATGAATGTCTCTCTGCAAAAATAGCATCTGTCAAGCACGTTACGGATATTAACTCTGAGAAACTATGCAGCTGTTACACAAGTTCATTTTCCCACTGTCTCTGTACTATCTCTCACAAATTGGCACTTCTTGCAGTTTATTTGAGTATTTCACACATCGCCACTATTTTCTGTCCCCTAAACACACACAATCCAATTTCATATAACATAGTTTACACTAGAATCCATAATGTTCTTTGTTCAGAAATGTCTTTCATATCTAGAAGGTCGGTGCCACTCGTGGGCTTGCGGAATAGTCCACTATTTATTCCTCTGGGGGTGTATCCTTGTCAAACCAGGAATTGCCAACATCCGAGCTATTTTAAATTGTCCTTTTCGTCAGCTTATGCATTGACAGCATCAGTGATGATGTGTAACAGCTACTGCTTTCTCACTCTGATGTATGCATATTATTTAATAACAGCATAATTTGTTTGTCACAATGCTACTCCTTTTTCACTGTATTAAATGAATAATATCTGATAAGCATGATCTGTCTGTCACGATGATGCAACGCTGCTTTCATCTGATCACCATAAATTGATGTCAGAAATCAACTTCACTTTTTATCGAAAACACTTTTTTTTTAATTCGGGTCAATCGTTAGCCACTGTTGCTCTTCTGAATGTATTTAATTGTTAGATTGATCCCGATTTTCGTTGGCGATGATATTGTGACTAAAATTGAATCTGTGGTAGGTTGGCCGAGAGCAACCAACGGGAACTCGGTATCATCATTTGCCGCCTTGGCGAATTTTGTTTTCAAAGAGTTTGTAATTAGGCCGTTCTAACTGTCGGAGTAATTAGCAAAACCTGCGCAGTAGAATGCCTGAATACAGTTACATGTAAATTAACGTTGACAATAATTTGTTTTTAGTTGTGATTGCGACTACTATTTATACATCCTTCGACACGGGAGGGCATGAAATTGAAGAATTACGAGTCATCTAAAAACATATCCTTGCTAAACAAATCCGCTTTAGTAAATTAAAAGTGTTAAAAAAATACAGAACAAAACTGCAGAAACCATGGGCGTCGATTACGTGTGAAAACGAGAGACTTCTGAGTCCTTTTTTGTGAGAAAGGGAAGAAGTTGTAGCGGTATGGGGTGCTTTCAGCTTTTATGGATGTTCACTTAAAGCACAAGTCAAAGTAAGTCAAGTCAAGTAAGTCAAAGTAAAGCAGAAGTCGCATTAAATGCAGCTTCTGTTCCAATATTTAAGAATGCCCGTATTTTCAGAAGATTGGTTTTCTGTTTTTAGCCCCCTTCAGCCGCCGTGTATTTGGTGAGAAAAACGGGAATACTCGCGCAACTAGTATCCCTGACCAATGAGCTTCTCCGGAGCAAGAGGCTGATGCACCTTGGAGCCAAACACGGCAAATGCAAAGTCAACATAGTGCCATTAGGGTTTATAGAAATGATAGAGAATGTTAGAAATAGTTGAAATGAGAACGGACGGAACGACCAAGGACGGAAAGTGAATCAGTTATATAGGTCAGACGGGTCTCTTACAAATTTAAGCTTGGAATTATATACTGATCATATAGAAAACCTATTTTATGGACAGTTTCGTCCTTTCTTGGCTTCAGGCTGACGCTAGAACAATACCAAAGGTTTCGATGAAATCCCAAAGGTGAATATTCTTGGACTTCTTCGCCCTACAGTTGAGTTTCTGAATTGTTGAGTTTCTGTTCGTCAGATCCCTAAACATGTTATTTTTCACAGGTCAGACTACCGACATTGTGGTCAGATTATGACGTGTAGATACATCACCTTATCAATTTCATCAGAGGATTTTGTTTTTTCCTTAATTTCTGGTTTATATAATATTCTGGTTCTACCATATACCCGTATTAAAAAAGAAAAGAAGCTAGATGAATTCGATCTTATTATCTTAATACCGACAGAAATAAACTGACGGAGAAATTTATTAAGGGACTGGTTTTCCGAGGCTTAGGGATGATCCGCTGATGAAACTAAGAAGTTTAGCATACATTTTTCTCCTCAAATGAAAGCTCGATACGACTTCAAAATTAAATTTTGGTCCTATCGAGTTTCCGTTTTTTTCCGGATTCCGGACCGGGAAGATTCCCTGTCCGGTGAAACTTTCCAGATGTTCAGTTTGCATGTTTATTACTCCTGTGTTGAATCCGTAATCGACTTTAGAGTCTATTTTTACGTCTACCAATTTTCCGTTTTTGTCCGGATTCCGGGCGAACTGCTTACCGCCGAAGAAATGGATTCAGCATATCTCCTACATCGAATTTATTATTCTTATATCGAATTTCGAATCACATCAACTTTAGAAACAAGACCAAACGTTTCTTTGGGTTCTCAAAGATTTAATATTTGATCAAGGCAATCGAGTCTTATAGATAGTCGGTCTTCGCCAGACTCCTTGAACATTTTTATTACTAAAATTTAGAAAAAGATTAAGGCCAATGGCTAATCATCTGAGAATACCAAGTTCATACATGGATTCAGCAGGTGTTTTTACCCTTATACGTCATGTCTACCTGACGAAACTGATCAAAACTTCCGGCCTTACTTCTGCCAAATTTCCGGTTTCGGCCGGATTCCGGGGGAACTACTTGTCCGTCAATAAATTAAAGCTCCAGAACGAACTCAGCGTATCTCCTTACCCCGACATCGAACCTCTAATCAACTTCAGATAAAACTTCAACTTTTAACAAATGTTTCGGTTTCAGCTGTATTCGAGGCGAACTTTATGTCCTGAAAGAAAATGATTGTCATTTACGGATTCAGCATATCTTCTTACCCCTAAATCGAACATCTAATACTTTTTGCTTTTAACAAATTTCCAGTTTAGGCCGGATTCCGGGCGAACTACTTGGCCGGCGAGAAAATGATTTTCATGTACGTGTTCTGCATGTCCTCTTACCCCTAAATCGACTATCTCATTAGCTGTTGAAAAATATTTTGTCAGCCCCTTAATTTGAACTCCCTCCCCCACCCCTAAATATAGGGCTTGAGAGCCCATCTACGAACTCGACATGTCCCTTGATCCAAAGAATCCTCACATCAAGTTTCATCGAAATATCTCGTCCCCTTCGAGAGTTATCGTGCTGACGGACAGACGGACGGACAAGGTTTACTAAGTCGTGTGTATCCCTCCACTTGCCCCCAATGTCCCTTGATCCAGAAAACTGTTAGTTCTTTCGCTCAAAAATCACAGCCGAGTTGTCCGTTTAGTGCTGTTAAATATGATTCGCCGTCAGCTTGGGCTGAAGGAATCCAGGACTCGGGACTTCATATATATAAGGTTTGAATATGAGGTTTGGAAAAAATATCTATTTATATAAAAATATCTAGTATATAAAAATTTATTATATAAAAAAATATCTGTTATATACAAATTATCCATTTTGCTTCATTGCATTTTCTCGAGTCTTGGTTTATTTGTACTTCTCTTAGTATTTTCTTCATGTGTATACCGTCGACGCTTCGTTCAGTTTTAATATACATCGATAGTACATCGGCCGGAAAAACGTCTATTCCTTATATAGGAATCCTTGTATGATATGTTCTGTTTGTATTCTTCAAAAAAATTTCACAGTTATTTCAGCTTGGGTAAAACTGAATTAGTGGCTAGGAATTGTTAATAGCTATCACTACAGTAATAATGTATTTAAAGCCTAAGGGCCATTTACAAACTACAAAACATGAATCTTCACTATAACATCTAATATCACACTACATGATCAAAACTTGTCCATACTTTTCCCTTATAGCTATACTTTTAAATAGGTTTAAGAGTCAAGTTGTCTTCTGTCTAAGTTAGTATATGATTAACATCTAGTCTGATGAGAGACGTCCACTTAATCAACTGTTTACCTTAATTGTGTGCGATGGTGTATGCAGCGATCTGATCACTTTTCCTTTCAAAGTTCCTTGTTTAACTTGCCACAGCGGCTTCTTCACTGAATCGATGGCCCATATACGCATACTCACATTTTGGGTTGCATCAACTCTCACTAGTCACTTTTAATACGTTTTACCTCAATTAGATTGATCGCCTAGCTTTCTTTGCCAACCGGCTTTTGTTGATGATAGACGAAGCCAGCGGACTTGTTGTTGGAAGATGTCACGACAAAGGCAGAAACGTCACAAAGCAGATTGATAACGTTCGGGATGATACAAGTGGGACTGCCGCTCGCTTTTCCGCTTCGAACGCTCAACTAAGATAGAGGTATACTTCTTTGAACATTAGCTAATTTTGAACAGTGCAGTTTTGGGCTAAATGGTAAAATGAAGATGATTAGTGAGAGATCAAATTTATCTAGAAGATCAAAATGAAACACTAGTTGAGGTATTTTTATGGGGATCACTAAAAAGAGGCACGGCATGAATCCGTATATGACAATCATATTTCACCCGAACATTTACTTGGCCCGGAATCCGGCTGAAACCGGAAAATTTGTTATAGGTTTTGTTTTTGAAGCATGAGACTAACGAAGGATTTATAGATAATGATGGTTGTGATAAAGTAAATTAGTGAAGTTTGTTTCCAAAAGTGCATTTTACGTATTATAGTACAATTTAAATATTCTGTGGAGTTGGAAATTTTTATAGTTGTTACCTCCCAATTGAATTTGAAATGCCACCCATCCCGATCTCAATGGAAAACGCACCGGAATGTTTGACCACCCTAGACACATCAAAAGCCAAAGGCCCGGATGGAGCCCAAGCCTCCTTAAAGAAACAGCAGCATCTATAGCCTACCCTCTAACCAAGATTTTTCAGACCTCCATGGCAAGCAAATCTGTTACATTGGACTGGAAGTCAACCAACATTATGCCAGTCTTCAAGAAAGGGCAAAAAAACCAGGCCCAAAACTACCGACCTATAAGTCTTACCTCTTTGCCTTCAAAAGTCGTGGAAGGAATCATCAATGATGCAATCATCACCCACCTTCAGAGGCGTTACTAGCCAAAATGTTATGGGGGGGGGGGCAAGGAATTTACCGACTGGCTGGTAACTTTTGTAACGACTGTTTTCGCAGACAAAACGACTGTTTTCAAGAAAAAAACGACAAATCGATTGATTTTCAGAAAAAAATCGACTATTTTAATGAAAGAAATCAACTGTTTTGGCGAAAAACTCGGTTATTATTTACCGACTGGCCGACAACATTGGGAGGCGCCCCCTCCCCCCCCCCCGGTCGTAACGCCCCTGCCCACCTTGACAAGAACAAGCTATTGTATGGAGGACAACATGGTTTTAGAAAAGGTCGGTCTGTTGAGACCAATTAATCTTGTTCTGCCATATGACATAGTAACCAAACTCATTGATGAAGGGCTTCCAGTGGATCTTACTTCGCTTGACCTGGCCAAGGCATTCGATAAGGTTGTTCATGCTTACCTTCTTCATAAACTGTCCATATATCAGTTACATCCTGGTGTTGTAGATTAGATAGAGTCTTTCTTGACCGGACGTACACAGAGGGTGATGATTTACAATGATCATGGCTCACAATCCTTCTCCGACCCAAGCCCAGTATTGAGTGTCGTTCCACAAGGCACCAAGCTTGGGCCAACGTTATTCAGCATCTATATAAATGATTGTCCCTCTGTTGTACAAAACACCCTTTCACTCTTTGCTGACGACTCAAGACTCTTCGGTCCTGTTGCCAACAACAATAAAAAATCTGTACTGCAGGCTGACCTTGATGTTCTTTTTAACTGGTCATCTCTGTGGCTTTTGGAGTTCAATGCTGCGAAATGCAAAGTACTTCACCTTGGACCTAAGAACCCTCAACATACATAAACCATGTCAAATGGATCCAAAAACCACATTGACCTAGAAAGTGTGGAGGAAGAAAAAGACCTGGGCGTCACAATTGACAACCAGTTTAAATTTCCTCCCCACACTCGCCACCAAGTCGCTAAAGGAAACAGAGCACTCGGGCTGGTCAAAAGGACCATCACCTTTAGGAAGTCTGTGATCATTAAGAAGCTCTACACTGCACTCGTGAGACCCCACCAGGAATACGGCATGATTGTTGCATCACCCTACCTCAAAATGGATGCCAAAGCCCTAGAGGGAGTGCAAAGATGAGCCACTAAGATGGCCACACAGTTAAAAACTTTAGAATACCACGAACGGTTGAGGGTACTGAAGCTTCCCAGCCTCTCATATCGACGTAAACGTGGCGACGTCCTGACGGTAAAAAGCTGCTGGACTCCGACATTATCCCTGGGTTGTTCGAGAGCTCCCAATCAAAGTCGACGTGAGGCCATTCCAAGAAGGTCCAACTGACCAGCTGTAAACTACGCGAGCGGCACAGTTTTTGCTCTGTACGGAGTGTACCACTCTGGAACAGCCTTTCCGAAAAAAACTGTCAATGCTTCTACCCTGGATGGCTTCAAAAAAGGTGTGGACGAGGACTGGCGAAATGCTGAATGTCGGCTGCACTGGGATTCCAGTGAGCCGATGTGACAACAACGTCTACCAACCAAGGAAAGTCGGCTACACTGGAGTGCCCGTGAGCCGATGGAACAACAACGATCAATCAATCATGACGCCAACCAGCGAGAGACTCTACAGGAGGATCACACCACCTTATCTCGCTGGAAGTGCGATTTAAGGTAATTTAAGGTATAGTCGGAAAGATGTATTTTATCCCTTTTTTTGTTTTTCCCCTTATATGTATGTTTTTGTTTTTTCATAATTTAAAGTAGTTTGGTTGAGAGTAGAATTTTAAATGTGTGATTGTGATGGTATTAGGTTTGAAGGACAGAAAAAAAAATATAAAATCAAAGCGAAAGTATTAAGGGGGAAGAATAGGGAAGAAAAGATTTGGAATTGTTTGGCGCTACAATTTTATCAACATTATCTCTGCTGAAAAAAGAAAAAAAAGGGGGGGAAGAATAGTAAATGTAATGCGGGCTTATTTTCAAAAGTTAAGTGACGTAAATAGTTAAAAGTGGGTATAAATAGATAAAAATTAACGTCACTGAGGGATGGAGGAGTAGCCACAAAAAGTACGAAATCTGATTTTCCTTTTTTTAGGTAATATAAAAAGAAGTTAAATTACGGCGACGGGTTAAAAAAAAAAATAAGTTAAAGTTTTGTTTGAAGTTGATTAGATGGTCGATATAGGGGTAAGGAGATGAATTCGTTTCTGAACTTCATTATTTTGCCGGACAAGTAATTCGCCCGGAATTCGGCCGAAACCGGAAATTTGGCAGAAGTAAGGAAGGAAGTTTCGATCAGTTTCGTCAATATAGATGACTTATATGGGTAACAAGACCAAAGTTTCGATGGGATCCCAAAAATTCAATATTTGTTCCAGACAATCGGGTCTTATAGAGGTCCATTCTTCGACTCTTTCAGCACTTTACTAATAAAATTTGGAAACAGATTAAGGCAAATGGTAATCATCTGAGAAGACCAAGTTCAAATATGGATTACATGTGTGTTTACCCCTATAGCCTGCGTCATATCTACTTAGACGAACGTTCCTGCCTTACTTCAGCCATATTTCCGATTTCGGCCGGATTAAGTGCGAACTACCTGTCTTGCAAAAAATTTAAGTTCCGGGCGATCTACTTGTCCGGCGAGAAAATAATTCTCATATTCGGATTCAGCATGTTTCCCTATCCTTAAATCGAACCTCTAGTCAACTTCAGATTAAACTTTTATTTTTGGCAAATTTTCCGGTTTGGGCTGGATTCCGGGCGATCTACTTGGCCGACGAGAAAATCATTTTCATATTCGGATTCAGCGTGTCTGCTTAGCCTTAAATCGGACATCTAACCAACTTCAGATAAAACTTTTACTTTTAAGAAACTTTCCGGTTTTGGCCGGATTCCGGGTGAACTACTTGTTCGGTGAGAAAATGGTTTTTATATTCGTGTTCAGTATGTGTCGTCTTATAAAATGGTTTTCGTATTCGTGTTCAGTATGTCGTCTTTTCGCCCCTTAATTTTAAACCCCTCCCCTAAATATGCAGCTATCGGGCCTATCTACGAACTCGACCTTTCCCTTGATCCAAAGAGTCCTCACACCAAGTTTCATCAAAATATCTCATTACCTTCGAGAGATATCGTGCTGACAGACGGACAACTTTTGCAATGTCATAGGTATCCTTCCACTTACGTTTTGGGATCCCAAAAACACATGCTGAATCCAAATCTAAACTTGGTTTTCTTAGATGAGTAGCTATTTGGCCTGAATCTGTTTCTAAATTTAAATAATAAAAATGTTCAAGGAGTCAGGCGAAGACTGGATCTGGCGAAGACAAGACTCAATTGTCTGGATCAAAAACTAAATTTTAGGATCCCATCGAAACCTTTGGTCTTGTTCCTTTGTGTTATTGATGGACGAAAAAAATAATTCATTCATTCATTAACTCAAGTTAAGTGAAGGCTTGCAAAAAGGAAAGTATAAGGTAGTTGGATAGTGAACAATGGCGCCGGGCCTCCTTTAATATAACATCTTAAACAGAAATTTCGAGCCATCCTCACGGTCGAAACCATAATTTCGATTAACTTTATTAGACAGACAAGATTGTTGCGGAAATGTGACCGTGTGTATATAAACTTTGAATAAATAAATAATTTGTAGTAAGTTTCCTTAGTTATCTTTCAGGCACTGGTCGCAAATAGTGTCGAGTCATAGGGGCTTGGTACACTGGCTGTCTGTAATAATTCACTTCTTTTAGAGGGATGAAACCCCACCCCATTCCTTCACGTCTGTTCTCAGCAGGGGTGGGGCTGCCGACTGGATGAGGTATGTATGTCCTCGTCTGATCTCTCAGACTTCTTGCCCTTTCGCGCTCATGTTGAAAGATCAATGCGGTTAGGTTTGTACTGTCATAGTCTGTTTCGATTGCATGGCCTCCGACCTCGCGGATGAGAGAGCGACCGCGAGATGGCAGCACGCTCAACTGAGCTGATATCGTCCCGTCTAGAGCAGATGAAACAGTTTTGCCTGGGTCAGGTGAAGCTTTTCGGTCTAGGTCAATCGACCTCCCATTTTTTGAGTCAAAACCAAAGGAGGTGCTGACAACGAAAGGTTTAAGGTTAAACTGCTGCTTCTTCAGTAGCTCTTGCCTTGCAGCTTGTTCTTCAGCTTGCTGTTTCTCTCTTAAATCTTGTGCTGTTATTATGTTCGGCCGTGTTTTTTTCAAATTGTCCAGTGGTCGTTCCTGGAGCTTTTGTACCGTTGAAGAACTAGAAGGCCGAAGTACCTTTTCGATGCTAGCCTGTTTGTAGGGTCTGTTTGAGATTCTTTGCGGCTGAATGTCACTACCGACATCTATACTGTAGGAAGACACTGGTATATCATATTCTGGTCTTTCGGTAGTTGAAGGCTTAATAGGCGTATTGAATTTTGTCCAGGGGTTCTCGAAGTCAAATTGTTTCTTTGGTTTCTGGGTGACTTTGGGATTGGTACCGTCAAGCAAGGCCTGGTACCAAGTTGGGCCAGTTTCAAGCTTGTTGTTGAAGCCTGGCTTGGTTGTTGTAGGCGTGAGTGGTTCATTGACGAAGGAATACACTGGTTGGTTGTTCTGGAAGCCAACTGGTCGCTTCTTGTCACCATCGTAGCTATACTTGAAGCTTTCGTCACCCTTGCTCTCGGTAACACTGATTTTGTTCTTGAATATATTTTTTGGTGGGCTTCGATAAAAGACAACACTATTTTCAGGGCTTTTTGTTGGCTTTGGTTTAAAGTTAACAGTGTTGACAGCTGTTGACATCGTCGTCATCAGGTCTTGACTGGTCTTTTCCACCTTGTTATCGTTCTTGGCTGAGAGAGAGGAATAGTAAGGTCCAAGCTCACTCAGAATCGACAGCAAGTTGTTGATAACGGCAGTCTTCTTGTCTTCTTTTGAAGAAGGCAAGGGTTTCTTCGTGGGTTTCACGACCCATATGTTTTTCTGTGATGGAGGCGTTTGTTTCTCATTTTGAATCGGGGCCGTCGTCCAGGGCTTTGGAGTTGTTGTAGCGGCGATTTTTGAGAGGAGCGAAGACATCGACGGGCTGTGAAGCGAGGGTTGAGCTCCATTGCTTCGTGGGGGGTAGAGCATGTCCAGGGTACCTGAAATTTAGCTGATTTAGTGTGATAGTAATAGTGTTTGTTATTTGTTGTTTTTTCACTGCGCTGAACGGATAAGTTAGCTGAGATTGTTCTTGCGATACTTCGGCCTTTCTTGGCAAGGGCCCTCTCCAGGGTCAAGCTAGAAAGATGAACCGTTGGTAAAATAGGTGACGATTCTAGAAACTGTAAATCTTCATCACCTGCCTTATACGTTTGACGCAGTCAAAATGAATTGCAGTCAGCTTTGGCTGAAATCCTTGTGTTTATTGAAGTCTATCACCCGAACACCAGAAGCCTGTCAGGAAAATACAACAAGAGTTTTCGTCAGTTTTGGAGCTTGTTGGAAATCTGTTGAAATTTTCACGATAAGGTTACATTCTTGGATTTCCGATCAGAGGCGCATTCTCGCCGTTCCCCGAGGACTCCACTTGAGGAGTCCCCGCGTTTTCGTTTGTCCCGGGGACCCACTCCCCGTATTCTCGCGAGTCCCCACGGACGGGGAATGCTCCGATTATCATCACCATCATCAGAAAGGACTCCCTTTCAGATTCGGAGGGGAATCAATTTTTGCTGGTGTTGGTGCAATTGAAAATTAATTAAAAACAATCAGAATAAACAAAACCAAAAATAAAGTGAATCCAGACTAATTTTTGTCAATTGCATATTTTTTTTTCGAACAAAATCCATCTTGGAAGCATTCCCCGTGTTCTCGCTGTTTCTGTACGCCGAGTCCGCGTGGATTGACTCCCTCTATTCTCGCCGTTCCCTTCGATTCCCCGAGGAGTCCTCGGGGAACGGCGAGAATACGCCTCAGGAAGCAAAAGCAAATTCCTGAACCAATTTCCCATCAAACTCGAAAACGAAAATATTTATCTTTCTCCTAATTGTCGTTAAATTGTTAAATGCCGGAAGACTTCTGTCGATATCTCACTTTCTGCAGATGGATTGTTGACCCCTCCCCCCCCCCCCCCTCGTGTTTAGGATGAACTCGTATGTAACGTTACACGTTTAGTCTTACACAACAGTCTGCGAAAAAAGAAAGCGACCGAGTGTTACTAATTTTTGAATCGTAGGCTTAAAGGAGGGTTTTCGCGAAATCTCGGAATAACTTTCCTGCGAGCAAAGCGTATCGCTAAAACTGTGGGAAAGCGATTCCTGGAATAACTTTCCACTTTCCCGCTCGACTGATCGCTAAAACACATGGAAAGCTGACATCGCCGGGAAAATGTTAAATTACAAACTATTTCGAATAAATCTGGTTCATTTAACGGTTCTTGATTCTCGTATATTCCATCGAAGCCACCCTAATAACGCTTACCATTTTTCTTTATTTATAAGTGACACTTGCACTGTTTTTTTCCTACACCTTTGAAATTCCTGCCGAAACATTCAACTTTCTGCGGGGCTTCCCACTATCCTCGTGGAACCACTTTCCGGGAAAGCTGCTTCGGTTTCAGAAGCGCGAAAACCGGGTTGGAAAGTTCGGCAACTTTCCGAAGTAGCGCGAAAACCATTGGAAAGGGATTCAGACTTTGCTTTCCAGCTCGATAAAACCTCCATAAGTTAGACACCAAACTTGCTTGAGAAAGTTCCTTGCTTCTGCGGAATGTGTGTGCAGCCGCAACCCGGTGAAAAGGTGTTCTAGATGTCTTACCTATAATACTAACGCAAACTACTTCCATAATCACTCACGGTGCATTCTAACCCCTCTAACAAAAACAACGCTGATTTTCTCACTTGCCGTGATTTGCTACCTTCGACGTGTCTCACGCTGTCGACGGTTGTCTGCGAGAAGTTTTTCCATCAGAAAAACCGATTATGTAAGTTGCTTCCCTGTTTTCGCTGCAAGTCAACGCGTCTCGGCAAAGGCTTAAAATAGCCAAAACCTTGGATTCTTTGTTGAAAGCACAGCCTAGTTTTAAAGTACTGTAAGTTGAATAGTAAGTAGTGCGGGGGGTCCTTTAAGAGTTGTGAGAGGAACGCTAACGTCATTGACGGACAAGGCCCCGATTTTCTGTACTTTAAAAATGTTCTTCATGAGACCCGTGGGCCCGGGGTTTGTTTGGTAACGATTTGCCTTTACCTTTGTAGTGTTCGTGATCATCTCTTGTGTATGGTTTGAAGGTCGGTTTGGCCACTCTCGAAATGTTGGGCTGAATTATGTGAGAGCAAGACCGCCCAACCACACATCCAATATTGTAGAAAGTGATGTTCTGATCAACTTGAACCTGTGGATCCACCGTACTCTGCTTGGGGGATGGCCGAGATGCAAAAGGGTTCGAAGCTCCCAGTAAAGCGTTCTGAAGCTTAGTGTTGATTAAGCTTCGGGACTGAGGCTCTCTGTCAGCGTTGCCGTTGCAGTTTGTTTGTCTTGTGATACAAACGAAGAAGAAAACGGCTGCTGTGGTCTTCATTTCCTACAACGAAAATCGTTTGAAACTGATATTTTCGAAAACGTGATTTGCGCACTTGACTGATCACGGTATGTAAGAGTAATAAGTTCACGGTTTAGCAACAAAATGAAAGGAACGGACTTTTCATCCGGAACGTCAAGAATCGACTCTCATGGGCGATTTTCTTCGTTTAAATACTTTATTTATGTATCATTAGATTGCCAAAGTGTTTTTTCTCTTTGTTGAAATCGACATGTAAACTGCGAAAAAAAGAAGAACATAACGACAAAAGAAATGTCGCATAAGCATTCCTTTTCTAGAACTTTAATGTATTTTGTAGCAGGTTCGTTTTCGAGCTTGAGCCTGACGAGGACCCTGACAAAGAAGGGCCACCATAGCGCTAGAAAAAATGTCAGCTAACTTGTCTTTATAGTACTATCACATGCAAATCTCGAACAATAAGCCGTCAAGACTATCTGCAAAATATTAGCCTGGTTGTAAAAAGTAAAAGTGAAACAAAAGCTATAATTTTGCTTTCATGTCAAAAATATGTGGCTATAAATGTTAAAGTAATAATACTTCTGTTTCAGCATGGAATCCATTTATTCAAAGCACATGACACCAGGTGTGATGCATATACCAGATGTACCATTCTCTTTATGGAAAGCTCTGCTCAAAGATATTGGCGGTGCAAAACCGAGTCCGGTTCGCACGTATGATACGGATAAGTCTGACCTATCTGTTTTGCACCGCCAAATATGATTCGCAGTGTGCTTGTGCTGAAGGAATATCTATCCGCTCAAAGTATGAAAACAATAAGAACGAACTCTTTTCCAAGTAATCTACGTAGGCACAGGGTTGTCACTTTTGTTGATTTATCCCCAAATTTTGTTATTTTCATATGTTTAAATCACGAAATTGCTAGATTTTGGTAATTTTCACATAAAAAATGCCACAAAACTCTCAAAATTTTCCATAAAATATCAGCAAATTTCCACAACCAACCCAATTCTCTAAAAATGTCCGCGCTCTTCTTTTCATGATTTTTTCGAAATAATGGATGATTTTTTCTTTTTTGGCGTGGCAGCCCCGAGTAGAGTATCATTCATACAGAATAATACGCAGTCGAATAGCAGCGACACTAGCACCACTAGCGGTAGTGAGCGTCCCTACTGAGGCTCAATCGGTGGTGCAACACACAGCAAACAACACAGCAAAAAAAAATACGACCTCCTCGGATTCCTCGATGTGTGCAGGCGGCATCTCAGATTTACTAGAAATTTCGAAACCCGCAAGTTTGTCTCGCTTTAAATACCACAAGCGTAGTGGGCGGCGCTACGAGTATGACCCGACTATGAAGCATGGCAAGCATAGGTCTTGGCGCTACTCCCTGGTGTTATTTTTGCTCTGCATTCATAACTTCGACTCATTTTTGCGCTTAATTCAAATTGCCCATTTTGCCTGAGCGTCCTTATTTTATTCGTTTTTATTTACGCATAAGAAATAAGTTCAAATGCAACCATTTCTGTTTTATAAACAACACTTTATTCATGAATTTGATGCTTCATGATCCCTCCGAATGACTTCGCATTTGTCTCGCTTTCTTTTCTGTGCCGAAAATGATTTTAAACTGCTAGTCAGTGTAAGTAATTGGCCTTCATGAGTAATGCTCCCGTATTAACAACTTAAGATATAGATAAGATTTAATTGCATAAAAAAGCCAAAAAGGCCATGGTAACAAAAATAAACAAATAACAAAGATCTAGTAACCTACTCTATAAGCATAATTTTCGTTGTTGAAAAGCGACCCTGAGGAATCTTCTTAGCCTCCTCACATTATCAGACTGACGGCTACCAACACATGCATTTTTCACCGAACACTTCTCCTCAGCTCTCTTAAATTTTAACATTCAGACATGACGTGCGCCACACTTTCATTCTCATCTCCACACAATGGACAGGAGTAATACTGACCCGAACAATCGGAAGAACTTCTAATATACTTTTTTCTGCTCGCAAGCGGTAAACAATCTGCCTTAATACACAACACCAGCTTTATTTCCTCCCTTTGTAACCCCACCTTGAAAAAATATCCGCCCCAACCTCTTTAGCCTTTGCGTAATACCTTAGTTAATGTGACGGATCGTTTACAACCTCGGTCGGTCCGGGTTTTGCTAGTTCGGGCACTCTAACATAAGCGACGGAACTTGGAAGGCCTATCAGAGACCCGGTCAGTACAGAGTAGCTTTGACAGAGTCACTTCCCTGATCCGACCATCTGGGGGGGGGGGGGGGGGGTTGAGAGAGGGGATATCCGGAAAATTGAGGTATTTTTAAGTTTCGAACGGGTGATCGGATCTTCGTGAAACTTGATATTTTGAAAGGCCTCCTGTCTCGGACGACCGACTTCAAATGTGGACCGGCTCCGGTGACTTTGGGGGGAGTTGGAGGGGGGCCAGACATCTTGGGAAATGCTTAGAATGGAGGGATCGGGATGAAACTTGGTGGGAAGAACAAGCCCAAGTACTAGATACATCGTTGACCTAACCGGACTGGATTCTGGCACTGTGGGGGGAGTAAGGCGGGTCCGAAATTCGGTGATCCAGCGATTTCGATACTTCCTGATATACTAGAACGATCAAACTTGCTAGGCATATCAGGTTACCCGACCATCATGGGGAGAATTGAGGGATAGGAAATCCTGAGTCTAGTGGCATGCATAACTTTTAGACGGGTGATCGGATTTGAATGAAAAAAAAAAACAGCTTTCATCTCAGATGCACTACGTCAAGTCTTGACCGGATCTGATAGGCCTACTTGTGGGGGGGGGAGTTAGAGGGGTACCGGAAGTCTCGTGAAACGCTTAGAGTCGAGGGACTGGGATGGAATTTTGTGGGAAGATCAATCATTAGCCCTAGATACCTTCTTGACAGGACCAGATCGTATCGGGGCTCTTTGGGGGAGTTGGAGGGGGTTTCCTGGAATTCCGGTATCGCGAGTTAGAGCGTTTCATGATGTGCTAAGGACGACGAAACTTGGCAGGCATATTATTGACCCGACCAAATAGACTTAAGGACCTGACATGTGCCTAGGAAAACTTCCGTCCACGGATCCCACCATTTTTGAGGGAGTTAAGGGAAGGGGAATTCGGAAATTACTGGCTTCCATAGGGTGCGAATGGATGGTCCGGTTCGAATGAAAACTTTATGGGTGATGACGTAGATGTGAAAACACGTATCCGAACCATGCAGCCATGATTGGGGGAGTTGGAGGGGGGGGGGAACTTTTTGCCATATACAAAAACCAAACGAATGGGCCGAATTGGATGCAAGTTAGACAGTCTCGAGTTTATGCGGCCTAGATTTGTTATTTGGCGTCCGGACCGGATCCGGCCACGGTAGGAGGAGGATGAAGCGGGAACTGGAAATTTGCAGATATGATCCGATTCGAATCAACCTTGATGGACGTGGGAAGAGGAGATGTCAGAGAGGCGAAGTTGATGTGTCCGAGTCGTATTCGGCCACAGTGGGGGGAATGAGAGGGGGAGTCCCGAAAATTTTGTGGCTCGCATAGCGGTCAAACGAGTGGAGAGATATGAATGAAACTTGGAAAGTAGAGAGAATATGCCCTAGATGACATATTTTACGGTCTAGGCCGGATTCGAGAACGGTGCCAGAATTTCCCGAAAAATGTTCAGATTCGAGTGAAGCTCAATAGGTCGGTAAGAGAAGAGGCTTGAGATGATCCGTTTCTGTGTCAGAACCAGATTCGGCCGCCGCAGGGGGAGTTGCAGGGGGTTACCAGAAATAGTGTGGCACATCTAGGGATCAAACGAGTGGATCGAAGCTTGGAAGGTAGTGATTTGCACTAGGTGATCCGAGGCGATGCTGGAAATGCTCATACTTCCGTGAAACTAGAAATCCGATCCTAGGAGGGTTGAAAGGGGTATTTTGTGACGTTCTCATCTACTTTCTCGCACCATCTACTCGCGTCAAGTGCCATATGAGCTCGTAGCTCTTGTTTATTTTCCCCCATTGCAATTTGGGACCTACGCCATAATTTTACCACACGGAAAGTCCGCTTAACCATCTAAAATATATCTTATTTGGGAAGAGAGAGATAGACGTGAGTTTCAGTTCGAAGCTCCTGGCGTGTGATGGGCTCGATATCTTCTCCAACGGATTAATTTGTTAGTGCTCGCAATGGGGGAAAACTGATTGTGGTATAATTAAGTTTTCATATCGAGCATCCTGGGGTGTCTTCGAGAATATGGCCAGCTTCCAGACAAGCCCAAATTATCAGGTGGACCGCGTAGTTCGACTTTGATTAAAAAAAAGTGGTATTGCGGTCTGTAAAATGGCTATGCAAGACAACAAGTGCGCAAGTGCTCAAACGTGGAGTGTAAAAGTTAGTTTTTCAAACATTTTATAACAACAGCCTAATTAAGAACCAGTCTCCGTTGAACCGGAAGGGTGTGGGGGATGAGATCCAGGGGCGTCACGACTGGGGGGGGAGGGGAGGACGCCCCCCCCCCCAATGCTGTCGGCCAGTCGGTAAAAAATAACCGAGCCGGCGCGAAGCGCCGCGATTTTTCGTCAAAACAGTTGATTTTTCCATGAAAACAGTCGGTTTTTCTGAAAATTAGTCGATTTTTCGTCAAAATAGTCGTTTTTTTTAAATCAGTCTATTTTTTTCAAAACTGTCATTTTTTGTTGTTGAAAACAGTCGTTTTTCCGCAGAAACAGTCGGTAAAAATTACCAGCCAGTCGGTAAATGCCTCGCCCCCCCCCGCCCCCTAAAAAAAAAACACTTTGGCTAGTAACGCATCTGATGAGATCTACAAAACACACATCTAGACCACAATGCTAACAACAACACCAGATCTGAACTTAAGGTCACTAATTTAACTCATTGGGAATCTGGGCCCGATTGCCCACAAACGGGGGGGGGGGGGGTGGATGTAATTTTAACCATTAATCCCAGTCTTTAGATCTGTTAACACACAAACTTTCATCGCACTTACTCCAAAAGTGGTCAAGTTAAGAACTTAAATCACCGGGCAATCTTGGCTCAGTTGCCCCTTGAGCGTTTGGGTGTGGGGGATAGGACCCTCCACATATTCGCAACGTTACGAAGTGGGTTCATCCCAGCTGCCCCTGAACCAGATGGGTGAGGTGGGGGGTCGGGACCCTCCCAAACGCACATCTAGACCGGTATGTCCGTATGTATTCCAAATTTGAAGTTGATACTAACCTTGGTTCACGAACTTAACTAATGGGCATTCTGGGCTCACTTACTCATGAACGAAGAGGGTGGGGGAGGGGCAAGCCCCAAAAGTATCTTCCCAGACCTAAGATCCATTTGTAGAAGGAATTTCATCAGTACAATAAGTGAAGTACACAAATATAAAAGCGTTGTTGCGTTGTATTTTGGTCAATTCCCTCTATATCGATTTGAAGCTTAACAAGGTCCAGTTAATTAAGCGGCATACTGACCACAACCAAACGCCTAATTTAAATTATGTTTCTCCGACCACAACCTATATGAAGATTGACGCGTCAAACCAAAGCTTAAAGAACAATTATCGTGATTCAAAACAAGGCTTAAATATAGCCCTAAACCACATCATTCCCTATTAAATTCTTTGTCTATGCGCCATTTCGTATTACATTTTTTATTCGGATTGTTTTCTTCCTCATTTTACTTGAACCGTTTGGCATACAATGTTCATTAGTGAGAAAAGGCTCATCTGGCTTTTTTCAGTTAGTACCAACACATATAACGTTACAAATAAGATATCAAACAAAGTCGAAAATGCAGTATTTCATTGAAAACCTATTACGCCACCGGTTATTGGCCAGAAAAAGTATATGTTCCTTGGGTCAAAACAAGAATATAAAGAGGTACTTACAATGGATGTTCTTGAAAATATCCAGTAATAATCTTAGTTTTCCTGCATGTTGTCTGCTTCGTTCACATGGCTTGTTTTGTCACTAACGCAGGAGCCATGGCCGAATCTCGTCACTTTCACTTCCTCGTCACTCAAGCATGACCATGGATTTATATCCGGTGTAATAAAAGCTGATTTCCTGAAAATAAGCCCTGATCAATCAAGCACCCTGCAGTTGTATATAATTACTGTAGCAAATTTCGTTGAAGGGTGGTGGCAGATTGACGCTGTTCATGTCGGTTAATCTGTGCGATTCAGGTCGGATGCCTGGGTGTTGGAAATCGGGAAAATTGGACTCCGGTTACTGAGATTACTCGATCCCGAACTGAGCTTCGATCAGTCAATTACACGGGGATTTTAGATTGATTTAGATAGATTTAGTTTTTCTCAAAAAGGCAATGGTCAATAAAAAAAAACCCACATAACTCGTAAAACACACAACTCCACCGGGATCGACTAAAAAGAGGCACGGCACGGCACGACATAGTGTAGGAGGCATGAGTACCAAAAAGAGGCACGAAAACCAAAAGGGACCTTTCAGGCTCAGACTGAGGGGCAGGGACTATGTTCTAACGTGCCTTCATCTAGGCTCTGGAGTTACGAACTCTCACTTACTTGTCTACTTCGACTACTTGCTAATCTCTTTTTATCACTCGTGCTTCCTGCGCCGTGCCGTGCCTCTTTTAGTCGATCCGAACTCCACCTTGAAAAATATTTGCTCCCCCACATCTCTAGCCTTTACTTCGTTAGTATTTTATCTTTTCAGTACTTATTAGTTGAAATATTTATTTTTTTCGATTAGATTCTCATTTTTTGGAAATAAGCTCCGATCAAACAATCATCCTGCAGTTGTATTTAGTTACTATTATGCACTGTAATGAAGTTTTGAGAAACAGTTTGGCACTTTTCATTTTGGTTCTGTCAGATTCAAGTCGGATGGTCGGGTGCTTATTAGGTTAAAATCGGGATCGACTAAAACCAGGAAGGGAAGGGAACGCGAGAAAAGCAGGAAGGCATACTAAAACCAGGAAGGGCATACTAAAACAAGGAAGGCTGCCGTCAGAATTCAAAACTGGAAAGCCGCATCGTTCTCTTCCTCTTTTAGTATTCTTTGAGGGGTCGGCAACTTTCCAAATTCAAAGTTCACCATCCCTTCCTCGTTTTAATATCCTATAGTATCCGCCGTTTTAGTACCCGTCTGAACTAGAAATGAAAAGGTGAATTACAATTTTGATACTTGCCGACCCCTCACTGAACTTAATGCCTACCCATGTCAGGATACTAAAACGAGGAAGGGATGGTGAACTTTGAGTTTGAAAAGTTGCCGACCCCTCGAAGAATACTATACTGAGGAAGGGAACGGTGCAGCGTTCCATTTTTTCGCAGCCTTGAATTCCTTCCTCGTTTTAGTATGCCCTTCCTGGCTTTGGTATGCCTTCCTGCTTTTCTCGCGTTCCCTTCCCTTCCTGGTTTTAGTCGATCCCGTTAAAATCGTATCGATCAGGCGTTCTTGAACTGGCGTTCTATGGCCGATTAGGTATTTACGAATGCAGATTGCCACTGTTCGTCTCGATCGTGTCACAGGGTTGTTGATTTGATTTTGAAATTCAGCACTGTCTTCAACCTCAGCAGTTTTTGTTTGAATCAATGCCAATATTGTGCGAAAGCAAAATATTTGGTGTAACAAATTCAGTAAATTATGTATATGGATATTTTAGAAGTCAGACGGCCTTGGCGAAGAAAATACGTAATTACATTAACGGTTTAAAACTAACAATTATAAAAAAAATACTTCCTCTTCTTAGAATCTCCTTCTCTGAATGTCGGGGCGGAAATTTTCTCACTCACTCAAATAGAACATGTACAAATTTTTTTAATCAATCCACACTCACTCCTTAACTGATAGACACGCAGGCACGTGGTTTCTATGAATGATGAACAGGAAGAAAAGACAGAAATTTCAAATGAAATACTGAAAATACTGATATCAGATGTAAGCCTACATTTCTACCAACCTTTTTTTAATCGTACATCCGTTTTGTCAAATCCGTGTAAAGATGTTTCATCTTATGTTTTCAAGTGTTTTCAATCGTGCCTTTTAATTTTGTTGATGTTTTATACCCCTGTACCCAAGGAACGGGTCATAAATAAACACAAAAAATGATGATTATCTGTCAACCGCGATTCATTGTTGTTTTTGAAAAATACAAAATAGTGAGAAAAGAAGAAATTAGTAAACAAAAAGGAAGAAACAAAAGGTCTTGACAAACGAAGACAGTAATTAAGATCTCGTAAATAAAAAAGATGTAAAGAAATCCCTGGTGAAATCACGTTTAATGTAATGACCATGATTGCAGTGGTTATTCGAAGGACACGGCTCTCCGCTGAGCAGATGTGATTAGTCATGATCTTAATTTTCTCCTCTTTCTGCTTCAAGAACCTATCAGCATGGTTGCTTCCGAAAGTTCCAGTTCAAAGTTAAAACGCTGTTTAGCTTGTCTGGGCTGTGCAAGTTCCGTACTTCGTAGATAATATTCTTTGAGCCCAACGAACGTCTGCATTTCCGCTGCGATTTCTGCGTTAAAAGTTACTTATTATAAATTTTCTTAAATTTCTTCTTGGTTTCCCTATTTCTGCGAATAACTCTTTCCTAACTTCTAAGTTTAAAGTGAAGAGTCCTTTTGAAACTTTAAATAGTAAAATCCAAAACTTTCATAAAAAGGCTGACAACATTCTTCTTCATCACAACCTTTTTCCTTTTTTCACAAAAAACGCCCTGATTAGTTTGCTTATTTTGAATTTCGTTTTTTTCCATCGTATTTCGTTTTAGATTTAGTAGGCTAATTGAGTTTTAACGGTCAGCTGTTTATTAGTATGTAAGTGTGTGTGAGTTTGATTGACATGTTGTTGTTACTTTTTATACACTACTCTTCAGTTTTGAAGGATTCAAATAAATAACAGTAACAATAATATGTGTGAACCGCGGAAAAGTTACGCCTGTACAAAGTAGGTCTTGCAAGAAATCGGACATTTTATTTCAGTTTTCGGTAATTGCTTACATTTGTAGTTTGTGAATGTTTCAAGCGTAGAGGGACAAGCACATAAAGGTACCACAAGTCCGAAAGAATAAGTTCATTTGATGAAATCGATTATCTGTGGGTAACGGACAAATAAAATAACGCATTTTATCGGGTTTTCAGGCCTATTTAAGTGAATAAGTAACTAGACTGTCGGATCTCATACCTGTTCAGTTGAACTTTAAGAAGTGGAAGCTGTTCTGTTCATTAGCTTATCTGTTGTACTATACCTTGGGATGAATGATGATAATGAGGTGAGGGAGGTATAAAAAGACGAATCAGATAGGAGCGCTGAACTGGTATAAGGCTAGAACTAATCAGCTTTGTTGCTTCCGAAAATTTCAGTTCAGAGTCACATCGCAGTTTGGTTTCTATTAGCCTCTTGTGATCATCACCATCATTAGTACTAAAACTGCCATGATTTGTGTTTAATTATATTCGTTCGTCAGAAAAATGTGCGAACTTCTTTGACGTCGAGAGTTTTGAACTACCCTTCAGTTTAAAAAGTGAAAGCTGTTCTGTTTATTAGCTGAGGCAAGACCGCCTCATTTTCAGCATTAATTCGTGTGATTAATGCTGATAATGAGGCGAAGGAGACATGCATAGACGAATGGTATGAGGCAAGAACCTATCAGCGTGGTTGCTTCCAAAAATTCAAGTTCAGAGCAACAATGCAGTCTATTAGCCCCCGTGTGACCATTACCATCATCGATGTTTAACTAAAACACTGCAAGGGTAGTTTAATTATATCTATTCATTTGAATATAATTTGGCAGACAAAAAAATGTCAGCCTTCCTAACGATGAGAGTTATGCACTACCCTTCACTCTTCAGTTGAAGAAGTGAAAGCTCTTTGCAGTAACTTATGGATCTGTTGTTATATCGGTGTGTGATGAATGCTGACTATGTGGCGAGGTGTATAAACAGATACTAATCCGCTTGAAGTGCTGAGTTGGTACAAGACCAATTGGTAACCATTTTATCTTAATGCACAGCTTTTAATAGAAAGAGCTTTTCACGATAAAATGGTCCTGAGGTAGTGACTTCCAAAAATACTGATACTTGCTTCGTCAGATTAGGGATTCTCTTGTTAACGCCTGCCGACTATGGCTGGGCATCGCGAAAAAATACTTGTTTTTCTCCCGAAAAATCTGAAACAAATGCGAGATATCAAACGAGATCAGTTTTGGCACGCTGACGCCTCACGACAAAATAAAGTTATTGTTTGGCTACCGGAGGAAAATCTCTGCTAGCGCTGAAAAGGAAAAATTCAAATAAACCGATTCAAATGGATTTTTTGGGATCCCAAGACGTAATCCGAGGGATACCTATGACTTCATAACAGTTGTCCGTCTGTCCGTCTGTCTGTAAGCAGAAGGGAACGAGATATACTGATGAAACTTGGTGTGAGGATTCTTTGGGCCAAGGGAAAGGTCAAGTTCGTAGATGGGCCCCAAAGCTGAATATTCAGGGGGGGGGAGGGGTTATTGAGGGACAAAAATAAATATTTTTTAAAAGCAATTGAGAATAAAGCAAATAGAGGTAAGGAGACATGCTAAATCCGAACATGAAAATTATTTTCTCGCCGGACAAGTAGTTCACCCGGAATCCAGCAAAAAACGGAAAATTTGGAAAAAGTAAAAGTTGTATCTGAAGTTGATTAGATGTTCGATTCAGGCGTAGGGAGACATGCTGAATTCGAATATGAAAATTATTTTCATCCCGGACAAATAGTTCGCCCTGAATCCGGAAATTCAGCAAGACGTTTTAACACACAATGATATAGTCGATATAGAGTGAGGAGACATGCTGTCGCAACTTTCGAACATACTAATGACAAACAAAAAGTGACTGCAATCAATTTAGTTATCTTCAAATTCCCAACCGGCATTTACTTGGTCGAAAAGTCAGAATGTATCCGACAACTATCTGGTAACCAGTTTAATAACATTTGTTGACCAATTTTCCAGTCTCTATCCTACCCCTTTATTCACACAGGCGAAAGCTCTTTGTTTAATCTGTGGTCCCGGAGGGATGGTGACTTCGGCCGCGTGTATACTCGCAAAGTCAATTGGGTTTAATAGAAGACTGTTTAAACCTAGCGTACGTATTCTTTGGGTTTTGGATTGTCGTGGGGTCGAAGGGTTTGATATAGGATTCACTGGCAAAGTACAGGCCAAGTACGTAAATGGATCCTTCAACCCTATATTTAGAGGTAGAGGAGGGGGTTTCGAATTAAGAGTAAAAACAAAATTATTTTATAAGCTAATGAGATATTTGTGTTATTGGTAAGGAAGCCCATAAAATCCATATCTGAACTTAGTTTTCTTGCCGGACAAATGGTTCACCAGGAATTTGGCCGAAACTAAAAATTTCGTTGAAGCTAAAAGTTGTTTCTGAAGTCGATTAGAGATTGCATATCGGTATAAGGAGACATACTGAATCGAATTCTGAACTTTATTTCCTTGACGGAAAAGCTGGCAAAATTTGCAAAAAGCTGGAAATTTGGATTGAAAGGTTTCCTCAATGACACTAGACCTTTTGCTCTGCATGCAGTTCGCCGGGAATGCTGCTAAAATACGAGGAATTTGGTAAAAAAAAAAAAATCTAAAAGATCTTTTTGAAGTCGATTAGGGATGAGATATTAAGTAAACATGCTTGTTGAATCCATATCTGAACTTAGTTTCCTCATTTGATGAGTTGTTTGGCCGTAAGCAAAAAACTTCAAAACGGTAAGATTTGTTTGTACATGTTTAAGTGGTTGATTATGGATAAATAGCAAAAATGTTAAGGGGTCTGGCGAAGACCCGGATATGTACAAGATTCGATTGTCTGGATCAAATAAATATTACATTTTTGGGATCCCATCGAAACCTTTGGTCTTGTTCAAGAGGGGGTTAGAGGCTAGTATACCACCTAAGTCTCCACTAGGGGTGTGAAAACAGTGGAAAGCGAGAGCGATCCTAAAAAAGTCTATCCAGATAGACACAGTCGGTTCCGTGATTTGCTGTGTTATTTACACCTTGTAATAAAATCTCTGTGTGACAGAGCTTCTGCCGTTACATGGTTTTAAGACGCGAGTACTTGCAGGCCATGTCGAGAACGTGGTTAAATAATAATAATAATAATAATTTACTGAGGCCCGCTATACAACAAATGAAAGAGCGGAGTAATAGAAATAAGAAAAATGAATTACACACAATAAAATTCCAGTTAATCGTTAAAGGACCTGTCTTAACTATAACACTGACGCAACCTACTTCCATAATCACTCCACGTACTTCTAAGCCCGGAGACCCCAATTTCGTACGTACATTCAAACCCCTATAACAAAGCCATGCTGATTTTCCCACTGGTCGTGTTTTGCTACCTTCGATGTATATCACGGTGTCGCCGGTTGTCTGCGAGAAGTTTTTCCATCAGAAAAAACGGTTATGTAAATTGTTTCCCTATTTTCGCTACAAGTTAACGGCTCTCGGAAAAGGCCTAAAGCAGCAAAAACCGTGGGTTATTTATTGAAAGCACAGCCTAGTTTTAAAGTATTCAAGTATTTTAACATACTGTAAGTTGAAGAGTAAATAGTGCGAGGGGTCCTTTACATCCCGTCTCGGACTTACGACTGTGTGGACTTTCGAGCTACGGCCATTATTTAATGCTCTGGTCTGGGTGAAGCTGGTTTGCAAGTAATGGCAGATAAACTGACAACCATAGGCTACTTGTCATCAATCAACATAATTTGTGTGCGCTTTACACCACGACCATATAGTTTGCAAAACTTTTACCTTGCGTGCAACTGCTCAGAACCATACCTGCGATCAGTCAACATAAATTTAATGCACCTTAGACCGTGACTGTATAAATTTGCAAAAAAATGTGTTTTGCATACACACTTTCATGATTTTCTGTACCACGTTTCAGCTGTTAAAAACAAACATGTCCATAGTCAACATAAATTGATTGCGCCTTAGACCACTAGTGTAAAAATTTGCAAAACAATTACCTTTCGTACACACGTTAAAAGTACGATTTTCTGTGCTACGCTTCAACTACTCATGTGTGCATTTTAGGCATTACTGCCAAATTTGATAACTTTTTAGGTACTTGGCCCAGATTCTCAGGCATTCAGTCATTAAAGGACTCTTCTGATTAGAATCGTAATTTATTAGTTTTAAGTTACTGCAAGACGACCATGTTCGTTCTGAGTGTGGATGGGGGAGGGGGGGGGGGTATGTGGTTACTCGTCTCCTACTCAGTAGGTCTTGATATTTTTTAAAGCATTTTAGGTTGTCTATCTGTCTATCACTGTCTATCAGTACATAGACATAGTTATGTTTTGAAGAGAAAAGATGAAGACCAGCCATCCGGGTGTGCTTACCCTCTATGTGGTAATGGAGTTGATGATTTGGCCCATGTTCAGAGCCGGTGTCCAGAGCTTTCTGGGTTAAGAAGGGAATTATTGGGAGGTGAGGTTATGTTACTTCCTGACATCTTAAAGAGCACGACGCCGAGCGTTATATGTAAAATTTGCAGATTTGTTGATGGTGTGGTGAAACTTCGAGAGAGCTTTGGCGAAGTTTACTTCAGTTAAAGTTATTTTCTTTTGTTGTCCGGCGTTACCATATCATCGGCCAGAAATTACGTGAGGTCTTTGCGATAATTTCCTAAAACCAACAAGACCAACGGTTTCGAAGGAAATTTATTTTAATTCGAATAAATACAAAATCTTACGATAAAAGCTAATTTGTGGTGTAGATATATATAGATAAAAACATGACGACTGAGATTTCGACTATCATGGATATTCCGGTCGTAATCTGGACTGCACCGGGAATTAAAGACAGAAAGACTGACACATTTGCTCTTTACGTGAGGTCTCTGTGATCATTTGTTAAGCCAAAAAGGACCAAGGTTTGGATGGAAATTTATTTCTATCGGATTAAAATCAAAATCTTCCCATAAAACCTATTTTGTGGCATAGATGTGTATAGATAAAATAATGACGACTCAAATTTCGTCTATCGTGGATATTCCGGTCGTAATCTGGACTTCACAGGAAATTAAAGACAGAAATACTGACTTATTTGCCTACTAATCTTATTTTCGGCCAAGTGCCATTAGCGATCCAATCTCTGTCGGTCCGGGATCGTCCGGAAGAGGAAACGGAACCCGATGAAAAATTTATCTCAAAATAGTACTATGAAGTAGTACCAAAAAGTTGCCTGCAGTATTAACGATGCTACTACATGCTTCTACTTCAAGTCTACCGTGTTACTGCATACTACTATATGCTACTATTAGCAAGACTGGATGCTTCTATGGCAAGACAGGATGCTACTGGATAGTACTACATAAGATCGGACCAGTCTGAGGCACATTAAATGATAGTATTCTTTGCTATTACATAGTATTACATGCAACGTTTTCGCACTACTACCACACTACTACGCAGACTACAAATTTTTCATCGGGAACGAAGGACACAGTGCATTCGAAGCGAGTACTCGAGAGAGGAATGCAAGCTAAAAAAGAGAACGCTTTACAATTAGGCAACCTACTAAAAAGAGAAGACCCCTATTCTAGACACTCTACCCCCTTCTGTTCTGGTGTCTCTCTGGGTCCTGGGAACCGGTGTCTCCGTTCCATTCCCAGTTTTAGAAGATCCATTTTTTATGAGCTTAGACACAACTCAAGCGTAATGTCGCCGTTCCCTGGGGACTCGCACAGTGGAGTCGCCGCGTTTTCTTTGTCCCAGAAAATCACTCCTCGCATTCTCGTGAGTGACCACGGACGGGAAATTATTATCAGTGTCATAAAAAACGGACTCCCTTTCTGATTCGGTAGAATTTGTAGAGTTGCAGCTGTCATTGGTTTTTGAAAAATACATGCTTCGGGATATTTAAAAGGATTTTGTAGGAAAACACTGACTTCAAAAAAAAGCTTCCATTCTATTGTGATTATGATTTTGTTTCTTCTGTGAAGATCGTGTTAAATAAATAAGTAAAAATAATAAGAAATTAAGGGAGTTATAAGTTTCAGTTTCAGTTTCATTGGACTATATTTAAAAAACAAATGAATACACAATTTATATTCCTGCCAGGAAAGCACAAATGTAGTGCTTGGCTAGGGCAGGGAAATAACCTATACTAATTTAAACATCAAACAGAATCAACTAACTGAACATTCTATTTAAAGAAAAAAAGAGGAGAGGAAAAAAAAATAATCTGTTTTTTCAACTTTAAATAAAAGGAGAGAGAAAATAAGGGAAAGAAGGAACGAGAAGAAAGAAAACAAAAGAAAAACAGGGGGGGGGGTCTAAAGGAGGATAACACTAAACAATTTTCCTGTAATGACCTTTCGCTGCTCACTTGAAGGAAATGAGGTTATTCGAATTCCGGATATCTAACGGTAGTAGATTCCAAATTGACGGCGCAAAAAATCGAATTAGAAAAGAAGCCCTTTTTGATGAGGGCGCTTCTTGGACGATGTCACAAGAGTTTCGGGTGTCATGAGAATGCAGGTCTTGATTTAGTGAGAACATATTTTGGAACGAAGACGGAAGGAGGTTATTGAAATACTTGTAGCAAAAAGTTGCGATCTGGAAATCTCGAGTCTTAGATACGTCAAATATCTTGGCACATTTGAAATGAAGATTAATGTTATCAGTGTGTTGAACCGGTGATATAATTTGAATTGCCTTATTTTGGATGATTTGGACTCTTTTATAACAAGAAATGAAGTTACTTGCCCATATGGAGCACCCATAAGACAGATGAGGATGAAAAATAGAATGATAGATCATTTTTAGTATTTTTTTAGGAAAACGGAATTTAAGGCGGCGGATGACTCCAAGGGACCTTGAAAGTTTGTTACCAACTAATTTCGCATGTTCTTTCCACGAAACATTCTCATCAACTGTGAGAATCCAAGATATCTGCTGGTTTTTACTCTATCTATGGTATTATTATCTACTCTTAATTTCAGATCTGTTTCAACTGATGCTATTCTAGAAAATAGAATATAATTTGTCTTACTGTAATTTAGTGTTAAATAATTCGAATCAGCCCATGATACAAATTCAGTAAGAGCTGTTTCCATTTTTTTGAACAATGAAGGTAGACTTTCACATGCAACAAAAAGAAGTGTATCATCTGCGAATAGTATATAATAATAGTAGCTTCTGTTAAATAATATTGTATTTGGTTAACATAAATAAGAAACAGTAGCGGTCCCAATATGGACCCTTGCGGGACTCCACACGTTATAAAATGGCTCTCAGATGTTACGTTTGAATTATGCAGAACTTGCGCCCTATTACTTAAATACGAACCAAACCATTTTAAAGCTACGTTATCTACCCCTATTGATTTAAGAATCTGGAGCAACTTATCATGATCAATAGTATCAAATGCCTTTTTAAGATCTAAAAATAATGCTGCGGGAATTAGGCCTTTATCAAATGCGTCGTTCACCCAATCAACCAGTTTTAAAATGGCAAGATCCGTTGAAAGTCCTTTCCGAAAACCAAACTGCGTTTTGCAAAGTAAATCATGCTCTTGAAGGTAATTATACATTCGTTTATGAACTATTTTCTCGTAAATTTAAAAAAAAGGAAGAATGGATATTGGCCGGTAATTGCTTGGGTCAATTTTAGACTTTCCTTTGTGAAGGGGTAGTACACGTGCTACTTTCAGTCTTTCTGGGAAAGTCCCCGCTTCAAGTGACAAGTTTATTAAATATGCTAAAATAGGGATGACAATTTGTTTAGTTGCTATAACAATTTTTAACGATACTTCATCAATTCCACAAGATTGTGATTTCAATTTCATGATTATTTCATCTATTTCTTTTTCATCACATTTCGCAAACAGGAATTCAGAGGTTACATGTCGAGTTGGGCGTGTAGGGACAGGGGGGCTTGTTGACCTTTTAGCGGCCTCATGACACAGTTTCGAACCTTACTCAGAAAAATATTTACACAGATTTTCCGCAATTTCTTTTGGATCATTAACAATATTATCCCCGAATTTCATCTTTTTGATTTGCTCTTTTCCTTTATTGTGGCCCATTACTTCATTAATTTTTGTCCACGTTTTCTTCATACTTCCTTTGATTTGTTCGAATTCCCTTTCATAATAATTTTTTTCAGCATGCCTTTTAATCTTATTTAACTGATTCCGGTATTCTTTGAAAAACTGGAGTTTCTGACCAGTTGGGTCTTTCAAATAATCCTTATACATCTTATTCTTCATTTTTACAGATGCAAGGATACCAGTCGTCATCCATTCCTTCCTTGGAATATTTTTGCTCTTTCTTACCTGTTTAAATGGGCAACTAAACCCTAATAAGACCCTAATATAAACCCTAATATAAACCCTAAAGACTAAAATTTCATCACCTGAATAAGTCTGGCAATTTGCGATTTTCGAACAAAATCTAAACGGTTGCATTCCCGATATTCTCGTTGTTTACCGTCTTGGATGTCCCCGCGAACGGACTTCTCGGATTCGGATTCTGCAAGGATTCTCCGTATACTTGTGACCACACTGGTCTGAGAACACCTGGGATCGGTATTGCGACTTATATCGCAATTTTGAAGTATAATACCGCGATTCTGAGGGAAATGGCGCATACAATTTTGATTATACCGCATACCGCAGGTATACCGCGAAATAGCGAGAAGGGAATTCCAGCGTTGGTGAATTCGACTTCGTAATAGAGGAGGATGTGGAGCACAGCGAAATGCTAGAGCCAACCACAGCAGATCCATTTGCACGAAGATATGGCTGTTATTCTAAACCATATTGCGATAATTGAGCCTGGACCCCAGATACCGCAATTGGACGAGCCAGCGCGTGTCCTCGCATTTAAGGCAGACTCGAGCATACCCCAAATTTTACCGCATTTTGGTTGGAGTAGCCGGCCGAGTAGCAACACCCCATGAGATCCTCATGAACCTTTCATGGTGCCCCTTATACTTTTTTTCTGGCCTGCATTGGCGACTGGAACCCGCGCCATCTGTAGCTGCTTCTCGCAGAACGAAGTCATACTTAACTTTTTCCTAGATCCCCTTCAGAACTATGAAATACATCTTCTTATTGACTCCTATTCAAACTCGTCTGACGCCTGTGCTGATTCCTGTATTCCTTTCGTCACCCTGTGTCGCCCTATATCAAACGAAATCAGTATCGTCGAATTTTTTACAAGGAAAATCTGTCACTTTCTCTCAGCACATTGCTAAGGTGACACGTCGAGACCCCCCCCCTCCACCCCCTAAGCCTTTTACACCACCGCCGTACCTGGCTCAGTTTCAATTTATTTCTAAAACGTGAAGCGGACAAGCCGAATATTCGTTTGGTCGTCAATAAACAAATATATACAGCTTACAGTCAACACTTACGAATTAATTTAAAATAAAAGTAATCGTCCAATACATTTAATAAAAAGAGTTAAGCTCAGGTACACAATTACTTACTAGCACTGGCGTTAAAAACTTGACAAAGGAGGGAACAAAGCTTTTCAGATATCGGTTTCGAGACACCTGAATAGGCTGTATGAGAGGTACAGCTTCTGCCACTGCTCTTGCGGGTCTTTCTCGATGTGGCTTGAAATCAGAGGGCAGTATGGATCGATGGGATGTGCTGTTCAGCAACCCTGTACCAAAATCAAGCGACAGCTTTTGTCGACGGCTAGCAAGGGAATCTAGGCCAAACTGTTCAAGGAGTGGTGAAATTAGGAGGTGAAATTATCAACAATGCCCGAAATTGAACTCTCTCGATCACGTCTGACTGCTCCTGCGTCAGGCCATAATGCCAAACGGGGCAATGCCAAAAGCAAGACCGTATAAAAGATGTATAAACTCGCAAAAGGTGATCTGAAGGTATTCCGTGCCGAGACAGCAGCTTCAGAGAGCTAATACCAAAATTCACGCTCAAGATGATCATGTGACCCAGTGAAGGAGGCAAAAATGAATTTTATATTGTTTTCTTATTTATAAACCTTTTTCTTTTTTCTTTCTTTTTGATTTCTAAGCACATGGAGTAACTTGTCTTAATCCTTTGACTTAAACAAAACGGACATTTGAATAGCGATTTTATCTAAGAAAAAGTTTTATCTGAAAAAGCAACTGAGAATAAACAGGGATGGAAAAATAAAATCACAAGGCTTTTAATAGAGTTTCCATTTGAAAATCTCCAGCAGTCAGTCGCAGAAAAGTGTTCCATTCGTCTACCATAGTCTTGCTGCTGCTGGAGATATATGCCAGCGTCGAATTTTTCTTCCAAAAATCCTTTTTGAATGAAGTCTCGAGAAATCTGAAAATTTTTGTAGTTTACATAATTGCACCATTCACGACCTTCATGGCGGTGCTGGAGGGGATCGTCTGATAGAGGAAATCGAACATTGTGGGGGGGGGGGGTATTAAAAACGGAACGGCATATTACAAAAAGGACCGCTGCACCAGGAGCAGAGCAAAATAACACTAAGGAGTAGCACCAAGACCTATGCTGTCCATGCTTTGCGAACGGGCCATATTCGTAGCGCCGCCCACTCCGCTTGTGGCACTTAAAGCGAGCGAGACAAACTTGCGGGTTTAAAAATGTCTACTAAAGCAAAAGTGCGGTCTACACACACCAAGGAAACAATGGAGGCTGTATCGTTTTTTGCTACGTCATAATATGAAGTTACCAGAGCTAGCGCTGGTGAACGGCTGTATGAGTTTCAGTAGGGACGGTCTCTATCGCTAGCGGTGCTAGTATCGCTGCTATTTGAGTGTGTGTCAATCTTGTCAAGTCTTGGCGCTACCCACTAGAGTTATTTTATTTGCTCTGACGAGGAGGCAAGCCACTAACAAAAAAGGACCGATGTACCTGTCCGTTCCTCTTTTTAGTCGATCTCATGGTCACGGGTTCTAGTGCTTGCCCGGGCATAAAGTGGGCCAGGACCCCTATGGTCTAGTAGTTCTTTTTCTTCTTTCAGTCTATTGGTTGGGCAAGAGTTCTCGAGCCCAACTCGTGCCCAAGCGATCGACTAAAATGAGGAAGGGGTGTTTGCTTCTCTGCTCTATTTAGTAGCCTTTTCTCTTGTGCGGCGTTCCTCTTTTTGGTATGCCGCTCCCCTGTTTTGAACGCATTCCTTTTTTTAGCACTCATTCCGCATTACCCGCTCCGTTCCGGCTTCTAGTCAATCCCGTGTTAGAAATTCAACTAGCAATAATTGCCATAGTTGAAAACCAGGACGGATCAGTGTTACTCCAGTCTTTAGATTACACTTGATACAAAGCGTGTCGACACACAAGACAGAGTAGCTTTGTATGGACATGGAAAACTACGGAAGCTTCTGCTGGAATTGACGATGATCATCGTCAGTTTTGAAATATTTTTAGAATTTTATTACAGCCTGATAATCTCACTCTCAGATTATGATATTGCTAATCATTCGTTATGCGCATTGAAAGAACTTACGAATACCAGCGTCGCCGACTGTATTGAAGAGGCGAGCAAAGGGGCTAGGCATTTGTAAGAAGCAACCGCAAGGAATTAACGTATGCACGGTGGTGTGAGTTTTCATGATATCTTCGTGGAAGGAGATGGTTTGGGGTATTACGAAATAGAGAGAGCAGTTTTTTAGCAGGACAGTAAATTCTAATCCCTCTTGAAAATTGCTTTTGACTTCAAAATTGCTTCCGGGGGTTTCCAGAGGCTGTCTGCGTCTAAATAGGATTTCTATTTACGAGGCATACTTTTATTTTACTGTGATATATGCAGAGGACACACGAAATGAGACTAACCCCAGTGAATGTATGTTTGCAAGAATTAATAATCTGATAGAACCTCCGTCTTTGGTCCCATGCAGTGACTGTGGATATCCCTATAAAACTGCGCGGAGCTAGAGGTACTTGCTGTGAGGTTTGGATTGATACCCGTCTACTTTCCTCTTCGCCGTTGCGCATACCAGATGAACAAAAAAAAGGTTGGATGGTCTGCAGCTGTCTGGTCTGCACCCGGTCTGCAGCGAGTTAGACGTGACGCCACGATGGTAGACAACCAATCAGCTGTAAAGGACGACTCAGACGGCGTTCGTATTCTTCTTCTGCGTTTTGCTTGCGATGTAGCTTTTTGTAGAGGTAACAAATTATGGTGTTCTGCGTAGCTCATGCTCCGCTCGTTTGCATCGGGTAAGGTATCAGAATATCTTCGACTCCGCATGGTCGTATTACAGAGATTGCGAGACGGAGGTTATGTCAGATTGTCTGTTCTCGATGTTTGCCAAACTTCTTCTTCCCAGATCTCATTGTTTGCGAGTGTGTGCTCATCATTCACTGGGAAACCTGGACCTGTTTGCCCCTAAATAACTTGCTAATCGACCCTATTCTATATCACATCACATCACCGCTGCCCAAAGGGTCCGAGTATAAAAGCTGCGGTTAAACCAAATTTTGCCGAGAACGCCCTTCTCATAATGCAGATTGTCAACATCACGTTAAGCCCCGCTCAGAATTTGCACAAAACAGGCGGGTTTTGATCGGCATAGTCATTGTTATATGTTCTTGGCCTTACCGATTGTTCAGTTCCAACCTGACGTTGGCCAGTGGAGCTGCTATGCCGGTGAAGAACACTTCGTCGAAAGGGAAGTATGGGATCTGTTTGACAACGTTGTTGATGGAGATAAGAGCCTGTTGGTCGAAAGTGTATGTTCCTCCTGTCAGATATTCAGGGTATAACGCCCAAGGCCAGAGCTTGTCTGGTACTGAAAATATGCCCGCTGAAAAGGATGATTCAGTAAAAGTCTCTATCCTACTATCGTGCCTGTCCTAACGTCTGAGCATGCCCCAACGTATGGTCATGGTGCTGATACGTTGGGGAACTATGTCCTGCAGCAAGGACACGGTACCCCATACAAATCTGTTGAAACGAGGATCTGAAATGGAAATCTGCTACATTTTCATGGGGGTACATGCCCAAAAATTAACTATTTGCGTATGACTGTTCTAGAACTCTAGACTAGCTAGGATTAACTTAAGGAAACTACCTCTTTTGCATGAGCGACGCAGCGCATTTTCAACTGCGGGAAACGCAGGGTGGTTGGTGTGGTCAACGTTCTTCGCAGGATGAGCTGGTAGGCCGACGATGCAGAAAACATGTGTAGTAGGAAAATATTCAAACCTTCTGCTGGCGGCTTGGTTCCTGCAATGCCGGTCAACACACCTTCCCTTTGCATACCCATGAGTTTGTCGAAGTTCTTCAAGAGAAATGGATTGACCATCAGCTGGCAGTTTGTCTTCATAACATATTTTGCATTGGGACAGTACTTCCCAGCCCAGTTCAGAGCTGCGGCGGTCTTGGAGGTCAAGTCGAAATGGTCACGGTCATAAGAGTCGAAGACGATGATGTCGTTGTGCAGTTTGATCTCCGCGGCTACCTCCAGGTTGTGTTGGTCTTTACCCATACCAGTAAGGAATGAATATCGAATCTTCGGTCCTTTCCTCTTTGTGGATTCCTACCAAGTAAGAAAAATATCTTAAGCTTGAGAAATGCGAAGTCTTCAGACAAACCAGCGTTTCTTAGACTTGTCTGAAGCTCGTCATGCTGTGCAGATAGTTTTTCGACTTTTTCCTTGAATTAAATTGCAAAAATATTGAACGGTTTGATACACTTTGCCAATTCAAAGGGTTACCTATTTTACTGATTCACTCTACGTCCCTAATCGTTCCATCTCGAACTTACCATTTTCCAGTTTATTACGCTGATTTTTGTATCTGCCTTGTGTCGCTCTTTTCGGAGCCGTTCAGGCTTGGTTATTGCGTATGAGGAGCTCATTGGTCAGAAATTCAGGTTTTGAAGTTGTTCCGCTTTTATATTTGACAGTGCAAAACGGTTTTGTTATAGCTATATTTGTGCTCTTCTTGGCAAGGGTCAAGCCGCTAAGTCTGGAAAATGAACTTGTCCTTGTTCCCCGTTTCATCAAAACCAAGGGGGCCGTGTGAAGTTGAGAACATCACGGGACGGGTTTGTGATCTATGAAAAACCCGGCAGATATGAAGGGGCATATGTTAAAATATTTAAATTTAAACTAAATCTGCAGCCACTTATCTCTAAGCGATGCTGACGCTACTACTGATTACTGAGTGCCGAACTGAAGAATTAGTTCATGAATTCTCGTAGTAGTTTTGCAAAGGTCAATTATGCCCATGAATTGCAATACAATCAGAAGATTTTTCTGACTCCCAGTCATTTTATTCGTTAAGCTTGGTGCCCCAGAAGGCGAATCTTTCCCGCTTATGAATTCAGGCGCAGCGCGAATAAAATGTGACTTGCAGTTGAAACGGCGCGGTGCGAATTTTGTGGCCTGACGACACGTTTTTTTTCCGCTTGCGATGCCGAATTCACCTAGTGAGAGGCGTGGGAACTGGGAACCTTTAGACTACAGCTGATGAATTTATTGACAACTTCTCCGCGGGATTTGAGCGCGGTAAATTTTTCTTACATCAAATAGCGGGGTGTTCAACCACGTCTTCCTCAGTGCATCCCGACATTCCTTGGCGCTGACCCACGATATAATCAAGATCAGCAGGTCAGTATCGTGCTGACAAAGTGTTGGTCGGTTATGAAGCAGCCTAGTTCGATCCAGGTTCTTTAACTCCATCGATTTTCCCAGAAAAAGGGTGTTCATTCTGTTATGGCGGACGAACTCGCATGGAAGATGTTTTCTGTGACCCTCTGATGTCATTTGACTGATGGGGCACAGTTCGGTGTTTGGTGGAGGAGTGGAAGAGACAGTCGCTTTCTTTGTTGTTGAAGTGGTCATCAGTGAGGTCGTTGCAAGGATGAGTAGGATGGTAGTTGGAAGAAGGAACGCAAGCTGCACAACCATTGCCATGTTGGAAAATCGTTCTGGCTGAAAATTGAAGAAAAATTAGTGCAATGAAGTGCAATAAAACAAGGCTCCTGTCGTTCGTTTGTTTTCGAGCGGCTTATGAATTATGAAAGAAAAAAAAATCATGACACTTTTGAAACGTCCAGAAGGCTGAACACTGAACTAACAAAGTTCCGGAACGAATAAAACTTCGTCTGTCTTTTGTATCTTCGGCTGCTTCGCAACCGTTGCAACAGGAGTTATGCTGCATCCCTTGATTGACCTTGCCCAGACCTGGCACTCCAGCGAAATTATTCGTGCTACTATAGATCGGAAACAAGTTTTATTTTCTTGAAAAAGGGTTATGTTAATTAAAGAAAAATGCTTTGCAACAATTATGGGCAAAATGCTAAAGTTAACGTATGGAGAGTTTCTCCAGTTTTTTTGTGCCTTTAAAGCACAACGCAGTCGGAATATACCAAAAAGTACTCTTTTGAGCAGAAATTGTCAGTTCTACGAGAAAGTTTTCTAATAGTGGTTCGTTTTCTTCAAGTGCTACCTCTAGGATAAAGTGTAATAAGACCAAAGGTTTAGATGGGATCCCAAAAATCTAATATTTGATCCAGACAATTGGGTCTTGTCTTCGCGAGATCCAGTCTTCGCTTGGCTAATCATCAGAGAAAACCAAGTTCAGATATACCTCTATAAGCCATATCAATTTTGACGGCACTAAATGAAACTTCCTGCTTTAATTCTGCAAAATTTCCTGTTTCGGCCGAATTCCAAGCGAACTAATCGTCTCTATAAAGAACATCTAATCAACTTCAAATAAAAATAAACTTAAAAAAAAAAATTCGATTTATATATCCGGGTAAAAAATGATTGTCCAGCGTATCTTCTTACCCCAAATCTGTCACCTAATTAACTTCAAATAAAACTCTTGCTTTCAACAAATTTTCCGGTTTTGGCCGGATTCCGGGCGAACTACTTGTCCGGCGAGAAAATGGTTTTTACCATCGTGTTCAGTATTTCTTTTACCCCATAATCGGCTATCACATTGGCTGTTTAAAAATATTTTGTTTGCCCCTTAATTTGAACCCCCTCCCCCACCCCTAAATGTAGGGCTACAAATCGCATCTACGAACATGACCTTACCCTGATCCAAAGAACCCTTACATCAAGTTTCATCAAAATATCTCATTCCCTATGAGAGTTATCGTGCTCACAGTCTGCTGCAAATCATCGTGGTGTAAATCATCGCTGCAAATCATCGTGGTGTAAAAATAATAGAAATAAATAATAGAAAACACCCCAAACTAGAAATCTAGATGCAAAGAAATTACAAACGTAAGACTAGGTCTGAGAGAAAGTATGACATAAACTATCTTATCATCTGATTCAGTTAATGTCTACATGTGTTTGAACTTGACCACTTACCTGTAGATCACAGAATTCGTGTCTTCTCTTATCCGCCTCTTTACATTTTGATATACAAAAATAAAAAAAATGTGTTTTGTCCTGCTGGGGAACACTGACTGGCACGGATTCCCGAGCTCGGACAACAAACAGATGTTCGGCAGTTACTGCACTCACAATTTTCTATGCAGAGTACGCTGTAGATGTTTGTCAAAACGATCTTTTTTTCTTTAGTTGTTTTATGCGTTTACTTGTTTTATACTTTAACATAAGTTTTATCGGAGGATTCTGTTTTTTTCCCAAAATTTCCGGCTTACATCGAAATCTTGTCGTACCATTAACCCGTTAGTTAAACAGATCGGATTGGTGGATTCGGTCTTATTATCCCGGTACCGACAAAGACAGCTGAACCTGTTAGCCTGTTAGAAGCTGATACCTGTTAGAAGCTAACGAGTTTCCCGTTTCGCCGGAACCTGACAAACCGTCGGCTTCCTAGGAATACGAAGCTGAACCGGTTTTCCTCGGGTACTGTACGTAGTATCAGCCGCAAGTAGGAACATAAAGCAGGTAGATTAATTCAACATGTCAGCTTACCCCACCATCCCATTAAAAAAATCACTTGATCAAGAATTAGTTGCGTTTTTGATTGCCGTTTCTGATCTCAGTTCTTCTTATTTGTCGTTTTCGATCACCTTCCGAGTTCACAGTTTGTTTAATTGTCGTTTTTGCTGAAACGGAGACCGTGTCAGTTCTCGATTCTACAACGCCTGCGAGTGAAACGGCGAACTGTGACGCAGACGCAGTTCCCGGTCCGAGTTCGCCTGTCATGAATAAATTAGCCCAACAAAATTGAAAGTCCTCGAAAGTGTGTTTGGAATTGGATGATTACAACTTGTATATTTCAACTCCAAGAATTGCCTTTTCGTTGTCAAATGTAACAACCCTTTACTGACTTATTTAGGCGATTTTATGAATCATTTGCCGGGATACTTATTTTCCGTTTTTATTCACCTGCGTCTTGAAACGGCGAAGGCGTCAGGCGAACTGAGTGTAAAAACAGAAATTAAGCTTCAACGGCGAACTCACAGGGGAACTTGCACAGGCGATCAAAAACGCAACTATTGTAACAACTACCGAAATCTCCTTATTTTTGGCTTCCGGCCTGTCCGGCAGGATAAGAAAGTAAAATACACGGATCAACCGTGTATTTTATTCCGACAACCTAAACGACTTCCACAAACTAACTTTCCTCTTCTGTTTTTCCGGTTTCTTGACCAATCATGGTGTTGAATTATTGCCAGCTTCAAAGCCCAAGAGCGTTAACTTTCGCATTCGGCACCCCCAATCATCACGACAGCTTTTGACTCTATTTTTTTCCGGGCGAACTGGTTGTCCTTTGCGAAAACGGGTTCAAATGTGGATTCAGTATGTCTCCTTCCCTCCAAATCAACAGTCAATTTAGCTAAAAAATATTTGCATTTCTTAATTTTAATAACTTTGTAAATACAGGGCTACGGGGTCCATCTCCGGAATGACCTGTACTACTTGACCTTCAAAGGACCCGTTTACAAGTAGAGGAATCCTTGAACAGAATCCGGTCTTGGTGACAAGATTGTATAAAATAAAATAAAAAAAGGACCTGTTGTAACTATATTCACAATGCAACCTACTTTCATAGTCGTTCTATCTGTTCTTAGATTTGTGACTCGAAGTATAGACAGTAAATTGTAACACACACAACTTCTATTCAAATAGTGTATACAACGGATACGTCAGCTACGGGAGATTCTTCATCTGCGGTATTTCGGCCCTTCTTGGCAAGGATCCTCGTCAGGCTGTCAATCTTCAGGGTTAACGTCGGGGAAGGAAACAAACCTGCAATATATAACTGAAGCTTCTACCGACTAAAAAATCTCCCATTCGGGCAAATTACTTTCAAATACCACTGCCGGGAAAAAACTAGTCCCGAGATGAAATTTTTGACACGACCGCTGTTTTTGCTGCACGATTGGGGCGATGACAGGAAAGTTTTTTTTCTGTATTTTGATCAACTTCAGTTCTGTTATTAACAAGGGACTGAAAGCTTAAATTTTATTCTATTAATAACCTCGTTCCACGTTTCTATTAGGGAGTACTCGCTGTATATATTACTTTTAATAATCACCATATTTACACAAAACTTCAATAGAACTTCAGTATACACAAATTCAGTATTTACACACAACTTCATTTCACTGGCTTTTAAACTTACCGCGTTTCGCTATTTTCAATACGTATCATGCTCCCGACTACTATTACCGAGAAGCTTATTGGTCAGAAAGACTGGTTACATAAATTTTGCCATGGTTTTGCCCGAAGCCATAGGGCCTTGAGACGGTCTTGAAACACCCCAGTTCTTGAATTATTTTGTTAAAAGCAGAGTTTTAAGGCAGTCAAATAATCCAACAGTAAATCGTGCGTGTTGTGCTTTTGAGTTATTTCCCTAGTTATTTCAGTATAGGTCTTACCTGTAATGCCAATGCAACCCACTTCCGCAATTGCTTGAATTTCGTACGGTAAACTCAAATCCCCTGACGACACCTCACTGATTTTCACACTTGCCGCGTTTCACTATTTCCATGCGTATCATGCTCCCGACGATTGCAAGAAGGGGACTCGTCAGAAGGTTATTTTAATTTTCCCTTTTTTGCTAGAAGTAAACGGGACTGGAGAAAGGCTTAAAACAGCCATGTCTAATTTGCAAGACGCAGAGCCTAGTTTGAAAGCATTCAACTGTTTTAGAATATTGGAACATAAAAAAGGAAATAGTGCGAGGTACTTGTAATTTTGTACTTGTACTTACTTACTTGAATCAGGACACCGGCCCTGACACACAGGAGTAGTTCCACAGTCGTATTCCATCCTTGTCCGTCTTGGATCCATTCCAATGTAGAATAGTGCTAGGTATTCTTGAAGCGCCATCTCTTTCTTTCAGTGTCTGGTACGATGGCTGCGACGTCTACCATTATTGCCAGTATCGGATATAGACACATTATAACATTTATGTTATTACTTTCTAACATAAGTTGCGTTTCGGCAGATACGATGGTATCTGTTACGGTAACTCGATCTGCAATTAGTCGTTTTTGCAGTTACCGTGGTATCTGATATACGGTTGCTCTGCAAAAACGACAATTGCCGAAATTTCGCTTTTCGAAGTCTTCCCAAAAGAAAAACTGATATTCAGTCCCATCACTAAGTGCCAAACTTCTTTCCCACCAATTTGACAGAAACTGATGAAAGTGAGATGATTTTTCAGATACTACGATCAGTTACCACGGTCGGACCGTGGTGTTAGAATATCAGATAACACGATAAAAGCGAGGCTTCAACTTCCGGATTTTGCTTCCGGATTCCAGACAGCCGTTTTCGTCGAGACGGATCTGGAAGGTGAAGCCAGGCCAAAAACGTCTGGAAGTCCGGGGTGTTGGACACCCCAGATTCCGGACGTCTGGAACATGCCATAGAGACAACCCGTTCGAGAGACGCTAAACATATGCAAATGGGGGAAGAAAAGGGAAAGTGATTGACAGTTGTGACTGGGATGCAAGAGATATTTGAAATGTAAAGGGGACATTTAGGAATTGTTGAAGAACATCAAATTTAGCTGTCATCATTATCATAAAAATCTGGAAGGGTTGGCTTGACTATGCGGAAGCCCCGGACGTCTGGGAATCTGGAAGGTGAAGCCCGGCTTTAACTTGCCAAGTACCACGATAACTGCAAAAACGCCTTTTGACCGCGGTATGAGATACCACGATAACTGCAAAAACGACTTTAGATCGTGGTATCTACAAAAAACAACTATAGATTGGGCTCTGTTCTTTCTGGCGTCGAATCAAATAGACTTAGTTTGATCTCTTGCTGTTTTATTTAACTACATTGATGAGCATCTGATCCTATTGTCTTTCATTCGGGGTTTGTTTGCTCTTGTTTATTGAATCGCTATCGGCCCATTGCATATATTAGAGGAACTCTTCGTATTACATACTTCCTTGTAGGTTGTTGTGTCAATGGGTCAGCGTGAAAGTTTCTTGATTGAGAGTTTCTCGGTTGCGTTTTAGCAAGAGCAAACATATGTGACCTATAATGTGCGCCGTCCAGTCTAGCAGTGAAGCCCCCCTCCCCTCCCCCATTTGTTTTATTTGTTCGAATTTTTGCTTCCGAGTTCTAATTCTAATTGTCTGTTATTTTGATTTGCTTTTTGTTTGAAGTTCCTTTAGAGTTTTGCATATTTGTACTTGATTTCGGTAGTTTAGTTCCTAATCTTTTTTTTCTGCCTACGCCTTAGTCGGTCCGATGGACCAGAGTCTGTTGTTCTAGTGTTGTATTTGTTTTTGCGTATTGGTCTTACTTTAGTAGTACTATCCTTTTTTTACTTGAAAGTTAAACACTCTTTCGCAAAATAAAATCCATACGATCAAACATTAAGCAGTTCAATTAGTCAATGGTTCAGGGAATGCTTTGGTAGGGTCGGATTCAAAGCTGTGGAAATATGTATACCCTAGGGAAATATGTTCTTTTAAAGTGTTTTAATTATGTAGTTAGTGTTTGATTTGCATAACATTTTTTTTTGCACCATAGCCCGTTGGGCTTTCTATGCACAATACATACATACATACAGACATATAGTGCGCACGTCTGCTGCTAGGTACAGACGGCCATCACTAGTTACTGAAAACTACACATTTGTAGTTTGCTCCAAATCACTCGCCAAATCAGCTAATAAAGGATTATTGTAATCTTTTCTTGACATCAGACCAAAATTATCTGATCCGTTGTCACGGGGCCCCTAAAACGAACGGGGCCCATAGTCAGGTTACTACTTAGTCTATTTGGAATCCGGCACTGAGGGGGGAGGGGGGCTGCGAGTATGCCTTATTTTCGTTTCGCGCCTCAAAACCTAAAGGCTTGGATAAGAAAAACTATGTAATCAGTCAGATTCCGCCACCTCCTCCTTGAACCAGCTTATTCAACAAGACATCCTATTACACTGAAACCAATTCCAACGTCAAGCACTGCACGTCAGCTCCACTAGTTCACACCCTTGTCATCAGTTACCTCAGTAATCAACATAATTTCCGGTTTCTTTAGTTCAATCTTTATTCAGCGCATTTTCAGCAGCTCAGTGATTCGTTGTCTATTTTCGCATTATTAAGTTTGTGTTGTTGTAGTTGTTTAGATATTGTTGCCTATTTTTGTATGGATTTTTATTTGCTTTTTGTTGCCCGAAATTTAGCTTTTTCTATTGTGTCAAGTTTTCATCAAAAAAAAAAAAAAAAAAGCAAAAGCTAAAGCGGCATTTCAGTGATACTTAAGAGGAGGATGCAAAGATTAATTTTTGGTCCCAGTCCCAGACTTTTTGCTCATGCTCAAAATTTATTTAGGGCAATTAGGCTACTCTTGTTGGGGTAACTTAAAGTATTTTAAATTTGTATTAATTTCGTTACATTGACTGCAACGAAATTCATGCCAACGTTAACACCCGAGGCCCGGCTAAAGCATACAGAATTCGATTTCTTCTGTGTTTTGCCCGACAGCTGTTTGCAGAATTTGATTACTTCGTGTATAAAGAACCCGATGTGCCGACGGTCGACTGACGCCCGATAAAAGCATACAAAATTTCATTTCTTCTATCCACCCTAAAATGTGGTTCAGGGAATGCTTTGGCTGGGTCAGGATGAAACCTGTGGAGGCCCCTTGAAGAGGACCCTTGGGAAATATAGTGCGCACGTCTGTCGCTAAGTACAGACGGCCATTACTAGTTAGTGAAGACTACACATTTCAGTTAAGAAAGGATTATTATAATCTTTTCTCGACATCAGATCAATATCATCTGACCCGTTGTCGCGGGGCCCATTGTCAGGTTACTACTTAGTCTATTTGGTAATCCGGCACTGAGGGGGGGGGAAGGGGCTGCAAGTATGCCTTATTTTCGTTCGGGTCTCAAAATCCAAAGGCCTGGATAAGAAAAATTATGCAATCAGTCAGATTCCGCCAACTCCTTCCCGAACAACTTCTTGAACCAGCTTATTCAACAAGACATCCTATTACACTGAAACCAATTCCAGCGTCAAGGACTGGACGTCGGCTCCACTCGGTCACACCTTTGTCATCATTACCCCAGTAATCATTTAATTAACTGTTTTTTCAATCTTTATTCAGTGCATGTTCAGCTCAATGATTCATTGTCTACTTTTTTCTCATTATTAAGTTTGTGTTGTTGGACTTGTTTAGATATTGTTGCCTACTTCTGTGTGGATTTTTATCTGCTTTTTGTTGCCCGTTATTTGGCTTTTGCTGTTGTGGCAAGTTTTCGTCAGGCCTAACTAAAGGCAGTACTTAGAGGAGGATGCAAAGATCAATTTTGGTCCCCATCCCAGACTTTTTGGTTAACATTCTCTGAGCCCAACTGACTTTGAAACATATATTCAAATAATTTATACAACGGATACGTCAGCGACGATGCTTCATCAGCGATAATCGGTCCTTTTTGGCAAGGGTCAACGTCGGGGAAGCTTCTACCGACTAGAATTATCTTATTCGGGCAGATTACTTTCAAATACCAATGTAGGGAAAAAACTAGTCCTAAGATTTAATTATTGACACGGCCGCTCGTCCCGTATGGGGGGATGTGCCCCCCTCCCCCTAATGCTGTTGGCCAGTCGGTAAAGAATAACCGATTTTGCGCGAATCGCCGCGATTTTTCGTAAAAACAGTCGATTTTGTCTTGAAAATAGTCGAATTTTTGAAAAGTCGTTTTTTTTGTAAAAATAGTCGATTTTTTTGTAAAACAGTCGTTTTTCTGCAAAAACAGTCGGTAAATACCTTGACCCCCCCCCCCCCCCCCCAAACATTTTGGCTAGTAACGCCTATGCACCTAGGAAGTAGCTTCTTCATTTGCAACAAATCAAGACGAGACGATCAGCAAACTGTCAAAACTAAATGGAGGGGTCACCGATATTTTTAAAACAATAATACATAAATTATGACTTAACATATCAGTATTCTACTAAAAACCTTGTTTTATTATACTTTTCAAACATCCGTTATATTTTCACTAGCATCCCTCAAACTTCCTCATTTCGTTTGGGCTAATGAAGACCCATCAGTTTTACTTTTGCTTTTCCGGAAACTGTTTCCTTGTTCCTGCCCTACATAGCACGGAAAAAGGATGAAAATGAACGCATTCTTTAAACTACAGCCAATCTGGTGCTCATGTGTGTGTCGACATCAGTTGTTTGGAAGCTGTGATCTGGATTACGCATCAGACCATCTACACTGTAAGTGGTATTATTCTTATTTTCATCGTGGTTTTCCGTAAAGCAAAGATTTCCTGCTATGCAGTACAAATGCCTGTTTTGAGCATTCTTTTATTTGTCTCATCATTTTGACGGATTGTTTGTTTTAATAACTGCATTTCCTGTGTCTCAGTTTAGCTCACTAGTTTTAAAGGCACACAAGATAATTAAAACTAGTGAAGTAAACAGACACACAGAAAATGCAGTTAATGAAAAAGATTTAATCTGCCAAAATGATGAGACAAATAAAAGATACAAATCTTATAGGCTTATCCTAACACAATTCCTAATTATAATGTCATAATTACTAATCCTTGATATAATTTTCAATTTCTTATCTTTACAAATCCATATAAATAAATATATAGGCTATATATCCATTTACGAACCGAAAATTAAAAATTACAACAAATACGAAGGGCAACGATACAGCATTCTTACACTGTCAGAAGTTTCATAACAGATTGCGCATAACACTTTCAAGAATAACACCTTTTCACTTAGAAATAAAGTGTTATGACCAATTAAGTTTACACTATTTCGTGCCTAGATCTCCAACAACACCTTCAATTGGTAAAAATACTAACGGGAACGAAAGAAACATAACAGATAACATCCCAAAGTGTTATATGTTGAAACCGCGCATCCTTCTGTTGTCGTTATGTAACTTCCGACAGTGTAATATTTTTACCTATTGAAGGTGTTGTTGGAGATCTGGGCACGAAATAGTATAAACTCAATTGGTCATAACACTTTATTTCGAAGTGAAAAGGTGTTATTCTTGAAAGTGTTATGCGCAATCTGTTATGAAACTTCTGACAGTGTACGTCTAGCACTTATCGACAAACATGCAGAAGCTAGATTTTTTGTTGGGGCCGTGGTACTGTGAGCTGTGGTATATCAAGACAAAAAACAAACACAAATTCGACGCTGAGATTGCTTCAACTCAGGAAAAGATAAGGACATTTATCATCATCTATCTCGCGTTCTCAGTAAACATTTAAATGTGCTTCATTCCGTCTGGCTTTGCGTTAAACCTTGCTAAATCCATTGTTGCCTACCATTCCGATACGGCTCATTACTGGTATTAGCCTATTTGATCAACTGCTAAAAAAAACATAGATAGCTACTGGTTGCATCGACTAATAGGTTAATCACAGTAGCAGGTTTATGCATACACTGAACATATGATGTAGCATACGCGTCTGAGATTTCAGTACTTCACTGGTGGTCTGAAGTGGTTATAGTTCCCAAATTTTCATTCGTGCAATTGACTGTAAGTTTACATACAATGCTTATTTCTTGGATGGGTTAGTGTGTAGGACAATGCGATAGTTTTCATTACGTTCGTACCTTTCTAAAGAACCTAACAAGAACACAATTTTTTTCAATTATTTTCGTTTCCGTAACTACCTGTTCCGCCTCCCTCCCTGACCACATAGTAATACTTTCGCGACATATCAAATTATTGAACCGCTAACAGTGATTGGACGTATTATACGTCGTATATATATACGTAGTTTAACAGTAATGTAAATCGTGAATTAAAGAGCATTTCTTCGATTACTTCTGTAGATTAGGTAATTAGGTGTTTTTTGCATCTTATCTTGACCGTATTACAGGGTTTTCTTCTCCTTTTCTTTCTTCGTCGTTTATTCTTTGGCTTGTGTTTTGTGATGGTTAACAAAAAACAAGTATCATAATTCTCATCATCATTAGTTTGATTTGCGTTAAAATGGGCTCATTTTCGTCAGAAAATCTTTGTAATTTCAACTTTAAACAAAATCCAACATTGCTCAGCTTTTCTAGGGTGGACTACTGTAGGTTGACCGCGTAGGCTATATCAGTGCCGTAAGGATGCTCGTGACTTTAATGAAGCCTAACATTTAGGGGGTAACATTCATTTTTACTATCAACGTTATTTAGCCCTTGCTTTGCTATTTCTTTTCATGAATATTCTTTCAGCCCAAGCTGACTGCGAATCATATTTGACATTGCTAAGCGACAAGTTCATTTTCCAGCTTGAGCGGCTTGAGCCTGAAGAGGCCCCTTGCCAAGAAGGGCCGAATATCGCTCTGATAAAATTCAGCTGACGTGTCCATTTATCTTTTTTTTCTTTCTTGATCAGGCGATTTAATTATTATTGTTATTATTACATTTTGCGTTAAGCTTTTAGCTTGTCGCCATGCAATTGTTGAAACCGGGTTTAATGAAATTAAACTATACACTGAAAAATATCCATGCTAGCAATTATGCTTGTTCATTCGTTTTTTTCCTTCCTTTATTGCTACTATTATATTTCCATACAATTGTATGAATAAATGTTTCCAAGTCAGCTTGGGCTCAAGGAGTATTTATATACTATTATACTGATGCCGGAACCTGATTTATAAAATCAGATTATTGACAAAGTGCCATGTTCATGCGTGCGCCACAATGAATCGACTGAACCGTATGCATGGATTACTGGTATATAACTTAAAAATTCTTTCAGCCGAAGCTGACTGCGAATCATAATTGAAGCCTACGCTCGCAAAAATTGTAGGCATAAGAACAAGTTATTTACCATAATTGTCAGTGCTAAGCGGATGTCAGCTGAATTGTATTAGAGCTATATTTTGGCCCGTCTTGGCAAGGGTCCTCTTCAGGACGAAATATAGCTCTAATAAAATTCAGCTGACGTATCCGTTTAGCACTGCCAGTTATAGTATTATGCCTACAACTTTTGCGAGGGTGGGCTTCCCAAAAGATGGGATAAATTTGTCAATCTTGAAAAAGGTTACGTCTGTGCTTTAAGCTTCTTAATTTCCTCTTATTATATTTAACAAGTCTCCCGTGTTTCCCACCGTAGGCTACTTGTATTCCTTTTGCTTAGGCAAAAATAACCTTTTATGGATTTTTGATGGTGCACTTAATACGTTGTGAAATCGGTTCAGTCTAGTGTGCAAAATTATCAACCTGTCACGTATGACTAACATCATAAGTTACCGTATGAAAATAAACACCGAAGACCATCTCCTGCAGCTCTTGAATTCGTACTTTTTTTCAGCTGCACTGGGAATGAGTATTAAATTATCACCGAACAGAAAATCTAAGAAAAACAGTAAGAATATCCGAAGTCTTTTGAAGTTAAAAATGGACGCGTTTGATTCGTAGCCTTAAGCAGTGCTACAGTTAGGTTTGCACATTGAACAAAGATGCTCAAGATTTCGAAATACCATGCATGTCTTTTAATTATCTGTTCACTAACGGCTTTTCCTCACAGCTAATCGGTAACTCCTTTTTTTGCAGAAATATAAAAGACGCTGCGGTCGTTTTCGTGGTCCACGTATTTCAGAAATATGAATTTTAATATGTAGGCTTCGTTGGCTATCGACAGTTTCTATCCTGCAACGATGTTTTCTTTTGTATATTTGACAAAGAATCTACTGTTGGTTTTTCTTTTCTTTCCTGTCCTTGTTTTTTTTTTGTGTATTTAAAATATAAATCTATCGAGAACCGTCACACCAAGTTTCATCAAAATATCTCATTCCCTTCGAGAGTTTTCGTGCTAAAAGACGGACAGACGGACAACTTTTGTGTTGCCATAGGTATCCCTCCACTTACGTTTTGGGGTCCCGAATAGAAGCTGTTAAAACGATTTATTTCAGAACTAGGAATTTTAATATGTGTAGGCTTTGTCTGGGGGAGACCCCGGATGATTTAGCGTAGTGTTTATTGTTGGTGTTCTGCCGTTGTTGCCTTTAGCTAATGTACATTACGGTTTTTACTGTGGGGTAATAAGACAGGCTTTCACCTGTACCTTAGGATTGCCGAAAGCTCCGGCTCACACTATCGACAGTTTCTATCCTGCAACGATGGTTTCTTTTGTATATTTGACAAAGAATCTATTGTTGGTTTTTCTTTTCTTTCCTGTCCTTGTTTTCTTTTTGTGTATTTAAAATGTAAATCTATCGTTGGTTTCTTTTTCCTTTCCTTATTTCTCTTTATTATACTTCATCTAAGTCGATCTTTTGTCATAAAAATGGGAAATAAATTTATCATCAGCATCGTCATTTGTTTAGACTTTTCATCAAGAAAATTATTATCTCTCTCTCTGTCTCTTGCAGAAATATGAAATACGCTGTGGTCATCTTCCTGGTCTGCGTGTTGTCAGTCAGTGCGCAACGTGAGCGACCCTGGTCCCCCTGGAACATGTTTTCGAAAGCGGGATACTACAATAAAGAACGCTCGGGGGACTTCAAGCTTGCCGACGATCACCTTGACGACCGCCTTGCAAGTCGTGCTGGCAAGACTTCAACAGAAGACTACGAACGCGACTACGCTCCGAGTAGTCACCCTTCTAGCAGCGAATATGCCGAGGCTTCGGGGTATGGCGGCAGCGGTGGATACAGTGGCGGCGGTGGATATGGCGGCGGCGGCGGAGGATACGGGTATGATACACAACAGCAGCCACAACGCAAGAGCGGCTATGGAGATAAATACGGTCATGACAATTTTGAAACCCCTTTCACTTACAAGCAGAAAAGAGGCATAGAAGCTTTCAGACCCTCCCCCCTGCTTTATTCCGAGTCGATAACAACAACAGTTGCTCCTAAGCTTTATCTAATGCCACCAGTTCAGTTCTTACCTCAAACACCATCATTCACTTCCCCTTCTGCAGGCCTCTCCGGTCCCCCTCAAAGAAAGTCAAGCCAACCATCAGTAATTACTGCTCAGTCAAAAGTCTCATTCAACGTCAATCCCAGACCGATTAGTTTCAACCCTCCTGTCCTACCCCCTTCCCTGAAGCTAGCTCGTAGTGTTGGGGCGGTAGTTGCTACTGAGAGGACACTTAACACTCGCCAAATAACAACGGATGCTGGAAAGGAGATCCTTCAGTCACTGAATTCATTCGGCTCTGCGACCCCTTACACAGGTGGGTCTGTGAGACGTCAGGATTATGCCCCAGCCGACGTCATCCCGCCAGCTGGCAATGCTGGAGTCGGTACAGCTTCTGCCATGTCAGGTGGCAACTTCGGCTCTAATTACGGTTCCAGTTATGGCTCCTTCGGTAACAACTATGGATCGAGCTATAGCAATTATGGAAACAATATGGGTTCCAACATGGTATCTGGAGCAAACGGATATGGCTACCCAAGCGGGTACGGACAACCTGGTGGGTATGGATATGGTCGATATCGTAAGTATCGACCCTATGGGAAGCAGAAGCTCTACTACAAAGGTTCAGGAAGGCCTGCTGGCTACGCCCCTACCTACGGGTACAATGGCTACAATGGTCAGGTCTATGGCAGTAACTATGGTAACTACGATGGCTCGTATGATTTCGACTACAGCGATGGTGTTGAATACTTCACCCAGCCGTTTAAAGTATTTTGGAAGCTGACAACCAAGCCCTGGAAGGATGCCTGGAAATTCGTGTTTCCGGAGACTGGCTATAGTAAATTCAAAGGCTATGAGAAGCACTAGTAAGATATTCTATGTGCTGTGTCATGATGTCACTAACATAAGGGGGCTGCATCTTCTCACTTTTTTCAGCTTCTTACGTAGCCTGCACTCTTACCTATATTCTTGGTAACTGTGGCTAAAACTTCGTCTCAACAATATTCCCCCTAACCTCTGGACAAACAGAATTTGAAATTTACCGCCGACAATTTCTCACACATAAGGACATGAGAAGCTTCAAAGTATTGTTTATCATTTTGGAAGGCATGGTAGACCATCAGGTCTATTTTCTGTTTTCGACTTCTTTTCTTGTGCTTGCTTTTCCAACTTTTTAACCACGGCGCATTCGGTTTTCAAACGTTTTGCGTCCAGCCTCGGCGTCGGAAAGCGGGAAGGCTGGCTAGAGTTGACAAGCGCTAACAAGAAAATCACTAAATAAACAGGGAAAATAACGGTATTTTCGAAAATTAATATTTCTGAGGCATTTATCGTGTAAGAGTAAGAGTTCTGCTTTAACGGGTCCACGTTTACTAAATTTGAGGGTAGGGTAGGGCCGGTTATTTAACGAGCATTCTACCATAGGGTTTTTTCGGCGCTGGCAAAGACAATCTCTATATGAGTGACAAACCTTATACAATAATTTTGTATTGGTTCAATCGACATTGAGATATTGTATTTGACATTGCAAAACGGATACGCAGCTGAATTTTATTCGAGCTATATATCGACCCTTCTTGGCAAAGGTCCTCTAAAGGCTCAATCCAATCAAGCTGGTGTTTGTTTTTACACAAGTGTGTTTTTACACAAGTTCACATGTGTGTGTTTTTCCATATACGGTCATTTTCCAGCTTGGGACTGAAGAGCAAGCACCCTTGCCTTGGCAAAGGGCAAGGGCCGGAATATAGCTCCAATAAAATTCAGCTGACCAATAAAATTCAGCTGACTTATGACCGAAATATAGCTCTAATGAAATTCAGCTGACTTATCCGTTTTGGCACTGTCATATGATTCGCCGTCAGCTTGGGCCGACGGAATATTTAATGAGATTTTGAGCGTCAGTCTTGGGGATTTTTTTTTATAGAAATGAGCCTACAAAACTTAATCCCCCAACTCCAACCCACACACTCAGAAAAACGCTTTCTTTCTCCACCAAGGTTTCCAAACTTACTAACTTGAGGGTATGCTTATAATGTCCATTGACCACCTGGGATCAATCGTGTGTACTTTATGACATTGCCCTACGATATGTCGAAAGTGGGTTACGGGAGTGAACATTGCGGCAGAACGCTGTGTGCAAAAACCGAGGCAAAAACGGGTTTTATTTAAGTATTATGTCACATTTTATCTAGTTTAAAGTTGTTTGCTATGTAGTTTTGACTCAGTTTCAGCAATACTGGGCTAGTTTTCCTAACCATTAAACCAGCAAGTAGCAGTAGAACATTTGTGCAATCACCTGGTAGTAAGAACATGCTCTGCCCCGCCCCTTCAGGAATTTCTGCTGTAAAAAAAAAAATCGGTTCTGCTATTTCGTAAATAGCAAAAGTGGAATTTGATAACTCACTCTCTGTTCAACGCATGATCGGAGAACTTCACTCCAGATGCAGATAAGACTATGGGTAGTGAGACCAATCCACTCTTTTTTCGTTAACGAACCCATTCCTTGACGCAACTGTTGTCTGTCAACGAATTTCTGTAGTGTTCTTTCACAAAATCTTCCACGACGGTCGGCCCATTAGATCATCGCTATTCCTTATTTTTCCTTACGTCTGTGTACAGTTTGTGAATACAAGGCGTTATCGTAATGAAGCTGACCTTTTAGGGACGAAAAAGTTGGTGGCTTTATTCACGCACTCACTGCCTTCTTACCGATTGGACTGTTCTTAGCCGCTGTTGTGCCTAACATTATCACTGTTTCCGCAAGGTAGGTGCTGCACAACGTAACTAATACTGAAACCCCAGTTCCTTGTGTTTATATTACCCTGTTCAGCCGTTATCCCGTTTTGTTGCTGTAGACTTCGCAACAGCAAGAAACAGAAGCAAGAAACAGCTTCGGAAGCTCGGTAACTCGCCGTATTTCAGCCCAGCACTTCCAAGTGGATTAGTATCTGTAAGTCCTCCATTGTCCCACAAAAATACTCTTGATGACTAACTCTTCTTGCCGATACAAAATCGCCCTTGTACCTAGCCTACGAGCAGGAAGCTATATCACAACTGCTCCCAAACATGGCCGTGATTGGTTCACACAGAATGGAGTTGTTGAGTTTGAGTCGTTAGTGCTACGTTTTCTCGTTCTTCCCAAGGATCAGTGGCGTGTTTTAGGCTTAGTCATATAGAGTATAGTAACAGATCTACAAATCTGCAGTCAGCTTCCCGAGCAATGGAAAGTTTACACCATCTTTAGGGTAGAAAGTGAAAAATCTGCTTATCCATATTTTCTAATTTATGTGTCATAAGTATTGATAATAAGACAATGTAGGACTTTCAGAAACTAGTCCGTTTCAAGCCCTGAACTGGAATAAGGCAAATTCTCAGCTTTTGACTCGTGAGGAAACTTGAAACTAATCAGCAGTTTAAAGATGGGTAATCACCGTTTCGAACGCCCGTATGTCGAATCCTCTTTTATACGGATACTAGCACTGATGGTGTGGCAGAATAATAAGGTTATCCGGACGGATTTTGTCTATTTTCATAACTTCCGGTCGGGAAGGTTGAGAACTTTAATTTAGCATTTCTAACTAATGACGGTGTTGAAAACTCTGGTTTGCGTCATTACAGGAGTCGCCGACCTCTAATTACTTACCTCAAAATCGGCCTCAAAAATACTAAAAGGAAATTTCTGTACAGTCCTAACCATCGGTCATAGGTCTTTTGATTTTCTCTTGACAGTTAGGACCCGGCTAGGACTGCACAGAAATTTTTCTTTTGACATATTATAGGTCTATTTCGAGGCTATGTAGTTCGAGGTTGGCGACCTCTCCTGTACTCCTTTCCCATCGAAGACAGACAGCTCTCAAATGGGAGTGTAGTTGTTTCTAGGGTTGTGGCAGGATGCAGAGAGAGAGGGTTGATTCTTAGCCTGAAGTCTTACACCCCAAACAACGCGATTCGCCGTCGCGCTTTCCATTCCGCCGTCGCGTAAGATTTGCTTCGCGCCAACTTGCAATGTGCATTGTATTTTCCTCTCCTCCTAGCAAAAAATACTCGTGCTCTTTGGCCGTTCGAAATAAATAGGCTACAAGTTTAGATAATATTTTACTCCCTATTTTACACTATATTACATCTGAGGCATAAAGCTTTTAGTAAAAAAGGGTTGGTCAGGCCTAACCGTGAATGTACGGGTTAAACGTATGTATGTCTATCCGTAACAACCGTTTGGTTTCCTAGTGGTCGCCGGAAGCGAGCAACGGGAGAAGAAGAAGAAATGACTCATCAGCTGTCTTTTCCCATTTTGAAAATGATAGCCGCCAACGGATTCGAAAGCATGGAGGATTCGGAATGCCAGAAGAAGTACTTGTGTGACATCATCAGCTTTGGAGACAAGCCTGAAGCCAACGCCTTGCAGAAGTCTCTGTGGTATCTCTCCAGCTTGTAAGTTGGCCTAACTGATTCCTTTTATTTTTCACGAGTTCACAATTCTATATGAGGATCTTTTGCTGTTCGTTCTCTCTATTCGGCAATACGGCTGCTTGTTCAACACCCTACCTATTTGAGTGCCAACTATTAACAGAAACGGTTAAGTCTTACGTCCGCGCAATGTCTGTTACTTAATCTGTACTTTGATGTGTGTCCTAGAAGTGCAATAGAAGCATGCCTCTTTCGCACGGCACGGCATGCGCAGGAGGCACGAGTAATAAAAGAGATTAGTAAGTAGTAGAAGTAGACAGGTAAGTGTGAGATCGTAACTCAAGAGCCTAAACGAAGGCCCTCACTCTAAAGCCTCAAAGGGCCCTTTTAGTTTTCGTGCGTCTTTTTATTACTCGTGCCTCCTACACTATGTCGTGCCGTGCCTCTTTTTAGTCGATCCCCCACTCTCACCTGTAACAGAATAGAAATATAACATATTTACACAAAAGCCCGAAGGGCGTCTTCCCCACTAAAATTATATATTTGGTTTTCACCATGAGACCCCGCCTTGTGGGTCCTGGTATGTCTACGTGGCTCCGATAATGGAGTCCTAGACTTCTAAATTATATTCGAGAAAACTGTTTGTGGTTTATTGGTCACGGTGCAAGTACCTTGTAAGTGCCATCCATGTATTAGCCCGAAGGCCATGCCAAAAAAATAGTGTTAATACTGGATTGAATAAACGTAATAACAGCATACAAGAAAAAAAAAAAAAAAAATAAGAGCGACTATTATATAAACAGACGGTGGTGCAAACCAGTGCGGAGGAATTTTCCAAACATTCTAAGATCACTAACTTGCCTACTTTTCAATATCTAACATTCACTCTTTCCCAAACACTCTTTGGCCGAATACCTCGGATCTTAAATCATTCAACTCACTACACTCGCACATAAAATGGCTCAAATCATCATTCGCAATCACACACATTTAAAGACACACACAAAGTATGACCAGTCTTTCCACGACATTTACCAATTTAATTTCTCTTTTCACCAAGCGGTAAACAATCTCCGAAAACTTCATAACAACTTCAATTCCTAACTTTTTAGCCTCACCTTAAAATAAACCTCCTGAGTAGAGTTGAGTTTTATCCATAACAGGCATCTTTCACAGCACATGCGCCGAATTTGACCTTTACGTCAAACATAATCACACTAAAATATAAATATTTATACAATCAGTCAATTCGTCATTTCAGTAATAATTTTAAGACAATGCATAAAATATGACATCGTCCTCTGCAATGCTTCCCACGGGATCGACTAAAACCAGGAAGGGAAGGCAACGCGAGAAAAGCAGGAATGCATACTAAAACCAGGAAGGGCATCCTAAAACGAGGAAGGGCATACTAAAACGAGGAAGGCTGTCGCCAGAATTCAAAACTGGAAAGCCGCACCGTTCCCTTCCTCTGTTTAGTATTCTTTGAGGGGTCGGCACCTTTTCAAATTCAAAGTTCACCATCCCTTCCTCGTTTTAGTATCCTGACATGGGTAGGCATTAAGTTCAGTGAGGGGTCGGGAACTATACAAATTGTAATTCACCTTTTCATTTCTTGTTCTGACGGTAGGCGACTAAAATCCTCCGAGTCCAGCGAGGGGTCGGCAACTAAGATATTTCAAGTCCACCATTTCCTTCCTCGTTTTAGTACCTTTAAAGCACTAAAACGAGCAAGGAAATCGGAAATTATTCTTCTTTGCAACTTCGGCAACTAAAATCCTCCGAGTCCAGCCAGGGGTCGGCAACTAAGATATTTCAAGTCCACCATTTCCTTCCTCGTTTTAGTACCTTGAAAGCACTAAAACGAGGAAGGAAATCAGAAATTATTCTTCTTTGCAACTTCGGTTCTTTCAGTACTTTCATGGTACTAATACGAGGAAGGAAATGGTGGACTTGAAATATCTTAGTTGCCGACCCCTCACTGGACTCGGAGGATTTTAGTCGCCTACCGTCAGAACTAGAAATGTAAAGGTGAATTGCAATTTTGATACTTGCCGACCCCTCACTGAACTTAATGCCTACCCATGTCAGGATACTAAAACGAGGAAGGGATGGTGAACTTTGAGTTTGAAAAGTTGCCGACCCCTCGAAGAATACTAAACAGAGGAAGGGAACGGTGCGGCTTTCCAGTTTTGAATTCTGGCGACAGCCTTCCTCGTTTTAGTATGCCCTTCCTCGTTTTAGGATGCCCTTCCTGGTTTTAGTATGCCTTCCAGCTTATCTCGCGTTCCCTTCCCTTCCTGGTTTTAGTCGATCCCGCTTCCCACAACTCTCTTTGACTAACTCATGGACCCGAAAGCCGCCACATCAACGTGCCATCTCCGAATCTCCTGGTCCTGGAGTACCCCTTGGACTTCCCTACCAATCGAACCATCCTTAGTAGATGGGTAGGCCCCTATGAACACTGATTAACTCTGCGTCCCTAGTTAGTGTTTTCATTCTGATTCTCGGGATCCCGAATTAAGCATCTCACGATAACGGCCGCTAGACTGAGTCTTACATTCTCCGTGTTTGGCGCTTTTCGAGCCAGATCAGATTCCCGCGTATCCCTTTCCGGTCAGCAATACCGGCTATGCAAGCTTGTCCGTATTTCTCATCAAGATCAAGGTTTCGGAGCTGAAATCAGCCTAGACGAGTTTGTAATTTTTGGGAAACCCATCACAGTTTAAAAGGAACCACATAAGTTCGAATATTGTAATGCAAAACGCGTCTACTGCCACTTGTGCTTCAACTTCATTCACTTTCTAGTCAGTCAAAATGTTTCTCAAATTTTGCCTTTTAATTCTACGCAACCATCGAGGTGAAACAAGGTTTCAGGCATGCGTAACAACAAATTTAGAGCAAGAAAGAAAGTCATTCACACAGAGGCGTTACTAGCCAAAATGTTTGGGGGGCGGGGCAAGGCATTTACCGACTGGCTGGTAATTTTTACCGACTGTTTTGGCAGAAAAACGACTGTTTTCAAGAAAAAAAACGACAAACGACAACGACAAACGACATGTATGAAGGTCGATATGAAATCACGAATATGTTAATGCTCATGGATGGGACTGAAACATCGCGGCGTTGTGGAACCATACACTGTCCATGAGCGAAAGGCTTTATACCAAAAGGACGTGAACGGATGTAGTCTACTGTTTTGTTACTATATATGACACTTTCCCAAAGAAAAGCTTATATTCCCCACTAAATAAAGACTTGCCAGATTGACACGAGTTGCGTTGTATTAAATTAATGAATATACCGCGCTGCATTTTCGACCGAAATGATAAACAAAAACCAAAGGCGATCTCCGCCGCCAGAACAAACGAAAGGCGTTACGCCTTCACAACGTCTCGCTGACTTGCCGAATCCACTTTCACGTACGGAGTGGATTCGCTTTCTACGTCACTTTCCAACTAGCGGAGCGCCAGAACAGCCTCGGGAAAAGCGAAGCGAATTTTAAGGGCGATTCTGGCGATCTCTCGGATTCGCTTTCCAGAAAGCAAAACGAGAATATGCCGAGCGCCCAAACTAACGGAAAGCGGTCGCGCCTCTTTTGCTCTTTACATTCCTCGCTGGCTCGCCACTTTCCTCGTACGGAGTGCATTGACTTCCCATGTCATCTTCCAAAACTAGCGGAGCGCAAGAACAGGCTCGGAAAGCGAAGCAGTTTTAGCCAAGTCGCAAGAGCATACGGCGTATAAAGAAGCGGAGCTTTCCAGACCGCCAGAATCGCTCTTTACCCCCAGTCGCAACCTGAAAGAGCACATGGTTTTTCGTTGTACTAACAGGTAATACTGTATTCTGGAGGCTTGTTACAAGAGAACTTTTAGGCGTCTGATTCGTCTGCGAGCTCGAGAGAGCATAAGTCAGGCATTTGTCCAGAACCATTGCTGCAGTTTTGCTGAACTTGCTCGAAAATCCCGGTCATCCTTGGTTGTAAGGCTATGGTTGTCGGAGAACTCTCTTATTCTCCTGGCAGCAAACCCCATTTCCATAATTTACCAGTTTGGAGGCATCTGCTGGAGACATATTTTTTTATTATTTGTATGTTAGTTTATGGCGAAAGCTGAATTAAAAAGTTAATAAATAATAAGCCATCGGAGCTTTTCAGACCGCCAGAACAAAAAAAATCCTCAAAATTGTTCCATAAGCCCATGCGGTGATGACATCATTTGAATTTAAGGATGGGTGCATCGTTTCCCACAAATAACCGACCTCTCTTCACTTCCAGATTTCCTGATCAGATTGCTGAGGTCTTAGGAGTAGGATCTGTCCAGACCCTTCTGAAGAATGCTAGAAGTGGAAACTGCAACCTTTACAGTTGTAAAAGGAAGCAGTTGAAATCAAAGATCAGCAAAGCCTAATCTGGAAAGTGTTTCTGTGTAAATTTGTAAATAGGCCTTAATTTATTGTTTATTGTACACATTTCGTGTGATAAATCTTTTGCACGTTGGAAACAGCCTTCCGGTATCTTACTTTTTGTTTTCCAGTTTTTTTTCTAGTTTATACACCTGGCCAAATTCAGTATCTGATTCTAATTGCCAGACGATATAATTGCCAAAATCATACAAGACTTTCGAAAGTAGTTCACGCTCGTCTGAGCGGCGACAAACTTGCGAATATCTTTACGAACGTCTGAGCTGTCTTTTCTCTCGTCGTTCCCCAGGGACTCCTTTGGGAATATCGAATAGAACCGCGAGAATACAGGGAGCCACTTCGTTGGGACTACCCAGACGGAAAATGACAACAAGGGAAACGTATGTATTTGTTCGACAATTCGCTAGTCTTCGTCATTGCCAGACTTATTCATGTGACGCAATTACTTTGAAAGGTTGTGGCCCACTTTATTTTTTTGTTCTTGTTCATTTTTTACTGACTGTGCTATTGCATTACTGATTAAGTAGAAAGTCATAGTCCCGATTCAGTAGACGGCCTTTTCTCAAAATCAGTCGTATCCGAAAAACTCAATATTGGTATCAAAAAATTAATTTTAACAATCCGTAAAAAGTACGAGTAAGGATAAGTATTCCTTCAGCCCAAGCTGACTGCGAATCATATTTGATAGTGCAAACGGATACGTCAGCTGAATTTTATTAGAGCTATATTTTGGCCCTTCTTGGCAAGGGTCCTTTTCAGCCTCGAAGCCGCTCAAGTTGGAACAAGACCAAAGGTTTCGATGGATCCCAAAAATCTAATATTTGATCCAGACAATTGGGTCTTGTCTTCGCCCTGCTAATCATCAGAGAAACCCAAGTTCAGATACACCTCTATAAGCCATATCTGTTTTAACGACACTGACCGAAACTTCTTGCTTTTCTTCTGCCGAATTTCCGGTTTCGGCCGAATTCCGAGCTAATTAATTGTCCAGTAAAGAGAGAAAATTTAGAAACAAATTCAGCGTATGTCCTTATCTCTGCAAAGAACATCTAATCAACTTTAACTTATAAAAAAAAAACGGTTACAACAGGATTCCGGACGTATTATATGCCCGGGTAAAAAATTATAGTCATATACAGAATCAGCGTCTCTTCTTACCCCTAAATATGTCATTTAATCCAGTCTTCGCCAGGCTAATCATCTGAAAAAAAAAAGTGCTAAGATATACCTCTATCAGCCATTTCTATTTTAACGATACTGACCGAAACTTCTTGCTTTACTTCTGACAAATTTCCTGTTTCGTCCGAATTCCGAGAGGACTACCTGTCCAGCAAAAAAAAAAACTCAGAAACGAATTCAGCATATCTCCTTATCCCTAGAAAGAACATCTAATCAACTTCGAGTAAAACTTTGACTTATAAGAAAATTTCCGGTTTCAACCGGATTCTGGACGAATTATATATCCGGGTAAATAATGATTGTCATATACAGTCTCAGCGTCTCTTCTTATCCCTAAATCTGTCATCTAATCAACTTCAAATAAAAATTTTGCTTTTAACAAATTTTCCGGTTTTGGCCGAGTTCCGGGCGATCTATTTGTCCGGGTCGAAAATGCTTTTCACATAACTGTTCAGCATTTCTTCTTACCCCTAAATCGGACATTTAATCATCTTCAATTGAAACTTTTACTTTTAACCAACTTTCCGGTTTTTGCCGGATTCTGGACGAACTACTTGTCCGGCGAGAAAATGGTTTTCACCATCGCGTTCAGCACGTCTCTTGGGTTTTTGCGTTTTAGGATCCCAAAAAACCAACTTGTGGGAAAACAAGTATGGTTTTCCCACAAGTTCGAGTAGGGATGCTGGTCAGCGAGGGAAGCGATGCTTCAAAAAAAGTGTGCGGAGAATTACTTCTTTGTCTACGTAAGTTTGACAAAATCGCCTTGTTAGGTAAACAAAGAGAAAAGTTCAGAAACTGATCTTTGACAAATCTACCTTTGGGATCCCAAAACGTCAGTGGAGGGCAAAAGTTGCAAAAGTTGTCCTTCTGTCCGTCTGTCTGTCTGTCCGTGAGCACGATAACTCTCGAAGGGAATGAGATATTTGATGGAACTTGGTGCAAGGATTATTTGGGTCAAGGGTAAGGTCAAGTTCGTAGATGGGGTCTGTAGCCCTACATTTAGGGGCCGGGCCCAAATTAAGGGGCAAACAAAATATTTTTGAACAGCTAATGTGATAGTCGATTATGGGGTAAAAGATATGCTGACGGTGATGAAAACCATTTTCTCGCCGGACAAGTAGGTCGTCCGGAATCCGGCAAAAACCGGAAAGTTTGTTAAAAGTAAAGTTTTATTTGAAGTTTATTAGATGTTCGATTTATGGGTAAGAAGACATGCTGAAAACGATGGTGAAAACCATTTTCTCGCCGGACAAGTAGTCCGTCCGGAGTCGGAAAAAAAACGAAAAGTTGGTTAAAATTAAAAGTTTTATTTGAAGCTTATTTGATGTTCGATTTAGGGGTAAGAAGACATGCTGAGCACTTATATGAAAAGCATTTTCTACCCGAACAACTAGTTCGCCCGGAATCCGACTAAAACCGGAAAATTTGTTAAAAGCGAAATATTTATTTGAAGTTGATTAGATGACAGATTTAGGGATAAGAAGAGACGCTGAGTCTGTATATGACAATCATTATTTACCCGGATATATAATTCGTCCAGAATCCGGTTGAAACCGGAAATTTTCTTATAAGTCAAAGTTTTACTCGAAGTTGATTAGATGTTCTTTCTAGGGATAAGGAGATATGCTGAACTCGTTTCTGAGTTTTATTTTTTTGCTGGACAAGTAGTCTGCTCGGAATTCGGACGAAACAGGAAATTTGTCAGAAGTAAGCAAGAAGTTTCGGTGTAGAAATGGGTGATAGAGGTATATCTTTGCACTTGTATTTTTTTCAGATGATTAGCCTGGCGAAGACTGGATCTAGCGAAGACTGGATCTGGCGAAGACAAGACCAATTGTCTGGGTCAAATATTAGATTTTTGGGATCCCATCGAAACCTTAGGTCTTGTTGCTCGTGAGCACTTCTGCCGACAATGCTTCCATTATTCAGTAAGTTCGGCGGAACGTCAGTTTCAATTAATTAAATACTTTTTTGCCTTTAAACAGTTCATTTAAACTCACTTTTACTCTTTCCATTTGGAAAGTGAAAATAAATACCTCGGAAAAAAATATTGCAAGCTTTTAATACTCCCAGCAGACTTCCAGAATACTCCGGTCATATACTCCCAGCAGACTCCCAGAATACTCAGGTCATGAAATTTGGCAAGATGTAGTGTGTTTTCACTTTCTAGATGGCAGCACCGCTCGTTTTTCCCTGCTTAAAACTGTGAACTCTGCGGTTTCGGATATAATTTCATCTTCTGAAGAAGAAGAAGAAATAACACTCAAACGTTTGAAACGTTGGAGATCTCAATATGATTTTTGCTAAGATTTATCCATCCTTGGAACTAAAGACAGTTCCTGCTTGCTGTAGAACACCACATGATGCATACAAAAGCCTTATAAAGGAGGTAAGCTGATTGGTTACGAAGGAGTACAGTAGAGGTATGCTTATGTGAATGTCTGCTGATGGTGGACTGCCGCCAAAGAAAACAACTAAACCATACCAGGCAACTTTTAGAGCAGTTTGAATCTTTTGGACTTTGTTTTCCTCTGATTCTTCTTACAAGACCCAAGGCCATCCCAAAAATGGAACCTCATTCCAAAATTAAGTGCATTTTTGTCTGTAGGGTAGGTGCGTTAGGCTAGATTAAGCATACCAAACGAGAGGGAGCGGCAGGTGCCTCCTGCTATGTTCCCATGACGTGAATGTGGTTTCTGTGTGATTGTGAACACACGAGCTAAGGTAACTATCCTAGTTCCCGAACATCCTACCTCACAATGAGCTCTATGTTCGGAAAAAAAATCAAAATCCTCTAGCTGCTGCTTGCACGCTGGGATAAAATTTTGAAATTTGCGCTTATTATCATTCAGTAATGGTGCGTTTTTGTCTTACTCGTTCTGTTCCTCCGTCAACTCGCACTCGAAAAGAACCCAAAAGTAAATCTGATACTTGGAAAGAGGTCTTCTGCAATTAGTTTGCTTCCATTTTGCTAAGTTTTTAAATTAAAATTTTGACACCATTCGAAAGAGTGCATCTTCCTCTGCAAAACGTATATCACATTTTATTGATGTCGCATCCTATAACATATTTGTACAATTTTTTCCAAGGGTACTATCGTTCGGAAACTGGTTGCATGCGTTTTTGAGTTTCCGAACGAAATCCTCGAATCCCTATTTTTTTTAGTTTCATCGCCTAGGACCACTCTAATAAATCGTTTACCAAGTTATTTTGCTTATTGTTCAGGCTTTAAAGAAAAGGGAAAGATCGAACGTCGATCCGAACGACACATTTCTGGTACCCGAACGGTCGAAGAAGAATCGTCTGGAAAACAATCCTGGTTCTCGAATGTACGGTCTATGAATCCAAACGAGAAGAATATGTGGGATGAACGTTCTGGGAAGTATTGTGCCAAGTACTTCTATGTTTTACTGAAGTACAAGTACCAAGCCTACTCCAGATGGGCCCCGTAAGCCTAGATTTAGTTTACGGGTGGGATAGGGTTGAAAACAATGATAAATCTGTTTTCATCCCGGAATATTAACTCATATGAAATCTAGCGAAAAAACGACTTATCGGTACTGTTTATAGTTCCTTGATCAAGTGGTTCGAGTTTTGAAGATCTTACATTCTGAATTGATCTTTCTGGTTTACTGTGCTTGGTCCATACTATGGACAAAGTCAGGTGAAGACCAGAATTTCAGTAGGCCTTGTGTATTCAGTAGGCCTCGTGTTATAGCTTCGTCGAACAGAGGTCCTCTCTGGAGACTGATGACTTCATATCATCCCCTCTGGAAGCTGATGACTTCACATCGTCCTCTCTGGAGGCTGATACGACTTCATATCATCCTCCCATTTCCACCACTAATTTTCTGTGTGAAGATTATGGTAATAATACTTACCGTGTGTCATAGGAGGATATACATTACATACCTGTTCGAGAAAAACTATGCTTGGTTACAATTTTTTTTTTAGAATATTGAAATTTCGCGCCTAATTACCGAACCAAAATACTGAAACTTACTTTCCACCTTAGTTTGTCGTTTCATTAACAATCAATGAAACGGCAGTTCAACGGAACAAAGAAACTATCTTACTCTCGGCAGTCTAACGCCGTACATAAACAGCGTTATAAAAAATATGCTTGTAGTAAAACAATGTTGGAATGACGAAAACGAACAGAGCTAACCTTCAACTAGTGTTACCCAGGTGCTGCTGCTATGAAGACACAGTTTGCTGTTTGGAAACTGAGCCGACAATCAGTTTCGGTTTTTATTCTAAGTTCGGTAACTGAAACGAAAAATTCGGGAACTGAACATGGGTTCCGAACAGTGGTTTCCGAACAGTTTTCTGATCTCTTGGCGTGCGGAAACTGAGAAATGATACTATAGTTCGGAAAAAGTACTGTTACGACAATCCGCTTCAAACTAGAAAGGCGGCATGTACCGGTAAGTAAGCCAGTCTTACAACGAATGATCAGTTGATGAGAGTTTTCTTCTATCTGCTCGGGGAAATTTCTTGCAATTTTTTAAAAAGAAATCTGCCAGTAAATGTGAAAATCGTTCGGAAACTAGGATAGTTACCCTATGAGCTCCAAAAACTGGGCTGACTAAAAATGGACAATTTAACAAGGTTACGTTTTCGTGTGAATGGCCGTAGAGCTGAAAGGGGTGATCTCGTCCACACGAAAATGAGAAAATCGATCGGGTCTTGAATGGCTGAGGAAGATGGGTTCTGTCCACGCAAAAATGCCCATTCAGCTAGATGGGAGCATATGAGTTTAAGTTCCGCACACTATCCCTGTTCAGCTCAACGCTGCCCTCGGAGTGTTGTGGAACGGGTTGAACGGAACCCATTCACCTATTCATCCGTTCATGCTAAAATGGCAAAAAGATCGGCGGCATCCAAGCGCAAATGTCTGTCAAGCTTGACCGGAGGTCGATGGGACCGGAGCCAGCCACGCCAAAATGTCCCCCAACATTTGCGTTAGTGTAGACCCATTCTCAAGAATTTTGTTTATGCAAGAAAGGTCCCGTAACAACAGACACGAATGTAAATATGCTCATATTCAAGGAGTTCGTCACAGCAAAATGCGAAGCTAGTCAGTACCTTGACCCCTGCTCCTCCCCAACTGACGAAGCTAATTGTGTTAATTCATACAGTTACATAAAACTCATTAATCACACACAGAAACACAAACAAAATAACGCAATAAATAACCATGAGCAACGGCGAATTGCAAGACATCTGGTTGAGATAGCGGCGTGTAATTTCACTGCAAGAGGAGCAAGTCTGAACCAACAGATGGCTCTATCTGAAGCTATTTACTTTGCTGATGATGAGTCCGAAGCAGCAAAAGGAAGAAGAAGAAGTTTTTAAATTGGAACCTTTATTTAAAAAAAATATTTTAGTTGTTCTTAGTGCCAAAAGTATTGCTGAAACAGTTAGCTGTTAACTGTTATCAAGTTTTTTTTTATTTTTCCTTTCTGTTTGACTGTTTTAGAAGCAAGAAACAAAGACAAGGTATGGACAAATTTTTGAGAGGTGTTCACAAAAGGATACCTTTACTGTACAGGAGGGGTATGCAACCTTGAATTTACACAACCTCAAACTTGGCCTAAAAAGGTTGGAAGGAAATCTCGGTCCAGTCCTAAAAAAGGTCCTAACTGTCAAGAAGGAAACCATGAGTGACCCAGGACCCGTTTTGGACTGCACAGAAATTTCCTTGTTGGGTTTTTAGGCCAAGTTCGAGGTCATATAAATTTGAGGTTGGATACCCCTCCTCAGCCCCTCCTGTCTGCTTATTTGAACACATCTCTAACTGTTTGACCAATCATCACCCTGGTTTTGTTACTTCCTTTTAAAACAGTCAACTGAGAAGGAAAAAAAAAAATAATGATATCAGCTAATCTGCAGCTAATAGCCAACTATTTTAAGGTTATCCTTGTCCATATCTTAGTCTGAATTTAATTACAAATTTGAACTCCCATTCCTGGTTGAAGCAGGGTTGAAGGCAGGTTGAAGGTATATTCCTCTTAGCGAAAGATCCAAATTGTGAAAGTAAAACAGGTGGCAGTTAACCAACTGACATCGACATTTTAAAAAAAGAGTGAAAAGGTGAAGCATTACTAAACAGGGTACGAGTAAAAGGTTTTCGACAAGTATTTTCCTGGAAAAGTTGTCTGGTATTGGTTTTATTTTTTTCCTTGCCGACCATTCACTGTTAGGAAACATTCAATTAAGCATACCTCTTATGCACACAGGAGGGGTACCTGACCTCATTTTTACACTACCTCTAATGTAGCCGCAAAAATGTTAAAATGAAATGTACATGCTGTCCTGACATTCAAGAGGTGTACATGCTGTCCTGACAGTCAAGAGGCAAAATTTTACTTTTTTCAACAGTCATGTGTCCAAAAATATTCAAATTCTGTGCCTTTTCTTTGTTTTGATGCTGCTTTGAAAAGGGATTTTCTGGCTATTGACTTTGGTAATTCTACCTTTTTCATCATTTTGCAAGTCAAGGCGAGGAATTCAAGCTAAGGTTAGAATGAGGTGAACTTGTTTGAAAGAAAAATACGTTTAACTAGAAATATTGAAGCAATATTTATTTATCCAATTTGTAAACCATTCAATCAGCTTCAATCTAGTTGTTTGTCATATTTGTTGGTTCCTTTTTAAGCCAGATAGATTATTCTGAAGAAAAGACTTCACTGGAAATTTGAAATCATGTCTGAGGTTGAATACCCATTCTGTAGTAGAGTTGAAATAAAGTAGCTGTTAAAATGATAAATACAGTATAAAGTTGAATTGTAAGACGAGAGATGTTTCTACCAGAACTTCGATGCTGAAAGGCAAACAGATATTAGGGCTTAAGGGCTTCTACAATTAACTTTTACCAGTCTAAATTATGCTGATAATTTAATCGTGGAAAAAATACCATGTCTATCACAGCTTATCAGCCTAGGTTGATAAGCTGTGATAAAATGCAATAAGGCAAGAGTTTCTTCTCTGCATCTGATAGAAGTTAGTAATGGAAAAGATTCCTTGTCCATAAGCACTGGGCAAGTATTGTAGGTCAGTTAGAAAATAGTCTGATTTGATTCTTACAATTGTTTTTCACCAAAGTTTTGTCTGATAATGATGAAATAACCGTAAAACTCAAATGTTTGAGTGGCATGGCTGAAGTTAAACTGTAAGGCAAAGGATGTTTCTACCAGAACTTCCAGAGTTTAAGAATTAATATATGCATTTGATGATGCGCTGTTCATAACTCATTCTTTTAGGATGACATTCTCCATCGGCTGTCTGGTTTGAAGTTCAGTGTTGGGGGTAAAGTCATTGGTGCACATGACAGATTTCCAGAGGGAAGTGGTCTTCTTATTCTTGAGCCATGGATAGGACTACAGGGAGGAAAAGGAGGTTAGTTTTTAATCTGTATGTTTTTTTCACCCGAGCTGCCTGCCATCTCCAGAGATGTTAGGAAGTCTCTTCTCTATTTTTTTTTTATTTGTCGATTAGTGACCGTTTGGAATTGGCCTACTTGACCTCCCATGTCTGGATTGGTGCTCACGCCAGTCCACGGTTTTGGTACTAACCAAGGTTTCGGAGCTGAAAGGTGACCACACGTGTCCTTTATTTCTTTTTCGCCAATCAATCAAATTTATCAAACCGAAAGGATTAGTGCTAGAGCTAGAAAAGATAGTCAAAATCCGTTAGGAGAAGCAGTCGAAGATCCGTGGAAAGTTTACACATCATATTAAAGCAACAAACAATAAATTTATAAGACTATGCCATGTGTTTACTTGCAAACTTTTGTTCATTTCTGAAAACTTGTAGGCTATTACATATTTTGTTTAAATGGTCTGTGTCCCAAATTTTGTCTTCTAAAATAGAGTGCCCAATCTGGTTAGTGTGCTTGAACAGAAGGCGAGCTAGTAATTATGAAGGCTCGTTGGTGTACTGGCTACTAGATTTGGAAGTGCTGAAAGCAGCAGAAGTCGTTTTCCTGCTAGTCCCATAATCTGAAATAATTCGCAATACGCACCCTCATTGGGCTTGTTATAGGCTACTTTATTCTACAAATACAAGTGCCATTTGAGCTCTAGCTCTTGTTATTATTTTCATTAGCTTTGGTTTTGTTCGCACATACTTATTCCATTTTGTCTGTTTTAAGGATTTGGATCTATGCTGAGGGCCATTGGGGCTCAGATTGAGAAGACAACTAACAGAGAAGCCTGCAGGGACTTGAGTGGCAGGCGGCTGAGAGACATCAATGAAGAAAAGAAGTAAGAGCTTTCGGTTGTCTTCTGAGGGGGCTTTCCAGCGAGTGAAGATCATCCTCGAAAAACTTCAGGAAATCTATTCTGGGAATTGTTTTCTACTTCCCATTTGATCACCTTGGAGAATTCCGGAAAAAAAAGATTCTAGAAATACACAGGTTCAGCTTAAAGTTTAACTGAAAAGGGCAGAGATAGGAAAGCCTTGTTATCCCTCACTTATTCATTTAAAGAGGCTTGAAGACCAGATGAGATGCGTTACTTAGTTGCTCCACTATTCACGAATAATCATTTTTCAAATAGTGGAACCTCCCTGTAGGATTTGTGGTACCTCTATGCGCTTGTACCCGTGTCGTAAGCTTGACGAAAAAGATGTACGCAATTTTTTTGTTCAGGCACTAAGGAGTCTTCACCAAGCTTATCACCGCCCACTAAAAAGCAGCGTTTGTGCTGAGATACAAATATTCCGCGTCATAGTAGAATTTGCGCTGTGGGGACAGCCGTAGACATTCTGAACCTCACTACTAGAGCATATAGTGGAAAATAAAAAAATATCTTAGCAGAATCCAAATAACTCGAGTGTACTGAAATAAATGATACAAAAATAAGTTTGCTTTTCAGTTAAACTTTAAAGGACACCTCACACTACGTAGTGTTTCTGCTCAGACGTTCCGAAAGTTGACTACTTTATTATTAAGCTATGCTTACAGAAAATTACTCACGGCTTAGGCTGTGTTTAGCCTCTTACCCTTGCCTTGTATGATAATCTTGGCAAAATCTGCATAGCTGCTCTCCGGATGAATAAGCTCCTTGGAAACAATGATCAGGTGCATGAAACGTCACGTAAAGAGAAAAAACGGGACAAGCCTGATAATCAGTGTGTTGCTAATAGAGGAGATAAAATACACTTATGAAGTGCAGAATCTCGGAAACGAGAATTTATGGAAAATGGAAATATTACTGAAGTAGAATGAACGAGTCGTCTAAAGCGTTATATTAGTTGGTGGTTAGGTTTTGCTCCAACAAAGTCACTCCTATCCAAATTTGCCATGTTTCTTAATATCTGTCTGATATTTTTTGCTCAACCAAGCTGGTCATGGGCATTCATTTACCGATAGGATGGAAAAAGTAGTTTAAAATATTGAATTATGCTCGGCTGTTGATCACCAACCATTTTCGGCAATTTGTAGACCCTTGACTAACCCTATCCACCGGAATAGCAAACTCTGCTGACGGTTACGTACTTGGTACCCAAATATCCATCGGGTAACGGGTTTTTGTCAAACTACCTTGAGTCTCCAGCTTTGACCCTTTATATATTAGCTGCGTATTTTCAGGTACCATGGTATCTGATACCACGGTCTAAAGTCTTTTTTGCAGTTTCCGTGGTATCTGATATCACGGTCAAAAGGCGTGTTTGTAGTAATCATGGTATCTGAAAAAGTCATCTCACTTCTATCATCACCAACAATAGGGCCTAGGATTTTGTCAAATTGGTTGAAAAGAAGTTTGGCTCTTAGTGGTGTGACGAAATATCAATTTTTATTTTGGAAGGACTTCGAAACGCGCAATTTCGGAACCGTAGTATCAGATACCACGGTAACTGCAAAAACGACCAATTGCAGATCTAGTTACCGTGGTAACAGATACCATGGTATCTGCAAAAACGCAACTTTAGTGATTTGAGTAGAAGTTTAAAGTAAAACCTGAACCCCTTCAATGGCCATCTATCCAAATAGGTAGTGTAAATAGAAGGGTTAGTGCGGCCATTTAGGTGGCTTGCTTAACAAGAGAGGAAGCATTGCCAATCTGCCATCAGTTTTTCTCCGCCATATCCCAAGAGAATAACCACATATCAAGTCTGTCTGCAAGCATTGACCTCTTAATTCCAATCTAAGCCTCAGTTTCTGCCTCACTCATGTTCACCACTTGTTGTGTGTCACCATTAGGGCGATAATAAGATTTCAGGTATCAAACATTTCTATTCCCGTTTCGATGAAGATATTGGACAAACAAAAAAAAACATCAACAAATTTAGCAAGCATCAGCTGTTTACAGGTTTTATGTCTAAAAATCAAGTGTATACGCCAATGCCATTGCTAATTATTCGCAGATGATTTCTGCTCACTGCTCAGTTAATCGTTGGAAAGGATGAGAAGCGCTGAGCAAAAGGGGTTCGAGACTCTGCAGTTAACAAAAGTTGGGTTTAAGCAGAATCGGTTTATTTTAAGACCGTCGTTAACATATTTTGATATTTTTTTTCTGTTTAGGGTCAAAGACTGGATATCCAAACAGTCCGAAAGGGACAGAGAGAAGAAGCAAAGACGAAAAGCCAAGTTAGAAAAACTGTGCCAGGAGACCAAGCATGAATTCAATGATCCAACATACGATAAGCAAAGATCGGAGATATCTGATAAGGTCTATGAAGCAATGGAACAAGGTAAGGGGATTGCTTTCTTTAAAGCTATGGTACACATAGTCCAAGAACTCGTATGAAATTCATGCCATTATGGTGAGACCATGAGTCAAAATTGTGGAGCAAAGGAGAAAATTCGCATCCAACTGTGAGAATCGAACTGTGTGTGCGCGGTCCTTAAAGTATCTGGACGAATGAATTTGTTCTTTAAAGGACACAAGAATGAAGAGTGCCAAGTATCATCCCTATCTGTATGACTTCCGTTAACATTGCCTGCAGAAAACCCAATCCAAATACGAAATAGTGTTTCCAAGCTATGATTTTTGCTCCATTTTGCATCTGTCCTTATTTCGGTACCGAACAGTTTTAGAAATGAACAAATGTCTCCAATCAACCCTTCTTCTGGAATATTTTTTAACCGGTTAAGCCCAAACGTATATCTAGAAGAAATTCCAATACGATCCGGCCAGCGCTGTACAAGATTTGAATGAATTGCGCTTTTTGTCTTGGAGTCTGCATGTGCAAACTTCCAGAAACGAACATCCCTGTTTTGAAAACGTCACGCTCAGGAGAAGAATGCTCTCCGTGGCCATGTCTGTAAATGCATTCTCCACGGTGTGTTCAAATATGGTTTCATTGTTCAGGTGTCCTCAACAGTTCGCCGTAGATACAGTTTCCGTTCCAGTATTCAAACATACCAGAGCCCCTTAACCGTGCTTTATTTTCAGAAAATTACAACAGGCTTTGGCCGTTTTCGCTGAGCTCTGCCACCTTGCTTCAATAAGAAACCCGAAAAATGTATGTAACGGTCTTTCTGACCAGTTACTCCTCGGAAACTGTAATCGCGAGATTGGTGTGTCTCAAAAAGAGTCAAACCCGAAATTATGTTAATCAGTAGTAATAAGCCTTGAACCTCGGCAAGTTCAAAGATCGCTTTAGTGATGTTAGGGTGGATAAAAATGTTGTGCCAAACTCGAAATCTCGAAAATTGAAAAAGATGGAGTGTTCAAATATTCTTTGAGCCCAAAACTGCAACGTGCTTTGGTAGCGATATTTCAGCCCTACTTGGCAAGGGTCCTTGTCAAGCTGTGGAACGTCAGGGACAACGTTGGGGAAGTAATTTCCCCGAATAGGATATTTATAGTCGGTAGAACCTTCAGTTGTTTATGGCAGGTTTGTTCCTTTCCCAACGTTGTCCCTGATGTTCGACATCCTGACACCCTTGCCAAGAAGGGCCGAAATATCGCTGCCAAAGCATAGTAGCTGACTATCCATTTTATGCAGAGTTTGAATGTATGAAGCGTTTATAGTGAATTAGTAGTATAGGGACGACGGGGCCTTTTTTTTTTTTTTATTTCAGTTTATTTTCAAAATTCCTTCACGGGCAAGCCGAACATTGGATGTTTCGGCGTAAATACAATAACATCAACATCTTTTTCATAATTTTGTCATAAATAATAAACTTATATACAAGTTGAATCACTGTAAGTGATCATTTATTCAGAACTAAAAATCAAATAACTATAACATAAACAAGAGTTACGACAAATTGTGCATTTCGAGGAATGACGTCACATTACACATATATCAGAACTAGGATTAAAACAATTATAAAATAAGCTAGAATTACGATGAGTTATACAAGAATTACGAAGAGAATTACGATGAGTTAAACATTTCGACGAATGACGGTACGAAGCTTTTTTTGTATCGGTCATGAGATGCAGAAACAGGATGTAACTTAGGAATGGGCTGCGAAACCATTCGCGCAGGTCTAGGTCTAACGGGTTCAAACTGGGGCGGGAAAATGTCTCGCAGACGAGGATTCTCAAGCGTCTTAACTCCAAATTTAAGGCACATTTTTTCCCGACGTTGGGCCAAAGATTCCAGCTTGAAACTCCGAAGAAGCTCAATGTATGGCACCTTTGGCGATTTGGAAGTAACAAGGAGGGCTCGGAATTGCAATCTCTCCAACGAATTCGACTGATCCCGTATCAAACCGAAGTGCCATACCTGACAACAATATTCTAAAGTGGGGCGGATAAAAGACAAGAATTTTTTTAAAAGGAGCTCGGTAGGGACGCCGTAACGGGATAATAATTTTAGGGATCGGACTGCCATGTTACCCTTTTTAAGCATGCTGTCCACTTGTTTGATCTATTTTAAGTCATGGGTAATATGAATTCCCAGTAACTTTATGTGTTTCACACACTGGGCAGTTTAACGGAATAGAAACAATAGAAACAAATTCCTTTATAGCAACGCGGAGAGTCTTAATCCGGAAAAAACTGTAGAACTAGAAAGCTTGGCATCTATTACTAAAGCTTCTGTATTAGTAACAACTGAAGTCCACCATCAAAACCCAGAGCTACTCAACATCTCAGGGTATAATATGTTCATGAAGTTTCGACCTGATGACCATTATCTAGGTAAGAAAGGTGGTGGGGTCGGTATATATGCATATGCTAAAATTAATTCTCGTATTGTTGATGTCCCTTGCCTCCAGGAAACGGATGAAATCATGTGTTTTATCTAAAGCCCAAACGACTCCCGCGCAAGTTCAATGGAATCCCACTATGTGTTTTTACTACTCGCCCGGGCAGAATGCGCCGTCCCGTTCAGCTTTCTAGGAGAAACTCCAACTTAGCGCAGATTATGTATCCGGGAAATTTTCAGGTTGCGGAATTTTTATTATTGGTGATGGCAATGAATTACGTTTAGATTATATTAATAGAGGATTAGACCTTAAACAGTTGGTAAAATGCCCTACTACTAGGGGCGGAACCTCGCTTGATGTGATTTCGACGAATATGTCTGAGTTTTATGAAGAACCTGTTGCTGGTTCTCCCCTTGGAGGTAGTTACCACTATACATTAGAATTAAACCCGTGTAACAGCGTTAAAATAGAATACACGACGACAGAAACTACTTGCCGACCAATAACTGATGAGGGCCTCCTGAAGTTTGGCGACTGGATTTGCCAGGAGAAATGGGAAGCAGTGAACACGGCAAAAGATACGAATAGTAAAGCTAGTATCCTTCAAACTACGTTACTTGAAAAATATCATGAATGTTTTCCGGAAAAAAAAATTAAGCGACACTCCTCCGACAGGTCTTATATTACGAAGGCCGTTAAAGACCTAATTTCTGAAAAACTACGACGAAAAACTACTAACTACGAGCTGGTAAAAATGACCAAGCAAAAAGATTAAAAAACAAAATTCGTAAAATTACAAGGAATGCCGCGGCCAACCACTATACCAAAAGGACAGAACACCTACTCAAGTCGAATCCTAGAAAATGGTATAGTGATGTAAAACAAATGATGGGAAAGTCTCAGAAAGGTGTTGACTTCAACCTTGATGAAAGTGAACCTGAAACAGCAAACAAATTAAATGCTCATTTAGCTGCTATAGTTCAGACTCTCCCTCCCCTTCCCCGGGACGAAATCCCGAATGCCGCACCAGATTTCGATTTACCCCAAATTAGTGAAGATGATGTAGTTAAAAAACTGAAAACACTTAAGCGAACTAGTATAACACCAGTAGATATACCCATAGAGATTATAAAAGCATTTCCGGAAAAAATAAGTGGTCCACTTTCTCAAATTTTTAACGAAATAACGGTATCTGGTAATTATCCTGCAGTTTGGAAGACCGGGTATGTTACACCTATTCCGAAAAAGGATTCCCCTAACGATTTTACGGGGGTATGCCCCATAACTATGACCCCTATTTTCAGTAAAGTTTATGAGAAGTTCCTTTCATCCTTTTTGAAAGGAAACATTCTTAAACATGTTGACCCTAAGCAGTTTGGTAACCTGCCAAAAACGTCAACAGCACATTATCTAGTTAGTTTATTAGATCGGATATCAACAAGAATTTGGATAACCCTAATACTTGGATAAATTTAATAGCGATAGATCTAAAGAAAGCGTTTGACCTAATTAACCATAGCAAGCTAATTGACAAACTTTTAATTAAATTCAAAATTCAACCATTCCTAGTTCGACTGGTTGCTCAGTTTCTGTCTAATCGAACACAAAAAACTAAGTATAAAACAGTTTTCTCTGATAGTTTACCAATTTTTTGTGGGGTTCGCAAGGTACCCTGTTGGGACCGCTCCTTTTCTTAGTTATGGTCAACGAGCTTGCTCTGTCTTTCGCAGATAGATGGAAATACGTGGAGGATCTGTCGCTCCTGGAAGTTTGCCGAAAGAACATAAAGAGCAGTGCAAAAGTCATCATTGACGACATCTGTGAGGAGGCTGTTGTGGATGACATGGTAGTCAACATGGACAAATCTGTCGTCCTAACTATAAATTTTTTAAAAACTGAACCACTGGTTGACGATATCAAGTTGCTTGGAATACACATCACCCATGATCTAAAATGGAATAAGCAAGTTGATAGCATGCTTAAAAAAGGTAATATGGCAATCCGGTCGCTTAAACTCCTGGCCCGTTATGGAGTACCCACTGACCATCTGTTGGTGATCTTTTTGACTTTTGTTCGTCCAACCCTGGAATACTGTTGCCAGGTTTGGCATTTCGGGTTGACCCGTGAACAGTCGGATCTACTCGAACGGGTGCAGTATAGATCCCTCCTTGTGGCATCGAAGTCCCCTAAAGTCCCATATCTCGAATTGTTGAAAAGATTTAATTTAGAATTGTTAGCACAGCACCGAAAAAAGTTATGTTTCAGTTTTGGTCTAAAAACGTTGGAGAGCCCTGGTCTACGAGAAATTCTTCCCCCTGAATACCTGCCTATTAGGCCAAGACCGGCACGAGCTGCTGCCCAGCGTGTTCCAAAGTTGCAGCCAGTACCCTATTCCCATGACCGATACAAAAAAAGTTTTGTTCCTTCGTTCACTGACCTTTTTAACGGGCATTCCGAAACACCTCCACAATTTAATCGTATTTCTGTTTGGTGTTATTGAATTGTAGATATAATGATTGTTGATATTATCTAGTTTTTAGTTTGGTGTAAATTTGACCAGATTCTGATTTTTATTTATAGATGTTTTGATTAGTTGACATGTTACGTATGATAAAAGGTTTTACTTAAAGTTTTATTGTGAGATGTATGTACATTGACCAAATGAATAACATTAGTTATAGTTGTTGTTAATCGTTAAAGTTATAAATGACGGAAGAAATTCAATGTTCGGCTTCGTCCGTGAGTGAATTTTTGAAAATAAATCGAATTGAATTTAATTGAATTGAGAAAATGTCACCTGTGTGGAAAAAAAATGATTAAATATAGACAGTTAAAAATTTATAGAGTATATTTGATGGCACGAAACGGAAAATTCAGATGAGATTTATTCTAGCAGTAATATAGGCTGTTCAAGGTCAAGCTAGAAAGAAGGACATAGATTGAAAGTTCGTCTTTCGAGCTTAAGAAGAAGGACAAGAAGTGCCTAATCATTGCTAGATGAAATCTCAGCTAACTTCTCCGTTTCTCGCCATCAAGTATGATTCGCAGCCAGCTTGGGCTTAGTATACTTGATATAGGTATTGAAGTACGATATAAAAAAAAAAAAAATATGTTCACACAACAATAGTAAAATTCGACAATTAAGGTCTAGTTACAGAATTTACCCAAAGGCAGAGATCTGCTCGTAAGCCTTCTTTCAGGTAGACCGTTATACTTAGTTGGGAGCTAGGACACATGCAAGTTTAAGATCACATATTTGGGACGTAACCCCTACGAAGAAAAAACATGAATACGTCCCGGTTCTCCAGATTTGCAAGCTCTAATCGCCAAGAACTGGGCATCAGCTCTACTTTTTGTATTCAGTGGGTCGCGTCGCTGTGACGCCAGTACATGGAAAAAAAAACTCAGATGAAACTGTAACCTTCCGTAACGTTTTGAAAAGTTCACTGTTGAAAAAGACGAATTGCGATTGACTTAAGTTGGGTTATGAAAGATAATATAGATATTTTTATTGATCTAACCCGTAGCGCCGACATGGCACTAAATATGTCGACCATTACATTTCGTGTGTTAAAGTACTTGAATATATACAATAATTACACAGAAGAAAATAAATCACTTGGGATTCACTTGTTTTTTGTTAATCTGCTCAGTGAAATATGGTACAAAGAAATTCGGATGCCGGTTAGTGCGAAATTTAACTGGCACCAGGAGATTTTGGTGCCGCGTCCGTCCTGTCGCCGGTGCTAGATCGGGCAGAATATCTCTATGTTTTTCGCTGGCAAGGATTGATCGGCCAAAACGTAAAATCAAGTTTTCCCGGCGGACATGGAGTTGCTAAAGTCTTAATAGGAGGAGGGAAGCTTCGTAACGATTGTATTTTAGTCCTAGCATAATGCGCCACGCCCTGATTTGCACTGATTCACTGTCTTCGTTATGTTGTACGCTCCTTTGTACAAAGGGTCCCCAAACTGGGCATGCATACTCATGTAGCGGTCGCACGTAAGTTACATAAGCCAATTTCATAGATTCTACGCCGAATCCAGATCGCTTCATTATCGTGATGGACTGGATTGCAGCATTATCTTTCTTCACTAGGTTGCAAACAAGGTCACTGAATTTCCAATCTTCGGTGAAAGTGACACCCAACAAAATGTGACTCTTAACCATGTTAAATATAGGATCAGGCTCACTGAATTCACTTTTCAGCGGGAGCGTGTGTGTGAGGTGTGTGACCGTTCTCAAATTCGAATCTTAGTATGTTGTCGATATTGTTGTGATGGCGGATCTACTGCTCCGTATTTCTGGCATACCTACTTATTGTTTATAATTTTCCTGCTCAGAATTGTTGGTAATTCAAAGAGAAGGGGTAGATGTCGCTATTTGGATTGCTAGGTTAATATGGGACCTAAGCATGGCCCATATTGGCTACTGCCATCCTGACTTCCAGCCAGGGTTGCCACATGTCGCACGATAGTGTGAATTGTCACTCTATTTTGTTTTTGTCACGTAGGACATAAAAATCACTCTTTTCAGAAAAAGACCAAATGTGTCATTTTTGCAACAGGGATTCCGACCAGAAGTAACTATTTCAAGTTTTTTCATGAAAGCAAGATTAAGATGTGTCATTTTACAGAGGCGATTCCGATCAAAAGTGAACATTTCATGAAAATAGATTTCACTCCCAATCAGCTCCCAATTCACTCTCTGTTTTGGGCCAAAAGTCACTCTCTAAATACTTTTCGATGTGGCAACCCTGCTTCCAGCCCCAGATGAGTTTGCACCTCATGCAAGCCACGCAGAAGTGTGCGTTCTCATTTTACTGAAGTATCTTGTTTTCAGCGATGGGTTCGAGTGGATCAACCGTCGCTTGTGGCTCCGCCAAACGACCAAATGAGGAAGATGACAATAGTAGTAGAAAAAAGAAATTACTCTGGTAAGGGAAAAATTCTGTTCATATCTTGCCCAAAGATTCGTACTAGTTCTGTTCCTTTAAAGTCCTGCCGGCTGGACGCAGAGGGCTGCACATAGGGTCCTAGTCCGACTAGTTTCGTTCCCTTTACTTATCTCTTCCGTAGATGAAGATACTCTCGGTGTTTCAATTAATAGTCGTACTGATTTTTAGCTCCACGAAAAAGTCAAGTAGTCCTTCGTTTGCTTGCTTTCCGTCTGTCCATATGTCGGCATGTCGCTGATTAAGAGTTGCGGTACTTCCAGATGGGCTAGGAAGGTGGAACGGGGAGGGAGAATCCTGAATCTTGTGGTACAGCTAACTGTAGAATAATTATTCAAATAATTCAAATTGTTTGAATAAATGTTTCAAAGTCAGCGTTTGTCAAAGTCAACGTTTATTCAGATAATTCAAATTATTTGAATAAATGTTTCAAAGTCAGCTTGGGCTCAAAGAATATTTAACTATAGAACGACTTATCCGACCCGGATGAAACTTGAATGTCCTAGAACTTAGGTCCATCCGGCCACTGTGGGTGCAGTTGGAAGAAGGTTGAAGGAATCTTGTTGCAAGCCAAGTACCACACGGATGATAGAATCCTGACGAAACTTTTGGGCAAACTTTTTAATCCCAACATGATTGATGTATAGGTTCCCGGCCTGTCCGAATACTGCTGTGGATGTTGCGTAATTAGTTAACGGACAGGGGGGGGGGGGGGGGGGGGGGCTAGGACCAAATGCGGTAGGCACAACGGTCATGACCTGGGTGTGCTATTTATGGTTCCGGGACTGATCGAACTGCTGTGGCTGGGGGACTAGATGAGCCGGAATTCGTGGGATATAGGCCTACGGAGGTACTGACAGGAATGGAGTAACCTGAACGAGATAGTGAAACGGTGGCAAGTCTTCGATGTGCTATTTGAAGGTCCTGGCCGTAGTCGGTCGTTGTGTGTGTGTGTGGGGGGAGGAGTAGGCTATCGGGAGTCTTGTGGCGTGACATATGTGCCGAATGGTTGGAGGGATCATGAGGAAATTTGGTACGCAGAACGGTCATAAGTGCTAGATTCATTAAGTGGTCCCGGGCATCGTATGGTACTAGGCGATGGGGGGGGGACTCAGGGTCGCGACGAAATTTAGTATGCGTAACGGACATAAGCCCCAGAATTCCGATTTTCTGGTTCCAACCGGATTATCAGTTATGGTTCCAACCGGATCATAAGTCTGGATCCAACCGGATCCGACTTGTGAATTACCGGATATGGACTTTAGGTACGAAGATGAATCTGTAGTGTGCTGGAGCGTGGACCGGTTAGAGGAACGATCCACTTGAAATCCTTACATTCCAGATCCGATATCTATGCGGAGTGGAATAACCGGATTCGGAAAACCTGTGGCAGTACCTCCCGGCTGCCAGACCGGTGATCCGGTTCGAGTGAAACTTGTTAGGTGGTAAGAGCACATGTCCCAAATAAGTTACTTATAGGTCCAGTCCGGATCCAGATAGGCAAATTCCATATGAGCTTACACCAGAGGCGTTACTAGCCAAAATGTTTGGGGGGGGGGGGGGGTAGGAATTTACCGACTGGCTGGTAACTTTTACCGACTGTTTTCGCAGACAAAACGACTGTTTTCAAGAAAAAACCGACAAATCGACTGATTTTCAGAAAAAAACGACTGTTTTGACAAAAAATCGACTGATTTTCAGAAAAATCGACTATCTTAATGAAAAAAATCAACTGTTTTGGCGAAAAATTGTGGCGCTTCGCGCCGACTCGGTTATTATCTACCGACTGACCGACAACAGTGGGAGGCCCCCCCCCCCCCCCCGGTCGTAACGCCCCTGGCTTACACCTCTTCTTGTGCTAAGTTCTCGTTTTAATGTAGATATGAAAACCTACACTCAATCTCATCAGGCATCGTTTGGCAGGCGCGGTCGTATCGTTTAGGGTTTGAATGGTAAGCAATGAAATTAAATGTGAAAAGAAGATCGAGACTGGTGCTACTTATTTGGGAACATTAAAACTGGAATAATGCAAGCTTTCACTTATGTTTTAGTGATTTAGTGATTTAGTTTTAGTGATGATATCATGCCCCTATTTCTGTACTATAGCGGCCCCTCTAGGACTCATGAATTCGACTTATTTCTATCGTTATTAAATTTACAGGACCGGAGTTGATGAACTTAGCGATTCAGATTCTGACTCTTCGGGAGACGGAGATTCTGACCGGAAACTCGAATCAGATTCTGGCATGGAGCTACAGTCGGAAACAGAAAAATCATTGCAACCCCCAGAAACTGACGAAGCCTCTCGAAACTCTACCCCTGAATCATCCGAACCAAAAGTGTCTTCGTTAGCGTGTGAGACACCCACCCTTACTGACGAAACGTCTACAATCTCTTGTGCTTTGCCGATTACCTGCAACGACGTAGAGACTGTGAAATTGGAAAAGAGTGAGGTTAGCATGGAGGTACCCGTGGGGAAACAGGCTGATGATGGTGGGGCTGTGGGGTTGCCGGGAGTTATTCTGCAAGAGATTGAGGTGAAGGAGGAGTCTTCACAAGAAGGGAGGAAGAAGTTCACACCTAAGTCGATTTCACCAGATGATATCAAAGTAGTAAGTAATTGTTTTTTGTTTTTTTTCTGGAGGAGGTGTGGGGGGGGGGGGTACTCCCAGTCTTGAAGAAGTATAGTTCGCAAATATCGAATCATGGTCGATGGTGCTAAACGAGTAAGTCAGCTGAGATGTATTCCAGCGAAATTTTAGCTCTTTTTCGGAGATGTTCTAGAAGGACGACTGAAGAACTAAAAGATTGACTGCAGATTCCTTCTTCTAGGTACAGTCGGCTGAGGAACCCTTTTTTCATAAGTGCAGGGTAAGCCAAACATTCTGGCCGAAATTCAGTCCATAAATGGCCCATTATCTCAGTCCCTCCCAAAAAGAACAAATGGTGACATGCCATCACTATATATAATTGATGAAAACACCATTCATTATGGCACTTGTTATCGCGTTCTTCCAATTTTGAAAGCTGTCGAGTGTTTTCATCAATCGTGGATAGTTCCTTCAGGCAAGCCCTTCTTAAAACAGCATGCAGATCTGTACTCAAAGAGTGGAAAGCTTCCAGTCTTTGTCTTGTCCATGCTGGGCAGTCTTGAGCAAAACATTATTCAATCAACCAACTTTATTTCAAATAGCTGAAAGCTATATTATATATATAACTATATACCAGGCGAATATATAGCTATATATATTCGTCTGGTCAAGTAGGGCCGAATGGCCTTGGATTAATCTTAGCTGACTTATTGCAAAATCGACCCAGGAAATAAAAGAATTAAAAGAACGATCTCCAATAATTTAGCCCAAGCTTAAAGTTTAATCGAGAAGGGCTTGGATATGACTATCTAGCTAACTATAATGTATTTACTTGAAGAGGCTTGAAGGCCCGATGAAAATGCGTCACTTCTTTTCTTCGCTATGCTTGACGAAAACGATTTACGAAAAATAGATGTTCAGGCGGTGAGCTACCTTCGCCGAGCTGATCACAGGCCACTGAAAAGCCGGGTTTGTGTTGAGATTCAAATTTTCCGTGTCATAGTAGAATTTTACGTTGTGAGGACGGCCATGGGTATTCTGAACGTCACACCAGAGCAAATAGTGAAAATAAAAAAAATCCGTTAACACAATCCAAATTATGCAGTGCATTCAGTTAAATGATACAAACATAAGTTCGCTTTTTTTTTCTTTTTTTTTAAACTAAGAAATCAGATTTCGTACTTTTTGTGGCTACTCCTCCATCCCTCAGTGACGTTAATTTTAATTTATTTTTACCCACTTTTAACTATTCACGTCACCTAAAGTTTCAAAGTAAACCCATATTTTATTTACTATTCTTCCCCCCTAATATTTGGAAATTATTTCTCAAATTTAAGTTTTTGAAATAATTTGTGTAACTACAAACAACAACGATTTTCTTTAAACAACTAAATCTAAAGTATTAAACATTTGTAAACATTAAAATAAAAGATTATAATAATTATAATAAAAGTTCGCTTTTAGTTAAGCTATAACTACTTTTTGAAGACGAGGAAATCCTCTTGTCTGAAATTGTCATAATATTGGACCAAAAGGAAGGGGTCACTTGGAGTCGAGAGACATGATAATCATGGGCCGCGGGCCATATGTACTTTTCCCACATCACCTGTCACATTTCAGGAACCCGAAGTCAGTCCAATACCAGTCGAAGTCAAATTGGAAAACGAGCCAGTCGTTATTGAGAATTTTGAAAGTGTCGAAGCCCTAGAGGCCCTTGGACTTGAGATACTGAAAGGGGAGTTGCAAAGAAGGAGCCTAAAGTGTGGAGGGAGCCTTAGCGAACGTGCAAAGAGACTTTTTTCGGTCAGAGGGAAAAGTGAGGCGGAAATTGACACAGCGCTCCTAGCAGCTAGCGGGGGAAAGAAGAAGAAGAAGTAACTGACTTCACTGTCGTTCAAGTGCATTTAGACCACGTATTAGTAGTAACAAGGAAAGAGCCGGCTAATGTTGCGGACAGGATGAGGTTTTTCGGCCGGATTCCGATTTTCATCCGAAAAAGTTCCAACTTTTCCATATGGAACTGACCAAAATACAAGCAAGAATTCCTGAAATTGGCCCAGCGCTCCTGTTGACTATCGGCTAAAGAAGAAGAAGAAGTAAGTGACTTGACTGTCGTTTAAGTGCATTCAGACCACAAATTAGTAGTAAAGAGATCCCTCTAATGTTGTCCCCTAGTGTTGCGGATAGAAAGTCAGATTTGTTCGGCCGGATTTCTGACCGGATTTCCGACCGGAAAGTTTCAACTTTTCCATACGAAACAGACCAGAATTCAAACAAGAGTCTCAATCCGCGACCGGCCGACAGTGATCCCGTGTGTTAACAGTAACGATCCTCTGGAACACGAGCAGAGCTTCCTACTAAAAGATGCGAAGCGTGTAGTAGAGGTATGCATATTTGAACGTCCCCTAGGAATGAACGTTCGCCGAGGAAATCCTTAAAGGACCCCTCTTGCTTATCTTTTATAATATACTTAGCTCCCATATGGAATTACAAGCTTCTAAAATCCCCACCTTTCTCCATTGTTTCGTTTAGTAACTACGGATTTTTAGCGCTTTTTCGGGCTTGCCGTGTTTTCCCGTCACCCAACGAAAAGTTTGTCGGAATCTTCATTGTCCGCTGACAACTCTTTCACACATAAGGATGTGATAATCTTCTGTTTATGACTTCTTTTATTTGCGTAGTTTTCCCACTTTTTAACCAAGGCACGTTCAGTTTTCAAATCTTTTGCGCCCAGCCGCCGCGCCGCGTCGGAGAGCAGGAAGACTGGATATAACGGCAAGCGCTAACAAGAGAATCGCTAGCTTCAGGTGGAAAGAAATGATATTTTCGAAAACGTTTTTTCTGATCCATTTTATAGGGAAAAGATCATTTCTAGTAAGAGTTGTGCTTTAAAGTACACAGCAGGTTACTTTGAATGCAAAATACTTGTCTAAAGCCGCTTTCACATTAACGCGTCGTTGCGTATGCTTTTTATCTTGCGTTGCGTACAGGTTACGCGGCCGCTCTATCACACCTGCGCGTGAAGCTTTCACGCTGGATGCGTATTTACCGTTTTCCTTTCTTGGTTTCTTCTGCTGAATTGTCATCTTTTCATCATTAGTAAGCTCTTCTTCATCATCGGTAGGTTTTCTCCAGTTAGCGTGACGCAGAGGATGCGTAGCTCAGTGTGAAAAGCTCAACGCGTCAGTGTGAAAGCGGCTTAAAACAGAGAATTCATATGAATGAATGAATTAAGGATTTATGACGCACTGCCCTAGGGGAACAAGTGCAGTAGAAAAGGACAACGAAGTATAAAACAACCACAAAACACTCAAAAATATTTTCCATAAAGGTTATTCACTAATATAGAATATATATATATATATATATATATATCGTTTATTCACCTAAATAGTAAAAATAGCTAGCAAAGGTAAGTCAACATAGCACTTTCAACGGGATAGAAAATGGCCAATTGACAAATAATACCAGATAAACACGCCTAAGAACTAGTGAACGAACAAACAAAGTACGGCACAAACGAGTTAACATATCTTAGTTGCATCCGCTGGATAATTTGTTAATTTAGCTTTGTTTGAGTGGGTTTGAGTACGCGTGTTGGGCCTGTTTTTATTTTGTCCAACATACCCAGGCAACATTGATCTGTGAAGTTCAGAATTTAGACATTTGTGGCCAAAACTTATTGTTAAATGGTGCCTAGAATCACATTGATGGAGTCGTAGTATTACCATATACGAATTCAGCTTTAAATAATTTGCCCATCTTTTCTTCTTTTTGGGATTCAGTCATTCACGTATCGAGACCCATCGGAATTTATTCATCAATAGATGATGACACCAGAGGCCGTGCAGAAACTATCGGAATTGTATCTTTCACTCATAGATAGTGTACAAACCAGCAGACTTCTCTATACGAATTTCTTTACTTCGCTGCTAGATTGTTCAAAACAGTGACTGGAAGAAATAAAGGTTTAAAAAGTCAAAGCATCATATTTTTGAATTTACTTTGGCACCAGAAATATTGCTGAAACATCTAGATGTTCACTGATGCCATGTTAGCCATTTTCACTTTCGATTTGACTGTTGTTACAAACAAGGAACAGTATGGAAAATCCTGACGCTGTGATTAGCTATTTTATTCTGCCGCATTTATTTTGTAAGTCACGTGCTGTGGAGGACTATAAGAACCACTTCCGAAAGGGATGGAGACAATACTAATAACTTTTAACTTTTCGAAATACTGAGGGTGTAGCATTTCCATCTGTTTGGGAACTAAAGAGCTTACGAGGGGTTGCCTCCGCTCGATGTTGGTGCACACCAAGAAACCGATGCCGCTGTGGCTAGCCGGAACCGGTTGCCACTAGGAGTTGTTAGTTATAGAGAGAGAGAGAGAGTTTATTAAACGGAGGGCAACCCAAGAAAGCACTGGCCTCTCTTAGGGGGTGGCTGTTTCAGAGCTATAAACACTGTATCCATATGACATCCAAGTTGCAACATGAACCAACCAAAATGGTACAGAGAACACAAACCAGAAAAAAGGAAACAACCGGGTAAACTAACGAACTAAAAGTCATATTTATTCAGTAAACACTCTTTCAGTTGTATTTTGAAATCAGCGATCTCAGTCTTTGTCTTTAGATCTGGAGCCAGTGCAAGCCAGTACCCTTCTGGAAGTTTTAAAGTTCATCGAAACAAGGACGAAATCCTCGGCAACTACGTTGATAGGTGGACAAGAGCGTAACTTCCGAAATGGGGAAAGTTTTGAACATTAAGTTTTTTTCGGTTACGAGAGAATAAGGGGAAGGAAACAAAGAAGACTATTGCAGTTCAACCCTTCAGACAACCAAAATAAAACTACGGTCCTGTGTCTTAAATTTAGTGCGGCTGCTGTTCCAGGTGTAAAACGTAGCCTATGGCGTTAGTCACTGAGGATGTAGGTCAAAGGGCTCAGTATGATAATACCTTCAGACATCCTTTGCGGTGGGGAAGTGGACCTGGTCTATAGCTTAAACGTCGTACAGACTATATTTGTTCTCTGGAAAAGTCTGAATTTATATGTTTTGTTTTATTAAATTTGTAAAAAAAAAGTCTTCTTCTGAAAGCAGTTAGGGCTAACACCTGGTCAGAAGAGATTGTGTTTTGACGTGAAACGCTGCGATTCATGGCTTATACTTTTCCGTCGCACTGCTACGGTTTCGCGTTGAAAAGTGTCATTTCCTGTGCCCCCTGTGCAATCTTGGCTCAGTTAATTTCTCCCAGTCCTGATTTATTTATTTTATATATTTTAGAAATAAATTTCGGTCATATGATAATTTCTGTTTTTGTTTTCTGCTAGCTGTTTTATTTCTGCGGAAAACGCAATGTAGATGAAGGCGTGCGAGCAATGCCTAATAGGACAGATTGTGGCACAGACAGTTCGTCACATGGACATTCGTCCCGTAGGCAGTTCATCCAGCGGACAGTTAGAAGACACTTTGCTATAAGCTCCTCAGATGCTTAAAGGACCCCTCTTGCTTATTCTGCCTTTTATAATATACTTGGGTCCCATATGGAATTATAAGCTTCTAAAATCCCCACCTTTCTCCATTGTTTCGTTTCGTAACTACGAATTTTTAGCGCTTTTTCGGCCTTGCCGAGTTTTCCCGCCACCCAACGAAAAGTTTGCAGGAATCTTCATTGTACGCTGACAACTCCTTCACACATAAGGGTGTGCTAATCTTCTGTTTATTACTTCTTTTAGTTGCTTAGTTTTCCCACTTTTTAACCAAGGCACGTTCAGTTTTCAAATCTTTTGCGCCCAGCCGCCGCGTCAGAGAGCAGGAAGGCTGTATATAATCGACAAGCGCTAACAAGAGAATCGCTAGTTTCAGGTGAAATGTAATGGTATGTTCGAAAACTTTTTTCCTGATCCACTTTATAGGGAAAAGATCATTTCTAGTAAGAGTTGTGCTTTAACTTGTTCGACGGCCAGTCGGGTGAGACACGCAGAGACAAAGCGATACCAAGAACAAATAATCTGACCGAACCTCCATCTCCCTATCTCTGTAATATGACAATGCGGAGTTGAATATTTCCCAATTTCCCCATACCCTGTCCGCTACGAACGAGCAGAGGTTACTAGCTTCGCGCCACATCACCTTTCATTACCTCTGCAAATGGCTAAATCGCTGTTAAGTCGCTGGTGAGGAAAAGTAGGAGTCAAAGCTGATTGGTTCTATGGACACGCTCCAGAGCGGGTCAGCGTGCGGAGTACGGCTCCTGCCAGCCTCCTTCACTATTTCTTGTGCGATAAGCAACGGCGAAGACGGAAGAGGAGTAAACGGGTATCAACATCAGCTGAAAGCTAGAGTAAATACCCCAAGGTCCGCTCAGTTTTGTCGGTTTTTCATAGTCCTTGCATGAGACGAAAGACAGAAGTTCTGTCTGAGTATTTGTTCTTGGTTTTACTGACAAAAATCTTGAGACACACAATTTCTAAATGATACGATATGGTAAACTCGATTGATGGTGATTAAAAATGCTTTGAAGGTTCACCGAATAGAGCTGAAATATAACGGATAACCTCTCCGAAAACCAGACGAAAAATCGTTGCTCCATTCGCTGCTCTCGAATAACGGTTTTGTTTCTGTGTTACAAACTTTCAAAGTTGTGGTAGTTCTACGTAGTCCGCCTATTTTTCTATTTATTATATTTGCTATTTACTTTCACAGTTTTTCTCTGGATGTCAAGCCTAGCCTAATCTTCCATTGAAGGTATTCTTACAGTTAAAGCACAACTCTTAGTAGAAATCATTTCACAATAAAACGGCCCAGAAGTACCGTTTCTCGAAAATACCATTACTTGCCTGGTAATATTAGCGATTTTCTTTTTGGCGCTTGTCGACACTATTCAGTTTTCCCGCCGGGCTTTAACTTTCGGCAAAGTTTGCGTGCGTGACTGGCAAAACTCGGCTCGGCCGAAAAAGTGCTAAAAAGTCGTGGTACAGGTCGAAACAATAGCGAAAGGTGGGGATTTCAGAAGCTTTTAATTCCATGAGTAAGCTAGGGATAGGCAGAATAAGCAAGTGGCGTCGTGTAAGCACCGTCCGTCGCCTCGTCTGTGCTTAATTCAGTGTTAGTCAACACTGTAAAAAAAAAGCTTGCAGTATTCGCTACTTGGATTAATCTTGGCTCTAAAAGGATAATCTTATCTCTGATTCATATTAATCTTATTAATCCCAGTAGCAAATACTGCAGTTAACTTTAATCCTTACTCGAAGAAGCTTTTTACAGTGAAGATTGCGTGTAAAAGGTAGCGTGCTTGCGTGCTTTCACAGTGCGTTGCTAGAGTTAATGCAAAGGAACTGATCGGTTCTTTTGGTCCGGGGAATTCAAACTCCAGTGCAGCAGCTGTATGTCCGTGGTGTGAAATTGCAGCGATAAGCTCGTCAGGGAACATTTAAAGCACACCTCGCACTATCTACTGTTTATGTTCCAAGATTAAAAAATATCTGAATCTTGTAACAGTACAGTAGGTTCTTCTTTTAACAAATTATCCACGGCCTTGGCTATTTTAGGCTTTTCTCCAGACCCATTGGCTTCTTAGCAAAAACTCGGCAAAGTTCAGATAACCGATTTCACTCTGCAGTAGCATGAGACGCGAACATTCGTCGGGAGCACAATACGCATGGAAACTAGTAAATAGCGGCAAGTGCAAAGATTAGTGCCATGTCGTTAGCGAGTTCAAACATGCGAAATTTAGGTCTCCGGGTTTAAGAACTGATGAATGCTCTTGCGAAAGTAGGTTGCATTAGCATTATAGGTACGACCGGTCCTTTAATGTTTGGTGTATATCCCGATTAAAAATTTGTAACCTGTGTAGTTGTATGGAGTTGTACGAAAAAGTTGCATGTATTGATATGCAAGAGTACAGAATACTTTAATTTAATGTTAACACTTGGCTAATCTTAAACAGTAGTATTCAGTAGCATCCCGCCTTGCTCCAGTAGCATCCAGTCTTGCTATAATAGCATCCAGTGGCGAAACTAGGGGAGGGCGTGGGGGGGGGCAGCTGCCCCCCCCCCCCCCCCCCACGAAAAATCTTGTCGGTAAATCGGCAGTATATGTCGGTGCTTCGCTTTTTATCATATCGTTTCTAACACCGACAAAAGCTCTGTCGGTAAAACAGGGAACTTCTTGTTGGAAAATTGGCATTGTTTCTCGGTGCGGAGACAGTGCGTAGATTCGATTTTCGGTACCGATAAGATAAGAGCTCTGACAAACACTTTCCTCATTTCGTTTCTGATACTGACGAAAACTCTGCCGGTAAACCATGAAACTGCAAGGAAATCGGCAAGGTCTGTCGGTGCACGGATTCCGTTTTCAGTACCGACAAGAGCTCTTTAAGTAAATCAGGAAATTTCTCGTTTGGAAATCGACAGCATTTGTCGGTGCAGGGATTCCGTTTTCAGTGCCAGCGAGAGCTCTGATAAAAAAAAAAACACTTTTTCGGATCGAGATCCTGATATCTGTTGTTTTTCATTTTTCGAGACAATGACTTGGAAAAGTCTAGTTGGTAAAATGGGAACTCTCTTTTTCGGTCTGTTTACATCCGGAATGGATAAAAATCTTGTCGTTTAATTCAGTATTTTTGAACTCTTCGTCAGTGCGAGACTTTTTGATGTGGTGACTGAAATATTCTCGTCGGTAAATCCGAAAATGCACTAACCAAACACTTGTTCGTTCCTTTCTGTTCCTTGAAGGTAAACCAACCACACCGGCAAACCTGTTTCCTCGAATTGTTCTTGAGTGATTTCTCTGTTCTCACCCATAAACTGCCCTTTTGGGTTGATCTGGCTTTCCAGGAAATAGTTCATTTTCCAGCGACTTATGAGTTTCAAATTCCCGTCAGTGATACCCCCACCAACTCCGCCCACTGAAGTTGGATCAGGCAAGGATATCTGAATAACACAATTAAGTCACATGGGCGCAGTATTGCCAAGTTTATCTCAATCGTTCAACCGATTTGGCCCCGAAGCGTTTAAGAAAATGTCCAGGACCCACCTCTAATCCCCCCACAGCACGACCATAATGGCAAGAAGAGGTTCGGACACATAAATGGCACATATTTGGCATCTGCGTCACTCGAACGGAGCATCTCCGAAAAATTTCCAGTGGGCCTACCGGTCCGGTACCCCTCAGCCCCACCTTCACCACAACGGACATCAGGTCCGGTTTGGGCCTAAAATTACTTGTCTAGGTCCCATGAGTTTTGTACCTTTCAAGTTTTATCCCAGTCGCTCTATCCGTTTGGCCCCTACTTGCATTACCATATTTCTGAGACCTCCTTGCAACACTGTTTTCGGACGCGGATAAACTGAACATCTTGGGCAAGTTTCAGTCTAATCCGAGCACTTTCTAACGCCCATGCACACGTTTGGTTTTTGAAGCGTCACATCACAAAGTTACTCTGATCCCTCCTACCTTCCACTCAGTTTTCGGATTTCATTCGGACACAGAAGCAGCAAATTTAGGGCATCTGCTCCCATCAGCCATCAAGTTTCCATAAAACTGGATTGCCCGTTCACGTCACCTGTACTTTGATGCAACGCATCCTCATACAAAATTTCAACAAAATATATCAACCACTTCGAGAGTTATCATGGTAACAGACGGACAGACAAGCTTTTCGAACTCTTAGATGCTGTTTTGGACCCCCCCCCCCAAAAAAAAAAAAAAACAACAAAAAACGCTTAGTTGACAAGCGAAAAGGACAGCAGCGTAAATCTTCAAGCAGTGAAGTAATCTGTTGCGGTGTCTATCACTACTTTTCTGATTTGCAAGACTACTGACTGCATAGTATGTTCCTTGTTCTATGTGGTAACCATTGGAGCCAAGAAATTAATGGTGCACTCGTTTTTTCACTAGAAAACCATCTGAATTGATATGTTACAACGGTTGTAAGATCCTTCACGGGGAACGTGCGCGAAGCTTTTTGTCGGTAAATCATTAAATCTTGTCGGTAAAATCTGGGCTTGCCCCCCCCCCCCCCCCCACGAAAATGGGCTAGTTTCGCCGCTGATAGCATCTAGTAGCATCAGTTGGTACTGCATGCTAATTTTTCGTACAACTTAATACTAATATTTTCAGATAATTTTTCATCGGATGGCAGCGTTCATGCATTGTATCTTTATTAATTATTTGAAGTTTAAGTTAGATCAGTAGTTAGTTGACTTGTTAAGGTCCGGTCTTTTTGTGCTCTGCGCTCTGCCGGGTTAGTGCAAATCTTTATTTTGTAGAAGTCGTAACAGTAATAAATGAACCTTAACCGGAAGAAAAAATAGCAAAGATATTACAAAAAAAAGAAAAAGAGAAGAAACAAGCGCACAGAGCACATACCCCTTTGTACCTCGTTGGTAGAGCATTCACCTAGTAAGTTGAAGGTCCTGGGTTCAAATCCCGTAGAGGATATGCTCCCTTTAGGAGTATTTTTGTTTCTCAGTTATCTACTCAAAAAAAGAAGATAACCTTGTGGTGATTTTTTTTGTTTCTGATTGGCCAACTGTCCGTGTGACGAATTTCAGTGACGAACTGACCCGTGACGAATTGTCTTTCCTATCTGCGTAATTGATAAGCCTCCTGTAATGCTGCGAATAGACGATCAGGATATCCCGGCCGTTTTTTCTGCACTTGGATCATTAAGTTGTAAAAAAAATCTCAACTTTTCTGCATGGAATCGACGATGATGCTACAATCCGGGCAGGAATTAGCCTGTGACCACCCGATCTGACCGTCTGTTTGAGGCAGAAACCAGGCTACTGAAGTAGTATGGGACGATGACGCTTGTCCACCCCATCCTCATCCAGTCCCATTTGAAGGCCAAAGCTATCGGTATCATTCTCCGATTGATTGGATGTATCCAACCATCCTGAGAGTTCAAATTACGCTGCTGAAAAAAAAAACACATTTATGTTCGACTCCGGTACCTCCGTTGTTTCTGCATAATTGGCTTGAGTGAGTTAGTTGCTTCGGATGCAGTTTTGTTTCAGTCACAATCTTTTGATATTTTTGCGGAAAGTTGATTGGTAAGTTTTTTTCATTATTATTCATTATGCATGTGTCGCGAAATGAAGGTCTTGTGTCCTTTCCTGTGATTTGGAACTCGTGAGACCCGTGATTGGGTAACTAGTTTACCGATTTTTTGAAATTATAAGGAAAGCCTGTTTTTACAGTCGTGCATGTCTGTGTCCTATGTGACAAGTCGTTCACTTGCGCAAAGAAACAAAAATTAATAAGCAAATGTCAAACTCTTAAAGCACCAAATATCAGGATAGTGTACCACAGGGTATTAGCAGTGTTCGTAATGATTTAAAGTTTAACTGAAAAGTCAGCTTATTTTTACATCTTGGAATTGGATAGACTTGATTATTCTGACTCGGCTAAGGGATTTTTTTATTTTGACGTTCAGAGTATGCACTGCTGGCCCCACAAGACAAAATTCATCCAGACGTGGAGAATTTGATTTCAACAAAAGCATTCATTGCAGTGGCTAATGAAGTGAAACTTAGGGAATGTTTGACTCCAGATTGCAGGTCACTTCCGAAGAAAGCCCGCTATTGCGTGTGACCAGATTTTTTTTTTTGGCAATGATTTATCTTTGTAGTTGCTAAATATTTCAAGCATAGAGGTATAAGCCCGTAGAGGTACCACAAATCCGAAAGAAAAAGTTATAAGAAGTTAAAACAGTTATAAGAATAGCGGAGCAACGAAAGAACGCATTTGCATCGCGCCTTCAAGCCTATAAAGTGTCGTATCAGCCCCTTTCGGGTTGAACTTTAATTATTTTTCTTTGTACGTTACTTTCTATACGTGCTCCATCTTTTTCTTTGTTCTGTGACAGTAAATACAATACAGCAAAGAACATTGAGTCCAAATAATGTATTTAATCCGGATTAAATTTGCTAAAAAGCCTTGGTTCATGCGAGGTTCGTTCAGTTTGCATATTGATGCCCACCAGAGAGTGCCTGCCAGGAATTAAAAAAAATACGCACAGTTTACGATAGTGGTAACCCGTTGGATATCCTGTATATATTCAAATAAGTGGATGCTTCAAGTCAGGTACGTATTTCCTGTAGCCTTGTCCGATGTGAAGCAAGGAGCTTCTGCAATCTCTTATGTTAAGGACGGTCGATCAGGCTTTTCCGGCCGGATTTTCTGCACTTTCGTCATCAAGTTATAAAAAAACATGACTTTCTGTATGGAATATCCTGGCAGGAATTTCAGTCCGCAGCAGTACCTTGGTAATCTTTAGATTGTGAGGTTAGAATATATCGCTGAGAATATACATACAGAGCTGTAACAATTTCACTCAGACCCGAGGCTTTAATTTTGCTTTAACCAAGAAGGCCAACAATGATCTACTATAGCCATACTATAATAGCACATAATTCTGAGGCCGTTACGGTAATTATAAAAACAAAACAAAAAACGTTAAACAAAAAGACCCTCACCAGTTTTGCTATCTAGGAAGCCACATTTCGTTTTATTCCAAATATCTCGATCCGTTGATCTGCAACCTGCGACTCGCACATATCAAATGCATCGAATTTTCACTCTCACATCCATGCATGGTGCAGAAGTAGGGACAAGTCTCTAACAATTTCCTCTGACTCCCTAGTGGCCAGTACTCTGCCCAACGACTATTAATATCCCTTATTGACGATCATCTAATGATCGTCAGCCTTGTAGTAAATAATTAGCACTTACCGCGTGCTTAGACCGACCCACACAATCTTTAAAGTTTAACTGAAAAGAGCTTAGATAGGACAATCTAGTTAACCATCATTTATTCACTAAAGAAGCTTGAAAACCCGGCGAAAATGTGTTACTTCGTTGCTTTGCTATTCACGAATAATCGATTTTCAAATAGTGGAATTTCCATGTCCGATTTGTACCTGTGTTGTATGCTCGACGAAAACGATTAGCCACCTTCCGTAACCTCATCACTGGCCACTGAACGCCGCGTATGTATTGAGATTCAGTTTTTCTGTGTCATAGTAGAAATTTGCGTTGTGAAGACGTAGGTAGATATTTGAACGTCATTCTGGAGCAAATAGTGAAAAATGAAAGAACCCCTTAACACAATCCAAAAAATGCAGTGTATTCAGTTAATTGATACAAAAATAAGCTGGCTTTTCAGTTAAACTTTAAGGTTTACCTGGGAGCAGGTCCGGATCCAGGTATTTATTTGGGGGGGGGGGGGGGTGCCCGCGGGTCGGACCAAAAATTACAAAAAAAATATAGATAAACTAACTAACTTTAGTCCTTCCACTGAGTCTTCCCACTTCGGTCTTTCCACTATAGTCTGTCCACTTTAGTATGTCCACTTTAGTCTTTCCACTTTAGTCTTTCCACTATAGTCTTTCCACTTTAGGCTGTCCACTTTAGTCTTTCCACTATAGTCTTTCCACTTTAGGCTGTCCACTTTAGTCTTTCCACCACAGAGGTTAAAGCGTATGAAGTACGATTATTTTTGTATGTTTCGGGGGGGGGGGGGGGGGTGAGTGAACGCCCATACCCTCCCCCCCCCCCTGTATACAGCCCTGCCGAGAGAAATCCCCTTTATTAATTCGCTTTCCCAGATACTATTGGAGTAACTGCTTTGCTATGTTTTTTGTTTTCATCGAGACAAGAAACATTACTATTGCAAGAAACATACTATCGAACTGCAAGAGACGACTAAACTCGCGAACTAGTAGATGACAGTGTTTAACAAAAAATGAGAGTTTTGAACCACGTTTTGTTTAAAAATGGACTGAAAATTAATTTTTTGGAACGTGGATTTATTTGTTATTTTATGGTGAATATATTGAATATAATGAATTTGAACATATTTGAATATATATAAGGTGAATATATTATTATTAATGATTCAGGGTTAGGGGGGGGGGTACAAAAAAGAAAGAGAAGGTTAAGACGAGAAACGTGTGTTATCGTTTGTTATGTGTGAGTGAAAGTTGTGCACAGGACACGGTTTTGCCCTTCTTAGGAGCGTTGTCTGCTGTTTTGTTTTAGGAACGTTAAAATTAATGTGAACTGAAATTGAATTTAAAAATTGAACTGATAAACTAATGAACTTCCCTGTGAAAAATCAAAAAACTTGAACTTGAACTCCTTGTTTTGCTAACTAAAATTATACACAATTATACTAGCTAATTGTGAATCGCCGAATCCGGAGATTTTTATTCCGAGTTCGGACATTTTTAGCAGGTAGGTTAAGTTATCTTGACGGTGTAATAGGTTTTTTAGTGTAGTAGTTGAAGACATGAACTGACCCGGCCTTAGATGACCTGCTTGCTGCTTGGGCCAGGCGACCTATTTGACTTGCAGTGTGAAACTCATGAAAAATGGATCAACGAAAACTGATCATTATGGGCGGGAATTAATTTTGGGATCAAACGACAGTAAGTAATATCTGTGGCGTAGTGAATCCGTCTGTCTATCTGTTGGCATTAGTTGGCACGATACCTTCCGAGCGGGTTGAGATACGTCTTATGGTGACCCTTCAGAAAAACAGTGAGGTCGAGTTGGTAAATGGATTTGTATCTCAGCGTATTGGGGGCTGGCTAATTGACGGAATCCGGTTAGAAATGAAAAATGAAGTTGGACTGTTGGATTCGGGTCGAACTAGGATATGGCATCTCTTTTTGGCCGGAATCCAACAATCTCGGAAATTTCAGGATCGTTAAATTTCGTACTGCAGTTGAAAAAACACTTTAATTCTGGAATATTTTAACTTTTCTTGCTTGGATGGACAGCTCGGTCGAAAGCTTGATGAAAAATTTAATCTTAGGAACTGGTGAAATTAGTTTTATGGATAATAGATTTTGGAAGCCAAATCAGACATAAAACTTTCAGTAATTTGTCTTGAGGTTTCTATGTCAATTCTGACCGGCATTTCCAAGAAGAAAAGATGTGTCCGCTTTTCTACGCTGTCTTTGCCGACAGCTCCTGTTAAGATAGATGAAAAGCTATGGACAAGTTTCAAGGTTATCAGTTCATTGACATACGTATAACTTCAACAGGCCACCCAGTTTGGGATCCAGCCAAATCCTTTGGCCTTGTTTCCTATAACAACCAACAAATAGTGTTTAGCAAATACTGCTGATCCCATCTCTGTATGAAAGTGCGATTTATAATTCGGATTTGTAACAGTCTAATGCACATGCCGTCGCCCACCCAAGATCGTACGATAGATTTTTCTGCATTAAAATATTTTATTCAAAGGAACAACTCTATTCGAGACTCCCGTACTGTTTCCGAAATGAAGTGTTCATTTATTTAAATCTCTGAAAAATAATTGAATTGTTCCATCACGTTTCCTCAGTGTCAGGTGCCGAAAGTGTTGCATCTTTATTGCTTTTTTACGGAATCAACAGATCCTGGCAGTTGTTCCAAGTGTTTCATCCACGTTTTTTTTTTAATTAGAAAAGTATGTTTCAGTTTACTTGTGATAGTGTATAGTTGGCGACCAGGCAGGTGTTTTTTTAAATCGTTAAGATAACTTTTTATTTAGTTGGAAATGTCGATGCTTCATGCCGCAAGTTGCATGTAGGATTTGAACTTATAGGAAATTTAGAAACCATTTTAGAGTTCACGTTTTGATCTGTTCTGCCGTCCGTCCGACTCTTTTCTTTTTTGCCCGTTTCATTTTCGAAAGAGATTTCGGTTGTATGAAACTTGAACCTTACAAGAAATTGAAACAGTTTAATGACTTGTACTGACGCAGTTGTTTGGGCTGTGGGTGCTACTTTCTGTTTGGAGGACACCTCTTAATTATGATAGTAATTCATTGTACTTTATTACTATTCCCATTTCCATCCAGTATAGTTTCCAAGAAATCCCACTTCAGAAGTATATCATATCTCCTCTTTTAGCAATATACTGATTATCACGCTTGCCCCCCCCCCCCCCCTCCCCGTATCATGCGCCCGACCATCATGTCCGAGGAGCTTATTCGTCCGAGTTATTCAAACAATGCCAAGATCGTCATCCAAGGCAAGGGACATGGAAAGAGGCTAAAAATAGCCAAAGCCGTGTCTGAGTTTCTGTGAGCATAGCTTAGTTGTTAATTATCTCAGAGCATCTTAGCAGAAACACTATCTAGTGCGAGGTGTTTAAGAAAACGTACATATGGTGCTGGACCGAGGAACCTCTAGTCGCTCGATTCCTTCTTCTTCTTCTGCTGGTTATAGTCGACGGGATCAACTGACCCTCTTCGACTTCTTGTTTCTAAGGGGGACACTTCTCCCTTCTCCTGCAACTGCTATACGTTTGGTTCGGGAGTGGTTGGACACGGCTTGCCGGTCGAACTCAGCTATATGGTTACTTGAAGATTGTTTAAAGGACCTGTCGTACCTATAATACTAATGCAACCTACTTCCATAATCACTCCATATATTTCTAATCCCGGAGCCCCAATTTCGTCGGTACATTCTAACCCCTGTAACTAAACCACGGTGATTTTCTCACTTGCCGTGGTTTGCTACCTTCGACGTGTATCACGCTGTCGACGGTTGTCTGCGAGAAGTTTTTCCATCAGAAAAACCGGTTATGTACATTGTTTCCCTGCGTTCGCTACAAGTCAATGGGTCTCGGAAAAGGCTTAAAACAGCCAACATCGTGGGTTATTTGTTGAAAGCACAGCATAGTTCCAAAGTATTCAAATATTTTAAAATACTGTAATTTTGAAGAGTAAATGGTGCGAGGGGGTCCTTTAAGAACTGGGAGATCTCAGGGCTGCTTCAGTATTTTTTTTTTATCTGATTCCTACTCCTGCCCCGACCTGCTCTTGTCCAAGGCTTTGGTTTCTGCTTAAGATTTTAGCATCCCTTCGGTTCGATGACAAGATCAATTAATCCATAATACATAGCTCGATTGCGGTCGGATGGGAAAACCGGTTACGTCACAGTCTCGTGTTTTCTTACATTAAAAGCAATGAGGGGGAACGGAGCAGACGTCATGTGATGATTTTGCATCGCAGCGTCACTGTCTCAAAGTGTGAAGGGGCGTAATTTCGTCAAAATCCTGGGGGGGGGGGGGGCAAAGTTGGAGCCGATTTTCCCAAATCAAGTGAAAATGAGCAGTTTTATTTCAAGAAGAAAAACGTAATAACAACAAAACAAAAAACAAAGAGATATTTTACTAATCGACCGAGGTGAAACGACGCTTCTTCAAATTCGCAAAACTGTCCACTGCGCGACTGACGTCAAGCTTCTTCGCTTTTTCAGGCTGGGTACCAATGACCAAAAGGTCACTTAATCGGTCGTCTGACATAGACGTGTTTAACCCTTCATAGCGCATGCATATCGCTATAAAAGTTTCAAGGCTTCCGTGTTCCAATCTTACCATAAAGACAAAGGTATACTAAAGAAAACCGATCTGTTTCTGTGGATGCTTGAATCCTGTAGGCCTATCTTAGTTTCGACGAGAGTTTCGAAGACGCTAAATTTCATCTGGGGGGGGCAAACATCAGTTGCCCCCCCCCCCCCTGCCCCATAGCAAATTACGCCCCTGATAGTGTGGCTCCTTCTTCAAGGCGGGGTTAAGAAAACTGTCTCTGGTCAGCACTTGACGCTTCTCCTAGGAGGATTCTGGACCACCAGAACTAGCAATAGAAAACTTATCTTTCCCAATGATATTTAACAGTTTAAACACTCAATTTTCCAAGAATATTTTTTTTTTAAACCCAGACAGCTTTAGGTATCAGGAGATGATAAAATTACCCCTCGAACAGTAAATTGTAGTAAAAATTTATTTAAGTTGTTTAATTTCATTTGGAAAGAGAAATTTCTGTTGGTGGATTTGGGGTCCAGAATCATTCTTGTACTACTCCCGCGGGGAAACCCCGATCGTGTGTCCGCAGTGTCACACATGGGGGAATGGTTTCTTTTAACAAGAAATGCTAGGACATTTTAACACCACGCCCTAACATTGTAGGCTTATTTTGTTTCAATTTTGTAGGAGCATGGCTACCCCGCTTCAATAACAATTGTCACTGACATGAAGCACGCCGGCACCAGTTAGTCTTCTTCCCTGCAACATAGTACGACTTTAGCTCAACTTGATTCCAAGATCCTCTGCGACTCGGTCTAGATCCAGACGTTATGGTTAGTTGGTGGTACTGGTGCAGTCTCCAACTCTTTCTGGTGGCTGGGTTACTTCTGAGTTCTTTGCTGTTCTCCACTTTAGAAGCACCGCGGGAAGTGGAAGTTCGGACGAAGAAACTCACCCAAGCAGTTGACCTTATCGGTAAGCTTTAATTAATTTCCCAAATGCAGAAGAATCTCTACCCTTTCGACGACCCGATCAAACAGCAAAAACAGCAGCCGTATCCAGAATGAAATCACAGCACCAGCTTTACCTCTAACCAATTTTCAGAGAAGAAGTTCACAAAATCAGATATTTAAGGAAGAATCTTTAATTGTTTTTCCACAAGCTCATTTTCCGGCTTGAGCCTGAAGAGGACCCTTGCCAAGAAAGGGCCGAAATATAGCTTTAATAAAATGTAGCTGACTTATCCGTTTTGCACCGTCGAATATAATTAATTTCCCATATTCCCCAGTGAAATATCGTCAACTTTTAAAGCACGACTCTTACTAGACTTTTCTTTTCACTATGAAATTGCTCAGAAATACCGTTTTTTCGAAATACCATTACCGTCCACGTGAAGTAAGCCATTTCCTATTAGCGCTTGTCAACTGCATCCAGACTTCCCGTCCTCCGACGCGGTGGCTGCACGCAAAATATTTGAAAACTGAACGCACATACGTTAAACTACCATGTCTCCCACAACGAAAACAAAAAACCGTTTGAAGCTTCTTGTGTCCTTTTGATGATGATTTTATTTATGACCCGTTAAAATGAACACAAGCACAAAGACGGAGTTAATAATAAGGAAAAAAGAGAAAAAGAAAGGAAAACACGAAAGAGAATAACTTACGAAATAAACATTATAACTTTTACCATACAACTAAACCAAGAGGGTTTTCCAGTGGTGATCAATATTTTGGCTATAAGTTTCTATTTGAAACTGAAACTGAAACTACTGAAACACTTTTGTGTGAAAGAGTTGTCGCGGACCTTCATCGAAAGACTTTCGTCGAAGTTTATGTTGCGGGACTGCCAAAACTTGGCTTAGCGGAAAAAGCGCTAAAAAGTCGTAGGTACAGAACGAAACAATGGAGGCGGGGATTTGAGAGGCTATGGACAATGTAAAAGGTAGAACAAGCAAGAGTGGTCATTTAACTGAGCTTTGCGGCAGAAATATCGCAAGAAGTGATACTCTAGTAGTGACGTTTAGAATATCTACGGCCGTCCCCACAATGCAGATTCTACTATGGCGCGGAAAATTTGAAATGCCCGCTGACGTTCCGTTAAGCGCAGTCAATAGCAACAGATACGAGATGTTTGTACCATATGCAAGTCCCTTGTGGCTAGGCGTTGCGTTAAAGTTCAACCGAATACGACAGTCTAGTTATCCATCGCTTATTTACTTAAAGTTTAACTGAAAAGCCAACTTATTTTCGTATCATTTAACTGAATACGCTGAATTATTTGGATTCTGCTAAGGGATTTTTGGTTTTTCACTACCTGCTCTAGTAGTGGCGTTTAGAATATCTACGGCCGTCCCCACAATGCAAATTTTACTATGACGCGGGAAATTGCCGGTGGGGGGGGGGGGGTGAAGACTGCTTAGTGCCTGAATACATATTTTTCGTCAAGCATACAACACAGCACACAGGTACAAGCAAATAGAGGTAGCACAAATCCAACAGAGAAAGTTGACTATTCGAAAATTGATTATTCGTGAAGAGCGGAGCAACGAAGCAACGCATTTTCATCGGGTCTTCAAGCTTGTTTAAGTGAAGAAGTGATGGGTAGCTAGGTTGTCCTATCTCAGCCCTTTTCGGTTAAACTTTAAATAGGCTTGAAGACCCGATGTAGATGCTTTAGTTCGTTGTTCGCTATTCATATAATAGATTTCCGCCAACTGAATTATTTCTTTCTATGTGTTACGTGTATTACCTCTATGCTTTAAATATTTAGCAACTACAACGGTAAAATGTCGAAAATGATTTGTTTTTGGATCATATATGCAATACCGGATTTTCTTCATAAGTAACCTTACAAAATGGAATTGAACATATCCTGAACTTCACTTCATTAGCTATTGAAATGCACGCTTTTGTTGAAAGATCGGCTTTTCCGCGTCAGGGTAAACTTTGTCAACTGTCTTGCAAGCAATGCATATTCTTAACATCACTATTAGAGCCCAAAATGAAAAAAAAAGTTTAAGTCCCTTGTCAGTGTAAAAATAGTTCAGCGTATTCGATGCTGAGACATAAATCTGGCTTTTCAGTTAAAATTTAAGAAGCCACTTCCATTTGAAGAAGTTTATTGTTATTTGCCCTTCCTGAGGGTGTAATAGTGATCATAATTATGAAATAAATAGGCCCTTGGCTTTTTCAAAGTTTAGTTTTCCATTTTTTCTCATGCGATCACGTACATTTTAGAATTTTCGGCCATAGCCGCATAAAGATTGTTTTGGTCATTGTTTATGTGACACGTAGTCCGGACCGTGTGTCTGGTCAAGCTTCAACGAGTAATTTCAATCCGTTTTGTCTCTCATCGTGAATATGCATCGCCCTACTTTGCTATGGACAAAATTCAGGGCCAGAATCGGTTGTATCCGGATATTTTGACGCACTGTGACGAGCGAAGAGCTGGTGACTTGAATGTTTTGCATATTTCTGATACAAATACAAAAAGTATCGGGTTAAATAATTTTGGACCTAGTTTGCTCATGACAAAACTTCGGGCCAAAATAGGTTGTATCCGGATATTCTGACGAATTGTGGCTAGCGACGCGGTGTTCACATCTGCATGCATCTATTCGATATGTCAACAAAAAGTTTTATTTAACTTGTTATTATATGTTGACCTGAACAAAGAACAGTAATCAAATGGTGTATAAATGTCAATATCAATAAATGTCAAAATATCTGAACTTCGAAACGGACATTGAGCCTAGTATATACCTATATTGAACCTAATCTATCGGAGCCGAAGTCAAAGTAAGCGGGTAAAGTATCTACCGAGCGGAGCGACGTTAATATTTGTATATGGCCGCCAGGGTTGTTACTCCAGTATCAACCGAGATAGAGGAAAGTTAAGTGTTATAATTTGTTCGAACATAATCATTAACTATGCGTTTACTTTTACACTGCGGTAACCTGTCATCCAACTTATTCTTGTTAGAGTACCAGTTTGGAAGGCCAGCTTTGCTTTTTGTCTAATAAATGTACACACTTTGTCGAGGTAGATGTTACTTTAATATCCATCTCTCCGAGAGGAGCAATATCCACCTCGACGAAAGTCAGCGAACATTCCCAGAATATAACCTGTTGGGACACAGGATGATATGCATTATATACCTGTTTATAATTATATAATTAAATTATATAAAAACAGTTTTGAATGTGTCAATCTTGTAAGCTCTCACACATAAATAAAAACATCAGAATATATGAAAATAAAAATGTTTGTTGTAATACTGTCATTATCGTCCGTCCATGGTTTTTAAGAATAAATGTCTGCCCATGTTTTTTAAGAATAAATACACTAAATATCGAGTTGAATAATTTCGAAAATACCATTTTTCTTCAAGGAGGAATTAAAATTTACCTTTTTATTTCTTCTAGAGGCATTTCTTCTGCAAAATTCAACCAGATATCAAAGTTTTGAAGAGAAGCTGCAGCTATTGGAGGAGGTCTTCCAGTCTTGCAACCTCCCCCATCCGCTAGATGTCCACACTGCTGAAGAATACACGGCGCCGGTGAAATGGAGCTTTCCTAACGCGGTTTTATTCAGCTATACCATCGTTACCACCATTGGTAAGTTTTTATGGCACTTGCAGCCTCTGGCTCAAGTGCCATATACCGATCACAATTCCGTCTGTCGGTCTGTCGGTCTGTCGGTCGGTCCGAGTTTTTTTGTCCCACATATCCGAGTTAGGGTACTTCCAGATGTGCTAGGACAATGAAACTTGGCAGGCATATCAGGGACCCGACCAAACTAACCTGGAAATAATCAGTTTCCCGATCCGACCATATGGGGGGGAGTGCGGGGCGCTGGAAACTTGCAAATTTAGGGCATTTTGTCACTTTTTTTCTGAGTTAGGGTACTTCTAGATGAGCTAGGACAATGAAACTTGGCAGGAATATCAGGGACCCGACCAAACGAACCTGGAAATAATCAGTTTCCCGATCTGACCATATGCGGGGGAGTGGGGGCGCTCGAAACTTGAAAATTTAGGGCATTTTGTCACACTTTTTCGAGTTAGGGTACTTCCAGATGAGCTAGGACAATGAAACTTGGCAGGAATATCAGGGACCTGACCAAAGTAACCTGGAAATAATAAGTTTCCCGATCCGACCATATGCGGGGGAGCTGGGGCGCTGGAAACTTGAAAATTTAGGGCATTTTGTCACACTTTTTCGAGTGAGGGTACTTCCAGATGAGCTAGGACAATGAAACTTGGCAGGAATATCACGGACCCGACCAAACTAACCTGGAAATAATCAGTTTCCCGATCCGACCATATGGGGGGGAGTGCGGGGCGCTGGAAACTTGAAAATTTAGGGCATTTTGTCACACTTTTTCGAGTTAGGGTACTTCCAGTTGTGCTAGGACCATGAAACTTGGCAGGCATATCAGAGACCCGACCAAACAAAATTAGGAATAATCAGTTTTCTGATCCGACCATTTTGGGGGGGGGGGGGGTGGAGGGCAGGGGAATCCGGGAAACTGAGAAGTGTGTAACTTTCGAACGGATGATCGGATTGTACTGAAACTTCATAACTGAAGAGAATATATATCTGTAATGTCCCGTTTAAAGTCTTGACCGGATTCGGTAGCCAGGGGGGAGTTGGGGGGGGGGAGACCGGAAATTTCAAGAAACGGTTAGAATGGAGGGATCGGAGTGAAACTTGCTGGGAAGAACAAGCATCTGCTCTAGATAAGTCCTTTAGACCATTGTACTGGATCCGGACACTTATGGGGGGGGGGGGCCGGAATTCCGGTGATGGTGGTTTTTTGGATTTTCACGATGAAACTTGGCAGGCATATCAGGGACCCAATCAAACTGACTTCAAAATAAAAATATTGTCGATCAGATAATGGTGGGGGAGTGGAGGGAGGGGAATCCGCAGGGGAATCCGGGAAATTGAGAAGTGTGTAACTTTCGAACGGATGATCGGATTGTAATGAAACTTCATAACTGAACAGAATATATATCTGTAATGTCCCGTTTAAAGTCTTGACCGGATTCGGTAGCCAGGGGGGAGTTGGGGGGGGGGAGACCGGAAATTTCAAGAAACGGTTAGAATGGAGGGATCGGAGTGAAACTTGCTGGGAAGAACAAGCATCTGCTCTAGATAAGTCCTTTAGGCCATTGTACTTGATCCGGACACTTGGGGATTTTCACGATGAAACTTGGCAGGCATATCAGGGACCCAATCAAACTGACTTCAAAATAAAAATTTTGTCGATCAGATAATGGTGGGGGGAGTGGAGGGAGGGGAATCCGAAATTTTCAGTCATGCGTAATTTTGGAATGGTTGATCGGATTCGAGTGAAATTTAAGAATTCAACAGAGGACATTTCTCCGATGATTTTTTTCATATCCGGACCGGATCCGGCAACTATTGGGGGGGGGGGGAAATACGTGCCCCGTTTAGAATGGAGGGATCGGGATGGAACTTTGTGGGAAGAACAAACAGATGCTCTAGGTAAGTCATTTGCTGAATCGGATTGGCTACGTGCACCGCGGGGGAGCTGGGTGGGGTGGGGGGGGGGGGGGGGGTGGACCGGAAATCTCGAGAAACGGTTAGAATGATGGTATCGGAGTGAAACTTGCTGGGAAGAACAAACATCTGGTTCATATAAATCTTTTACATAATTTGACTGGATCCGGACACTTGAGGGGGGGGGAGGGGTCTCCCGGAATTCCGTTTTTGGGGGATTTTCACGACGAAACTTGGAAGGCATATCAGGGACCCGGTCAAACTGACTTGGAATAAAAAAAAAATCCTCGATGTGATAATCTTGGGGGGGGGGAGGGGAGTTGAGGGAGGGGAATCCGGAATATTGAGTCATGCGTAACTTTGGAACGGGTGATCGGATTCGAGTGAAATTTAATAATTAAACAGAGGACATTTTTCTCTTGTGACCTTTTTCATTTCCGGACCGAATCCGGCAATTATCGGGGGGAGGGCGGAAAATACTTGACCCGCTTAGACTGGTGTGATCTGGATCGAACTTCGTGGGAATGACAAACAGATGCTCTGGATTAATCATTTACAGAACAGGATTGGCTCCGGTTATTGTGGGTGGAGTTGGAGGAGGGGGAGGGGGGTCTGGGATTCCGGTGATCGCGCGTTAAGGTACTTCCTGATGTGCTAGGACGATGAAACTTCGCTGGAATATTGGAGACTCAACAACATTTGCTTAGAAATTGCTACTTCCCAAATCCGATTATTCCTTAAAGTACCAATCTTGACCGCAAAGTAAAAAAAATACTTTTAAGCAATATATGCATTTTCGTGATGCCCATCAGCCCATTAGCAGTTTTGCCTCAAGGGTTTTGCTTACAAATGAAGTTCCAGCTCCCTTATAGCGCGCATCTCAACCGCAAAGTCGAAACTTACTCTTGATCAATCAAATCATCTTGACACATGCAAGGGCCATATGAGCTTACAGCTCTTGTTCAAAGGAGTTAAAGCACGTAGTGGCACCTAGCAGGTTGCAAATGCCACCTCTTGAATCTGGAAATTAAAATAATGTATCGAAGAGAAATTTCTGAAATTTTGCTTCTGCATAGCAGTTATGACTTTTCACTACGTAGAGCCGAGCTTTCCATGCGGTACAGCTGTAGGCTACTATGAGGCAGATCTTCCGAAACAAGGGAAAGGTCGATTTCGTAGATGGGCTCTGATAGTGGAATAAGGGGTAAGAAGACATGCTGAACACGATGATGAAAACTGTTTTCTCGCCGGACAAGTAGTTCATCTGGGATCCGGTCAAAACCGGAAAATTTTTTAAAAGTAAAAGTTTTATTTACAGTTGAGTAAATGTTCGATTTAGGAGTAAGAAGACATGCTGAACACTAATTTGAAAATAATTTGTACCCGGACAAGTAGTTCGCCCGGAATCCGGGCAATACCGGAAAATTTGTTAAAAGCAAAAGTTTTATTTTAAGTTGATTAGATGTCCGATTTAGGAGTAAGAAGAGATGCTGAATCCATGTATGATAATCATTTTCTACCCGGATATATAGTTCGCCCGGAAGCCGTCTGAAACCGGAAAATTTGTTGTAAGTTAAAGTTTTATATGAAGTTGATTAGATGCTCGATATAGGGGTAAGGAGATACGCTGAATTCGTTTTCGAGCTTTATTTTTGCCGGACAAGTCGTTCGCCCAGAATTTGGCCGAAACTGGAAATTTGGCAGAAGTAAGGTAGGAAGTTTCGATCAGTTTCGTCAAAATAGAAATGACTTATAGGGGGTACACACACATGATGAATCCATATCTGAACTTGGTTTTCTCAGATAATTAGCTTAATCTGTTTCTAGATTTTAATAGTACAAATACTCAAGGAGTCTGGCGAAGATTGGGTCTGATGAAGACAAGACCCAATTGTCTGGATCAAATATTACATTTTTGGTATCCCATCGAAACCTTTGGTCTTGTTTTGACTGTCAAGATGAATCCACTCCTTGGGCAAGGGTCCTGTGCCTGAAGAAGATCCTTGCCAAGAATGTACGAAATATAGCTCTAATAAAATGTAGCTGACGTATCCGTTTTGTAGTGTCAAGTTCGATTCGCAGTCAGCTTGGACTGAAGAACTACACTTTAAAAAAAAAATTTCAGCATTAGCTACTGGCATTAATCTTGTCTCTAAGAAGATAATCTTGTCTCTAATTCGGATTAATCTTGTCTCTACCGAGATAAGATTAATCCCAGTCCCAGTAGCAAATACTGCAGTTAACTCCCTACTCGGAGGAATTTTTTACAGTGTATTTAGCAAACTCTCCTTTTCTTGATTTTTGTTCGAGTCGAGATCGGGGAAAGCTTCACAGTTCTGTAGAATCGAGAAGTTGCTTAGATCGTCACTTCTCATTCTCAATACTCCTCCCTGATTGGTCGTCAAATGGCGGATGTCCAATACGTAGAAACAGGAACTAATGGGATGGCTAAATTAGTGTTATTTTGCAAAGATTGAGAAGAGTAAAGTCGGTAGTTGTACGAGAGTCGAGAATCTAGAAGCGAGGACTGAGAATTCAGATCAAAAACGCAACTGTTGCTGATACGAGGTTTCCGAACCACCTCCTTCAAATATTTGTTTACCTACTAAAAGGAACAGCGTAAGAAAACTGCTTTCTCATTCGCTAGTTTGGATTCTCCGGGAATAACTGAACGAGCCTATCAGAACGCAGGAAATGTTCTGTCAATGTAAAAAATATTAACAGGTAAGGGTATAGTCGGTAAAAGGAGATTTTACTGCTAATCGCAGTCATAAAACAGAGGGGGTTTCGGCGTAATTACACTTCGTTAAGGGTGGTAGTGTATAATGTTTAATAAACTGAAACGATTCAAATAAAATTAAATGAAAGATTATTCTCGACGTTATTCTAGAACCTGCGTCATTGACCTCGACTTTTTACTTGGAAAGTTGAATATTCAGGTTGCTACCTCCCTTATTGACAATATTTCATTATAGATCTTCACAGAATGCATCCAATGTGGGGAGCTGGGGGGGGGGGCTCATGGGGCAGGCAAATAAGGGCTGAGCGGGGGAAGGGATCGGGATGAAGTTTGGTAGACTCAACAGTCATAAGCCCAGGATTATGGATCTGGGTCGAATCCGGACACTGTTGAGGGGGGGGGGGGTGGACTGGAAATCTTGTGGCGCTCGAAATAAGTGCAGAACTTAGTGGGACCCGGAACGAAACTTGGTACGATTTACTAGTTTCGTCGACAGGAAAATGTCCAATGCAGATGGACCCAGCAAGATTCCGGAAAACGTACTTTTATGCAGGGAAGAAGAAACTTAGGTTTATTGAGGACGTGGACCGGTCAGATGGAAATCCTGAATTCCCATCATTCAGGTTAAACTTGATAGGTGGCAGGAGCACATGCCCTAAGAAAGCCATTATGTATCCACACCGACAAAAGCTCGCACACGTTCATTTCCTTTAGTTGTATCTTCGCTTATAGATTTTTTAGAGGAGACTTAAGATACATTCAGATTAAACGCTACGACAGTTTTGAAGTGAATGATATCATACAATTCAGCATTAACCGTCATCGTAAGTTGCACGCGTTCAAGCTTGAAAGATCACGATTCCACAAAGATGGAGTTAAGAAACAGAATTGTTGGTCCTTGGAACGGCCTTACTGGGCTAATGTTAAGTATATTAATGGTTTCAAGTGTATTTTAAGGTAAGATTCGTTACTTTGCTCAGTGTGGCCACTTCGAGTTCTGTAGAGGCGAAAGCCTTTTCAGATTGGCAGTTACCATCTGCGACTACAGTTGCCGAATTTGCGTTTTTAGAAGTCATCGCAAAAGAAATACCTATGTCCACTCATACTACAAGTGCCAAACTTCTTCCCATCAATTTCACAAGAGCCGAAGCTGTTGGTGATGATGAAATTGAGATTACTTCTCAGGTACTACAATCGGGACCGGGAACTAGCTAGGTGCTCAGTAACTGTAAAAACGCATTTGCTAAACGCTATTATTATTCAGGTTGTTACACTGTCATAAGTTTCATAACAGGCAACAGAAGGATGCGCGATTTTAACAGACAATGCGTAACAGAATAACACTTCGGATGTTGTCTGTTGTGTTTGAAAATGTTATGCACAACAAGCGTTGCCACCAGGAAGAGCCGAAAAATCGCCAAAAAGCATCTGCTGAATTTTCCGACATCATGACGACAAACAAAAAAGTCAGTAGATGCTTTTTTGGCTCTTCCTGACAATGCTTGTCCTGCATAACATTTCACGTATTACTTTTTCCAACACAACAGATAACATCCCAAGTGTTGTCTGTTACGAACTGTCTGTTGAAACCGCGCATCCTTCAGCTGTCAGTTATGAAACTTCTGACAGTGTACTCGCATGTGGCTAACCCTTTTGCTTACCACCTGGATGCGATTGCGTAAATTGTGTTTCTGGACCGGATCCGGTAATGTATGAGTTTGCATTCATTATCTTGTGTTTTCAGGTTATGGGCACATCTCTCCAGAAACAGCTTACGGACGGCTTCTCTCGATTTTGGTCGGATTGGTTGGAATTCCGGTGAATGTTGTTTTAGTCGGGATGCTAGCCGGATGGTTCAACCAAAAGGTAGGCTACGTTCAGATAGGCCATACAGAAGGCTGACAGTCGAATTGACTCCCTCGGACGAGGAGTGTTGCCACTCGTCGCAGAATTCTGCGATTTGTCACAGATGTTCGATTTCTCCCCAGATTTACAACAGTGAAAAATTTGTCACAGGAAATCGTACTTATGCAAGAAATGTCGAGGATCCTGCTATTTCAACAATAAATGTCGAAAACCCTGCTATTTCAAAGCATTTTGACCAATTTCAAGGCAACTCTTGTCGGAAAAATATTTTTTTTTTAATACGATTATTAGCTCCTGTTATATGAGAGCAAATTGGATCCTTAGAATCTAATAGTTTTTCGTTGAAATGAAAAACTAGCCGAATTTTGTGGGTGCCAGAATATCACAGATTTTTGCGGCCAATTGTCACAGATTCTGTCAGATAAAAGTGACAACACTGCAGACGAGTGGCAGTAAATGGTATAACAATAGCAAGCCCTAGGGTTTAAGGGACCTAAACTACTGCTTCATGCTACGTTTCTAATCGTTCCATCCATTCATTTCCAAATTTCCAAATCCGTGCATTCGCTGTGTTTGGCACTTTAAAATAAGCTCCTGCTTATTGTTTTCGTGAAGCTCACTCGTCAGAAATACAGGTTGTGCAAGTTTTGACTCATTGTGTCTAGCGTAGCACAACTTGCATTGCCTTGGAATGGTGGGGGCTGTAAAATCTCTTCGTTCTCTGGGGTGGGATGAAGGGATTTCTTAGGTCGAGGATGTGCACCCTCCGAAATTCTTGTTTTGTTCTTTTGGTTTCCACTTAACCACCACTTAACCAAAAAAGATATTTTTGGTCGGGGAGGGGGTCGATCCTTCCCCCGAGATTCATGGTTTTGTTGTCTGCTTTATCGTTGAGCTAGATAAATCTAATTAACTAACGTACCAATGATGAACAAAATTACGCGTACAGGACCAACTGCAAATTTTAATCAACTTAAAAAACAACTTCCCTCAGTATCAAACTAACCTCGCATACTTTTAATTGTCTTACAAATGGTCCATAAATGCACCAATCCTGCATATACTTCTAGGGTTTGTACTATTAAGTAGATCCTTTACTGATATAACTATGCCATTCAAAAACTTCTGACGCGGGATAGACAACTCGTGGCATTTGTAAAGAAGATGGCCCGGATCCCCTACATCAACTTAACATAATTGACAGCTCGGCTTATCCCTTGTCCCTGACCTTTTAATATATATCCCGTCTTACCTATTTCCCGTTTACTCTACTAGTCGCTTCGTCCATTTTCATTTCCATCATTTCAAACTTGCCATATCATTACCGTTTCCTCTGAGGGCACTATGCTGATTTTTGCATCTGCCGTGTTTAGCTCTTTTCGAGGCTGATCATGTTTCCGGCTTCCACTATACAAATTCTTTTCTTCTCTTTCCTTTGGTATTTAGAAAAAAGCTTATGTCCTCTGATTAAAGTTTCTTTGTTACAGCTCTTAAAGCTTCTCCCGAAAAAGAGTCCATCCTGTAACGCCTTCGAGAGGCGACTGCATAGCCTCGCTCTGCCTCTGTTCTACTTAGTGCCTGGTGCCATCTTCTTCCTCGTAATCCCTGGTGTCGTCCTTACGGTTAGCGAGAACTGGACCTTCCTTGAAAGTGTTTACTATGCCTTTATTACGCTGACGACCGTCGGATTTGGAGATATGGTATCAGGTAAGGGCTATCGATGTTAGTTTCGAAGATCCACTGTAAAAAAAATCTTGCAGTATTTGCTACTGGGATTAATATTGTCTCTACTGAAATAAGATAATTCGGATTAATCTTATCCCAGTAGAGATAAGATTCATCCCGGTAGCACATGCTGCATTTAACTTTAATCCTTTCTCGGAGAAACATTTTACAGTGCACTTTATTAAAGACCTAATCAAAACATTCTGTTTACCTTTTCTGAGTGATCGCATGCCATGGGTTTGTTTAGATTTGAACTCGATTGCTGAGTTGCTGTTTTGGCTCGCGAAAGAACCCACGCGCAACGTCTTCTTTTCTAGATGGCGGAATTTCCCAGGATTAATTAGCAAAGAATTATAAGGCCTAACTGATAATTTTTTTATGTCTTCAGAGGTCCCACACTGGTCTTGATGGAAATTATTATTTTGACCCTTGGCTCCCTACGTGCCATAGCAGCTGTCCGGGATAATCGGCTGAGATTTAGTCCAGACAGAGTTATTTCAAACCTAGGAATTTTTTTTTTTTTTTTTTAATTTGCTCATTGTTTTACGGTGTTTTTAGTGGTTTTGAACATTCATAGTGACAGTAGGGACGGTTAGCATTGTGTGTGTGGTAGAAAGACCATTTTTTGTGGCCCGCTTTAACAGTGAGAGTCGAATCAGGACATATATGGTAGCAAGAACAGATAAGCCAAGTGGAACCTCCGTCTTTGGTCCCATGCACGGACTATGGGTACCCCGACAAAATTTAGCAGAGCTAGAGGTACTTGCTGTGTTTGAGTCGACGCCGTCTACTTCCCTCAGCCGCTGCGTATTTGAGAGGAAAAGAGCATAGCAGGCGTGTAGTTATTATCACGTATGATTCCCCCGACCATCATGAGTAAAATGTAACTATGTTAACACTTGTGGAACAAAATGATAAGAGGGAGAATCCAATTTGCCTACCGTACGTGTGGGACAACCGTAACGATCTTTAAGGACCCGTCGTGTCTATAATGTCAATGCAACCTACTTTCGTAACTTAGAGTTCAACCGAAAAGGGCTGGGATCGGACAGTCTAGTTATCCGTCACTTATTCACTTAAATTGGCTTGAAGACCCGCTGACTATGTGTTACTTCGTTGTTCCGCTATTCGCGAATAATCAATTTTCAAATAGTTAAATTTCCGTGTGATTTGTGGTACCTCTATGCGCTTGTATTTTTGTTGTATCCCTTACGAGAAAGATTTATAAATTTGAGTTGTTCGTGCACTAAGTAATCTTCACGTTCTCACCACTGCAAGCCGCTTTTGTGTTGAGATTGAAATTTCCCGCGTCATAGTAGAATTTACGCTATGGGGACGGCCGCCGATATTCTTAACGTCATAACTAGCGCAGATAGTGGAAAATAAAAAAAATCCCTTTGCAGAATCCAAATAATTTAATGTATTCAGTTAAATGACACAAAGAAAAGTTGACTTTTCAGGTAAACTTTAAGCCCCGCTAACGATACCTGACTAATCTTTGCACTTGCCATGATTTATTATTTTCCATGCACATTATGCACCCGACGATTGTTCGCGTTCATGCCATTGATGCCGGGTTTTTGCTAGAAGTCAATGGACCTGGGAAAAGGCTTAAAACAGCCAAAGTCGTGGATGATTTGTTAACTCGCATCATTAATTGTATATAGATTTATTTTTTTTTGTGTTTTGTTTGACAAGTCTTTGATATATCTAAACTAGTGTAGAATTATCTTTTTTATCTAATTAGTGTCAAAATATGGACGAGAACCACCAAATAGGCTTGACCGTTGTATCGGTTTTGAGGGTAAATTGAATTGAAAACCAGAGCCTAGGTTTACAGTATTCAAGTAGTTTTGAATATTGAAACAGTAAAAAGTGCGAGGTTTGCTTTAAGTGCTAGTAAGTCCATGGAATACAACCTAAGTCTCTTGTGGAATTTTCGCCGGAAACGTGTGAGGATATAAATGAAAGATACCTTTTTAGGATCCAACCAAAAGTCAGAATACCAGTGGCTTCACAACGGAGTTCTTATACTTTGGATTATGTTTGGACTCGGATACCTTACGGCGGTCATTGACGTCATAGGCAAAGCTTTTTCCTCCAAATCTTGCCAGAAATGCATCCATCTCCCAAGGAAGAAGGTGAAGCGTGCTGTCTTGGACTGGGTAAGTCACAGTAATATTTGATGTATTTAACGGATGAGGTGAGAATCATTCTAGCGATATTTCGGCCCTTGTTGGCAAGGCTCCCCGATGAAAATTTCGAGAATTAGTCGTATGGAGTTGTACGAAAAAGTAGCATTCAGTAATAACTGTTGCCACTGCATGCTACTACACTGTCAAAAATTTCATAACAGATAACACAAGGATGCGCGGTTTTAACAGAAAACACTTAGGACGTTAACTGTTATGTTTTTCAAAGTTACGGATTAAAACGTTATGCATTCAAGAAGAGCAGAAAAACTGCCGATAAAGCATCTGTTGATTTTTCTGTTTGGCATCATGGTATCGGAAAAGCTTTTTTGGCAGTTTTTCGTCTCTTCTTGGCAATGATTGTTGTGGATAACGTTTAATGCATAATATTTACAAAACCATAACAGATAAGATCACAAGTGTTGATTGCCGAAGCCTAATATTACCAGCAGATGCATCACCAGCCAAAGTGTATTTTAAGGGGCAAGGTATTTTTATTGACCGACAGGTCATTTTTACCGACTGTTTTTTTTTTTAATAACTACTTTTACGAAAAACTAAGGGGATTCGCAAATCTTCAAAATCTGTTGCTGTGTCAAACAATATTGTTCCAAGAATAATCAAAGACATTGCAAGTGATATTGTCGTATTTGACGGAGCAAAACGGACTTTGTCATTCAGGTTGAGAATTAAGCCAACGAAAAAGTTTGCGATGCAGCTTGATGAAAACACGGAGAACATCAAATCAAATACAGAAACAGGCTGACTGTAAAAATATTGCCGTTAATGACGTCGAGCCGAGATTCAACAAAATTTTAGCTACAAAGCAGCCTCAGGTGATTGCCTTACTGATTTTGTATTGCTTTCTACACATGTATTCCTTATCATTTATGATAATAAACATCGTCTTTTTCATGTTCTGAAAAAGGCGGTACGCAATCTTTTCGAACCTTGATTAGGGGGTACGCGATACGGAAAAGGTTGGGTAGGCTACCACTGGTGTAGACGTGCCCTTGCCAAGCTTGCTCTTTCGTTTGGGTGAGTAGCCTGTGAGAAATTCGATGGCGGTATACGGATAAGTCAGCTGAGGTTTATCCTAACGATATTTTGGCCCTCATCGGCAAGGGTCCCTTTCAGGCTCTAGTTCGACACACGAAATTGCAGTGTGATAAGCCGATCGCAGCTTCGCTTATCTAACTAGAGCCAAGAAGGGCCGACTCGAGCATACTTCTCAGCGGACATTCCATTTAGCACCTAATATGATTCGCTATCAGTTTCGGCTGAAGGAATACTCATAGCCAGAAATATTCTGTTTTGTTTGCGCTACCTTTTACCCACAACCCTTGAATAGCGCCGCCGATAAATATTGCCTGTGATTGGTTTGCTTCCTGATTATGCTATATTAGCTTGTTCGCAATCTGACTGGCGCTGTCTATGAACACTTCGCGAATATTTTGCGCGGTTTGCACCCCAGCGTGAACCAATCAAGTATTCAAGTATTCAAGTATTTATTTACATACTAAAATTGTATAACACTGGACAACTTGGTCTATTGGCCTAGAAGGAAAATAATCTTGTGTAGGCCTAGCTAAACTACAACTTAAAGATTAATGGAAATGAAACACAACCGAAAAAGACACATAAAGAGGAAAAAGAACAAAAAAGAATTAGAAAAAAAAAAAAAAGGAAGATTTAGCAGATCGCAGAAAACGAGCCCGTTCAAAGCCTTTCCCCCAACTAGAGCGAAAGCAAAGAAATGACTGAAAGGAAAATCTGAACTGTGATGTCGCTGTGATGTCGCTACCTTAACTGATTGGTTAATTCTATACTTTGTAGGTTCGATCTCGGTTTGCGACAAAAGACCCGGAGTGCCTTACGTCTTCCAACAACAACCTTCACACCGATCGGGCCGATTGTGTACCTAATGATACTGATTCGTCCAAGAAGAAGCACTTCTACATGGGTAATTTGTTTTTGTATTATGAGTATATTTTGTTAGACTGATTATTATGGGTCTCGACTTAGGTGCCATATACTGATCGTTTGCCTTATGTGGGTCGGTCCGGACGTGCTAGGACGATGAAACTATAGCGAAGCGTCTGGGGGGGGGGGGGGGTGACTAGAGAATCCTGAATCGTATCGCGTTCATAACTCTCGAAGGAGTGATTCGATCCGGCTGAAACTGTGATCTGGATGAAACGTTGTTCATCTACAGATTCGGACCAGATCCGTTTGCTCTGGAGGTCCCGGAAATCTTGTGGCATGCACAGGGGTGGCTGGACAAAATATGGCGGACAGTGTCATTTATTGATCTGGTCACTATAGGAGGAGCTCAGATCAGAACTGCAGTGTTTTTGTTTACGTTTTCCTGGTTGGATTTTCACCCTTTCCCCTTACGCGATTGAGATTGCGTTTATGCAAGTTAGTTGGGTAAAACAGTCGTGATCGCTGAGCCATTCATTGAGCTTTAGTTGTCAGTAAGTGCCGGTCCTGTACAGTTATCTATATAACAATCTATATATCTATATGTATATAGCAAATAAATTTTGAGTTACAAACACAACACGAACGGAGTGTAGAAAATAATAGTATCTGTAAATTCCGTTTTATTCTTTCAGACAACATCAACAGCCAAGCGACGACCCTACCCAACAAGGCTCCAGGTCTACCCAAATCTCGCATGTTTTACATACCCTCCTCAGCCGATCTGAGCTACGATAACGAGGGATTTATAACCACCCCGACGGGTAGCACCCATAACTTTGATGCAAGTTTACCACTACCAAGTGATTCAAGTTGTCGAAACGGCATTCTGAACTCTCTGAGCTCTATGAACCTAAGAGGAGGTGGCGATGAGGATAGTAGTCGAAGATACTTGGGCAATTTAGTGTAGCGAATGCCAAAAGTGATAAAAGGAACAGAAAACTTGACTCAAACTTGACTCGGGGAGCTAGCTGACATATCAAGAATGTACCCTGAGTCGATATTGAGAGTAAGAAAAATTCTCGTTACGACCATAGCAGTTTCCGGGCAGTTTCCGAGAATTCGACTTTTGAGTTAGTAGAAAAAAAGCAAAAGGTTTGTGTGCCGGGAGTAGGAATTGAACGCACGACCTTTTGACTACTATCCCGATGTGTTAATCAGCACGGCCGAATGCGAACTTCTACAGTGCATAAGTGCATAATTACAGTGCATAAGGGGCAAAGGCCTGCCAGCTAGCTTTGGGAACACCAAGGAGGGGGTTCGAGATAACAAAGAAGGGGGGTCCTGTCGACAATAAGTCCCTGTATCTTTATAAAAGCCCCACAGGTCGGTTTGATGGCCGAAAGTTCCGTAGTCAAGTTTTCTGTGCCTTTAAAGAGCATTTGCGTGACACATACACGTGACACTGGTATGCAAAGCCTCCTGAACTTTTTGGATGTAGTGCGGTGTTGGCGTCGAAGTAAAAAGGAGATGGTTGAAGTTAGCGGTGCGCTACCTTTGTTTGTACCTGCAGCTCCTAATTGCCTTCGCGAGTGCCTTTTGAGTAAGTTACTCTGTTACACGAGAGATATTGATATAATACTTGAAGAACCTAGAATATATGACTACTGATTTGAGCACGGTGTTCATATCTCCGCAAACAGTGCCGCTAGGCATGTGAGTAGTAGAGGAGCTCAGGTAATTCCTGCTCATGCTTAAAAAACAAAAAAAATCATGGAACTTGTATGTCGCTCCAGTTGGAAGCGGAGGTTCTGAAAAAGATTTTTGTAGCAGTAATTTGAAGTCTTTTCGTAGAACAAGCTTCTGTCGTTAAGTTGAAGCCTGAAATTTCTGACTTTGTGAGCTTGCAAGACTGGCCAGTTCTTTGACTACACAGATTCACAAGCATACAACGCGGTAACAATATAGGCCAGCTACAAAATTCTCGAAAGAACTAACTTTTAGAACAAAAACTCGTGAGTCGTCGCAAAAATTTGTCTTCGTGGCCAAACGTTTTTAGGGCCGATAAATGTCTATAGGCTCAAGGCATAAATGTTGGTACGTCCACCATTTTCTTGCTTTTATCTCACTCATAAGACAAAAACTTCTTGAATGACTGAGATCAGTTTTTGTTCCAGAACCTTTTCTTCAAGGACTTTCTGTGGACAGCTACACCCAGTAAAAGAGTCAATGCAAAAGCTTGTTTGGCTTCATTCAAGCCTTCCACTGAATACGTTTATGATAAAAAATGCTATTGACATCGCAACTCTTAATGGTGGGTTTACACACTTCGTAAAATCCGAGCGTATTTTGAAATCCGAGCGTATTTTACGCACGTATTGAGCATGAAAAGATTTCTAGCAATACGGACGTATTTAGATACAAAACGGACCGATTTCTCAAATACGTCCGTACTGCTAGAGATCTTTTCAAGCCCAAATACGTGCGTAAAATACGCTCGGATTTCAAATACGCTCGGATTTTACACAGTGTGTAAATACACCATAAGTTGCTACGCCCTTTGACTGAGCTTTAAGGGGACAATATTTTAGTTTAACTTTAAGGATAGCCTACAGCCCTTCGGCTGTATACTAAGTACGTTCTTCACTTCAACTTTAAGGGCATAACCTCCCGGTTGGACTTCAAAGAGCTATGACATTTAGTTAAGCTTTAAAGGGACAACATTTCAGTTATGAAAACAATGGCTGAAATGGAAAGTCAGCTACGATGTTTGACAAAGGTTCAAAGTTCAACGGGACCATCCTTCAGGTGAACTTTAATAAGTAAATATCCATTCAGCCCAAGCTGACTGTGAATCATATTGACAGTGCAAAACGGATACGTTACCTTAGACCTTAGGGGACGTTTTCGCGTCGATGGCTCTGGTGCCGTCGACCTCCCGTAAAGCTCGACGGACATTTTCGCGTGGATGCCGTCGATCTTATTGTAATTTTCGCTTGTACGGATGAACAGGTCCTCCATCTCGATAGACGCCTCCCGCTCAACAACGCTCCGAGGGCAGCGTTGAGCTGAACGTGGATAGAAAAAAGGTTTTCACAGACTGATGACAGAAAAAATGTGGACCTTCCACTCATATGCTCCCATCCAGGTGACTGGGCATTTTCGCGTGGACGGAACCCATCTTCCTCAGCCGTTCAACGCCTGATCGATTGTCTCATTTTCACGTGGACGGGATCAAAGACAGTAAAAGTGGGAAAGACCGGAAACTCCCGTAAGCCCAATGAGTCACAACAATCAGCGCCGTTCAGCGGATGTTCTTTCGTTAAAAAATCGGTCTGTTGACATTTTCTTCCATCGCTCTCCGCAGAATCATCATAATAGCACGTTTTGTTGATTTTTTTCGTTTCGTTTATAATGAGCATCCAGTCTCCATTCAGATTTCCTCTGTAACTGGAATAAGAAACAAGTAGGAAAAGAATAAATCGCTTATTTATGGGAAAAAACGTTGAATTCACGATTTCGAATCAGTTAATGTCGACAGACATTACCTACTCACGCCCCCTTGCTTTGGTTATATTAATCATCATACCGCTCGAAATTGGATAAAGTCCAAACGCTAGGCAGCGCTTCGATTGATTTTCAGAGACCCGGTTTTAGCGAAGTCACCGGTCTTTCCCACTATAATTGTCTTTGGACGGGATCACCCTTTCAGGCTCTACAGCCATCGACGCGCAAATGACCCCTTAGTACATCCTGCACCTCGAGAGCAGAGCAAAATAGCTCTAGAGAGTAATGCGCGAACTTTGAAAATGTGACACACAGTCAAGGCGCAGCGACACTAGCTCCACTAGAAGACAGGAACATCCCTACTGCAACTCAACCAGTCGTAACGAGCGCTGGCTCGCCTGGCATCTTAGCCTTGCTAGAATTTTCTACGTCCGCCACTGCACACACGAACAGGGCGGCGCTGCGACGGAGGCCCATTTTTGATGCATGGGAAGGATAGGTCTTCGCATTACTCTCTAGAGTTATTTTGCTCTGCTCCAGAGTCGCCAGTCGTCTCTCATAAGGGCCGCTGCCATACATCTTTCTATTCGGGCTAGATGGACGTGTTGATGTTGTGGACATCCCCCTGGTAGGTACGATTAAGAGTGTTCTTTGGTCTCCCTCTTCTTCTGCATCACTCCTGATGGCACTGGAGGATAGCGTTGGCGAGTCTGGTGCTTCCCATCCTGATCGTATCGCCCAGATACCCTCCAGCGGCGGATCTTGATGACTACAGTAATACGGGATAGTAGTGTCATCTGACAGACTTTGATTTACTTTTTCTTTCTGTCCAGTACATGTTTGAGATCCGCCTAAGGCAGGTGTTTTCAAAGGCTAGAAGACATTTCTCGCGCTGTTAGCTGAGGTGCCACATCTAGGATCCGTACATAAGTACGGAGAGGATGTTGCTGTTGGAAAGCCTGAGCTTGAATCTAAGGGAGTACTTCTGCACTTCAATACCCTCTGCGATTGAAGAAACCAATGGCATGGCCAAGTCTTAGCTGGACGTCCCTGGCACAAGTACAGTATATTCAACTGTACTGCCGAGACATCGGAATTCCACGACCTGTTCGACTTGCTCGCCCCTACAGCGTATATCTAGCGGGGATCAGCTGCTCGCCGTACTCTTCCTTTGGGAATGTTTATTTTCAGTCTGAACAGTTCAGCTGTTTCGCTGGTCCTTGTGAGGAAGTCCTGTAGGTCTCCATTAGGCTGGTATCAGTGGCTTCATAGCGAAAATCTTTTCTGCTGACTTGAAACGACCCTGCTGACAAAAATCATTTCTGCTGGGGACGACCCTTCAGTTGAACTGTAAGAAGCAGTGCCCGTTAGTAAGCTCTAAAGCTAACGCCCTTGAGTAGTACTTTAATTTGGACCTTCGGTGCAACTTTAATGGCACAACCCTTCATTGGAACTTAAGGCAGCTGTAGTTAAGCTTTGAGGGGACATCCCTTCTTCGGAGCCTTCAGTTGGACCATAAGGTTTCAACCCCTTAATTGAACTTTAAGGAATTTTGCTGTTAAACTAGACTAAGTGGACAACCCGTCAGTTGAACTTTAAGGGTTATGCATTTCAATACTTTAAGGTGACAACTCTTCAGTTGAACTTTAAGGAGCTTCGTCTGTTTAACTAAACTTGAAGGTAACAGCCCTTCAGTTGAACTTTAAGGAACTTTTTTTTTTCGAAAGTTTATCTTTGCTACCATTCTATGGAACGCTTCGCTTCAGAACGAAAATCTTTTTGGATGAGTCAGTACTTTTTGGCTAAAAATTTTTTCTTTGCTACCATTCTATGGAACGCTTCGCTCCATAACGAAAATCTTTTCGGATGAGTCAGCACTTTTTAGCTCAAAAGTTTTGAGTTCGATACCATTCTATGGAACGCTTCGTTTCGGAACGAAAATCTTTCCTGATGTCTCAGCATTGCTGCGTTCTTTGTCACGGGAGTTCTCACCGGTGGTCTCCGGTTTTTCTTATAAGCCGTTTTTGCATCCATCGGTGACTTCTCACCAGTCTTATGACCTGTTTTTGAACTAACCAGTGTCCGGTTTTATCTCACCGGTGCGGACTAACCAGAACCTGCTCGTGAGCCCGGCTTCAGCGAGGAGTTAGCCAGTTTTCATCAACTCACAGGTGAACAAAAAAAAACGCGTTTTAAAGGAAGAACCGGACACTGGTGACTAAACACCAGAGACAGCCCGGAGTGCAACGAACGCAGAATGTTCGCTTCATGACGAAAATCTTTTCTGGTGACTTGGCAATCTTCGGCTCTAAAGTTCTTCTTTGCCATTATTATATGGACAGCTTTGCTACGTAGCGAAAGTTCGAAGGGTTTAGATTTTTGAATTCAAATGGAGGGTGTAGATCCTTGGGACAATTCCTTAAAGCTGAACTGAAAAATTGCTCCCTTAAAGCTGAACTGAAGAGCGTAACTCCTTTTTTTTTTTTTTTTTTTTTTTTTTTTTTTTTTTTTTTTTTTTGCCACGTAGTATCTTTTCGGTTCTTCCTGTCCAATATGATTTGGCCAGGTGACTACGCTTCCACTTTCCCTCGGTGACGCCAACGGTCCTAACATCTCATATTTTAAATTATTATTTTTTTTTGTTTTTGTTTCAATGACCGACCTATATATTTAGCGTCACCTACACTTTCCTCTATCTCTACATTTAATTTTTTAATATTCTTTCTTATTTCCTCTTTTATCACTTATTTCTCATTTTACCATTTTCATGTTTAAAACCTTAAAATTTTCTTTACTTTCTCCTTTCATAAAATCTCCTTTCCTATTTTTTTTTTTTTTTTTTTTTTTTCAATTAAAATTTGTTATATATAAAAATATTATCCCTCATTATTTTTTGTTTATTTTTTTTTTCGCAACCAAACCAAAAGGGGGGTTTTATCCTGGAGACATTAACAACACAAAATTTGTTTTATCTCTTCGCTCTTCCTGCGTCAAAGGATGCCCTTCCGTCATAGGGAATCCCTTTTGCAGTGGCATTTATTATAATCTTTTTCATTTCCGTCTCCGATACCAAAACCCCTTTTTTTTTCTTTTTTTTTTAAATCTATAAAACAAATACAATCAAAAAATTACATATAAATAAACGTTCATTTGATCGTACTTTACACACAAAATTAATTAGTACGATTAAATGAAAAACTTTTAACAGTTACCTCTTTTCTTCATATAAAACTACTTTGGTTGCCAAAAAAAAAAACTTTAAAAATGTGTCCCTTTCTTAAAACATTAAAATTTACCGTTTACATAGATTATTTTTTCTTTTCTTTTTTAAAATTAAATTTCAAATTAAATCCTCAATATTAAATTTTAATTCCAAAAAATTTCCTACTTTATCATTACTACCTTTTATCATTTCCCAACATTTTTTGACTTTCATTATTACATTATCATCCTCACCTTTTTCTCTGTCTTTCCACGCATAATAACAATATGTCGATATCATGAAAGTCATTGTTCTTTCTCTTTTTAATCCATGGTTACTTTTAACGTTTATAAGGCTCATTTCTTCCTTGAAATGCCATTTGTCTCCATATTCCATTAAAGAACGTATTATATTTTCGAATTTTCTTAGTCTCTCCTTTTTCTTCTCGCATTTAATGAGAAAATGATTTACATCTTCGATTTCGTTACAATTTCTACATTTTCCCGTGTTATGTTCAGGGAAAATTCGATGCTTTCTTTCTTCTGTTGGAAGAAGGTTATGTATTTGGTAAAACAGATGCTGTTTTACTTTCGGCGAAAGCATCGATGTATGGAGGAGATTGAAAGCTCGGTTTGCTTGCTCTTCGTCTATCCGTTTCTCTTCAATTAATTTTATATCCGGTAGACTCATCTTTTCTCGGTAAAAATTTCGTATCTCTTCTTTTGGTGTTTCTCTTACATCAGGGTCAACAATTGCTTCTTTTCTCATCTCTTCTATGTCCATAAACGCGATTTCTAGGCTTTGTGGGTATTTTTTTTTTCCGCTTGTTCTCATTAGCATCCACGAATTTAATACCGAGTCTTTTTTCTCGGTCATATTTTCCAGAGCTGTCCTGACGAAAAGCTCTCTTGACTTAGCTTCAGGGTTAATTATCTGAAGTCCTCCTTTTATCTTCTGCTGGTACATATCTGTAATCCTGAGTTTTGGTGGTTCTTTTCCTTCCCATATGAAATTGTATATTATTTTGTGAATTTTTTTTAATGTCGCTTTCGAAGGGTACGAAACATTAGCCAAATACCATATTATTGGAAGGCTGTAAATATTTATGTATTCCGCTTTCTGAAAAACCGTGAGCTTCCGATTCCGTCCGTAATTAATCGACGCTATCATTTTTGATATTGTTTCCGACCAATTCTTTTTTTCTGTATCTTTCCACGATTTATTAAATTTTAATCCCAGTATTTTTATCTCTTTTTTCAACGGTATTCCACATACTTCTGTTACCCCATCTTCTCTTTCTGACATTATTTCCAGGATTTCACACTTTCCTTTATTTAATTCTAGCTTGACGAGTTTGCAGTAATGTTCTGCACACTCGATAGCCATTTTGTTATCTTCCTCATCTTCTGTGAACGTTGTGATGTCATCAACAAAACCTCTCGCTTTTAATATTTCATCATATAGCTTAATACCACGTAGCTTCATTTCAAGGAATTTTAGTAGTGGATCAATATATAGTTCGAAAAGCATCATGCTCAATGGACATCCTTGTCGAATTCCCAATTCCGCATTGAATTCTTCAGACACCATGTCGCCCATGACAATCAGTTGTGTGGTCTCTTTATACAGCTTTTTTATCCATTCAGTGAAAACTGGGGAAAACCCATAGACGTTCATGATAATGTAGAGTAGCAGTCGTCGAAGTTTATCAAAGGCTTTCCTTATGTCTAATCCCATGATTCTCCAATTTAGGGCTTTGCCCTTTTTTACGGACGCCGACTGCAGTAGCAGGTTTCTGATGCATGCCAGTATGTCCGTGCTTTTTCTTTTATTGAAGCCTCCGCGCTGATTTACACTAAGAATTGATGGCAATACTTCTTTCAGTCGATTTGCTAGCACTTTTGTTAATATCCTGTAATCGCATTGCGTGAGTGTAACGGGCCTCCAGTTATTAAGGTCTTCTCGGTCTCCCTTTTTTGGTATTAACTTTACGACCCCTCTAGTTTCTATTGTGCTTTGGCCTTTTCCATTTAGTATTTCGTTAAATAGTCTGCAAAACGCCACAGAGAAATCAATCTTGTATTCCTTGTATAGCTCATATGGAAGTCCATCATAACCTGGAGACTTATTTCGATTTGCCTGTCCTATTGCTGCTAGCACCTCTTCTGGCTTTATTTCATGGCAAAGAAGCTCATTTTCTTCCTTTTTTAGCTTTTTTATGTTTAGTTCAGACAAAAAATGTTCAAGGTTTGCAACATCTTCTTGGCTTTCTGGTTCATTTAGCTTGAATGTCTTCTTGTAGAAATTCTCTATTTCTTTTATTATCTCGGTCTTTTCTTCTATTATTTTTCCATCCTGGGTTTTAATCTTTGTTATTGTCTCTTGACCATTTTTTTTTCTTTGTCTACATATCAGGGTCGTTGTGAGCTGTTCGTTCTGAATCTGTTCGTTTAACTTAGCTCGAACTTTTATCCCTTCTGCAATTTTTTGCTCAATTTCTTTAATTTCCTTGTGTATCTCAAAATATTCTTCGTTTGCATTTATCCCTTTGTTTATTTCGAGTTTTAGCTCGTATAGAACTTTATACAGATGCTTGAGGTGACTCTGTTCGAAATCATGACTTAATCTTGAAACTGATTTCGCAGCTATTGTTATCGCTGGTTTTGCATTTTCTTCCCAGTATTTACTTAGATTTTCGTTGGAGACGTTTTTCATCTTTTCCGTAACTTGCAGCACTACTTCTCTAATTTCTTTTGTTTTAAGCACATTTGTGTTCATTTTCCATAATATATTCTTCTTTGGGATATTATTTTTTTCATTTTTTTTTGTATTTATTTGCATCATGACTGCATAGTGGTCAGATAGCGGTGTGTAAATATGCTGCACGTCTTCAATTTGTCGGATTAACCCTTGCGACACATAAATTCTGTCAATCCTCGATCCTCCACCTTCTTTTCCTTTCCAATTTATCCGAGTAAAATCGATAGTATTATTTTTTATTTTCCATGCATCTTCGAGTTCCAACCCTTTTACTAGATTTTTTAGCGCTTTTGATCGTATATCAGATTCCAGTTTAGCATCTTCCTTTTCAATGACGCAGTTGAAGTCACCTAATATAATGGTCTCTGTCCCATCATTAGGCAGGTAGGGCGCGATTTCTTGTTCGAAAAAGTTTTCCCTCTCTCGCTTTCGGTTACTTCCTGATGGAGCGTATATATTCACTGCTGATATATTCCCAATTTTGCAACTTATTATTCTTCCCTGCAGATCTATTCTAAGGTTTTGGACTTCGACATCTTTTTTATATATTACTGCAACACTTCCCATTCGTTTCTGCGTATTTGTTTTGAAACTGTATTCTGGCTCGAATGCTTCTAGGTCGTCGGTATCTGTCTCCTGTAGGAATGCTACGTCGATGTCGTTTTTTCCTAGGAAATCTTTTAGCATTTTTTGCCTATTCTTTTGTTTCAAACCATTTAAGTTTAGCGTTATTAGTTTTTTCTTATTTCTGTGCAATCGTCTGTGTTCTCATTTTCTGCTGTGGCGAGGCTTTCGTGTCCTTCTTCCGGGTCACCATTTTTCTCTGGGCTTCCTGACTTCCTTGTTTTCTTCGTAGCTTGTTCTTCATGTGAGCCGACGGATGAGTCGAGATCCGCTGCGTCTGCGAGGCCTTGTAGAATTTCACAAGTGGACTGCGTATTGGTTTCTTCAGTCTGCATAGCTTGTGAGATTCCATCCACCATAGATTCTATCGCTGCAATTCTCGTTTCCACCTCTGTCCCCGTATCTTTACTTCCTATATCCATCCTTCCGCTTTTCTTTCTTATGCTTCTTTTTCTTCCTCTCGTCATCATACCACTTGGCTCCTTCTCTTTTTCTTCATCTGTTCCTTCGTAAGATACTATGGATTCTGATCTTTCTCCCTTCTTTTTTGCTTCTCTTTCGCTATCACGCAGTTCTCTAGATTTTCTTTCTGTTTCTTTATGAGCTTTTGCTGTCAAAATCTCTATTTCCAGATCAATTCTGCTCTCTATATCCTGGCTGTACAGAGAATCCACAGGTTGTCTTGGCTGCAAAAATGGGAATTCGATTTCGCTGTCGAGGTTCGGCTGTTTTTGATACGTAGTTGTGCGCCAACGACTAGTAATTGTCGGCGTTTCAACACAGTTCTGCGCAATGTGACCAGGAAGGTTGCACCGCCCGCATGTTTTAATTTGGCCGTCGTACCAGACACGCATTCTCATCCCGTCAATTATTACGAATGACGGGATATTTTCAGTGATGTGTATGCTCAGTGATAGCCTAGTTTTCGCAGTTTCTAGATAACCTTCTCCCTGGTACGTTTCCCTTCTACAGCTTACGACTCTTCCGTATCGTTCCATTTCCTCTTTAACCACGTTGGGATCCATTTCGAACGGCACTTTGTCTATTTTTACAGTTGTTGGTCTTTTTTCGCAGTTTTCAACTTTTACGTACCGTACTCTTCCCGCGTTTTCAAGGATCAGTTCTCCGTCATGGGCCTTCTCTAGGAAGTTTTCTAGCTCTTTAGTACTTACGAATTTCACATATAAGTTCCTTTTGTATCGTAAGTTTGATGAATCTATTCCTACGATGTGTTCCTTTCGAAGCCCGTTGCTTTTCAGCCATCGATGAATCTGGAGCTCAGAAGGTATTTCTTGCTCCTCAAAATCCTCGAAGCTCAGAAAAGCCGTAGTTTTTCTCTGGTACTTGAATGCTGTTCTTCCGTTTTCCATATTTATCCTCACTATCCTACTTCCTTTTTTTTTTTTTTTTTTTTTTTTTTTTTTTTTTTTTACTAATACAATAACCTAAGCTAATCTATCAAATCAAAGCGATTATCAAAGGCTCTGGCTCTCACCCAATCTGGCTCTCACCCAAACTCGATCGCTGCAATTACGTTTGCATGTGCACACGACAATTGCCCATTCAAGACTGCGAAGGTCAAGACTGCTTAAAGGTCAACTGAAGGGCTTTTTCTTGAAAGTTCAACTGAAGGACGCAATTAAAGTACAACTGAAGGGTTGTACCTCAAAGCTTAATTAATGGACAAATGTACTTAAACTTCAAAGAAAGGGTCAAAGTAAAGGAGGGAGCATATTTTAGCCCAAAATTACTTTATGCAAGAAATTTTTCTTTGGGAACGCTTCGCTTTGGAAGGAAAATCTTTTCTGAGGACTCGGCAACTTTGGGCTGAAATATTTCTTTGCCATTATTCCATGGAAGTATTTTTTACGTAGCGAAATCGAAGGTTTTCATCCTTACAGTTTGAAACCCTGTAGTTTTACTTTAATTGTGTCCATCAGCTAAACTTTAAGCGCCAGGTCCTCAAAAGATATTTTGTTACAAAGCGAAACGTTCAATAGAATGGTGACAAAGAAAAGCTTTCGGGCCAATAAGTAGCTCCTTGAAGTTCTTATCCTTTGAAGTTTCGTCTCTTTCAAGGTCCTTCAGCTTTGAGGAAGCTCATCAACCTCATCAAAGCTCATCAACGGAATGAGCTTCCTCATCCTCATGACTCATGAGGAAGCTCATCAACCTTGCAACTTTCACTCGAATTTCAAGGAGTTTTGCTGTTAGTTAAACTGAAAGGTCCAACCATTCAGTTAAGCTTTAAAGAGCTATGTCCTTCAGTTAAGATTTTAAGGGGACAACTTTTCAGCTCAACTGTAAGGAATCATGTCCGCCAAATGAACATTAAAGCCAAGGACACGTCGTACTTACGATATTAATTAATTCTACTTCAGTGGTATTTCCGTCCATTCTCGTTCTCGAGATTCTCACTTCATAAATGTATCCTATTTCCTATGTTTCTCGCCTGCTACGATCTCTTCTCTTTGCACGACGTATCAGGCGCCCGATCATCGTTTCCGAGGAGCTGTCAGCGTCCGAAGAACGGTTATGCACATTTTGACAGGCAAACGAAGCTTGGGATGTGGAGGCCTGTTGTAAAATAATATAATGAACTGGATGAATCTTACCTTGTGTGTTTGGGCGGGGGACTTTCACACAGTGGCGTCCCAAGGGGGGGGGGGCGTGATGCCTTTTTCATAAAATCGTTTGTCCCCGCATTTCGAAATTGGGTGGTTTAACGTGTTTATTGGGTCCCCTTTCTTTTTTGCTAATTCATCCGACTTTTGTTCACTCCGCATCGATTTGACCGCATTCGGTCTGTCCCTTCATAAATTCGGTGATTCAACCCACCAGACTTTTCTCAAGTCCGTATCTGTTCTATCGCATTCGGTCAGTCCATTTCGTAATTCGGTCATTAATCAGATTCATTTGTTTCTGATTCGTGACCGAATTCGATATTTCATCCAACTTGTGTTCAGTCCGCATCGGTTTCGCCGCATTCGGTCCGTCCTTGCGTAAATGTGGTGATTTAACCTGTTTATTTGGTCTGATTCTTTACTGAATTCGGTCGCATTCGGTCAGTCCATTTCATAATTCGGTCATTAATCAGATTCATTTGGTTCTGATTCGTGACCGAATACGATAATTCATCCAACTTTTGTTCAGTCCGCATCGATTTCGCCGCATTCGGTCCGTCCCTGCGTAAATTCGGTGATTTAACCTGTTTGTTTGGTCTCATTCTCTACCGAATTCGGTAATTCGTTCGCATTCGGTCAGTCCATTTCATAATTAAATTCAGTGAGATTCATTTGGTTCTGATTCGTTACCGAATATGGTAATTCACCGGGTTTTTCTTTAGTCGTTTCTACTACTAGACTTGCCGAATTCGGTTGTTGTAGGTGGTTCTAACAAGAGTTTTATTCCATTACGAAATTCGGTTGTAATACCCCTCTTGATCTGTTCCTTATTTTTTTTACTTAGTTTTTCGGTATACTATACGAATTCATTATTTGCTTCAACCCAGTTACTGAGTTCGGTAATTTAAGTGGCATTTATTTACCTCTCGTTCTTTACCATTTACGGTGGCTTCAGCTGGTTGCTGTTCATTTTTTTACTTCTTAGGATTGCAGTACTTCAGAAATAATCACGTCTCTTGACGTGAAAACTAGCCTACTTTTAATTGCTGTAAATTCCGACCAAATGTACTTTGTATCCACTTCACCCTGGATCGCCCCTTTCGTTGCCATAAAACTCTGGGTTGAATATATAATCTTAGGATCGCAGAAAGGCACTTTTATTATCAGTGAACGTGTCCGAAAGCTTTTCAGTGCTGTAAATGCTGCATTTAATGCTGCATATTTATTTATTTTTGTCTGAAACCTGTTACCTTTATTTCTTCTCTGACACTTCTAGACTACCGAAATTTAAGTTGGGAAGAAGAAGAAGAAAAAAAGAATTAGCTATATAAAGGACGACTCAGACTTCGTAAAGTTTTTCGCAAAGTATGCTCCGTAAAGTTTGTCGCCGCTCAGATGGGAATTCGACCGAGATAACATTACGAAAATTTTGTGTGGCAATTTGTTCTAGAAAGAAAAAGGTTCTACGAAGATACTAGGAGAATCGCCGTGCTCCCCAGTTTCTTCTTGAAAATTCAGCATAAAATTTTGCATCTTTGCTGAATTTTTCGATGAATTTTATGCTGAATTAATGCTGCATTAACTGAGCGAAAATTTAAGTCCGAAAGCAAAATGCTGCATAAAATCCTGAATTACCTGAGACATTTTAGCGTTGTTTCGCTTAATCCGAATCTATCAGTCACGAAGCACAAACTTCATCTGAAGTCTTAAGGTCCTCCAATAAATATTAAAAAAATAAGCGAATGACAAGAGTTTTTCGTTTTTAGGAGACTTTATAGTCCGACAGGCAGAGATGGGCGAATCCGAATCCGGATTGGGGTTCGAATCCAAGATTCGTCCTTTTGTCCAGATTCGAATCCGGATTAGATTCTTCTGCTTATCAGGGTGGATTCGGATTCGGACTCGGATTCCAAACCCTAAATCTTGCGAATCCGCTCAAGTTTCTAGCATCACTTTCTCATGATATGGCTCCTCCCACAGGGCGGGGCTTAGCAAAACCTGTCACTGTCGTCGCTTGACTCCTAGGGGGTAACCAGCAGCCAATCAGCGGTCTCCTTCCGGTCTTCATCCTTCCTGTTTCCATTTTCCGAATTTTACACTGTGTGCTTAGGCAATCCAGCTTTTTGGTCTCCACCACCAACCATCCTCAGAAATCTATCTCGTTATCTGATTACCTTAGATATCAGTGCTTTTTGTTACATCTGATTTTTAAACTATACGATATGTACATAATCTGATTTTTTGTCAAGGTCAGATTCGAATCCTCAGCACGAACTGGTGAATTCGGATTCGTACCTAGCCCTGGATTCAGATTCGAATCCTTTCATGATCGGCCCATCTCTGCCGACAGGTCCATCTGGCGTTTCGGACTCCTTGTTTTGCTTGGTTTTCCCAGTTTATGACCACGGCTCGCATACTTTTCGAACGTTTTGCGTTTAACCGCCGCGTCAGAGAGTGGGAAGTCTGGAGAGATTCCACAAGCGCCAACAAGAAAACCGCTAATTTCACGATGCAAAGAACTGGTGTTTTCGAAAAAGATATTTCATAACAAGTTTATCGTGAAAAGATCATTCTAGTAAGAGCTGTACTTTAAAGCAGTGGTTCCCAACCTTTTTCATGCCGCGTACCCCTAATCAAGGTTTGAAAAGGTTGCGTACCCCCTTTTTCAGAGCGTGAAAAAGACGATATTTATTAGAAATATAGACAAACTCAGTGAAACACTCGAGGCTGCTTTGTAGCAAAAATTTTGTCAAATCTCGGCTCGACATCATTAACGGCAATAATTTTTACAGTCCGCCTGTTTCTGCGTTTGGTTTTGTTGTTCTCCGTGCTTTCATCAAGCTGCATCGGAAACGTTTTCGTTAACTCAATTCGAAACCTGACTAACAATCTCACTTGCAGTGTCTTTATTCTTCTTGAAACAATATTGTTTGACACAAGAACGGATTTTACGGCAGTAGGCTAACTATTTTGGAACCAACATTATTTCGTTTATTTTCACTAAGGCTTGTAATCAGAGGCGTCACGCACGGGTTGGCAACACCCCTCCCCCCAAAGTGGTCGGCCAGACGGTTAAAAAGAAACCAGGCCGCGCGAATTTTCGTAAAAACAGTTATTTTTTGTGAAAAATAGTCGGTAAAAATAACCTACCTGTCAGTAAAAACACCTTGCCCCTCAAAAAACAGTTTGGCTAGTGATGCCTCTGCTGGTAATATTAGGCTTTCTGCAATAAAAAATGAATGAGGCGAGGTTTTGAAGCTACAGATTAAACGGATTTTGGTTCCTTCGCGTACCCCTTGCAAGGGTCTCGCGTACACCTTTGGGGGTACCACCGGTTGGGAACCACTGCTTTAAAGGACCCCTTGCACTATTTACTCTTCAACTAGAGTATTTTAAAATATTTGAATACCTTAAAACTAGGCTGTGCTTTCAACAAATAACGCACGGTTTTGGCTGTTTTGAGCCATTTCTGAGACCCGTTTGACAACGATTCTACATAACCGGTTTTTCTGATGGAAACAGTTCTCGCAGACAACCGTCGACAGCGTGATACATACTGTATATGGCCATACGGCTTTCAAATACAGATTATCTTATCTTATCATCGTAGGTAACAAAACACGGCAAGTGAGAAAATGAGCGTGGTTCTGTTAGAGGGGTAAGAATGTACCATACGAAATTGGGGTCTCCGGGTTTAGAAATATATGCAGTGATTATGGAAGTAGGTGACGTTATTATTATAGGTAAGACAAGTCCTTTAAGGATGCAACCCTAACGTTGAACTTTAAGGAGCTACTCTTAAGGAGGTGAGGAATATTCAGTGCAAATTTCTCCAGCGGCGGGAAGTCAGGTATCGAAAGATTACCAGAGGTGTTCAGTGGGTCCTTCAGCCCTAACAATTATACATGTATCGACAATATTTTTTTTTTTTCATCTCATTAACGAAAGGCACTGTACTACACAAACAACTAAAATCCTGGAACATTAAAATGTCCCTAGACAGACTCCCGGGAAGACGAAACAAAAAAAGTGCACAGAATCATAGAACAATATTAACAGAAGACTAAATGATTAAAAAAGAAAGTGTCAAGACTATATCAAAGAGCAGAACCACTCCCTCCAACTGCAAGATGGCAAAAGTGAAATGACGTACTCCTTCAACTCGGAACCACCAGCTGAACTTGGACTCAATGAGCGATGTCGGTACGACGCATATCAGGACGACTATTCCCCCCCCCCCCCCAAGAACATGTTTGGTACCAATAATCATGGTTCAAAAGTACAAAAAGAGTTTGAGGGCCAGTCTTGTATTTAATGTAGTGTTTGAAAAGCGTAGGACTGTCATGAAATGGAAAGGATATCTAATGGGCGGGGCTGGGGCTGCACTGGGGGGGGGGGGGGCTTGATCCAGAGGGTTGGGACAAACCAGTCTAGATACCAAACATGCTTCACCCACTTCGGAACAAGCAGCGCCCAGCGTTCTCGTCAGTCAAAAAATTGCTTTCGGGAAAACAAGGGGCAGGGGCTTAATCTTAGACCCCCGCTATTATCATAAGAAGGTAGAACCACGTGCGTGATCTTTCCTGTTACAACTATAGCCATGCCAAAGGGGAGGCGCTTGTCTCAAAAAAGCTGACCAATCCCATCCGCAGCAAGGCCCACATTTCACTAGGTCCGCCCATTACTTAACGGGCCCACATCCGCATGTCCCGATTACTTTTTGATCTGGTACGGCACACAATATCAGAGGTCTGGCCATTTTTTAGGCTATCGGAGGCCCAAACCGTTTTAACGGCCGAAGTTTAGATTAGCTTTGCAAACAGCGTTTTCCGGCTGATAAGTTTATAACAAAAATTATCGTTTTTTGTTGTTTTGGGAGTAGAAGAGGTGGGGCGAGTAGGGCCGAATCCGTAATGACTCGAGTCAGGCTAGATAAGTCGTGGCGTTTCTGTAGTAGTAACACGGTTTGTTGGTAACTTTGTTGCTGTTGGTAACTTTAACATTGTTGGTAACTTAAGTTATTGACAAGGGCCTTCCACAAAGTATCGATCAAGAGAGCAATCCTCTTCCCCCTTTACTCAGGGTCACTGCTTTCAGTGCTTGGTAAGCCGCTGAAGGATACAGATTTTTCCTTTTTCAAACTAGGCTACTTCAGTTCTATCTATTTAGTTTTGTTTTCAGTATTACCAAACAAATTTCCCGTCTGCCCAAAGCAACATTTTGGCAACGGTAACATTACATTTGGTAACTTTTTACCACATTCGAGAATTTTCCGGAAGAACAACCTTTCACTGACCGTTAGCTAACCTTGGACAGTACAGTTTTCGGCTATGGTACAATGAAAACCTAAAACACCCATTAAGGTGTTTTAGGAGACCCCAATTAGGTGCTTTGGCTGACTGTTGGTAGTTGACTTCTGTCACACCAAGGGGACAAAAATAGCGCTGTTCAAAGTTAACTAACGTTCAAAGAAGCATAACTCTACTCTCTCTTAGCTTCTTCTACCCGAACTATCGGACGATATCCGCCGAAAACAGAAAACTAACCGCCGGAAACAGAAACAGAATATGAAAACGTACACTGGTGCAGTTCTAACTCAAGTGCAAATTCATCACAACACCAACGCAACTGGACAATACTCTTAACAGTCATACAACAAAAATTTCAAATGCGTAAAACGACCAACAGACGGTCAGTTCAAGTCCAAAATACGAGAGATATCCAGATTTTTCTTTCAGCTTTTCCAATCTAGTATAAATCTACGTGCACAGTCCAATAAGATTTTGCATTAGAAATTCGCATCAGTTTTCCGCCTTGGTAATTGCTGTGCAGAAACGTTTACTGCTGTATGGGGAAGACCTTGATCCGACAAGCGATATGTATAGACTCCTGAAATAGTTGATAATGTGTTGTTGATTACGTAGTGTTGTGTATTGTGTAGCTTTTGCTTATTTTTCCTACTCCATTTTTTGTGTATTTATACATTATGATGGGTAAAAAAATTATTAATTAATTAATTTGAAACCAAAATTGCGTCAAAATGTCGGAGTGACGAAGAAAATTCCCATCCGGCTGCGAAAATCGGACTACCTGCCCATGAATTACGAAAGCATAAGGTAGAGTATGTGAAGGATGATTTAAATAGGAAATGGTTGTTTAACGAACTTTTCTACAAACTGTGTCTGCTTCAAATTCCTTCTATCATGTACTCAAGTAGGATAGCAAGTTTCGTATTTTTTGCTACTGCCTGAACAGGATTCTCACCAAGAAGGGCCGAAATATCGCCGACATCAGTATTTTTTGACAAGGGAAGGTTTCACCCGAAAGTAGGAAATGCCATTTTCGTTAATAATACCTCACAAAATTTTCACATACCAAAATAACTAGTTCTGCGCATTAATCGCGGATACGTCCGTAAAAAGTGCAGCTGTAGATAGTAGCTCTTGTTTTGCTTACTTATACGATTTAACAGGATACAATATTGAAGTCGGGGTGCAGCTCAGGCGCGCTCTACCCGCTTCCGAATGAGAATTCACTAAGCCCAATCGCCTACACGCCCTTCATATTATTCCTTCCGGATTAGTTATTTTCTTGCCACTTGATGCGCTAGTGCAAAGTAAACAACGACACGTTACTTCTTGGTGAACGTTTACAGGTTTGTTTGGCTTTTTTCAGTTTCTTTTATTTTTGCCTCTTAGGCCTGGCCATCTTTAAAACTGTTCAAAACGCGTCTGCCTCTATAGGCGTTTTTCCGCGCTCCCACAAACAGTTTGTGGGTCGACTGTGGTTCAAAAAGTTTTCCCGTGGTCTTTCGTGTGGCCCACAAGTGTGTTTCCGTGACCAAAAAGATTTTTGTGTTTCACTTTGAGGCACGAATTCGATAAACAACTGCCGAGGTGATTGGCGATTTTGTGGCTCGATTCTGGCGGGAAATTCAAATTTAGCAGCAAAATGATGTCAAAATTATAAAACTGACTACTTTCACAAGCTTGTAGACATAAAACTGATGATCCTTTTTGCAGAGGATGGTAAGGACGAAAGCCTTGACATCTATTCATAGAGATTTTATCTCAATTCTGTTTTTATTTTCAGATATTTTAAATTACCGCCCAAAAATTAGACAAAATGGCGTTCCCGCGAGTCTCAACTTGGGGCACACAATCATGTTTCCGCTACAACCACTAGGAAGTGTGTGGCACACAATTGTGTCGCGGACAAACGCCTTATGTGTGCCCCAGCCAACCCTGTTATTCAAACTTCATCCCGTTCGTCAAATCCGGCTTCCGACTCCAGTGCTGACAGACTTTCCACGGGGCTAATGCGCGACTCGGTATGAACCGAAAGCCTAATCGCTTATTCCTCCTTCAGAGAACTTATACCAAGATCTAACGTGTGGTTGTTATTTCTCTAGGTCTAGAGCATCTTGTGGCAATCCGTCGTTGGATTCTATGAGGGGCGTATATCCTCCAACAAATACTGTACTCTGCTGTAAAACCCAAGTACAATCGTTTTTTTTTTATACCGTATTCTCATCCATTCACGGGCAGAGAGCACACAAAACCTGGCAGGGCCATGTCAGCAGGTGGTTTACGCAATGCGTTCACCTAGCGCAAAATCTTGACATACTGTCTAATTATCCCAATCTCAATAGCAGTGCTCAACCAAGATGCAGGTAACAGTAAACCAGACGCGAAATTTCATGCATTTCGGATTTCAGCACACCAATTTTGTTTTAATCCGGCACACCGCGATATTCCGCTCAAACATTTCGGCAAACCGTTACAATAAATTTTTCCACACGATTGCGTTAAAATGCGAGTCAAGAGTGATGGGTCGGACCGGCCTCATAAAATGGCCGTGACCGACGAAAACGGAAAGGAGCATAAACAAATAATTTAACATCGTGAGGCATACGACTTTCAACTTTTAAACTAAATTATCGGGTTTGGTAAATATTTCTGACCTGTAAACTGTCGGATCGACTCTTTCTTGTTTTGTATAATCACATTTTTGTAGACAAGATTCGTCAAACAATGAGAGCTTTAAGGCTTCAAACTTTTACTACAAAAACGAATCTTGCTTCCTACTGGTCGTTTTTGGCACAACGCGTCATAACCGACCAATAGGATGCGACACTCGATTTTTCGATTTGTCCAAACTTTGAAGCCGTCAAGCTCTTATTTTCAAGGAAACTTTTTTTTTACAAAAATGGGATAATACAAACAAAGAAGAGTCAAATTATCGTTTCCAACAATTTGCAGGCCAAAAATACTCACCAAACGCCGATAATTTACTTTGAAAGTCGAAAGTCCTATGCCTCCAAACGCCAATTCTTTCATTATGAACTTTAGCTGATGGTGCAGAAATATCCGTTTTCGTTGGGTGGGTGCAATCTCTCTATTTCAGCTCAGAGCCAACGTCAGGTTTAGTTCCTACAAGTCCCCCAATGATCGTCACCATCATCAACGTTTAACTAAGACTGCTAGAACGTGTGATTAATTATACTTACTTCAGCAGGAAAAAGGAGAGAACCTCCATGATGAAGAGAGTTTTGTACTACCCTTCAATTTGAAATGTGAAAGCTTCACTTTATGTTCATTAATTATGGACATACCGTACTATCTAAGTGTGATGGATGTTGGTAATTGAGGCAAGGCCGGACAAGCAGAGACTAATCCGCTTGGAGCGCTGAACTGGTAGCGCGGAAGTGACCTGGTAGCACTGAACTGGTATAAGGTCAGTTCGGAGAAGATCAATGTAAAATCGAAAATACCAATCGTATCCTAAAACCCACACAAAATTACCAAATTCATCACCTTCAGTACAGGTTCTCAGAGTAAGGGTAACTTCTAAGCAATGTATGTTCTATGACTGCGAAAACGGCTCCACCTCTGTACCATCGCAATCCGAGTAAGGATTAAAGTTAACTGCAGTATTTTGGGATTAATCTTATCTCTACTAAGATAAGATTAATCCGAATTAGAGATAAGACTATCTTTTTAGAGACAAGATTAATCCCAACACTGCAAGATTTTTTTTTACAGTTTAGTCGTGCCGCTAGGAAGCATTAAGCATAATCCAGTTCGATTGGAAACGCTACTGCGGATCAAACTAGGTGTTCTGATTCTGATGTTACATTTCGTGTCCTTTATTACTGATTACCATCATTAGCTCTCCTTAGTCATCTTTCCTGGAAAGCTGCTTCGGTTTCCAAAGCGCGAAAACCAGGTTGGAAAGTTCGACAACTTTCCGAAGTAGCGCGAAAACCGTTGGAAAGTGATCCCGACTTTGCTTTCCAGCTCGCGAAAAACTTCCTATTACCTACGCTGAACTTTACCGATTCTTGAGTATTCAATCTTACTTTTGTAAAGACTTTTATTCGTCGATTCGGAGTGGCGTTTCCAATCGTACTTTAATCCGCTAGGAACGCTGAATCGGAAAAGGGCGAACATCTATTGATGCAGGAGAGCTAAACTCTTGAGTCTCAGAACCCGTTGCTGGCTGCCTGGCTGGGCCGGACATGAGGATGACGCTCACAACTGTCGTGGGGGAAGTTGCTGTTTTGCAATTTTTCCCCGGTTTTGAATAATGTATAACAGTGTGCTGTTGTTAATTTTGTTTTCTGTTGTTGTTTGAAGATTTAAATGGCCCTTGTTGGCCGTTGATTCAGTTAAATAAATAAACAAAAAAACATCAAAATTTTGTTGGCTCTAATTTCTATTTTATTCTGCAATTTCTTTGCCTTTTACCGGTTTTCTAGGGTTCCGCCGCTACCGACGTGTGGCCAGTACGAAACACCACTTTTACACACTAAAAGTCTTCTTTCGGCACACCAAATTTGTCGATACAGTTATCGAGGATGAAAAAAATAGCGAAAACGTTCGATTTTTGGGCACTGGACTGCGACATACCAAACTTTCAAGATAACTATTTCCAGCCGGATTTTCGGAGACCGGATTTCACGACCACGTATGTACATCATTATGCAGGAACACTTTTCGGGACAACGTAGATCCCTCAGTGCAAGTGAAAGCACTCGGTTTTGCACTTGATTGCGGCACACTCAACTTTCCGACGCGCTGAAAGCCGACGGATTGCAGCGACTGGATTTCACGGCCGCTTATCCACGACAAATTCCGGACCCGACTATGAGCGATTCCACTACGCAATCGCGATGCTATGAAAGCCGGTACACAATTTACGCCGGATTCTTCAATATCCTTTTCTGGCGATAATCGTACACTTTCCGGCACAGAAAAACGCGGTCCGCTTCCATTTTGATTGTCGGAATCCGGTCGATACGGGAAAAGTGAGAATTGCTCCATGCGTCCAAACAGTCTTTTGGCAGGGGAGGAACCACTGGCGGGTTCATGGGGGGCCAACCGCCCTCGTCGATGCGAGTCGTCATTGCACGGTACCTGGAAAAAGCAGAAGGTTTGATCTGAGTACGCAGCACGGGCAGAAAGCAGGGTTGCCACGGCTAGCACAAATGTTACTTTTGACGCTTTTTCTAGCATTTCCAAGACAAGACCAAATGTTTCGACGGGATCCCAAGAATTTAATATTTGATCCAATTGGTCTTGTAAAATATCTGGTCTTTGCCAGACTCCTTGAACATTTTTACTATTAAAATTTAGAAACAGAATAAGGCCATTGGCTAATCATCTGAGAAAACTAAGTTCAGATATGGATTCAGCAGGTGCATTTACCCCTATTCGCCATAGCTACTTTGAGGAAATTGATTTACTAACTTACTAATACTTTTCAGGGGGCAGGAACACTTTTTTCCAACCTCTACGAGTACCAACAATTGCACTGGTGTCGCAACCATGGCGGAAAGACTCTAGCTTACTCACAATAGTGGTACGCTTCTTGGACGCTGATATAATCGTACGCGACCCTTTTCACCCTCTTGCATGAAACAGCAGGATGTGTCATTTAAAGTTCCAGACGGCAATAGGGGAGTTTTTTTGGGGGGGAGGGGTCAAAATTTGGTGGGCGCTACATGGCATAACGTTGGAGTGGGGTCTCGAAAAGCCATCTGAAAGCTTTCCACTATTGTTATCTCACCAATTAGCTAAATTGAACCGTCTTCGAAGTCACGATAAACATATGTCCAGATAAATACAAATATGCTGTAGGCCTATCTAGAATTTGCATGAAACCAAAATATCTGAAAACGTTGAAAAATGGTAGGTAAGTCTGCCTTAAAGGACCCTTGCTTCTTCTGCGTGTTATTTTATCCCTAGCTCCATTATGGAATTATAAGCTTCTGAAATCCCCGCCTTCCGCCATTGCTTCGTTTTGTACCTACGACTTCTTAGCATGTTTTCCGCCTAGCCGAGTATTCCTAGGCATGCAACGCAAACTTCGCCAAGAGCTTCAAGGTCCGCCGACAACTCTTTCACGCATAACGACATGATAAGCTTCAAAGTGTTTTTTTTGTTTTTGTTTCGGAAGACATGGTAGGCCATCAAGCCTATCTTCTGCTTTGGACTTCTTTTGCTTGGTTTTCCCACTTTTTAACCATGGCGCATTCAGGTTTCAAATATTTTGCGTCCACTCGCCGCGTTGGAGAGCAGGAAGGCTGGATAGAGTCGACAACCGCTAACAAGAAATCGCTAATTTCACGAGAAAAGTAATAGTGTTTTCGAATGACGATATTTCTGAGCCATTTCATCGTGGAAAGATCATTTCTAGTAGAATTTGTGCTTTAGGTACGTTTTACTCCATACTGGCGGATAAGTACTGTAAAATCCGGGCATAGGTATTTCTGATGTATTGACACAGGATCTTGTATCACAATGAAAATGTTCGTTGACTGAAAAGCGTGCGCAGAGAAGACTAAGAAGCGACGCTTTGAATCCCCGGAGCCTTCTCTATGAGCGTGTTCCACCCTCGTACCAATAGTAACTATTAGTTACTAAATCCGTTCCAACCTCACGAAAAGTTACTACGCTGACCGTTCCAGCCTTCTCGAAATAGTAACTAATGGAAACTATTTGCTTACCACGCTCGGGAGCGTGGTAAGCGTAGTAACCACGAATCTCTCTCACGTGATTGGTCGGATTCACCCGTGGCACGATATTCCGCTGGAAAACAGAAAAGTCGTTCCAGCCTTGACGACAAAAAGACAGAATTTGTGACGTCATGCGTGGTAACTACGGTAAGTAGGATGGAACACGCTCTATGACAGCCCTCAGTGTAATTCGTGTGATTATAATTTTCTTTCTTTTTCTGTCTTTGTACTCTGCCACTTTTCTCAATAATGTGGCCAAAAAATAAGTGAATAAATAGCTCCCAAGATGGCAAGCTTTGCTCACAAACACCGCGATTATCCAGATCAATATTGGGGGAAACGAAAAGGGAGAGAAACAGATCTATTTCCGCAACAGGGGCCACACTACATAAACTATAGATTAAGTCCTCGCGAGACTGATACATGTGTTTGGGAAAAGAGCGAGTAAAGATAAGCGGAAATGACTGAATGAGGGCAAGAATTCCTAACCGGACATATGGAAGCACAATAAAGTCCGTATCAAAACCTGGAGTTGGTTATTATAATCCAATTTTCTACGATTGGGATGGAAGGCTGACAATTTTCAATATTCCCGTTCAAAACCACCATGCGGTTCAGTTCTTTTTAATCATCCAATAATCATCACCATCCTCAACGTTTAAAATGTAACTTAAAAGCCAACTTATTTTTGTGTCATTTAACTGAATACACTGAATTATTTGGATTCTGCAAAGGGGTTTTTGTTTTCCACTATCTGCTCTAGTTATGACGTTCAGAATATCTGCGGCCGTCCCCGTAGCGTAAATTCTACTATGGCGGGGGAAATTTTAATCTCAACAAAAACGCGGCTTTTCAGTGGGAAGTGGTGAGATTGGTGAAGATTGCTTAGTGCCTGAAAAAAAAAAAAAAATCACAAGTCTTTCTCGTACGGCATACAACAAAAATACAAGCGCATAGAGGTAGGCTACCACAAATCGCACGGAAATTCCATATTTGAAAATCGATTAATTGTGAATTATTTGTGAAATACGAAAAATAAGTGTCCACGCAGTGAGTTAACTCCCGCGATCTAATCACTGGCCGCTGAAAGGCCGCGTTTGTATTGAGATACAAATTTTCCGCGTCATAGTAGAATTTTGCGTTGTGAGGACCAGGGGCGTCACGACTGGGGGGGGGGGGGGGGACGCCCCCCCAATGCTGTCGGCCAGTCGGTAAAAAATAACCGAGTCGGCGGAAACAGAAGGAGGAAAACAGTCGGTTTTTCTGAAAGTTGGTCGATGATGGAGGAAAACAGTCGATTTTTCTGAAAGTTGGTCGATTTTTCGTCAAAATAGTCGGTTTTTCTGAAAATCAGAGAATTTTTTTGAGAAAATCATCCGATTTTTTTTCAAAACTGCCATTTTTTGTTGTTAAAAACAGCCGTTCTTTCAGCAGAAACAGTCGGTAAAAATTACCAGCATGTCGGTAAATGCCTCGTCCCCCCCCCAAACATTTTGGCTAGTGACGCCTCTGGTGAGGACGGCTGTGCCCAAATAATGCAACGTATTCAGTTAAATGATACAACAATTAGTTGGCTTTTCAGTTAAACTTTAAAAAATAAATAGTGCCAGCGGTCCTTCAAGAATTAAACCCGCTACCAGCCTACGCAGTAGGCAGTTTTGTGTTTATTTTCCCTACTTCAGGAAACATCGGGACGGGATTCTCCTTTCCCAGCGTTCTAGAGATAAGTCTTCTCGCCTGTCCCATCGGAGCTCTGTTCTTATGCAGGGAAATGAAATTACTGGAACTCCAGGACAGTTTGCTCTCATGTTTTCCAACGGAAAACTCCGGGAGGTGCCCTGGAAATGAGACGAAAATGTCCTCCGAGGTTTAAGTCTACCTAACAATAGTCAGGAAGGACTCAACTTCCCGCTGAAGAAAAGAGGCTTAGCCGCCACTCGCGTATCAGATTTACATTTTTACGTGAGCTTAGCCAGTTTTACAACATTCATGTCAATGAATTAGCGATCAAATAAGAGGTATGTCAGAAATTAAGCGAATTTGCCGGTTAAACAAAATACCGTATTTTCGAAAAAGGTCGCATTCGAAAACGCCAGCATTAAACTGCGGATCCTATCGTTTTTATCGGGTATATTATAAATAACCTGATAAAGCAATGGTCCAGACTCAACGAATGCGGCCACGAAGCTTTCCTATATCGCTCGGTTCTTGCATCGGTCGGAACTTTGTCTGCTTTACCTCTAGGTAATCGTGGGTTTTGATGGGCAATATGTGGCCGCAAACATACACTGAAAACAGGATGATGTCCCTACATAAATACGACCCTACGAAGACACAACAGAAAAGCGAAACAAAACAAGACCAAAGGTTTCGATGGGACTGACGCTGACTGACGGACAGACGGACAACTTTTACGAAGTCATAGGTATCCCTCCACTTACGTTTTAGGATCCCAAAAACCGTCTCCTGGTGAAAACTCGCAGGCGAGACTACGTAGACACCTTCATGAACGGACGCTTTATATAAACGACACTACGTGGACAGATTTTTTGCGCGACACAACATGGACAGATGCTAGGTAGACACGACGCTAGATAGACAGGTTCATAGTGTCGGATTTTTTTTGTCTCTGTAGCGTCGTTCGCCGTACTGGCGTGTCCACGTACTGTCGTTCGACGTACTGGCGTGTCCACGTACTGTCGTTTGACGTACTGGCGTGTCAACGTACTGTCGTTCGACGTACTGGCGTGTCCACGTACTGTCGTTTGACGTACTGGCGTGTCCACGTACTGTCGTTTGACGTACTGGCGTGTCCACGTACTGTCGTTTGACGTACTGGCGTGTCCACGTACTGTCGTTTGACGTACTGGCGTGTCCACGTACTGTCGTTTGACGTACTGGCGTGTCCACGTACTGTCGTTTGGCATACTGGCGTGTCTATGTAGTGTCGTTCGAGGTACCGCAGCAACGTCGACGTTCCGCGTGTCCACGTAGTGTCGGTTTTTCTTGTCCACTTACTTACGTGACTGCATATAGTCGTGCCTATGTAGGGACATGCACCCAGTGGATCAGAACGAGAACATTCCCGATTACTCCAAGAGCAACAAGCCGGGCTGCTAAGGTTGGGAGACGGAATTATTATCGGAAGTAGTAGGTAGTATCATACTTTGCCCCATATCGAAATTAATATTATATTTCCAGGTCCAGTCGGTCCAACATGAGTTGAAAATTACGAGGACCCTTGCCAAGAAGGGCCGAAATATCGCTGATGAAGAATCGTAGCTGACGTATCCGCTGTAAACATTGTTTGAATAAATGTAGAAAATTGTCTTCTGTATCCATAATCACTTAGCAATTCTATTCAGTTCTAATTACTATAGTGGGTTATTATAAATACACAAACGGAAAACTGGCGCAGTGACGCGAATTTCGCATGGGAAATCTTATTGAACGTAGCCTACCTTAGTACATATGACAGTATTTTTACCGTCCGACTTTTCTCCAGTCACGTCCGAGCCAAGTTTGCTAGTCAATCAGCGCAAACTTCACCGAAAGACTCTAGAGTCCGTCAAATACTCTTTCAAAAACAAGAGCTGGAAGCTCATATGGCACTTGCAAGGCTGGGTCAGATGGAAGTGACGGTCAAAAGCATTTTTTTCCCCCTTTTGGTTAAGATGCGCCAAACTTGCAAGGCTGGGTCAAAGGATGGAAGTGTTGGTCAAAAGTTTTTTTTCACTTTTCGGTTAAGATGCGCACTTTAAGGGTGCTAAAAATGAATTTCTAAGCAAAACCCTTTAGGCAAAAAGGAGCATGTACTCAGGGCGATCATGAAAAGAGTAAATTTTGCTTAAAAGTATTTTTTGTATTGTACTGTTAAGAAGAGCTCTTTAAGGGATGGTCGGTTCGGAGAAGTGACGATGTCTAACCCAATGATGTCAAGTTTCTAATGCTCCATCAAAGTTTTATCGTCCTAGCACATCTGGAAGTACCTTAGCTCACGATCCCCGGAATTCCGGACACCCCCCTACAGCCACCCCTTGGTACCCGAATCCGGTCCGATTCTATCACTGATGCACCTAGGACTTGTGCCTGTACGTCCCACCAAGTCTCACCCTGATCGCTCCACTCTAGGCGTGTCATAAGATTTCCGGTTCTCCCCTTCGACCCCCCCCCCCCAGTTCATCGGATCCGATCCGGACTTGAAATGGGACAGCTGAGACATGAGGTCTTTCAAGATATCAAGTTTCATTAAGATCCGATAACCCTTTCAAAAGTTATGCATGTCACTAATTTCCGGATTCCGCCGTCTCCCCCTCCACCCGCGATGGTTGGATCGGGTGAGTGACTATTTCCAAGTTAATCTGGTCGGGTCCGTGATATGCCTGCCAAGTATTGACGTCCTATCCCACCTGGAAGTACATTAACTACGGATCGCCGGAATTCCGGACCCTCCCCTCCAACTCCCCCCCCACAGTGTCCAAATCCGGTCCTGTTCTGTCATTTATTTATCTAGAGCTTGTGCTTGTTCCTTCCACCAAGTTTCATCCCGATCGCTCTACTCTGAGAGTTTCACACGATTTCCGGTTCCCCCCTCCGAATCCCCCCCAGATTCATCGGATCCGGTCCGGACTTGACATGAGACATCTGAGAAAGGAGGTCTTTCCAGATATCAAGTTTCATTAAGATCCGATCACATTCGAAAGTTATGCATGCCCCTATTTTCCGGATTCCGTCACCTCCCCCTCCCCCCACGATGGTCGGATCGGGCAAGTGACTATTTCCAAGTTAGTTTGGTCGGGTCCCTAATATGCATGTCTTGTTTCATCGTCCTAGAAGACTTGGTAACCCGAAAGGTCTATCTTACGTCTACGACTCCTTTTCTTATGACTGGCTTATCCCACTTTCTAACCACGGCACGCAGTTTCAAATATTTTGCGTCTCATCCGTTTCGGTGAGTGGGAAGTCTGGACAGAGTCGACAAGCAACGTCAAGAAAATCGCGACTTTCACGGGGCAGGAACTGGTATTTCTGAAACCGATATTCTGAACAATTTAATAGTGAAAAATATCATTTCCAGGAAGAGTTGTGATTTATCAGCTTGCTCCTCTCAATAAATGCCAACAAACACAATTTATTCTCTCATCTGCGCTTTATTCTGCAATAAAAGAAAAAAAAGAGGATACTCTTCATTACCGGGAGATCGATCGTCTTAGTTCTATTTTCAGTGTCCATTCTATGCACGAACAAGCAATTCGACGAGGACGGTAAAGTTGCGTCATTATTCCAACGAAAAAGCCCCTCAACAGCATCTGTATGATACGATCACAATTGCGTTCAAACATTCTATTTTCGCCGGCAAAAAAAGCACATTTCGTATGCACAAACCGGAATTTCAAATAATCGCCCTTTTCCGGTTGGCTTCAACACGTAACAATGGGAGTTCACAATATTAGACGAAGGATTGTAATATATATGACTATATAAATAGTTCCTCAAAATAAACTTATTCTGCTTAAAACGGACTCCTCCTTGTATATCGTGGTACCAGCAACCTTTGAAACTGAACAGATATTTACAGCCGTGCATGATGTTACAGCGATATTTCTGCCTACCACAGAATGCGTCAGTCAATCAGCGCACACTTTGCCGAAAGTTTCAAGGTTCATCGACAATTTTTTTCAAAAATAAGGCATGAGAGGCTTCAAATTTTTTTTTTTCGTTTTGGAGGACTTCATAGGCCAATAGCTCTATCTTGTGTTTCGGACTGCTTGGCACTTTTTAACCACGGCGCGCACAGTTTTCAAATATTTTGCGTCGAGCCTCTGCTTAGACGAGATGGGGGTCTGGACAGAGTCAACAAGCGCGCACAAAAAAATTTGTTCGGTTGGTTTAAAAAAATATTTCCGGAACTGACATTTTTGAACCGTTTTATCACTGAAAGGGTTGCTTACCAAGTTACTTGTTTAGCATCTCTTTTTTTGTCAGCCAGCCTTCCACAGGATTCTTCAAAACACCTATCAATATTAATCGTTTATTGTTTGCAAATTGTTTCTTCTTCCATGAAAGGATCTTAGGAGATGATCGCTTGTCATCACTCCGATTCTAATCCGCGACAATCAGTGAATAGTAACTGTGTCGTGATCAATTTAAACAAAGGGAAACTGAAAGAAACTGATCTGAAAATATGTTAGCGGGTGCGAAATGTAAAATTTAAAACAAAGAATATAAAATCGATAAAATGTTAACTGAAAGAATTGCAAATAATGGCTTGTTTAGAAGATGTGAGTTTTGCTGATAAAAACTAGGTGACGTTAAATGCCTAAAAAGTATGAGGCTTTGTGGTCTTTTTTTTGCAATATATTATTATTATTATTATTATTAATGTCACCGAGAGAGAAGTCCAAGCCCAAAGGTAAGAAGTACGAGCAGGGGCGTCGCAAGTGCATTTTCGTTGGGGGGAGGGGGTGCAGAGACAAAAGTTTTACCGAATTTTTAAAAGATTCATACCGAATCCTAGAAACTGAGAATTTGAGCTTTATATTATTAATAGAAAAGATTAGGTACCAAGAGTAACACTCAATGGCAGCATGAACGATGATTGGACAGCTACTAGGCGTCGTTTTTGTGATGCCCACTTGGACAGTATATCGTCGGGCACGATTCCAGTAGCAGCTTTTATTTACTATGGCCAAGACAAAATGAAATCGAGCGCCGCAGGCGAACTTTTTTTAAAATCGAATTTGTTTTTTTCCTGCAACATTTAACCACTTCCAATGTAAATTCTATCTTTTACCGTGGATTAAACACCGCAAAATCCCAAGAATGTCAGAAATATCGAAACCGGTTGGAGCGACGTCCCGGCAGCAGCTTGTAGCTTCTGTAGGCTACCCAATACTACTCATGACCTCATAAAATGAGCGCCGCAGGCGAGGTCTTTTAAGCTAGCTTTTTTCTGCCAAATATGAATCCGTGCAGATTATATCTTTGAATGTCTCTCAAATCCCGAGCCTAAAACTGGTTTAAAACCGCAGGTAAATGACGCGCCCTTCCAACATAAAGAGTGCCACGGAAGAAGCCGCGGGCGGAATTTTCGGAAATATTTATGATTAGAGTGTCTTTTTGGGATGCAAAATAAAAGCAAGGACTGCAGATGAAATCATAGATAAGTCCTTTTGTCTGTGGCCATTGCTTCATTCGACCTCTTCTCAATGCTTACAAATCCGATTTATGTCCACACCTTGCCCTGCATGCATTTTTTTTTTAAACTCAAACTACATGATTTTTTGCATAGAACCAAAACTATGCACCCCAGGCAAAATTATAGAAAATCGGCCTCTCCGCTTTCAGAAAGATTTCGGTACAAACCCGACTGTGAAACTCAAAGTTTGGTAACTACCTTTATGTAATTCTGGCAAGCTGACTAATATTCTGACAAGATCAAAACCTACAGCTGAGAGTACGATTGTCTGCGGCATGTGGGGGTGGGGTCACCGGATTTTAGGATTGACGTCAATATTGGACCAAAGTTCGGAATTCAGGAGAAGCACATAGCGAATAATTATGGACGAATATTCGGGATTCGGTAAAATGTCGTCGAAATCTGACCGAAGTTAGGGGTTCGTGGTAACTACCGAATCCTGGCAATTACACAGAATAAATTACCGAATCCCAGTTATAATACTAATCGGAATTCTGTATAACTCCCGAATCCGTAACTGTACCGAATAGTTCTGGCATTGAAAAACTACCGAATAATATTCGGATTCGGTGTAATTTCATCGAAGCTGGACCTAAAGTAGGGATTCATGGTAGGTTAACTACCAAATCCTGGGAATTAAACAGAATAAATTACTGAATCTCAATTATGATACCGAATAATTCTGGACCGATAGCCCATTTGGGATTTTGTGTAGCTACCGAACCTCCATAAAGCTATGTTTACACGGACGTTATTTACCCGTTATCCGCGGGTATGTTCCCCCGGGTATTTTGGACTTAAATTTCGCGAACATTTTACCCGGATTTGTTTGTCGAAGGGTGTTCTTCGACATCAGCAACAACAAAATCGGATTTTCGAGCAATAATTTTGAGTATGCCCATAATATAAGAAGTGAACCAAATGGACACATGTTAGTGTCCATTATAGAGAGATATCCTGAGCTTTACAACCTTGGAATCTATTACCACATGACAGTACTCTCCCTTGAAAAATACCCGGGTACCGTGTGAACACTTTCCCTTCTCTTCTCCGGGGAAAAATACCCGCTGTGTAAATGATCCTTAAAGACCTAATACAAACATTTTGTTTCTTCCCTTACTGATCACAAGCCACCAGTTTATTTAGATTTGAACTTGATTGTCGGGTTGCTCTTTTGGCTCGAGAAAAAACCACGTTTGATTAGCAAAGAATTATAAGACTTAATTAATTATTTTGTGAATGTCTTTAGAAGTACCACACTGGTCTTAGTTTTTTTATTTATTTGTATTTGTAATAAACAGTTAGAGCATTAGAAGGAAATTATTATTTTGATCCTTGGCTCCCTACGTGCCATAAGGGCTGTCCCAGATAATCGGCTGAGACTTAGTCCAGACCGAATTATTTCAGACCTAGGAATTTTTTGTTTTTGTTTATATTTGCTCATTATTTGACGGTGTTTTTTTGTGGTTTTAGAGATTATTAGAGAAATTACCGAATAATTTCAGTAAATTCGGTAGTTATACTGAATTCTGGCAAATTATACCTAATCCCAATAATTATACCAAGTATATTTGTACCGATAGCCTATTCGGGAATCTTTATAAACTACGGAATCCCCATTTTGCCGAATCTCAAAAAGTTCGGGGGTGGGGGTCTGCCCCCCACCCCCTTGCGACGTCCTCTGGTATGAGGATAAATAAGAAAAAATGCTACGCGATAAAAAAAGAAAGAAAGAAAAAAAGCTATGCCTGGTTGATAACCTATACTGAGCCTTGAAAGACAGTAAGTTCTTTCTCGACTGGACAGGTCAGGCGAAATCCAGTGTACGACTGTTGCTTTCAAGTTTTCAAGTATAGGCTAATCATATGTCGTTATACAAACAAACTATTATTCCCAAAATATTAGTCCTTTTATTTAGAAATGATCAGTTTTATCTGTCTTTCTTATTTTATCAGCACTCCAGATGTGCAGCTTTGTGCCATTTTCTATCCTCGTAGAAAAACGCTGACTGAATTATGAGCAACTACATATTCATTATACTGGAAGTAAAAACATCGACTGACTACATATTCATTAGATTACTGCTCCAAGTTGCCACTCCCTTGCGTCTAAATGGCTAAAATGACTCATGAATTTTGGAGTAATCACACCCATGACACAAAAAGTGTAAATAATGTCCTATCGACTCACGCTATACCATCTGAAACATGGCGGTATTATAAAAAGGCTAAGTGATAAAGTTATGACCAGGAAGGTAGTGCTGATAAACATCAGAGCCAATATCTAGGTCGGAGTCAATGGCACGAATCACAGTGTTTTAAAAGACACGTCGTACTTATGATAGTAATTCATTCACAGATCACAATTTTTTCGTTGGTATGTTCAATAAAATGTCAGTGTAACGTTAGTATTAGTACCACCACGTGTCCTCCTATGTAACTTGGGAGTCTTAAAAAAGAATGATGTTTAGTACAGACAACCAAATTAGCTCACTAGCGTTTTCGTCTAATAAACCTTACTTACTTACTTTACTTTATTAGTAATTCCACCCATTTTCGTTCCCGAGATTCCACACTCAGAAGTGTTTCCTCTCTCCTCTATTGGCATTACACTGGATCAAGCTTGCCACTTTTGTCCTCTTTACGTGACATATCGAGCTTCCGATCACTATTTCCGAGATGCTTATTCGTCAGAAGACCGGTTATGTAAATTTTGCCAAGTTTGTCATTCAAGGCAAGGGGCACGGAAAGAGGCTAAAAGCGACCGAAGCCTTCTGTAATCTGCGTAAGCATAGCTAAATTCTTAACTGATCATATTTTCAAATAATGCATAAAACGGATACGTCAGCTACGATGCTTCGACAGCGATATTTCGGCCCTTCTTGGCAGGGGTCCTCATCAGGCTGTCAATCTTCAGGGTCAACGTCGGGGAAGGAACAAACATGCAAACAATTCCTTCCCCGACGTTGACCCTGAAGATTGACAGCCTGACGAGGACCCTTGCCAAGAAGGGCCGACGTATCTCTGCCAAAGCATCGTAGCCGACGTATCCGTTTTATGCATTATTTGAATATATGTTTCAAAGTCAGCTTGGGCTATCTCAGAATATTGAACGATGTAGTGTGAGGTGTCCTTTAAAGAACAAGCGATAAGCTATAAAGGACACCTCGCACTGTACGGTGTTTCAGCTCATAAATTCTGAGGTAGCTGACCAGTTTACAATTAAGCTATGCTCACAGATATTATTCACGGCTTCAGCTGTTTTTAGCCTCTTTCCATGCCCTTGCCTTGGATGACAATCTTGGCAAAACTTGCAAAACCGGCCTTCGGACGGAAAGATCTCATCAGAAAGAATTATTGGGCTCCTGATATGTCACGCAAAGAGAACAAAAGTGACAAGCGTGGTAACCAGTATATTGCTAATACAAGAGAGGATATATACTTATGAAGTACACCAATCCGGGGAATGAGAATGAACGGAAATACTAGAAACGTAGAATGAATTACTATCACAAGTACGACAATATTTACTTAGTTTTACGGTTGGGAGGCATTTTTTTTTCTTTGTGATGTTGGATGCGCCCCTCTTGTTGGTTCTGGTTATTTATTAAATAATTAACATTATCGATTATTTCTATTTTTTATTGTGAGTTTGAACTGGTGAGTACTACTGTTTTTCTTGTATTTTGAAGAAGGTAACTGTTATTCATTTTCGTGCTTTGCCCTCTGCTGGGAGTATTTGTTAATTTACGTATGTACAATTAGGGAAAATAATGAATGAACCTGAACCTGAACGTGTCCTTTAAGTGGCAAGGTTGCATTTCATTAGAGCCGATATATGCTTCTCTGAACGTCGCCTTACTCTTGAAAGGCGTCGAAGAATATGATGAAATTCAAACCTAATAGATGTCAAATGATGACTCCAAACAGCCACCATAGCTAGAAACCTTACGTGCATCATAGTAGTCCTATAATAAAAACGAAGCCGAGCGAAGCGAGGCCCTTTCACGGTGACTAACACTAATTTAAAGCGGAACGTTAAGCGTTCGTCAGTGCAGTATTAGCTGCGTTCGTTGCACTCCGGGCTGTCTCTGGTTTTTCCTCATCGGATTTCTGTTCTTCACCTACTGCGCTTTTTTTCTTCTCACCGGTGACGTCACTAGAACCACCCTCCCGAGCAGGTTCCGCCCAGGTGAGCACTAACCAGACACTGGTCAGTCCGAAAACGGATTACAAGATCGGGGAACAGTCACCGGTGGATGCAAAAGCGCATAAGGGTGATGAGCAGTCACCGGGCATCGAACGCAGCTATTGATTTAAGCCCCGAAAAGCCGGCATAGCTAGGATCCTTACCTGCAGTACTCATTATATGTCAAAACGTGGCATTTATCTTCGATGCAGGCTACATAGGTGGTATCTCTATGACGGGAGGCGAATACTTCGTCTCCTTTGTCCCCAGACTTCCTTCCGCGTTCGGTGTGCTCTGGGCGGTAGAACCATAATATTGAGATCATCATTTCACCTGAGACAAGTCATTTTTAATTTATTTTATTTATAGCTCACAATTCCACCAAAGGCGGTGCATCATAGAAAAACAATACACAAAATATTAACGCATAGATAGGGGGGAGGAGAAGATGTGTTATTCCTATTTACGTACAGGTGGAATGTTTTAAGTCTACATGGACTTTTCCTGTTAGAAAATCTCCAGAATCTTGTAACTCCAAACCCGCAACATGGGGATCTTAACAGCTTAGACGAGCTTCCCTGCAGCGGGATTACTGTTCCTGTAGCCTGGTTGTGTTTGGTAATCGTAGTCGTTTGCGGGCTATGTTCCCAAGCCCCTCGATAGCTCAGTCGTAGAGTGTTGGCCATTAAAGCCGAAGGTCGTGGGTTCAAGTCCCGGCGGAAAATTTTTGTCCTTACTTACAAATATTATTACCATACTTTGTACTTTCGTCGAAGAGGCCTCAGATGCGGAATCTGTGTGGATTAAGGGTCAGGTCTGATTGGCTCGAGTATCCGGAATCTGCTACAAAATGGTTCTGGGGATTCGGTGACATAAATATATATATAAGGCAAGATGCAATTAAAGTGGAAATGTCAATACGTGAATAAAAGCGTCTGACAACCAAGTGGAATACAACAAATGCCGACTTGTTAAATGCCTGTCGTACCCTATTCGGTTAAAAATTACACCACGGAGACCCTAATTTAATACGGTATATTCTACCACCCACCCCCCTCACGTCACGACAACTCAATTCTTCAGAGAAACTCACGAATCAGAAAACTGTTATGTAAATTGTTCCCAAATTTTGCTAGAGGTTTTAAACTATTCAACTAGTTCAGAAATAGTGCAGTATAAACAGTAAACACTGCGAGTTTTGCTGGTGTGTGGTAGGCGTGTCTTAAGGACGAATATACCCATTAGTTCTGATATAAAAAATAACCGAATAATTTTAGTAAAATTTTGGGCTCCGGCCGAAAATTTTGCCGAATCCCAAAATATTTTTTTTTCTGGGGGGGGGAGGTTGCTTCACCCCCTCACCCTTGCGACGCCCCTGAGTGTGATAATCAGTATATTGCTAATACAGAAAAACTGTTATGTAGATTGTTCCCAAACTTTGCCAGAGTTTTAAAAGTATTCAACTATTTTACAATACTGTGATATAAACAGTAAATAGTGCGAGGTGTGCTGGTGTGTGATTGACGTGTCTTAAGGAGAATGTCTTCATAACAGGCGTACTTACCATCATCTGGATTGTCCCACATGGCAGCGACTTTAGCAACGTAGGGAAGATCATTCGCACGCGTTCCAGACCGTAAGATGACACTGTCACGCAAACGGATGATTTCGCCCTCCTCATGACGCATTGAGGGGTAGCACCTTCGAAGTACCGGGGGGTCGTCATTCTAGAAAATAGTCACTGTTAGATCCTTCCGAACTTTCCACACACTAAACGTCCTTCATAAGATTCCTTCCGGATTAGTTCTTTTTTGACGCCAGATGCGCTAGTATAAAGTAAACAACATATTACTTCTTGGCGTGCCTTTGACCAGGTTTGTTGGGCTATTTTTAATACCTGTTGGGCCTGGCCATGTTTAAAACTGTTTGAAATGCCTTCTCCAATATGTGTGCTCACCCGACTATGTTCTGTCAAAGCCATTCTGGCTTCAATACCAAGATCCAACGTGTGACTGTTATGGTTTCTCTAGCTGCGAGCAAATCGTCTTCCAGTTCTGGGGAATATCTGGGATACTAAAAGGTCAGGGACAAGGGATAATCGGAGTTTTAAATTTTATAAAGTTGAGGTATGGGAGCTGGGCCATCTGCTTTACAAGTGCCAGGAGTTGTCTGTCCCGCGTGAGAAGTTTTTGAATGGTATCGTTATGTCAGTAAAGGATCTACTTAATAGTACAAACCCTAGAAGTTTATGCAGGATTGGTGCATTTACGGACCATTTAAGTAAGACAATTAAAAGTATGTAAGGTTAGAAGACAATTAAAAGTATGTGAGGTTAGTTTGAGATTGAGGGAAGTTGTTTTTAGTTGATTAAAAGTTCGCCCGTATAATGAATGAAAAGGATGTACTGTTTTTGTTTTGTTTTTGTTCATGAGGCTTCATTAAACATCTATCTATCTATCTACCTACAGTGCTTACTGCTGGCTGACTTTTCCACGGGGCTAATGAGCGACTCGGTATGAATCGAAAGCCTAATCGCTTATTCCCCCTCCAGATAACTTATACCAAGATCCAACGTGTGACTGTTATGGTTTCTTTAACGCATCTGGAGGCAATTCGTCGTTAGATTTTATAAAGAGCATTATGCTGCGGACATACAAAGTGGGTTTCCGGCCGATTTTCAGCACTTTCATCATGAAGATGAAAAATCTCTTCTTTACCGTCCGGAACTGATGACTGTGCGAAAAATCTGGTCAGACATTTTAGTCCACGATCTCCCGGGTCCCTGACCGGCTTTCCGCAGCATGTTACAATCGTCGATGAGTGATCGAGATTAAGAAAATAATATTTGTTCTACACTTATGCAATTTATAAACAATGAAGCAAAGTAACAGAAAAAAGAAAAAAATCTAACTGGATGAACAAAAATACTCGCACTTCAAACAGGGATGGGACCGCGTCACCGAGGGGTTGTCTGTATGGCACTTGTAGGCCTAACCCTCGAGTAAGGCACTTATTTCACATTCGTGTGGACTTGTGTATGATGGCACTCGCACACCCTGAAGGTGAGTTGCCAACCCCTCGCGCGTTGCGGAGAGGAAGTTTGCGACCGACGTTTTGCTTCACACTTACAGAAAATACAAATAATGGAGTAAATCAACACGAGTACCAGTCACAATACACAATTCAAACGAACAGATAAGACCCCGGTGCGAGGAAAACGTTGCAACCGATACCTTACTCTTTAAGTTTGGATGTTATGTCGGGGATTGAAACGAGGGGTTGCTCACTCCCAAAATGGTTGTACAGTGGTGCCCAGCGGTGCCGGTGCCCAGCGAGGGTGTACAGTGGTGCCCAGCGAGTGAACAACCCCTCGGATTGAAAATGTGTTAATAACACATAGCCTAAGCTTATGCACCTCTTTATTAACTTCTTTTTAGTTTTTAACCGATTCTCACGAAGAAACACAACAAACGAAGCTGTTTCTTCAAACAGGCCTACTGCCATTTCCTCATTTACCCACCTCCCCGCTTGCTTAAAGGTACGTTTCGCGGCCAACCAGAAAACCAGGAGGGCTGAGAGCAGGGCCGTATCCAGCAGGGTTAGGGGGTTCAATACCCCCCCCCCCCCCGAAACGTACGTACGCAAATAATCGTTTTTTATAGGCTTTAACCACGGGTCCATGTCTTTTTTGTACTTTTTGGTCAGACCCGCGGGCACCCCCTCCCCCGTAATATATTCCTGGATTCGGGTCTGGCTGAGAGTATAACCCCCTACATCATACTTCCATTCCAGTCCTTTCAGCTCATATCATAATGCGCCAAATCCTCCAATGAACTCGGGTTATGGCCTTTGTAATCCGTGATCGGATATTTGAGGCGAAGTCTTTGTTTCGCGGCCAACCACCCAAGAAAGCCGAGCCTATAAATCTTAGCATCATGCTTCCAGCCCAGTCCTTCCAGTTCATTGCATCATGCGCCAAATTCTTCAATAAACTTGGATTATGACCTTGTAATCCGTGATCGGATCTTTACTGCCAAATTTCCGCTCTCGGAACCAATCATAAAAGTTTCAGTTCTATCAGGTCTCAAACAGATAAGGATGTTAAAAGAAAGATTCAGTTATCGTGTTCGAAGAATGTCACTAATCGCGGGAAATCGACAGAAAAATGTATACTCTGAACAGATACATTTTTTTTTCTTTTCAGCCTTAACCCAGATTTCAAAAATAAAGATTTCTACTACATATATTCTAATTATTACTGTTCTGCAAGATTCCTCCTCTTTTTACCCCTCCTCCCCCCACCTCCAGGGTACAAAAACTGACACATGATTTCGCGATAGAGGCTTACAGGAAATCTTTAAACTAAAGCTTTCAGCCCTAAGTAAAACAAAAAAAAAGCTTCCCCATACATCACGGCCTATTCAAGTTTAATATTTCTCCTATGTTCTATTCAATTTTGTTTTTCATTTACCGGGTACAAAAAATAACTCAATATATAAACAGCTATTAATATTATACAATTGCCTTTAAGTCTGGTGTTCCATGTGTCAACTTATCAATATGACTTATTCACAATTCACAATTCGGTTTATTTACCCATAGATATCTTTTATCTATGTCCGGAAGGTTGCATTCCCTTGCAAAGGTCCACAGGATTGAAAAGTTGAAGGTGCAAGTCTGGTCTGGTGAATGTGGTATTTTGTTATTTATTTTGTATTTGTGGTATTGCGGATGATTACTAGTTATTTATTTAAGTTAAACTGTTTTTTTCATTGTATGTTGTTCCCGAGCATTCGAGATGCCTCTCTGCCGGGAAAGTGTAATTTATTTTTTTACGTAAATATATAAACCTGAACCTGAACCTGAACAGACGAAAAATAGTGCTGGACATGTGATTACAAATAAAAAGATCAACCAAGGGATATATTTACAATGGTAACCTATGATTTATATATACAATTCACGGTTTAAAATACAATTCATCGGAATACGAACGCGAATTACAATCAAGTACAAAAATAATTAGTCATAAGTGTCACTACTATTATACAATTCACGGTTTAAAATACATTTCATGAAAATACGCACGTGAGTTCGATACGGATACGGACTTATGAGTTCGATGTGTGTGAACTGTCTACTTCTTTATACTGTACGCGCACCTAATACACCTAATACCTAATACCGTTGCATCAGAACTGCATGTAACAAACTGATCCATCCATTTTTTAACATTTTCCTCGAGGGGTCACCCACTCTCCCTCACTTTGTATACACCATTTCCCGGCACCGAGTACTTGGTTTATACCAAAATCAAGAGTGGGCAACGGCTCGATTTCCCTTTCTCATTCTAACCAGTTTACCATAAATGCCTCCTATTGAGACAAGCTACGATAAACACTGGAATAAAATTCAGCATTGGCTACATGTTCTAAATTCGGCAAAAGCTGTAAAAAAAAAGAATTTGGGGCATATTTTGGCTCTCAATGTAGCCTACTCTTTTTCTTTGGCCGGATATCTATTTTCAGGCAGAATCTTCCCGAACTCATTTTTCTATGACAGAAGAAGACGATGAAGCCGAAGTAGGCTACAAATATTTTGAATCTGCCCCTAAAAAAAAAAAAAAAAAAAAATCGATGGCAATATAATATACTATAAACAATACTATAGTATTCTTTATTCTTTACTATAGTAATAATAACAATAATTGTATTCAAAGCCAAAGGCCATATACAAGAAAATACATATAAAACGACACAACAAAATGGCTTTACATGAACTAAACTAAACTTCCCCATCCCTCTCTCTAAATTTCACCACACCATCAACAAATCTGCAAATTTTACATATAACGCTTGGCGTCGTGCTCTTTAAGATGTCAGGAAGTAACAAAACCTCACCTCCCAATAATTCCCTTCTTAACCCAGAAAGCTCTGGACACCGGCACAGGACATGGACCAAATCATCAACGCCATTACCACATAGAGGTAATGGCGTATACAATTGATGAAAAGATATATATCCCTTCTCATTATATCCCTTCTCATTATATGTATATATATATAAAAAAGATTATATCCCTTGTTATCGCGTTCTTCCAAATTTAAAATCGATTCAATCTTCCTGTCAGAATCACAATCGGTCGAACTGTTCGATTGTAAAGCATGTTCTGCGAAAGAAGGAGAAAAAAAGACACATTAAACAAGCACTGCAGAGAAACAAAGTTATTACTTCCAAGTTCCAAACAAACTGAACAATTTGAGCACAAGTAAGCGAGAATGTACAAGCTAACCATGCATACATGTAGCATCCCATGCTCAAGACACAAGTATTATCCTTTTAGAAGTTTCGTCACCTCTTCCAAAAAATCATCGACAACTTGGCTACTCTTTCCTCATTGAATACCGCCTACTGCATTTTTGTGAAATATTTTACTAGTTTTCTTTTATTACTCCACTTTTCAGCGGCTCAGAAGAAGAAATACTTATAGTGCGGACACACGATAAGTATTTCCCGGCCGATTTTCTTCATTTTCATCACGAGTATGCATTGTTCAAATAGGTGTTATAACGTGTATAACGGCGTATAAGGTTTATTACGAATTTCCTCTTTTCCTCGGAGCGCGCTGTAGTAAGGTGAATTAGGAGAATAGACTCGCGTTCTATTCTCGCTTATACAGGGCCAAATCAGATCGCTTGGTTGATTCCGCAAGCGGGCCAAGGAAAGGAACAGCGTCGCCAGGATTGCCACGTGAAGCACTAAAGTCCTACTTCGTTGAAAGCTGAAAAGACAACTTTTCCTCAAAAGAACACGTTTTGTTCTGTTACGACTGCTTATGTTAGTTCGAGTACCAATGCTGTCCATCCGCAGATTTAATACCTTTTTAAAATATATTGGGCGTCAAATTGTACTCGTGTACTTCAAGTAGTACTAAGAACACTTTTTCTGATCTTTCGAAACTCGAAAAACTGTATCAGCGTGGCAACACCGCACGCTGCATTGATACGAGCCTTTTGGGTTCCTATTTGAACAGGCGTATCTATTAAGACGTAAACGTTGCACACAGCGCTATTCAGCTTATTACACCTATTTGGACAATGCTATGCGGAAGTGATAATGGTGAAGAAAATCCGGACAGGAATCCAAGCCCAGGAGCATCCGACCTTGATGGTGTGTCCAAAGCATACTCACAAACTAATTTCCCTTCAACCAATTTCTCGGACAACAATGTCTTCGTAAATCCTGGGAGATGTTTACCTTCCCCTATCCCAACTTCATCGTCAACAGAATCGAATCTCTTGGGAGCCAGAAAGGACAAATTAGAATGTTCCGAAATCTGCGAATCTGTCCTATCCGAGGTCCGCAAGGAAATTCATTTGCGTACGAAGTGCCTCGCCTAAAATCCTTCCTATAGATGGGTTCCCACGCTTAAGAGTAATACGCTGAGAGGGATTACAAAGTGCTTTTAATCAATTATTTCTTCGTATGATTCCATGAGTTCTCTTTCAGTTGCTGGTTGCGCATAAAACTGGCGAGTCAGTCCATGGCCCTGGCTTTATCGCGGTTTTATGATGTTGCGAACTTTTATTACCGAAACAAAGTAGTCTTGATTCTCGCATCAAACAGCGACAATTGACGGTTTTATCACTTGCGCGAGGAATACCGTCACGTTTCAGCCAAAACAAACAGTTCTTTTATTCGTGGGAGGACGGTTAAAGTCCGTATACAAACATGGACTTCTAAATTCCAATCTAATAGTCAACAAGCTTCACTCAAATCAAACATTTTTGTATGGGTTACCATAAGAGCGAGACAATATTTCTGGTTTCATTCCTGCTCATGGCGGGAATTTACGAAAACTGACACCAAATAATCGTTCGAAATTAGTGAGAAGCGATCAGCAAGGCGGTTATGCAAAACAGAGATTAAAGTTGGTTTTAAGCAGAAACAGTCTTGAGAGCTCGCTTGTCCCTCTGTGATTGAAATATTCAACAACTACAAAAGTAAGCCATTGCCGGAAATCAGCTGACTTATCATTTTCCTACTTTCTAGAGTCGTAGCTTTTCCTAGCTTAGCATCTTTAAAGCACAATGGACACTTCTAATGCTTTATTTTGTATTAAATGCTCCATTTTCCAGAGAAGTTCCATGTTTTAAGTGCCTATTAAAAAGTTTTTCTTCGTGGAATAGTGTTGTGAAGCATAATTAACTTGCTTTATAAAATGTACCAGAATATGCAATAAGTTTATAAAAAATAACGTAGCTACAAAAATCATTCAAAAACAAATAGCCCATTCAAATCTGAATTAGACAAGCTGATTTATGCATGAAATAAAGATCTACTAAGTGTTTTAAGAAACATCACTTTTATCTTTGTCCAAGCTAGTGAATTGAGCATTTACTGGCCCAAAAAATTACGCTTTGAAATATCACAGAGAGGAAACTGCTGAAAAAGCTGCTGAGCTAGGGGGTAAGCACTGTTCCTAGGTTGTTACAGAGTGCGATTGGGGTAGTTTGATGTGCCCATTGAACTTTAACCCTGGAAAGGCAGTCCTTAGTTGAAATTCAAATTCTCCGCGTCTGGATGAATTTTGGGTTGTCGTGCAAGCAGCGAACACTCTACTAGAGCCTCGGGTGAAAAAATACAAAATCCCTTAGGTGAGTCAAATATTTCAATATCAGACGTAAAAAATATCAGATGTAAAAAATAAGCTGCCTTTTCACTTAAACTTTAAGGCGCAATCAACCGGTGAATGTCACGTAAGGCGGATTCCCACAGGATGCAGTTTCATGTACGCAATATTACCTGTGTAGCTTCACATAAGCACAGGCCAGGTGCCCTGTACAGTTCCACGGAAAACTGCCCGTTTACGATAGAGAATACCGCTCCGCCTCCAGTTCGGAACGAAGCTAAAATGCCAGTGTGGGAACGTTTCTTTAAAGCAAACATCGCACTATTTACTGTTTATATTTCAATAGTCAAAATTGTTTGAATACTGTCAAACTACGCTCTGCTTTCGACAAATTATCCACGACTTTGGCTGTTTTAAGCCTTTTCCAATACCCATTGACTTCTAGCAAAAGCTTCGCAAAATTCAGATAACCTGTTTTATGCATCAATAGCATGATACGCGAAAACTCGTCGGGAGCATGATGCACATGGAAAATAGTGAACCGTGGCAAGTGGAAAGATTAATGAGTTGTCGTTACCGGGTTAAGCATGTAACATATGGAATTTGAGTCTCCGGGTTTAAGAATTAATGAATGCAGTTACGGAAGTAGGTTGCATTGGCATTATCAGTACGACGACTGGCTGAGCCAAATGCCGCCGAAAAAACAAAAATCCGGCAGTACACCTTACAGTCCGTTTTTCCCACAGACAGCATTCCAAAGTTAAAGGTTCACTGATGAGCGTGCCGTTCAAATTTCCCACAGCGCGCATACAGTTGCTGCATTCCAGCTCAAATTCCCGGGAGAAAAATGAAATCACTCCTATGCGAAGATTCAATTTGACTAGAGAGCGAAACAAGAAAACAACTATGAAAGGAAAATCCAAAATGGCACTGGTTATTGAGAAAGAAAATAACGGAATAGTTCGGCTTTAAAGTTTACTGGAAAGGCAGCTTATTTGTACATTTGATATTTCAATAGTCTACGCTGAATTATTTTGACTCATCTAAGGGACTTTGTATTTTCCACCAGAGGCTCCGGCAATAACATTCAGAATGGGGGCTGCTTGCAGGACAACCCCAAATTCACCCAGACACGGAAAATTTGAATTCCAACAAAAGCTTGCATTTCCATGTGTTACTGGTGCTAAGCTCGGAAAATTGGATGAAACAACTCCTCTGAAGAGAACAGGAAAGTATATTTCAATAAAATATATATATGATATTATATTTCAATATAAACATTTAAAGCATAGAGGGACAAGCACATAGAGGCACCACAAATCCGGAAGAATAAGTTCACTCGATGAAATTGATTATTTCTGGATATCTGAGTAACGACGTAACGCATTTTTATCGGGTATTCAGGCCTATTAATAAGTGAATTGCAACTAGACTGTCCGATCTCAGCCCTGTTCGGTTAAACTTTAAAGAAAAGACGGGGCTCATCATTCCGCACAGTCTCGGCCCCACAACTTCATCTATTAAAGGACCCCTCTTGCTTATTCTGCCTTTTATAACATACTCAGCTCTCTTGTGGAATTATAAGCTTCTGAAAGCCCCACCTTTCTCCGTTGTTTTCTTTTGTGCCTACGAATTTTAGCGCTTTTTCGGCCATGCCGAGTTTTGCCCGTCAACACAAAGCAAAGTTTGCCGGAGTCTTCAATTTCCGCTGAAAGCTCTTTTAAACACAAGGACATGAGAATCTTCTGTTTTTTACTACTTTTATTTGTTTAGCTCCAACTTTTTAACCACGGAGCGTTCAGTTTTCAAACGTTTTGCTCCCACCCGCCGCGTCGGAGAGCAGGAAGGCTGGATAGTGTCGACAAGCGCTAACAAGAAAACCGCTTATTTCAGGTGGAAAGTAACGGTATTTTTGGAAAACTTTGTTTCTGATCCCTTTCATAGGCAAGAGATCATTTCTAGCAAGAGTTGTGCTTTAACAGATGAAGATCCTCTTTTACTTTCTCAATTCTAACCTTCTTTTTTACTAATTTGTTGTTTTTAACCAAAAATTCTTATTCTTAATTTAATCTTCAGCTTTCGCTTCTCTGTATGGCCACTGGTCAATTTCAATGAAGAATTCAACAGAAAAAGTTCCCATCCTAAATAGCAACTAATTTCGAGAAAGGAAGATAATAAAAGTGAAAAAGATGTCAAAAATATTTGAAAGGATAAACTGTTAGAATACGACACCCATATACATACTCATTAATCACTGATAAAAAGTAACTAAAAGGAATCATATTTTTAAGACTAAACTAATAAGGGTTGTCTCTTTTCTTTCTTTCTGTTCTGTATTTTCTTTCCTGTTCCGCTTTTCGAAAGTACAGCCTAACGATTTCCCAGACCCCGGAAACACAATCGACATTCTTCCCACGTTCCCGCCAAAGTATCAATTTCCTTGCAATCCCATTGCAATCTCTTTGCGGTTCATTTTAGCAAAAAAAAAAGTTATTTCCAACTAAATAACCTTAGTCGGCGTGAATTTATTCCCAAACACAGCCGAAAATTCTTTTTCTCCAAAAAGAGCGGTCCCGACAGTGCAAGCCCTGGAGTCTAAGACGTCTTCCACCCTACTTACCGTATTTACTACGCATGACGTCACGAATTCTAGCTTTTTGCCGTCAAGGCTGGAACGATTTTTCTATTTTCCAGCAGAATGTCATGCAACGGGCGAATCCGACCAATCACGTTACAGAGATGCGTAGATACCACGTTTACTACGCTCCCGAGCATGGTAAGCAAATAGTTACTATTTCGAGAAGGTTGGAACAGTCAGCATAGTACTTTATACGAGGTTGGAACGAAACTAGCAACTAATAGTTACTCTTGTTACAAGGGTGGAACACACTCGAAGTGACGTAATTACTTAGACAGGGAAGTTTCCTGACGTCGTCAGTTTCTATAGAAGAAGGTCGAAAATGACCGACGTGAGCTGCATTAATCAGGAATTTTCTAACTCATGGTGGAGGGCTATTGGCTCCGAGATTAGCTCTTTACCCGATATTTTGATTGATTATTTTCATTTACCTACTTTTCTAAAACTGAAATAGTGGTGTACAATGAGAAAAGAAAGGACACAACTTAAATTAGAATTAAAAATAAACTACACTTCAAACAAACGGACAAGACCATGGTGAACCTAAAAGTCATCTAAAACACTCTATGACAAGTATCTGGAGAAGAAATGCAGGGTTTGGAAAAGTCCTTCTAACGCTGGACTCAAATTCGGCCTGTCGCATCAAACTGTCTAGAGTAATTTATGTATCCTGACAGGCTTTAGAGTTAAGCGTAATAGTTGGAAAATGAGGGTAACCAGATGGATGTGTCAACATTTCACATTTTGTATTCTGTGTTGTCCTTCTTCAAATAAAGAACTTTGTCTTCACTTTTACATCAGTCGCCTCCAGAACGCTACGGTATCAGAACAACGGTATCAGAACAAGAAGGGAAGTTACTTCATAAGAACGGTTAATCGTATAACGTTCTGATCATCGCTACCATTAATTCTCTACCGTCTCTACTGTCCTTGATCTAAAGAAAAAAAAAAACGTAATTTGGTTATTCACAAACTCTCGGTCGACTCTAGCCCTACTCAACTTTTTGCGACCATTCTATCTTCTCTTTTTCTACACTGTATCTTCTTAGACAGAAAGACCCTCTTTCTCTCCAAAAAACATATTTTCGCAATTGTAAATTTCTTTTACCCCCCCCCCCCCCCCTGGCAAAGGAATATATTTATTATTTGTAAGCTCGGTTTTCCAGATTTTCGGAGAAATAACTAATGCTGCATAGGAAGCTGTCGGGATCAGCCTACTCCAGGTGTTCCCACACCATACCTTACCCCCTGTTGCTAGTACATTTGCATGGATAGTTATTTTTTTCCTCCTTTTTTCTTTGTTTGTTTCATTTGTTTTTCCTCTGGAATCTGCGGTTACAAAATAAATCAATTAATTAATTGGTATTATATCAGTATTGCAAGATATAAGACGATTGCAAAATAGTTCAACACAACAACACGAGAAGCAAAGCAGTGACGTGGTTAGTTTTCTAACCGCTTCAGTGCAAAAAACACTCCCAAAACAATCAGTGCCCACAGATGCTGTACAGTGGTGCCAACCAAGTGAACATCCCCTCGGAAAACACTGTACGAAACTTATTCGCCGAAACACACATCCAACTGACAGCTACCTCAAGTCCTTCGTACCCTACTTCGTACACCACTTCAATTCTATGCTGTAATTAACAAGGAAAACTATAGGCTACACATTAAGTGTAAACTGTGGATCTTCAAATGTTTAATCAAAATGTTTTATATGTTTTATATAGAGTTATTACACGTAATAGTTTTTAACTGTATGACTATCCCATGCTAGCGAGTGAACTGTACGAGCAATTAAGGAAATTAAAGATTATGATTATGGTAAAAACGCGACACACCCCCGATAGTTGATTCAACTATAGTTGCGTTTTTAGTGGAGTGCTTACTAATGAACTCTTGCGAGCGCTGTAGCAGCCTTCGATTTTCGGTTTTCACCGTTTTTTGTGGAGCTCATAACTCGTGAACCAGTGCAGGTATCAAGTTCAACCTTAGTACACTTGTGGGTGTTGGGGTCTAGTTGTGCCCTTTGAGCGTCTAACCCCCCCCCCCCCCCATACCCAACTGGTTCAGGGGCCAATGGGCCCAGATTGCCCAGTGAATAATGTTCATAACTTGACCAGAGCTGAACATAGGACGATAAAATTTCTTGTACTTGCAGATCGCAGAGCTGTGAAATTTCTTTTAAAGTTGCACCTCCCCCACCCTCTCCGTTCATGGGCAACCGGGCCCAGATTGCCCAAGAGTAAAGTTCCTGATCCGTGACAGGAATCAACAGGTATCAAGTTGAAACTTGGTAGGCTTGTGAGCATTGGGGTTTCTTTTTGCTTTCTGAGAGCCCCAAACACCCCTTCCACTTGGTTCAGGGGCAATGGAGCCCAGATGGCCCATTTTTTAGGTTTTTTTACAATAGCTGGCGATGAAATTCCATGTGCTTTTAAATCTTAGGGTTGGGTATATATATGTGGAGTTGCACCACCCTCCGCGTTCATGGGCAAGTGGGCCCAAATTGCCCATGAGTTAAGTTTTTTACCCGTGACCGGAATCAAACTTTAAGCTGGTACTGGAGGTATATAGGTCTAGGCTTGTGAGCATTTCGGTCTCTTTTTGCATTTTTATGTGTCCAAATAGGCTACTGATTTCTTTTTCGTTCGTTCCTTTTTGAACAACGCTTTACGGGACTACTAATTTGTTGGGGTTAACTAGCGCAGGACAGGCCTACTTGGACAACGAACTACGCAGGGGACACAGTTGCCGTTTCAATCAATCAATCAAACAAGTCTATTTTCCAAATAGCTTAACGCTAGAAGAGGAACAAATATTTACGAAGTACATAGACACAAAACAAATTAACTAACACCAGAAATAAATGATGGGATGAAAGTATGTACAGACTGGGCAAACAAATGAACAAGAAGCTGAGCACGGAAGACGGCAGGGGAGGGGGGAATAGACGGCCGATCCGGGGACAACACATTATCTTTGTTCCAAATTTTTTTGAAAGAGTATTTCTGCGGTCAGTTAATTTAAGAACGTCCAGTTTAATGAGAGCCTCTTCATATGAAATATTATGATCACCCAGAATAATTCTCACTGCTCTTTTTTGGACATTTTCCAGGCGATCAGAGAGCTCTGCAGAAAGAGAAGAATGCCAAACCGGTGAAGCATATTCTAAATGAGGATGGGTATAAGTTTTAAAATAACAGAGCAGGCATTTCGTACCCAAACCGAAAGATTTAAGGGTAGAGAGGGATTTAATTAAAAAGTTGGTTTTACGGATAATATTTTCAACATGAGAATTCCATTTCAGATCGTCATCGATTATTATCCAAAGCAATTTAACGGATTTACACTGCCTGAATCACGATGGATATTCACCAGTTTCTCTTCTCAGTCTGCTAAACCGCATAACCGAAGACGTACTACCATTAATTTGCATTTTCTCGCTTGATAGTTGAGTCTTAAGGGAAGTGATGGAGTCTTGCAGCGGATCTGAACTGTTCGAAAATGCGAAAGAAAGCTTAGAAATAACGAGAAGGGAAAGATCATCTGCAAATTTGTACCTACAAAGGAAATCTTTAGCACCATTATTAACAGAACAAAGAAAAATGAGAGGACTAAACTTAGTTCCTTGGGGGGTACCGCAAGCTATTGCTTCGACCGGGAAACGGCACCACTCAGTTTAACAACTTGGCTCCGGTATGAGAGAAAACTAGCAATTATAAACTGAGAAAATTGACTTGCACCCATGTCGGAAATGGCGCCCAAAGCAACCGCATGATCCAGGGGATCGAAAGCTTTCTTTTGGTCAGCGAGGAATAGGTCAATAAACGAACCTTCTTCCTCAAGAGCAGTTAGTATGTCATGAACCAACCAAGCTAACAAACTAATGTGAGCTTCTAATGCCTTGCCTAAAACCAAACTGATTAGGGTCAAAATTATAACATACTCCAGAAAGAAGCCAATCATACATAAAACTTTCTAGTAGCTTGGCCAATGCCGAAATCTTCGGTTTAGTTAGGCTAGAGGGGTTAGTTTTTTTGGTATTTAGTTACCTCAGCAATTTTGATCAAATACTGCTGCGATGGGTTTAGAAATTAGAAATGCGCATTGTATCAGTAACCGAATTGGCATCTCATTGTTAACGTGAGAACAAGTCGGGTTCAATCGTAGACTTTGTTCCTCAACCATAGCAGGAGTAATTATCGGTATTTCAGAAATACTAGGCTCTTGGGGCTTATCACTCAAGGGAGGTAACGAATTACAGCAAATAATTGTTCATTTGATCAACTGAAACAGGGTCACCCAGATAGTCGCTAAGGTTCACGGTGGGCCTCTGCTTCCCGCTACGATTTTGCAGCTTCCCATGAAATTTCTCTGAAGTAAGAACAGATCCAAAAAGAGAGTGTACAACGGATTTCCCGTAGTCTTTGCGTCTTTACCTCAATATGGTAACAATTTTATTACGGAGTTCTTTTGCCTGATCAGTGAAACCATTTCGACACAACTGGCATTTCAACTTAATCAAATTTTTAACTGGCTGATCAAACCACGGTTCATCATTATCACGCTTACTAACCTTTTTAAGAGGAAAATTAGCTAAGTAAACACTAAACAATTCAAATCATCAAGTATTCCTTCTTTTTCGTTTCCGTCTGACATGTCATAAAATATTTTCCAGGATCTACTTCTCAGACATGACAGGAAATTATTAACTCAATTCTCTGATAATGGGCGGTATGAAAACTGGTATTTTGGGGGGAACTGGGATTGAATCTTTCGGTTTCCAAATTAAACAATAGTGGTCGCTTTTCCCAACAGGTGGGAGAACCACCGGAGCTTCATAAAAATCACTACTGGAGGTTAGAATCACGTCGAGCAGACTTTTTGGGATCCAAAAACGCAAGTGGAAGGATACCTATGACATCGCAAAAGTTGTCCGCCTGTATGTCCGTCTGTAAGCACTATAACTCTCGAAGGGAATGAGATATTTTGATGAAACTTGGTGTAAGGATCCTTTGGGTCAAGGGAAAGGTCGAGTTCGTGATGGGCTCTGTAGCCCTGCATTTAGGGGTGGGGGTCACATTACGGGGGCAAACAAAATATTTTTAAACAGCTAATGTGATAGTCGATTAAGGGGGAAGAATACATGCTGAACAGGATTATAAAAACAATTTTCTCGCCGGACAAGTAGTTCGCCCGGAATCCGGCCAAAACCGGGAAGTTTGTTAGAAGTAAAAGTCTTATTTGGAGTCGATTAGATGTTCGATTTAAGGGTAAGAAGAGATGCTGAATCCGTATGTGACAATCAACTTTTACCCGGACATATAGTTCGCCCGGATTCCGGCTGAAATCGGAAAATTTGTTACAAGTTAAATTTTTATTTGAAGTTGATTAGATGTTGGATATAGGGGTAAGGGGATACGGTACGATGAATTTGTTCTTGAGCTTTACTGTTTCGCCGGACAAGTAGTTCCAAAATTCCGTCAAAACCGGAAAATTGGCAGAAGTAAGGCAGGAAGTTTCGATTTGTTTCGTCCATATCTGAAATTGGTTTTCTCAGATGATTAGCTATTTGGCCTTAATCTGTGTCTAAATTTTAATAGTAAAGACGTTTAAGGAGTCTGCAGGCGAAGACTGGATCTGGCGAAGACAAGACACAATTGTCTGGATCAAATATTGAACTTTTGGGGTTCCATCAAAACCTTTGGTCTTGTTTCAGTTGTTTTATGCTTCACGATTTGTTCAAGCCCTAACTGATTTTCAAGCAAACTTTGCTTTATATCATTAAAATCACCCGCTACTGAAATTAAGCATCCAGGATATTTTGCGTGGATCGCGTCCATGCAATTTTGCAGATAAAACACAAGATGGCGCCTGTAAGTCGCAAAATTCAGGCAACCCTTTAGGGAGGCATGGAGGACGCACCATGACCCAGGTCACTTCAAAAGTATCCCTTGTGAGTTCATCCAAGTCCAAAGATTAGTGAGTATCCTTCGACTTCACAAAAATGCCGACATCCCCACCGTGGGAACAGGTAGTTCCGCCAGGACGAAGACTCACAGGTGTCGTGGAGCTGAGACCTTACATCCGCTTCAGTAAAAATGATAATCAAGCAAACTGCATGCGAAGTGCGAAATCGGAATATGACACAAAAAAAGATAAGAGGAACCGCGACCAGCAAGGGCGATCAAAAACGCAACTCGTCGGTTAAGAGATACTCAAAGATCTCATTTCCCCAGCAGGAAAAGAATAACTTACCGAGAGGTATACTTTCGCCTCGAATGGCTCTCCGTACCACGACCATCCACATGCCAGCCTTTCCTTTTTGTCCGCAATCGACTTTTCTTCCAACACTGTTTCTCCCGGAGTTTTTTCGCCACTTCGGGAACCGGTTCTTAATATGGAACTCCTCCCACTTCCACTAGCGGTCCGTTTGATTGACGTTGTGCTTTTGGGGGGCGGAGTGACCACTTTCTTCGGTTTACGCCCCCTTTTCTTGCGAATTCTATGCTCCATCAGCTTTTTTGCTTTAATTAATCGCTTCTTACGCCGCTTTTTACGAATAGGTGACCCCTCCACTGTAACTGGTCCGTTTGACTCAGAGGTGGGCTTGATTGGTTGGGGCGGCTCTGGCGCTGTTTCTATTGGTTGATCTTTGGCAGGTTCTTCCGCCATAGATGGCGTAGGGGTCGGATCCTCAATTTTTATACATTCTGTTTTGACAGTCACCAAGTTGGAATCGCACGAACTGGAGGTCGTCAGTTCTGAATCAAACTCGTCTACCCTTTCCAGCTTAATCTCCCGAGCTAACAGCTTCAGGGGAATGTTGTCCTGGAAGTCATCCGTTCCCGAACTATATTCCGTAACGGATCCCAGAGACATCTTGCGCCGCTGCATCTTCTGTCGCTTCCGCTCCGCCTTCTTCTCTTTCCACACCTTCCTACACGTTTCCAAGTCGATCGACTTCAGCAGCTTCTTCATCTCTTTGGCGCTCAGATATTTCTTCGTGATGGGCGCGGCGACTTCCGAATCTACGACTTTAGCGCCGCTCCCGGGAGTTTGTGACTCCATACTTCGCGGCACGGAGCCGCTAGCGGGGGAGCCAAGGGCGCGCGCTCCCTGTGGCAGGGGCGCATGAGGGTTTTCTGTATGGTACCCGGACCCCACCCCCTCACCAGTAAGGGGCCCAGGTTGGACGTTTTTTGGACACGTCGGGGAACGGCTGGGACAAGAGCAGCGCATGTGTCGTGGGTCATAGTGAGTAGGTGGAACTGGACCTGAAAAAGAAGCCACTTAGTTGGGATGGTAAAATAAATCAATATTTCTCCCTTGTCTTTACAAATGTCAGAAGACAACATTTAAAACACGTGGATATACGTGTTATAACACGTTTGGAATCTCGATGAGCTACAACAACGATTAAAACGCAATCAGGGCGGCCATGAGTGGCAAGGGATTGTACTTCAATCATTTTTTGAATTACTGATGTGATTATCCCTCTGTGTTTTCTTTTCTGTTTCTTTTCTTGTGAGATGAGTGGTTGTAAATAAAAATTACATTACACATTCTTGTGTTAAATCTGACGAAGGATGACGAGACTGTTCGTGTTGTGTTAACAATTTTTCACTTCCTACTTTTTTTCTGAAAAAAAAACACAAAAAAACATCAAGGTTTTCAGACACACACATCCTTTTATCGATGCACCGCTCTATGCCAGCTATATTGCAACTGGTCTCCCTACGCCATCCTTCAGCCGCACGACAGTATAGCGTCCAACTTGGTAAGGGGATATGGAAGCGTGCTCATCACCCCAGTATGTTATTATGTATAAAACCGTGCAATATATTCACATCTCCCCAACCCTCAACCTTTTCGTGTGTTACGTTTTCGTAAAGCATGATACTTTTAACGAACCTATCGTACCGGCCTTACTGATCAGTTTCAGTTTGTTTATTTAACAAAAAGCAAATCATACATTGTAAACTAACTACATCCTAAGTGAGCACTGCCCGTAACGGGTGACAGTATTCATTCATTTTTCAAGGAAAGAAATACAAGGAAAAAGAAAAGAAAAAAGAAAAGAATAACAAGGGAAAAGAAAAGAAAACAAATGTAAAACAAAAAATCAACTCGTGTCCCTAATCGTTCCGTTCATTTTCTGTAAAAAAGAACTCTCCGCTTTCAGATAACGCAACCTGCAGTATTTTGCATTCTAGCGTTTTAACATTCCATTGGATTTTAACTCTCCGAATTCGGAGTCAAAATCTCCGAATTCAGTGATGCACAATTACTAAAGTCCGATGTAATGTAGGAGATACTTTTACAGTACTCCTAAGTATAATGTTTATGACCCTAACGGCGCTAGACTTTCCATGTGTGGCACTTCAATTTTCACGAGAGGTTAAGTCCGGTCTTCACCTCCCGGAACTTCCGGAATCTGGGCTTCCAGATTATTCTTTGACGTCTTCTGTAAACTGCATCTGGAATATGAACGGGTCCAAAAGTAGATCAAAATGATCCGGAAAAAAGGGGCTTTTCAACTTCCAGATTTCCGGATTTCTTAAGTATCGAGAAGAAATTCAAAAAAAAATCTCGGAAAATCTGGGAACCCAGATTCCGGAAGGTGAAGACTCAACTTTACCCACTCCCTAGCACCTGATGTTCACCCTTACCCGCGACCGAAACCAGCGGTGCTGGCCATAAATAGGCGATTCCGCTTCTAAACATGTTGATTTTAATGTTCTAACACGTAGCAACCGATGCCGGCACCGGGCACTTGTACACTGTAAAAAGTTTCTCCGAGAAAGGATTAAAGTTAACTGCAGTATTTGCTATCCGGATTAGAAATAATCTTATCTCAGTAGAGAAAATATTAATCCCAGTAGTAAATACTGCAAGATTTTTTTTACAGTGTATACTAGAATCGAGAATGAGCAACCCCTCGGCTTTTCGACGCGGATCGTATCGGAAGCTTATCGCTTCTGATGATATAGTTGGCTAGAAATACCGGTTTGCAAGTTTCTCATCAACACCAAGGGGACTGGGCCCAGTCATACACAAATCCTCAATTTTTGGGCTTGGTGCCCCAACGTCTGGGCATGAGGCCCATACGTTGGGGCCACGGGCGTCCATACACCTTCCTGAAAGGGGGGGGGGGGGTGCGGCTTCAGAATTATACCGAAATTTTCCGAAGTTTTACCGGAGTTTTTCGAGGTTCTACCGGAAATTCTCCGTAGTGACCATCTCTGCAGAAACTCTAGAATACTAAGTAAGTAAGTAATTTATTTATAACCCGACATTTTTTCAGCACTGTGGTGTTCAGACTTCTATTAAGTGTTCCAAACAACAAAAAAACAGGCTCGTTAAAGTTTAACTGAAAAGGCAGCTTATTTTTAAATCTGACATCTGAATACACTGAAATATTTTGAGTTTTTGACACATCTGAGGGATTTTTGCATTTTTCCACCCGGGGCTCTGGTAATAACGTTCAGTGTGCGCTGCTTACAAGACAAACTAAAATTCATACAGAAGCGGATAATTTGAACAAAATCCAGGGCTAAAGATGCGACATTGGAGAGGTTACGCCTGTTAGGAAATGATTTTAGGATATATCTTGCAATGAATCTGATATTTGTATTTTATTTTTCGGCAACGGCTTACATTTCTAGTTGGTAAATATTTCAAACGTCGAGGGACAAGCACATAGTACTATAAATCCGAAAGAATAAGTTCATTCTTTGAAATCCATAAGGGAGAAACGAAGTAACGCATTTTTATCGGATTTTTGGGAAAATTTAAGTGAATAAGTGATATGTTACTAGACCCTTGGATCTCAGTTAAGTCAGTTGAAACTAAAATGCTTCGACCTTCAACCCATCTACACATTTATTCGTCGCGTTTTAAACGTTTTCCATTTGTTCACAACACATCCAATTTCACATTCGCCAACTAGATCGGTCTCACATGCGATTATTAACAGACGCTGGTCAGCCATTGTTGAACGCAAAGTGGTCCTAAACAACTTCATCCTTGCTAAAAAGCCTTTCCCATTTTGCTGAAGTAACAGGATTGTCTTATCCAGCTAGAACGCTTTCCATACTAGTGGTAAAACATCTTTCAGTTCACGAAAGACTTCGAATATATCTTCAAATTTTTTGTTTGTTTCGAGGCTCTCCCGGCGACTTTCGAGATCATGTCGGAAAAAGGCTAACTCGTTTTTGAACTCTTCTCGGCTTATCACCGGAAAGGAGTCGAGAAAGCTGTCAAAACCGGAGTAGCCGGTACCGTGATATTATTCCTGGAATTGTATTTGTAGTTGAAATTGTGGAAATTTCAGTAGGTTGCCTAACTTAGGAGATTAACGGAATCACCCGATGAATGTTCCGGTACGATTTGTTGTCTGTCTGTAAGAGTCACTCTGGTAAGTTGTGTGCCGGGGTCATCCTGGTAAGCTGTGAGTCTACACTTATCCAGTAAGCAACCAACTTCCGTTAGATTCCCTGAGCCAAATTCTGGTAGATTCCGTGGAGCAAAGTCCTGTAGATTCCCGATCCAGCCTCCAGTAAATTCCCCGAGACAACGGTAGATTTCTTAAGCAAGATTTCGGTAGCCTAGATTCCCTGAGCAAAATTCTGGTAGATTCCAAAATTCTAGTAGATTCTGTGAGGCAAAGTCCGGTAGATCCCCTGATCCAGCCTCCAGTAAATTCCCCGAGACAACGGTAGATTTATTGAGCAAGATTTCGGTAGCCTAGATTCCCTGAGCAAAATTCTGGTAGATTCCATGATTCTAGTAGATTCTGTGAGGCAAAGTCCGGTAGATTCCCGATCCAGCCTCCAGTAAATTCCCTGAGACAAGTTAGGTAGATTCCCTAAAAATCATCAAGTTCAGGTGCATTTGACAAACTCATCGCACCAGTCAAAATATATAGGAATCTGATTCGACAGACCTCCTGGTTGGGGGGGGGGGGCAGCACCCCTCCACCCCCCCCCCCCCCCCTCGGGACGCCCCTGGTGGGGCACCATGCCCTGGAGCATGGGCATGGTACCCCCTTGATATTTGGTTGAACTGAGACTGGTTACATACCTAAATAGGGCTATCTTCCCGTCCTAAATCAAAAGATACCTGATTTCATTTTCTATCCGACAGTGAACCCGAGGGCGGATAGCCGACATTCTTTGTTTAGCAACGAAGGTGGTAGGTCACCTTAGTTCGTGAGCTCGGGAAAACAAGTAAAGGAAGAAAGGACATTTTTACAACAGGAATGGTAACGTTTAACTTTAGTTTTATTTCTTTATTTTTTGAGGTTGTGATGTAGTGGAAAAATTATTGGCCAGTATTGCTGTGGAGAAAGACATGTTCGGTAATTTCATAATGAGAAAATGTTTTGCAGACCCAGGGGTCATGATTTAATTGTGGGTTGTTCCGATAAGATTATCTAAAATCTGTCTAGCATATTATTGCTGGTGGCTTCAGAATACTTCAATGAAAGTTCTTCTCTTTTTTGGCAGAGAAGGGGGATGTGAAATACAGAGCGGTTTCTTTTTTAGAATCAAGTGCTTCGCTCTGGTTAAAAGTGGAGCTGAGCAGGATTTAGTTCGGCGTTTTACAGGCAGAGCGGTTTTTGTCTTCAGAGTGGTTACAGCTCTGGTTTACAGAATAATGGAAACTGGAAATTTAAATATGCAGAGTTGGCTATGAAAATCGACTCTGGCGCTATGGGCGTTTGTTCTTCATTGGCACAGCGGACTACAAGGCTGACGTTTCGCTCTGGTATATATTTTGACCTCTGGTTTATGTCTGATAAACTGTCTGATATTCTGTATGTCTGATAGGCCTACTGGATGTTATTAGAGGACTAAATTGCTGCCAGTAAAGGAAAATGGAGAGACCCTGATGCTTTAATAATATATTTTTTGTCATGAGTGGGTGCAGATTATTGGATTATGTAGTTTCGAGTGAAAAAAAAAGAAAAAAAGATAATAGGCGTTAGATTCAAGAAGAAGGAATTTTTGAATAAGTTTGCCTTCGTTTTATGTCTTTCGTCCCTTCGGCGTTCGAGTTAAAAGGTTTGAGTGAACGGTGGCTGGTAAAGTAATCGGAACGGTTGATTGTGCCATTTGTTCTTAATTATCGTCAAAGTTTTGGGACAGGAAATAGCTTTCGCTTTTTAAAGAGATGATTCACATGCAAAAGTTTCGTTCCTATTGGGTTTACTCTATCCTTTTCCAGAAAATCGCCACTAGGTAGCGTCGGCAAGGCTAGCTCTTCAATCTGTTCACTCGAGCGAATATTCCCTTTAGATTTTTTGCCTTTTATTGTATTTATTTTTAGTTAATTTTTGACTATGTTTACGATTGTTATCAAAAATCATTAAACTAAAAATGAACAATCTACATCAAAACCAATCTAAATCTGAACTAAAACAATCTAAAGGAATTCGGAAGGACAGGAACCCAATAGGAAAGAAGTGGCTTCCACAAAACTCTATGTATCTTGGGAGTGATCTAATATCTTGAAAATTGGAAAACAAGCTTAGACAGAAAATAAAATCAGGTATCTTTTGATCTAGAACGGGAAGACAGTCCTATTTAGGTATGCAACCTGTCCCAACTCAAAAAAAAAAAATATCACGGGGTTACCATGCCCAAAAATTGAGGATTTCTGAATGACTGACTGGACCAGAGTGAAAACAGCCAAAACAGGTTCTATTTCGAAGGAGTCACGTATGTTCGAATATTGAAATATAAACTGTATCTACTGTTTTAAGTACAAAATATATATAAAAAAAGAATTTAAGTAGCCTACGAAAATATGACAGAAGTTTCACACATTTATAATAAGGAATCCTTGTATTAACTTTTATCCAACTATGTGTGTGAAAGTGCGTCCACAAAGAGAGTGGGCGGAGCGAGGGGCGGAGTCCCCGAACTGGGTCCCCTCCCCTGCGGCATTGAGCGGCACCGACATAGTCTTAAATATAAGGTTTTAAGCCAAGCTGCCCATTCACAATGAAAGGACAGAAAATTAGATCTAGGGATTATGAGGGATAATTAGCTGATCAATAAATACCCCGAAAATCTCATTTGTGTCCTTCTTAAACGCAAATTTGTTTTTCAGCTTTTTTATTGCTTTAAATTATTCTGTAAGTATCCTTGACAGTTTATTTTTCTATTACCGATGAAGTCAAAACAAATTCTTTCCTATTTTTAACTATTAAGATTTAGGTTTTCAAGGGCTCTCAGATTTACAACGTATGCCTAGAAAGATTCATTCAAACAATGTTTACAACGGATACGTCAGCTAAAAAATTAAAATTAAATCCCAGGACTAGTTTTTTCACTCAAGTGGTATTTGAAGGTAATTTATTTTAATAAGATATGTATAGTCGGTAGAAGCTTTATTTATTACAGGTTTGTTTCCTTCCCCGACGTTGGACCAGAGAATTGACAGCCTGACGAGGACACTTGCCAAGAAGGGCCGAAATATCGCTGATGAAGAATCGTAGCTGACGAATCCGTTGTAAGCATTGTTTGAATAAATGTTTCAAAGTCAGCTTGGGCTCAACGAATATTTATGCCTAGAAAGCTTGAGGTTCTCCAAACACTGCAGTCTCTCTCTCTCTAATTGTCACTGAAGAAGAAGGAAATTGTTTTTCAGAAATTTTCACGCTCTCTGACTCCACAATCTGACATTTTTCGGAAACATTTCCCTTTTCCCTACGCTTAAATCTTCATTTCCTACGTCTGCCAAAGACATTTACCAACTTGTAGACGACGGGAGAACTGCGTCTCAAAAACTGTCCAGCAAAAACAAGTATCATACTGTCAGAAGTTTGATAACATTTATTAATAGGCTACGACCCTTGTGTGAATGTTTTCAAACATGAACAGAAAATCTATGATGATCCTTGTAACCAGGAACAAGACCAAAGGTATCGATGGGATTCCAAAAATTTAATATTTGATCCAGACAATTGGGTCTTGTGGATATTCGGTCTTCGACGGACTTCTTAAACATTTTTACTATTAAGATTTAGAAACAGATTAAGGCCAATGGTAATCATCTGAGAAGACCAACTTTAGATATGGATTCAGCATGTGTATTTACCCTATAGCCTACGTCGTATCTACTTTGAGGAAACTAACAACTTTCGTTACACTGCAAACAGTTTTTCCGTATAAAGATTAAAGTTAACTGCAGTATTTGCTACTCGGATTACTCTTATCTCTACGCAGATAAGATTAATACCAAATAGAGATAAGATGAATCTGAGTAGCAAATACTGCAGTTAACTTTAATCTTTATACGGAGGGACTTTTTACAGTGTAAACTTCTGCCAAATTTACGATTTCGGCCGGATTCCGGACAAACTACTTGTCTGGCAAAAACGAATTCAGCATGTCTCCTTACCCCTACATTGAACCTCTAATCAGCTTCAGATAAAACTTTTACTTTTTAACAAATTTTCCGGTTTCAGCCGGACTCCGAGAGATCTATACGTCCGGTGAGAAGATGATTGCTATATACTTATTCAGCATGTACAGGTCTTCTTAACCCGCAAATCGAGCATCTTATCAAATACAAATATTTTTTTTTTACTTAGAACAAATTTTCTGGTTCTGGCCGGATTCCGGCCGAACTAGTTGTCCGGCGAGAAAATAATTTTCATATTCGGACTCAGCACGTCTTCTTGCCCCTAAATCGAACCTCTAATCAACCTCAGATTAAACTTTTACTTTTCACAAATTTTCCGGTTTCCACTTGTCCACCGAAAAAATTATTTTCATATTCGGACTCAGCACGTCTCCTTACATCTAAATTGAGCCTTTAACTAACTTCAGATTAAACTTTTACTTTTCACACATTTCCCGTTTTTTGCCGGATTCCGGGTGAACTACTTGTCCGGCGAGAAAATAATTTTCATTTTCGGATTCAGCAAGTCTCCTTACCCTCAAATCGACAATTTTATTAGCTATTAAAAAATATTATTTGTTTCCCTTTACTTCAAACCCCTCCCCCACCCCTAATTTAAGGCTAGAGAACCCATCTTTGAACTTGACCTACACTTTGACCCGATGAGTCTCCATGCCAAGTTTGATCAAAATATCTCAACCCCTTCGAGAGTTATCGTGCTAACAGACGGACAACTTTTACGAAGTCATAGGTATCCCTCCACTTACGTTTTGGGATCCCAAAAAAGGCTCGGGATATAGGGTTGATCGAGCGATGTAGTATCTAATCCGTTTTCGCAAACGGTCAAACATGAATACTCCTTCAGCCCAACTTGACTGCGAATCATATTCATAGCCTGAACAGGACCCTTGCCAAGAAGGGCCGAAATATAGCTCTCACAAAATTCAGCTGACTCGAATATGGTAATACAATTGGTACAAGAAAAGTTCAAAGAAAGTCATTAGCCAAAAAATACGTTCTTTCGCGGTCAAATCTCTTCAGATGATGACGGAGACAGAACATCTACTGGGAAAGACTGGGAACTTATAACCGGCTGGTCATTTTTACCGACTATTTTCAGAAAAATCTACCAAGAAAAAATTATAAGTTGTTTTAGGTTTAGCTACGTTGTTTTAGAAACGTTCACTAAACTTTTTTCAGAATTTAGTCATGTCAGAATTTATCATGACCTAACTTCAAACTACTGTGTTCGACCACTAATGGTCAGCATTACTGAGGCGTAGGGACATGTGTCCCTATTACCTCATTAGCATCTATTTCCCAAACGGAAACAGGGATAATACCCATAAACTGGAATGGACTGAAACTGTTAATCAATATGGCTAACCTGACGAATAAACAATTCGTTGGGTGAAATGGCGGCAGAAAAGTGGACAAGAAAATATCACAAACAGACCATGCATTTCTTCAGACTCAACTCTGTACCCCTATAAAACAAATAATTTCATCACCCAAATCATTGACCGGAGGCTTAAGTATCCAAAATACCTCACCCTAAGCACTGGCAATTTAACGATGTCTTCTCCCCACCACTCTAATAAACGGTACCCCAGCGATCTGGAAAGGTTCCAGCGCTGGACAAAGGAAACAAAACGAGAACAGTTCTGTATCTTTCTAATGATGCCGAATCGAGAAGAATCTTTTAGCGGGAACGACATGGCTTTTCGTTGAAAGCGAAGAATACAAAGGGACCCCCCACTTCTGGGGACGGGATAAACCAGACGCCGGACCCGGTATTTTCAAAAGGTCTTCGCCCGACTGAATAAAAATCATAGAGTGCCGAGACTGCAAACCAGATGAACAATTTTACCCATCGCTTCAAGTAAATACACATAAAACTAGACTTGGTCATTTGGTTTTCGACAGACTGAATAAAGAGCGTAAAATGCCAAGACTGCAAGGCAAATATTATTGTTTTGTTTGCAGAAGAGCTGCTGTTTTCACATTCGGTTTGCTTAATATAGTGTATATCCCTGGTCAGGTCTAGTATCTTCCGAGTGTTCTCTCTATAGACCTAGCCAACTATGTAGTGATTTATTGCAATACTAAAATGAACTTGAAGATTTTGCCCACTGTTTCAAGTTTGCCATCATAAAACAGTATTGGTCTTTGGGCTTTCGTCAAATCGAATAAAGAGCGTAGCATGCCCAGATAGCAAACCAAATGAAGAATCCTGTCCATTGTTTCAAGTTTGCCCACATAAAATAGACACAGTCTATGGGGTTTCGTCAGATTGCTTAAAGAGCGTAGATTGCCCAGGCTGCACACCAAATGAAGAATTTTGCCCATTGTTTCCAGTTTGCCCACATAAAACAAAATTGGTCTGTGGATTTTCGTCAGATTGAATAAAGAGCGTAGAGTGCCCAGACTGAAAGGCAAATGAAATATTTGCCAATTCTTTCAAGTTTGCCTAAAGAAAATAGGCTTGGTCTTGGGGGTTTCGTGAGACTGAATAAACGGTGTACAGACTGAACAAACAGTGTACAGGCAACAAAGCCCATAGGGCACAGGGTAGCCGAGAAGACTTTTCTTCCTCTACACCAATTTGCTAGCACCCCCGTCGCTCCATTGTCTTCTCCCCCTCCCGTGGGCTACAGGAAAATCAATGAAGCAAGAAAATACATTACGAGGAAGCAATCTTTTCGTCAAAAAAAAGCCTAGAGATAAGAGAACTCAAAACTGAGTTGATCGAAATTGAAAGTATAAGAGGTGCCTGTACGATATCAAATGCCCCCTCCGTTCCCCAATCTGACAGAAATTCGAAGTCGAGAAATTTGTTAGTTCTAATAAATGTATTTGTCCAGTTGTTTGTATTGGTGTAGGAATAATAACAGTGAATACATAAATCTGCTTTGTGTTTCCTATACATTGTTTAGTTTAGAGGGTTACATCAACTGGACCGATGTAACTGGACCAGTTTGATCGAGCCGACTGCTAGTCATGTTTGAATGTCTTGTATAGGATACTACTCGAAGATGGAAAATCAGAAACCGTATTGAGCAGTTAAAGACAGCACTCAGATATCCTCAATGATTATCTGACATAAAAACTCATGATGATGCCTCACATAAAGGTGATTTATTAAGTTCACGGAGGGAATTTGGGAGGTCAGGCGTGGCGGAAACGGGAGAAAAGGATGACAGGCAATGGGTCAAGGGGTTAGAGACTCTGCAATTAATAATCCGACAAAAGAGAATGCATGCGTAGATTTGTCACTATTTAGGGAACTTTCGGGGAAGGACAAGCTTACATGTATAATTAGATAGAGAGTAGGCTACAGTTGGTTTTGAGCAGGAACAGCATATTTCGAGCCCGACTTTAGCGATTACATGCGGAGCTCCTCAAGGAACCAAAATTGGACCGATGGCCTTCTTAATGGTCATACACAGGTTGATGGTCAATTTGCAGTATCGATACAAGTTCGCTGATGACCTCTCACTTTCTCTAATGAGGCTTCTATCAGACTCTCCGACATCAAATCCTCTAAAACGGGTCCTTGACGAGCTAAGGTCACAATCTGATCAGTTCAAATTGGTATCAGCCATGAAAAGAGCACCACCCTCCGCATCAGTTTTCTGAAACGAGAAGTACCACCCATCGAGGAAGACCATCTGTCATCGAGTAAATCCGTCAGAATCCTAGGTGTCATGTTTACTGACGATTTACGCTGGCATAGCCATGTGGATTACATAACAGGCAAAGGCTCCGCTCTCTTGAACGCTTTTAGCTACTTACGACGATTTGGACTCTCAATTGAGTTACTCCTAAGATGTTACGAGACTTACGTCCGGCCTGTAACCGAGTACGCTTGTAGTCTATGACATGCATCTCTAACTATTGAGCAGAGTGACAAAATTGAGACAATACAAAAACGGGCGTGCAAAATTATTCTTGGACCCTCGTACACTGACTACAATGCAAGTCTTTCAAAACTGAATCTGATGACACTGAGCCAGCGAAGACATCAGCTCTTGATGAATTTTGGGATGACTCTGTTGAATTCCGATCTTCATCGTGAAATACTTCCAAGTTTTCTAAGCAGTAGACAAGAGAAAAAAAACCCGGGGATAAAAAATCTCAAACACCAATTATTAGAAATGCCTCCAGCTGCTTCGGCGGATCGTTTTCTCAAGTCTTTCGTGCCGTATTTCGTGAAACATTTTAATTCGATACAACAAAATGACTTCTAACTGTAAATATTTTGAGGTATTGTTGACCTAGGCTAATTGTATATATTGTCATGTTATAATTGTAGATATATAGTTACCGATTAGTTTAATATTTCATGAACTGATGACTTTTTATTTATAGTTATTTATAGAAGTTTATTTATATTTACATGTATCATTTAAATGTAACCGCCATAAGTCATATGATAAATCAAAAAGGGTTATTATTTTTGTTGCCGTCCTATGCTATTCGTTGTAAAAGAATATTTGGAGAATATAATGAATTTGAATTTAACCTCACGAATGGCTTCCTTATGACCTATCGACTGGATCTCTAAACTTTCCCAAAAAAGGGATTTTTACGTGTATCATTAACTAGCCTCCTGCATCGAAATCGCAGTTTCTAAGCTCCTTACAACATCAAACGTACAGTAGCTACCCGGCTCTTGTCGCACATAGCTTGTTGCTGAGCGAGCCCATCGCAAGAACGGCCGAAATCTGACGAATGATTTCCAGTGAGTTGCAGAGACGGGGTCGTCCCCCACTTTTTCTTAGACACAGGCAACCCCGTTCAATCACAGACCCCTGATTTTTGGATACCCTATGCCTAACGTTGGATACGGTACACTATGCCAGGTGCTGGATACTGTAACCCAGTAAAATATTGATGATTTGAATGAGGCTAAGAAATCAACCAATCAGAACTCCTTTATACTGAGATAGGTCAGGATTAGGTTACCAACAGGTACCCAGCGTTTGGCATAGGGTATCCAGCGTTAGGCAAGGCTATGCCAAATGCTAGATATACCCAGCGTTTGGCATAGGGTATCCACAAATCAGGGATTTGTGGTAGACTGGGCAACCCCTCGCCACTACCGCAGTAACTACCCGTTTCTTGCTGCAAAGACCTTGTCATTAAGCAAGCTAGCCAAGATAGAATCGCACGCGCATGAACACCAGACAGATTCAAAGAAAGAGGTTCTTGTCCATTATTCGTTCTCGAACTCAGGCAGGGAACTTGGAACTAATCCGGTAAGAGCTGGATCTTGCCGCATAGAGCATGTCGCAAGAACAGCCGCAATCTCGCACATGACCCCGGTGAAATACAGGGGAGGTGGCTGATCTCCATTATATGTTCTCGGATACGGGCAACGCTCTAGGCAATTGGTCAAGTAGTTATCCCGGTTCTTGCCGCACAGACCTTGTCAATGAGCGAGCTTGCTGAAGAAACAGCCAAAACCCGCCAAAAGATGGAGGTCGTTGTCCATTATCGAGGTCCTTTCTCGGACATTTATCGTTCTAGGTACCGGAGCGTTACACAATTAACTTTGTGTCAGCATTCGTTGAAGTCTTGAACAAGTGACAAACGTATCCCCCACAATAGCCACTGTTTAATTTAAACTGTTTAATACTTTATTTAGACTGGCTATTTCCTAATTATTGCCTTATTGTGCACGATTACCTTATTACGATGTACCTGTTCGGCAATTTAATGCTGCGAAAGTTCGTTTTACTATAAAGTATCAGTCAGTATCAGAAGCAACGAGCTTTTCCACTGATCCTGTACGGAGAGGAATTTATACTATTGCTTCGACCCCACTCCTCACTTCACTTCTCATTACATTTGTTTTCTATTTTGATGAAGATATGCATTTATCGTCGCACTCTTATCAGTTTCAGACATAATGGACCGATTATCCGACGGTGATCTGTTTTGTGGAAGCATCAGATACGGCAATTTACTGGTGGATTACAGATTAGAACCATAGATCTTTTTTCTTCTAATTATGGCTCTTTAGAGGGAAAGGGACGGACAGAACTTGTCCTGCGCCGTCCATATAGTCAGCCTACTTAGTATTTTTGCAGTCTCGTAGGTCATAATGGTGTGTATTTTCACTAATACTTTTTATTTTCATTAACTTCCTTCAGCCCAAGCAGACTGGGAAACATGTCTGTTCCCTTTTGAGCCATTGTTTAATATATATTTATTTTCATGTTTTAATTATATAATATTTATTGTTATACTGCTTTCTGGGATCCCAAAATGTAAGTGGAGGGATACCTATGACTTCGTAAATGTTGTCTGTGCGTCCGTCCGTCTGTCAGCACGATAACTCTCGAAGGGAATGAAATATTTTGATGAAACTTGGTGTAAGGACTATTTAGGTCAAGGGAGAGGTCGGTTTCGTAGATGGGCTCTGTAGCTCAACAGTTAGAGGTGGGGGAGGGGGTTCAAATTAAGGGGCGACATTTTTTTATAACGGATAATGAGTTAGTCGATTTAGGGGTAACAAGACATGCTGAACAAGAATATGAAAACCATTTTTATCGCCGGGCAAGTAGTTTGCCGGGAATCCGGCCAAAACCGGAAAGTTTTTTGAAAGTCAAAGTTTTATTTAAAGTTGATTAGATGCTCGATTTAGGGGTATGAAGACATGCTGCACATCTATATGTAAATCATTTTCTCGTCCGACAAGTACTTCGTATGGAATCCGGCCGAAACCGGAAAATTTGTTAAAAGTTAAAGCTGACGTTGATTAGATGTCCAATTTTGGGTTAAGAAGACATTCTGAATCCGCTTTTGACAATCATTTTCTAATCGGACATATACTTCGCCCGGAATCCGGCTGAACTTGAAGATTTGTCAAAATTTATGGTTTTATCTGAAGTTGATTAGATGTACAGGAAATAGGAGATACGCTGAATTTGTTTTTGAGCTTTAGTTTTTGCAAGACAAGTAGTTCGCTCCGAATCCAGTCAAAACCGGAGATTTGGCAAAAGTAAGGCAGGAAGAGTTGATCAATTTCGTCAAATCAGATATGACGTATAGCCTAGGGGTAAATTTACACATGCTGAATCAATTTCTGAACTTTGTTTTCTGAAATTAGCCATTGGCCTTCTTCTGTTTCTAAATCTTAATAGTAAAAAAGTTCAAGGAGTCTGGCGAAGACCGGATATCTACAAGACCCATTTGTCTGAATCAGATATTAAGTTTGTGGGATCCCATCGAAGCCTTTGGTCTTGTTTTTACTGTCTCGGCCACTTTGGCAAACTTGGAGGGGTGAGATTTACGCTCAACAGGTAAAAGTTAAGCACCATGTTTGGACTTTTTTGCTGATTATTTTTCTACTTATTTTTATGGCACTTGCAGCCTCTGGCTCAAGTGCCATATACCGATCACAATTCCGTCTGTCGGTCTGTCGGTCGGTCCGAGTTTTTTTGTCCCACATATCCGAGTTAGGGTACTTCCAGGTGTGCTAGGACAATGAAACTTGGCAGGCATATCAGGGACTCGACCAAACTAACCTGGAAATAATCAGTTACCCGATCCGACCATATGGGGGGGGAGTGCGGGGCGCTGGAAACTTGCAAATTTAGGGCATTTTGTCACTTTTTTCTGAGTTAGGGTACTTCTAGATGAGCTAGGACAATGAAACTTGGCAGGAATATCAGGGACCCGACCAAACGAACCTGGAAATAATCAGTTTCCCGATCCGACCATATGCGGGGGAGTGGGGGCGCTCGAAACTTGAAAATTTAGGGCATTTTGTCACACTTTTTCGAGTTAGGGTACTTCCAGATGAGCTAGGACAATGAAACTTGGCAGGAATATCAGGGACCTGACCAAAGTAACCTGGAAATAATGAGTTTCCCGATCCGACCATATGCGGGGGAGTTGGGGCGCTGGAAACTTGAAAATTTAGGGCATTTTGTCACACTTTTTCGAGTGAGGGTACTTCCAGATGAGCTAGGACAATGAAACTTGGCAGGAATATCACGGACCCGACCAAACTAACCTGGAAATAGTCAGTTTCCCGATCCGACCATATGGGGGGGAGTGCGGGGCGCTGGAAACTTGAAAATTTAGGGCATTTTGTCACACTTTTTCGAGTTAGGGTACTTCCAGTTGTGCTAGGACCATGAGACTTGGCAGGCATATCAGAGACCCGACCAAACAAAATTAGGAATAATCAGTTTTCTGATCCGACCATTTTGGAGGGGGGGGGGGGGGGGGTGGAGGGCAGGGGAATCCGGGAAACTGAGAAGTGTGTAACTTTCGAACGGATGATCGGATTGTAATGAAACTTCATAACTGAAGAGAATATATATCTGTAATGTCCCGTTTAAAGTCTTGACCGGATTCGGTAGCCAGGGGGGAGTTGGGGGGGGGGGAGACCGGAAATTTCAAGAAACGGTTAGAATGGAGGGATCGGCGTGAAACTTGCTGGGAAGAACAAGCATCTGCTCTAGATAAGTCCTTTAGACCATTGTACTGGATCCGGACACTTATGGGGGGGGGGGCCGGAATTCCGGTGATGGTGGTTTTTTGGATTTTCACGATGAAACTTGGCAGGCATATCAGGGACCCAATCAAACTGACTTCAAAATAAAAATATTGTTGATCAGATAATGGTGGGGGAGTGGAGGGAGGGGAATCCGCAGGGGAATCCGGGAAATTGAGAAGTGTGTAACTTTCGAACGGATGATCGGATTGTAATGAAACTTCATAACTGAACAGAATATATATCTGTAATGTCCCGTTTAAAGTCTTGACCGGATTCGGTAGCCAGGGGGGAGTTGGGGGGGGGAGACCGGAAATTTCAAGAAACGGTTAGAATGGAGGGATCGGAGTGAAACTTGCTGGGAAGAACAAGCATCTGCTCTAGATAAGTCCTTTAGACCATTGTACTGGATCCGGACACTTATGGGGGGGGGCGGAATTCCGGTGATGGTGGTTTTTTGGATTTTCACGATGAAACTTGGCAGGCATATCAGGGACCCAATCAAACTGACTTCAAAATAAAAATATTGTTGATCAGATAATGGTGGGGGAGTGGAGGGAGGGGAATCCGCAGGGAAATCCGGGAAATTGAGAAGTGTGTAACTTTCGAACGGATGATCGGATTGTAATGAAACTTCATAACTGAACAGAATATATATCTGTAATGTCCCGTTTAAAGTCTTGACCGGATTCGGTAGCCAGGGGGGAGTTGGGGGGGGGGGGGAGACCGGAAATTTCAAGAAACGGTTAGAATGGAGGGATCGGAGTGAAACTTGCTGGGAAGAACAAGCATCTGCTCTAGATAAGTCCTTTAGGCCATTGTTCTTGATCCGGACACTTATTGGGGGGGGGGGGGTCCCGGAATTCCGGTGATGGTGGTTTTGGGGACTTTCACGATGAAACTTGGCAGGCATATCAGGGACCCAATCAAACTGACTTCAAAATAAAAATTTTGTCGATCAGATAATGGTGGGGGGAGTGGAGGGAGGGGAATCCGAAATTTTCAGTCATGCGTAATTTTAGAATGGTTGATCGGATTCGAGTGAAATTTAAGAATTCAACAGAGGACATTTCTCCGATGATTTTTTTCATATCCGGACCGGATCCGGCAACTATTGGGGGGGGGGGGGGGGGAATACGTGCCCCGTTTAGAATGGAGGGATCGGGATGGAACTTTGTGGGAAGAACAAACAGATGCTCTAGGTAAGTCATTTGCTGAATCGGATTGGCTACGTGCACCGCGGGGGAGCTGGGTGGGGTGGACCGGAAATCTCGAGAAACGGTTAGAATGATGGTATCGGAGTGAAACTTGCTGGGAAGAACAAACATCTGGTCCATATAAATCTTTTACATAATTTGACTGGATCCGGACACTTGAGGGGGGGGGAGGAGGGGTATCCCGGAATTCCGTTTTTGGGGGATTTTCACGACGAAACTTGGAAGGCATATCAGGGACCCGGTCAAACTGACTTGGAATAAAAAAAAAATCCTCGATATGATAATCTTGGGGGGGGGGGAGTTGAGGGAGGGGAATCCGGAATATTGAGTCATGCGTAACTTTGGAACGGGTGATCGGATTCGAGTGAAATTTAATAATTAAACAGAGGACATTTTTCTCTTGTGACCTTTTTCATTTCCGGACCGAATCCGGCAATTATCGGGGGGAGGGCGGAAAATACTTGACCCGCTTAGACTGGTGTGATCTGGATCGAACTTCGTGGGAATGACAAACAGATGCTCTGGATTAATCATTTACAGAACAGGATTGGCTCCGGTTATTGTGGGTGGAGTTGGAGGAGGGGGAGGGGGGTCTGGGATTCCGGTGATCGCGCGTTAAGGTACTTCCAGATGTGCTAGGACGATGAAACTTCGCTGGAATATTGGAGACTCAACAACATTTGCTTAGAAATTGCTACTTCCCAAATCCGATTATTCCTTAAAGTACCAATCTTGACCGCAAAGTAAAAAAAATACTTTTAAGCAATATATGCATTTTCGTGATGCCCATCAGCCCATTAGCAGTTTTGCCTCAAGGGTTTTGCTTACAAATGAAGTTCCAGCTCCCTTATAGCGCGCATCTCAACCGCAAAGTCGAAACTTACTCTTGATCAATCAAATCATCTTGACACATGCAAGTGCCATATGAGCTTACAGCTCTTGTTTTGTTTGTATTTCGTGTTGACGACCCTAGTTTTCCGTGAGTTTAATAAATAATAATATATGTTTTTATAAACTGGACCTTGTGTTGTATCAGAACTATTATTTTGTTTTTCTTCTTTTCTATCTCCCGCCTGTGGGGCCAGAAATAACAGCATCTGATTAATGAACGTTTTTTGTTTGGGTGTTTTTTTTTTCATGCAATTTGTGTTTTCCTTTTTCAATTTCCTCAATCCTACAATAAAATTCATTCATTCGTCACTCCATCTTTACCATTTTGGTGTTATGAAGGGAAAATTAATGCAAACATTTATAATCCACATCGTAAGATTTGCAATACTAAACTTTTAGTACCACCAAGTACTGGGACGCCAAGTATTGCTATGACGGACGGCATCCACCACTGAATATTCACTACCGCAATCAAACACACGAAGGATTCAAACTTCGCGGCAAGTTTACTTTTTATGGGCTTATTCTCGCCGAAGTATCAACATGCCCCTCTAACAATAACCGATAGTTAAATTCCAACGAATTCCACTTTTTCAAGACTTTGAGATGCCAACTGGCCGGCTGGAGTATGTCTGGGATTCTCCAGAATTAAGGGTCCTGGAATCCTGTCAGAATAAATCACGAAAATAAAGTAAACAGAGCAAGGGTTAAGCAAGCTGTACTATTTAGACTCACGAAGGTAGGAAGAAACATAGAACTTGTCCGAAAGCTTTTTAGTTCTGTAAATGCTGCATTTAATGCTGCATATTTATTTATTTTTGTCCGAAAGCTGTTACCTTTATTTCTTCTCTGACATTTCTAGAATACCGAAATTTAAGTTGGGAAGAAGAAGAAGAAAAAGAATTAGCTATATAAAGGACGACTCAGACTTCGTAAAGTTTTTCGCAAAGTATGCTCCGTAAAGTTTGTCGCCGCTCAGACGGGAATTCGACCTAGATAACATTACGAAAATTGTGTGTGGTAATTTGTTCTAGAAAGAAAAAGATTCTAGGAAGATACTAGGAGAATCGCCGTGCTCCCCAGTTTCTTCTTGAAAATTCAGCATAAAGTTTAGCATCTTTGCTGAATTTTTCGATGAATTTTATGCTGAATTAATGCTGCATTAACTGAGCGAAAATTTAAGTCCGAAAGCAAAATGCTGCATAAAATCCTAAATTAATTCAGCATTTTCGTTCGTTTCGGAGCTTTCGGACACGTTCAGAGTGTAAAAGCGACAGAAGTACGTCATGGGTGATGAAAAAACCGAAAAAATCGATATAATCCCTTGACGCGGGATGCGAACCGCTTCGATGAATTTGCCTTCGGCAAGAGCACACTGTAAAACAAAAATCTTGCAGTATTTGCTACTGGATTAATCTTGTCTCTACTGGGACAAACTTATCTCTAATTCGGACTAATCTAACCCCAGTAGAGATAAAATTAATCCCAGTAGCAAATTCTGCAGTTAACTTTAATCCTTACTCGGAGAAACTTTTTACAGTGCACTGTTCCTGCGGTCCGGTTCTATCTGACTATTGTAGTGGTTTGCGAACTATGTTCACAACCCCCTCGGTAGCTCAATGTAAGAGCACTGGCCTAGAAAGCCATGGGTCCCTGGTTTTAATCCCGGCTGAGCAGCATTTTTGGCTTTCAGTTCACTACTTATGAAATGTCATAGGTGATACAGACAAATAACTAACTGGCAACTGGCCTTTCAATCCACCTTGTTTTTGGTCGGTGCAAGTTAACTTTTAGGTCGGTGCTCGGTAGATTTTTAAGTAGGTGTCCAGCAAATTTTCGGTCAATGCCCGCTGGTGCGGAAATGACCATCCCCTCAGACGAAACTGCTGATATTTATACTTAAATTGTTTATCCATTAATGTGCTAACACCAAAGAGAGGTATTATAGTTTATTATTAATATGTTAGTTTAGTTTATTTGCAAAATAAAAGATTACAATATTTACTCCTCCAGGCCTGCCAAGCTACCGTCTGACAATGGGTAGGGTTTAACTTTCATTTATATTCTCTGTTCGTCAGAAACAAATCAGTAAAAGGAAAAGAAAAGACTAAGATCGCGTTCCAGAAGCTTAACAATTGTTAACAATTCGGGGCGGGGTTAACTGCAGCTTTAACGATTGTTGGTTTCTCCCAAATTATAAAATTGTTAACTTTTCCCAACGATGCTCACCAACAATCGTTACAAAATAGTTAACAATCGTTCAGCTCTGGAACGGAAATCGTAGGTGGGCGGAGCGTAACTCTGGAAATCAGAAACCTGGAACGCAAAAAGTTAACAATCATTAAAGCTCTTGCTTATTCTGCCTTCTATAATATACTTAGCTTCCATATGGAATCATTAGCTTCTAAAATCCCCACCTTTCTCCACTGTTTCGTTTCGTAACTACGAATTTTTAGCGCTTTTTCGGCCTTGCCGAGTTTTCCCATAACCCAACGAAAAGTTTGCCGGAATCTTCAACGTCCGCTGACAACTCGTTCACACACAAGGATGTGATAATCTACTGTTTATTACTTCTTTTATTTGCTTAGTTTTCCCACTTTTTAACCAAGGCACGTTCAGTTTTCAAATGTTTTGCGCCCAGCCGCCGCGTCGGAGAGCAGGAAGGCTGGATATAGTCGACAAGCGCTAACAAGAGAATCGCTAGTTTCAGGTGGAAAATAATGGTATTTTCGAAAACGTTTTTTCTGATTCCTTTCATAAGGAAAAGATCATTTCCAGTAAGAGTTGTGCTTTAACAATTTGTTACAACTGTTAAAGGACCCCTCTTGCTTATTCTGCCTTCTATAATATACTTAGCTCCTATATGGAAGTATAAGCTTCTAAAATCCCCACCTTTCTCCGTTGTTTCGTTTCGTAACTACCAATTTTTAACGCTCTTTCAGCCTTGCCGAGTTTTCCCGTCACCCAACGAAAAGTTTGCCGGAATTTTCATTGTCCGCTGGCAACTCTTTCACACATAAGGATGTGATAATCTTGTATTTATTACTTCTTTTATTTGCTTGATTTTCCCACTTTTTAACCAAGGCACGTTCGGTTTTCAAATCTTTTGCGCCCAGCCGCCGCGTCGGAGAACGGGAAGGCTGGATATAATCGACAAGCGCTAACAAGAGAATCGCTAGATTCAGGTGGAAAGTAATGGTATTTTCTAAAACGTTTTTTCTGATCCATTTTATAGGGAAAAGATCATTTCTAGTAAGAGTTGAGCTTTAAGTTTTGGAACGCAACCTAAAGCAAAGAAAAGCCACAAGAGTGATATACTAACAAAGGAAAGAAAACAACAAGAAAATGAAAGCCACAAGTGAACCAGGGGATAAAAAGAAATACTCTGAAATTTCTTTTAGAACTTGTGTGCTTCTCCTTTACTTATTGCTTTTGCTCATCTCCATTATAATAATACCCATCAGAATGTACGAGGCATAGACAAAGCAAGAGAAAAGAAAGGAAGGGTAAAGAAACCACTATAATAAGAGAAAAAAACAAAAGAGACTACTTTCGCTTACATTACGTGTCCATTAGAAAGAAATCAAACAAGCTAGAAAAGATGAAAGGAACGAGAAAAGAAAATAAAGAGAAAAGCCACAAGACTGACTGATAAACTAACAAGACTGATGTACTGTGCAAATGCCTTATAATTCATTCAATAAATTCTTTTTCCGTAGATTCTTCAGAATAAGTTCTTTATTCATTCTAACAAAGAGAAGAAAAACACCATAAATGAAAGCCACAAGAGAACGATCTTCCATCACAGGATAAACACACAGATTCTGAAATGCGTTTTAGAGCTTCTATGCTACTTTTTTCCTTGTTGCTTTTGCTTGGCTCCATTACAATAACAATGATAACAATTTTTGTCCACACATCAGAATGAAGAAGGCATAGACAGAGTGAGAGAAAAGAAAGAAAGATACTACTTTCAATTGTATCACGTGTCAAACAGAAACAAACCAAACAAACCAGATAAGAAAAAAAAGAAAGAGAAAAAAATAGAAGAGAAACCACAAGGCTGAAAACTAAGAAAGAGTAGGAAAAAATCAACACTGAAAGCCACAAGAGTACGATCTTCCATCAGAGAATAAAAACAAATATTCAGAGATGTTATATATACTTTTAGTTTCGTTAATTTCTTTTTCTCATAAATTACAGTCCTAGTTATATCTATTGATCTCCCAAACTTGTCCTAAAATCTCGACAATTAACTTTTTCACAGTGAATTCCGGAGTTTCCGACCCTTCTCCTCGGTACTCATTAGTTATCAGTAATCGTCCATGCTTTGAAGAGAACGTGGACAATGCGTCCCACTTTAGAGCACAATAGAAGAACGACGATGCACGGTTGGCTGGCAGAGCAGAAAGGCAGAAACTCAGCAAACACAAATATAAAACACAGCTGACCCACGGCTACTCGATTCGATTTTGGTGGGTTGCCACACCTGTGACATTTCCGTGCTAATAAATATCGGAGAAAAAGTTCTTTTCTTGAAAAAAGTGCTATTAAATAACAAAAATTGCGTCGCAGCAATTTGACGTATCATTGTGAGCAAGAAATTAAGTATGAAGATCACTGTTACTGTAATCAATTGTGTGCTTTCAAAGCAAAAAGCAGTCGGAAGAGAGCTAAAAGTTTTATTCTGAAGAAAAATTACGAATTCTACTAAAAAGTGCTTTATTAGTACTACGTTTCTTAAAGTGCTACTTCTAGAACGAAGGGTCAAATTCCAATCCTGCCGATGTGCGGAGGTGCCTGGGAAATTTGTTTTCAGGGCGTCTTTTTCCATACATCCGACATTAGACTTAGACAGAAGTACGTTCTACCTATATATATATAAATATATATAATAAACTCTTATTTAGGTTGCCAATGTGGTTGTAGAATCGTTGAGTTACACTAAACTGTCTTTTTGGATATCATACAAGCCACTGGGGAGTGACGAAAAACTCACAAAAAGATTACGCTGATTGAACCCCTACCTGATGGTTGATGGCAGCCATAGTAGGGCGGGTAGTACGGTGTAGGTGCGGGTAGTACCGTTGGCCGCGCCAAATGAGGTGCTGGCCGAACAGGGTAACTGGAACTAGGAGAGCCGACTGGCGGCTGGACTAGAGAACTCGTAGATTGTCTGAAAAAAATATTTATCTAGAGGCTTATAATAAATCGATATGGCGGGAGGCGTGGGGAGTAAGGACATGTGAAGGGTAGCCTATGTAACACTGTCGACAGTTTGATAGCATTAGCGCATGGATGCGCATTATAACGTTAAATGCAATGGCGGATGGAGTGACTATTTACGATGCCACCCTTTAAAGCATTAAGTTTCGCGAAAAGATAACGGGTCATAGCATAACTATTCGCGCCATCTGTCCTATCGTTCCACGTTAGGACGCGCATACATGTATGCCCACAAGTAGCCGGATCCGAAATTCGACGACCGAAAGGACGTTTAACTATGTCGCATTTAGGCCCCTCAGCTCAGTGGTTCCCAACCTTTTCCGTACCGCGTACCTTAATCAAGGTTCGAAAAGATTGCGTACCCCCTTTTTCGGAACGTCAAAAAGACGATATTTCCTATCGTAAATGAAAAGGCATATATGTATAGAAATTTCTTCAAAATCAATGAGGCAATCACTAGAGGGTGCTTTGTAGCTCAAATTTTGTCGAATCTCGGCTCGATGTCATTAACGACAAAATTTTTTTACAGTCAGCCTGTTTCTGTGTTTGGTTTTGATGTTCTCCGTGCTTCCATCAAGCTGCATTGCAAACTTTTTCGTTAGCTTAACTCGCAAACTGTAATGACAATTTCAATTGCAATGTTTTCGATTCTTCTTGAAACAATATTGTTTGACACAGGAACAGATTTTACGGCAGTAGGTTAGCTGTTTTGGAATCAAAATTATTTCACTGACCTTCACTAGGGCTTGTAATCAGAGGCGTCACAAACGGGTTGGCAACACCCTTCCCCCCAAAAAGGTCATCAAGACGATTAAGAGGAACAGAGTCGGCGCGTCGCGCCGCGATTTTTCGCAAAAGCACTTCGGTAAAAATGACCCGTCGGTCAGTAAAAATACCTTGCCTCTTAAAATACATTTTAGCTGGTAATGTTAGGCTTTCGGCGATCAAAAATGAGTGAGACGAGATTTTAAAGCTACAGACTAAATCAACTTGGGTTCCTTCGCGTACCCCTTGCAAGGGTCTCGCGTACCACCGGTTGGGAGCCACTGCCTTAGCTGAGAGCATTCCCCAGCGGCCTGTATAGGCAATCCGAAAAAGTCTTATAGGCAATCCGAAAAAGTCGTCAGACTATGTTCATTTTCGAATAATAAATTGTTTTTCCAACCGTTTTGGTCAGGATATTTACAGGCATTTTTACTTCCAGCAAATTTACAACTGATTCAAAAGCCGGCCACGGCAAATGGCCAGATTGCAACCAAAACAAACCGGAATGAATTTCATTGCTTTGTCCATTCGACCTTGATATACAAACAGTGAGCCACAGCGGAGAGTGCAACTGATTAATGGCTCCTGCAGGCTCGTGTTCTTTTATTCTCTACAATACTACACACAATTAATCATATACCAAGCTAAAATTAGTGATTCAACCAGTCCTTGATACTAAAAACAAAACTGATGATCCAGCAGTTCTTGATACTAAAAACAAGATTCAGTCTGGATATGCTAAAATCGTTGCCAACCATGGAAAATATAACCGCAGAGCCCTTGCCAAGCTCTACGCCACTTCCTGCGACCACTCAGTCCGTTACCTTTCTGGACTCTACCCCCTGCTGAAGAAAAAGGGATGTAGCTGCTACTCGAATTGCATACTTTGATACTATAAATTACTCCTCTACTTGCCAATTTGGTATAAGAAACCGAAAATGATAAATAATTTTTCAGTCACTAATATAACTGTTAAACCTGACGAGCTGCATATATGCATATGACGAGCTGCATATTCTATAGAAAGCTGTTGGTCGCGGCGTTTTCTCCGCATCACGGTCTTGTCCGTTTGTTCGAACTGTAAATTTGTGCTCTAATTTAAGTTTTGTTCGTTATTTTCTCTATGTAATCCACTATTTCTATTTTGCAGAAGTGAGTAAATAAAAACATTCAGTCAGTCAGTCAGTAAATTTGCTGTATGCAGTCGACTCTATCAAGAGATCAGACCTGAGATGGTTCATTCGACCTATAACCTTCTCCGAGATCCCAGATTGCGACAGGGAAGATTGAGCCGATCCCAACCAGTTCTTATACCATTGGTTTCCCCGTATCCAGACACGGAGTAGCAGTCCCAATGCTAACATTAAACCGTTTCTGAACCCCATCTCTTCCAATTCTTATTCTTGTCTAAACTCACGGTCCTTTCTAATTGGTAAAGTTTTTGGAAGACGCCCACGCTGGACACGCTGGAACTAACCATGTCAGAACCATCCATTACGACCATCATCAGGTCTCAAATTTGTTCAGAATATGTAATATCTTGCGAAAACAAAAACAAACTTTCGGGTTTCCGGGAGGGTTATAATTACCTCCCCTGGTATGAACCATTGTAACCCTTGGTTCACCCTGTTGCGTCGTATGCGACACGACGTTTTCTTTGATTTTTTTTTCTTTGATTCCTAGGCATCAGTACACTATGTCAAATCCCAATGGCCCCATTGTCACACTTGCAGAAGAGGAAGAAGAAAGAGACCTGGGGGTCATTGTAGACCAAGGATTTAAATTCAGCAGTCACACCAAAACTGTAGCAGCAGCGGCAAACCAAACCCTTGGTACCATCAGGGACCCATAAATTTCCTATAATGACTCGCCATTCAGGGGGCTTGTCAATAAGAGATTTCTGATGCGCTCTTGACCGACCGTCAGATAGTTCGAGAAATACCCACGGGGATAAAATACCCGACTATCCAGATAGACAAACTTTTTCGCAGCTGCTGTGCTGAACTAGGAATATTTCTCTGTAATGGAAGAGTATCCTGGATCTTTTGTCCTAGCTTAGGTACCTGGTGGCATGTTGAATAGTCCCAACAATTTTTGTCTATCTGAGCAAGAACGCCGATTCGATCCAAGCGGAATTTTTGGAAACTAGGTGAGGCTCGGGCAACATAGCAACATAGAAGCATAGGAAATGACAAGCCCCCTGAATGGCGAGTCATTACAGGAAATTTATGGGTCCCTGGTACCATCAAGCGGATGTTCTCGACTAGAAGCAAATTAGTTGTCACGAAGCTATATAAAGGCCTTGTGAGACCAAAGCTAGAAGTCGGAATGTCAGTTGCTGGCCCATATTTCAAGAAAGACTATGAAGTGCTAGAGAAAGCCCAGAGGAGAGCCACCAAACTGGTCTCAGGCATGAAGGATGTCCCATACAGAGAACGCTTGCAACCACTGAAACTACCAAGCTTGGCGTACAGAAGACGTAGAGGTGATGTTATACAAACGTACAAACTCATACAAAATCAAGTCTTGCCTCACCTCTACACCTCTACAAATCAAGCTGAAAAAACTCTTCGTGGACATAGTAAGAAGATTTCAAAGCCATTTGCTCACACCAGGACCCGAAACCACTTCTCCTCAACTAGAGTCGTGCAAAACTGGGACACCCTGTCAGAGGACACAGTCAGTGCACTGACAGTGGACTCGTTCAAATCCAAGTGGGATGCCCCGGAATCCTCTACCACAGCGGTTCCCAACCTTTTCCGTGCCGCGTACCCCTAATCAAGGTTCGAAAAGATTGCGTACCCCCTTTTTTAGAACGTGAAAAAGACGATATTTATTATCATAAATGATAAGGCACATGTGTAGAAATATATACAAAATCAATGAGGAAATCACTAGAGGCTGCTTTGTGGCTAAAATTTTGTCGAATCTCGGCTCGACGTCATTAACGGCAATATTTTTTACAGTCAGCCTGTTTCTGTGTTTGGTTTTGATGTTCTCCGTGCTTTCATCAAGCTGCATCGCAAACTTTTTCGTTGGCTCAATTCGCAACCTGAATAACAATATCACGTGCAATGTCTTCGATTCTTCTTGAAACAATATTGTTTGACACAGGAACAGATTTTACGGCAGTAGGTTAGCTGTTTTGGAATCAAAATTATTTCACTGACTTTCACTAGGGCTTGTAATCAGAGGCGTCACGCACAGGTTGACAACACCCCTCCTCCCAAAACGGTCGACCAGACGATTAACAAGAAAAGAGTCGGCGCGAAGCGCCGCGATTTTTCGTAAAGGCAGTTATTTAAAAAAAAAAAAAAAGTCAGTAAAAATACCTTGCCCCTTAAGATAAATTTGGCTGGTGATACTCGGCTGGTAACATTAGGCTTTCGGCAATCATAAATGACTTGAGACGAGATTTTGAAGCTACAGACTAAATCAATTTTGGTTCCTTCGCGTACCCCTTGCCCCCCCCCCCTCTTGCTTATTCTGCCTTTTATAATATACTTAGCTCCCATATGGAATTATAAGCTTCTAAAATCCCCACCTTTCTCCGAAAAACTACGAATTTTTAGCGCTTTTTCAGCCTTGTCGAGTTTTCCCTTCACCCAACGAAAAGTTCCCGGAATCTTCAACGTCCAATGACAATTCTTTCACCCATAAGGATGTGATCTTCTGTTTATTACTTCTTTTATTTGCTTAGTTTTCTCACTTTTTAACCAAGGCACGTTCAGTTTTCAAATGTTTTGCGCCCAGCCGCCGCGTCGGAGAGCAGGAAGGCTGGATATAGTCGACAATCGCTAACAAGAGAATCGCTAGTCTGTGGTGGAAAGTAATGATATTTCCGAAAACTTTTTTTCTGAATCATTTCATAGGGAAAGGATCATTTCTAGTAAGAGTTGTGCTTTAAGGTAACTGATGTTTATTATTATATGGTTTATAAAAGGTTCTATTTGTGGATGAATATGCGTAGGTGTAATGTTGTATTTATGTACAAAGTTATATCTTTTTCTTTTAGTAATTTATCCGTCGATTTCGGCAAAAGAAACAAAATAATAATAATGTGTAGAATATTATTGCCACACGTTTCATTTGGCCTTTCACCCTACCAGTAAATAAAATATCATTCATATTTCTTAGACTGTTTGACAAGCCCTCTGAATCATACTGCCCATTCGGCTTGACCTGGAGAATAATATATAACGGCATGGCAAATATTCCAAACCACATGCCAAAATACACTTAAAAGCGAAGGTCGAGTTTTTTGTTTAATAACATCACAGAATCATGGCTAGACCGCTTTGTTCCAGCATGTGAGGCTATCAATCTTAAACACGATAAGAACTAAATGATTTAATCAGCAAAAAAAAGAGCCGATGACTCGCTGTTAGATAGTTTGTCAACTAAAGGACTTGACAAGTCATTTCTCAGAAACAAAGTAACTTGGTACACAAATCCGTTTATGGGATCCCGAAACGTAGGTGGAGGGATACCTATGACATCGCAAAAGTTGTCCGTCTGTCCGTCCGTCCGTCTGTCAGCACGATAACTCTCGAAGGGAATGAGATATTTTGATGAAACTTGGTGTGAGGACTCTTCGAGTCAAGGGAAAGGTCGAGTTCGTAGATAGGACCGATAGCTGCATATTTAGGGGGGGGGGGGTCAAATTAAGGGGCGAAAAAATATTTTTTTAAAGCTAATGAGATAGTTGATTACGGGGTAAGACGACATGCTGAACACGAATATGAAAACCATTTTCTCGCTGGACAAGTAGTTCACCCGGAATCCGGCTAAAACCGGAAAGTTTGTTAAAAGTAAAAGTTTTATCTGAAGTTGATTAGATATCCGATTTAGGGATAAGGAGGCATGCTGAATCCGAATATGAAAACGATTTTCTCGTAGGACAAGTAGATCGGCCGGAATCCGGCCAAAACCGGAAAGTTTGACAAAAAAATAAGAGATTAATCTGAAGTTGATTAGAGGTTCGATAAAAGGATAGTGAAACATGCTGAATCCGAATATGAAAATTATTTTGTCACCGGACAAGCAGATCGCCCGGAATCCGGCCATAGCCGGAAAATTTGTTAAAAGTAAAAGTTTTATATGAATTTCATTAGGTGTTCGATTTACGGGTAAGAATACATGCTGAATTCGTTTATGACAATCATTTTGTACCTGGACACATTTCACCACGAATACTGCTGAAATCGGGAAATTTGTTAAAAGTTGAAGTTTTATGTGAAGTTGATTATGGAGATATGGATGGTATGGAGATACGCTGAATCTGTTTTTGAACTTTAGTTTTTTGCAAGACAAGTAGTTCGCCTGGAATCTGGCTGAAACCGGAAATTTAGCAGAAGTAAGGCAGGAACTTTCGTCAAAGTAGACATGACGCAGGCTATAGGGGTAAACTCACATGCTGAATCCATATTTGAACTTTGTCTTCTCCGATGATTACCACTGGACCGCTACAAGACCCAATTGTCTGTAAATTCTGGGATCCCATCGAAACCTTTGGTCTTGTTCCTCACGCGTAGTCACGCGTTCTGGGACCCAAATATTAGTTAGGGATTGCTACGACATCGTAAATGTGTCCGTCCGTCTGTCTGTTGGAAACAAGAACTCTATAAAGGACCCATCTTGCCGACGTTACTGTTTCACCCTACCCTCCTAATTGCTCCATTCAACCTCATTTTCGTGGTTTTGCTGATGTTTGCTTTTGTAGTTTGGATCTTTTCGAGGCGGATCAGCTTCCCGCTTATTGCTTCCGAGGAGAACATTGGTCAGGATTATCGCTAAATTTGTGCCGAGTTTCTCATCCAAACCAAGGGGAAACGCGAAATGGTGGAATCAGCCAGAAAGGAATCTCCTAGAAACCCAGCAGAGTTCCAAAGAAGGCATAGGCTATGCATCAGAATACTGGAATATAAACTGTATCTACCGGGACTGGTGTATTAAAGGTTTGGAACAGAAGACATTTAGATAGTGACTTTTAGCTCACGACAGATAGTGAATTTGGAGTAAAGTTTTATTTTCATGAAAAAAAAGAGATATGATTACTTTTGGTACGAATCGCCGCTGCAAAAATGACACAGTTTAATTTTATTTCCTGAAGAAAAAACGTGAAATAGTCACTTCTGGTCGGAATCCTGCTGCAAAAATGACACATAAAAATGACACATCTAAAAATGTTCTGAAATAGAGTGATTTTTATGTCTCACATAGGACTAGAGTGACAAAAACAAAAAAGAGTATGTGCTTTTTTGTGTTTGATAATGGAACTCACAGTGTGTATTATTTAGGTTTTTTTTTCTTTTTTGATTAGTTGTTTGCACAAAATTATGTGATTTGTAGTTTATTTTAGATGTTTATTTTAGCTCCTTTTTTAGCTGTGAAATGCCGTAAGGCTAAATCACTTAATAAATTCATTCAGTGACAATACACACTATCGTGCGAAATGTGGCAACCCTGGTTCGGAATAGTATGACGAAATGTACTATAGCGATTCTTTAGATCAATGGGCTGTGGTAGGGACGGAAGGCAGGGCTAGTGCACACGAACTTTCGAATCACACTGATTAATGTAATAGTGCATCCTAAGGGAACTCAAAGAAGCTATTCACTGTCTGTTAAAACCAGGGTCAGAAAAAGCTTCTTCACCAACAGCGTGGTCAAACCTCACCAACAGCGTGGTCAAACCTTGTCCCCTAACTATCCCCCAAAAAACAGTCTCAGCCCCCCACAGCCGAAGCATTTAAGAAGGCGCTAGGCAAAGAGTGGGGCACTGAAGACTGGAAATATGATTGGGACATCCCGCCCTGCTCATACCTACTATGATGTATGAATGAATGAAAGAATTTTATTACGTGATTTAGCCTTACGGCATTTCACAACTAACAAAGGAACAAAACTCAGAAAGGAAAAACAAACCAAATATTACACACTGAATTCCATCGTCTTACATAAGAAAAAAGAAAAGCCACATATTGTCAAATCAAATCATAGATCCGAATTCAAACGTTTAGTTTTCCTAATGTATTCCAACACAACATATCCAACGTCCCTAAATTTAAAAACCAAACCAAGATTAAATGGAAAAGGGACATTCAACTCAAGAGTAAATGTCAACAGATCTTAATTTGCTCCGAAGTGCAAATTAAGGTAATAAAGGCAATTCAAACGTCGCTTTGGAGGTAAAAGATGTGCTGATTTGAGAAATGGTCCTGGTTCTTTCCCAGGACGGAAGTTCAGAGGTAATGACAAATGGAATGATGGATGAGTGGAAGCCTTCAGTTTTAACTACTGCGCCCCATTTGTGCAACAGCGGAAGTTGCATGCACCTGATGTGTGAATGTCGCAAGCCAGAGGACCTACAAGTGGAGATGTTTATAAGTGCAAATAGGATGACTGATGAAGTTTTGATGAGAAAGATCCAAGGAAGAATGTTCCTTCAGAAAAGATACTGGCTACGTTCCTGAAGGCAGCCTTTGCTCACATGAAGGTTTTCTTTAGTTCCGCCGAATGTTGTCTGATTTTTTTTCTTTCGATTATTGCCACGGCCTCGGCTTTCTGTTCTTACTCGGCCTTTTTTGACAAGGATTCTCGTCGGGCTGTAGCCAGAAGAAACAAAAATGTAATTCAAAAGATTTTAAATAATTTTGCCACGGCCTCAGTTGTTTGTGCTTACTCGGCCCTTCTTAGCCTCGTTTTTGTTGCAATAGCGCTGCCGCATCGCTGCTGCAGCACTTCTTTGCTTTTGCACAATATGCGTTTTTGGATTCACTTTCTTCTTGCTTGAAGCGCCAGCTCTGCAGCACCTTGCAGGGAAGCACGGACTTGGTCGGGGAGCAAGTCCGTGATTCTCGAGAAGCGCTGCCGTCTTCCTCGGAAGCACTGCAGTGCAAAAACGGATGTAGAAAGAATCAGTCCGGAATCGGCCGAGAAGTGGACCTGCAGCATGCAACAAAAACGAGGCTCTTGACAATGATTCCCGTCAGGCTGTAGCCAGAAGAAACGAACATGTAATTCAACCAATTGCCAATAATTGACGACCGGGCCAAATATGCTATGCTGACTAATCGGTCTGGCACCATCATTCGCAAAAAGCTTTGATTGAAGGAGTACATACATGTTTTGGAGGGCTTGACTTTTTTGTTAATTGCGGGTCAGCCAGCCAGGTATTTAATTACACGGTAGCCATTTGCTAGCAAAGAAATCGGATCGGATTTCGGCTCAAGTTTCAACAGCAAAAAAAAAAAAAGACCGGTCTTGTTCTTGAGACGACTTCCAGACGCAGAGCCGAGCCCAAAATTAGCGAAATACCCTTGTGCCAACGATCAGTGGTAGTCGCTCATCTAACTAAATATTCGGACACACCTATGCTCCTTCACCAAGCTGCCAAACCTTTCCAAAATGCATAGCCTACAATAAACGCTATAGAACAATGATTCCCAACCGCTGGTAACCCAAAGGGGTATGCGCAGGCCCGTATCCAGGAATTTATTTCGGGGGGGGGGGGGGGTTGCCTGCGGGTCGGACAAAAAAGTACAAAAAAGACACAGATCAGAGGGAAAAGCCTGTAAAAATGATGATTTTTGTATGTTTCGAGGGGGGGGGGTGTTCAACCCCCTAGCCCCCCCCCCCCCCCTGGATACGGCCTGGGTACGCGATACCCTAGCGCGAAGGTACCAAAAAATGTTTACTCTATAGCTTCCAAATCTCGCCTCACTCATTTTTGATTGTCGAAAGCCCAGTATTACCAGCAGAGGCATCACAAGCCAAAATGTGTTTTTTGGGGAAGGTATTTTTACCGACTGTTCAGAAAAAAACAATTTTTACGAAAAATCGAGGCAGTCGATTATTTTTATACCGTCTGGCCGACCACTTGGGGGGAGGGGTGTTGCCAACCCGTACGTGACGCCTCTGATTACAAGCCCTAGTGAAAGGCAATTCAATAATACTGATTCCAGAACAGCTAGCTTACTGCCGTAAAATCTGTTCCTGACTTCCTGTGTCAAACTATATTGTTTCAAGAAGAATCGAAGGAATTGCAAGTGATATTGTCATTCAGGTTGTGAATCAAGCTAACGAAAATGTTTGCGAGGCAGCTCGAAGAAAGCACGGAGAACATTGCCGAATATTTCAGTTAATGACGTCGAGCCGAGATTTGATTTTTTTTTTACCTACAAAGCAGCCTCATTCTCATTGATTTTGTAGGCTATATCTTTCTACACTTGCATGTCATATCATTTATGATAATAAATATCGCCTTTATCACGTTCTGAAAGTGGCGGTACACAACCTTATCGAACCTTGATTATGGGTACGCGTTACGGAAAAGGTTCGGAACCACTGCTATAGAAAACTCCATCGGTTTTCGCACCTTTCTAGCGCCTCGGCGAGGTTTGCAAATATTCTTATGCTTCCCTTTTTGAGTTAAAACGAAAAGCAGCGTTTTCATTAATGGTCCCCTTCTGACGACGGAAAGTACTCTGATTCAGACTCTTTCTTCTCCAATTTTCAAACTTTCCCTGCCTCTACAGACGACGGTCTCGTGGTTCGTTAATTTATCTTTTTTGTGTCCTCTCTTGTTTGTATTTTTAAGTGATGAATGTATGTCAATATGGCTTCTGCCGAATAAGAGAGAAAAATAACTAGCCACTGCAGCGAGTTTCACAAATTCCGTAAATTTTGAACGGGTGGTTTATACACGATTGCGTGTATTGTAAAAAGGGATTCCGGCGTCCCCGCATTTCGTTGGGCAAAGGAAACTGGTGATTTAAAGCGGAACTGGGAAGGGAAGAAGTTAGGCATGGGACTGAAATGGGGGCAGAAAAATTACCGTTTGGGACCAGGCTAAAATAAATTTGTAATGGTAAAGGGAAGAGCGTGTCTTTACTTTTGCCCTATGTACTGGGCCGGTAAGAGTGTTGTTCATTTAAAGTTCGAGTGTGAGGCATTGAATGAACGGAGAGGGAGGTGTACGGATAGCATGTACTGAGTGAAGTATGGACGGTAAAAACTTTGAAACTGATTGCATTCTGAGTGTCGAAAATTAAGGACGTTACTTGAGGATCGCGATGGACCACAAAACAATGTTCCCAGAATAATGATTATTGGGATTGATTATTAGCGTTTTCTTAGTATTTTTTTGGACATGGCCCTCGGGATTTTTCACTCATAGGGCTAGAGTATCAAATAACTGCAGAGACTTTAGCATGGAAGTTTCGGGTAGCCTACAGTGACAGCATGAGGTCGCGAAAAGCATAATCGGAGAACATATTGGACTGAAAGAAGGTAGAGACATTGAGAGAATGGAGATATATAGTAGTTTTATAAGCACTGGTTTGACAGCTCCCCTGAAATGGTAGCCTAACTCAACGCTGAAATAGCGCAGACTGTCGAAAGAACTAATATCTCTCAATTTGTCAATCCTTCCAGTGTCCGGACCTGGTGAGGTTTCCCGTGTTGAGTCAAAATAAACCACAGGCTCCGTTCTTGGTGATGCCCTTCCTTTGATTCCTTTAAAGGGCACGTCGTACTTATGCTACTAATTCATTCTACTTCAGCAATATTTCTATCCATTCTCGTTCCCGAGATTCCCTTCATAAGAGTAACCTGTCTCCTCTATTAGCAATACACGGATTATCACGCTTGTCATGTTTATCTCTTTACGTGACGTATGGGGCGCCCGATCACTGTTTCCGAGGAGCTTATCCGTCCTACGACATGTTATGCAAATTTTGTCAAGATTGTCATTCAAGGCAAGGGACATGGAAAGAGGCTAGAAACAGCCGAGACCGTGTGTAATTTTCTCTAAGTATTGCTTCATTGTAAAGTGGTCAACTATCTCGGAACATCTGAGCAGAAACACTCTGTAGTGCGAGGTGTCCTTTAAGTCCACATCCATACTTCCCCCGGAACCCCAAACTTGGGTTTCACAGTACGCTCTACAGAATTATAAGTTCTGATCGCACGTAACGTCTCCTTCTAAATAATCAAGCCGCTACTTTCACTCCTTTTTCGTTGTTCAAGCTTACAACACAAATTCACCAAAAAAGAAGCCGAGTTCTATGTGTACAAATTTTAACAGGGAATGCATAGTGGTCTACGTAGCGTTCACCATTTTTTGCCCGTTATGCGGAAAGATGGATGAAGATGTGGGACAATTGGTTTATTACTGAACGTACAGACTTGTGGGATTTAAGGAACGAAGTTTTTGGTAAGGAGGTTTTTCAAAATAGGAAAGATTTGATGGGTAGTAAGGGGTCTTCAAGATTTGCGTCGAACGGGTACATTCCTGAAGGTTGTCCCGGAGCACAGTGAACGCTTTATTGTAGGCTGAAGTGATAGATATCAATATACGTTGTTAGATGATTGCTGAATATTTGGTGTGGTATACGTGCCTAGAGTGTTTATTTATTTCTTACATTTTGTCTTACCATGCCCCAGAGGTCTTTTGGGGGATTATATTTACTGATTAATTCAATTCAATTCTTTTTAGTTTAACATTCCTTAAACAGAAAAACAAAACAAAAACATAACACTCCCAAGAAGGGCATTACCGTGCCCCGTGCGTAGAGCTGGTGGACTCGGATTCTTGACTCGTCTCGAGACGCCTTTTTCAAGGACTCGGACCCGTCTTTCACGGAGCTATCCGGCCGCCACAGCTATGGACTCGGACTCCCGACTCGTCTCGAAACGCCTTCTTCAAGGACTCGGACTCGGATTTGCTGGACTCGCAGCAGCAATACAAACATCTTCGAGAAGTACCCTATACGAGTACGAGTACTCAGAAGTAGTTCAATGAGAGTTCAGAGCAAGGTCTGGAAACTGAAGCATCATACTGACTCCAATACAGAATCCATCTGATTTTTTTCCAGAGCAAAAATATGAACATATCCATGATTTACGCGAGTAGGCTACTTAGAAGTGGTTCAATGAGAGTTAAGAGCAAGGTCTGCAAATTGTGAAACATCAAACTTAACTCTACTAAAGAACCAATCTAATTTTTTTCCAGAGCAAACATACGAACATCACAGAGAAATAGGACGAGTACTTAGAAGGAGTTCAATAAGAGTTCAGAGTCTGCAAACTGAGAAGCCTCAAACTGACTTCACTAAAAAATCCATCTAATTCTTTTCCAGAGCAAAAATACGAACATTTCCAAGAAGTAGGCTATACGAGGAATCAGAAGTCCTTCAATGAGAGTTGAGAGCACGGTAAGCAATTTAAGTATTAATTCACGGGTGGCAAAATCCAAAAGTTGGGTGCGGTCCAGCCGCTCTTTCGGAGGGGTCTGGAAATTAATCAAAGCGAAATGCCAGTCCCAAATGAAAGGAGAAGGGAATCCGGCCGGGAAAGTTCTAGCGAAATCCGGGGAGGTCGGAACTTCGCCAGACAGCAGGCGTAAAAGAAGGTAACAGGTACAAATAACGCCAAGACTTAGCCGCAGATTGCAAGAACAGCATTAAGTGCTGTCGGTGTGGGGGAAATCATGAATCGACCAAAGCCATACGGCATACAGTTTATCTACCCGAAAACAAATAACTTTTATTGAACAATGGTCATAACGAAATACGGAGTGACTGCAGTGTTCGTGTGTTACCTTTTTGTCTATCTTGTTTCTTCTGCTTTTCATCTCTTATATTTCTACTTGACTATTTTTGTTGAAACAAATTTTGTGGGTAATAAACATGCTAACTTCCGATAATAACATAATTAAAACTATAATAAAAAAAGGTTGCCTCGTTTCGCGTTCGCCGACGAGTATTGACCCCAATAAACAAAACCCAAGGTTTCGATGGGATCCCAAAAAATTAATATTTATTAAATTTCTCGATCCAGACAATCGAATCTTGTCCAATTCCGAGTCTTCGCCAGACCCCTTTGATATTCTGCTATTTATCCATAACCCACCACTTTAATGAGCACAAAAAATAATGTTACCGTTTTGGAGTTTTTGGCAACTTACGGCCAAACAACTAATCAGATGAGAAAACCAAGTTCAGATATAGATTCAGCAAGGATGTGTACTCCAACTTCTCACCCTAATCGACTTCAGAAAGGTCCTTTACGTTGACACAATTCTTCGTATTTTAGCAGCATTCCCGACGAACTGCATGTAGAGCAAAAGAGCTAGTGACACTGAGAGGAGAACCTTTCAATCCAAATTTCCGAGAGGAAAATCAAATTTCCGGGTTTTGGCAAATATTTGCCAGCTTCAGAAACAACTATGAGCTTCAACCAAATTTCTAGTTTCGGCTGAATTGCGGGTGAATCATTTGTCCGGAGAATAATAGAATTCATAGGTATCCCATCACTAACGTTTTGGGATCCAAAAGTAAAGGTACTTCAAGCAACTAATTCTGCTTCTTTTGATAATGATGTTAGGCTCCTTGCTTTCACTTACGTGCATCTACAATGCACACCAACAAATAAATATAATTATCTCTGTCAAAAGAAGGAGTTTATCGGTCCCATTGCAGGTACGGAACAAAGGAATAATATATCGCTGTAGCAAGCAGAGGCAGTGCTCTGGGGAAAAGAAAATTATAGTTTTCTACTCGAACAGAATGCTGAATTACCTATATTCCATTTCAGAGCTACCATGCGACTTGTTTCGATTAGACTCCCAAAGATTATCATCTTCACTAGCGTTAACTAAAAATCCGCTAAGATTAGTGTTTAGTTACCTTCTTTCACCAAAAAAATGGTGCGAACCTCCCGAGGGGTTACCCACTCTCCGGCACCTGCTGTAGACCCTTTCCCGGCAGCGGCAGATACCGACCGAAATCGGCGGTGCTGGCACCGGTTCCGACTATAAACTAGGCGATTCATCTGTGAAAACTTCTAAAAATGCTTATTTTGATGTTTTAACACGTGACAACCGGTGCGGACTGATGTCCGCCGGTGCCAGCACCGACAGGGCACCGCAGCATCGGGCACTTGCTGTACACTAAAACTGAGTGGGCAATCCCTCGGAACCTCCCTGACGACGAGAGCTTTAAGCTTCATTTCAATTTAAAAAGTGAAGGCTTCTCTCTTCTCTGCGCACCAACTTCTGGATCTATTGTCTATCTAGGCTATGTGTGACGGATGCCAATAATGAGACAACGGAGGGGGGCGGGGCAAACAGTGACTAATCCTCCCCTTTATGGATTGCCCCTCCTCTCGGTGACACAAGTGTGGAATTTACTCTTCCATCTTTATTCTAAAACTTTACTTGTTTACTACATATAGCCTTTGATAGTGCAAAACGGACACGTCAGCTGAATTTTATTAGAGCTGTATTTCGGCCCTTCTTGGTAAGGGTGCTCTTCAGGCTCAAGCTGGAAAACGAACAAGTGGAAAAATTCTGAAGAGGACGCTTGCCAAGAAGAAGGGCCGAACTGTAGCGCTAATAAAATTCAGCTAACGTATCCCTTTTGCACTGTCAAACATTAATAATAATAATGATTAGGCTGAAGGAATATTCACTTGAGTATCTCAAGGGCAGCTAAGAAAGCTCAGCTAATTTACCCGCCCGCTCATAGCAGTGAACGCTATTTGAACTCATTAGTGCCTTATTTTATCCGCAATTTTAATGTGAATTAACCAAATAGTAATTTGTCAATCCCGTTCATTTTGTATTATCAGAATTTTGGGAATAAATGATTGAAATGAATTAAATTAATTCCCAACTCTTTCTTCGAAATGAAATAAAAAAATGCTTTCTTAACTTTTACATAAAAAAAATAAAAAGAAAAGCAATGCAATGCAGACCAACCCTCTTGGAGCGCTTAACTGGTATAAAGGAAAGGAAATAAAAGTAAACGTACCTGTAAGGATCGTAAGGGTCGTAACCAGTGTACCCCTGATGGGTCGGTGGGGGCGGTGGGTAATAGCTGGTTCCTTGGTACGGGTACACCGGATGTGGGTGGGGAAGCGGTGGTCCAGGATACCCGCTATACCCATCTCGTGACTGGGCGGTTGAAGTAGGTGGTAGCGTTGGATAGTGGTAGAAAGGGTACGGAGCGGGTGGGTATGGTGGGTAATAATGGTGGAATCCACGATCATGTGGTGGACTATGCCACTCGACGGGAGGAGGAGGGGTTGGGGGCTTCTCCGGTTGAACAGGTGGCTCCTCCTTCTTTTCTTGCGTTGAGGAAGCTGGCCGAGAAGTGGATGGTTGGGGAGAGGGTTGCCGCTCGGGTGGTTTGTAGGGTGTGTGTATAAGTGGGCCGGCGGGCTGATACCACCCTGAAAAGGAAACAACAAGTATTATCACGAAGCAGTAAACAGAGAGAAAATAATTTTTGAATTTAAAATAAAAACATATTCTTTGTAGAGTTTGATCTGGTCTTTCAAATGATATAAGGTTATGATGGATTTCGTTAACATAACCTCTTGATAGAGCATCCAAAACAGATGGGCCAAGATCTAGTAGTACATAAGTACACAAAGCTAGTCCGTCCTGGCCAAATGCTTAGCACGCCGAACCTGTAAATGAAGGGTCGCTGCCTACCATTTGAACTGGAGCAGCAGGGATTAGTAGCGCAACTCCGTGAGATAAGCATAAGTCCGCCGAGCTTCAAATGGGTACCTAAAAAAATCTGGGGATGGTGACAGGAAGGTGTAGCCCTCAACCGCCCATTGCACTTGTTGGCTGAGAGCAGAGAATCTGAGATAAGCACCCAGAGGCGTTACTAGCCAAAATGTTTGGGGGGGGGGGCACGGAATTTACCGACTGGCTGGTAATTTTTACCGACTGTTTTTGCAGAAAAGACGACTGTTTTCAAGAAAAAAAAACGACACTTTCGTAAAAATCGACTGATTTTCAGGAAAAAACGACTGTTTTGACGAAAAATCGACTGATTTAATGTCGGTTATTTTTTACCGACTGGCTGACAACATCGGGGAGGGGGGCGCCCCCCCCCCCCTCCCCCGGTCGTGACGCCCCTGTCAGCATCGCAAGTTCGGCCTGTATAAGCCGGGACAGATACTTCACCTTTTTTTTATATACAAAAAATCAGTCAAACAGCGGAAAATCTCTCCCATTGCCAACGACCGAATCGAGGAGAAAAACAGCCGCCATATCCAAATCAAAACCTCAGCACTAGTTTTCACCTCCAGCAAATAGCCCCTGAAAAACAAGGATATTTATATTGCTAGAAGCTTCAATAATTTTACTGCAGTTTCTCAACCTGCCGCCTGACGAGGACCCTTGCCAAGAAGGGCCGAAACGCCGAGAGAGCAAATCTTAGCTGACTTACCCGTTTAGCGACATTAAATACTAGATCCAGTCCATTCATACAAAAATCCTCAGTTTTTGGGCATGGTGCCCGACGCCCAGAACGTCTGTTCATGGCCCAACGTATGGGCATGGTGCTCATACGTTGGGGTAGTGGTGGTTTTTAGTATCCCACTCGACGGGGGCTAAGAGAAGATAGGAAAGATTTAAACAAATTTTGAAAAGTAGAAGTTTCAGAGATGTTAGAAATTTGGGAAGATTCCTTAAGGAGGCAATGGTCCACAGGGGAAAGTTTTTTGTAGTTAGTTCTGTTGTTGAGGTTACGGTTCGTGTTGGTGTTGTTTTGTTCTTTCCATGGCCCTCTGTGCTTTTACGGAATAAATCTTATCTTATCTTATCTTATTGCTAATTACAGGTAGAAATCTGGTCCTTACTTCTGTCCGATATGCGGGCTGTCAGAATGAGAGTTTGGTTCATGTGGTTTGCGAGTGCAAGGAGCTGAGTGAATGGAGGAAAGAACAGTACGTGTGGGTGAATTTGATGAAGAGTGGTTAATCAGATTTGTTAAGACTGAGTGTTTTGCTGCGATCAAGAGATTGGGGCGATTCCTGAGGACAGCGATTCAACATAGGAATAGATTTTTGGAATAGAAAATACCATAAATGTGTCATTAGGGTAGAAAAATTTCGCGGATTTTTTTTTTCTTTTGCGTTTCTTTCGAGAGTGAAATTTGTTTGTGATTCTCTATTGCCATGGCCCTTCGTCCGCCCCCACCCCCACAAAATCTGTTGAATTGGGAATCTGGAATGGAAATTTGATTTTCAAACAGATCTGTGTGGGGTACCAGTCCCTTGCTGCAAGGCATGGTGCCCATGTCTGAGCCCAAATATTGAGATTTTGTGTGTTACTAATCCAGTCATAAAACTTCTTTAAAAAACATGGCTAAGAAGTTTTGAGGCTACTTGATAATTTGTCACTAGACACCCATTTCTTGTTTAGATACAAATTTTTTGTGTCGGTTAGTATGGTATGTAACATGTAGTCTGTGATTTTACTTTTTACGTGTAAGGTAAACCATAGCCGCGTTTGGTGCACTCCAGGCTGTCTCTGTTTTTTCCTCACCGGTGATCTTGTTCTATTGCGTGTTTTACGTCTCACCGGAGACGTCACTAGAGCCTGCCTAAGGAGCAGGTTCTGGTTAGTCCAGTGTTGCCATATTGGCAGATTTTCCGACCGACAGGCGGATTTTTTTTTGCTGGCGTATTAAAACTGTTTGGGTTCTATTCATAATCCTTGCAAGTTTTGGAGATTTCTTGCAATTTCGGGTTGAAAAGAAATATTGGCGTATTTTTCAAAGAGCGCGGTGTATTTCTTGGATCCCGCTCTGGCAATACTGGGTTAGTCCGCACCGGTGAGCACTTATGACCAGACACTGGTTTCCCGTATCCCGTACATTTCCATTCTAAACGAGTTTAGTCTCGCATCTTTGTCAAACCGTAGACACCAACTTTCTACCAAGTTTGGTGACCAACTAGTGGAAGACGCCAACCATCGACACATCCTTCCCCCTCCCCACATTCTCGACCGCTTAAGGCCACAGAGAATGGCAGCACAACCATTTCCTAAGATCCAACCCATTCGGGCAATTCATGCGCGGTACGAAAGAAGTTTTGTCCCCTCCTTTGTGAGTTTTTTCAACGCGAAATTTTAAATTCTTTTCCTATTTTGTATGTTTTTTATTGAAATTTAGCGCTTTAATTTGTGGCAATTCTTGTTCTTGTGTAATTATTGAATATTTGACTATGTAAAAGCGCAATCTTACTAAACATTTTAACTGTTCATGATTTATGTTCGTTTCTTATTTATTTATTGTTTGTTAGTTTGTATTTTATTTGTATTTTTAGCGAGTGTTTATTTTTCCAATTCCCGCCCGTGTTAGCCTAGTGCTATTAGGGTTGAAAATAAAATTGATTGATTGATAAAAAAAAAAAAAAAAAAAAAAAAAAAAAAAAAAAAAAAAAAACACTGGGGAGCAGTCACCGGTGAGTGCAAAAATGCGTCATAAGAAGCACCGGTGAGCAGGGACCGAACAACGAACGCAACTCACGAATGCTCCACCACCTCGCGAATATAGATGTTCCCAGTGGCAGTGTCTTTTATTATACCCTGCTAATCGCAAATAAAAAGAGTCTGAAGTTTAAAATCGAGAAAAAGACAGACACGAAACGAATTCATTTCGATCGCTTTAGTGACAGAATTCTGTGACGAAAGAACAGAAAAAAAGAAAATGGCCAGGTTGCTCCTCTGCCAAGAAATGAATAGCGCGCTGGAAGGATTCAGCTGACGGCGACAATGAGGCTACTAACTGCGATGACGGTGACATTGGCCCTTTCAAAGCTTTCTTCCAAACAGGTACTACGTGCACGTAGCACTCCGCGCAGGGCAATTCTGCTCACGTGTCTTGCTCTGACCGGTCAATGCCCTCCGTCACTCTCCGTAGGAATCCTACAACCATGGCCTCATCACGGCGGAACAGTAGTTTGCTGACACCACGGTATAAAGTCGTTTATGCAGTTACCATGGTAACTAGCCATGGTATCTGAAAAAGTCATCTCGTTGTCATCACCAACACAAGAGCCTAGGATTTTGTCAAATTGGTTGGAGGCACTTTTGATGTGAGTGGATGTAAGTATTTGTTTTGGAGCGACTTCTCAAGCGCGAATTCGGCAATCCTCGTTTTTGCAAAGAAACCGTAGTATCAGATACCCCGGTAACTGCAAAAACGACAAAATGTACATCTACCGTTGTATCAGATACAATAGTATCTGCAAATACGCAACTAGTGTTCCAATAGGGGCCAGGGATTCAAGTCGCATAATCGGTCACTCGACTGAGAATGGTGTAAGGTGCCGCAGAACCGGGAAACGGGATTTATGGCTCGAACTCGTCCCACAAATTTTTATCACCGGGGAAAGCTGAGCAGCTTGCGTCTTACCAAGTACAAGGTCAGACTAGTTCTGACGGAGGATCAAGTTAGTTACTTCTGGAGAGGGCTAATAAGTTTGTGAGTCCTGTATGGTCGGGAACTGTGCGAGAAAAGAAACAGACCGTCTCCTTTTTGTTTTTCCTCATACCTTGCAGATTGGTGGACCATTGCGATTTACATTTTTTAGCTCCTCAGTCGGGTTTCGAACCCATGACCTTTCGCTTACAAGGCCACTGCTTCATTGACTACTTATAATGTTCCATCTCAATGATGTTTTTCCCATCAAGTTAAATCTGTTTTTTTTTCTTTGGCCCTGGACTGTCTAATGGACCTCCCCTCGGGGTTTTGTCAATCGACTTTGCGTCTCCGGCTTTGACCATTTATCTAGGGCCATTTTGTACAAAACTTGAACCCAGTATACATTCCATCTTTGCTAATATTGTCTTAGATACGGCTCTACCCCCCCCCCCCCCGCCGCAAATGACGCTTTGCTCTGTGACTTACTGCACTTATCCAAACCGACGGTATCGAATATCTCCAGATAATTATGTCAATGCACGTGGATGAAACTATGCGTGGAATGTTCCCAATCGAGATACGAACATCCTTACATATGCCTCCGAACCTACTCCGGACTATTCAAACCACAGTATGCCAAACCATCAAAACCAAAAGAAAATTAGGTATTTAAAAAGGTGTATATATTATTATTATTAATAGTAGTCTCGTGGTTACGGGTTGGGGGGGGGGGGGTAAAGAAAAAGAAAAGAAGGTTAAGATGACAAATGTGTGTTATAGGTGGTAATAAACGAATAGAAGTTGTGCACGCACAGGACAGGGATGTGCCTTTCATAGGAGCGTTATGTATGTTGCTTAGTTGAACAAACAACAACAAACAAAATAGCTTAATATGAATAAGAAAAAAAAATGGCGCTAAACAGATAAGTACGCTAAGAATTATTCCAGCCTCTTTTGGCCCTTCTTGGCAAGGGTCCTGTTCAGGCTGCAATTTTTACTCCTCTCCAGGTGTAATAAATCTGTTTCTGTATAGTCGGGAACTGACCAGAAAAAAAACAGTCTGAAGAGGATCATTCCCAAGAAGAGCCAAGACATCGCCGTAACAACTCTCGGCTGAAATATCCGGTTGGCGGCATCAAACATAATAATTTATTTAAATAATAACAACGCCATTAAATAATAACGTTCGGCGCCATATAATAACATAATCCGCAGTCGCTTCAGCTGACGGAGTAGGCTACAGTAGAGGTCTATTTATTTGAACGTGTGTTGAGTTAGAACAGTGCCATTTTCATGCATTTGCCGGTACAAAAGCCAACTACCAAAACGGCTAATTAAACCACAACTCTTACTAGAAATGGTCTTTTAACGATGAAATAGCTCTGAAATACCGTTTTCCAACAATACCATTACTTTCCACCAGGGGCGTCACGACTGGGGGGGGAGGGGGGGGGGGACGCCCCCCCCCCCAATGCTGCCGGCGAGTCGGTAAAAAAATACGAATCGGCGCGAAGCGCCGCGATTTTTCGTCAAAACAGTCGATTTGAAAAATGGTCGATTTTTCGTCAAAATAGTCGGTTTTTCCGCAAATCAGTCGATTTTTTCAAAAATTTAATTTTTGTTGCTGAAAACAGTCGTTTTTTTCTGTAGAAAAAGTCGGTAAAAATTACCAGCCAGTCGGTAAATGCCTCGTCCCCCCCCCCCCAAGCATTTTGGCTAGTAACGCCTCTGTTTTCCACATGAAATTAGCAATTTCTTTGTTAGCGCTTGTCAACTTTATCATGTCTTCACACTTTCAGACGCGGGCTGGATGCAAAATATCTGAAAACTGAACGAGCCATGGTTAAAAAACGTAAATACCAGGCAAAAAACCAAGAGGGGTCCTTTAAGGGCCTCCGAGAACACCTGAATTGGATCTTCACTCTCCCATTTAACCCAGAGCTGCACTGTTCTTACTTACGGAACAGTTCAAATAAACATACATCTACTGCTTATAACCTCTCATCCAGACAATAACTAACTATTAGTGTATTTGTATTCTGCATATTCTTATTGTTAATATTTTCTGTTTCTTTCTCTGTGGTTTCTTTTAATCCGTCTGCTTGGAACTGTGGTACTTCCAACAGAACCAAAAACATGGAATTTCATCTTATTTGCCCCAAAAACATGGAATTTCATCTTATTTGCCATTTTCCCTTTTGCATATTCGCAGTTACCGGACATAGCAAAAAAAATGCACAGAATCATTGTGTCAAATTCGGGCATAATATCCCGCTCCCGTACAACAAAGAAATTGGTAGCCAGCCATGCAGCATAATACCGGGTAGTTGAATACCTCACTATTGTTATTTATCCATGGTCACTCATCACATGATAATCTGACGCTCGTATGGGGTTGGTAGATTGAAATAGTTATTGTGTAGATAATTCTGGATAGTCCAGTAGTGAGTGAATGAACGAATGAATCCATGTAACCTAATAACAACAACAAAAAAAGGAATTTCTAAGAAGGGTATTCGGTAATTAAACAAAAATTTTACGCTGTCAAATGAATTTTTTTATGCATTATCCTAATCTACATTTTGCTAATTAACATTATCCTATTCGATCCAATATCCACATTTGACAAACCTCTGCCGAGGTGTTCACACTCGCTGTACGGAAACGAGTGCAAACGCGCGGGGAAATAGGAAATAAAGGCTAGGAATCGTTTTTTTCAGAAACTTCTACAAAGCACAAATAATAAAAAAAACTGTTTTTAAAAAAAAAGTGATAGGTAATTAAAACATGACTTATAACGCGAAGCAAAACCAGGAAGCTTCATTACGCATAAATAAATAATTCAGCTTGGACTTTCTTTAGCAATATTTCGGCCCTTCTTGGCAAGGGTCCTGCAATCAGGCTGAAGAAGTATTTAAAAGTGTATTTCTAAAAACGGTTTTAGTGATATAACAGTTAGCTTTCCCTTCAGCCCAAGCTGACTGCGAATCATGTTTGACGATGCAAAACGTGTGCGTCAGCTACATTTTATTATAGCTATATTTCGGCCCTTCTTGGCAAGGATCCTCTTCAGGCTCAAGCTGGAAAGCGAACTTGTGGAAAAACAAATTAAAGATTCTTCCTTAAATATCTGATTTTGTGAACTTCTTCCCTGAAAACTGCTTGGATTTGAAGCTTTAACTTATATACTATTATCTAAATGTTTATCTTATGTACCGTCCTAATGGACATATGGCCAATAAACATTATTGTGGTCTATCCAGACCCGTATTTGACAAACCTCTGTCCTTTAATATACAAGGCAAAATATTGCGTCAGAATTTCCACACCTTATTTCTCTTTTTTAAACATTACTTCAGTGGCAAATCAAAAATAACGAGTTGCAATCAAGGCGAAAAGGACGTGCCATAAATTCAAATTCAGGTTTCCCTCCAAACAATTTACCTTTCCCGGCGAAACTAAGAAGCTTTCCCCAAGGTGCTCTGTCATGACAACGAGGCTAGAAATGTCTAAGAGAACTCCCGGAAAACTGAAACGGAGCAAGCAAAATAGTGTCTACGTTTTGCCTGGAGCAACTTCAGGAATTCCTGCAGCCAAAGATTACTGCTAGCCGTGTTCGATGGAGGCAAACAGACATATCAGCTGACATTTTTTTTCAACTTCGGTCCTTCTTGTTAAGGCTTCTATTCAGGCTGTAGGTACAAATATGAGCCTGCTATAGAAGGAAATTCATGAGATGTGTGTTGCACTGGTATTATAAATATTCTTTGAGCCCAAGCTGACTTTGAAACATTTATTCAAACAATGTTTACAACGGATACATCAGCTACAATTCTTCACCAGCGATATTTCGGCCCTTCTTGGCAAGGGTCCTCGTCAGGCTGTCAATCCTCTGGGTCAACGTCGGGGAAGGAAACAAACCTGTAATCCTGATTGCCAGAGCGACAGTTCTAAATTACGTTTGTTAACCAAATCAAGGATCGGAGCTCTTTGACCATTGTGCTCCCTGATGAAAAGTTATCAGAAGAATTTGACCTGTCTAAAGAAAAAAATCTTTAGAAAAATAGCGAGGAACCTTGCCAAGAAGGGCCGAAATATCGCTGGTGAAGAATTGTAGCTGACGTATCCGTTGTAAACATTGTTTGAATAAATGCTCTGGTATTTAAAATTGGCAATTTTTTTATTTATTTATCCATCACAAAAAAAGAGAAACTGTCCATACCATGAAAGAGGTAAGCTTGCGCTAGTCAATCTTGATGAGAGTTGGTGTAGGGACTCTTAAGGGCAAGACCAAGGTCAAATTCGTAGATGGGCATTGAGTCTCGGCCGTCTGATTGTGGAAACGACTTGGAAATTTATTGACGAGATATTTTGCCGTCAAACCAAGAAACCGATGCAAGCGAGCGGAGGAGGAGCTACGCAGAACTTAATAATTTGTTACCTCTACAAACAGCTTATCGCAGTAGAACCCGCAAAAGAATGCGAACGCCGCGTGAGTCGTCCTTCACATCTGATTGGTTGTTTATCATTGTGACGTCACGTCTAACTCGCTGCAGACCGGGTTCTCCACTCCTGCAGGCATCCTACATTTTTCATCTGGTATGCGCAGCGGCGAAGAGGGAAGTAGACTGGTAACTCAAACCTCGCAGCAAGTACCTCTAGCTCCACTCAGTTTTTATCGAGGTATCCATAGTCGCTGCATGGGACCAAAGACGGAGGTTCTATTGGATTATTTGTTCTCGGTCAAACTGATCATAATGTGTAAAAGGACAGCCTGACAGAGGGCTTCATTTTAGCTATGTAATTCAAACATGTCTTGGCTGATTGACGTATTGCATTTGCGAACTGAGAGCCTTTAATACTGACACATCCAAATATACTTTGAAGATATCAAGGATAAACCATTAATTAATTAGTTAATACAAATGGGACATGATTTAGGTTCTAGCCTCGGGCCTTTGCGCGACCCAGTATGCTACAATAGCCTATTCTTCAAGTATCGGAAAAGCAAGAAGCGATACTTTCGCTTTATAAGTTCTCATACTATTTACAGCATCTTTCACCATTATTGTTTTTTTTTCATACTTACTAATATATTATTTCTTTTTAATGTTACACGTTAAGATGAGGTAATGTAGGGATCTGAATTACAAGCGCATAACCTCTATATCTTTTCCTTTCAGTCTGGTCATTTTGGATGAGCAAAATAGTTTATTATTGGTGCGGTGATCTTGATGAGAGAATGATCCGCTTCATGTGACACTGCCAAAAATTCGTCTACCGTACATAAATACTGAACTATGCAACATTCTGGGCATGTGTTTCGTACAAGAACCCTTTCAATCTCCTGACTGCGTAATGTCCTACCCGAAAAGTTCCCACATCTACGTCTTAGACCACAGCAACAGCAATCCTTAAATTAACTCAAACTACTTCAATACACGAAATATACAGAATGAACTGTGTTCCGCCTTTTGCCCAGCTTTAAAATAATCTTTATCTAGTCACAATGTTGTTTTACAAAATTTTATTTTTGGCGAACTATTGACGACCAATGAACTGTATTACATGTTTAGGTGTGTACTTTTTTTGTTTTCGTATACGATAAAGTCAAATTTAGAGTTTTTGAACCTGGAGCTCATGTTGGCGAGTGCATGCGACAACAGCCGGACGAGGACCCCTGCCACGGAGGGCCAAAATATCGCTGCCAAAGTATCGTAGCTTTTGTTTGTAGCCATTGTTTGAACATTCGGAGTTTTTGCTGTGGAAATAACTTCTGATCTAATTTCTACTCCAAGTTCCGCGCTTCTAGCCTACTATTTGGCTGAAGCAACCAATTGATTAAATTGAAACAGAAGCGCTATAGCTGCTGAAAAAACTGATTACTGAAGCAGAGAGAAAGTTGTTTTTGTTTGCATTTAGCAACTGTTCCGGAAGTGACCGAGCATCTGAAAGGAACCACGCTGCTAGGAAAAGAATAAAGAACGAAAACGCCGACAAAGAAAAAAGTGCGAATAAAAGATGAGTTCCACCCATGAAAAGATGCAGAAAAACTTCTGGGCGAATCAGCTTACAAACGAATGTACCTGTCAATGCCGAACAAGCCAATATAGAGATCACAGACTAGCCAATAAAAAATAATTTGTCTACACCTTATAAGTAGTGAACTGAAAGACAAAAATGCTTCTCAGTCGGGATTTGACCCTAGGACCCTCTGCTTGCTTACAAGGAAAGCGCTCTAACCATTTGAGCTACCGAGGGGCTTGTGAACAGAGTTCGCAAACCACTACACTAGTCTGGTAGAAGCCGGCCATAGGACAGTGATCCCGCCCGAAGGCAAATTCATCTAACCAGTTCACATCCCCATGTCACGGAAATTAATAATTAGACATAGATCTATGTATATTATTTTCTACACCATCATAGAAGAAGAGCAAAAACGAATAATTCGAAATTCTGAGCTACGAGACTTGCAATTTTGAGACTAAATTATTGGTGCTTTGTAACCATTCTGAACCTGTAAGTTATTTCAGACACTTTCTTGACCGTTTTAACATGGTATTGGGGAAGAGTTTTAACACAATTTTACAACAAATAAGTGTCGCATCCAATCTAAAGCCCAATTCACACAGAGAGTGAATTTCGCCACGCCTGGCGATCCGTCTGGTCAGGCGTAGAAAAAAAGCGCATCGTCCGGTCGAAAAACCGCTTCGTCAGGCTTCGGCTCCGAGCCGCAAAAATTCCCAACGCCAGGCAAATAATTATAAATATCGAAACATGAACGTAAAACAGCTAATCAGTTCAGAATTAACCAGTCATTTACGATAATGGCTACCAAAGGTTACAAAGACAATACAATAAGAGAAAATGTATTTCTGGACATACAAAATAGGGCGAATTCGCTCCCCGTCTGTAAAACACTGCGACTTCGCCTAGACATCGCAAGGCGTATTTTTGCTTGCCAATTTTTGAACGCCTTCTGTTTATTCTGCTTAGAGTTTAACCGAATACGGGTGAGATCCGACAGTAGTTAGGTATCACTTATTCACTTAAATAGGACTAAAAACCCGATAAATATGGTTTACTTCGTTTCTCCGTTATCCACAGATAATCGATTTCATCAGATGAACTGATTCTTTCGGATTTGTGGTACCTCCATGTGCTTGTCCCTCTTCGCTTGAAATGTTTACCCACTTTTTTTTTGGAAAGTGCGAGCCTGAAGAGGACCCTAGCCAAGAAAGGCCGAAATATAGCTCTTATAAAATTCAGCTGACGTATCCGTTTTGCACTATCAAAATATGATTCGCAGTCAGCTTGGGCTGAAGGAATGTTTACCAACTATAAATATAAGCCATTGCCGAAAAGATCTTCTCACTTTGTACAGGCGTAGCTTTTCCGAGATTCACACATGTCGTATTAGAAATACAGGCCTTTGTCGAAATTCAAATTCTTCGCGTCTGGATGAATTTTGGGTTGTCGCGCAAGCAGCGCACACTCTACATGTTATTGTTAGAGGCCAAGGTATGAAAAATTCAAACCCCCTTAGCTGAGTCAAAATATCCCAGTGTATTCATATATAATACGGAAAAATAAGCTGCCTTTTCAGCTAAACTTCAAAGGACACCTGAATAAAGAGTATCAAGTATCATCCCTATCTGTATGACTTCCGTTAACATTGCCTGCAGAAAACCCAATCATACGAAATAGTGTTTATAAACTATGATTTTTGCTCCATTTTGCATCTGTCCTTATTTTAGTAACGAACAATTTGAGAAATGAACAAATGTCTCCAATCAACCCTTCTTCTGGAATATTTTTTAACCAGTTAAACCTAAACGTATATCTAGAAGAATTTTCAATTCGATCCGGCCAGCGCTGTACAGGATTTGAATGAATTGCGCTTTTTGTCTTGGAGTCTGCATGTGCAAACCTCCAGAAACGAACATACCTATTTTGAAAACGTCACGCTCAGGAGAAGAATGCTCTCCATGGCCATGTCTGTAAATGCATTCTCCACGGTGTGTTCAAGTATGGTTTCATTGTTCAGGTCTCCTTTAAGACCTAGTTCTACTGATTTCCAGAGTAAACGTAGTGGATCAACTGACATACGCAAAAAAAACACGAGAACGGTTGACTTGAAGTGCAAAAATAAGTTCTTTTTGTCCTTGCTCAGTCAACTGCAAGTGGGAAGCCAGAGTTTAAAACTTAATTAGCTGACAAATTATTGGCACCTTCTCCGAGATAAGCGATTATCCACTGAAGCATGAAATTCGACGATCGCCGTCACGCACTACTCGTCTCCAATTTGGCCCAGAGCCTCGGATATTTGTCAGACTTATTACCGACGTGCAACAAATAAACAAAGTTCCTGGCAATCGTGAAATGTCACCGGAATTTCATCGTAAAGCCGCTTTCACACTGACGTCTTTGCGTAGGGGAGACCAGCCCACGTTCGCCACTTTTTCCGCACTTTATTTTTTATGAACACAGCACTTTTTCAGTACTTCATTTTTTGTGAACACAGTATTCCTTGAGCCCAAGCTGACTTTGAAATATATATTAAAATAATGCATAAAACGGATATGTCAGCTACGATGCTTTGGCAGCAATATTTCTTTTTATATCTTTTCAGCGATTTATTGCAGGTTTGTTTCCTTCCCCGAAGTTGACTCTGAAGACTGACAGCCTGACGAGGACCCTTGCCAAGAAGGGCCGAAATATAGCTGCCAAAGCAACGTAGCTGACATATCCGTTTTATGCATTATTTGAATATGTAAACACACACTGTCAGAAGTTTCATAACAGATTGCGCATAACACTTTCAAGAATAACACCTTTTCACTTAGAAATAAAGTGTTATGACCAATTAAGTTTATACTATTTCGTGCCCAGATCTCCAACAACACCTTCAATAGGTAAAATTCTACACTGTCAGAAGTTACATAACGACAACAGCAGGATGCGCGGTTTCAACAGATAACACTTTGGGATGTTATGTTTCTTTCGTTCCCGTTAGTATTTTTACCAATTGAAGGTGTTGTTGGAGATCTAGGCACGAAATAGTGTAAACTTAATTGGTCGTAACACTTTTTTTCTAAGTGAAAAGGTGTTATTCTTGAAAGTGTTATGCGCAATCTGTTATGAAACTTCTGACAGTGCAGTGTTTGACTTTTGATAATTCTGAAAGTCCTAAAATATATGTTCTATATAGTGTATTAAATCTTGTATGGCCTTTTGGCTCATAAACAACCGTTATTATTATATTACTATTGTTATATCTAGAAAAACAAGACCAAAGGTGTCGATGGGATCCCAAAAATCTAAGATTTGATCCAGACAATTGGGTCTTGTCTTCGCCAGATCCAGTCTTCGCCAGACTAATCATCAAAGAAAACCGAGTTCAGATATTCCATCCATCTATCAATCTATACCTCTATAGGCCATATCTATTTTGACGATACTGACCGAAACTTTCTGCTTTACTTCTGCCAAGTTTGCGGTTTCGCCCGAATTCCGAGCGAACTACTAGTCCAGCAAAAAAAGGAAAATTCAGAAACGAATCCAGCGCATCTCCCTCCTTATCCCTATAAAGAACATCTAATCAACATTAAATAACTTTAACTCAATAAAAATTCGGGTACAACCGGATTCCAGACTAATTATATGTCCGGGTGAATGAATATTGTCATATACAGACTCAGCGTCTCTTCTTACCCCTAAATCTAACATCTAATCAACTTCAGATATAACTTTTGCTTTTGACATATTTTCCGGTTTTGGCCGGATTCCAGGCGAACTAGTTGTCCGGCGAGAAAATGATTTTCACCATCGTATTCAGCATGTCTTCATACCCCTCAATCAAACATTTAATCAGCTTCAAATGAAACTTTTACTTCTAACCAACTTTCCGGTTTTTGCCGGATTCCGGATGAACTACTTGTCCAGCGAAAAAATGTTTTTAACCATCGTGCTCAGCATGTCTTCTTACCCCTAAATCTAACATTTAATCAACTTCAAATGAAACTTTTACTTTTAACAAACTTTCCGGTTTTGGCCGGATTCCGGACGAACTACTTGTCCGGCGAGAAAATGGTTTTCACCATCGTACTCAGCATGTCTTCTTACCCCTAAATCAAACATTTTATCAACTTCAAATGAAACTTTTACTTTTAACAAACTTTCCGGTTTTGGCCGGATTCCGGACGAACAACACATCCGGCGAGAAAATGATTTTCACCATCGTGCTCAGCATGTCTTCTTACCCCATGTTAGACTATCGCATTAGCTGTTTAAAAATATTTTGTTTGTCCCTTAATTTGAACCCCCTCCCCCACTCCCAAATATAGGGCTACAGAGCCCATCTACGAACTCGACCTTACCCTTGACCCAAACAATCCTCACACCAAGTTTCATCAAAATATCTCATTCCCTCGAGAGTTATCGTGCTTACAGACGGCCGGACGGACAGACGGCCGGACGGACAGACGGACGGACGGACAACTATTGCGATGTCATAGGTATCCCTCCACTTACGTTTTCGGATCCCAAAAACCACTAACAGTCAATGTGCTTCGATGCAAGGAAATTCTCCAAAGATGGCTAACAAGGCCACCCTGGTCCACGTTAGCCACAAGTCAGCCACGTTCGCCATCGCCTTGCGTCAAATTCATTAAAACACATATTGCTCTAAATCTAGCCCTAGTATTAGCTTTTATTCCAGATTTATATTTGTCATGTAAGTAGGTGTAGGGTAACTGTTTTAACCCATCTGTCCTGGAAGGTCCACAGCAAACTTTAGTCGTTCAGCAAGTCTATAAATGTCTATTCAGATCTCCTTCCAATTTGCTGTGGCGTACCCCAGGGTACCCTCCTTGGCCCGCTCCTGTTCCTGATTATGATAAACGGACTTGCCACTGAACACCCTGACCGCTGGAAATTTGTGACGACATGTCCTTACTGGAAAAATGCCGGAAAAACTTGAAGAGATCAGCCATGGAAATCATGGAGGATATTACCAGCGACGCTGCACAGGCCGACATGACTAAATGTCATGACTATCAGTTTCTTGAAGAGCACGCCTTCGTTCAAGCAACCAATCCCTCCGGAGATGTCTGTCCAGCAGTGCAAGCTCCTCGGTATCACTATATCGAGCCATCTGAAGTGGGAGGCCCACGTCGCTAACATCACAAAAGAAGCTAATTTGGCGCTTTCTACGCTTAGATTTTTCTGTATTTCGGTATTTCGTACCTGCGTTCGTAAACCTTATTAACCAGTGATTTGTTTATTATACTGTTGTGTTGACTCAGCTCTTCGTTGACGATAGGTTTTTATCTGATAAGTTCATAAATAACTGACGTGAAGCGCTAATTCGGCGCCTCGCGCTAATTCGGCGCCTCGCGCTGTGAAAGCCATTTTTGAAATTAAAGTCTCTCTCTCTCTCAAGTCTTGGACTCTCACCTGAAATAGATGATTTTCCCGATATTCTTACAACCTGTGACTGCAGGACCGCAAGATTCTTCTCCAACAAGCACGGGAGCTTGCTCATTTCTAAGCATTTCAATAAGTTCACCTTTGGATAGCCACATCATCTTCATATGGGAACAAGAAACTTCCGACCAAACTATTTCTTTTTCCGGGAACCACGGCTTGATTAAAACATTTTGAGCTTTCCCAGCGTGAAGTAAATGAGAATATCCTTCGTTTGTCCAGTGCAGTCCAACAAAATACGAAGGGAGAACTAATCAGTTTGTTGCGAAAATTTAACTGTCCAGGTTAGTCATGCCATGTTTACCATTGCTAGAGTGGAGAACCAGGGCTGGTTTTTGCTGGCAAACGTGGGCTTTTACCCTCTCAGAGAAACAAGAGCTACGAGCTCATATAGTACTTGATACGAGTAGGTGGTACAAGAAAGTAGATGAGAACGTCACAAATACCCCACCATCCAAAAATGAGATTCGGACATAGAAATAGGATATCTAGTTTCACTCAACTCTGAGCATTTCCGGCATCGCCTCGGACCATCTAGGGCAAATGACTTTTCTACCTTTCAAGTTTCAACCCAATAGATCCACTCGTTTGGTACCTAGACACGTGCCACACGAGTTCCGGTACCCCCCTCTCCTCCCCCTACCGCAGCCAAATCTAGTTCGGACTCCTAAACGGATCATCTCTAGCATTTTCTATTACCACCTATCAAGTTTCACTCAAATATAAGCGTCTTTTTAAATTTCCGGTAACTCCCCTCCCCACCGTGGTCGGATCCAGTTCGAGCCCTAAAATATGTCATCTAGGGCAGTGGTTCCCAACCGGTGGTATGCGTACCCAAAGGGGTACGACAAACCCTTGCAAGGGGTGCAAGGGGTTTATGGTCCCAGAAAGCCACCATAGAGGTGCTGCAAGTTTGAGCGACAAATTCATGGGGAAAAAAAGGTGCGAAAAAGTGGGCCTTGTGAGAAAAGCCATTTACCAATGTGAATGTACCTTAACCAAGAACAAATAATCAAGAAACTCTGTAACTCCGTCTTCCCATCTCTGTAATATGACCATGTGGAGTCAAATATATTCTGATACCCGTCCCAATGCAAACGAACGGACTACTTGCAAACGCAGTACTTGTATTATTTGTTACCTCTACAAACAGCTATGTCGCAGAAGAATACGAACGCCGTTTCAGTCGTCCTTTATAGCTGATTGGTTGTCTACCACTGTGACGTCACGTGTAACTCGCTGCAAACCAGGTTCTCCACCCCTACAGGCATCTTTCGATTTTTCATCTCGTATGCGCAGCGGCGAAGAGGGAAGTAGACGGGTATCAACTCAAATCTCACAGCAAGTATCTCTAGCTCAGTTTTATCGGGGTATCCATAGTCGCTGCATGGGACCAAAGACGGGGGACAAATAATCTATTAGATTATTTGTTCTTGCATCAACGATAACGCTAAACATTTAATTAACTGTAAAGTAAAGCTGAGTGTGGGGGGGGGGGGCAACTTACCATGAGGAGGTTGGTGACTAGGCGCTTGGAAGGCAGAAGAGTGTCCATGCTCTCCGGGTTGGGAAGGGGCCGCTTGTGGGTCGTGGGGGTGCCATTGCCCATCGCAGGGGGGTGGACAGTGGGTTTGGGACTGGTCGGGGATTCGCATTCCACAGAGAGCACCCAAGGGGTTGTAGGGGCGAACCTTGGCGACAGTCTAAAATCCGAAAGAATATAATTAACAAAAAGGTAAACGGCTATGAGATAAAATGGATATTTTTTTTATTCTTATGAGATCTAATGATTCCATGAACCTAGTTTTACTGCAGGCGACAATAAGAAAAACGACATACTGCAAACCTGAAGGTAATCGATTGACTCCCTGCTCGTACCGTTTCCCGACAGTACGTAAACAAGCGACGAAGAGCGTGTTCCACCCTACTTACCATGGTTACTACGCATAACGTCACGGATACTGGCTTCTTGGCTTCAAGGCTGGAATGAATGTGTCTATTTTCGGCAAAACATCATGCCACAGGCTTATCGGACCAATCACGTCACAGAGATCGCAGTTACCACGCTTACTACGCTACAAAATGGGTTTCGCATCGATATTGATAAATAAAGAGATGTTCAACCTCCGTAGCAAACGATTCCATTGTTCCAACGAGAAGCACCTAGTCTGTAAATTCTCAAGTTCCGATATCAAAATGTTCCATAAATTGTTACCATCACGGTAACTTCACAGAAGAACGCAATGCATATCGTACGATACTGAAAGTACAAACAACACACAATGCCAATCTTTATTATAGTGGTGCTAGACCAATTAATCAGCTGCATTTTATGTTCGGCACTTGTTGTTCATATGGATGCATTTTGGGCCTCCTCGGCAAGGATCTCTTCAGGCAGTCGCTAAAAATCGAAATTTAACAAACTTAACAAATCGGAATTTGTGATTAAGATACCCTTGGGAAGAAGAGCAGAAATATCCCCCCCACACACACACACACCACCACCAAACCAAAAACAAATCAGGTGATTGATCGGTTTGGCCCCCTAACTTAGTTCGCAATCAGATTGGGCTGAAGGAGTACTTTTCAATCTTTGTTTTATTTAATTATGCCCCCCCCCCCCCCCGATTTTGCCAGCCACTCGGTTTTCAGAGGGCGCACCTCCCGACATCTCGATTTCGGTCGATAAATGCAGCGTTGGCCTAATTATTTATGATTAATTATTAGCAAATTATTGGTGTTTCTTGTTTAATGAGACGGTAACATCTGGTGGGGCTAGAAAACTCAACGCTGTCGGACTGTTTTGTAAAAAAATAAAAAAAATAAAAACATTCTATACTATACTTCACATACAGTAGACACACAGTCACATACTCTAACGACACACTTTTTTACGGACTTGAAATCAGGCAAAACACCTCTTTGTGCCTCGCGAGACATCGCAAATTACATAACAAATAGCCTACTCATCGTCACTTTCAGTTATGTTTTGCAATTAGCACTTCATTATCCTCAGAGTTCTTGAGCGAGCAATGTATTTTAAAATTCAAATAACTGATGCATAATTATAGACTGTACGAACAAAGTGTTTTATTCTCGCTTCACAAAAGTAAACTGGATGTTGGGTCGGGGTCTCCATTCTCACTCTCTGACATCACCATTAATTACACTATCGTTAAGTTCGCATTGCCTTGTAACTGCGAAAAACATCTGTGGTGGGCAATTTAGTTTAATCTCTGCTTTCTCGCCATCATCAATTTCAAAACCATGCAACTAAAGCTTCAGATACTTCATTCGTTTGCTGTTTACGAATTTAATGTGTTATTCCCGGTTTCGAGAAGGGGAAATTGAGGTTGGGTTAGGCGTCTAAGACCGGGTAAGTCAAGCTCTTTCTTTATTTTTCTTTCGTTCTTCTTTTCAAGTATTTTGTAGTAAGGGTATTTAGTTCCTAACAGGTTAGCCACTTTTTTTGTTGTTGAAATAAATCCATTTATTCTCTCAGAGGAACTGCACTTCGGATACGAAAAACCAAGTTGCTATTTCTGAACAGTCTATTTGACGCTTACAATTTTGTATGTTTGAGCATGAAATGATCAAACTAATTTAGCAATTAGACAAATCATTAGTTTCGTCTAGATAGAACAAACAAGACCAAAGGTTTCGATGGTATCCCCAAACTCTAATATTTGATCCAGACAATTGGGTCTTGTCTTCGCCAGATCCAGTCTTCGCCACGCTAATCATCAGAGAAAACCAAGTTCAGATATACCTCTATAAGCCATATCTATTTTGACGATACTGACCGAAACTTCCTGCTTTACTTCTGCCAAATTTTCGGTTTCGCCCGAATTCCGAGCGAACTACTAGTCCGGCAAAAAAAAGAAGAAAATTCAGAAACGAACCCAGCGGATCTCTTTATCCCTATAAAGAACATTTTGGCCGGATTCCTGGCGAACTAGTTATCCGGTGAGAAAATTGTTTTCATTTCAAATTGTTTTAATCAACTTCAAATAAACCTTTACTTTTAACCAACTTTACGGTTTTTCCCGGATTCCGGACGAACTACTTGTCCGACAAGAAAATGGTTTTCACCATCGTACTCAGCATGTCTTCTTATCCTATAATCGACTATCACATTAGCTGTTCAAAATATTTTGTTTGACCCTTAATTTGAAACCCCTCCCCTACCCTCAAATATAGGGCTACGGAGCCCATCTTCGAACTTGACTTGTACTTTGACCCAAAGGATCCTCCCACCAAGTTTCATGAAAATATCTCAATCCCCTCGAGAGTTATCGTGCGGACAGACGGACAACTTTTGCAATGTCATAGGTATCCCTTCATTGGGATCCCAAAAAAAGAAAACTCCCGTCTACCAGATCATTCATTCCTCCATCCTAAATTAGATCCTGTTCTTGTCTAGTGCGTAAATAAAATTTCATCATCGTGACGTAATTCGCTATAATATGATATGTTACTTTACGCCCGAGGGCCATCGCATACAAACAAATAAAATCAAATAAACAGCTCTTTTAATGAATTTAACCACAACAACTCTTCTCTTTGATTCAAACCTATCCGCAAGTTTATTCGAAGTTGCCTAACCCCAAATAGAGTTTTCTCCGCAAACTTTTCAACGAATCACCCCTCCCCAAAAATTCGCTCCCCACGATTTCAAATGTCAAATCATTCAACTCTGCATATTCGCACATAAAATGAAACAAATTGTCATCCGCACAACCACCGCTAATGACCGCTAGACCCTTAAAGTTTAACTGAAAAGGTCTTACATAGGAGAATCTAGTTACCCATCAATTATTCACTTGAAAACCCGGCGAAAATGCGTTACTTCGCTGCTCCGCTATTCACGACTAATCGATTTTCAAATAGTGAAATTTCCGTGTCCGATTTGTAAGCTCTATGCGCTTGTATCGATGTTGTATGCTCGACGAAAACGATTTACGAAAAATAAGTGTTCACTCTGTGAGCTACCTTCCGTAAGCTGATCACTGACCACTGAAACGCCGCGTATGTATTGAGATTCAATTTTTCTGCGTCATAGTAGAAATTTGCGTTGTGAGGACCACCGTAGATATTCTGAACGTCATTCTAGAGCAAATAGTGAAAAATAAGAAAAACCCTTAACACAATCCAAAAAAGGCAGTGCAGTCAGTTCAATGATCCAAAAATAAGTTGGCTTTTCAGTTAAACTTTAAACTTCACATATTCTCTCCCAGTTATATATCTGACAATGCAGAACGGATACGTCAGCTACATTTTATTATAGCTATATCCCGGCCCTTCTTGGTTCATTTCCCAGCTTGAGCGGCTTTGAGCCTAAGAGGACCCTTGCCAAGAAGGGCCGACATATAGCTCTAATAAAATGTAGCTGGCGTATCCGTTTTGCATTGTCAAACATGATTTGCAGTCAGCTTGGGCTGAAGGAATATCTTTCTCTAAGTTCCCAGGGGGAGGCTGTAGCTACGAACGCTAACCATCAACTTTAACTCCTTAGTCCTTAGATGATATAACCCTCCATTGAAAAACATTCCTAAACATCAGCACTTTTTGGTCTTAGAGCTTGGTCACACTTGGCTCATTTCCTGGCTTTTTGGGTTGCAAAAGTAGAAAAAAGAAAAAGAACAAGATGTAACTAATTCTGAATGATGTCGTTTCAAATTCAGGAGATCAATTAGAGCAAAACAGCCTGTATAATTATGTTACAGGACCCTAATTGACCCCTAATTGTAGTCTGCTCATTATCCCCAAGCTGCCACAAAGCCCATCAAATCTAACGTCCCCTAGGGATTTTCAGTTGTTTTTCGAATAGGCGGCTATTTGAGCCCAGTGTGACCAAGCTCTTAGCGTAGAGATACATTGCCTGCATTCCCAGACGACACAGATCGCGCAATGTGTTCAGTACGGCAGGTTTAGTTCGGTAATTAATACATCGTGACATGCATTCGTCCTAACCCAGTATTGACAATTAGGTACCTATTTCCGAATTCCCCACTCCATCACCCGCTTATCTGTTCACGACCCCACTAGAACAGCAGCTATGCTTCTCTGAACACTTAACCAAATTTTGGACCACCTTTGTTTTTCGTCCCTAAAAATCTAATGGGAATGAATGTATGGATTATGCCTCCTAGGGCATACGTGCAGTACATAACCTACAAGAGTAAAAAACATAAGAATGATAAATTGATTCTTTTCACAAAAAAGGAAATCAAAATCTTTTGAAGCGGTTTGTTATTTTTTTGCTATATTATTGTTCTTCTGTTGGTGGCCTAAATTCGCAACTTGGCAGGGAAAGGGTGTAGAATATCAAAGAGAAAAATTCAAAAGAATAATAATTTGTGATAATTTGCCCTTTATTTTGCACGAATATTTGCCAGGTTCGATTTTCAGCATATTCTTTGGCACCGTTCAAGCATACCCTGCCTCTACTGTTGTCCTCATTTGCTATAACATTTCTGCAGATTATTCCAGTCTTTTACATCTGTTTCTTCTTTGTGCCATAAGTCACAACCAATTCACACCAACAATTCGGAATAAAAACCCACACGGTGACGAAAAACTGCTAAACCGAGCTTCCAACCCCTCACGTTGGGAAAGAAAGATGAGAAAAACGAATCGCCGTACTCAGATTTCCACCAGCACATTCGACTGTCAGCTCTGATAAATGATCCCTGCTATATCATAAATTGTATGTTTTTTCTCCTCTAACGATTGACGGATATTGGTCGAATTATCATAACCTTACGCGCTTGGGGCTATTACTTAATAAAATGTAAGATGGAAGAAAATATAGAAACAGCAGATTCGCTCGAATGCCAAAGCAGTTTATTCGGCAGCACGGGCAATCCGCTACTGCGGTCGCTGTAGCCGGCTTCCGGTATTCGATTTCCACGGATTAGTTTGTAACTAGTGACTTACGACAGCTATCAAATTGAAATTTTGAGGGCCCTGGCACTGCCATACCCTCTCAATGTATGGGCGACTGGGCCCAGATTGCCGAGTGGTTTAAAATCGTGATTGGACAATGGTTACAAACTATAACAAGTATCTGGGGAACAGATGCAGGGTTGAAACAGACGGCTCTCACGCTGGACTCAAACTACCCTGTCATATTAATCTGTCTCCAGCCCAGCAATTTATGTTTCCTTAGAGCCTTTACAATTGTGGGTTACAGCTGGAAAATCAGGGTTTCCGGATGGGGGCCTTCGGTCGTCGTTTTACATTTTGTATTTAGTGTTACGTTATACTTCTGCCAATAAAGAGCTGTGTCCCGTTATCTCTCTGGGAATAAAGAACAGTGTGTTCGATGATAAGCCTCAAGAACGCTACCTGTTAGATCAAGAGTAACGGCTTGTAGCATCAGAAGAAACCCCGTTATAAAATAGAACTACGTTAAGGGCAATTCTGGCGATCTCTTCGATTCGCTTTCCGAAAAGCAAAGCCAGAATCCGCCGAGCGCAGAACAAACAGAACGTCCTTGCGCCCCAGTTGCACCTTTACAACTTCTCGCTGACTTGCCGAAATCACTTTCTACTCGCGAAGTGGATTCCCTTTCCAAGTGCTGGCGGATAGTATAGCGGAGCGCGAGAACAGCTTTGGGAAGAGAAGCGAGTTTTAGCCGAAGTCGCAAAAGCAGCTGGTGTTGCCCCGAGAACGCGAATTTGACGTCGCTAGCGGAAAAAATTCGCCTCGCTAGGCAAAAGTTTCGCGTCGCGCCGTTCAACTCGAATTATCGCGCGAATTAATTTCGCGTCGCCTCAGTTCGCGCTGAGGAAATTCAGGAAATCAATAATCAACCTGACCAAAGTAGAGTATTTAACCAAATACAGAGAATATAACCAAATATAACCATAAAGCTGACTTCCCCCCCTATTTTCATTCTAGTCCTAAGTATCGTCTCCATGTATACGTCTGTAGTTTTGGCGAATTCACTGACGTATTCGCTGCCAGTGGGGTCCACGAAACGAATTCGCTGAGCGGCGCGAAAAAACAAAATTCGTTGGCGGAAAAAACTCGCGTTCTGTGGGCACCTACCTTAAGCTCGTGTAGCTTTCCAGACTGCCAGAATCGCCCTTTAATGAACGTACTTACTCACCCTAGAACCATTATGTCATACCAGGGTTTGTGAGTCTCCGGCAAATTGTGTACACCCTTTCCCCGGCACCGAGCAACAACCAAGCTTGTTTGCAACCACTCTCGGTTGCAGATTCCTATTTAAGCTTGCCTGCGCCTATGATTCTCAGTACATAGTATGGAAGCAGTGTGAAAAGCAGGGCGAAAGTACCATTGGCATTACCCGAAACTTCCGCATTTTCACGTCTATCCAACGCCCAACGCACTAGTCGTCTGGTGCTGTGCGGAATAGATGATGTACAAGGTCTTGGGTATCATCCACTCAATATTTACAGAACACAATCGCGGATTTTCGCTCCGCGCAGTGGCTGAGAGAGAAGGGTTATCCTCATTATCAGTTCCTGAGCAAAGAAAGGGGGCGAGCTAATGATATGATATATTAATTAAAGTTTAACTGAAAAGGAAGCATATTTTTACATTTGATACTTGATTTACACTTAATTATTTTGACTCATTGAAGGGATTTTATATTTTTCCCCCGTGGCTCAAGTAATAACGCTCAGAATAAGTTCAGAATGTGTGCTGTTGCACGACAACCCAAAATTCATCCAGACACGCAGAATTTGAATTTCAACAAAAGCCTGTGTTGCGGACGCTAAACTCGGAACACTGGATGAAGCCACTACAAGATAGGCCATGTCTTTTTGTTATAAGTGTTATTTTTCGACAACGGCTTACCTTTGTAGTTGCTGAATATTTCAAACACAAATGGACAAGCACACAGGGATACCACAAATCCGAAAGAATAAGTTCATTCTATGAAATTGATTATCTGTGGATAGCTGACAAACGGTAACGCATCTTTATCTGTCATATTTTCTGATTGTGATTTACGGGAAGAAATAAGAGGAAGGACGGAAGCCATTTGTTAGGATGCAGTAATCGAAGATCGATCGTCGTTGGGGAATTTTTCAAAGGGAAGCTTGGCATAGGTGGACATTTTGGAAAGGCCGATGTTATGTATTCATTCTACTGGTGAGAATTTAGGGTGATTACTTAGTTGGACTGCTTAATTAGTTACATGTAAAATAGGTGTGTTCTATATTGTACCGGGTTTTTATCAATCGACCTTGTGTCCCCGGCTTGACCCTCTATTTATTATGATTTTATACAGAAGTGTAATTAAACCTTGAACTGCATTTTGCTGGGTGATTCCTCGGGAAAACGAGAATTGTATTATTAAATAGATTGATAAATAGATTGAATTAATTGTATCGAAAGGTAACTTAAAGTTGAAAATTGTTAACACCTGAACAAGCTAGAAACAAGATGAGTTGTCAGGATTCAACAACTTTACTAAAAAAGAAAAATCATTCCGGCTTGACGACCGGTTACAAACAAAGCACATACGTGCTTGAAAAACGCAACCAGTACACATTTACTACCATATTATATAACTAATCAAACCTTCACTAAAATAAACTAAAAATTAATTATTAATTTGTCAATTAGTCCTCTCTCGTCTTCCAAACCCTCCACTCACCAACTACCCTCAAGGAGATGTTTCTTTAACCGATTTTTAAATTGCGGTACACTTTCCGCTTCTCGAATTGAGTCTGGAAAAGTATTCCAGACTTGTCAGCATCTTGGCATTACAGAGTTTAGAATAATTGCCAATGGTACTCGAAGAACAAATGCAATTCTTCATTATAAGTGCAAAGGACTTTAATCAGTAGCCTAGTATATAGGCTAGGGAGTTTGAGTTGCAGTGAGTCACTTTTCAAAGCAGAGCTTCAGAGTGTAGTCAGTGACCAGGTCAGTGAGTAGCAATTGGATTAAGGGTGTCTACACTGTATGCCGAAGTTCAGCAATTAAAGGAAGTGTGTTTTGTAAAGCACCATTTATTTGTATACCGTCCAAACTCCCCCCTCCACAGCTACGAACCAATCCTCCGAGGATATTACATTGTAACATAATACTGAAAAGGCAGGAAAGAGTGAAGAGTTGAGAGGCTGACAAGACAAGTCACAAGAGGTGGAAAGAGTTGTTGTGTCGGCAGGCCGGTATCCAGGAATTTATTTCGGGGGGTGGGGGTGGGGGTGGTTTCGCCTTTCGGGGGGGGGGGGTGGTTTCGCCTGCGGGTCGGACAAAAAAGTACAAAAAAGACATAGATCAGAGGGAAAAGCCTATAAAACGGTTGTTTCAACCCCCTACCCCCCCCCCCTGGATACGGCCTTGTGTGTTGGTCTCTATGTCAAGCGGTTAACTAACTCTGTTTACATAGTAAAGTGAACACGAACCTTCGGTACTTCCTAGAACTGAATCGCATAAGTGAAGATCCAGAACTAAACCACATCCTACTAAACTTTGGTTGACCTCAGACTGCTTCCGGCTAATCGACGTCAGTTGCCTAGACTTTAGTCGACGTCAGGCTGCTTCCGGCTGATCGACGTCAGTTGGACCTTCACTTGTGCAGTTACGAGTAGATAAGCTCGTTTTTCATTATGTCTTGGGTCTTTCATCTTTAGTCAGTTTTTGTACTGTGTTCATGTTTACCCGGATTGGGATTCACATTATTTACGGTAGTTTGTGAATAAGACTATTTATATGTTAACGTAAAGCCTAGTATTCTACCACTTTCACGCTACCCAAACATCCATCTTCGTTTTATAACAGAGTATAACAAATACGTTGAAAGAAGGACCTGAAAGGTAAGTGACTCGAATAGTGAGAGACAACTGAGCCTGCAATCACCTTGGTTCTCTGGGCTTATATTTTTCAATTCTACCCAATCGTCCGAACCACGAATGCCGCGTCATAATATTCGATTCAACTATGATCAACACATTACTGGGAGAGTAATGTAATATTACGAGAGAGTCTCCCCTCTTCGGAAGTTCAAGGACGAAGTCAAAGTTGAGGGACTTTCTGGAAACTTTTCGAGCCGCAAACTTCCGTCTATCTAGGCTCCGAAAGAAGTATTTTGGTTTTCCTATAGGAGAGATGATAGTTTGAAACGCCGCCGAAACCATCATCTGGCGTAAAACTTATAATATAGCAGACGGGTTACCCACTCCGCGGCACTTGCTGTATACTCTTTCCCGGCACAAGCTGGCACCGGCCAAAACCAGCGGTGCCTGCAATAAATTAGGCGATTCATCGTTCAAACGCTTCTGAACATGCTGATTTTGATTTTTTTTAACACTTGGCAACAGCCAGCCTGGCACCGTGGCAACGGACACTTGCTATACACTAGAATCGAGAGTAGGAAACTACTCGAATATACCTTAAACTTAAAAAAAAAACTTAATTTATAGCGCGTGAGTAACCTGAAGCACAAAGGGAAAGATAGCTGATTGACGAGTCTGCTGTTTTGCTGCTATAATTAAAATATAAATAATATGGGGTTTAAAGTATAAGGAAAAAATGAAGACGAAAGACAGAAACATATTTAAAATAGATTTTTATTTTTAAAAAGAAGCGACGCCGGCATTTAAAGTGAAAACTGTACATGGTCTGATCTAGCTAAATAAAACATAGGTATTGGATTGGGTGCTGCTAAACGTAGTTAATTTTGCGTTTCCGTCTTTGTAAAGCCAATTGGCTACGTATTTAAAGTTTAACAGAAAAGGCATCTTATTTTTACATCTGATATTTGAATACATTGAAACATTTGACCCATCTAAGAGATTTTCATTTTTTTTTTTCACCGCGAGGCTCCAGTCAAGATATTCACAATGTGCGCTGGGTGCACGACAACCCAAAATTCATCAAGACGCAGGGATTCTAAATTTGAAAACAAGCCTGGAGATTAAAGGACCTGTCTTCCCAAAAATACTAACGCGACCTAGTTCCATAATCACTCCATGTACTTCTAAACCTGGAGACCCCAATTTCGTACGGTACATTCTTACCCCTCTCTCAAACCACGCTGAATTTCTTACTTGCCGTGTTTTGCTACCTTCGATGTGTATAACGCTGTCGACGGTTGTCTGCGAGAAGTTTTCCATCAGAAAAAACGGTTATGTAAATTGTTTCCCTGTTTTCACTATAAGTCAACGGGTCTCGGAAAAGGCTTAAAACAGCCAACACCGTGGGTTATTAGTTGAAACCACAGCCTAGTTTTAAAGGACACCTGAATGAAGAGTACCAAGTATCATCCCTATCTGTATGACTTCCGTTAACATTGCCTGCAGAAAACCCAATCCAAATACGAAATAGTGTTCCCAAGCTATGATTTTTGCTCCATTTTGCATCTGTCTTTATTTCAGTACCAAACAATTTTAGAAATGAACAAATGTCTCCAATCGACCCTTCTTCTGGAATATGTTTGACCAGTTAAGCCCAAACGTACATCCAGAAGAAATTCCAATACGATCCGGCCTGCGCTGTACAAGATTTGAATGAATCGCGCTTTTGTCTTGGAGTTTGCATGTGCAAACCTCCAGAAACAAACATCCTTATTTTGAAAACCTCACGCTCAGGAGAAGAATGCTCTCCGTGGCCATGTCTGTAAATGCATTCTCCATGGTGTGTTCAAGTATGGTTTCATTGTTCAGGTGTCCTTTAAAGTATTCAAATATTTTAAGATACTGTAAGTTGAAGAGTAAATAGTACGAGGGGTCCTTTTAAGATGATAAGCTGCGCCTATTTCGACCATGGCCTCAAGCATAGAGGGACAGGCACACAGAGATACCACAAATCCGAAAATCCCTGTCGGGCCCTGTTAGATTAAAACCTAACGCCTAATACTCTTGATGACTAGCTCTTCATGCCGATGCAAAATCGCCGGGTACGTAGTGGAAGAGCCAGAAGCGGTATCACCTTGGGTATCACAGCTGCTCCCGAATCGACGTGATTGTTTGACACAGGATTTGAGTTGTTGAGTCTGAGTCGTTAGTGAGACATTTTCTCGTTCTTCCTGAGGATCACTGGCGTGTTTTGGACTTACTCATATAGAGTATTCGCGTATCAGCAAATATGAGCACCAAGAGAGTCCAACAACGAACGGTGCGTCGGAAAAAGTGCGCGTTTACATGCGCAAATTTCATTCAACGAAATCTCTTTCTACGGTAATTGCTAAACCTGTTTTGACCGTAAACGCGCTAAAGGACCCCCGAGGAAAAAGCTGTTGCTAAGAGGGACCAGATCTATAAAACTATCGGGAAAAACGTCACAGTGGAAGCTGAAGCTTTTAGTTCTCGACAATTTGGATCTCGGAAAATATGTTTAACCTCGCGTATTTTAGTTCTCACTGTATTTACTAAGTTAGTGTTATGGCATGGAGTAGGCAGATACAGGGGATTGAACAGCAGGAAAGTAAAAGATAAAAAAATAAGATTGTAAGGTGGAATTTTTAGGAATATAGAATTTTAGATTATAAACAGATTAGATTAGATTAGGAATAGAAATAGATTAGATTTTGAATATAATTCTAGAATAAAAACAGAATTAGATTAGATTAGAAATAGAATTCTAGAATAGAAACAGAATTAGAATAGAAATAGGAATTTTAGTGGAGTGAGATCAATGGTCCCTAAACCTATTATGATACTGAATGATTGTTTTGGTTCCTTTTTACATTTTCAATGCTTAGTTTTGAGGGGAAAACATAAATACATAAACGGTTATGTCGGCACTAAACTTACAGCAACATTTGTTACGGGACTGTATGCTATATGGCAAGCAGGGGCGTCACGACTGGGGGGGGGGGACGCCCCCCCCCCCAATGGTGTCAGCCAGTCGGTAAAAAATAACTGAGTCGGCGCGAAGCGCCGCGATTTTTCGTCAAAACAGTTGATTTTTTTCATGAAAACAGTCGGTTTTTCTGAAAATTGGTCGATTTTTCGTCAAAATAGGCGGTTTTTCTGAAAATCAGTGGATTTTTCTGAAAATCAGTCGATTTTTTTCAAAACTGTCATTTTTTGTTGTTGAAAACAGTCGTTTTTCTGCAGAAACAGTCGGTAAAAATTACCATCCAGTCGGTAAATGCCTCGTCCCCCCCCCCCAAACATTTTGGCTAGTGACGCCTCTGATGGCAAGCGGAAAAGGCGTCGTAGTAAACTAGCGATCTCCGAATTCCCCATTACCTGTTAGCCTATACAAATGCTAGCCCACACGTTAGCCGTTATGGTACCTGATGCACAGACGTTGGACGGGCATTTTTCCAAAATATCCCCAAGTAAATTAGATCAGAACAGAACAAGTTGACTCATCGTAAAATTCTACACTTTCTTTTTGCTCTAACCCACTTGACACATTGCCAAAGCCAACACAATTTTTTTGTTCTATCAACTAGAAAGATGACGCAGGCTGCCCAAGCCTACAAAATGTTATCTCCATAACACATTCTCGTCCATTGGTTTTGTTAACTTTCTTTTTATAGTTTCAAAGCGGAAGCCCCAGTTGGCTATATTTTGAAATAAACAAAATAATAATAAAATTTACCATACTAACGTTTTTTGTGTGTGCAGTGGGTAATAAATAATAATAATAATAAATAATAATGATTTGTTTATACACTAAAAGAGAAAACGACCGAGTAGGCCATAACTAAAATGAGAATTACGAGAAAAACATACTAACGTAACAAGCATCTCTTAAATTAGCCTAACTAAATAACGTACCTAAATAAATTTGTACCATTTACAGCTAATCTGTGAGACTTACCGGCTGAGCTGGAGGTGGCGTTGCTCCCCTCCTCTCCTCCGTGCGCGTGGCAACGCTGTAATTATATGCCTGCATGCTACCGGAAATGACATATGAGTGGGAGGAGCTTTGACTAGAGCAACGCGCGTCGATGTATACGCCGCTGATGGTGACAGCATCTGAGTTCTTCAGCAAAGCATCGACAGCAGGGGGGATGGTCAGGGGCTGAGGACTACGCAGGTCGAGTACACCTGAAAAGGGGAAGACTAGAGGTGCGTTTTTGACAGTTACGCTCAATATCTTGCAAACATCTCTTTAACTCTTTTTGTCGTTTCTATGACACAACAACTGATCTTGGTCTAAGAAAACCTATAAAATAATCAAGAGAAAAAAGCTGTATTTTTTCTTTCGAGGAATTCTCCAAAATTAAAATTACTACTTGTTTGTTGTCTTCACGCCAGACCTTGCTACAGATCTGAAAGCTCGGTAACTGCGTAACAGCCATGGAGCACCGATCAAGCGTAGCTAATAGAAAACAACATTTTTAGTTGCAGACCGCGAAAGCGAAAACGACTTTATCAGTTATTAGCTACAGTCTACAGACTGTAACAATAAAAAACGCACCTTATAAAAAATGCACCACACTGTCAGAAGTTTCATAATAGATAACACAAGGATGCGCGATTTCAACAGTCAACACTTGGGATGTCATCTGTTGCCGCGAAAAACGTGCATGAAAGGTTATGAATAACAAGCATTGCCAAGAAGAGCCAGAAACCGCCAAAAAAGCATCTGCTGACTTTTTTGTTTGTCATCATGATAATGGAAAATTCAGCAGATGCTTTTTTGGCGGTTTTTCGGCTCTTCCTGGCAATGCTTGTTATGCATAACATTGCATGCATAACGTTCGTCGCGGAAACAGATAATATCCCAAATGTTGTCTGTTGAAACCGAGCATCCTTGTGTTATTTGTTATGAAACTTCAGAAAGTGCAGAGTTAGAGTAAAGCTAACTTCGGGTTTTAATTTCCCACTTACGTTAAAAGGTATTGCAGAAACAGCTGTAAACCATCATTAGCAGGGGACACAAATAATACGGCACGCTGAAATGATTTGTGGATGAATGAACGAATCATAAAAAAAAATGGCGCAAAATGGGTGAGTTAGCTAAGATTTGATCCAGCGACATTTCGGCCCTTCTTGGCCCGGGTCCTCGACCGGCTTTAGCTATAAACAAGACCAAAGGTTTCGATGGGATCCAAAAATTTGATATTTGATACAGACAACTGGGTCTTATCTTCGCAAGATCCAGTCTTCGCCAGAGTCGCTGAACATTTTTACTATTAAAATTTAGAAACAGATTACGGCCAAATAGTTATCATCTGAGAAAACCAAATTCAGATATGGATTCAGAAGGTCTTTTTACCCGTATCGTATAAGTCATGTCTATTTTGACGAAACTGATCGAAACTTCCTGTTTTACTTCTGCCAAATTTCCGCTTTCAGAATTACTTGTCCGGCAAAAAAAAAAAAACTCAAAAACGAATTCAGCGTATTCCTTACACCTATCTCGAACACCTAATCAACTTCAAATAAAACTTTTGCTTTTAAAAAATTTTCCGGTTTTGGCCGGATTCCAGCCCTACTTGTCCGGGTGCCAAATCCCACACCCGGCGACCCCCCCCCCCCGGTACCCAAAAACCCTTGGCAAAATTCCCGGTTTGCCAGAACCCGTTAATTTGTGTTTATTTGTGTGTGTTTATTTATGTAAATGAAATCTTATCATATCTTTCCCCTTACTTTTTTCCATCAAATTAACTCAGCAGATGTGAGCGTGAGGAGCTCCACTTATCTAAATTAAATCCCGACATCTGAAGATTTGTTATCCATTCACCCTATATCTCTCCGCCTCCAACAATATCGGGAGACTTTGAGCGAGCAACCCCTGAATCTCAGAGAAGGACCTTCTTCCGAACTTTTCTCTTCTCGACTTTTTACACCTTTCAACAAGGTCGAACAGGGTATGCTCCGCTCGTCTCATTCTCCTCCTGCAATGACCAAGGATTTCTGGCCCCTGACTTTCTTTTATCTCCTAAATGAACCAAAGAGTTCTGAATGGGTCCCTTCCCCTACCGTCTCACGGAAGATCTATTCCGGAACTCTTTTTAAGTTTCAAACATTTTGCAAGAAACTGCCAAGAGTTCAACAGAATATAATCTTGTTAAAAAATTTAGCTGGAGACATAATTCTTAGAAAAAGATTAAAGTCCTACCGAGATTTGAACTCGGATCGCCGGTCCCTAGCTTTTCCTTCATCGCTCACTCCGCCCCCCCCTCCACCTAAAACTTTACCGGGGAATTCGGACGAGCCTCATCCCCCCCCCCCCCCCAACTCTCGGGGAAGACCTTTCCAGACTTGTTCTTGACTTTCTAATATCTCGCAAGAAACTGCAAGGGGCTCAACAAAATAGCATTCTGGTTGAGAAATTCAGGTTATACGAGAAAAAGATGAGGTCCCACCGAGATTTGAACTCGGATCGCAGGATTCAGAGTCCTGAGTGCTAACCATTACACCATGGAACCTTGAAAACTTCGAGAGGTTTCTTGACTTTTTTTAACCTTAGCTGCAAGACCGATTCCAAGGTGTTCCGCTTGTCATACTTCGCTCCTCCCGGTAAGGTTTCGTGTCCCTTCTATTTCCCTTCCTCCGCTCGCTCAGCCCCCCCTCCACCTGACACTCTACCGGAGAGTTCAAACAGGCCCTCCCCCTCGGGGAAAGAACTTTCCAGAGTTCTTCTTAACTTTTAATATTTCGCAAGAAACTGCAACGGGCCTAACGAAACAAGACCAAAGGTTTCGATGGGATCCCAAACGTTGAATATTTATTGGACTACTTGATCCGGACAAGCGAATTTTGTAAATTCCCGGTCTTCGCCAAACCCCTTTAACATTTTGCTATAACCTATAACCAAGTTCAGATATGGATTCAGCATGCACGTTTACTCCAACATCTCATCTCTAATGCACTTCAGACTAAAGACAATAATAGTGGGAACTTTTACTGTCTTTGCTTCAGACCAACTTGACCACTTGACTAAATTCCTCCTTTCAGCAGTAGGCTACTCTCGGCAAATTGCATGCAGAGCAAAAGAGCTGGTGCACTGAGAGGCAAACCTTTCGATCCAAAATTCCGGGTTTTGGCAAATTTTGCCAGCTTATCCATCAAGGAAATAAAGCTCAAAACCGGATTCAGCATGTCTCCTTACCCCGATACGGAATCTCTAATCGATCTTTATTATGTTCGAAAGCTGCAACAGCATGTCTCCTCACCCTATATCGACTATATCATTGAGGTTTAAAGCTGCATGCTAAATTTCCGGTTGTGGCCGGATTCCGGGCCAACTACTTGCCCGGCAAGAAAATAGTTTTCATATCCTGATTCCTGTACTTTTACCCAAAAGTCCTCATGTCAAGTCTGAATAAAATATCTCAACCCCTTAGAGAGTTATCATGCTAACAGACGGACAGACGGACAGACGGACAACTTTTACGAAATCATAGGTATCCCGTAACTTACTTTTTGGGATCCCAAAAAGCACTCTGGTTGAGAAAATTATTATCAATTTGAGACATAAGTCTTAGAAAAGGCAAGGTCCCACCGAGATTTGGACTCGGACCGCAAGTGCTAACCATGCACATCCTAAGTGCTAACCATCATTACACCATGGTATTCATTTTATTTTCAATCCCTGATGCAAGTCCTGGTCTCACTTCGCTCCTGCCGCTAAGGATTTCTTGTTCCTCGCTTTCCCTTCCGGCGCTACCTCAGCCCCCCCCCCCTCTCGGGGGAAGACCTTTCCAGACTTCTTCTATACTTTCTAATATTTCACAAGAAACTGCAAGGGGCTCAAAAAAGGGACTGGTTGAGGAAATCAGGTTGTGACAGGCGCCTTGAAAAAAACCATAAGGTCCCACCGAGATTTGAACTCGGATCGCAGGATTCAGAGTCCTGAGTGCTAACCATTACACCATGGAACCCTGGAAACCATCGTGTTCGTTTGTTTTTCGATCTTAGACCTGTCCAGTCACACAAAAAGAGGCCAAAGCGATGTCTGTTAAAGGAGTTATATCATAAGCATTCTAGCACTTGCAACGTCTAGAACCCCCCCACCAAAGACCCAAGATGAAGCCACGGCTCGATCCGACCGCTGGGTCATCTAGCGGCGCTGGTCGGAAGCGCCCACATGGGGAGTATGGAATCATAGTTTGACTTTGGATCTAACAAAACGTTTTTATTGTAGCATACATATGGAAAATGTGTAGAAAAAGTAGACTAATTATTTGTATGATCGATTTCTTTAAGTATTTTGTTTTCTGTTTTTTTTTCTTGTTAATTCCCTTAAGTCCAAAGAATTAATGATGTAAACTAGATGACAGTAAACAGACGCCGTAAATTATACTAAATTCGTTATAGTGATTTCTTGAAGATTCTGAAACTGAGCTAAATAATATTCAGCTTCCGAGACCCAAAAATGTCAAACTGGCCGATGATTTCTTCTTTTGACATCTAAACGTCCACATGGTGATCTACTTAGTTCTTGTAATCCTCTTACATGCCTTCTCGAAGCGTCTAGTAATCTTTGACAAGCGTCAGGAGATCAATGAATAGTTAAGTAGCAATGGCGGATTGACGTTCAAGAGTGAATTGTGTTCAAGTATTTTCTGGATAACGTTGGCTACCGTGAGGATTCTGGAGAAAACAAAGGTAATAGTGTGTTCGTAAAATCAGACCCATCGAAAAATGATGGTGTCTCCCACCTTCTCGGCCCACATGAATCAAAGACTTTAATGGCAAAAACTGTAAACAGTGTAGGCCTACAGCAAACAAGCCATCGGGGTCCTCCTAGGAAGGGTCCTTTTCAGGCGGTAGCTAGATAACCAACCTGAGATCGAGCTTGATCTGATCTGGCCAGAGCCTGAAGAGGACCCTTGCCAAGGAGGGGCAAAATATCACCAGAACAAATCTCAGCTTACTTATCCGTTTAGCACACCTTGGACTAAAAAAATACTCATAAATGTGTTACAATCTATCCTTGAGAAAAATGAGAACGACGGAATATGGATGAAAGAGCAAAACAACGCAAGATACAATTTTAAATTAAATCCTAGGAACTATCGCGTAATGCTAATCTACGGATACCATCGATTGTCCGGTCGACTGAACCTAGGGTTGAACCTCAATACCTAAATAATAATTAATAAAAAGTTTTATTCCGTCATAAAGTCGTTTTTTAGCCAACTAAGTCCTTTTCATATTTTTTTTTTTATCGAAGTCTCTCTAACATGATATGCGATGACATGAATGCGTTTGTTTTATTTATTCATCTTCGAAGATATCTGAATGATGGAATAATTGAGTATGGATGAGAGAAGAACATGAAAAAAGAGTATATTGCCAGATTTAATTTAGACTTGAATCCTAAAACTATTTATCATATCCATTTAAAAAAAAGTGGAAAATAAATATTTACGTAGCCTATATACAGAATTCGACTACACTGTAAAAAGTCTCTCCCTTTATCGGACTTTAGTAGTTGTTCGTCACCGATTTCGGACAACTAATAAAGTCCGATAAAGGAGAGACTTTTTACAGAGTACCTAGCCGGTTCAATTTCAATAAATTTTTCATTCAATCCACAATACCTGTGTTTACGCACAGGTACATGCATGGACGAGGGTACTGCGGGAGGAGAGGACGCTCCCACATGTTGGTCAGTATACATTCCTTCAGCCCAAGCTGACTGCGAATCATAGTTAACAGCGTTAAACGGGTACGTCAGCTAAATTTTATTATATCGACAGTTCGGCCCTTCTTAGCAAGGGTCCTCTTCAGGCTCAAACCGCTCAAGCTGAAGAGTGAACTTTTGAAAAAATAACTAGATTCTAGCTTAAGTAGCCTATCTGATTTTAGTGAATTTCTTTATAAAAATTGCTTGGAGGTAAAGTTGGTACTGCGATTAATAATTGACGTTCCGTGTCCATGTCAATTATTGTCGGTCAGTCGGTAGGAAAAAAAAAGTCAGCGCGGAGTAACGAAATTTTCTTAGAAACCGGCGGTTTTCTGAAAAAATCGGTACAGATGATCAGCCAATCGGTAAATACTTGCCCCCCCCCCCCAAAAAAAAACAACATACATTTTGATTAATGCGTGCCTCTGCCGCCCAATCGGGGCCAATTTCAAACCGAAACTAGAAAAAAATACATCACCACAATAATAAAGTCAATTCACTTAAAAATTCGAAAAACCAAAATCTGCACGTTTTACGACTGCCAGCCAACTGATTGGAATCCTGGTCAATTTAAAACTACAACTAAACATTAAAATGAACTTTCCAATTATCACGACAATAGAAAAAAGTAAAATAATGTATCGTGGTCAACTTTAGTCGTTTTTAAGTCGTTCGAGACTCGTTCGTCAACTGCCACGCTGCTTCAATTGTTTCTTTCCCGATTTCATTGAGGCAAGGAGCTCTCATAATCTACGCAACAAAGACCACCTATAATTACCTCAAATCAAGACTGTGAGGTCTGTGAGATCAGATTTCAGTCTTCGTATTGCATGTAGCAAAGTATGAAACAGTATCTCTGATGATTTCCGTAGCATTCTGTCTTTTGGCTTTAAGACCCAGCTAAAAATATTTTTGGTTGATAAATTTAATTGGTAAGTCATTCGGGAAGAAATAATATGTGTTTTAGCTCAGTTAATTTACATAACGTGTATAGGTGAGATTAACAGTGAGGGTAGGGCGACATCCCTGGATTTGAGCAGTTTTACTTTCATTAAATTTTATTTATTACAATTTAGCGATTGTGGGGGATCGGTGTGGACCTGGAAGTGAATTTTCAGGATGAATATGTAGGCCTAAGTACAAAATAAAACCAACATTCTTCAATTGATATTTCTTTCTTGTTTTGATATTGAAGAGACTCCTTTGTTTGTTGATTATTTGGTATTCACCCCTATGTAATGGGCCACGGAGCTTTGTAGAGGTTGATACACTTCGGTCATTTGTTTTTGTAACTAATAACAAGTGCGCAAGCGCTCAAACGTGGAGTGTTAGAGTAAAATGTTTATCACATCTTATATACGAATAGCGTTAGAACCGAGACATTTTACATCCTCAATAACCAAACAAGTACTGAACTAACCGAGTTTGAAATCATCCCGCTTCTTGCAAGAACAGTTCCAATTTCAATACTGAATTTCTCTCCAGCCTGTTCAACCCTTCAAACCTCTTTTCAACTAGTAAGGTAATAACAAGTGCAACAAGACCAAAGTTTTCGATGGGATCCCAAAAATTCAATATCTGATCCAGACAACTCGGTCTTGTCTTAGGCAGATCCAGTCATCGCCAGAATTCTTGAACATTCTTACAGTTAAAATTCAGAAACAGATTAAGGCCAAATAGCTAATCATCTGAGAAAACCAAGTTCAGATATGGATTCAGCATGTGTGTTTACCCGTATAAGTCATATCTGTTTTGACGAAAAGTTCCTGCCACTTCTGCCAATTTCCCGGTTCGGCCGAACTCTAGAACTACTTGTCCGGCGAAAAAAGAAAGCTCAAAAACGAACTCAGGGTATCTTCTTTCCCCAATAATGAACATCTAATCAACTTCAAATAAAAATTTAACTTATAACAAATTTTCCGACTCCAGCCGGATTCCGGTCGAACTATATGTCCGGGTAAAATATGATTGTCACACACGGATTCAGCGTCTCTTCTTACCCCGAAATCGGTTATCTAATCAGCTAGAAATAAAACTTTAACTTCTAACAATTTGCCGGTTTTGGCCGGATTCCGGGCGAACTACATGTCCCGGTAGGAAACTGTTTTCACATAAAAGTTCAGCATGTCTTCTTGCCCTAAATCGGACATCTGATCAACTCCAAATAAAACTTTTAATTTTAACAAACTTTCCGGTTTGGGCCGGATTCCGGGCGAACTACTTGTCCGTCAAGAAAATGGTTTTCACCATCGTCTTCAGCATGATAATAAAACTTTTACTTTTAACAAACTTTCCGGTTTTGGCCGGATTCCGGGCGAACTACTTGTCCGATTACAAAATGGGTTTCACCATCGTGTTCAGCATGTCTTCTTACCCCATAATCGACTATCACACTAGCTGTTTCAAAATATTTTGTTTGCCCCTTAATTTGAACCCCCACCCCTAAATGTAGGGCTACAAAGCCCATTTACGAACTCGACTGGTCCGCCGACCCAACGAATCCTCACACCAAGTTTCATCAAAATATCTCATTCCCTTCGAGAGTTATCGTGCTTACAGACGGGCGGACGGACGGACAGACGGACAACTTTTGCGATGTCATAGGTATCCCTCCACTTGCGTTTTGGGATCCCAATAAACCAGACCGTGGCTTCGGTTTGGTGGCTTCGTCACAACTTCATTAAGAATATCTTAATGATATATCATCGATCATATGACAAAACCGCCCATTTTCCAATTTTTCATTAAGGAGTGAAGTACATCGCGTGGTTTTATTTGTCGCTCTTACCACCAAAATCCACATCTACACATACACATCCACAAGTATACAAGAGTTGGATTTGAGACCTGTAATTCACGGACCTCAACTCGCGGGAAATCTGGGCCCAGTTGCCCATGAACGGGAGGGTGGTGGTGGGGGGGGGTCGGGACCCATCAAAATGCATATCTAGACCTATATATCCTGAATTATACCAACTTAGAATTTGATGCCAGTCAAAGGTCAAAAACTTAACTCACGGGCGGTTTGGGTCACTTGACCATGAACGATGTGGTTGGGAGTGTGAATGTGTGATTCATCTCCAAATATATATTCCCAACCCAAAAGATCTGATAGCACAAGGAATTTCATCGTTCTATCTCCATTTACTGTCAAGTTATAATCCTTAAAAACTGGGCAATCTGGGCCCAATTGCCCCTGAACCAAGTGGGAGTGGGATCTGGGACCCCCAAAAAGGAAAAAGAGACTGCAATGCCTATAAGCCTACCAAGTTTCAACCTGATTCCTGTAGATTCCCGTCACGAACTTTACTCTTGGGCAATCGGCCCCGAGTTGCCAACGAACGGGGTGGGTGGGGGAGGTGCAACCTTAATAGTAGTTTCCCAGCCCTAGGGTCTACAAACACAAGGAACTGCATCGTTCTATGTGCAGCTCTGGTCAAGTTATGAACATTATTCACTGGAAAATCTGGGCCCAACTGCCCCTGAACCGGGTTAGTGTGGAGACGGGACCCCCAAAAGGCAAAACTACACCTCAATCAATAACCACAAGTGTACCAAGCTCAAACTTGATACATGCACTGGTTCACGAGTTATGAGCTCCACAGAAAACGGTGAAAACCGTAAACCGAAAGCTGTTATAGCGCTCGTAAAAGTGGATTGTTCATAAATGAACACTCCACTAAAAATGACCTGAACTGAATAACTAAAAAACAAAGTGAACTTTCCAATATATCACGATAAGAATAAAGTCGAACAGTTCAAAATCGACAAATAAAAAAAAGTAGGCTACGTTTTATAATTGCCAATTGACATTTCAGGGAATCCGACTGTTAATTACGAACTGCTTGAATGAGGCAATTTTACATTCATTATTATCCACGTTATCACCGCCACGTGCAAGATCACGTTTCAATCAAGCCACAAGTAGATTATGGTAAACCCAATACATTAACGAAAGAGCCTCTGTAAACAAGCTTATCGATTCAGATTCATCTGTTTGCACGCATGCACTGACACATAAATTCCCGATCATGCCTTGTCAATTGCCTCTGATTAATTTCCATACCATACAGTTGAGGGGAGAAGGACCAGACAGTCTAGAAGCAAACGCAATGTTTTGTAAACAGGGTTTGTCAGCAGAAACTAGGACTAGTAGTTAGTCCGGGGGGGGGGCATGCCATTGGGTGATAAAGGAAATATGTGGGAAAGTTAAAGGACACGTCATACTAATGACAGTAAACCATTCTACTTCTGCAGTTTTCCATCCATTCTCGTTCCCGAGATTCTTCACTTCATAAGTGTACCCTATCTGCTCTATCAGCAATACACTGATAATCACGCTTGCCACATTTCGTCAATGCGCCCGACCAGGGATTAGAGATCAGAGCTTATTGGTCAGAAGACCGGTTATGCAAATTTTGCCACGTCTGTTATCCAAGGCAAGGCACATGGAAATAGGCTAAAACAGCTGAAGCCTTGTGTAAATTGCTGTAAGCATAGCTAAGTTTTAAAGTAGTCAACTATCTCTGAGCATCTTAGCAGAAACACAATGTAGTGCGTGGTGTCCTTCAAGGCGAAAGACGTGTCCTCACTCATGCATACGTGTGGAGGTAGCCTATAAACGAAAGTTCAATGTGCGACTGTGCGGCGTTGAGTAACCTCTGAACATCTTAAAAGGGTCCCTTCTACTTCAGTAGTAATTACATGAATTCTCGTTCCCAAAATTCTTCACTTCATACGTGTTCTCTTTACGTGATGTGTAATGTACCCGATCACTGTTTCCAAGGAGCTTATTGGTCATAAGGCCGGTTATGCAAATTTTGCCACGTTTGTCATCCAAGGCAAGAGACATGGAAATAGGCTGAAACAGCTGAAGCCTGGTGTAATTTGCTGCAAGCATAGCTAAGTTTTTAAAGTCGTAAACTATCGCTGAGCGTCTTAGCAGAAACACAATGTAGAGCGAGGTGTCCTTCAAGGACAAAGACGTGTCTTCACTCATGTCATACGTGTAGAGGTAGCCTATGAACCAAAGTTTAATGTGCGACTGTGCAGAGTTGAGTAAATGGGGAATGGAAGCGTTTGGAGTAAGTGAATTTGGGGCAGGGAGACTCGAGGGATTAATGAAAAGCAAAAAGTTGTAGGAGTAAGTTTAGGTAGGTTCCTCTGGGTTGCTTAACCCACCGAGAGGCGTACCTTACATACCGAAGTGTTGTTCGTCTTACATTTTGAAGTGTTGCACAAGGGCTTTGTATTAGGGTTAGGGAAGTTTTTACCCAATCACCATCAAATCACTAGTCGCGTTTTTGTCACCTATCCGTGCTGCTCTTTCGGCCTTTTTTACCAAGCCCTCTCTCATTTCTGCACAGGCATGCGACGAAATGAGATTCACCAGTAAGGAGAGATGACTTGGGAGATATGTAGGATCTCTTTTCGCAAAAAAAATCGAAATCTTTAATTTAATTAGCAACCTGGTACATCCAGGGCGGAATAAAAGACAGTTGAGTTAGGTAATTAATGACAAGTCACGTACGTCTCCCACATGAGAGAGTCACGGACAAGTAACAAGTAATTATACTGTTCCGATACCCAGTTCATGATTAAACCTGACCCTTTGTATATAATACATTTGTCGAAACCCACAATCACTGGTTAGCAATGGACCTAGCCTGAGGTCTGTCGGCTCTGCCTCTGCTGTCAAAGGGCTCTCCCCTTCATCAAAACAAAAGGACCATAGCCTACTGTTAGTCTTGAATGATTCTTATCGCTCTGGCTAGTGACTAGGAGTCCCCGGTTTCTGAGATTCAAGAAAACTGAGGAAGGCCTATAATGTATTCCGTCACTGCTTTATTGAGTTCCCGTGTGGGTTTCTCGGCAGTAATGCCAGGAAAACCACAGGAGTGTCTAGGCCCCCTCCCCCAAATTGTGTTGGTCATTCGGTAGATAACAGTGATTTTAATTAAAAACGGTCTATTTTTCTGAAAAGCAGCCGGTAAAAATTGGTACAATAGTCAGTCGATACAATACCCCCCCCCCCCCGCAAACAGTGTGGCTCGTAAGGGCTCTTGCTTCAACAAGAACTTATATGGCATGGCACCTAAAATTTCATGGTAAACCATTGTTGTTACAGACAGAATGATAGCGAACGCTAGGCAAACCCGGAGAGATTCAAACATTCTCCTACTGAGAGAGAAGATACTCTGGAAACCGAGAATACCTCTCCAACAAAAGGCATGAAAACCCACTGAAAACCAAGGACTTTCAAAGGAAAACCCCCAACCCTATTCCATCTGGATCCTACGTCTTCAGTTATTTCATCACCACGTAAGTCTAGCGGAGGGCACGTTTGGCTGTCGCTGTCTCCCTCTATGCAAGACTTCCTATCTTTGGCGGTAAACATAGCGTGTCAATGGTCATAATAAAATGTGCATTGTTTAGCGCAAATGCTGACAATTTAGCACTGATTCGATCTTTCTTTCGTGTTCAATTTACGATCCTTGCTTCATTCTTTATTATGAGGATTGAGAATGAGGATTGTGGGATGAGAAAATTATGGTCGAAAAACAGATCCAAGGTAGCGACGGAACCAGAAAAGTATACGTAGTGCTTTGACTGAACCGAGGACAGAACAGTCCGAATTCGCCCTGTTCCAATTCTCTATACGAGTCCGAAACACGACAGTGAACCTGGGGAAGAACCTGAAACGTCACCCAAACGAATCCTCAAAACTGATTCAAATCCTATGTAAACCAATCAACAACGATTGACGCGGTAAGGTTGTAGTGACGCTTCTGGCATTTCGCTATGCAAACGGCGATTCTTAAACCACACATTATGTGTGCTTGTGATGAAACTGAGGATCTGAGGGAGGAAATTTTTAAGGGAGGGATTCATGGGAGGAAGTGGTTGTTTAATATTATGCGTAGTAGGGATTTTCTTAGTATAAGAAACCTGGCAAGGTTCCTCAAAGTGGCTAGTCTTCACAGGGAAAAGTGTTTGAGTGGGGTTTAGTGTGAAAAAGTAGTGTGACCGTTTATTTTTGTATTTACATGCAATTATTTACGCTTTTTTGTTATGGCCTTTGGGCTTTCAAGGCAAATAAATATCATATCATATCATATCATATCATGAAGATTTCTAGCAGATTAAAGTACGATTGGAAACGCTACTCTTGAGTTGAAGCTGGGGAATATGAACAGGGTTTGGAAAAGAGTCCTGGAAGTCCGGAAGGCAAGGGACCTTTGCCAAGAAGAGCCGAAATATCGCTGATGAAGCATCGTAGCTGGCGTATCCGTTCTATACATCATTTGAATATATGTTTCAAAGTCAGCTTGGGCTCAAGGAATATTTATCTTCTTCTAGCATATCGGTATGCAGCCCCGGGGATAATTTTTAAGCGTTTTCCAGGAAAGTTGTGCAGGGATAAGACTAAGATTAGAAAAGGAGTTAAGTAGGGATCTCCGCTTAGCCCTGTTATTTTCACCGCAGCTATTTATAGTGTATGCTAACTCGTCCATCCTCGATTTATAATGTGGATATGTCGTTTACTTAATATTACCGCTATGTGGTGGTAATTCGTTGAGTTCTAGGTGTCCGGATGGAGTACGTTTTTGTCCTCTTTGCCATCTTGATGGGGATGGTCTGAAGCATTTCCTTTTCAGGTGCCAGGAGCTTTCGCACTTAAGGGGTTCATTGTTTTCTCGGAATGCTGGGCAGCTTCTTGGTATCTTACGTTCTAAGTCACCAAGAGTGATTGTTTCTTTTGGTAATTTTGTGCAAAAAGCACTCGAGTTGAGAAGTGCTGTTTCTTAGTTTGTTATTTTGTTGAGTTTCCTATGAGTTGTTTGTTTAACCTGTATATGGCCTTTGGGTTTTTCAATGCAGATATATATATGCTGACGATTTACTGCTCACATATCTTCTCTTGACAGTAATGTTTCTACATTAATTGAAGGATACGGAATGACTGGCCTAACAGTTAACCCTTCAAAGACAGGGTTCGTTGTTTTTTCTTCCATAACTGTGATACTAATTTGTGTGTTGGAATAACAATTATACCTGCTGCGAAGTCATTCACTTACCTTGGAGTTTGGTACGGAACTGATTGTGTCAATTAGAGCTTATTTACGAGACCATACCATTAAAAAATGCGCCGCGGGTACGGTAGACTGATTGGTCTTGGAAAGCCTGTTAACCGGGCTGTGTTTTGCGCGTCTATTCAATGCTGTTATTTCCCCTCTGTGGTCTGTTCTTAGCGTCATTGAGCAGCGAAAATTCAGAACTTCATACTTTAAGCACTGCAAATCCCTTCTGAGATTGCCATTATGGGTTAGAAATACTTCAGTTTGTAATCGTAATCGCATTATTGACCCCGCACTACATCTGGAAAAAAACTGAAAAAAAGATCTCGAAGACGAGCTGCTGAAAAGTTGTGCGAGCAGGCTACCCACTAACCCAGTGGTTCCCAACCTGGGGTACGCGCGACCCTCGTAAGGGGTACGCGAAGGCTCCAAATCTCTGAATTCGAAAATGTCTGCTTTCGTCAAGAAATTAGAGTTTTGGCTTACGAAGTTTCAAAGAGACATCACAAGTGTCTTTCTGAACCTTGACCAGTTTACGGACGAGAATGAAATTGACAACCTTGCGGCCTCGAGTATCCCATTTATTTGTATATATTTTAGACATTAATCCCTTATCATTTATGACAATAAATGACGTCTTTTTGGCGTTCTGATCTTGACCGATCTTAGTAGAATAGTAGAAAAATGATTCTTCAAAAAGGGGTACGCAACCTTTTCGAACCTTAATATAGGGTACGCGATACGCAAACCACTGCACTAACCCATACTGTCGACTTCCTTACCATTTAGACAACCCGGGTAGATGCTCTGTTGTATTTATGTATGTGTGTTACGTTCACCTTTTTCTTTTCTTCTCATTTTGTATGTACGGTACTCCGTGTTTTTCACTTTGTTGTTTACAAGCAAAGAAGTTAAACAAATAAAATAAAGAAATACACTTGTAAAGTGTAGAATCTCGGGAACGAATGGAACATATGGATTACCATCATAGTTAGGCTACGACGTGTCCTTTAACAACTTGAAATGGTCCCTTCCCAGTCCCTTCCTGGCATTCAGTGAATAAACTAACAAGTTGATTTCCCTTCAATTTGATCCTTCTTTCTTTGGATGCAAAGCTCCCCCTCCCCCCCCCCCCCAAAAAAAAAAGAAAATGCACGGCACTGCCTGCTATATCAATTGTACGATTTCCTGGAGCTACTTGATACGAGCCTTCCTGATACTCAGTGAATAAACAAAATGTGTGTCCAATTTGATCTTCCTACAATTTGCTCCTTGATTCTTCGAATCCGGGATGCCCCCCCCCCAAAAAAAAGCCACGGTCTGCTACCAAAAATCAGAGATTTGCTTCCCTAAATACTGTAATTTTGTGCTTTCCGCTCCCACGCATTCTTTGGTCGAACCGATCTGATTTCTGCATGAAATGAAACTCCCCTCGCTTTGTTGGCGATTGCATTATTATGGTAATCCCGGCTTCAAAGTAGCTGAAAGATTCAGAACTTGTCCACCCATTAAACAAGGGCTACTCCCTCCCCAAACGAGTGTAAATGGATCGAAGAACAAAGGCAACTATGGCATACCACAGGAAACAAGTAAAGTAGGCTAGTAGAAGCTTCGTAGTAGTAGTGGTAGTAGTTTATTTCACACCAAGGCCACGACGCGACCCCCCCCCCCTCCCCAAACACAGGAAAATAATCATTTTGTATGGGCGTTAACCTCTGACCTATGTTCTTGTTTTACTGTTAGGGATGGACTGGGTCCGACCAGCGGGGAGACCCCCCCCCCCCCCAGAAATAGATTCCTGGATACGGTCCAGCTTGACGGCAATGGTAAATCATAAACAACCAAAAAACGAACAAAATTTACATATTATTACACATTATATAGCCTACAAAGAAGCAAAACGAAACTGAAAGCAGAAAGCCAGGCAAGATTATAGAAATGCTCCTTGTGCGACATTGCCCGCAGATGAACCTTTCAAGATTTTTAATTCCTATACAGATTTTTCTCATTTATGCCACTGTATAGAAAAGAAATTTGGAAAATTTGAAGTTGACCTATTCGCCTCACGCCTAAATAACAAGGTAAACAAATACGTATCTATCCAGCCGGATCCAGAAGCTTGGAAAGTCGATGCTTTTTAGTCTTTCCTGACATTCTCGGTGACCTCTCGGGTCAAGTCTTCCATTTCTTTTGATCTCTTTTTTGACATCCTTTTTGGTTCACTTTTTGTCGACACTGATTTTTGTTCTTATATTTTGAAAGCAGTTTTGGAGTTGACAAATATATGACACGACGCATTTCCAGTAGCAAAGTAGTAACTAAGTAGTAGACCCCTTATTAAGTGGGTGATTCTTTCCCCACTTACCACCGGATTCTTTCCGGCCGAGTTACCACAATAACGCAGTCGCTTAACCCGGTGACAACCAAAAATGCCAAGATCGCGATGGTATAAAGGGTAAAAAGACTCGATGTATGAGTGAAAAGTTAGGCATGTCTGCGAAGAAGTAAAATATTAAAATATGGAGGTTTTAGGGTTAGAATACGACGAAGAATGGTAGATAAGATCCAAGGAAAAAAATCTTGAATATTCCTTCAGCCCAAAGCTGATTGCGAATCATATTTTGACACTGAAAAACGGATATCAGCTACATGATATTAGAGTTATAGGCACTTCTTGGCAAGGTTCCTCTTCAGGCTCAAGCTGGAAAATTAACTTGTGGAAAAACAACAAAGATTCCTTAAATAGTTTGTGAAGAGACAGAAGTGACAGGTGACCAATATGCGGGCACTGCGGGGAAAAAACCTACCCTCTCAACCACCCAATCGAGCAGCAAAACAGCAGCACGTCAAAAATCAGATCGCAGCAGCTTTAACTCCAAGCATTTTTCAGGAAGAAATTCCCAAACTCAGATATTTAAGGAAGAATCTTTAGTTGTTTTTCCACAAGTTCATTTTCCAGCTTGAGCCTGAAGAGTAGTTTTGCCAAGAAGGGTCGAAATATAGCTCTAAAGTTATAGGCCTATCTGACGTATCCGTTTTGCAGTGTCAAAATAAGATTCGCTGTCAGCTTTCGGCTGAAGGAATATTCAAGATTTGTCTCCCTACCTCCGTATCTCAAATTCCTCGCCGCATTCCACCCCAAAAACCTCCCTATTTTAATCTTTTAACTTTTCGCAAACTTGCATAACTTTTCACTCATACATCAAATCTTTTTACCCCTTTATACCAACGCGATCATGATTGTTTTTGGTTCCACTAAATTCTTGGTTATCACCGGGTTAAGCGACTGCGCTATTATGGTAACCGGAGTGTAGCCCCGGCCGAAAAGAATCACACAATTGCTAAGGGGTCTACTGCTTGGTTACTACTTTGCTATTGGAGATGCATCGTGTCATATATTTGCCAACTCGCAAAGCTGCTTACAATATATTAGAACAAAACTCCAACGTGAAAATATGAAAGTAAGCCTTAACTTGCAAATAAAATAATCAAACTGAGTATTATGTGGACGCAACTCAACGCTACTTGAAGGATCTTCATTTCAAATACTTGTTGCTTCTGAAGCTGAAGAGAATAAAAAATCTCATATAAATAAATACAAAGAAGTAAAGTTTTGTTATAGGAAATAACCGAGTTGAGCAATCAATCAATATTTTTATTAGCCCATAGGCTACAAGTAATGGCGCAAGGCGTGCCCATACGGAGTATTTGAAAAACAAGAGGGTTCTGTGGACTTCATGTGACGTTTTACGATTGCGACAAACGTAGTAAGAGTATGATGAAAGAGTGAGGGACCCCTCCCTCATACGTGCTATATCTTGACATCGAAATGGCAATAACAAGACTACTTGGACTGTTTACACAAAGAGGGTAGGCAATCGTATCAGTTTGCTAACCAGATCAACATGAACACACCATTCACTTGTTAAAGTAGCCAGGACACGATAAATCGTATTTATTTCTTTTAATCAGGCTTTTGCAAGCTGTTCGATTGTATAGGTTACACCACCTGTTTAACTCAATAACGCCATATAATCAAGAACAAATAAACCCCAGAACCTCCGTCTCCCGATCTCTGTAATACGGCCAAGCGGAGTCGAAAGATTCCTATACACTGAACGATGCAAGCGAGCGGAGGGTAGGAGCTACGCGGAACATCACAGTTCGTTACCTCTACAAATAGCTATATCGCAAAAGAGCCCCGGAGAAGATATGTCCGAAGTAAAAGCCGATTGGATGTCTGGACGCGCTGCAGAGTGGGTCAGCGCGCCTCCTGCACTAATTCCTCTGATATGCGCAACGGCGAAGAGGGAAGTATACGGGCAGCAACTGAAAGCTCAGCAATTACCTCTAGCTCAGCTGAGTTTTTCGGGGTATCCATAGTCCGCTGCATGGGACCAAAGTCCAATTTGTTCTTGATATTGTCTTAGTCTAGGCACTAGTATGGTATACAAAAGAGAGCCCTGAGAATTATCTGCTGTCAGGGTGACGTGCCTTTCATCCTACTCCTCAAGGCCTACCGCCTTCCGGCCTAGGCAGCCCTACTTGTTGCTTTTTGGGATCCCAAAACGTAAGTGGAGGGATACCTATGACATCGCAAAAGTTGTCCGTCTTCTGTCCGTCTGTCCGCACGATCACTCTCGAGGGGATTGAGATATTTTGATGAAACTTGGTGGGAGGATTCTTTGGGTCAAAGTACAGGTCAAGTTCGAGGATGGGCTCTGTAGCCCTATATTTGAGGGTGGGGGAGGGGGTTCAAATAAGGGACAAACAAAATATTTTTAAACAGCTAATATGATAGTCGATTATGGTGTAAGAAGACATGCTGAGCACGATGGTGAAAACCATTTTCTTGTCGGGCAAGTAGTTCGTCCGGAATCCGGCAAAAACCGGAAAGTTGGGTAAAGGTAGAAGCTTCATTTGAAGCTGATTAAAGTTCGATTTAGGGGCAAGGAGACATGTGAACACACGATGGTGAAAACCATTTTCTTGCCGGACAAAGTTCGTCCGGAATCTGGCAAAGACCGGAAAGTTGGTTAAAAGTAAAAGTTTCATCTGAAGCTGATTAAATGTTCGATTGAAGGGTAAGAAGACATGCTGAACACGATGGTGAAAACCATTTTCTCGCCGGACAACTAGTTCACCAGGAATCCGGCCAAAACCGGAAAGTTTGTTAAAAACGAAAGTTTTATCTGAAGTTGATTAAATGACAGATTTAGGGGTAAGAATAGACGCTGAGTCTGTATATGACAATCATTCTTTACCCGGACATAAAATAAGTCCGGAATCCGGTTGTTGGAAATTTTTTTTAAGTCAAAGTTTTATTTTAAAGTTGATTAGATGTTCTTTATAGGGATAAAGAGATCCGCTGGATTCGTTTCTGAATTTTCTTTATTTTGCTGGACTAGTAGTTCGCTCGGAATTCGGGCGAACCCTGAAATTTGGCAGAACAAAGCAGGAAGTTTCGGTCTGTATCGTCAAAATAGATATGGCTTATAGAGGTATATCTGACCTTGGTTTTCTCTGATGATTAGCCTGGCGAAGACTGTATGTGCGGAGACAAGACCCAATTGTCTGGATCAAATATTAGATTTTTGGGATCCCATCGACACCTTTGGTCGTGTTGTACCAAGTTCTGGAGCGATCTGCGTCCTCGCCACGTTTGAACACCTACTTCCAGTCCCATATGAAGATATTGCCCCACCAAAACCCTGACTGCCTTGAGCTAAAGCACACAAATTTTCAGTCCTTAACCCCATTAATGCAAGAATCGAACTCGTTTTCTGCCAGTGTTCACTGAGATCTTGAATAAATGACAAACGTATTTCCCATAATGCATTTTTATACTTTTACTCCGACGGGTCGTTTTCTAACCATTGCTTTAACATGTTATTTACAATGTACCTGACAAAAATAACAAGTTGGGCAGTCTAATGTTGTGAAAGTTCGAATCGTACCAGCTCCTTTTCGGGCAACGGGAAAAATTCCAGCCAAGGACGATAACCCAACCAATTCTTTTGTGGAACCAGTTTGATGTTTACTAGCTTTTTTCAACGAAAAAGCCTGTACTTTTGTTTTTGTCTTTATTCAACTTTTCACACATCACTCTCCATTTTCCTATCCCGTATACTGCTTCTAAATTTATTTATTTATCAATTCCAGGAAAATACAGTACGGGTAAGCTAGAAGCTTGTCGCTTTACTAAATACATGATCTTCAATCTCCGGCGTGTTAATCACATAATATACGTGTTAATAAAATACCTTTGGCATTTGCTAATTTTATTCAAAGATTCCTGCCACGGGAGATAATCCAACCAATTATTTTGTAGAACCATTTTGATGTTTGCTAGCTTCCAAAAAAACAGCCTCTCTTTTTCCTACAAAACAGCTCTCCTTTTTCCTACAAAACAGCTCTCGTTTTTTCTATCTTCGACTCGTTATCCATCACTTATTTATCTTGCCTCGCCCTCTTCCTCACTTCTTTTTGGGTTCTGTCCCGGTGAGCAGGATGTCGTTTGCAGTTCTCTTGATTCACCGCTTGATTATAAAATCGATGGAGGTTTGCTAGGGGTTCCTTCGTATCCTACATCTGAACTAATCGACTATGATGGCCGAAAGCAGATTGTCGCGAGACCAAGACAGACAAGACCGATCAAACCGAACGAGAGCAAAGTACATTTTCAGAATCGACGACTCAGACCACCCGGTATGACAAAGTAAGAAGTGATATAAATATGGATCCTCCCACCCTTCCAAACCAGGACATCAAGAAGCAGAAACGAGAGAGAAGCTGAAACGAGAGAGAAATGCGGCACTAAGTAAAAGAACAAGACCATAGGTTTCAATGGGATCTCGGAGGAGGCATTATCGTACTTCGCAATCCAGACAATCAGATCAGAACCCAGAAGCGACAGCCTAGACAAGCCGATATGATAAAGTTCAAGATCTAATTACAGGATAAACAAAAGCGCCCGAAGTTCTCCCAACGTTACCCGGACATCGGCAGATACTGCGGCTCCAAAAGAGATGTTATACGACTCTAATAGAACAAGACCAACGGTTCCAATGGATCCTAAAATACAATAGGATAAAAACCTACCAACTAGGAAGATCCTATAATAAAGGTGAATATTCATTGGACTTCTTCGTCCAGATACTCGGGTCAGGTAGATTTCTGGTCTTCACCAGACCCCATAAACAGCCGTGAACATATTTCGACTTAATCGCTCTTTTCTGTCTTTAATTTCCGGTCCAGCCCAGGTCAGGAATATAAATGCCAGTCAAAAGCGTAGAATATTCTGAACCAACATGTTTCTTTTTCTTTGTCTGCGCTAACTTTATAAATTTTTATCAGAAAACTTTGTACTTTCTATAAATACCGGTCGGAAAGCAAAGCAAATGCATGAATCCTATTATCGAGGGATTACCCACTCCCAGGCACTCAGCAACGGCCGAAATCAGCTATGCCGGGGCACCGGTGCCGGCCATGACTTATGGTACGTTTACAAACTGCATAAATCCGAGCGTATTTTGAAATACGAGCGTAGGCAATTTTACGCATCTTTTGGGGCTTGAAAAGGTCTCTAGCAATACGGACGTCTTGACAAGTCGGTCCGTTTTGTATATGAATACGTCCGTATTGCTAGAGACCTTTTCAAGCCCAAATGCATGCGTAAAATACGCTCGGATTTTATGCAGTGTGTAAACCCACCATTAGGTGATTCTGCTTCTAAATCTGAATGTTGTAACACGCGGGAACTAGTGTCAGCCGGTGCAGAAACCGGCCGGGCACCGTGCACTTGCTGTAGGCTATACTAAAATTGAGAGTGGACAACCCCTCGCCTATTATCCACAATAAAGTATGTACTAACTGAAATGAGAGTAGACTGTCTACCGCTAGGACAAAATATATTGGTTAGGGAAAATGAAGAGCTTCACATCGTACTACATAAGGCGTATTCTCGCCGTTCCCCGAGGACTCCACTTGAGGAGTCCCCGCGTTTGTGTTTGTCCCGGGGACTCACTCCCCGTGTTCTCGCGAGTCCCCACGGACGGGGAATGCTCTGATTATCATCACCATCATCAAAAAGGACTCCCTTTCAAATTCGGAGGGGAATCAATTTTTGCTGTTGTAGGTGCTATGTAAAATTAATTAAAAAGAATCAGAATAAACAAAACCAAAAATAAAGTGGATCTAGACTAATTTTTTCAGCTGCATATTCATTTTTCGAACAAAATCCATTTTTAGAAGCATTCCCCGTATTCTCGCTGTTTCTGTACGCGGAGTCCGCGTGGAGTGACTCTCTCTACTCTCGCCGTCCCCTTCGATTCCCCGAGGAGTCCTCGGGGAACGGCGAGAATACGCCTATAGTGTTTCTGCTCAGATATTCTAAGATAGTTGACCACTTCAAAACTCGACAATGCTTACAGAAAAGTACACAAGGCTTCTACTGTTTTTAGCCTCTTTCCATGTACCTTGCCTTGGATGTCAATCTTGGCAAAGTTTGCATAACCGGTATTCGCATCAATAAGCTTCTCGGAACACTGATCGGGCGCCTGATCCGTCACGTAAAAAGAACAAAAGTGACAGGCGTCATAATCAGTGTAATGTTAATTGAGGAGATAGGATACACTTATGAAGTGGGAAATCTCGGGAACGAGAATGGATGGAAAACTACTGAAACAGAGTGAATTACAATCGTAAGTACGACGTGTCCTTTAATAAATAATAATAACAGAAATGCAGCAAAAAGGCAATTGGCCTCTTTTGTCATACGCGTGGTAGGGATGATGAGATTGTAGTTCATTTAGTTGTGCGAGTGCGCGGAATCCAGTGAATGGAGAAGAGGGCATATGGAGAGCGCGTTTTCAACGAAAGTACTGAGGGTTAAGATACTGAAAGAGGGGTGGGTCAAGACAGTGAAAGACAAGGCCGTATCCAGGGGGCTAGGGGGTTGACCCGCCCCCCCCCCATCCGAAACATACGAAAATATTCATTTTTATAGGCTTTTCCCTCTGATCTATGTCTTTTTTATACTTTTTTGTCTGACCCACAGGCAAACCCCCCCCCCCCCCGAAATAAATTCCTGGATACGGGCCTGGTGAAAGATGAGTGTTTTCTTTTTGTTTTGGAGTAACGCTAATTCAAGTTTACGATGGATCATAGAACAAAATTCTTATGGGAGGAACTGTCTTAACTATAACACTTGTACAACCTACTTCCGGAATCGCTCCATCCGCTTTTAAACTCGGAGACCGATTTTCATACGGTACATCATAAGCCCCCTAAGGTCACCACACTGACTTTTACAATTCACATGTTATACTACTTTCGATGCATATCATGCTCCCGATGATAGCTTGCGAGAATCTCAGTCGCCAGAAAATCCGGCTATGTAATTTTTTCATGTTTTTGCTAGGGCCTGGAGAAAGGCTTAAAAAAAAACAAATCCGTGGGAAATCTGTTGAAATTAAGTCCTAGTTTTAAGGTATTCAACTGTTTTGAAATACTGGAACATAAAGACTAACTAGTGCGAGGGATCCTTTAAGGACAGATCAACAGCGTTGAAACACACCAGAAGAGAAGATCGTCCGGACCATCCCCTTGAACATGGCAAAGAGTTCGTTCTTCAGTTAATGTGGAATTCTTAATCGGTCTCGGTCTTAAATCGGATTCTCGTGTCTCTGACTAATAATAAACCTCATACACTTCGCCAACTTATAAACACTACTTTCTCAGTCGTCAAAAATCTCCAAGGACGGGCTCTCATCGTAACATTCTCCAAGCCACTCTGACTGTTGTTTCGACCTTTCATTCCCCCCATAAACTAGTTGCTAAGTCAAGGGGACAGTGGTGAGAAAACGATTTCCCGCCTCGTCGTCCTCGTGCTAATGATTCTATCCGGTTTTCTTTTCGACCATGGAGATAAAGAAAAGCCCAAATACAGAGAGGTGCTACCCCTTCTTTTTAATGGGGGGGGGGGGTACTTACACCTTTATTCCTTGGATAGTTCTGACGTTAGAAGAACATTTCCCGCCTCGTTGTCCTCATGTCTAACGTTTCTGTCCGTTTTATTTTTTAGACTTCATTGGTGGAGAAATCTTCAACCACACGGAGCTGCTACCTCAATGCAAGCCTCTTGTTTGGGGGGGGGGGGGGAATGTAGGATTGTAGGTGTACTGTAACGCAAACCTTTTCGAGTTTGGAGGAATACCAGATGAACAATTTGTAGCCTGCGTAGTTGTATGATAGTTGTACGAAAAAGTTGCATGTATTGATATGTAATAGTAAAGAATACTATCATTTAATGTTCTTCAGACTGAGCCTGTCTTAAGCAGTAGTATCCAGTAGCATCCTGTCTTGCTATAGTTGCATCCAGTCTTGCTAATAGTAGCATGCAGTAGAATGCAGTATCACGGTAGCCTTGACATAGAAGCATAGTAGCATCAGTTCGTACTGCATGCTACTTTTTCGTACAACTTCATACTACTATTTTGAGATAAATTTTTCATCGGGTAGTGCCGGATAGTTCATCGAATAGTGCGGGGCCTCGAGACCGAGTCCGCTGCGCTGGAGTTAGAAAAATTTCTTGGCAGGGTCGGTGACATCTTAGATATACCAAGAAAATACTTGCCCAAAAATCAGTAAAATTTCACACGTTTCGCCCAAATTCGTTTTTTCTTTTGCCCGTCCGTTCCGTACCTATTTTATTCTTTCTCGTCTGTTCCTATTAAGGTTGTGTATGATGTTTGTATTAGGCTATTATTTACATATTATAACCTATTTTTGTTTGCATACTTGTTTGCTTTACGTTGCCTATTATTTAGGTTTTCCTATTGTGACAACTTCTCACAAAGCCGTAAACTTTACAAACCTTCTGACAAATCCTGAGCATCCGAAAGTGTAAGGGAAAATTTTAACGCGAAACTTAATGGTTTCTAAAGACAAGCTGTTCTGCATTTACAGCTCTTTTACTGCCTGTCCAGAAGGTAAAACGAAGGTTTTTGTGCCATAGAAAGAGAAGAGATGGGCGAAACAAAGATGAAGACAATATGTCTAAACTTGTGCTAAACTTCAGCTCAAGGTCACACTTTTTCATAATTATCAACAATCGAATCTTGCATTGCCAGTGGTTCCTACGAAGATGACCGTCAGTTCTATTTATTTTTTTAAGTTTACTGGCTACTGGGGTAGATGCGTCGTTCACACCCAAGAGCATTGACAATTTGATTTGTACGTGAAGTTTAGGCTACTGGTTAATGGTGTAGATGCGTAGTTCACACGCAGGCGCTTTGCCAACTAAATTTGTATATGAACTTTACTGGCTACTAGTGTAGATAAGCCACACGAGGACATCCCAGGGTTCCGTTGCAATTTTCAATAATTCACGATGTTCTAGTGGCTGATGTTTCTATCTGGCGTTCCTTTCGACCATAGAGAAAGCCAGCGAAAGATGAAAGACGAGTATGTCAGTCCCACCCGCTCGTAGAACATTCAGTGGGTCAGACTCAAGGCCGTATCCAGGGGGGGAAACATACAAAAATATTAATTTTTATAGAATTTTCCCTCTGATCTATGTGTCTTTTGTACTTTTTTGTCCGACCAGCAGGCCAGCCCCCCACCCCCGGAAATAAATTCCTGGATACGGGCCTGGTCAGACTCTATACACTATGAAGTATATTTTACTATACGATAATCTCACTCCGTAGTCCTGCGTTGCACCTATTGTACCGTGTTGTGCTTGGCAGATCACCCTACCGTGTAGGCTATAGCCTCGGAGTTTTGGTTTGAATGACTGTGAATCTGAGTTTCGTAGCTGTGTAGTTAGACTAGTTGGTTTAGTTGAGTACGAGATGTACGCAATACGAATGAAAATAAAGAAGTCGGAATTATTGCAACCAGGCGTTCTGTGTTCATACTAGATAAGTGGACACGTCGTTTCTTCATGGAAAGCATGTCTGGTAGAAATGAAATAAAAACCTCAACACAAATTATTGCCTTGTTTTGTCCGATTTCTTGTTAAGACTCAGTTAATGCTCTCCCGCCATGGCACCCCGAAACACCACCTCCTTCGCATTTACCTTGTGTTCATTCGTCCTTCCCTTGAATACTGCTGTCCGGTATGGCAGTTCGGTTTAACACGGGAGCAGTCGGAACGCCTCGAGAGGATCCAGTACCGATCTTTACTAATAGTATCAAAATCCCCCAAAATCCCGTACATTTCCCTTCTAAACGAGTTTGGTCTCGCATCTTTGTGAAACCGTAGGCACCAACTTTCTACCAAATTTGGTGACCAACTACTGGAAGACCCCAACCATCGGCACATCCTTCCCCGTCCCCACATTCCCGACCGCATAAGGCCACAGAGAATGCACAACCATATCCTAAGATACAACCCATTCGGGCAATTCATGCGCGGTACGAAAGAAGTTATGTCCCCTCCTTTGTGAGTTTTTTTCAACGCGAAATTTTAAATTCTTTTCCTATTTTTTATGTTAATTATTGAGGTTTAGCGCTTTAATTTGTTGCAATTCTTGTTTTTGTGTAATTATTGAACATTTGACTATGTAAAAGCGCAATTGTATATTGTTATGTTTGACGAGAGAACAAATATTCGGTTTTTTGTTAATACCATAAGGAATGTTTCTCGAATAATAAAGACTGATTGATTGATTGATTGAAGACCTTGTTAAACAGATCTCTGATTCAAGATTCTTGTTAAAATACTGAGCTTGTCCATAGGGATGCTTCCGAATCGCGCCACCAGATGCTACGACGTTCGCACCGATTCACGGTTTCACTTCGTGAACTAGATGGGTGTAATCTAGCTAGACACTGCACGCCAAACTCGTAAGCGAAGGGTCGCTGGTTCGAGCCTCGGCGGTGCCTACCGTTTGGTTTGGGGCGTAACCCTGTAAGAAGAGCCAAAGTCCACCCTGCTTCAAATGGGTACCTGGAGAAATCTGGGGAAGGTGCCGAGAAGGGTGGGAGGAAGCCCCAGGATGGCCCCCCAACCGCCCATTGCACTTCCTGACCGAGGGCAGAGAATCGGAGATCAGCAACGCCGTTTGGCCTGTATAGGATGAGGCTGATGCCTTTTTTAATTTTTTTTTACTGCAAATACTAAAATTCTTCTGATTCAACTCCTTTAACGAGGATCCAAATTAAACGAAAGAACGAATGAACGTGCGAAATCTGGCAAATGTGCCCCCCCCCCCTCCCGAAAAAGGGCCACCGGACCCTTCGTCGTCATTCGTAATTCCCCAGGACAAGTTTTCCGGCATAAAAAAGTGTCTATTCACTGCAAAAACAACCGCATAGCAACAAACAGCTCGAATCCTTTCAATGAGTGTGTTTCGTCGGTTGGAAATGGGGTTGCTGAATAATTCAAAGCCTACGGGTGAAATAGTACGCAGTGTAATTTTATATGTTGGAGGGTTTTGCTAGTGGAAAAATCATCCATCAACGGTGTCATTAACAACCCCTATTTACTACCTGATGAAACGGGATTTGACAAAATATGATATTATTATCCGAGTTTTAAGGTGTTCGTGGAGAGAAGAAAATTATCCGTCGACGTTATCATTAGCAACCCTATTATCGCCTAGTATCTTATGCCTATCATTTCACGACGCACGGTAATCGATAATCTTCCCACATAAAGTGGTATGACTTCATAGCCTATACCTAACTCCTGAGAGGTTGATATTAAGTCATGTCCACCTCCGACTTTGTCCAGAGAGGTTGATATGAAGTCATATCTACCTCCTGACAGGTTGACATAAATCTCCATCTCGGTTGATATCGGGATAAAAGCTCGACGGCCGTTCAAAAATATCTACCTCGCCTTTGGCTCGGACCGATTATTTTAAATGGCTGCCTCGATGTTATTTTTTCGAGATCAGCCTCGTAAGTTAACCTCTAATATGGAAAATGACATGACGACTGAAAATCAGCGCAAGTATAAGCCGTTGGACCTTTCCTCTTGGATCAAAAGTGTATCAGTCTCGTTTGGTTTTGTTCATTATTGCTTACTTAAACAAGGGCTACGAGCTCATATGGCATTTGTTACGAGTAGGCCGTACAAGAAAGTAGATGAGAACGTCACAAAATGCACCCACCATCCAAAAATGCGGTTCGGAAAAAGAAATAGGATATTTAGTTTAACCCAATTGCCAGCAGTTCCGGCATCGTCACGGATCATCTATAGCAAATGCGCATGACTGTTCAAACTTCCAAGTTTCAGCCCAATAAATCCACTAGTTTGATCCCTAGGCGTACTACACGATTTCCGGTACTCCCTCCATCCTCCCCTACCGCGGACGAATCTGGTTCGGATTCAAAAATGGATCATCTAAAGCATCCTCTTTTATACCATCAATCAAGTTTCGCTCGAATCTAAGCATTTTTGGAAAATTCCGGTACCCCCCCCCCACCACCGTTGTCGGATCGGTTCGGACCCTAAAATATGTCATGTAGGGTACTATATACTCTCTCTACATTCCAAGTTTCGTTTAATTTGATGCACTCGTTTGACCCCTATGCGAGCCTCAAAGTTTCCGGCAATCTCCCTCCAACTCCCCCCACTGTGTCCGAAGAGGACTTGGGAACATAAACGTCGTATCTCTTAATCCCCTCTTCCCGTCCATCAAGTTTTACTGAAATCGGAGCATGGCCTATCTCCAAATTTCCGGTAGCCCCCCCCCCCCCTACCTTGGCTAAATCCGGCTCGGACGCCAAATAAAAATAGGCCGCATAAACTCGGCAATGTCGAACTTGCATCGAATTCGATCCATCCGTTTGGTTTTTGTGCTTGTCAGAAGTTCTCGCCCCCCCCCCCCCCCCCCACCAAATAGCCCCAACCGTGGTCGCATACAGTTAGAACCCATATTTGAATGTCTAGGTCATCGATTCTTTTCACCCAATAAGTTTCACTCGAATCAGACCACTCGTTCGCAATTTGCATAAGTCAATTTCCATATTTCCCTTCCCTCGCTCCCCCAAAAATGCTCGGATCTAGGAACGGAAGTTTCCGTGGGTGTGTTGTGTTAGGTTCTTAAGTCAATAAGGTCGGGTCATTATTATGCCTGCAAAGTTTCCTTAGTACATCTGGAACTATTCTAACCCGCGGCTACTGGAATTCCAGGAAACCCCTTCCAAATCCCCCCACAGAGCCTCGAAACCATCTGGCTCCGTCAATTTCGTATCTAGGCCTAAGTTTTTCTCTCATTAAGTTCCGCCCCAATCCCTCTGCTTTAAGCGTTTCTTGAGTTTCTGCCCCCCCCCCCACATCCCCCACAGGTATTGGACCCGACCCGGACTTGACACTGAACATTTGAGGCGATAGCTCTTTCCACCTGACAAGTTTCATTCAAATCCGATCACCAGTTCAAAAGTTATGCATGCCACTGGATTCCGGACTCACCATCCATCCACTCCCCCCACGATGGTCGCATCGGGGAAACGACTATTCTCAAGTCAATCTGTTCGAATCCCTGACATAACTGCCAAGGTTCATAGTCCTAGCACACCAGGAAGTATGCCGAACTCGCGGGATCGCTAGAAATCCGGACCCCCCCCCCCAACTCCCCCCCAATGCCGTGATCCGGTCCGGTTATGTCAATGACATTTCATCGCGATCCCTCCGCTCTAAGCGTTTCTCAAGATTTCCAGTTCCCTCCTCCAAATCCCTCCAGTGTCATCGGATCCTGTCCGGATTCAAAGTGGAACGTCTGAGAGACGAGGTCAATCTAAATATCAACTTTCATCAAGATCCGATCACCCGTTCGCAAGTTTAAAAATACCTAAATTTTTAGTTTCCCCCTCCCTCCACTCCCCCCACCCCAGATGGCCGGATCGGGGAAGTGGCTATTTCCTATTTAATCTGGTCGGGTCCCTGACATGCCTGCCAATTTTCGTCATCCTAGCACATCAGGAAGCACCGAACACGCGGGATCACTAGAAATTCGGATCCCCCCCCCCCCCAACTCCCCCAAAATGAGCGGATCCGTTCCGGTTATGTCAGTCAGGTATCTAGGACTTGTGCTTGTTCTTTCCACCAAGTTTCATCCGGGCCTCTCCACTCTAAGCGTTTTCCTAGATTTCCGGTTTCCCCCTCCAACTCCCCCCAATGTCACCGGATCCAGTCTGGATTTAAAATGGAACGTCTGAGACACGAGGTCCTTCTATATATCATGTTTCATTAAGATCCGATCACCCGTTCGTAAGCTAAAAGTATCTCATTTTTCCTATTTTTTCCGGATTCCCCCTCCCTCTACTCCCCTCCAGATGGTCGTATCGGGGAAGCGACTATTTCTAATTTAATCTGGTCCGGTCCCTGATACGCCTACCAAGTTCATCGTCCTAGCTTATCTGGAAGTGCCCGAACTAGCAAAACCGGGACCGACAGACCGACTGACGGACAGAAATTACAATCGCTACATGGCACTTGGCCGAAGGGCAAGTGCCATAAAAAACCTAGCTACCACGGAAAATCGGACCGTAATCTTCGATGGGAATGGGGTGTAGGGCAATACAAAGCTTGCATCAGCGGTATTTCTGATCAATGAACTCCTCGGAAGCAACAAGCGGAAGTCTGATCGATCTGCTTCGAAAAGAGCCAAATAAGGAAAATGCAAGAATCAGCGTCGTGCCGTTAGGGTGGATAAAAATGACATAGGAAGTTCAAAATCTCGGAAATGAAGATGCAATAATTAGGCTAGGAACGTCGAGGGCATTAGCAATATATGTAAATTAAAGATAGTAAGAATAAGCATTGCCTGCGTTTTACTGGAAAACCCTGTCACTAAACTCCCCTCCTTGGTACTGATTCGAGTATGTAAGACTCGAGTCTTTAACACTGCTTTCTTTTTATTAATGCACTTATACGTTCGTGCAGTGAGTTATATTTTCTTAGTTATTCATTCATTCGTTCTAAGCATGCTGATTAATATGAGAACATACCTTGCGGTGTAGATTTGACCTCCTTCTGCGACTGGGGGGCTGGAGGCGGGGCTTTCACTGGACTCAACCTTTCTTCTTTAACTTCCGCCTGACTGAGTGGAGACGTCACTGGTGTATTTTTCGCTTCAACCCTCTTCCTCTTTTTTAGAGGCATTTCTTTATTTTTCTTCTCAGTGTCACACTTTTTCTTTGTCATTTTTGCTGGTTTTTCGTCACACTGGAACTCGTACACATCTAAATCAGGTTTTACTTCTTCTCCCTTTTTAGCTCCTTCTTCGCCTTTTTTGTTGCCCTTTTTGTTCGTCTCGGTTTTGGGTGTTTTGTCTGTCCCTTTCTTCGCGTCATTGTCCTCTTTTTTGAGGCTGTGTTCGTTTTGTTCTTCCTTGCGGAGCACTGGCGATTTTATTCCATCGTCTTCTTTTCTGCGTCGATCCAAGTCGGTAGATGCCGCCATCATAGCGGTGGCATTGAGACTAGCCATCCGTTTGGAAACGATCAGATCTGCAAAAGTTAAAGAAGTTGATTGGCATGGCGGAAATGGGGGAGTAAGCTTTTCTTTCTGCATAATCCAAAGCAGCATTCGCAAATATCAGAAACCGAATTAGGTATTTAGCTTCAACCCATCTTAACTATTAATTTATCATTCGGTGTGTTTGATAGCATTCATTGGTATTTGACAGTCCAAAACGGATACGTCAGCTGAAACTTTACTGGAGCTATATTTTATCCCTTCTTGGCAAGGGTCCTCTTCGGGCTCAAAGCCGCTCAAGTTGGAACAAGACCAAAGGTTTCGATGGGATCCCACAAATTTAACATTCGATCCAGACTTTAACAGATTAAGGTCAATGGTAATCATCTGAGAACTTCAGATATGGATTCAGCATGTGCATTTACCCCTATATCCTACGTCGTATCTACTTTGTTCGAAACTGATCAAAATTTCCTGCCTTACTTCTGTCAAATTCCCGGTTTCGGCCGGATTCCCAGCCAACTATTTGTCTCGCAAAAATTACAGCTCAAAAACGAATTCAGCATCTCTTCTTACCCCTACACTGAACATCTAATCAACTTCAGACAAATATTACTTTTAACCAATTTTCCGGTTTCACCCGGATTCCGAGAGAACTGTAGGCTACGTCCGATGAAAAAGTAATTTTCATATTCGGATTCGGCATATATCATTACCCGTAAATCGAACCTCTAATCAACTTCAGATTCAACTTTTACTTGTTAAGATTTTCCGGTTTGGGCCGGATTCCGGGTGAACTACTTGTCCGGCGAGAACATAGTTTGCCTATCAGCATGTCTCCTTACCTCTAAGTCGACTATCTCATTTGCCTTTAAAAATGTATTTTTTCGTCCCTTAATTTGAAACCCCTCCCCCAACCCCAAATTTAGGGCTACACATCCCACCTTCAGACTTGACCTGTACTTAAACCCAAAGAGTCCCATGCCAAGTATGAATAAAGTATCTCAACCCCTTCGAGAGTTATCGTCGGACGGATCGTCGACAGACGGACGGACCGACAACTTTTACGAAATCATAGGTATCCCGTCACTTACGTTTTGGGATCCCAAAAACGAACTTGTGGAACTAGGCTAAACTATGTTTTTCCAATATGATAGACTCATACATTCCGTGTCCACCAAATGGAGGTCCAACAGGTACTTAGCACAGATGAAAGGAGATTAATCGAACAGCACAGAATTAGACCAGCAGATAAAGTATTTATCTCCCACCAACAATCTTGGCAAACTTCGTCCAACCCAATTAATTTCTCGATCAGTTTCTACTAATGTGCAATTCGGACGGACTAATATACCTTGTACTAATAATCACCGCACATAAATTGTCAATCCTTGTGACACCAATTAACAGTAAGATGACAACCGAGAAATTAATCTACGCTGACATAAGGGGGAGAGACCCTTCATCACTTCTTAACAGGGGTGCGGCCCACTAAGTGATGAGAAGCAAAAAGATCAAACAAAGCGGCTTAAAAGCGGAATCACGCGGAAAGCGAGTTTCGCAGCGAGCTAACGGACTTAGGTTCGCGATTTTGCAGTTGAGCATTCCTAGCGGTTTAAGTAGGCTACTATCGGACATACTAATAGGAATTGACGCCTGAGAATGCGTTCCTGGAAGTTATTACAAGTTATGATGATAAGAGGAAGAGCCAGCTCCTTATTGTGGTAGTTAAAACGCTCTCAGGAACAAGAATAATAACAACGCCGGCAACGTACGGATAAACATACGCTGTGAACAGAAAACAAAAAAAATTAGGTAGGCAACAGGAAAGGGATTAACTTGAGATTAACTTAAGTTAAAGTTCGCGTTATTTTGATTTTTTAATATTACTTAAAAAAATTACAGCACTGAGCAAAGAGTTGAACTCGGTTCACTCAAATGCAGAACTTTGGTTTGTTTCTCCCGTATGCCTATCGATTTAACGAATTTCCACATAGTATGTAGCAAGAAAAACAAATTTCTTCAAGAAAACCGATGACGACCTTTCTTAACCACCTGCAAGCTAGATCTCACCTTAGGACCAGTTTGCCCCCATAATGAACTAGGAGAAATGTACTTAATGCTGTTAATTACTTAAACGCTGTAAAACCCAACTTTTTCATATTACTTCGTTTATTTTTCCTAGGCTATACGCATTCGTCTCGTTTATCTCAGTGCAAGACTGTTTCCAATGCGTCCTTTACCCGTTGTATACATTGAATAAATGTCGCGTATCATGCTATTGACGCGTAGGAATCGGTTATCTGAATTTTGCCGAGTTGTTGAAAAGAAGTCAATGGGCCTGAGAGAAGGCTTAAAACAACATAAACCGCGGATAATTTGTTAACTGCAGAGCCTAGTTTTACAGTACTGAAATAGTTCTGAATACTGAAACATAAACAGTAAATAGTGCGAGCTGTGCTTTAATGGATACCTGGTATGCTCACAGAGTCTGTCGGACACATTTTGGGGGCCAATCGTCTCTCCCAACGCACGGACAAGACGACAGTATTATGTCTTTGTTCCGCGGAAGTGCTTTTGCATGTGATTAGGGCCGCGCAGACGCCGATTCTCTTTGATAAATGCGGACAGAATGTATCGTTTGATCTCAAAATTGGAAGGTCTCTTTCAGAAATCCTGTTTCCCAAATGGTTTTACACGGTTTTACAGTGACATGAAAAATGGATATTGGAGAGCGAAAAGCGCTAAAGGACGACGATAATCAAATATGATAGTCCTGCCCTGTAGCAAAACACTTGTAGGTGCGAATCCGAATCAGAAAACATTTTGCAAAGTAAGGATACTCAGCAGATGGACATTCTGGGGTCAGTTACAAATAGGGTACCGAAAGGTTGTAACTAATCGGGCAAGTACAGATATACTGTATTAGCTAAGCTTTACCGGCTTGATATGGATTAGCTAGGCCCCGATCATTATTACCGGAAACATCCCCTCCTAACCATCGAGCCCGGGAACAGATTGAACTTCAACCTCTCTAAGTTCGAAAGCATCGATACGGAAACTACCGTAGTTCGTGCCTTTTTTTTACCTCAATGTATAATAATGAGGTCATAGTGCTCTTCATAGTGTTTGTGTTTGTATTTTGTATGTAACAAACTGAAATTAGTTTTTGTGCTACGATGATTTCTGGTGTACCGATCTCTCTTTGTCTCCCTGCTGAAAGCATGTGCAGCTTGAGCGTCCCGTTATTTTCAAATCCAATCTGATCGTTGACATATCAAATCTGTCCAGCAGTTTTTTTTTTCTTTAGACTGTTTGTAAATAAAGGTGTGATCTATATTTTATTTTAAATGTTATCATTTTACCCATTTGTATTGTGAAATGTCGTGAAGTTATGTCACGTAACAAATTCATTCGAGCCCCAACATTAGGTAGCCTACGTATAGGTAGATTAAAATCGGATGTGTTGCATTGTTTTGCATGTTTGTGTTGTATGCCTTTCGGCTTAATTATCAATACTATCCTACCAATTCACACATCACCTGGTGTGCACGAAGCAGGGAAGAACAGATCTAAAAACAAATTATATCTTGATAGTGCAAAATGGATACGTCAGCTCAATTATGTTAGAGCTATATTTCGACCCTTCTTGGCAAGGGTCCTCTTCAGGCTCAAAACCGCTCAAGTTGGAAAAACGAACTTCTGGAAAAATAAAAGTTCGTTTTTGTTCCACCAGCTTTCATTTGAAAATTTGTCCCTCGGTAGACCATCTAATGGAGTTGCCCATTACTAATTATCCACTGATGATTCATTTCGCTAATGGAAGGAGTTTGAGAAACCTGGAATCGCGGAGCTACGGAATAGTGACGAGCGGTGAGCAAAAGGGTTAGAGACTAAGAGATAAGAACTTAAAGGAAGTGAATTTTTGTACAGTTGCGTCACTGTGTATGACACTTTGGTGGAGGAAAAAGCTTACACGGAATAGATTTGGTGTCAAGCAAAAAAATAGCGTATTCTGAGACCCTCTTCAAGATTTTGGTGTGGGAAAAAGCTTACACGTGTCTCAAAACACAGAAAAGATTTGGTGTCGAGCAAAAACAGCGAATTTTGAGACCTCTTTAACGGACGGATAAAGAATGAAATGAAGTTCCTCTCCACAGCGGGACGAAATCAAATATAGAATTTCCCCTAAGAATTCCCAGCGGCATTTGTAAGAAAGGCATCATCTTTCTACAGAAATCAATTCAATTCCATGATCAAAGGAAAATAGAGAATGACAGATTTCAGGAAAGACGGAACCGTACTAAAGGCCAACGGATAGCCTACGCACATTTCACTTCTCCTAGGAAAACAAGACCGTAGGTTTCCATGGAATTCCAAAGGGAAATATTTTGAGTAGTGAACTGAAAGACAAAATGTGCTCCTGCTGCGGGGTTTGAACCCACGACCTTCGGCTTTCTAGGCCACTTCTCTACCATCGAGCTACAAAGGGGCGCGTCGCAAACCACTGAAATAGTCAGATATAAGCGGGGAGTAGAAACAAGGATACCACCGAAGGCAAATTCATCTAAGCAGTTTCACAACCCCATATATTTTGCCACAGGATTCGATAAACATTACAAGATGGAATGTTATACTAGGGACTCTTACCGTGGCAAATAAACCTGAAGTGAATTTTCGGAACTTCGAATAGCTGCTGGAATTACTCATATCGTAAATCTAAAGTGCTAAAAAGTAGACGGCTGAGTGGGCCCGAGAGGACTTCCGATGACTCAAAGGACACCTTGCACTATATAGTGTTTCTGCTAAGACGTTCTGAGATAATTGGTACTTTAAAACTTGGGTATGCTTACAGCAAATTACACAAGGATTCGGCTGTTTTTAATCTCTCTCCATGCCCCTTGCCTTGGACGATAAACGTGGCAAAATCTGCACAACCGGTCTGCTGCCCAACGAGCTTATCAGAAATAGTGATGGGGAGCCTGCACGTAACGTAAAGAGAACAAACATGGCAAGCGTGATAATCAGTGTAGCCTAATGCCGATAGAGGAGATGGGGTAGGACACTTATGAAATGTGGAATCTTGGGAACGAGAATGCATGGAAATACTACTGAAGTAGAATGGATTAATACTGTATCATAAGTACGACGTGTCCTTTAAGATTTCATCAACTGTATAGTTCAGGTTAATACAGGTGAATATTTAGGAATAGGACCATTTAAGGCGGAGTCGAACTGAACAGGACCATTATCGTACCTGTGATTTTCAGACCCCTCTGTAATTTTTGTTCAGTTACTATCTGCTCAAACGCCTTTACCCCTTCAAGCCAAGCCAAGACGGCTGCAGAAAACGATAATGCACGGTAAGAATAACTATGTTACCGCATGGTTAGTCGTGGAAAACACACGACAGGAAGAATATGTTTACCCATCGGCTGCTTGACATACTAACTATAAAAGTTAGTTAGTAAATAAATACGAGGAGCCACCATACTATGTCAAACAACATACCGATAAAGAAAAAAAAATGAACTTTCAAAGCAATCGTTTCTCCGTGTTGTAAGCTACTAAACTTTATGGACCTTTCCAAATTTCCCAAAAGATGTGGAAACAAATATTTTAAAATTTTTCAAACCCCAACCAATAGCGACTGACTAAGAGATTTTTCTCCTGAGACGCTCTAACCCCACCGTCGAATCGTGAACTGAATAATAGTTGCGTTTTTGATTGCCTTTCCCGATCTCAGTTCTTCTTATTTCTCCTTTTCAATCACCGTCCGAGTTCGCAGTTTGTTTAATTGTCGTTTTTGCTGAAACGGGCACCGTGTCATTTCTCGGTTCTACAACACCTGCGAGTGAAACGGCGAACTGTGACGTAGACGCAGTTCCCGGTCCGAGTTCCCCTGTCATGAACAAATTAACCCAACCAAATTGAAAGTCCTGGAAAGTGTGTTTGGAAATGGATGATTACAAGTTGTATATTTCAACGACAAGAATTGCCTTTTCACTGTCAAATGTAACTGCCCTTTAATGACTTATTTAGGCGATTTTAAGAATGATTTGCCGGAATGCTTATTTTCCGTTTTTATTCACCTGCGTCTTGAAACGGCGAAGCGTCAGGAGTCAGGCGAACTGAGTGTAAAAACAGAAGTCAAGCTTCAACGGCGAACTCACAGGGGAACTTACACAGGCGATCAAAAACGCAACTAATGTTGACTTCGCTGATAATTTTTCTTTCACAGAAGGCTGACAAAATTCACAGTTAGAACGCGCAATTTGAATTTCGTCGAAGACGCGGTTTTCCCTTCAACTGCAAAGGAAGTTCAGAACAGCCCCAGAACTAGCAGCCTAGCAAGTTTGTTTACTGACACCAGGCAATCTTATGATGTTGTTGCTGTTACATATTTTGAAATTACATAGAGCTACCACAAGTTTGAAAGATATTTCATAGAAAATCAAAATTATTCGGAATGGATTAACGCATTTGCATCTGATTTTTAGGCTGTTTAAGTTAATTAGTGATGTATAACTGGATTTTCGTATTTCACCACCTACAATTACCCATAACCAAGACTGTGAGATTAGATTTCAATCCTCGTATTGCATGTAGCAAAGTATGGAACAGTCTCCCCGATAATGTCCTGGCACCTTTAAGACCCAGCTAAAAACATTTTTGGTTGATAAAGAATAAACACATTCGAGAATATATATTTTGTGTTTCGAATACGTTAATTTAAGTATTATGTGTACAGGTAAGATCAATAATGAGGGTAAGGCGACATCCCTGGATGCTAGGCTCGAGTATTTTTTTTGGACCTGGAGGTGAACTTTGAGAATGGAGCGGTAAGTAAAAATAAAAAAAAATGTTCAATTGTTCTTTCTTTATTTTATTGTAATAGTTCAGAGACTTTTTTCATTTGTTGATTATTTTGGTATTAACCCCTATGTAACGGGCCATGGAGCTTTGTAGGGGTCGAAACTTATATTGTTCGTTTATTTTGAATTTAATAAAAGTGAACTGAACTGAACCCCTTTTCCATGAACTTAGAGATTACAACTACACTACCACCCAGAGAGATCTTTCCCTGTCTAATACCTATCCTATAATCATTTATCCAACTTCAAATGGTTTCAATGATTTCTATACAAGGTTTCATCGAAATCGAACGCGATGTGCCATGTGTTCATTTCGCGGAGCTGACGCAGAGTAATAATGGTAACGAACATGGATCAGTAATCTTTCAAAAAGGAAGGAAGGACAGAATTATATGAGGGGAGTCCAAAGCACGGTAGATAATATGCCTAGAGTCGACAGGATAGGCTAAACAAGTGATTCAGAACTTGAGCTTGCATTTCACGATAGATGTGCAGATTTTACGAGCATTTTACGAAACACTTATCTACCGCGGGTTTTTTTTTTATTAATGAATGGTCTAGCCACTCTGATGATATTATTGTCATTACTGTATAACTTTTCTCGGACAGGTATGTAATACATATCCTCCTATAACCCACTGTCAGTTATACTACGATAACCTTCACACAGAAATTTAGCGTTGGATATGAGAGGATGATATGAAGTCATCACCCCTAGAGAGGTTTTGTTCATGGTTAATACTCTTGATGACTAACTCTCCTTGGCGATGCAAAATCGCCGTGTACCTAGCGGAAGAGCAGGGAGCTGTATCACAGCTGTCGCCAACGATCGTCATGATTGGTTGATGCAGGATTTGAGTTGTTGAGTTTGAGTCGCTAGTGCGGCGTTTTCTCGTTCTTCCTGAGGATCACTGGCGTGTTTTGGACTTAGTCATATAGAGTATTGTTAGTGGTTCTGTTCGGAAAAGTTATAACAGTTAGGCTAACACACCTCCATCTCGGCTGATATCGGAATGACAACCTCGATGGTCATTTTCACTGACCTCTCAGTGTTATTTTCCGATATCAACCTCGATGTCGGAAGTTAACCTTTAATATTACATAGATGGCGCTTTGTACAAGGGACCTGTACCGTGACAAATAAACCATAATTATATATCAAATAAACATTATGGTTTATTTGTCAAGTAAAAGTCCGTTGTATAAAGCGCCATCTTATTACCTTCCGTGACATGGGGATGTGAACTACTGATTGGATGAATTTCTCTTCAGGCGGGATCACCATTTCCAAGGCCGGCTTCATCTGACTACTATAGTGGATTACAAACTGTATTCGCAAGCCCCTCAGTAGCTCAATTGGTAGAGCGGTCGCCTTGTAAGCGGAGGGTCCTGGGTTGAAATTCCGGCTGAGGAGCATTTTTGTCTTTCAGTTCACTACTTATAAACTGTCACTACTGCCAAGAACCCAACCAACACAACCAAAGGTCACCCCACCAACGGTCAAAAAAGTAATGTAAAACTATTTCAATTCTTTGGAAGTCGGCACCAGGAGGAAAAATGGTGCAAAAGCAACTGAGTAAGAAAAAGAAAAGATTAAACAAAGATTTGCGTTTAATTTGAATTTTACTGAGATTATTGTTGGCACTGAGTAGCCTACTGTGCATTCATATTTGCTAGTTTAAAATTTTAACACTGCGGTGTCATGTTCGAAGTAACATAACTGCACAAAAGCGCTGAAATTTTTAGAAGAAAAGGCGAATGCCTTCACCAGCGACCTAGTGCATTGCAGTTTCAGCTGAAGCTATGCATCCAAAAAATTAGTGACAAGACACGAAAAGGTGTGTAGGGCCCAACAGCAAATAAGGTCCATACAAGTTAAACAACTAAATGCGAATCCTTTCCACACGCCATCCAAATAAGGCGCTTCAGTCTCATGACAACCTAGTAACAGATTCAATGACTAAAGCGTACATTACAGCAGATAAAACCCAGGGTTGGTCACCAAAAGTAACTTCGTACACCCTGTAAAGTAACCCAAAAGTATCTCGAAGTAACCGAATGTAACCTAATGTAACCCAATGCAATGTAACCCCAAGTAACCCAATGTAACCAAAAGTAAGCCTGAGTAACCCAAAGTATCATGAAGTAACTCGTACACCCTGGTTCTTGGCGACCAACCCTGGGATAAAACTGTTTATATTCCAATATTCTAAAATAAAAAAATGCTCATAATGAAAGTGGCTGGACCGCTCATTCCTCAAGAGACAGAAGTCTACATACAAGACAGGTCTACATATAACTAATATGGGGCTAAAAGGATAAGTCAGCAAAGATGGCAATAATCGGTTTGATAAGAGGTGATACTGATGAGGTTGTGCAATTTTTTCAGGGGTATAAGAGATGTTTAATGGATCTTTTGGACGGATATTGTGGTTTTAGATAAGTCAATCTTGGATAGACAAGAGGAGGGGGGCTTCCATCCTTTTATGCCCAATCTTATATTTCAGAGAGGCTGAAGTAAGAGCAGGATAAAATATCATCCGGCGCGTACTTAACGGCCGATTAGCAGAGAGGCCTAGTACGGTTTTCAATCAAGAACAGGTAAGGTGTAGCCGAAGTACTAGGAGTTCACAGGGATTTCATACAGAGATAGAGCTTGGAAGTTGGAAGCAGATCCGAGTAATGGCCAACCCTGCTGTCGAGAAAAAAAAGTCTGAGTGGACTTATCAGAGAGCTCGGCTTCCCTTCTTATATATGTCTGCGAGGTTGAAGTAAGAGCAGGGTGAAGGATTGAAGAATAAGATGGCAATGATCGGGTTGATAAGGGGTAGTAAAGGGGGTCGCAAAATGTTGCAAAAATCTGCAAAATCCTGCCACAGATTGATCACAGAGTGAACCTTCTCCTTGAGGCGACGCCACAGATATTTTGAGAGCTGAAAAGAAAATACTCCCTGGGTGGCACTTCTAAGTTGGCAAGCAGCTTAACATTGCTGTTATTTATGGAACTAATTTCCCCGTGAGCGAAACATGCCAAGCAGAAGCGGAAAGACTTGTTAGACCTGAGAGAGGACCTGAACTTTAATAGGATATATGCTCAGATTCCAACAGCTCAGGGGTGTTGACAGTTTTTTGTTAGTTTTTTTTTTCTGGGATTTCCTTAGTTTTCTTGGACAACACTTGCACAAGAGTCATGTGTCGAGCGCACTGTCAGAAGTTACGTAACATCTAACCCAAGGACGTGCAACTGAAACAGACAACACACTATCCAATGTGTGTGGTGGCATGGATGAGAACTTTGTTGTGCAAAGGTAAAAATTAAGTGCAATTAGGTTAGACATTTTTGGAGTGAATGAAAGGGTAGTGGATGAAGAATGTATGTGTAGATTCATGGGAATAGTTATTTTGGGAATATTATACAGGTGGTGAGGTTCTTTAGGGTAGCCCTAACCATAGGGATAGGTATAGGGGGTACTATTATGTTTGTGTTTATTTTTATTTTTTTTAATCTGCCATAGCCATTGGCTTTTGGCGTAAATAAATCTTACCTTGTCCTATTCTTCATAGGTTTAAGGAGTAGTAATGTTAAAGAAGTAGTATCATGTAACTGTCTTGTTTTTGTAAAACATAACACAAAATACGGTTTGCAATGTTACTTTATCGACCAAATAACAGCCTGTCAAAACTGCGCATCCTTGTGATAAAACTTACCAAACGCCTGACCTTGTAGCGCTTTCTATTGCAAATAGCACTTATATAAATATAGTTGTTTGTATTGCTATAACTGTAAGTGTTATAGGTTGCATACCGTAAGGCCCGGCCCGTATTATGACGTAGCTTAGCGCGTGTGCCGAAAGTCCAAGATCGACGAAATAAAGGCCTACAAAACCGAGATCTTCAGCCTAGATAATCTCAGTAGACACTTGTTGGCTACATTATAGCTTCTTTTTTGAGGGTAATTAGTCCCTTACAGGTTCGCCTCTGGGTATTGAAGATTCCAGTTTTTTTTAATAAACCCTTCATTAATTCATTCATTCATACAGACGCTCCACTGAAGCGACACATCTTTATTTTTTTCCATGGCAGAAGTAGCCTACCACTTAGGGAGAGAGGTAGGTTTTCTTTGGCAGAATCAAGTTTTCAAACCTAATTCCAATAATCTTTCTATCCAATTTCGAACAGTTTGTATGCCAGATCGCAAGAGAAAGTTCATTTCACGTTAAGAGATTAATAACGGGGCCAGCATGGATCCGTAAAATTTCAAATCGGTAGGAAGGACATAACTAGACGGGGGAGTCGAAACGACGGTAGGCTATATGTCAAGAGTCTCATAAGTGAGCAGAAGGCAAATAAGCCTGAAGCAAATTTTCGGAACCGAATATCTGCTGGAATTCCTCATATCGTAAATCTAAAGTGCTAAAAAGTAGACGACTGAGTGGGCCAGAGAGGACTTCCTATGACTTAAAGGACACCTTGCACTATATAGTGTTTCTGCTAAGACGTTCTGAGATAACTGAGTACTTTAAAACTTGGGTAGGCTTACAGCAAATTACACAAGGATTCGGCTGTTTTTAACCTCTTTCCATGTCCCTTGCCTTGGACGATAAACATGTCAAAATTCGTATAGCTGGTCTGCTGTCCAATGAGCTTATCAGAAATGGTGATGGGGAGCCAGCACGTAACGTAAAGAGAACAAACATGGCAAGCGTGATAACACAGTGTAAAACAGCAGAAGGGAAAACATCTTTACTCCTCTTCCATCACAAAAAGACGACCAATCTCGAAATGGAGTAAGATATTCGAAAAAGGGCCGTTACATACAGCTGCTATCTCCAAATGCCCTTTCAGCGAGCTATTTAACATTCTGGGGCCAGGTGGTGATTTTCTTTCAATCTGATAAATGTTTCGTAATCTACAACGTCCAGTCCATCTTTCTGAATTTCAAAATATGAGCGTTAAAACAACGGAACACAGTACAGCCACACTATATTATCAAGTTCGTCTGCTTGGCCTTATGCTCCCCCCCTCCACACACACAAACGCCTAAATTGAACTAACGTGTCTTTTCTCTTCGATGTCGCTTTCCTTTTGAAATTTAGCAATCGTTTACTGAATATTTTGATTTGCTATAAATCCAATTTGAAAATTAGCCGCTGCTTTGATTCTATGTTTATTGACAATACTTGTTTCGATTTCTGTTACATTTTTCTTAAGTCATTACTTTCTTCCCCCTTTGCCGTGGATGTACGATAGTGATTAGATTAGCTTTGAGAGCAGAAGGTTTCCTTTCTTAAATTGGGACCCTAGTTTCGTTAGTTTTTAACTGCAAAATAGCGCAACATTCCATCACAAAATAAATTCATTTAATCCCTGCCCACTCAAACTGCCCTCGGAATAGAAAGAATTCAACCGTCCAGTAGTCTACCAATTAAGAAACTCTGGGTGGAAGCTGACTCAACATAACTTAGATGAGCAAGGTCTTGTAACGCATTAGTCGGCTGAAATGTTTACTGCAGAACAGACCAATCTTCTCCTCCTGAGTACGCCGCATTAAACACCCGGCAAAGACGACACAAAAAAAGGATCTGACGTATTTCCAGATATGACTGCATGCATGAAACGGAACAATCTTATTGTTTACTGTAAGGCAATCCTATTTGATAGTGCGAAACGGATACGTCAGCTGAATTTTATTAGAGCTATATTTCGGCCCTTCTTGGCAAGGGTCCTCTTCAGGCTCAAAGCCGCTCAAGTTGGAAATACGAACTTGTGGGAAAACTTTTGGACCATTGCCAAGAAGGGCCGAAATATAGTTCCAGTAAAATTCAGCTGACGTAGCCGTTTTGCACTATCAAATATGATTCGCAGTCAGCTTGGGCTGAAGGAATATTTAGGCAATCCTATATTTGAGTAGGCGAGAGTTGGGTATTACGACACATTTTTTTCTTTGTTTTTTATTTCCCTGAAATGTGCATGTATGTTGCCAAACGTGTGTCTCTATAGAACCTTTCTTATTTTTTTCGATTTTTCTCTCACAGTTTTTCAATAGTAGGCTTAATTCTGGACACGGTCAGTGTGTCAAACTCAGGGGCGTCGCAAGGGGGGGGGGGGGGGGCAGCACCCCCCCCCCCCCCACCACCTTTTTGAGATAAAAATTGTTCGGTATTTTTTCGATAGCAAAACTGTTCGTTATATTTACGGGGATTCGGTAGTTACACAGGATCCTAAATAGGCTATCTGTACAAATCTCTTCGGTATAATGATCGGGATTCGGTATAATTGCCAGTAAAATTTTACTAAAATTGTTCGGTATTTTTTCGATAGCAAAACTGTTCGTTATTTTACGGGGATTCGGTAGTTAAACGGGATCCTAAATAGGCTATCTGTACAAATCTCTTCGGTATAATGATCGGGATTCGGTATAATTGCCAGTAAAATTTTACTAAAATTGTTCGGTAATTTTTCGATAGCAAAACTGTTCGTTATATTTACGGGGATTCGGTAGTTACACAGAATCCTAAATAGGCTATCTGTACAAATATCTTCGGTATAATGATTGGGATTCGGTATGATTGTGGTAATTTTTCGATGCCGGAACTATTCGGTATATTTATGGAGATTCGGTAGTTACACAGAGTCCCGAATAAGCTACTTGTTCAAAATTACTCGGTATCATGATTGGGATTCCATGATTTATTCAGTATAATTTCCAGGATTAGGAAGTTAACCACGAATCCTGACTTTGTTCCAGTTTCGACGAAAGTATACCGAATATGAATATTGTTCGGTAGTCTTTCGATACCAAAACAATTCGGTGTAATAACCGGGATACGGTACCGGTAGTTATACAGAATCCCGAACATGCTATCAGTCTAAACTTATTCGGTATAATAACTGGGATTCCGTAATTTATTCGTTATAATTGCCAGGATTCGGAGGTTACCACGAACCTCGAAACTGAAGCACTGAAAGCAGACAAAAGGGATGATCTATGATATCATCGGTAGTCTTTACTTTTATTTTGGATCCCAAAAAGAATATATTCATAAATATTTCGAAAATTCCGCCTGCGGGGGTTTTAAGCCAGTTTTAGGATTGAGATTTTGAAACATTAAAAGCTAGAATTTGGATGGAAATGGAAATTAAAAATTTCGCCTGCGGCGCTCACTTTATGTGATTATGGCTAGTATATTGACTAGACTACAGTTGCTGCTGCTGCCGGAATGTCGCTCTATCCGATTTCTGAAACTTCTTTGAGTTTCGGTACTTAATCAACGGTAAATGATAGAATTTGTAAGAGAAGCAGTTAAAGTCTACAGAAACATGGATTTCGAAATTTTTCGGCTGCGGCGCTCGATTTAATTTTCTATTGGCTATAACAGATAAAGCTGTTACTGCAATCATGCCAGGCAATATATTCTCCACGTGGGCTATAGTTGGCTTATCGTCTTTCATGCTGCCCTTTATTATTACTCTTCCTACGTAATCGTTTCTGTTCCATAATTTAAAGCTCGAATTCTTAGTTTTAGGATTCGGTAAAATTTTTGAAAGATTCGGTAAAATTTTGGCTCTGCACCCCCCCCCCCCCCCCCCACCGAAAATGCACTTGCGACGCCCCTGGTCAAACTACCCGCCGATGGAAGGGTAGTACGACGCATCCTGGTTTCAGTATGACACATCTTTATTTTTGCGTTTTCTTATTATATTTCTCTCCAAAAATTTCATTAATACAAACTAAAAAAATTTGAATCATGAGTAGGCTAATCAAGGATGGTGTTTTCAGCACACACAAAAAAACATTAACTAAAAAAGAACATTCCAAGTTTCATCCCAGTCAGACCGATTGTTTGATCCCTGGCTAGACATGCCCGAAAACTTTCAGGACCCTTGCGACAAACTCCCCCCACAGTGGACGAATCCGGTTCGTACAGATTATATAGGCTAGGGCATCAAACTCCCCCCACAGTGGACGAATCCGATTCGTACAGATTATATAGGCTAGGGCATCTTCTCATACCACGTATCAAGTTTCACTTAATTCTGAGGGTTTCCAGGAAATTTTCTATCCGCCCTCCAACTCCCCCCATCAGTTGGATCCCGTCAGGACCATAAATGGGTCATCTGGGCATATGGGCTTTGCACCTTCCAAGTTTCATCCCAGTCGCTGCACAAGTTTCATCCCTAGGGATGCCACAAGATTTTGGTGCCTCCTCCAACTCTCCCACCGTGCAGAATCCGGTTCGGACACAAAAATGCATCATCTAGGGCATCTTCTTTTACCACCTATGAAGTTTGAGTTGAATCTGAGCATTTTCGAGAAATTTATGGTCTCCCCCCCAACTTCCCATACCGAGGCAACATCCCGGCTGGTACCAAAAAAAGAAACATCTAAACCAAATGACCTTGTAGCTTCTAAGTTTCATCCCAATCGCTCTACCCGTTTCATCCCCAGGGATGTCACAAGATTCCGTGTGCCCCCTCCAACCATCATAGTTGCCAAATCCGATTTGGACACATAAATGGGTCATGTAGGGCATCTTTTCTTACCACCCATTGGCACCCATTATGTTTGACTATAATCGGTTCACCCGTTCGGAACCTACATTTGTCACAAGGTTCCAGATTCCCCCTCCCTCCATTCCCCATGGGTGAGTGAATCCGGAAAACTAAGGTTTCATACATTTTTGTTTATAGCTTACTGATTAATATTATTCTCAATACTTATATTACTGAATATATAACAGAACCATCCAGATAAAAAAGAAATCTTACAAAATCAGTCGGGTCCTATGACATGTGTCATATAAGCCAACAAAAAGTGTATCATACTACCCGACTCCCCCATTTTGTATGGGATCTGCATTTCTTCCTAGACTGTTCGCCAACCCGACAGTTTATCAACTGCTTATGATAATTAATACCTTAGCTAGGTGTCGGGAAGAAATGGTTATTCCATGTCATAATACCTTGTCCAGATGGGTTTCCAAAAAAAAAACTTACTTTGAGGGTCAAAAAATATGTTCTGATTGAGAAATTATTTCTTTTTGAAAACTCGTTTTCTCCTTTGCATAGAAGATGACTCCTAGCTGTTCGGAGCAAGCAGAGATGAATGCAACCAATATTCCCAAGAGTGTGTCATATTACCCACCGTGTCATACTACCCAACTCTCCACTATACCGTCAGCTCAAGCTGACTGCGAATCATCTTTGACTGCGTTCACGGATATGGCAGCTGAGTTTGATATTTCGTCCCCTTCTTGGAAAGGGTCCTCTTAAGGTTCCAGTTACAAAGACGAACATGTGCGGCATGATAAACCATATTCCCTGACTATTTTGGATTCGTCTGTTCTGGTTGATCTTTTTTTCTTTCTTCTTTTCCTTCACCTTTTGTGGGGATTTATTTGTTTTATCATTAGGCTATGTTGCTGTGATTTATGTCTATAAATGAAAGTTGTTTTTCTAAATGGCAAGAAGTGCCTTACTATACCTTTCGTTTAGTAGGTGGAAATGACACCTCGCACTACTTACTGTTTATGTTCCAATATTATACAATAGTTGAATACCTTAGAATCAGACTCTACTTTAAATCACCGACGGTTCCGGCTGTTTAAGCCTTCCTCCAGACTCGTTGGCCTCTAGCAAAAACACGGGCAAACTGATATAACAATTTCTTTCTGAAGAGTGAACTTCTCGCAAAAACTCGCGATCTGATAAACATGAAAAATAGCGAAATCAGTGAAGTGCTATTAGGGGGGGGGGGGGTAGAATATACCGTATGAAATTCGGCTCAGTGGTTTAAGAATGGATGTACCGATTGCGGAAGTAGGTTGCATTGGCATGATAAATGCGACAGGTCCTTTGAGAGTGCCAACGTACATACTGAGGGCTGTCGAACGTCGCGAAACATTGTCTGCCCGTTTCGACAGTCGGCTGCAAACGGTAGCGGGACACGTTATAAGAGAAGCCACCGGCCCCTCGACCGCCAGTTTACGTGAGAGTACTCGAGCAAAAACAAATTCATCAACCTGCCATCGGAAACTCGTAGCGTGCACAAAGGAGACGCGAATTGAAGTAGAGGTGTGCTTCTTTCAACAGCGTAGTTTTGGGATAAATGGTAAAATTAAGATCCAAAGCATCCACTGAAATGTTCTTGGGAGCCCTTAATCAGCTACTTTGGCTGACATGGTAGTGGAGTTTTGTCACAACAAGTGGATGAAGAACGGCACTGTTCAAAGTTAACTAATATTCAAACAAGCATACCTCTACACAGGCCCGTATCCAGGAATTTATTTCGGGCGGGTTGCCTTTCGGGGACGGCGGGGGGGGGGGGGGTTGCCCGCGGGTCGGACGAAAAAGACATAGATCAGAGGGGAAAGAATATAAAAATGATTATTTTTGTATGTTTCGGCGGGGGTTTGAACCCCCTACCCCCCCCCCCCCCCCTGCCTCTACAGTATTTAAACCGAAATGGTTTGTCCGAGAAAATTCGGACGACATAACAAACGAATGGTGGCTTTGAGACGGAAGCCGGAAATGACTCCTCAGAGGAGTTGTCGGTAAGGTTTTCATGCAAGTCATAATAATAATAGTGAACTGAAAACAAAAATGTTCCTCAAGCGGGATTTGAACCTGCAACCTTCGGCTTCACGGTCCAACGCTGAGGCAAACTCCTATCGAAGGGCTTGTATACACAGTTGGCAAACCACTACGGAGTCAGAGCGTTTTCCACCCTTCTAACATTAGTAACTATCGTTACTATTTACGTTCCAACCTCGTGAAAAGTTACTGCTACTGGGGCAAACTTCTCGAAATTGTAACTAAGAGTAACTTTTTGCTAGCCACGCTCGGGTGCGTAGTTAGCGTGGTAACTACGATCTCTGTGAAGTGATTCGCCGGATCAGCCCGCGACACGATATTTGTCCGAAAATAGAAAACTGTGTTCAAGCCTTGACGCCGTGACGTCGTGCATAGTAACTACGGTAATTAGGGTGGAACACGCTCTTAGCAACGGGCTGCAGGAACAGGGATCTCTCTCGAGGCAAATCTGTCCAAGCAGTTTACATCCCTATGTCAGGGGGTCAAATATTTATGTGAAGATGGAACTTAAACAAGGGACTTTTTACTGTGATAAAACTGTCGTGGTTGGTTGTTGACAAGTTTCTCTGGTAAAAATGAGATGAAATCGAAACTCTTCTGCCCTTGTTCTCTTCTTGATCCACCCAAGACTATCACAAAAGAAATCACTCTTTGGCAGAAACCGAAGAGTTACAGACGTGTTTGCAAAGAACACGCAAACACGATCACTGACAAATCCAAGAGGAGGGGGTGGGGGGCTCGCCCGCTAAACGAAAAACCTGATCGATACCGCCAGACCCTGATCGTCCGATCACAAAAAGATAGCCCCGCCGCCTTCGCTCAGAAAGGACAACCAAATCCCCCACCACAGCAAGAGAGGCGCCGCTCTTAGAATTATCTCTCCCCACCAGATTCCATCTGACGTCAACGACTCGACACTTGCGCAAATAAATCAGCTTAATTACCTTTCAGGGGTGGAACTTCCGGCTGTTTCTGTTTCCGTGGCTTTCGGAACAACAAGCCTTTCTTCTTCTTCTTCCTGAGGATAACGTCGTCACCGACGATGACTGGCAGGAGTTCCACGAAATGATTCAAATCGATCGGTTCCTCATTTTCATCAAACATGCACGTCACCTTGGCGCGAGCATTTAAACTAGCTATACGTTTCCGTTTAAAGCGAGCTCTGAGTTTGACGACTTTTTTCGGCATCCGGATCCGTTTTTTCGGTTTCGAATCCGTTTTCTTCGACGTTTCCGGGTCGTCTTCAGAATCCGAAGTTTCGACGATCTTCTTTGACTTCACTTTGCTCGCTTTTTTTGCCTTTTCGTCCGGTTCAGAGTCAGAGCTTTCGGATGTTTTTCTGCCTTTTCTTCCGTTTTTCGGTTTCTTTTTCGTGTTTTCCGGTTCACTTTCAGAGTTATCTGTTTTATCCTCCTTCGCCTTCTTGATCGGCTTAGTTTTCTTCTTTGGCGTTTCCACTTCGCTATCTGACCCATCCGTCTTTTCATCCTTCACCACTTTCTTGCTCACAATTTTCTTCTTTCCACTTTCCTTCATTTTTTTCTTCTCCTTCATCTTTCGACTCCGCAATGTTTCATTGTCGCTACCACTGTTTTCTTTTTCAATGTCTTCCTTTTTGCTGTCTTGCTCATTTGTTGTTTCATTCTCGCGTTCACCTGTTTTTGTTTCTTTCTTCTTCGAGAATGCCACCTTCTTTGGTTTCACTTTCTCCTCATTAGCAGTGGCACTTGTCTGCTCTTGAGGTCCTTTTACCTCTTTTTTGGACGAATCAGGATCATCGATCGGACTCTCCGGAGGTTGCTTGGGACCACTCCCGTCTTCAACCGAATTTTTCTTTTTTCTCCCAAGTTTTTTCGGGGCCTTCCCGGCTTTTTCTGTCGCAGTGTCAATTTTGTTGGTTTTGTTAGGAGTTTCGCCATCTGGCCGGATTTTGGGCGGGCGGCCAACTTTTCGCTTTTTTGGTTCTAGGGAGTGTCTGGGAAGTTCGTCTTCATCATCAACTAGACGTTTGTTCATTCGGTTGCGAATTGTCGATTCCAAAAGCTTCTTGACACTTGCCTGTTTGGCCGAAACTGGTGGAGATCTGGCCGTGCCAATTTCTGCATCTGATCCGGAATCTGTCTTCTTTGGACCATCTTTACACTGAGATTTTGCTACTTTCTGCACTTTCGAATCCCCATCACTTTTCTTGGCCTGCTCTGGCCTTTCATTCACTCTCACCGATTTCTCACTTCCCGTATTCACTTTCTCATCCTTCTTTGTCACCTTCACCACTTTATCCGCCTTTTTCACTTCCTCCAATCTCTTATCCTCCGTCGCTCCCTTGTTCGGCATTTTCTTGCTTTTATCCACGATAACTTTCGACACTTTAGGTTCGCCGACATCGAGCGCCGGTGCGAGACTGACGGGACTTTTATCCGCGCCCTTGGCTCCGGAGGAGAGCAGCCGAGACAAAGGCTCCGACTCCGAATCTTCAGCTTCTTCTCTCAAAGTCTTTCTTCGACTCCTCGGGGATTTATCAGGGGACTGACTCATTCCCCTTGCCATTTTTTCCGAATCATCGCACCGTGGAATTTTTACTTTTGGATCCAAATTACGTTGCAGGGTTTCAACAACAGAGTTCAACTTCCTCTTCTTCTTCCCCAGATCGGGTGAGCGGCGTCGCCCAGAGCGGCTAGAGGTTGAAACCTCCTTCATAATTGGTCACGTTCTGTTGATTAGTCCATCGTCTGTTTGATCTGCAATTAGATAATGCTCATTAGCGCTTCCGATAGGGGTCATGATATCTGAATACAGGTTGTTACAACAAAAACGACCTCAAATGATTGCAAGACTGGGTGTAATTAATTAGAAGACATTCATTGGGTGGCATTTTTCGTGCTTCTTGTTTCTTTATTTCCAAGCCTGAAACCGTGGCACTTTTCAGAAAATATGGCACTTTCGGGACAAAGGTGGCACTTTCGGGACAGTCCAGGTACAGTTTACCAAAGGTTCTTACATTCCAGGGATCTCTGATTTGAATGTATACCAGAATATTATATGGATACTACCCGATAAAAAGTTCTTTGACTGTGTAGTTGTATGGTAGTTGTACAAAAAATTTACATGTTTTGATATGTAGTAGTATGGAATACTTTGATTTAACATGCCTCCGACTGGGTTAATCTCAGTAGTAGTATCCGATAGCATCCAATCTTGCTGTAGTAGCATCCAGTTTGTTAGTAGTAGCATGTAGTGGCTACAGTTACCACTGCATGCTACTTTTTTCGAACAACTCCATACGACTAATTCTCGAAAATTTTTCATCGGGTAAGCCCTATGGCTATGATCATTCAACCTCGAGGTACTGCAACCCCGGAGAAGATGCCTTTTTCATGAGAGTTATCGTGCTTACAAATGGGCGGAAAAATCTACGTCATACGTTACGACACATTTTACTGTGTGACCCAGTAGCAAGGATTTCAAATACCGAGCAGAAAAAGACGTAAATTTGTGATGAAACTTCGACGCTGGATACGTGGCAGCTGCGCACAGCTACTTCTCGTTCGGACATGGATGAAGTGCGTCAGTGCTGCAACCAGAAAATAACCATTCTATCTCATCAGTTCTTGCCCTTACGGAGTTACTTTTGAATGTATGCCATTTCAGACTGGAACTACTAGAACACGACGAAAGCAATTTAACAAGAATTTTTCTTCCGTGTGAAAGTCGTCAAGGGAATCTTTCAGCCCGCATGCGCCGTAGACCATTTATGTGTATTCAAGAGCCCAAGACATTATTTTAAAAACTCCAATACAATGAATGAACTGAGATGTAAATCTGAGTACATCTCAATTTGCCATATTCCAGTTCAGCTCTTCCAAGCGAACTAGTTTCAGTTAATTCCCCTATTCCTCACCATCACCACTTGTCAAAGACTTAGTAAAATAGACCCAGAGGTTGATGAGTAGAAAATCTGGGATCTGCTTCACAGGTAATGGAGGTTTTGCATATGTCCCAGTAGTAGAAAGGGAAAGTTACCCACTACCTTATGGGTCCAACTTTTTACCATGTCTACACAAGTGTTATATGAGACAATGGGAGACTAACGGAAACTAGTCCACTTGGAGCGATGAACTGGAATAAGGCCAATTCATTCGAGTCAATCAACCAGCGTTACCTTGCCTACAACGAATCGGATCAACCTAGCGTGCATAACGACGGAGCATCACTTGATATGTTCTATGGTGGTTGACAGATTCATGGACGAAACTCTCCGACTTTTCAAATATGCCAACCATCTCACATACTCTGAATCCGCTCTTACCTGGCCAGAGCTTTTTAAAAATTAGACCCATTCACCAAACCGGCATTTTTCCCGTCTCAGAATACCAATTCAAACCACCCGCCACATCATAAATAAAACCATTGAGTATAAAGAACTCGAAACTGAAGGCGTGTCAAATCGGGATTCCGCTCAAAGATACATTATGCCCAAAGTGTAAAAACATAGTCGGCATGTATAATCTGGAGTGGGTGTTTAAGGGTTGAATGCAAGATCGTGTGAACGCGCTTGATGGTATAATTTCACAGGAGAAATAAAGGGTCTCGCTCCCGGTTACAGATGACTCTTTAGGCAGAATCGCAACTCCCTCCACTCCCGGACACAGTTCATCCAGTATACCCGCAGTTATTATTTCGTCGCTTTCACGCATTAATGGGTCAAGTGACATTTTTTTTATGACAACGAGTTACTGATGGCCTACTAGGGCTTTCAGAACCCTAAGACAAGTCGTTCCCGAGATACGGTACATTAGTTTCTCAAAAGATCTAACCGCCACAAGAACGGTCAAAAAGAGCTAGGGCTAGAGCTTAGGCAAAAATCAATAAAAGGCCTATATCGGTAAGCAAAACAAAAAATATTCTTTTCTTCTACCCGTTGTAAAGAAAGATGTTACGGTATTCGACATAAAAATCATCAAGATCGGTTGAAAAATAGATTTCTAACTATTTTTCTCTTCTCCTCGACATTTTGAAAAATATCGCTCTGACCTCTTAATGCGTGGCAGCGACAATTTCTGTTGGCAAGTTTTCATTCGGCAAGCCGGTTTCGGCAATTCCCAGTGGACAAGTCTGCACTGGGAAAGTTCGTCAAAGTTGCATCCCGACGTCCCACCCCCATGGGCCACACGTCCCACCGTAACATCCCCAAGACAATCCTACGAAAAGAAAGTCGGCTTCAAAAATCATGTCTTACAAAAATCGTCTTTTGGTTGACTTGCCCAGGTGACAGACTTGTCTGATGCAGACTTCTCATTTGTCAAATTAGGCTACAGGTAGACTGCATTGACCTTAGCGGCTTCTTCCTACCCTCGTTGCCAAAACCCATCTCGCTCGTGGACGACATCCGAGTAAACGAACAAGCCGCAATCGCCAAAGAAGACGAGTTCGATGTCGTACACCATGAACGAAAGTTTTTGCAAGAAAGCCAACTTCGGGACTATTTTGGTGGCGATGTCAAAGTTAGGATGGGAGGAGCAGCGCGGAGAGACTTTGGAGTCATGGATGGCACGGCTGAGAGGTCGATCCCTTTTTCCCTGCTTCAAAGTTACAAGCAGCCTCGCCTTTGGAAAGTATCTCAGGTCAAAGACATGGGTTTTACCAATATTGTAATCCCGCCGCGGTCCTATAATGCCGAGGGGTCGGAAGCACGTCTTTTTCAAGGTTTCTCACTCGAAAACACTCCCATCCCGTCCTACAACAACCCTGCGACGCAGTAAACTCACTCCGTGGCAAGATTGTATACATTTTTTACGAAAACTTTACAATCTCCTTGGCCCTTCTCTATCTCCGCCCTTTTCGGGGAATGAGCGGTCTGTCAGGAACCCCACCTCAAAACAGAACAGTGACGGAGCACAGAATCTTGAGGACTCCTTGTCTATCTCCGGTTCTTTTGTAGGATGAGCGATCAAGCCACTCGCACGATTTCACTATCCTCTATGGCTCTAACCCTGGTCATTAGCAATAGCGATATGAATCCTAGGAGATTAATTTTATAACCCTGTTAATGTGACGAAGGGTATAGCCCTCGAGAGCTTGGGTCTATCCGACAGTTCCAGGAACAGGCAGTCAGTCAACTCGTCAGTCAAAACTACAATTTTGGGGTTCGGCTGAAAATATTCGGTTATCAAAAATCTCAAGTTTTACAGTGAGTCTTCAAGCCCTTGAGTTCACAATGACTGTTGTAAACCGCTGATGGATTCCTTCGTCCTGATTGATTGTGAAGTTAGTTGTTAGGAAGTTAGTACGAGTTAGAAGCAACGGCGAGGTGGATCATTTGGATTTAACTCAGATAATTGCAATCAGAGACAAGGAAGTTAAGTTAATAATATTTGTATTTATGTTAGTAAGCTGGGATAGAGGAAAGAAAGAATGTAAAAAGGGGGATCAAATTAGGATGCCAAAAAGCAATATTAAATATCAAAGAATGACAACAGTTGGTAATTAAAAGCCAGTGAAACGGATTGGAGGAAAGTCGTTAATGGACATTGCTAATGGCCGAAATATAATTCAAGTGTTCTAAAATTACTAGGCGGCTGCTAAGTCTACCGCACATCAGTGATTGTGGGATTGCCTATGTCTAAATTGCCTATGTCCAACGGAGATTACGACACAGAAATTGTTGGCAACCTAACCCTAACCTACTCAGCTGTAAGGGAAATCGGGTTGCTTGGTTTCTGCAGTTCCTTCAAATCATCAATTTTTGGGATCCCAAAACGTTAGTGGAGGAATATTTATGACATCGCAAAAGTTGTCCGTCTGTCAGCACGATAACTCTCGAAGGGAATGAGATATTTTGATGAAACTTGGTGTGAGTATTCTTTGGGTCAAAGGTCAGGTCAAGTTCGTAGATGGGCTATGTAGCCCTATATTTAGGGTTGGGGGAGGGGGTTCAAATTAAGGGGCAAACAAAATATTTTTAAACAGCTAATGTGATAGTCAATTATGGGGTAAGAAGCCACACTGAGCACGATGGTGAAAAGTATTTTCTCGCCGGATAAGTAGTTCGCCCGGAATCGGGCAAAAACAGGAAAGTTGGTTAAAATTTAAAGTTTTATTTGAAGTTGATTCGATGTTCGATTATGGGGAAGAAGACATGTTGAACACGATGATGAAAACCATTTTCTCGTCGGACAACTAGTTCGCCCGGAATCCGGCGAAACCGGAAAATTTGTTAGAGGCGAAAGTTTTATTTGAAGTTGAGTAGATGACATATTTGGGGCTAAGAAAAGACGCTGAGTCTGTATATGATAATCATTTTTTACCCGAACATAAAATTCGTCCGGAATCCGGTTGAAACCGGAATTTTTTTTATGAGTTTAAGTTTTATTTGAAGTTGATTAAATGTTCTTTATAGGGATAAGGAGATACGCTGAATTCGTTTCTGAATTGTTCTTTTTTTGCTGGACAAGTAGTTAGCTAGGAATTCGGCCGAAACCGGAAATTTGGCAGAAGTAAAGAAGGAAGTTTCGGTCAGTATCGTCAAAATAGATATGGCTTATAGAGGTATATCTGAACTTGGTTTTCTCAGATGATTTGCGTGGCGAAGACTGGATCTTGCGAAGACAAGACCCAATTGTCTGGAATAAATTTCAGAGTTTTGGGATCCCATCAAAACCTTAGGTCTTGTTTACTGGGTTAGGGTACCCAGCATTTGGGGGTTTCAATTTTCATCCAGATCGGACATCGGATCTGGATCGGATCTGAATTTTCATCCAGATCGGAGATCGGATCTGGATTTCATCCAGCTCCGTTTCGAAAGTAATGCATGTTACAAGGTTCCGTCCCCCCCCCCCCACTCCACTCCCCCCTGACGGTCCCATCCGTGAAATGATTATTTCCAAGTCTGGTCAGGTCCTTAATAGGACTGACGAAGCCGTTTAAGTTGTTATTTTTTTACTGTTTTTTTCCGAATTTGTGTTTTTGGTTGAATTTGTTGTAGTTGTCGTTTTTTCGTTGGGCGTCCCATAGCCTACCGGGTAAGTCAAGCTCCTTTCTTTTTTTTCTCTTTCTTTATCGTGTGTGTTATTGATCTTTTAAGGGTATTCAGTACCTTACAGGTTAGCCCCCGGCACTGAAGAGTACCGTTTTTTAAATAAACCCTTTATTCGCTCTCTAAAGTTTCATCATCCTAGCCCATCAGGAAGTACCCTAACCCGCAATTACCGGACCGACAAATCGACGGAAAGGAGATCGTTGTATGGTTGATAGTGAAAAACGGATACGAAATTCACTTCCCAGCTTGGGTGGCTCTTGCCGGTACTGAAAAGGGAATCCCTACAAAGTCTCCGCAACGACAAACGCTGACGATTTCCAAACAAGAAGTTTCCTAGTTTACCTAAAGAGCTCTTGTCGGTACTTAAAACGGATTCCGGGCACCGACAGACGTTGCCGATTTCTCTAACAAGTTTCATGATTTACAGAGCTTTCGTCAGTATCAGACACGAAATGAGGAAAATGTTTGTCAGAGCTCTTATCGGTACCGAAAACCGTATCTGCACCGAGAAAACGCTGCCAATTTCCGAACACGAAGTTTCCTGGCTTACCGACAGAGCTTTTGTCGGTATCAGAAACGGAATACTAAAACGTGCCGCACCGACAAACGCTGCCTATTTCCCAACAGGAAATTTACTGTTTTACCGACAGAGCTTTTGTCGGTATCAGAAACTGAATGATAAAAGCGCCTGAAGAGGAACCTTGCTAAGACGGGCCGAAATATCAGGTTCAGCGGGCGTATCCATTTTTCACTATCAACAATGATTCGCGGACAACTTTGTCTGAAAGAATATTTATGATCGCTGTATGACATTTATCCCAAGATTCAACAAGCGAAAAACACGCCAATTGTTGCTGTATAAAAATAAACTGGACGGGAAAGTAGGAATCAGGGCTAGTAATCCCAATTTTCACTTTTTATGACATGGAAATTTTGCTTGCAGTCTCGAGCTCAATGAAACCTTTTCATACTCACCCATCCTTAGTTTAGTTTACGTATTGTTCCCTCCTTTTCTGCCCAGTCGTCACTGAACAAGTGGCAAGCATGCAATACATCTTCATGAAACGCTCTAAAAACGCCTTGGCAAAACGATTCCCTAGTAGCCTAGCAAACACGTTGCACAGTCGTTTTTTTTAAACTAAGTAATTATTTTTTCAGAAATATGAAAAGTAGCTTTTGACAAGGCAAAAAATTAATTTCAAATTAATGGCGGGAACAGTGTGGTAATTTTATAGCGGAAGAACAGCAAATTATAAAATTAGACGTAATTAGTGGCTAGTGTTTAAAACAAATGGATCCAAACATATTTGATGTGGAAGATATCAGAGCCTCGTTTTTGTTGCACGCTGCAGCTCAACTTCTCGGCCGCTTCAGGGCTGATTCTTTCTACATTCGTTTTTGCACGCACTGCAGTGCTTCTTGAGAATCGCGGACTTGCTTACCGACCAAGTCCGTGCTTCCCTGCAAGGTGCTGCATCAACTAATGCGGAAGCATTAGTGCAATCTAGTGCGAAAGCAAAGAAGCGCTGCAGCGAAGCGGCAGGATTATTGCAACAAAAACGAGCCTCTGGTATTCGCCATGTTGCCAGGAAGGGCGGCAATTAGGGGGAGATAGAGGTAGTATGGAATAAAAAAAAAAATGTGTGCGCCTTTGGCTTCACTGAAATTTCCGAGATCTCATTTAGAAGGTTACCAACTCCCTGGCACTTGTGTACATCCTTTTCTGGCACCGACCCGGCACCAGCGATACTGGCCATAAATTAGGCGATTCATCTTTCGACGCTTTTATATGTGCTGATTTCAATATTCTAACACGTGGCAACCAGTACCGGTACTCTGAACGTAATTACTAGAGCCCTGGGTGGAAAATACAAAATCCCTCGGATGAGTCAAAATATTTCAGTGTATTCAAATATCAGATGTAAACAAGACAAAAGGTTTCAACGGGATCCCAAAAATTCAATATTTGACCCATGGTCTTGTAGATATCCGGTATTCCAGACTCCTTGGACATTTTTACGATTAAAATTTAGAAAACAGAAGAGGGCCGATGGCTAATCATTTGAAACAATCTGAAAACAATCAAGTTCAGATATGGATTCAGCATATGGGTATTTACCCCTAGGCTATAGCCTACGTCACATCTACTTTACAAAACTGATCAACCGGTTTCGACTGGATTCCGAGCGAACTAATTGTCAACAACTAAAGCTTAAAAACAAATTCAGCATATCTCCTTACCCTATATCGAATTTCTAATCAACTTCAGATAAAACTGTAATTTTTTTTAACAAATTTTTCGGTTTCAGCCGGATTTCAGGCGAACTATATCTCCAGGTAGAAAACAATTGACAAAAGCGGATTCAGCATGTCTTCTTACTCCTAAATGGAACATCTAATCCACTTTAAATAAAACTTTTAATTTTAACAAACTTTACGGTTTTGGCTGGATTCCGGGCGAACTACTTGTCCGGCGAGAAAACAGTTTTCGTATTCGTGCTCAGCATGTCTTCTTACCCCTAAATCAGAAAACAACAGTATTCTAGAGTATCTGCAGAGAGGATCACTACGGAGAATTTCCGGAAAAACTCCGAAAAGTACCGGTAAGATTCTGAAGCCGCACCCCCCCCCCCCCCCTCCCTATCACGAAGGTGTCGAGAGGAAGCTTTAAGAAACTGAATTTAGCTGTGCTACAATAGTTTCGAAATATACCGATCTTTCTCTGTCTCTCTAACTTTAACTGCAAAGCACCTACCAAAAAGGTTTTATTCGTATCAGTTATACCTAAAACTGTTTCTCCTGGCTTTGTTGCTTGCTTATAAAACAGTCAAATGGAAAGCAAAAATAACAGACTTGGCAACATTTTGAGTAGAAATTCAATTAATTTTTTGTTTTTTATTTTTTTACAAATGTGCTTCTTTTTCTGTTAGAGGCGTCTGTTGATTCGGACCACTATCTTCTTGGTAGAAGGTGCATTCCTCTTGGCGAAGTATTCAAATTGTGAAAGGAAAACCAGGTGGCAGTTAAGTTGCTAACAGCAAAACTTTCAAAAGTTGATGAAAACACGAATGGAAAAAACATTTTTGGCAAGTATTTTATAGTAAAAAATGCCTGGTTTGGGTTGTCTTGAACGATAGTTCACTGTTAGGCAAGGTTCACATAAGCATACCTCCACACTGTGGAGGTATGCCTAGGGAGGCCTACGGGTAGGCTAAGGTAGTCATTGCCAGTCTTTTTCTACTTTTTTTTCTTTTAGGGATTCATTTGTTCACAGAATAACACCTAGAAGAGCAGGGGCGTCGCTATGGGGGGGGGGGTGTACCAACACCACCCCCTCGAAGAAAGAAAAAAGCTAATCTGGGCGCTCGCAGAGCGCACGACCAAATAAATTAAGCTAATCTGGGCGCTCCGAGAGCGCCCGACCAAACAATTTTAGCTAAACTGGATGCTCGCAGAGCGCACGACCACAGAAGTTCAGTTAAACAGGCGCTCACCCAGGAAAGCTTAATGGGAGGTGGCAGTGCGCCCGAAAAAGTCAGTAAGGCTGGTTCAGGTTTACCAAGAAACTGAGTTGACATCCAGTGTGGACCTATGCCGTTCTGGGTTCTAGAGCTTTTGAGATTTCAGGAGTTGGATTCTCAGTCGCATGTCCCGAGCTTGGCAGATTGACTGTTACTAACATGATCTGTTATGTACCAATATATCTCAATTCATGTCAAAATCAGGTTAGTTTCGAATTTGAATAGAATTTGATGAAAAGTATTTTCCTCTAGTGCAACGCTGTAGACAGGCCTGATTACTGTTTCAAGTTTATTTTTTTATTTCTGGATGATCAGTAGGCTACTTCTTTTTCGGAAAGGGTCAGACCGAAGCACATTACCAACTTCCAGCTAAATGTCTCACATTTTTGGGATTGTCGTGAACGGAGACAGACGGGAAGATCCATGCCTAGTGGCGCTTAAAGCGTGCCACTAAAAAGGGTCTTTCTACCACACAGGCAATGCTAATCATCCCTACTGTCACTATGAATGTTCCAAACCACTAAAACACCGTAAAACAATGAGCAAATTAAAAAAAAAACAAATTTCCTAGGTTTGAAATAACTCTTTCTGGACTAAAACTCAGCCAATTATCCCCGACAGCTGTTATGGCACGTAGGGAGCCAAGTGTCAAAATAATAATTTCCATCCAATGCTCCAACTGTTTATTACAAATGTAAATAAATTATAAAACCAAGACCAGTGTGGTACCTCTGAAGACATACAAAAATTATCAGTTAGGTCTTATAATTCTTTGCTAATCAATCCTGGAAAATTCCACCATTTAGAAAAGAAGACGTTGTGCGTGTGTTTTTTCTCGAGCCAAAACAGCAACTCGGCAATCGAGTTCAAATCTAAACAAACCCGTGGCATGCGATCCCTAAGAGAAGGTAAACTGAATGTTTGGATTAGGTCTTAATTTCGTTCGGGATCCGAAAAGAGATACTCTAATCAGGATTTCAAAAAATTTTGCCGGCGGCACCTTTTGTGGCAGGCTCTATTTACTGGAAGATCGCGTCATTTCATTCGTATTTTAGTCTTGGAATTTCAGGGCTTGGGTCACACTAAATCTTGATTTTGTGGGAGGGGTGAGGGTAGTGTATTGCCCGAAAAAAGTCATGGCCTACTTAAAAAAGTTGGCCTGCGCTGCTCATTTTCATTCTGTCTGATATACAGACATTAGAAACTGCTGTAGGGCGGGCCATTGCGGAAGTGAATTCCTTTTATTATAGATGACGTTCACCTTAAATCTCATGTCATCATGCGGTGCTGCGTTTCTTGGCTATTGTTTCAAACTGGTATGACTCTTGAGCTTTGTCGTACATCTGTCGTACATTTTTAGGTAGTCACCCTCTCACGCCCAATCCCTTCAAACCGCCCCTGAGCTCGTAGATAAGACTAGGCTTCTTCCGTCTTCAACGCTTGCAGGTACCGAATGCGGGCGCCCTGTCCGGATATCGAGCACTGCACCAAATGGTTGTGACTATTTCCACCATATCATTGTCACACAAGATGGTATGACAGTAGCGCACATTCGGCAGAAAGTTGTAGCCTAACGTTTTAATCCAAACCCAACAGCCAAGCCTTCAAAAAGGGCTGATGCAAGCCGCACACTTAACTCTAACTTTTCCATCATTTTGTAAGTCAATTGAGATAAGGTTAGAAAGAAGTGATCTTGTCTGAAAAGAAAAATATGTTAAACTAGAAATATTGAAGCAATATTTTTTTATTCAGTATCTAAACCATACAATTAGCTTCAATCTAGTATGTTTGTCCATTTTTTTGGTTCCTTTCAAAGTCAAATTCTGAAGGAAAGACTTCTCTGGAAATTTGAAATCTTGTCTGAGGTTGGATGCCCCTCCTGTACGATGCTTTGGCATCGGTTAGAGCTGATTTTTGTTTGCATAATGTGCTAACAAAAAAACATAGGTATATACTATAGTTGCAGGTATACTTTACAGGCTTCCCCAACAAAGGCAACATTCAACAGCCTGATGAAGACCCTTGCCAAGAAGGACTGAAATATCGCTGCCAAAGCATCATAGCTGACCCTTTATAAACTGAGTAAAAAGTCAAGGTCTGTCTTACCATGATCCGTAAAAGCCAAGTACAGTACAACAACAACAAAAACCACAGCTCTCAGCGAAGCGAATTCTAAGAGTTCTCGACCGCGACTGAATTGAATTCTTCGGGTTGGCTGCTGAAAAGGTTTCACTACAAAATACTAAAGGCGTATTCTCCCGAGGACTCATCCTAGAATCGAAGGGAACGGCGAGAATACATGGAGTCACTCCTAGCGGACTCCACGTACAGAATCAGCGAGAACACAGGGAATGCTTCCAAAATCGATTTTGTTCGAAAAAAATACGCAGTTGACGAAATTAGTCTGGATCCACTTTATTTTAGGTTTTGTTTATTCTGGTTGTTTTTAGTTAATTTTACTTTTGCACCAACACCAGCAAAAATAGATTCCACTACGAATCTGAAAGTGAGTCCTTTTTTATGATGGAGATGATAATAGGAGCATTCCCCGTCCGTGGGGACTCGCGAGATTACGGGGAGTGGGTCGCCGGGACAAACAAAACGCGGGGACCCCTCAAGGCTCCTCGGGGAACGGCGAGAATACGCCTTAAGAAAATCTGAAACTGTTATTAAGCGCTGATTTTATTTTCCTAAACACTAAACGGATACTTTTGTTTTAAGCAGGCTTCAGGAGATACCAAGGGCCTTTCGTTTGTCATTTGTGTGCCAACGACAATAAAATTATGCCTTACCTTCTCAAGCTGAACTTCAATGCTGCTATGGTAGATACGTTTTCTGTATGTACTGGGATCGACTAAAACCAGGAAGGGAAGGGAACGCGAGAAAAGCAGGAAGGCGTACTAAAACCAGGAAGGGCATACTAAAACGAGGAAGGTCATCCTAAAAACCAGGAAGGTCGTCGCCGGGATTCGCAGCACTGTTCCCTTCCTCTATTTAGTATTATTTGAGGGGTCGGCAACTTTTCAAATTCCAAGTTCACCATCCCTCCCTCGTTTTAGTATCCTGGCATGGGTAGGCATTAAGGTCAGTGAGGGGTCGGTAACTATAAAAATTATGATTCACCTTTTCATTTCTCGTTCTGACGGTAGGCGACTAACCACACTGTCAGAAGTTTCATAACAGATTGCGCATAACACTTTCAAGAATAACACCTTTTCACTTAGAAAAAAAGTGTTATGACCAGTTAAGTTTATGCTATTTCGTGCCCATATCTCCAACAACACCTTCAATAGGTAAAAATACTACACTGTCAGAAGTTACATAACGACAACAGCGGATGCGCGGTTTCAACACACAAAACTTTGGGATGTTATATCTTATGTTTCTTTCGTTCCCGTTAGTATTTTTACCAGTTGAAGGTCTTGTTGGAGATCTAGGCACGAAATAGTGTAAACTTAATTGGTCATAACACTTTAGTTCTAAGTGAAAAGGTGTTATTCTTGAAAGTGTTGTGCGCAATCTGTTATGAACTTTCTGACAATGCAGGACGGGCATCCTAAAACCAGGAAGGCTGTCGCCAGAATTCTCAGCACCATTCCCTTCCTCTATTTAGTATTATTTGAGGGGTCGGCAACTTTTCAAATTCAAAGTTCACCATCCCTTCCTCGTTTTAGTATCCTGACATGGGTAGGCATGAAGTTCAGTGAGGGGTTAGCAACTATAAAAATTGTGATTCACCTTTTCATTTCCCGTTTCGACGGTAGGCGACTAACCAGGAAGGGCATACTAAAACGAGGAAGGGCATCCGAAAACCAGGAAGGCTGTCGACTTAATGCCTACCCATGTCAGGATACTAAAACGAGGAAGGGATGGTGAACTTTGAATTTGAAAAGTTGCCGACCCCTCAAATAATGCTAAATAGAGGAAGGGAACAGTGCTGCGAATTCCGGCGACAGCCTTCCTGGTTTTCTCGCGTTCCCTTCCCTTCCTGGTTTTAGTCGATCCCGTATGTACTGGCAGATGTCCCCATTTTGCAGAAAAAGGGGCAATTTTGTTCACAACTATCACTCCCATCGGGCAAGTAACGGTTTCTCTAGAATATCCCCCGACAGATTTATTGCAATGTTAAAAACAAAAACAAAAAACAAGAAACCCACGAAAAATCACCAAAATCTCTTCGAATAAACTTCCTCCATGCTAATAACAAAGGCGACATTATAAACTTCTTTCCTTTTCCGAGGTCATGGCAAAAAGTAAACCACCAAACAAAATACACACAAAACAAATCACTAGTAACAAATAACAACTAAATTCTGTATCTGACAAAATATCTACTTTGGTTACCATCGTGGCATTCAAATTCCGATGTCACGCGCGATTTTGGAATACTGATCCCGACATAAAGAGTGTGTTCCACCCTTCTAACAATATTATCTATTAGTTGCTATTTTCGTTTCAACTTCGGAAAAAGTTACTACGCTGACCGTTCAAACCTTCTCGAAATAGTAACTAATAGTAACTACTTGCTTACCATGCTCGGGAGCGTAGTAAGCGTGGTAACTATGCATCTCTGTAACGTGACTGGTCGGATTCGCCCGTGGCACGATATTCTACTGGAAAATGGAAAAATCGTTCCAGCCTTGGCGGCAAAAAGACATAATTCGTGACGTCATGCGTAATAACTACGGTAAGTAGAGTGGAACACGCTCGAAGTGTGAGGGAGTAGAAAGGCAAGCTGCTTCACGGGCCTTTACGTTTTTGGCTGGGTTTACGCTGGTCCGCCTAATGTTCAAATTTAATGCATCTAGGCTAGTCTTGAAATGAAATTTGTGTACTTGTTTCTGTTGTTTCTTTTCTTCTTTCTCCTTTTTGCAACTCCTTCTTGTACGGGCTTAAATTAATAACAATAATAATTCTTGATACTAACGTTCTCCATTTAGGCCTATTCTGCTCCTGGTTAAAGAAAAAAAAAAAAATACCCCAAGACCAGTCCTATACGAATCCTCAATTTTTGGGCACAGTGCTCCGAAGTTGGGGCACCGCGCCCTAGAGCAAGAACCCAGTAGGCTACCCCCATACAAATCGGTTTGAAAAACAAATTTTCAGTTCAGATCTTCAATTCAACTCATTATTTTGAGGCTAATGTGGCCTTGCTCCAGGGCATGGTGCCAAAGAAAATAGAAAAAATATTTAAAAAAATAGTCCCGAAAAACTTGCACTTTCCGGACGCACTGGGGGGGGGGGGGCAGGGGCATCACTAGCCTTTTACCTTTGGGGGGAACGTCCGCTTTTTGCCGACGGACTAAACAAAATTTCCGACAAAACTCGCCGTTAACTGTAATGCATCAGTTGAGATTCCGTAAATTAAAGTTAACATATTCGGCTTTTCATTTCAGCTTTTGCTAAACAGCAAAGTTTCCAACGACTATACCCAGAACAAGTTAAAGTAAGCGCCACAGGCGAAATTGTTTAAATCTGCCTTTTATCCGGAAACATTTTTCTATACCTACCATACAAGTTCTAGCTTTCAACGTGTTTCAAAGCCCCAAGAATGTCAATCCTAAAACGCCAACTAAATGAAATACCGATCTCCCGAATCGAGAATACTTCAAAATGCGCCGCAGGCGAAATTTTTGAGTAAAACTAATTGCAATGCATCAGTTGAGGTTATTCCTTTAATGTAATTTCGTCTATTAAAGTTCACATATTCGGCTTTTCATTTCAGCTTTCGCTAAAAAGCGAAGCTTCCAACGACTGTGTACCCAGAACAAGTTAAAGTAAACGCCTCCGGCGAATTTTTTAATCTGTCTTTCTTCCGGAGACATTTTGCTTATCCCTACCGTAGAAGTTCTAGCTTTTAACGTGTTTCAAACCCCCAAGAAGTCAATCTTAAAACGCCAACTAAATGAAACATCGATCTTCCAAATAGATAATACCATAAAATGAGCCGCAGACAATTTTTTTGTAAAATTAATTTTAATACATCAGTTGAGATTGTTCTTTAATGTAAATTCGTCTATTTAAATTCACACATTCGCCTATTCGTTTCAACTTCAGCTAAAAAGCGAAGCTTCCAAAGACTACACCCAGAATAAGTTGAACTAAGCGCCGCATGCGAAATTTTTAAATCCGTATTTTTTCCGTAAAAATTTGATTTCTTACGTATAAAAGAACCCGATGTGCCGAAAGAATACCGACCCCCGACAAAAGCATTCAGAGTTCGATTTCTTCTGTCTTTTGCCCGACAAGACTGTAAAGATCTTTATTTCTTACATGTAAACAGAAGCCGATGTACGACGAGAATACTGACGCCCGAAAAAACCATACAGATTTCTTCTTTTTTTTTTTTTTTGCAGAACTTGATTTCTTATGTATAAAAAAACCCGATGTGCCAACGAGTCAACCGACACCCAACAAAAGCATACAAAATTTTATTTGTTCTGTATTCCTTCTGTATAAAAAATGTATAAAAAAAGCGATCTGCCGACGACAATTCCGAGGCCCGACAAAAACATGCAGAATTCGATTTCTTTTGTGTTTTGCCAGACGAATATTTGCAGGATTTGCGTATAAAAATCAAGGTGCCGACGAGTCGACGACGCCCGACAAAAGCATACAAATTTTATTTCTTCTGTATTCCTTACGTATAAAAAGAACCCGATAGGCCGTAGAGAATACCGAAGCCTGACAAAAAACATGCAGAATTCGATTTCTTCTGTGTTTTGCCCGACAAATGTTTGCAGATTTTATTCTCGCGTATAAAAATAACTCGATCTGCCATCGAGTCGACCGACGCTCGACAAAAGCAAACACAATTATCTTTCTTCTGTCTTTGCCGGCACTCAGCCCCGAGAAACAAGTGAACTTCGCCGGGCTTCGTCCGACTTAAGTACTTTTTCAAGACCTTTGGGAGGGAGCCCCCTTCCCCCAACTCCCCCTCATAGTGACTCCCCTGGGGGTGGGGGGAGGCTATGTCAAACGTATCACTGACGCATCACGGTCTTAATCCAATTCTTTCTCTAGTCCATTGTGGTCAATTGCATTTGTCGCCTCCGGTTAAACCAGGCTATCACACTTACCCTTGTCTTCCTGGCTTCTACAACTAGGTTCACCAACTTGTCCTTTCGAGACTGGTTTCTTTAAGCATTCAGACTGGTTAATATCGACTGAGTCTTTTTCTGGTTTAACATCACATGTTGATGATTTGAATGCTCAAAATGGTTGTCAGCCTAAACCGGACCAGTCACTTTCTCTGGGGCGTTGTCAGTGGTTTCTTCCTGTTCCCTACCTTCCTCGCCATTGGTTGATTTAACTGACCGCTCCGAACCAAGCGTCTCTGCAACATTTAAAACAAATATAATTGCTGGCTTAGTTTTCTACCCCAACGCGCTACGGGTTAGACTTTATGCTGATCCACACATTTCTTCATAGGAGCCTTGCTTCGTGGAGAAAGTGGCTTTGTGGCTCAGATATGCCCGTGCTTCTATCACAGGCGTTTTTCCGCGAACCCACAAAGAGTCGTTTTGTGTGGCCTACAAATGTGTTTCTGCGACCACCAACAAGGTTTTTCGGGCTCAGTTTGTGGCTGGAATTTCACAAGCAACTATCGAGGTGGTTTTCGATTTTGTGGCTCAGTTTTGGCGGGAAATTCAAATTTAGCGGCAACTCAGGTCATAATAACAGTTGCGTTTTTGCACATACCATGGTATCTGATACCACGGTCAAAAAGTGTTTTTGCAAATACCGTGGTATCTGGCCAGTTACCGTGGTAACTGATATTCAGATACCCCGGTCCCGACCGTGGTAACCGATCGTGGTGTCTGAAAAAATCAGCTAACGTTAATCCTCCTAGTTGAACCCCGCGTAATCGCCGATTTTTCTGTGTTTTGGCGTTGATTTCAAATGTCTGAAAATAAAAATGAAATCCGGATAAAATCGCAATAAATAGAACTTCGCGCTTACGTCCTTACCATTTTGTGCTAGAAGTATTCTTAGTTTATGTCAATCTACTTGGTAAGGTAGCTAATTTTATTAGTTACGTTTTCGCAGATACCATGGCATCTGATACCACGGTGACTGGATTTGCATTTTGTCATTTTTGCAGTAACCGTGGTATCTGATACTACGGTTGCTTTGCAAAAACGACAATTGCCGGATTTGCGCTTTCATAAATCATCCCAAAGGAAATTCTAATATCCACACACATCACAAGTGCCAAAGTTCTTTCTCACCAATTTGACAAAACCCAGGCTCCTGTGTTGCACAAATCTGCCGCGTCCGAACCTGTGACAATTTTACTACCATAGGCATTATAACCTCTATAAACATTAGAACAGATGACTTTCTATCTATGCTGCTCTCTAACTTTCTACCATGCTTCGGAGCATGGTAGGTAGCGATAGCTTTGAAAATCTGAGCGAAATATGATAATAATATAACGAAACAGAAAAGGCTTCGCCTCTACCCTGAGAAAATCTGACCCGAGATTGAAAATTAGTTTCCATTCATATAATCTTCAGAATCAGCACTGTTTGAACTTCCCGCCTTTTCTGACTGCTTCATCACTTTTGCTCTGGGGGTAATACTTAATACTGCAAGAGGCAACACGCGAAGCTCCACCCAGGCTCCACCCCCGATACAGAAGATCGGACCAAAAGAGATCCAGGATGCTGACATCGAGGTTATGTGAGTTCTCAATTCTTCCCTTATTTATTCTTGCTATAATCAAGAACAAATACGCCAATAGTCTTTGGTCCCAGGCAGCGACTATGGATACCTCGACAAAACTGAGCTGAGCTAGCGGTAATCGCTGAGCTTTCAATTGATGCCCGTCTACTTCCCACTTCACCGCTGCGGATCTCAGAGGAAAAAGTACAAGAGGTGCGCTGACTCGCTCTGCAGCGCGTCACATGTGACGTGACAATGATAAACAACCAATCGGCGTTTACTTTGGAAATTTCTTCTCCGGGGCTTTACTGCAATATAGCTGTTTGTACAGGTAACGAATTGTGATGTTCTGCGTAGCTCTTTGCATCCAGTAGGGTATAAGGATCAATTCGACTCCGCATGGTCGTATTGCAGAGATAGGGAGACGGAGGGAGGTTCTGGTGCTTATTTGTTAATGCTAATGCACTTGAAACTATTGTTCGATTCAACATTAACCGCATCTTCGGTAGGTTCTGGTGCTTATTGTTAATGCTATAATGCACTTGAAACTATTGTTCGATTCAACATTAACCGCATCTTCGGTAACGACCAACAATTCTGTTACAAAAGCTCCACTTCTACACGCCCTTGCGGAAATTGTGATTTTTCAAGCTTGAACGCCTGCCCCCTATGACTGAATATTATTAAACAGGTCACGTCAAAGTTGTAACTTCCGTTGATTAATCTGAATGTCTCGACCAAGATCTCAACAGATAAGAAGCTGGTTGAAGACAATTTATAAGAATTTCATGGTAAGTAGTGAATGTAGTGAGCTGCGGAGCGAGTAAGAAGTAAAAATTTCGGTAAACTTTGATGACGCTGATGATCACTGTGGGACTACAGGAACTAAACCGCATGGTTGCTTCGACCTGGAATGTGTAGAGTTTCAGTATTATTTTATCGCTCATAAAAGTTACTATCGCCGTTCCAACGTTCCCACTCGTTCCTTCAACCATAAGGCGCGTTTTATTTGAGACAAATTGGAGTCTTGTCAAGGTCATGTCTCGCAAATGCTGTTTCATTTTGACAAGGCCTGACAATTGTCTCTTCTTGTCGGACAAGAAGGTCATATCTGTGACTAGCTTTTTGGGATCCAAAAATGTAAGTGGAGGGATACCTATGACATCGCAAAAGTTGTCCGTCTGTTCGTCCGTCTGTCAGCACGATAACTCTCGAAGGGAATGAGATATTTTTATGAAACTTGGTAGGATTCTTTGAGTCAAGGTAAAGATTGAGTTCGTAGATGGACGCGATAGCTTCACATTTAGAGGAGGAGAGGTTTAAAATTAAGGGGCGAAAAAAAATATTTTTTAAAAGCTAATGAGATAGTCGATTAAGGGGTAAGACGACATGCTGAACAGGAATATGAAAACCATTTTCTCGCCGGACAAGTAGTTCACCCGGAATCCGGCCAACACCGGAAAGTTTGTTAAAAGTAAAAGTTTTATCTGAAGTTGATTAGATGTCCGATTAGGGTGTAAGAAGACATGCTGAATCCGAATATGAAAATGATTTTATCGTCGTAAAAGTAGATCGCCCGGAATCCGGCCAAAACCGGACAATTTGTCAAAAATAAAAGTTTAATCAGAAGTTGATTAGAGGTTCAATTTAAGGACAAGGAGACATGCTGAATCCGAATATGAACACTATTTTCTCGCCGGACAAGTAGATCGCCCGTAATCCGGCCAAAACCGAAAAATGTGTTAAAAGTAAAAGTTTTATATGAATTTCATTAGGTGTTCGATTTACGGGTAAGAAGACATTTCGTGTATGACAATCATTTTCTACCTGGACACATAGTTCGCCACGAATCCGGCTAAAATCGGAAAATTTCTTAAAAGTTGAAGATTTATCTGAAGTTGATCAGAGGGTCGACATAAGGATAAGGAGATACGAACTTCAGTTTTTTGGAAGACAAGTAGTTCGTCCGGAATCCGGCTGAAACCGAAAATTTGGCGGAAGTAAGGCAGAACTTTCGTCAAAGTAAATATGACGCAGGCAATAGGGGTAAATACACATGCTGAATCGATATTTGAACTTGGTCCTCTCAGATGACTATCATTTGCGTTAATCTGTTTCTAAATTTTATTAGTAAAGTCCTCAAGGAGTCTGGCGAAGACTGGGCCTCTCTAAGACTTCCTCTTCTAGCTTTTAGCTATTTTGATTAAACTTGGTTGATTGATTGATTGAAGACCCGATTGTCTGGATCAAATATTAAATTTTTGTGATCCCATCGAAACCTTCGGTCTTGTTGTTCTTGTCAGCGGTTTTGTCACAAATAACTGTAAAGAACTGTAAAATGCGTTCTATTTGCGACAATAGTCAGATGAGTAATTCATCTGACAAGGAAAAACGGAATTTGGCTATTACAGGACCGAAAAGTGAAACAAGACGAGACAAGCTAGAACCAAATAAAACACGGCTAGAGAACCATATGACCACCACTGCTAGTAGGGAGGAACACACCCGTAGTCTGTGTTGCCACTTTTTCTGATGGAACCTGTAACTTTTGGCCGGAAACAACAATGACATTTTGGCACCTATGAAACTAGGTCCTTTTCACCAACTAATAGAAATCTCGCTTCATATCTTCATAATTGTACCGTGTTCTTCAAAACTGTGCTAACTACATTTTCATAATTTTTGGGCCCAGTTTTGTGTATGCCATCTGCACGAAGAAAGTAGGAACTCAGAAAGTTAAAACTAATCTACCTGTTAGATGGTGCTCATGTCGTCATCTAACATCTAACACTTAGCTCAATTTAAGAGAATACCAAATCAGCTATGTTCTTTCCAATGGTATAGTCAACTCAGTTTTCAAAAGTTTTTCAGTTAGCACAGTTTTGAAGAACACGGTACAATTATACGCCTCGTCGCCTTGTCGAAGAAACGAAAATGTGTGAAAGATCGCAAAATTCTGCGACCAGTGGCAACACCGCCCGTAGTCACGTAGCTCTGAACCATTACCTTTATTCCGGAGCGTGAATTATTATCTCTTCAAAGAAGAAAAGACTGCTTACCATTGCTCTTTGTTGCTCCGCTTGGCATCACATATACCCCATCGTACTCCTTCACACATTTGAACCCAAGTCTTTCGTAAACTGGCTTTCCCAGGGGACTCGAATATAGTACCATCTCCTTCGCTCCTTTTTCTTTGGCCAACTTTATCGCCTCTGCCATTACGGCTTTGCTAATATTCTGGCAACGATATTTGGGCAAAACCGAGTTGAAGTAAATAATACTACTTTGCTCGTAGATATCCACTATCAGTCCCCCGACTAGAACTCCTCTCTGATAGGCTAAGAGGTTATATCTCGGAGGCAGAGGCTGTATTTTCTCCATTGGTACTTTGAAGCATTCGGCAATAACGTCACAGAATTTGTTCAGTTCATCAGAATCATCAGACAGTTTCACAGTTAGATCCTCGACGACGTATGTTTGATTAAACTGTGTAAGCTTCAGCACCATCTCCTTTTCTTTCATATTAGGAGGACCCGGGGCATAATTCTCCTTCGTAGAATAATAGATAAATGGAAGTCCTACGAAGTCTCTAAGGCGTTTCATATCCTCCACTGTTTTGGCTCCCCAAGCAAAGCTTAGTCCAGGGGTTAGACACTTTGCCGCTCTGAGCTCACCGTCGCGTAGAACTGGACAGCCAATGAATTCTGCGGTCTTCATCATCATTTCAGATACAGGGGTCAACATCTCAACGTTTTCGAAATCTTCCTCATGGTATTTCCCCCCCTTTTCTCCCTCCACGGAGACAAAATGGGGGTTGGCGGGTGGTAACACGTTTTCACGCGAAGCTGCGTTTTCGAGTATCGAGTTTTCCATGGTTTTAAAGTCTTGTTGGCTATTGGCTCCTGATTTCAGACGGACGATTGTGATTCGAAGTTGAGATCACTGTGAAAGAATGAAGAAAATTATTGAAACCGAGAGGTCAACTTTCTTTTCAAAAACAAGGCATAAAGCATTCGCTAAACGGATAAGTTAGCTCATGATTCATCTAGCGATATTTCGGTCCTCCTTGGCAAGGGTCCTCTACAGCTTCAATTGAACTAGAAAAACGAACCACCGGTTTGTTTGTCTGTTTAGTGCAGTCAAATACGATTCGCAGTCAGCTTGGGCTGAAGGAATCCTTAAAGGACACCTCGCACCACATAGTGTTTCTGCTCAGAAGTTCTGAGATAGCTCACCACTTTACAACTAAGCTATGCTTACAGAAAATTACATTTTTTTTTTTGGCCTCTTTCCATGTCTCGTGCCTTGAATGATAATCTTGGCAAAATTCGCACAACCGGTCTCTGGACGAATACGCTCCTCGGGAACAATGATCGGGTGCACGATATGTCACGCAAAGAGAACAATCGTGGCAAGCGTGACAATCAGGGTATTGCTAATAGGCTAGAGGAGATAGGATAAACTTACGAAGTGAAGAATCTCAGGAACCAGAATGGATGGAAATATAACGAAGTAGAATGAATTATTATCATGCGTACGACGGGTCCTTTAAAGACCATAAGTTTCAATGGGGTCCCAAAGGGTAATATTAATTGGATTTCTTCGTCCAGACAATCGGGTGTTGCAGATTCCCGGTCTTCGTCAAACCCCGTATGCATGACCAGGTACTTCGTTTCTGATTTTAATTTCCGATTTAGCCCAGATTACGACCGGAATGTCACTTAAGACAGAATAATGCCATTTACTCGGTAGTAAAAACAAAGCCGACTGACGGATTCAATATTATTATCTCGGTACCGCCGTAACAACTGACACAGAAATTTATTATAATTTATTTCCCGCTTTCGACGGATTTCGGCCAAACTGTTGATTTCGTTGAAAAAAAAAAATAATCAAGAAGATCAATTTTCTACGTCGCCTTAAATCAGGATCGAAATTTCACCAGTCAACGACATAGCTCGATGCCTACCGAATTTCCGGTTTTCGCCAGATTCCGTTTGAACTGTCAGCCTCAATATGTCAGCTTATCCAAATACAGGTCTTCTAAACCATTTACCAAAACTGTGAGCACTACCAAAATTCCGTTTTTTGCCGAATTCTGGCCAAATATGGCTCCGGCAGAAAAGAAAGCCAAGTACTCTGATCCAGCGTGTTTTCTTACTCCTAAATCGGCACCCTGACCGACATCGGACAATGATATTACTTCAAAAATTTCTGGTGCAAAAAATCTGGTGCAAAAGCAAAGCTCAGACATGGATTCAGCGTGTGTTCTTACCTCTACATCGAATCTATCCAACTTGAGATCAAACTTTTTCTTTGCACAAATTTCCGATTTTTGCCGGGCTGACTGCATGTCTGGCGCGAAAATAAAGATCAAGATAGATCAGCATGTCTTCTTCTTAAATATTTGTTCATCCCTTAACATGAAACCCCCTCTCCCACTCCTAAATATAGGGCTACGGGATTCATCAATGAACATGCCGTAAAGGATCTTCACACCAAATTTGAACAAAATAGCTCAATCCCTTCAAGAGTTATCGTGCTAACAGAAGAACATACAGACAGACGAACGGACGGACAAACTTTACGAAGTCATAGGCATCCCTTCACTAACGTTTTGGGGTCCCAGCAAGTCTAGAACAAGCAAATATAGAGCAAATGTCTTTACGAAAGCCCCGAAGACTAGGTTTCGCCCAGTTCTAGGCCGAAAAAAACTGTACATTACGACTCCCACTACCACTATCAGTTCAACTACAATTTCTAATCAGCACTAAACAAACTGACAAATACTTAAGTTATGTGAAAAAAGAGTATTGCACAGACACAAAACGGCTACGACAAATCCGCTAAGCTACGAGAAATGTGGACAATAGCTTAAAACAAGACAACTGAGACACAACAAGCAGCAATAATCTGAGCCTTCAAATTCTATCCAACGACTGCCATGCAAGAACAAAAGCAAATTAGTCCGGCGGTTTTCCATACGACCCTTGACACCTGGTATTCCCGAAATCTGGGAGACAAAATTTATCGAACTGATATCTTACTAGATAGTTCTCAAGAACATTCTGCCTACTTTATCTCAACGAATGTCGGTTCCGAGATAAGGAAACTGATGGCATACAATCTTTAGTATGTTTGATCGCTGTACGACGAACATGCCGAATAACTAATCGAGAAAAGTAAGAGCAGATACGAAGGTTGAATGAAGCAGCGTGACGAAACAATTTTTTCAGGATTCCGGCCGAATATCGGTCCGGCCGGACAGTAAGGTAAAGATGTACATCCGGTCCGCCTATTTCGACAGTATAGCTGACCTCAGACAAGATAATTTGTTTGAATTTGGTCTGAGGATTGTTTGGTCAAAGTAGGCCTATAGGTCAAGTTCGTAGATGGGTCCTGTAGCACTATTTTTGGGGAGGTTGAGAGGGTTTCAAATTAAGGGGTGGAACAAATGTTTGTTAAAGCTGATTAGACGTTTGATTCAGAGGTATGGAGACGTGTTGAATTATATATATATATTTCTCAATGGAGATTCGATACAGGGATTCAACAGGGGTAAAAATACATACTGAACAGACTTCATTTCTTTCACCGTCCAAGGAATTCGTCCAGAATCCTGAAATTCCAGAAATTTCACAGAATTACCATCCCTTTCACTTTTTGTGCATTCGTTCTAGTTAATTCTTTATCAGGCTGCTCCTGTCGGTATGAAGATTACAAGACCGAATCTATCTATCTGCTTTGTTTTACCACCGGGTAAAGGTACTATCAGTACTGAACATAAATCGGAAATAGTAAGATCATCCAATAAAACTGATATGGTAATGCAGATACAGATACAGAACTTAAGAATATTCTACTGGTTTTCCACAGGCATTGGTATTTCAGTCTAGTAATCTGACAACAAGCTGAGCAGTGGACAAGCTCTGGGGATAACTCACAGAAGCAATGAGCCTATAAGGTTGTGGGAGAACGGTTTTCTGCTCGAGATTCTTTCTATAGTTCAGAAAACGGTCTATCAGTCTTCGACCATCGCTTGCGATTCTAAAGGGGATACTACTCCAATATATTTTTTCCCCGCGATCTTCTTCAATAATTCCTAGTAGGCGACTCTTCTACTAATGAGTATTTGTGGCGATATTCTATACTGATACATCAGAGTCATCAAACCAAATGTCGACATCGAAAACAATATTTGGACCCAATTATTGTCTACATCTATCGTATATACCCGAATATATCTAATCTTATCTATCCGAAGCTGGAGCAATGTCTTTTTATTAAGTCAATGTTATATTATTTCAAATCCTTCGCCAAAGAAATTTTCTTTGACATCAATTTCGTTCTTAAATTTTTGCGAAATATCGATACTGGAAGTGAAAATATCGAAAATATCCAACTCTAATACTGAGGCAGAGGCAACCCCTCGTATTATATATATGACTAAAAATATCAGACGAGCATAGCTAGTCCCTGTCCCCATGTCCTAATAACGCTTGCTACTAGTGGGACGCAGATCAACATTCCACCGAAGTTTGATCAACACCGCAAGCGCTGAGACTGCAACCATGACCGAACCGGCAGACATCACTGGGGAAACGAGGGAGTTTACTATGAGCGTGTTCCACCTTTCTAACAATAATAGCTATTAGTTACTATTTTCGTTCCAACCTCTTGAAAAGTTCCAACCTTGTCGAAATAGTAGCTAATAGCAAGAACAAATCAGATAGAACCTCCGTCTCCCTATCTCTGTACTATGACTATGCGGAGTCGAGTATTTACCCGTACCTCTTCCGCTGTGAACGAGCGGAGGTTAGTAGCTTCGCGACACATAACGTTTCGTTACCTCTACAATTGGCTATATCGCTGCGAAACCACCTTGAGGAAAAGTACAAGACAAAGCTGATTGGTTCTTTGGACGCGCTCAAGAGCGGGTCCGCGCGCGGAGTACACCTCCTGCATTTTCTTTCTCTGCGATGAGCAACGGCGAAGACGGAAGTAGAGCAGACGTGTAAAAAGCCTCAGTAAATACCTCAAGGTCCGCTCAGGTCTGTCGGGGTATTCCTAGTCGCTGCATGGTACCAAGAGGTTCTATTTGATGATTCGTTCTTGCGAACAGTAACTATTTGCTTAACACGTCGGGAGCGTAGTAAGCGTGCTAACTACAAATCTCGGTGATGTGACTGGTCGGATTAGCTCGTGGCACGATATTTTGCTGAAAATAGAGAAATACGTTCCAGCCTTGACTCTAAAATGCCAGAATTCGTGACGTCATGCGTGGTACTAAGGTAAGTAGGGTGGAACACGCTCATTATCAGCCCTTATCCACAGATATAGTAAAACAGATCCACAAGTTGATGCGTAGAAGATGTGCGACCTGCCTCCAAAGCAATGGAACTTGTGTCACTATCCTGCACGCTTGCGGAGGCAGGCAGTGCAAACCAGTTGTTTCTCACTATTCTGGTTTGGGAGGAAGGAAGTTTGGCGAGAGTACCGTACCGTTGGAGTTAAGAGGATAATGGGATTTTGGGCGTTAAAAAGAAAAAAAAAAAAAAAAATTATGGAATAAATTAAACTACAGCAAGGCAGTTTGTTTTCGTGATAGCCCACCGGGAGAATTCTCGGAGGGTTAGTTCACATACCCCATCTTATTAAGCTGCCTGGTTGTAGTAAGGTGCAGGATAGAATACTATCTTTTGAAAGTAAAAGCTACGATTTTATGCTCATTACCTTATGCATTGTTAACTGAATAGCGCTAAACGCGATGTTTACGTCTTAACACCCACCCTTGTTCAAATACAAGGTGAATAGGTTTTTATCAATGCAGCGTTCGCTGTTCCATGCTGATACAGCTTTTGGAGCTTCCAAAAATCAGAAAAAAGTGATCTTGGTACTTACTTGACGTACACGAGTACAATTTGACGTCCATTATATTGTAAAAAGCTACTGAATTAAGGGATGGATAACATTGGTCTTCGAAATAACAATAAGCAGTCGTAACAGAAAAAAACGTGTTCTTTTGAAGAAAATTTTTCTTCAACTTCAAACAAAATATAAATTTAGTGCTTCCCGTGGCAGCGCTGACGACGCTGCTCCTTTCATCGGTCCGCTGGCGGAACCAACCAAGCGATCTGATTGGCTCTGCATAACCCCTGGTTGACACTGCTGCGATTTCGCGCAAAATTTTGCGTCATGCGAATTCCGGCACGAATCGTGCGACAAGCAACGCAGAACTTATGCTTTTTGTCGGATGGGTTGAAATAGTTCAACTGATCCGACATAACTCATGCCATTCTTGAGGGAAAGAAAAGAAAAAAAAAGTGTTGAATTCGTGTGGTTGTCCCAGCATCTTCAGAGGTTATTTTCCCAAGGGTTTCTTTATCCTTTAGCAGAATAATCTCGACGAAAAATTTCGTTTCCATCTGCGTCTGCGTGGTAGAGGGAATGTTCATGCGATTCTGTCGCACATCGGAACATCAAAGAAAGAATCGTGTCGCATACGAAGAAGCAGCGTGAACCAAGGGTAAGCGATAACATAACGCGGGTCTATTCTCCTTACTACAGCGCGCCCCAAGGAAAAGAGGAATCTGTAATAAACCTTATACGCCGTAATATACCTTATAAGATCTATCTGAACAGTGCTTTACGGATCCATGGTTTACTATCTCTCCGCACAGGTATTGCTAATAAGGCAACGGAGGACTTAAACTAGACCGCTTGGAGCGCTTAAACCAAAATCAGGGTTGCCACATCAGAAAAATTTAAAGAGTGACTTTTGGCTGAAAAAAAGAGTGAATTGGGAGTGAAATTTTATTTTCATGAAAAAACGTGAAATGGTAATTTTTGGTCGGAATCAATGATGCAAAAATGTATTTCGGCAGAATCTCAATCGGTATGGAATCCTCTGAGCATGATGAGTTTAAAAAAATTCCAGTTTTTGCGTCCAGACCTCGGAAATAACTGCTGTATCATACAAAGAATAGACTGTCCAGTACCATAAGACTAGAACGGTTCACATTACAAGCGAAGTATGGTAGGCCAAAGCGTGCCTAAACAAAAAATAGGCGTGCTAAAACTTTATTCCTACGAGTTTTCAATTCGCGTAATAGTACGCAATACGTAATCACCCCACTTTACAGGAAAAAGCAGCGATTAGGGTGCATTTGATCAACGCAAAACGTGTGATTACGCTGCTGTCATGCTTCAATCTGTTTGGAGACTCTTGCCCATGGGATAGTACTTTTCGTCACTCCCACTGAAATTAAAATCTAACTCTTTGTGTAGTACAGACATAGTGGAATGCCTTAAAATTACTTGCAACGAGTTGAATTCTGCGTTTGTTTTTGTATTTTCTGGAATTGTCACAGTATTATGCGACAAATCTGGACATCTTCATAAATAGAGTGACAATTCACACTATCGTGCGACATGTGGCAACCCTGACCAAAATAAGGCGATTTAAAGGACACCTGAACAATGAAACCATACTTGAACACACCATGGAAAATGCATTCACAGACATGGCCACGGAGAGCATTCTTCTCCTGAGCGTGACGTTTTCAAAATAGGGATGTTCGTTTATGGAGGTTTGCACATGCAGACTCCAAGACAAAAAGCGCAGTTCATTCAAATCTTGTAGAGAGCTGGCCGGATCGTATTGGAATTTCTTCTAGATACACGTTTGGGCTTAAGTGGTTAAAAAATATAAAAGAAGAAGGGTTAATTGGAGACATTTGTTCATTTCTAAAATTGTTCGGTACTGAAATAAGGACAGATGCAAAATGGAGCAAAAATCATAGCTTGGAAACACTATTTCGTATTTGGATTGGGTTTACTGCAGGAAATGTTAACGAAAGTCATCGGGAAAATACTTGGTATTCTTCATTCAGGTGTCCTTTAAAGTAAAAGTAACAGCTAAAACCGGAGGCAGTCGCATTCCAACTTCAGTTTACTCATCCCGAGAAACGGCAGTTTCCAACTACAGTCTACCCTTCAATCAACACTCTTGAACTTAAAATACAGCAGTTTAGTAAGCAATCAAATTTCGATATGGCCTTCCACACACACCCTTCAATGATCGTTACGATAATTAACGTTTACAGTTTAACTGAAAAGAAAACTTATATGTGTTTCATTTAACTGAATTATTTGGATTGTGTTAAGAGACTTTTTTCCCCCACTATATGCTCTAGTATGACGTTCAGAATATTTACGGCCGTCCATGGCCGCTCGGCTCTGTATGGCCGCTAACTGTATAGACTCAAATATATTCACAGATACAAATAAACTACAATTTTTCGTATCCTTGGATGGTACGTATCTTTTATCCCTAAAGATATATCTTTTAAGGACCTTGCGGTGTCAGACACAGGCGGACCGTCCTCACAACGATAAATTGGCGCGAAAAATTTGAATCTCAACACAAGTGTGTTTTTTCAGTGGCCAAAGGGGAGCTTGGTGCAGTGGGGCTTCCTGCGTGAACACTTATTTTCATAAATCATTTTCGTCAAGGATACAATACATGTACAAGCGCATAGAGGTACCACAAATCCGAAAGGGAAAATCCACTGTATGAAGATCGATTATTCGTGAATAACGGAGTAACGAACTAACATATTTTCACCGGGAATTCGAGCCACTCTAAGTGAATATGTCATGGGCAACTGGATTGTCCTACCTCAGCACTTTTCGGTTAAACTTTAACTAAAACTCCCCTAAGATATGTGCTCAGTTATATTCCAAAAGTGCGAACCTTTCTGACGAAGAGAGTTTTGCAGTACTCTTCAATTTAAAAAAAAATGAAAGCTTCTCTTTTCTATTCATTAACTTATGGATCTGTTGTTCTAACAATGAGGCCAGAGGAGCAAACAGAGACAAATTCGCCGCTTGAATCACTGAACTAGTACAAGGTCAATTATGGAAGTCGGGATCTCCCAAGTCTTACCAAGGTATTACTAGTAAAAAGAACAAATAAACATCAGAACCTCCGTCTCCCTATCTCTGTAATACGACCATGCGGAGTCAAATAGATCCCTACACATTGCCCTATCCACACGAGCGGAGGGTAGGAACTTCACAATTTGTTACCTCTACAAACAGCTATGTCGCAGTAATGCCCCGGAAAATAAATTTCCAAAGAAAAGGTCGATCGGTTGTCTATCATTACGACGTTACATATGAAGCGCTGCAGAGCGGGTCGGCACACCTCCTGCACTATTTCCTCTGATATGCGCAGCGGCGAAGAGGGGAGTAGACGGGCACCAACCCAAAGCTCAGCAAGTACCTCTAGTTCTATCGAGGTATCCATAGTCGCTGCATGGGACCAAAGAAGGAGGTTCTATTGGCTTATTTGTTCTTACTAATGGTCAGATCCACCACAACTACAAATAACGCGCTACGCCTCACAACACATATAAGCGCAAGGGATAACTCGCAGAAGCACATCAACTTGTAAGGTCGTGGGAGAATAGTCTTCCGCTCGAGATTCTTTCTATAGTTCAGGAAACGGTTTATGAGTTTCCGACCATCGGTCACAATTCTCAAAGGCATACTACTCCGATATTTCTTCCAGCTATGTTCTTCAATATTTCCTGGCAGGCGACTTTTTTACTACTTGGGCGATATTATCATTTTTAACCATTTAATCACAATGATATCGATATGATTAATCGGAACAAATATCGATATTGAAAGGTAAATGTCGGTATCTAAAACGAAACCTAGACTCTATATATCCCAATATATCCACTCTTAAGCACCCAAAATGGGTGCTTAGCATTCTCAAAAGAATTCTCTTTGACTACAATTTTCGTTCTTAAATTTTAGCAAAACGAGGTGAATAGGGTTCCGAAAAAATCGGTATATCGAAGTGAAAAAATCGCCCCAAACTACTACTGAGGCAGAGACGAAATCGTTCAGCTGCATGAGGCTCGCATGATCAGGGTTGCCACATCTCGCAGTTGTAAACTGTCAATCTATTTTTATTTTGTCACTCTTGTCCTACGTATGACATAAAATTCACTGTTATTTCAGAAAACGTGTCGCGTCGTTTTTGCAGCAGTAGGCTAATTCCGGCCAAAAGTGACAATTTCATGTTTTTGACGAAGACAAAGTTCGGATGTGCCATTTTTGCAGCAGTGATTCCGTCCAAAAGTGATCATTTTCACATCATGAAAACAAAATTTCACACCAGTTCACTCTCTGTTCTGGGCCAGAAGTCATTATCTTTTTCTTTTTTTTATGTGGCAGCCCTGCGCACAATCAGCGCCATATTACCGACTGGGACGACGGGAGGTTACAACGCCGAAACAGTTTTACTGTTGCAATAGTCTACAGAAAAAGAATTATCCTTTCAATTAGGATGTATTTGATAGTGCAAGCGGGAACGTCAGCTGAATTTTATTATTTTGAATTTTTTTATTTATTTGTTTTAAATTCAGCTGACGTACCCGTTTTGCACTATCAAATATGATTCGCAGTCAGCTTGGGCTGAAGGAATATTTATCCAATTAGGATAGCTGGTTGGACAGGAGTCTGTCAACAAGAACGTCGCTCCTACATGGTAAGGACAACTATTTCGATTACTTCTGAGAAGTTCCAACTTGACTCTAAGAACAACTTTTAAAGGCAAAGGTATCACAAGAGTAGCAATGGAATTAAAATCACTGTGACATATAGGTTAAAAAAATTAATCAATGGAACTGAGCAGCACACATTTTTCTTTAAAAAGGCTGGTTTCGCACCGAGTCGAGTCGGGTTCTACAGAGGGATCGAACCCTACCCAGCGAACAAACGCAGAAATGTAAAAGTTAGGTTAGAAGTTACAAAAAGAGACTGTAAAATTAATGGAACTGAGCAGCATTAATTGTACCGTGTTCTTCAAAACTGTGCTAACTACATTTTCATAATTTTTGGGCCCAGTTTTGTGTATGCCATCTGCATGAAGAAAGTAGGAACTCAGAAAGTTAAAACTAATCTACCTGTTAGATGGTGCTCATATCCTCATCTAACACTTAGCACAATTTAACAGAAAACCAAATCAGCTATGTTCTTTTCAATGGTATAGTTAACTCAGTTTTCAAAATTTTTTCAGTTAGCATAGTTTTTAAAAACACGGTACAATTTTTGTTTAAAAAAGGCTGGTTTCGCACTGAGTCTAGTCGCGTTCTACAGAGGGATCGAACCCTAACCAACGAAAACGGATCCGAGTCAATATTGACAGTGTTAACCATTAGAAAGCAGGAGTTTCACTCGAAGGATGCGAGAATATTTTTTATTAAAGGTTTGAAAACTTTCAAGATCTCATTTCTTGATAAGCAACTAAAAAGGGGTCGTAATAACAACTTACAGGTTCAAAATAGTTAGCCGTCATCTCATAATGTTAAACTCATTTCGACGATGGTGCTGAAATATCTGTTTTTGTCGGGTAGGCTGAATCTCTCCAAGTCGTAAGTGCGACCGTGTTTCTGTTCAGACTGCTGAATCAGAGCAGCCATTTTTCCTTCCCCTCCATAGTTGGGTTTTTTATCTCAATTCTCCTCACAATTCTCCTATTTCGCGTTTTTTACTATTGTGATCAAGCCAATTCTTCTTTTCTTGCTTTTTTCGTCAAAAAAAAAACGAAGAAAGCTTCGCAATTCCGAAGAACCAAGAAGTTGACTGGAGTTTCTCAATGCTCGTTCTCAACAGTCTTACCACAATAAAAAAAAAAAAAGCTGGCTTGTGTGAGACCGTGAACGGAGATAAAAAATGTAACTGATGAAATAACGAGTTGAAAGCAGTATAAGCGCGTCATTGTCAATGGGGCACTTACGGCAGAAACTTCATGGCAGATTACTGGAGGCCGATCAGTTCTTTACACTGAAAAAAAAAATAAAAACAAAAAAAACTCCCCGCTTTCAGATAACTTAATCGGCAGGATTTTACATTCAACCGTTTTAATCACCCATCGGATATTAACTCTCGGAATTCGGCGGTGCACAATTCCTAAGCCCATTATATGGAGAGACTTTTTACGGTATAGTTTAGTTCAGTCTATTCAATGTTTGTATGTAAACTGAATAGTGTATTAGCTCAGCGAACCATTAGACCAGCGAATCCTGTCGATTATATGACAGATAGTGAAAGTCCCTCGCCCTATTGTCCGATTTTTCCTTCTTCGAGTCAAACACTTGGTTTCTATTGGCCATTACTACTCTTATTCATCCGTTTCCGTCGTGAAGGGTACAGTCCCTCTATTGTCGCTGAACAAAGCATGAGATGGCGAAGAACTGTAATCGCATTCATGTTGTTTCAACTAGGACGGTTTGCTCCCAGGGTTATTGCCTATCCTTGATACCACTGTTCTCCACTAAGGCTATCCTGTTCTTGGTCACACTGAAAAAAACATGCACAACTAAACCAAAACCTTAAAAAAAAGGAAAAAAGGAAAGGCTACTCTAATTGTTGAGCAAATAAAAAATACTTAACTAAAAATATTATCATAGTCCCGAAGAGACCGCACGCCAGATCGCACCATCGAGAGGGGAGGGGGCAGTATCTTCAATTGGGAAGCAGTATGAAAAACGTATCACAGACTATCACTGATTTTAATCCAGTTTTTTTTCCATGTCGTCATTGTCAAGTGCACTTGTCACCTCTGGTCCAATCAAGCTACTACACTTGCCCTTATCCTCTTGGTTTTCTACAAACGATTCCTCATGTTTATCATTGTTTCCCTTTAAGACTGGTTTCACTGTATCCTCAGACTGGTTAACATCGACTGGGTTCATTGTATCTTTTACTGGTTCGACCTCATCTGGTTGCTTATCTGAATGCCCAGAATGGCTGTCAGCCTCAACCTGACTGGTTGCCTCGTCTGGGTTGTTATCGATGACCAAACTACTGTTTTCTTCCTCTTCTTCTCCTTCGTCGTCATGTGACGGCTCCGAACATGGTTGGCCTAACCGTTGGTCGTTGGAATTGGATGTCTCTGCAGCATCTAAAGCAAAAATAATTGGTGACTTCTACTCCCTGGCTGCTAGGAACTGCAAGTACTGATCTATAATTTTTAAGAGTCTAAGTAGGTACCTATGTTTTTTTTAAGAGTTTAAGTACTTAGGGTTTACGTTTACACCTTCGCTGAGTGATGATCTGCAAGTAAACGCCCTATCACGGCCACTGTGCGCTCGAGCTAATCTGCTGATTAGGAAGTTTGGAGCATGGCACTCGCGAGTACAGACTTTTCTTTTCAGTGTGTACTGCAAGCTTTAATGTGCGGCTCTCGTTCTTAATGTTAGGGTTAGGCGCGGAAGCAGCTTTCTCCTCCTATACAATAACTCTTTTCGTTGGTTGTATAGGTTCTCTTTTCTTTCTATACAGAATCGCTCGTAAGAATCTCGGAACCTGTTAGGGGTTGTAGTAGCTGGGTCGCACATGAAGCTGACGCTCCCAATTTGGCTGTCGTGGGGGAAGTCGCTGTTTCGCAATTTTTACCCGGTTTGAGTGGCGTTTACTAGTGTGCTGTTGTTAATTTTTTTTGTTTGTGTTGTTCTTTGAAGATGAATATGGCCCTTGCCGGCCGTTGATTGTGTTCAATAAATAATATGCCCCAAGATGCCACCAAGAACTGATAGAAACAACGACGAAAGGGTACTGGCTGAAGTGGCCAGAGATAACCAGAAACGAGCGAGCGCCCTTGCCTTAAAGGACCTGTCGTGCCTATTATGCCAATGCAACTTACTTCCGTAATTGCATTCATTAATTTCGAAACCAGGATACCCAATTTCATATGTTACATTCCAAGCCCACTAACAATAGCTCACTAATCTTTGCTCTTGCCACAATTCAATATTTTCCATGCGCATTACTCTCCCGACAAGTCTTCCCGCATCATAGCCTACAATTGATGCGTAATTGAATTTTGCCGAGTTTTCGCTAGAACTCAATGGGCTTGGAAAAGGCTTAATACAGCCAAAGCCGTGTATAATTTGTTAAAAGAAGAGCATAGTTTTACACTGTTCAAATAGCTCAGAATGTTGGAACATAAACAGTATGTAGTACGAAGCGTGCCTTAAACATTACTTTCTATAACTTTATGTTTCTATCTTATGGGTTTGATTTTTTCTATGAGGCTCTGTCCTTAGGGTCCAGGACTGTCGACGAGGATCCGACAGTGGAGTCCACGGGTCCTTTTGTAGAGCCACTGGGTCCAACGTTGTCGTCGGTCCCTTTCGGCCTTTCTTTTGGGTAGGGCCGATTACCACTGTAATCGCCTCTATTGGTAGATTTTCCTTCTCAAGGATGACGTCGACTGGGGCTTTGTAGATTTGGTGCTCGATCTTCTTCGGGAATACGTCGAGGTGACTGAGCTGGTAATCTTTGACTACAATTCAATTCAAAAATTATTTCAGGTATGTCAGGTTCAAGATCCCTTGTAATATTTCTAGTTAGGGGCTATTTCTAGCAGGGGCGTCACGAATGGGGGGAGGGGGGGACACCCCCCCCCATGTTGTCTGCCAGTCGGTAAAAAATAACCGAGTCGGCGCATCGCGTTTTTCGTCAAAACAGTTGATTTTTTCATGAAAACAGTCGGTAAAAATTACCAGCCATTCGGTAAATGCCTTGCCCCCTCCCCCCCAAACATTTTTGGCTTGTAACGCCTCTGAGAAGAGAACATCTGCATACCTACTTACCTTCCTTGCTATAGTGATCAACCTCTAATTTCAGCCATTCCCTTACATATTTAAAACCAAGACTTCTATAAACTGGCTCACCAAGAGGCGTAGCATAGAATACCATTTGGTTTGCCCCATTTTCCTTCGCCAATCGAACAGCTTCAGACACCATCGCCTTTGCGAGCCCTTGTCCTCTATAAGCTTGTCCCACTGACAGATAGAGGACAAGATTGGAGTGCCCGACAGTTGTCAAGATCAGCCCAGCAACTAGGACGTTGTTTTTATAGGCTAGTAAATAATCTCCAGGGGGTAGCGAGTCTCCCGGCTTCATAACTACAGCAAAACATATACAATCAGGTCGCAGAACGTAGCAAGTTCATCATCACGATCCCTCAGTTTAAACTTCAAATCTTCTATCTGAAGTGTCTTGTTGAAGCTTGCTAGATCGTCTAGCGCCATCTCATACCTCATTGCAGTGCTTTCTGAATGAGGGATTAACCCTTGCTTCGTAGCATAATAGCCAAAGGAGCGCCCATGAATTTCCTCAAACGATCCATTTCTTCAACGGTTTTCGCTCCCCAGCCAAAACAAGGTCCAGGACTTCTTAGTCCAACCAGGCTGTTATCTATTAGAATAGACCAATTGGGGCTCTGGGCAAGTTTGAACGTTTCAATCAGCATGTCTTTGACGTTGTAGACAAGGTCAAGATCTTCAAAACGTCTATCTGTCGGTTCAAGTTCTCGCATTTCCGTCCGGAATCTTTGCAGACGTCGCTTGCAAGGCGCCACCAAACGGAGGCGGCTGGAAGACTTGTCCAACTGCAAGGCGATAAATGCTTCAAGCAGCTACCCCGAATGTTTAAAGGACACCTCGCACTTCACAACCTTTCTGCTCTGATGTTCTGAGATAGCTGACCACTTTACAACTAAGCTATGCTTACAGAAAAATACACACGTCTTCGACTGTTTCTAGCCTCTTTCCATGTCCCTTGCCTTGGACGACAATCTTGGCAAAATTTGTATAAGCGGTCTTCAGACGAATAAGCTCCTCCGAAACAATGCTCGGGCGCACGACACGGCACGTAAAGAGATAAAACGTGGCAAGCGTAATAATCAGTGTATTGCTAATATAGGAGATAGGATAATATTTGACAGTGCAAACGGATACGTCAGCCGAATTCAGATCAAAATAACACTAGGGAGCACCGCCAAGACCTATGCTTTCCGTGTATCAGAAATGGCCTTACTCGTAGCTCCAACCACTACGATCGCGACATTTAAAGCAAGAAAAACTTGCGGGTTCAAACAATTTGTACAGCTCTGCACACATCGAAGAAACAGGGGAGGCCATATCATTTTTTTTACAATGTTCGGAATATGGAGTTATCAGAGCCAGCGCTATGGCAGCGCCTGATTGAGCTTCAGTAGGGACTGTCTCTATAGCTAGTGTTGCTAGTGTCGCTGCTATCCAAGTGTGACCTCTTGCCGAATTTTATTAGAGCTATACTTCGGCCCTTTTTGGCAAGGGTCTTGTTCAGGCTCAAGCTGAAAAATGAACTTGTAGAAAAACAACTAAAGATTCTATCCTAAGTATCTGAGATGTGAATTTCTTCGTGAGTTAAAGCTGGGGTTACGATCCCATTTTGTACACGGCAGCTATTTTTGCAGCTCGATTGGGTCGTGAGAGCGTAGAGATTTTGCCGCATTTGGTTTTGGTATCACCATTTTTTGGTATCTATGCTAACAGAAAAATACACACGTCTTCGGCTGTTTCTAGCCTCTTTCCATGCCCTTTGCCTTGGACGACAATCTTGGCAAAATTTGTATAAGCGGTCTCCAGACGAATAAGCTCCTCCGAAACAATGCTCGGGCGCACGATACGTCACGTAAAGAGATAAAACAAGCGTAATAATCAGTGTAGGCTATTGCTAATATAGGAGATAGGATAATATTTGACAGTGCAAACGGATACGTCAGCCGAATTCAGAGCAAAATAACACTAGGGAGTACCGCCAAGACCTATGCTTTCCGTGTATCAGAAATGGCCTTACTCGTAGCTCCAACCAGGGGCGTCCCGAGCCTTTCTTCATTGGGGGGGGGGGGGCGCACCTGGTAAAATTGACCAAATCGGTACCTGATTTTTACTGAATTTATTAACAAAAATTGTAAAAACACAGCGAGTTGCCTTCATGAAACTACAACGTAAAACGTTGCAGAGTATATACAAACAAGTCTAAAGAGAAAAATTGGCGCGTTTTCACGCTTTTCCGCTTCTGTTTTCTTTTAATGGATACGCTGTCACTAGCATTTTATCTTTCGAAGACCTTTCCAGTTTTGCCAACAGGACTTGAAGTAATCGCAACCAAATGGTGTTGCTGCATAGCGACAACGTCGCTAACGGCTGAGCCGATGATTAATTAAGGCGCAGCAGGCGAAATTTTTTGAATCCACTTTTTTTCTGGCAACACTTAACTACTTCCCATGCAAATTCTAGCTTTTAAGATAGTTCAAGCCCCCCAAAATTCCAAGCCTCAAGCGCCAATTAAATGAGGCAACCTTTGTCTAACTAGTGAAGACTGCGAAATGCGCCGCAGGCGAAATTTTGTGGAAACACTGATGATAAAAGTGCCTTTCTGCGATCAGAGATTATATATTCAACCCAGAGTTGTATGGCAACGAAAGGGGCGATCCAGAGTAAAGTGGATACAAAGTACATTTGTTCGGAATTTACAGCAAATAAAAGTAGGCTAGTTTTCACGTCAAGACACGTGCTTATTCCTGAAGTACTGCAATCCTAAGAAGTAAAAAAATGAACAGCAACCAGCTGAAGCTACCGTAAATGGTAAAGAACGAGAGCTAAATAAATGCCACTTAAACTACCGAACTCAGTAACTGGGTTGAAGCAAATAATGAATTTGTAGTATACCGAAAAATTAACTAAAAAATAAGCAACAGATCGAGAGCGGTATTACAACCGAATTTCGCAATGGAATAAAACTCTTGTTAGAACCACCAAAACGACCGAGTTCGGCAAGTCTAGTAATAGAAACGGAATAAAAAAAAATCCGGTGAATTACCATAATCGGTAACGAACCAGAACCAAATGAATCTCACCGAATTTAATTATGAAATGGACTGACCAAATGCGACCGAATTACCGAATTCGGTAGAGAATGAGACTAAATAAACAGGTTAAATCACCGAATTTACGCAGGGACGGACCGAATGCGGCGAAATCGATGCGGGCTGAACGAAAGCTGGATGAATTATCGAATTAGGTCACGGATCAGAACAAAATGAATCTGATTAATGACTGAATTATGAAATGGACTGACCGAATGCGACCGAATTACCGAATTCGGTAAAGAATAGGACCAAATAAACAGGTTAAATCACCGAATTTACGCAAGGACAGACCGAATGCGGCGAAACTGATGCGGACTAAACAAAAGTTGGATGAATTATCGGATTCGGTCACGGATCAGAACAAAATGAATCTGATTAATGACCGAATTATGAAATGGACTGACCGAATGCGATAGAACAGATAGGGACTTGAGAAAAGTCTGGTGAATTGCCGAATTCGCTAGCGAACGAGACCAAATAAAAAGGTTAAATCACCGAATTTACGAAGGGACAGACCAAATGCAGTGAAATCGATGCGGAGTGAACAAAAGTCGGATGATTCAGCAAATTCGATAAAGAAAGGGGAACCAACAAACACGTTAAATCACCCAATTTCGAAATGCGGGGACAAGATTTTATTGAAAAGGGCATCACGGCTTCGCCGCGATGCCTGTTTGGTACTACTGAGGTAGAATTAGTACGACGTGTCCTCTACAGCACAAGTCACAGTAAAAACAGTTTTGTTCCAATATTCTAACATTTGTGACTCCTTTGCAGGGGCGTCTCTAGACAAAACTCGAAGGGGGGGGGCAGGGTGCCTGCCGGCACCCCGCTAACGCAATAGCCCGCCCACAGTAGTTCCTAATGATTCAGTGCCTAACTGTATATCAGACAGAACGAAAATGAGCGCCGCAGGCGAAACCTTTTAAGTAGGCTATGACTTTTTTTCGGGTTAAACATTACTTCCGTCAATAAAATCTAGATTTTAAGGTGACCCAAGCCCCGAAATTTCCAAGCCGACGAATGAAATGACGCGAGCTTCCAGTAGATAGAACCCAATACAAAAGTCGTCGCCGGCAAAACTATTTTGTGAATCCTGTGTACTCAGAGTAAGTCTTTTCGGATCCAAAATGAAATTAAGGGCCACACTTAGCACGGATCTACCCGTCTGTCTTTGTTCATGACGAATTCAGAAAATTTGAGACTTTTAGCTGGAAGTTGGTAATGTGCTTAATGTCGACCCTTTCCGAAAAAGAAGTACGATCATCCAGAAAAAAAAACGTGAAACAGAGCAGACTTGTTCTGAGTTTCCAGCTAAAAAAAAAACAAAATAAAAATAAAATGACATGTTGCAACAATCAGGCCCGTCATTACAGCGTCGCTCATTGCTCACGAAGCCGATTTGTTTAACGTCGCACGAACTAACAAACTCTTAAAACTGTACGCCACAAGCAAAATCGGCCTAATTTCTACATTGTCAATCCCAAATTGTCAATCTGGCAAGCTCGAAACTTGCGGCTGAGAATCCTATTCCTGAAGTCTCAAACGCTCGAGAACCCAGAACGGCCTAGGTCCGAGGTGGATGTCAACCCAGTTTCTTGGTAACCCTGAACTAGCCTTACTGACTTTTTCGGGCGCACTGCCAGCCCACCACTGAGCTTCCCTGGTTGGGCGCCCGTTTAGCTGTACTTTTGTGTTCGGGCGCTCTGCGAGCGTCTAAGTTTAGCTATTTCTGTTGGTCGGGCGCACAGATTAGCTTTTTTCTTTCTTCGAGGGGGTGGTGGTACCACAACCCCACACCTCCCCGTAGCGACGCCCCTGCTCCTTTGAAAAGTTTGAATCCCGACTGTTTTCAGACCCGCTCGGCCCTTTTAGTTTTGACGAAAAACACGGAAAACTTCCACAAGGTATTTCTGACCATATAGCTCCTGGGAAGCAATAAGCGGCAGCCTGATCCACCTCGGGAAGAACTAAACACGACAAATACAAAAATCAAAGTAGTGCAGTCGGGGGCGGATACAAATTACGTAGGTAGTTCAAAATCTCGGAAATGACAATGGACGGAACGGTCAGGGACGTGGACTGAAGTAGTGATATAGGTAAGAATGGTCCTTTAAGGCACGGGGGCTAGTGCCGCCAAGTAAACACGAATTTCTTCATATTAGACACTATACTTCGTGCAGAAGGTCTAGGATGTGTCCGCGCTTTTACCATTAGATACTATAAGCTATCAGCACAATTCCGACCTCTGATAAGCCTTACTCTAGACCTTAGCACCTCCTACATCTCCAGAGCCGCTTAGCCAGAGTTCGCCAGTCGTCTCTGTTAAGGACGTTTCCCGTAGGAGTCGTTTTTTTTATGAGGGTGGGGTGGATCAGTGCAATATAACACTAGGGAGTAACGTCAAGACCTATGCTTGCCATGCTTCACAGTCGGGCCATACTCATAGTGCCGCCCACTACGCGTGTGGTATTTGAAGCGAGACAAACTTGCGGGTTTAAAAATTTCTAGTAAAGCTAAGATGCGGTCTGCACCCATCGAAGAAACAGGGGAGGTTGTATCTTTTTTTGTGCTGTATTCAGAATTTTCATTTATTGGAGCCAGCGCTGGTGCAAGACTGATTGAGTTTCAGTAGGGACGTTCTCTATCACTAGTTGTGATAGTGTCGCTGCTGTTCCAGTGTGTGTCACTTTTTTAAAGTCTTGGCGCTACTCACTACTGTTATTTTGCTCTGGGGTGGATTGGTCTCACTTTGTGTTGGTGGTTGGACCACTCGATGTTTGATTCTTTTCTTTTATAGAGGGGTTTGAACTATTTCAACTAGTTTCTCTCCGGTTCAAGCGCCGAAATAATTTTGCGCCTGAAATGTTATGTAGTTATTATTAAAGTTTTGTGCATTATTTTAGGGACTAGTAAGCCTTGAAACTCTAAAATAAGAGCCGCTGTCTAGACATTTTACCATTCGGACGGGATGGACGCGTTGATATTTTGGAGATCCGGTGAAACGGCAAAATTAGCAGAAAGGACTTGGGGGACAGGCATGTGATCTCTTTTCCGCAAATAACACGATTTGACGGGGTTGAAAATCCTAAACACCTCACTGATGGAACCATTAAAGAATCATCCTCAACCTGACCGGCTACCTACCTCTTCCAAGCTTTACTTTCATCCATTCCCTTACATACTTGAAACCAAGACGTCTATAGACCGGCTCACCAAGGGGTGTGGCATAAAACACCATTTTGTTCGCCCCCTCTTCATTCGCCAATCGAATAGCTTCTGAAATCATCGCTTTACCAATACCGCACCCTCTGTGGGTTTGATCGACTGCGAGGTATGACACACTACTAGAGGGTCGGACAACTCTTAAAATCAACCCAGCGACTAGGATCTCGTCTTTGTAAGCTAAAAGATACGCTCCGGGGGGTAGAGACTCTCCCTGCTTCACAGCAACTCCAAAATAGTCCCCAATCATGCGCAATACATACTTAATTCCTCGCTACGATTACTTAGTCTGAATTTCAAGTCCTCGATCACGAATGCTTTGTTAAAGCTTGCTAAATTATTCAGAGCCATCTCGTATCTCAGTACAGCGGGAGTTTCAGAATCCGGGATGAATCCTTCTTTGGTCGTGTAATAGCTAAATGGGCGTCCCATAAATTTCCTTACGCGGTCCATGTCTTCTGGGGTGTCAGCCCCCCAGGCGAAACAGGGGCCAGGGCTTCGTAGTTCAACCAGGCTGCCATCTAGCAGATGTCTCTCGACCGTTCTGAAAATTTCAATCCGCAAATCTTTGACGTGTGCCAGGTCGAGAAAATTGAAATGTCGATCTGTCTGCTCAAAAGCTTGCACTGCAGACAATTCCGGCAGGAACGACTCTCGCAATGGGTTGGGCTGAGTTTCCTCAAGGATTTCATAGCTGGTCTGCATAGTCTTTTCTTCAACTGTAAGGCGACAAAGCTTCAGGAGAGATTGATAGCGCGAAACGAATGGGTCAGCTAAGATTTGCTCCAACGATATTTCGGCCCTTCTTGGCACGGGTCCTCGTCAGGGAGTTAGAAGAAACGAGCCTGCGATTTTCAGTTTAGCTGTTGCAACTAGTCCCTAGATCGTTTGTGACCAAAATCACTCAAACCATCGACAAACACAGGAGCACCATCCACCTTTGTCGCTGGACAATGCGATTTAAGGTAAGTGTTACAGAAAGTTCATAAGATCAGCGCCAGAAACCGTCTTTTGTTTTGTTTTTGCGTACCGAATTTGCCACTTGCCATCGTTATTTTCAATCTTCTTTGCGGACAACCTTCTCGTTACCGCTGGTCAAACGCTAGAACACACAGGTATCTACGAACCTAGACGTCAGATTTCTCCGAATAGTTGGTTAACCGTACGACGGAACAAACGTTTTGCTTCAAACCTTTTACCGGTTGATCCTTGCTCTATGTTCCCATCTACGTATTACCCAGGACCTTGAAGTCCCTACTCTTGATAATTTTTCACTTGCCAATTAGGAAGAAGATGTTTAGTCTCGATTTGTCCGTTTCTTTTTTGGGGATCCCAAAACGTAAGTGGCGGGATACCTATGACATCGCAAAAGTTGTCCGTCTGTGCGAGCTATAACTCTCGAAGGGAATGAGATATTTTGGTGAAACTTGGTGTGAGGATTCTTTGGGTCAAGAGTAAGGTCAAGTTCGTAGATGGGCTCTGTCGCCCTACATTTAGGGCTGGGGGACGGGGTTTAAATTAAGGGGCAAATGAAGTATCTTTAAACAGATAATGTGATAGTCGATTATGGGGTAAGAAGACATGCTGAACACGATGGTGAAAATCAATTTTTCATCGGACGAGTAGTTCGCCCGGAATCTGGCCAAAACCGGAAAGTTTGTTAAAAGTAAAAGTTTTATTTCAAGTTGATTAGGTGTTCGATTATGAGGTAAGAAGACACGCTGAACACGACGGTGAAAACCATTTTGTCATCGGATAAGTAGTTCGCCCGGGATCCGGCCAAAACCGGAACGTTGGTTAAAAGTAAAAGTTTTATTTGAAGTTGATTAGATGTTCGATTTGGGGTAAGAAGACATGTTGAACACGATGGTGAAAACCATTTTTTCACCAGACAAGTAGTTAGCCCGGAATCCGACCAAAACCGGAAAGTCTGTTAAAAGTTGTATTTGAAGTTGATTAGATGTTCGATTAAGGGGTAGGAAGACATGTTGAACACGATGGTGAAAACCATTTTTTCGCCGGGCAAGTAGTTCGTCCGGAATTCGGCCAAAACCGGAAAGTTTGTTAAAAGTATAAGTTTTATTTGAAGTTGATTAGATGTTCGATTTAGGGGTAAGAAGACATGCTCAACACTTATGTGAAAAGTATTTTCTACCAGGACAACTTGTTCGCCCGGAATCAGGCCAAAAAAAAATGTGTTAAAAGCAAAAGTTTTATTTGAGGTTGATTAGATGACAGATTTAGGGGTAAGAAGAGACGCTGAATCTGTACATGACAGTCTTTTCTGGCGGGTCATATAGTTCGTTCAGAATCCGGTAGAAACCGGATTTTTTTTTGTAAGTTAAAGTTTTACTTGAAGTTGATTAGATGTTTTTATATGGATAAGGAGATACGCTGGATTCGTTTCTGGACTTTTTTTTTCTGAAAAAGTATGGTAGTTCGTTCGGAATTCGGCCGAAACCGGAAATTTGGCAGAAGTAAAGCAGGAAGTTTCGATCAGTATCGTCAAAATAGATATGGCTTATAGAGGTATATCTGAGCTTGAGTTTTATACAAAACCGGTCGGCACAAAGATCGTAACTGTCTGCATCAATATTCAATTTTTGGGATCCCATCGGAACCTTTGGTCTTGTTATATTATCTTGCACTCAGGACGTCATCGAAAGGTCAGTGTAATTTTTTGTTTTTCTTTTTTCTTACTGCACTAGTTCCTGTCGGCGTTTCATTGCGTAATAAAACTCCCCATCATCTATTCTTAATAGACGGAAACACTACTCACCATTTCTCTTGCCTGCTCCACTTGGGGTCACCAACGCTCCGTTGAATTCCCTCACGTACTTGAACCCCAGTCCCTTGTAGACGGGCTCCCCCAGGGGAGTCGAATACAGTACCATCTCCTTCGCTCCTTTTTCTTTTGCCAACTTTATGGCCTCTGCCATTAGGGCCTTACTGATATTTTGGCCGCGATACTTGGGCAAAACTGAGTTGAAGTAAATGATACTGCTTTGCTCATAAATGTCCACTATTAACCCGCCAACTAGCACTCCTCTCTGATAGGCTAAGAGGTTATATCTGGGAGGAAGAGGATGTAATGCCTCTACTGGCAGTTCAAAGCACTCGGCAATGATATCACAGAATTTGTTAAGTTCATCAGCATCATCAGACAATTTCACGCTCAGATCCTCCACGAAGCATGCTTGGTTAAACTGGGTAAGCTTCAGTGCCATCTCATATTTCTTCATAACAGGAGGGTCCTGGACGTAATTTTCTTTAGTAGAGTAATATATAAATGGGAGTTCTACAAAGTCTTTAAGGCGTTCCATTTCCTCAGACGTTTTAGCTCCCCAAGCAAAGCTTAGTCCAGGGGTTAGACACTTTAACGCTCTGAGCTCACCGTCACGTAGAACTGGACAGTCCATTGCTTCCGCGGACTTCAGCATCATTTCGGATACATTTATGAGCATATTAACGTTTTCGAAGTTTCTCTCCTGTGATTTTCCCTCCTGTTCCTCTTCCGCGGAGACAAAAGACGAGTTGGCAGGCGAGAACGCGTTTTCGCGCGGCGTCACATTTTCGGCGGGTGTCGAGCTACCCGCTGTTTTGAACGGCTCGAGGCTCGGAACGGAATTTTCGTCATCCCCAGCTGATTCATAATCATCCTCAGTGCTGCAAGTCTCCCAAGACTTCGAACGGTCCTCAAAGCTTTCCCCTATCGGTTCATGAATATAGTCATCTTCTATGTATTCCCCCTCCATCATCAAACTTGTCGGCTGTTCAACCATTAAGCTACAGTCCGGGCTTATGGTTTCCAGAGGACTGCTGGTACGCTGGTTGGGTATTACAACGCGCAGAGATCCGCCAGCGGCCATTTCAACCGAACGGGCGGGAGATTTCAAATCGAACTTCGGCGTTCGGGGAGATTCCGACTCAAGCTCATACTTTGGCGTGGGGGGCAGTCCGGAATCAATTTGGGTCTTATGTGGTGTGCCGTACTGAATTTGCGGTGTGGAGGGTGTTCCCTCTGTGGCTTCTTGGGCTTTCTTTGCTCGAATGGCGTCAAGCTTTGCTCTTAAATCAACCCTGGACGTTTTTGAGCGCTCCTGCTCTTTATCTAGATTTTCGACGTTGTTAGCTCTAGGATCTTGCTTGAGGGGAGGGCTTCGTTTTTCATTATTTCGTGGGGAGTTGGGCTTCCTCCATTCGTCATTCCGCCTTGGTCTTTGGTTTCTATCGGGCCTGTCACGGGATTGGTCAGGCTGGCCCCTTCTGTCTCGATTTTGGTTACCCTGATCACGTGGACGCGTTTGTTGAAAGCCTGCTTTCGTGCCACCGTCTGTCTCCCAGCTCTCCTCCCGATTTGTTCCCGCTGTCTCACTGGCTCCGCTTCTCCGCCTACCTTCATTCTTCGGTCGCTGATTAGCTACATCTCCAAAATCTTCATTCTCATTTGCCTGTTCGCCACGGACATCGTGGCCGATGTGAGAGTCAGCTTTCGGTCTTTGACGATAGAAAGATCGACTGTCGATTGGTCTGTCGGTGTCTCGGGGGATATAGTCACCGATTCGGGGGTTGCGCGGGGGACGGCGACTGGCTTCGTAGTCCGAGCTGCCATTGTGGCGAGGGCGTTCTTTCTCCTCCTTGTCACTAGAAAAGAAATAAACGCTACATAATAACTCAATCATGAGATCACCTACTCAACTCAATAAACAAATATGAGCGTGTTCCACCCTTCTACCAATAGTAACTATTAGATAGATAGATAGATATTTTTATTGCTTAATTTAATTTCAAAATAAATGCGGCACAACATTTCATGCGCGAGCAAATTAATTGGCACTTGTCATTAACCTACAACTAAAACATATATACAATTCTCATAAAATAAATACAGTAATTCAAGTAAGGTTGTTATGATACAAGGTAAACTCAGGCACAAAACTATTACGGTACCTTTCAGTTTTACAAGCGACAGGTGTGAGTTTTGGTACTTTCATAGCTGCTTCTCTTGGAGGTCTGTTTCTTTCCGGTTTAAAGGGTGGAGGAAGCATATTTCGGTAGAAAGGGCGGGATAACAGATTTGTTCCGAAACGTTGGCACAGCTGTTCTCTACGAACAGAAAGGGGTTCCAGGTTACACTCCTTTAGGAGATACGAGTACGGCATTTTATGGCCACCAATTATAATTTGAACAGGACGTTTTTGGATTCTTTCCAACTTATCTGAGTCACTCTTTGTAAGTCCATAATGCCATGCTGGACAGGCATATTCAAGTAGTGAACGGACAAACATACAATACAAATCTTTCATTCTTTCTTTAGGGAGTTAGCTTTCTTTAAAATATACTTGGTATTTTCCTCCCAAGACATATCAGAAGATATAATAACGCCAAGGAGTGTAATTTGGTCAGAAGTAAGGTTATCAGGAATGGGAGGGTGGAACTGTGGGAGAGTTTTAAGAAATGAAATTGTTAGTATTGTAGATTTGTCACTGTTTACTACCATATACGACCGAGAAGCTTCTGTAGCAATATCCTGAATTATACCCAAAGATTGACTTTTTGAATTCTTTCCCACAACTTCTGCCAGTGATAAATCGTCTACGAATTTCCATCGCTCATCGATGTCTCAATTAACTTATTTAACAGTATTTGGTGGTCTACAAGATCAAAAGCCTTCTTAAAATCAATAGCTATAAGGTTAATCCATTTATCTGGGGCGTCCAGATTCTTCAGGATAAAATCTATAAGACTTGCTAAATAATGTGTTGTAGAAGTCTTCGGGACGTTTCCATATTGATGCTGGTCAATGACGGATGCTAGATATTTTTTCTACCATGCAGCTACAGAACCTTCATACACGCGGCTAAAAACTGAAGTCACAGAAACTGGCCTTACCCCAGTAAAATCATTGGCACCACCCTTCTTTGGTATTGGTGTAATAAACCCCACTTTCCACTTCTTAGGGTACTGGCCACTTCAGCTGCAAAGGCCTTAATTAACGTCACTGGGATATCAAAAGGCGTAACTGCAGTTCTTTTTAGCTTGGACAGCTTAAGTTTCACCTCGGATATCATTATTTCAGGGATAAGATTTTATAAGATTTATTTACACTAAGAGCCAAAGGCCATGGCAAATACATGAACAAGAGCTGTAAGCTCATATGGCACTTGCATGTGTCAAGATGATTTGATTGATCAAGAGTAAGTTTCGACTTTGCGGTTGAGATGCGCGCTATAAGGGAGCTGGAACTTCATTTGTAAGCAAAACCCTTGAGGCAAAACTGCTAATGGGCTGATGGGCATCACGAAAATGCATATATTGCTTAAAAGTATTTTTTTTACTTTGCGGTCAAGATTGGTACTTTAAGGAATAATCGGATTTGGGAAGTAGCAATTTCTAAGCAAATGTTGTTGAGTCTCCAATATTCCAGCGAAGTTTCATCGTCCTAGCACATCTGGAAGTACCTTAACGCGCGATCACCGGAATCCCAGACCCCCCTCCCCCTCCTCCAACTCCACCCACAATAACCGGAGCCAATCCTGTTCTGTAAATCATTAATCCAGAGCATCTGTTTGTCATTCCCACGAAGTTCGATCCAGATCACACCAGTCTAAGCGGGTCAAGTATTTTCCGCCCTCCCCCCGATAATTGCCGGATTCGGTCCGGAAATGAAAAAGGTCACAAGAGAAAAATGTCCTCTGTTTAATTATTAAATTTCACTCGAATCCGATCACCCGTTCCAAAGTTACGCATGACTCAATATTCCGGATTCCCCTCCCTCAACTCCCCCCCCCCCAAGATTATCATATCGAGGACTTTTTTTTTATTCCAAGTCAGTTTGACCGGGTCCCTGATATGCCTTCCAAGTTTCGTCGTGAAAATCCCCCAAAAACGGAATTCCGGGATACCCCTCCTCCCCCCCCCTCAAGTGTCCGGATCCAGTCAAATTATGTAAAAGATTTATATGGACCAGATGTTTGTTCTTCCCAGCAAGTTTCACTCCGATACCATCATTCTAACCGTTTCTCGAGATTTCCGGTCCACCCACCCCCACCCCACCCAGCTCCCCCGCGGTGCACGTAGCCAATCCGATTCAGCAAATGACTTACCTAGAGCATCTGTTTGTTCTTCCCAAAAAGTTCCATCCCGATCCCTCCATTCTAAACGGGGCACGTATTCCCCCCCCCCCCCCCAATAGTTGCCGGATCCGGTCCGGATATGAAAAAAATCATCGGAGAAATGTCCTCTGTTGAATTCTTAAATTTCACTCGAATCCGATCAACCATTCTAAAATTACGCATGACTGAAAATTTCGGATTCCCCTCCCTCCACTCCCCCCACCATTATCTGATCGACAAAATTTTTATTTTGAAGTCAGTTTGATTGGGTCCCTGATATGCCTGCCAAGTTTCATCGTGAAAGTCCCCAAAACCACCATCACCGGAATTCCGGGACCCCCCCCCCCCCCCCATAAGTGTCCGGATCAAGTACAATGGCCAAAAGGACTTATCTAGAGCAGATGCTTGTTCTTCCCAGCAAGTTTCACTCCGATCCCTCCATTCTAACCGTTTCTTGAAATTTCCGGTCTCCCCCCCCTGGCTACCGAATCCGGTCAAGACTTTAAACGGGACATTACAGATATATATTCTGTTCAGTTATGAAGTTTCATTACAATCCGATCATCCGTTCGAAAGTTACACACTTCTCAATTTCCCCTGCGGATTCCCCTCCCTCCACTCCCCCACCATTATCTGATCAACAATATTTTTATTTTGAAGTCAGTTTGATTGGGTCCCTGATATGCCTGCCAAGTTTCATCGTGAAAATCCAAAGAACCACCATCACCGGAATTCCGGCCCCCCCCCCCCATAAGTGTCCGGATCCAGTACAATGGTCTAAAGGACTTATCTAGAGCAGATGCTTGTTCTTCCCAGCAAGTTTCACTCCGATCCCTCCATTCTAACCGTTTCTTGAAATTTCCGGTCTCCCCCCCCCCAACTCCCCCCTGGCTACCGAATCCGGTCAAGACTTTAAACGGGACATTACAGATATATATTCTCTTCAGTTATGAAGTTTCATTACAATCCGATCATCCGTTCGAAAGTTACACACTTCTCAGTTTCCCGGATTCCCCTGCCCTCCACCCCCCCCCCCCAAAATGGTCGGATCAGAAAACTGATTATTCCTAATTTTGTTTGGTCGGGTCTCTGATATGCCTGCCAAGTTTCATGGTCCTAGCACAACTGGAAGTACCCTAACTCGAAAAAGTGTGACAAAATGCCCTAAATTTTCAAGTTTCCAGCGCCCCGCACTCCCCCCCATATGGTCGGATCGGGAAACTGATTATTTCCAGGTTAGTTTGGTCGGGTCCGTGATATTCCTGCCAAGTTTCATTGTCCTAGCTCATCTGGAAGTACCCTCACTCGAAAAAGTGTGACAAAATGCCCTAAATTTTCAAGTTTCCAGCGCCCCAACTCCCCCGCATATGGTCGGATCGGGAAACTTATTATTTCCAGGTTACTTTGGTCAGGTCCCTGATATTCCTGCCAAGTTTCATTGTCCTAGCTCATCTGGAAGTACCCTAACTCGAAAAAGTGTGACAAAATGCCCTAAATTTTCAAGTTTCGAGCGCCCCCACTCCCCCGCATATGGTCGGATCGGGAAACTGATTATTTCCAGGTTCGTTTGGTCGGGTCCCTGATATTCCTGCCAAGTTTCATTGTCCTAGCTCATCTAGAAGTACCCTAACTCAGAAAAAAGTGACAAAATGCCCTAAATTTGCAAGTTTCCAGCGCCCCGCACTCCCCCCCATATGGTCGGATCGGGAAACTGATTATTTCCAGGTTAGTTTGGTCGGGTCCCTGATATGCCTGCCAAGTTTCATTGTCCTAGCACATCTGGAAGTACCCTAACTCGGATATGTGGGACAAAAAAACTCGGACCGACCGACAGACCGACAGACGGAATTGTGATCGGTATATGGCACTTGAGCCAGAGGCTGCAGGTGCCATAAAAATAAACTCAAACAAACAAAAATAATACCTTCTATAAGCACCTATCCCTATGGGCTAGGGCTACCTTGAGGAACCTGGCCAACTGTTTAATACTCATGAAACAACTATTTCCCATGATCCTACACATCCATTCTTCATCTACCCCTCCTTCATTTACTCCAAAAATCTCTAACCTAAGTTCATTCAAATTTTCACATTCACACAACAAGTGTTTTAAATTCTCATCCATACTACCACAAATCGGACATGAGTAAGGACCGGACCGACCCTTTGCCCTCCCAATATACCGCCTTCTCTCCCCAAGAGGCAGACCGTCTGCCCTACAACTAATCAAATCCCTTATTTCCTCCCTTTTCAATCCCGCTTTAAAATAAACTTCCTCCCCCCAAATCTCTTTGATCTTTGCATAATACCTTAAAGACACAGACCCGTCCTTGGCAACTTGCCAACATTGGATTTCCTGGTCCAACAAGCGACTTTCCACCACCTTTTTCACCTCACCAACGGGAAGCCCAGGTCCATCACCATTATTCCACAGTTCTGACAGACCACACTGGTCTAATATCTGTTTTACCTGGGATGCCCAAGAATCTTTTTTAATATCCCGCATGCTTTCCTTGTACGCTGCCTTTGCGACTCGAACCCGTGGCATCTGTAGCTGCTTTTCCCAAAATGAAATCATACTTACCCATCTCTTTGTCCTTAAACTAGTTAAGCCTAAATCCCCCTTTAGAACTATCGAATTTATCTTATTACTAACTCCTAATACTCTTTATTTTCAGGGATATTGATACCAGGGAGGTCTTGAGGAGGAATACTGTGTACTTGGGATATAAAGGGCCCATTAGCAGAAGGGGTCTTTGGAGAAAGTGGTGGGTAAGACTGAACAATTGCGGCAAAATGGGCATTTAAATCATTGGCTGTTTTGACAGGCAATTCGTCTTTCTTAAAATCAACAGGTGAAGGATTTTTACCTGCCAGCTTTTTTACTTCTTGAAAGAACTTCGCCGGTTTAGAAGCTAAAAGGTGATCAACTTCGTTCGAATAAAAATCAGCTTGGGCTTTCTTAATTTTTTTCTTTATTTCATTTCTTGGCTTCTTCACGCTTACCTTCTTTAAAAAGTTTTAATTTCTTCTTTATAAGTTTTTTTTTTATCTAACTCGTAGCGCCCAGATGGCACTAAATACGTTGACTATTACATTTCATGTGTTAAAATACTTGAATACATACAACTGTTACGTAAAAGAAAATAAATCACTTGGAATTCACTTGTTTTTTGTTAATCTTCTCAGTGAAATATGGTATAAAGGAATTCGAATACCGGTTAGTGCGACATTTAACTGGCACCAGGAAATTTTGGTGCCACGTCCGTCCTGTCGCCGGTGCTAGATCGGGCAGAATATCTCTATGTTTTTCACTGGCAAGGATTAATCGGCCAAAATTAAAAAATTAGTTACTATTTTCATTCCAACCTCGTGAGAAATTACTACGCTGCCTTTCCAACCTTCTCGAAATAGTAAATAAAAGTAACTATTTGCTTACCACGCTCGGGACCGTAGTAAGCGTGGTAACTACGATCTCTGTCACCTGATTAACCCGATTAGACCCTGGCAGGATATTTTGCCGAAAATATAAAAAAATCGTTCCAGCCTTCACGCCAAGAAGCCAGAATCCGTGACGTCATGCGTAGTAGCTACGGTAAGTACGGTGGAACACGCTCTATACATACTACCCTCCGAGGTACTGTCCCTCAAGTTCTAGTATTTAAAGCAAAGGTCGCAGTAGGCACAGTTTCAATCCAATATTCCAACATAAGTGAACCTTTTAAAACTCTGCTGGGCTTTTCAAAGATTGCAAACCAATCCCGGAGTTTTTTAATTCAAATGAATGTTATTTAATTTTTTTTAATGCCTGCGTAGCTTTTTTTCCTTCCCCCTCACAATGGCGTGAACCAATGCGAGTGGCTCCACCTCCTCCAAGTCTCCACCTTCACTCAGCGACGTTAAAAATCACTTACACTAATTTATAGCAAAACTTCTAAGTTTAACCAAAAAGGGCTGAGACATAGGACATTTAGTTACCCATCACTTATTCATTTAAAGAGGCTTGAAGACCCGACGAAAATACGTCACTTCGTTGCTCCGCTATTCACGAATTATCGATTTCCAGATAGTGGAATTTCTGTCTGATTTGTGGTCCTTATATGTGCTTGTACCTGTATAGTGTGCTTGACGAAAACGATTTACAAAAATAAGTGTTCACGCAGTGAACAACTTCCGGAAGATGATCACTGGCCACTGATTCAAATTTTCCGCGTCATAGTAGAATTTTGCGTTCTGAGACACCCGTAGATATTCTGAACGTCATGCTAGAGCAAATGGTGAAAAAAAAATCCCTTAACACAAACCAAATAATGTAGTGTTTTCAGTTAAATGATACGAAAATAAGTTGGCTTTTCAGTTGAACTTTACATATTTCTATTTATTATTTCTAGCTATTTCATCTTCACTTTCCGATTACACTTTAACGGCGCTTTTTGCTTCACTCGGTCTCCTTAGTTTCGACGAGACACGGACAAACTAGAACAGCCGTTATTTCTGCCAAACGAGCTCGTCGGAAGCAAGCTGGGATTTGTTTCAGCGACATTTCGGCCCTTCTTGGCAAAGGTCCTCTTCAGCCTGTGGTTAAAAGAACGAACCTGCAATCAGTTCCGGATCGCACAAGGGGAGTGGATGAGTCCCGCACAGAAGGATGCGCGCTTGTCTACAATTACAACTCTCTTCCACGTGCAGCCTGAAGTGAAAAAATCGCAGATGACTTTCCGTTTAGCGCCATTAAACGAACAGAAAACTTGACTCAAACTTGACTCGGGGAGCTAGCTGACATATCAAGAATGTACCCTGAGTCGATACTGAGAGTAAGAAAAATTCTCGTTACGACCATTGCAGTTTCCGGGAAGTTTCCGAGAGTTCGACTTTTGAGTTAGTAGAAAAAAAAGCAAAAGGTTTGTGCGCAGGGAGTAAGAATCGAACGCACGACCTCTTGACTACTATCCCGATCTGTTAGTCAACACGGTCAAAAGCGAACTTTTACAGTGCCTAAGTGCATAATTACAGTGCATAAGGAGCAAGGGCCTGCCAGCTAGCATTGGGAACACTAAGGAGGGGGTTCGAGATAACAAAGAAGGGAGGTCCTGTCCACAATAAGTCCCTGTATCCTTATCTAAGCCCCTCAGGTCGGTTTGATGGCCGAAAGTTGCGTAGTCAAGTTTTCTGTGCCTTTAAATAAGAAGGCTGAACTTACTCTCTGACGATTTTGTCTCTGTCCCACTCCCGCTTCCAACTGCCATCTGTTGTCTTGTGTCTGTTAAGTCTCTCGGAGTCAATTCTCTCCCGCTCGGTTCGCCAAGCGTCATCTACCGACTTGTTTACTTCTCGGCCAACCTCTCTATCCCTCCGCTTGTCTACCGGCTTTCCTCTTCCCTAAAATGGTTCCAGATTAGCACCAAAGCATCACCATCGGCATATACAGGAAACACACACATTTCGGTCCCTTGCCATGTACTAGTCGCATCTCTCGCATTTTGGCCTCACGATCGCACAGACCGCCAGAATTGAGAAGATTCAAAAAAAGAGCTTTAAGTAGCGTGCACACACAGTCCGAATTTCGCAGTCCGGTGCGAATTTCCTTCTCCGCTCCGGAATTTTGACGCATCGCATGCGGATTCGGTCCGATAATTTCGTTCCGATTTGAGTAGAAAATATTCTACTTTTACCGGAGCGAATTTTAAACGCATGCGAAATTGTGGCCTGAGAATTGAAAAATTAGAAGCTGTGTTTGAAATTTCAACTGTTTATACGACCTATTTAATGTCAGCTGCATTCATTCATTCGGCAATCAATCAGCATCATCTGACTGTAGTGGATTTTTCAAACCTGGGCTAAGTTACACGTCCGAATTTCGTTTTATCTGAAAAACCTGTCGGGCATCGTGACGCGAATTTCGTATGCGCGTTTTCGCGTGCGGAATCTTACCAGACTGTGTGTGCACTTAGCTTTAATCATAGCTTCAAAGGTGGACGAGAGGTCCTATGAAGAGTAACTACGTAAATTCGAAATCACCTCCTTACATGAACGAAGGCTGAAACTCTGCATGGCGTTTGTTGTCAAATCTCTGAATCACCCGATCCACAAAAATATTTTCCCTTCTAAAAAGCTGTCAAAAAGGCTCCCTCGAAAGGCAGCTACTACGGTTGAAAAGTTGCAGCCGATTAAATGTGCCCACCAGAGGTTTGCAAAGAGTTTTGTCACTTCTTTTTTAAAGTTGTATAACGAAGCATAAGATGAGCTGCTAGTTTAAATTTATCATGTTATTTATGACCGTTGTAGCCGTATATACGTAGGCCTATGTGTGTGTTCATTTATATCCATGAAGGCCCATTCGCAACGTGTTTAGCTAATACTCGGTACCAGCCAGTTCCGGAAATCACTCTGAGACCGAGAATTAGCTGGGTTTCTGCCGTTCGCAATTGATATTGTTGCCAGTTTCGGGTACCAGCTGGTCTCGCACCCAAGTTGAAATCAGTTCAACTTTTCAGGGTACTAGCCAATCACATTATTTAGGGGAATATTAAGGAATGTTCCGATTGACTAATGCTGAACGACGTCAGACCGAATATCAATGACCTAAACTCACTTTCGGTTTTCAAGACAGCAAGGAGTGGACGTGATTTTATCTATTGGGCTTGGTTCGAAACTAACCAATCACAATATTCCTCAATATTCCCCAAAATAATCTGATTGGCTAGTACCCTCAAAAGTTGAACTGATTGCAACTTGGGTGCGGGACTAGCTGGTATCCGAAACTGGTACCAGTATCAACTGCGAACGGCAGAGACCCAGCTAATTCTCGGTCTCAGAGCGATTTCCGGAACTGGCTGGTACCGAGTATTAGCTAAAACTCGTTGTGAATAGGCCTTGACTATACCGAACGAATTTGGCGTGAGCCATGATCAGTTTTTGGCGAATAAAACGATTTATCTATCATATCTATCTATCATATTTGCTTCTCTTGCATTCGTTTTACCCTGCTGCCTTCTGTGGCATTTTGGGCGAATAGTCTGACCAAACTGAGAGAGTGAAGTATCCTGCTCTCGCACTTAATCCGTTTCAACTTTAAAACACAAATCTTACCAGAAATGGCTTTTTCGCGATAAAACTGTCTGGGAATGATGATTTCAAAATTCTCATACGTGCCAGGTGAAATAAGGTAGCCTGTTCGTTGGTATTCCTGTTAGTGCTGCCGACTCTGGTTCGCGCAAAAATCCTTGGTTTTTCTCGCGAAAAAATCAAATCAAATGCGCGCCGTCGTTAAATGCCGGCGACTGAGAGAGAAAGCAGAGACTCGAGTTTGACAAAGCCTTTCTAGTGAACTTTCAAGACAAAACAAAAGTTAGTGAGGCAACCCTGAAAAATCTCGGCAAAATCTCGTCTATAGCGCTGAAAAGCGAAACTATCAAATAAAGCCGCGACAACAGATTTCATCTCAAGTGTTGTTTGTTGAAACTACTCACCCTTGTGTTATCTGTTATGAAACTTCTGACAGTGTAGATTCTCGTATCTCAGCCATTTTCGGTTAAACAAAAAACCTTCCACGACCTTCGTGTAAAACTCTCCCTGTCTTTTGGTAACAATATCCTCCATAGCCTGATTCACTCAAATAACCTAGCACCTCGACCGTTAACGGCTAAACAGGTTTGTTGCAGAAGAGCTGATAGCCGAATCTTCGTGACGACAGTGTATTACTATTATTTATAGCGAATTAACTGTACTATACTGATTTCGTTTAATTGTGTTACAAAGTTATGAAGTCGTACAAGTTTTAAAATAAACTGTAAATTGTTTAAGTTGACAGTTCTATGTTACCATGTCGTGAAACAGATATTCAGGAATAAATACGATGATTGATTGATTGATAACACGGTCGACAAGCGAACAAAACAAAAACTTACCCTGCCTCTCCCCTTCCAAATGTCACTGGTACGATCACCCTGAAAAGCGAAGACATACACAATCAGCACATAGAAAACTATCACTTTCTTTTGTTTTTGATTGTAAATTTATTAATATTTGTCTTGGTCAGTTGCTTTATATTTATATAATTTTTACTGAAATGACTGAGTATTTATGTTTCCAATTTTTTATTTACTCTAAAGTTTTGAAGAATTACAAAAACAAATAATTAATAATAATAAAATACGGGATACAGCCTCCTAAATCTTGTTACGAAAAGTGTCGGTCAGTCCAACTTGTGAGGTCATCTTTTTCTTTCACTGTCTTTCAAATACTCCACATGGACACGCCTTGTTCCAGGTCTTATAAGGACTGACGAAACTATTAATTGACTGATTAATTACTACAGAAACCTCTAGAAGTAACTGCCACAGGTAACTTTTTAAACTCCATGCTTAGCTACAGAAGAGGTCTGCTTCTGAACAGTGACTCAACTTTGCGTGGTGCCATTTCATCCACTTCCACGCAAAAAAATTGCACTGTTCAAAGTTCAATAACTGTAAAGGCCTTACTGTACTAGAAGCTTCGAAAACATGATCTGGAAAGTGGAAACTCATAATTCGAAAAAAAAAAGAAACTGAGGATAGGCGTATCTGAAAACCATTCATTGTTCAATACCTCATTAAAATTAGCTATTCTCGTAGGTTGTAACATATAAAGAAAATAACTATCTGCTTGACTGACCAGTTTTAACAAAGAAATCACAGACTTATGAGATAAAGTATCTAACTTGAATTTCCCGCCTTTGATACCATGGCTGCCTTCCCGATGAAAAATTTATCTCAAAATCGTAGTAGGAAGTTGTACGAAAAACTAGCATGCAGTAACTTACTGATAATACTACATGCTTCTACTTCAAGGCTACCGTGTTACTGCATACTACTGCATGCTACTATTAGCAAGACTGGATGCTACTATGGCAAGACAGGATGCTACTGGATCCTACTACATAAGATTGGACTAGTCTGAGGCACATTAAATGATAGTATTTTTTGCTACTAATTACATGCAACTTTTTTGTACAACTACCATACAACTACGCAGGCTACAAATTTTTCATCGGGTTAAGCTGATTCAGGGGGATGTTTTCGCATGGATAGCTGTTGCGCTCAACGGGAGATGTCATGTTCATCTTCCCGTTCAACAGTGCTCGAAGAGCGAGACATGCATCCAGCTGGATGACGTCACCCGCCGCGCTATTCACACAGAATTCGCCACTGAGCTAGATGGGAAAACACGATGATGGGTGTTTCCATTGTCCCAAGATTTCGCAGTGAACCATAAACAGCCATGAGGTCAAATGGTAGGAGATTGGAACATTGATAGGTAGACATTCTACGCAACAAAAAGACAGTGGGCCGTGAACATGCAACAAAAGCATTAACCTCCCTCTGCATTATTTTGACTGCGGCCACTTTCTAAAGAAGCGCTTTCTAACCTCCAGTGTAAAGAGGGATGAATTCTGTTGTTTGAAAGTTGATGTCACTAGAGCTTGAGTTCATACACGCTCATGCCACAGGGTTTGTATGTATTCGACAGGAATTCGGCATGCATGTATTCGGAGTGGACTACTTTTAGTCCTTCCAATTTTGTACAAATGAATAAACTTTTGAGAGATAGTCTGTTTGATTACTGGGGAAACATTAAAACAAGTAAACAAACCATTACATGACAACAAATGAACATAATGGAAATCACAAGAATAACAGGTCCCTAACAAATAGCAGGAATTGAGAAAACTCTTGTCAAATTATCTCCTCTTTCTTTGACTACCATTCTTCCATTTTTAAAGCTTTCCCTCCTTTACAATTAAAGTAAATAAGTAGGTAGTGTGAAAGGTAATGTAAAAACCTTCGGGAGCGAGGAGTAAAAACAAACCTGCACCGAAGACTTACATTAAAAAAATTCTAACAAACCTCATGGTCATCCACTGTTGTGGTTCTTTGTGCCTCAAAAGTCCTCTTATCAGTCTGAACTTCCTAGAAGGAAAGGATGAAAATTAAAACACCTGCCATTTGGAATACTGTAAGGTTTATTCCTGTCCTTACTCTATACATTCCTTTTACTGAGCATAACTTTCTGCTTTGCAATACTTTGTTAAAAACAAATGTGTTAAAATCAACTTCAGCATTCAAGCCTATGAGAAAGTGTATAGTAAGTAAGTAAGTAAGTAAGTAATTTATTTGTAACTCGCCATTTCGAACAAGAGCTAAGAGCTCATATGGCACTTGATACGAGTAGGTGGTACACGAAAGAAGATGGGAACGTCACAAAATACCCTGCCATTCAAAAATCCGATTCGGAACTAGGAATAGCATATCTAGTTTCACTCAAGTCTGAGCATTACCGGCATCGCCTCGGATCATCTAGGGTAAATGAGTTTTCTACCTTCCAAGTTTCAACCCAGTAGATCCACTCGTTTGGTCTCTAGACAAGCCACAAGGTTTCCGGTACCCCCCTCCAACTCCCCTTACCGCGGAAAAATCTGGTTCGGACTCCTAAATGGATCAACTGACGCTCACTCAAATCTGAACGTTTTTTGGGAACTTCCGGTAACTCTCCCCCCTCCCCCACCGTAGTTGGATCCAGTTCGAACCCTAAAATATGTCATCTAGGGCATGTGATCTCTCTATATTCCAAGTTTCATTCGAATCGCTAAACTTGTTTGACCCCTATGCGAGCCATATCATTTCCGGAACTCCCCTTCCCACTCTTCCGCTGTTGCTGAATACGACTTAGAAACATAAAAGTCGCATATCTGATATGTCCTATTCCCGTTCATCAAGCTTGACTGGAACCGGAGCATATCCTATCTGCAAATTTCCGATTCCCGCTTCACCCCCCCCCCTCCCCTGTACCCCGACCGGATTTTATCCAGACGCCCAATAACAACATGGCCGCATAAACTTGGTACTGTCCAACTTGCATCCCTTTCTGTCCGTCCGTTTGTTTTTTGTGGATGTCAAAAAGTTCTCCCCCGCCCCCCCCCCCCTTCAACTCTCCCAACCGTAGCCTCATGTGGTTCGGACGCATGCTTTTATATCAGTTCTTATCACCCATAAAGTTTCACTCGAATCGGATCACCTGTTCGCAGCTTACGGAAACCAGTAATTTTCGGATTCCCTCAACTCCTCAAAGATGGTCGGATCCAGATAAAACAAGTTTTCCTAGGGCATTATGTCTGGTCCTTAAGTCACTAATATCCTGCAAAGTTTCATCGGTCCTTAGACGATCTGGACCTATCCTCGGAATTCCGCGAAACACCCTCCAACTCCACCCATAGAGCCCCGATTTGATCTGGTTTCAATCTAGGGCTAGTGCTTGTTCTTCCCACCAAGTCCCATCCCAATCCCTCGACTCAAAGCTTTTCACGAGATTTCCGGTGCCCCACTCCAATCCCCCCCCCACAAGTATCGGATCCGATCAGGACTTGACCTTGACACGGAACATCTGAGACGATAGCTCTTTCCACTTTGCCAAGTTTCATTCAATTTCGATAACCTGTTCAAAAGTTATGAGTGCCACTAAATCCGGGCTCCCCATCCCTCCACTTCCCCGGTGATGGTTGGATCGGGGAAACGACTATTATCAAGTCAGTCTGTTCGGGTCCCTGATACGCCTCCCAAGTTTCATCGTCCTAGCACATCAGGAAGTACCAAACTCGCGGGCGGGATCACCAGATCCACCCCCCCCCCCCCAACTCCCCCACAGTGCCCGAATCTGGCCCGGCTATGTCGACGATGTATTTAGGACTTGTGCTTGTTCTTCCCACCAATTTCCATCCCAATCCCTCTACTCTAAGCGTTTCACGAGATTTCCGGTGCCCCACTCCAACTCCCCCCCCCCCCCGCAAGTATCAGATCCGATCAGGACTTGACATGGAATATCTGAGACGATAGCTCTAGCTCTTTCAACTTGCAAAGTTTCATTCAATTCCGACAACCGTTCAAAAGTTATGCATACCACTAAATCCGGACTCCCCATCCCTCCACTCCCCCCATGATGTTTGAATCGTGGAAACGACTATTCTCGAGTCGGCCTGTTCGGGTCCCTGATACGACTCCGAAGTTTCATCGTCCTTGCACATCAGGAAGTACCGAACTCGCGGGATCACCAGATCTCGACCCCCCCCCCCCCAACTCCCCCACAGTGCCCGAATCTGGTCCGGTTATGTCAACGATATATTTAGGACTTGTGCTTGTTCTTCCCACCAAGATTCATCCCGATCCCTCCACTCTGAACGTTTCCCAAGATTTCCGGCTCCCCCCTCAAGCTCCCCACCGCAAAGTCAAAAGATCCGGTCCGGATTTGAGATGGGTCGTCTGAGACACGGGATCTTTCCAAATATCAAGTTTCATTAGGATCCGATCATCTGTTCGAAAGTTATAAATACCTCAAGATTCCGGGTTCCCCCTCCCTCCAATCCCCCCACGATGCTCGGATCGGGGAGGTGACTATTTCCAACTTATTCTTTTGGGGTCCCTGATATGCCTGCCAAGTTTCATCCTCCTACCTTATGTGGAAGTGCCCGAACTAGCAAAACCTGGACAGACCGACGGACGGACAGAAATCGCGATCGCTATATGGCACTTGGCCGAAGGCAAGTGCCATAACAAGCGGAGTAAATGAAAGAAAATAAATACACACATATAGACACAGGAAAAGAAACTAATTTTCAATCTTCGGCCAGGAAGCAGGGGAGAAGGTTGTGCGCTGGTTGGGCTCTGCTGTCAATAATTTTTTATAGCGACGAAGAAATCCAAAAGGGTAACACTTTGCATCTTGAACTTGGAACTTCCCCGTCAACGTATGGTTATGGCATAATTTAGACAAGTGACTTTTTGAGATTATTATTCAGATCCACCCCGAAGGAGCACAAAAACAAACAAAGGAGGGGGAGAGGGTCAGCAACACTCAGTACGCTTAACCCCAGCTTGTTTATTTTGTAAACCGGTAAGGAATTTTTTTAAAACTATGCTGAACGCGGGTTGCAGCAAAGACTGTTCTATTCCAGTTTATTTTGGAAGGTCACACGTTGAAGCACAGACATGTACCAGTTTTCAGTTAAATGTCTCAAACCGTTTGAAATGTACTGTGATCAAATACTATGAGCCGATATATGATACCGATAGCTGGCCCTTACTTTCATTTGTGACCCAAAAATGCACCCTGATCATAAAGAATTACGAAATTTTCGCCTGCAGAGCCTTTTGTAGTACGCTCTGTTTACTGGAGGAGCGCGTCGTTTGTTTGAGGTTAGGGCTACTTTAAACCTAAAACTTGTTTGTGAAGTACTTAGTTTTGGGCAAAACAAGCTGATTAAAAAATCGCCTGCAGCGCTCATTGGCATTTTGTTGCTACACAGTTGTTTCAAGCTGCTGTGTTGGCTATGCTCTCCAGTGAGTTTCTATTATTAGACCTTTCACCTTTACCTTTCACAAACTGGTTTCTTGATTTTTTTTACTTTAACAGATTTGGTGAAGTACGTTTCTTGTCTATTGTTTCTAAACCGTTCAACTCTTCAGCAGTGCTGGATTTCAGGCAAGTATTTTTTTACATCGCACCATATGCTTCTTCATGCCACCAAGTTCCATCCCAATCCCTCGACTCTAAGCGTTTCACGAGATTCCCGGTACCCCACTCCAATGCTCCCCCCCACACAAGTATCGGATTATTGTATCAAGTATTGGATATTTTTTTTACATACACCATTCCCAATCACTTCAAACCACCCCTGAGTCATGGGGCCCCGAAGAGGGACAGGGACCACGCCACGGCCCCCCCTTAGGTTTGAGTGAAATCACGCCTCTGGCTAAACCTTAAGAAATATATAACCAAACCTCCTTCAAAATAATCGTCTGCCTGGAGGAGGCTAAATGGCCCAAATGTGAACAGTTGGAAGCTTACTTCATATCTTTTTCGTAAGAGCTCATTCTTCTTCCTTATCTGTTCAATCCTTTCATTGACGATCTTCTCTTTCTCCTCTTTCGACAGCTAGAATAAGAAAGAAATTCAACAAAGTTTAAAGTGACCCAATTTTCAGAACACTGGGAAGGGCTACCCTTCTGGGCACAGACAATGGAACAACTGCATGTTGTTTTGTCAAAGAGGCACGTCTGAAGGAGCTTTCCAGTTCCTTTGACTGGCAGAAAAACTGGACAAATTTTAAACCCAGAAAAGTTTGACAGCAAGTGTGACAAAGTGGTGGTTTCATCCAGTGTGTCCAGAACAATCAGAAGCCTTACTAGATAAAAATTTCTAATTACAGACTGGCTGGTCATTTTTACAGAGAAAATTCTTTTTTCTAAGAAAAATCAACTGTTTTAAGAAAATATGCGATGCTTTATGTCAACTCATTTTTTTACTGTCTGGCTGACAGTCAAAATTGAAGGGAGGCATCCACCCCACATGCAAGGTCTATGAGAGCAATGGTTCAATATGAAATGTAGTAAAAATCAGTTGTTTTTAAGAAAAATCAACTGTTTATAGAAAATATGCGGTGCTTTGAGTCAACTCATCTTTTTAACTGTCTGGCTGACAAAGTCAAACTTTAAGGGGGGCATCCCCCCCAGATGAGAGTCCATGAGAGCAATAGGTATCTATCAAATGTAGTTTGGGGATTGAGACTGAGTCTAACTTGCCCTGAGTTTGTTCTTGGGTCTGAGTTTCGACCAAATATGTTTTTTCTTACAGTAACAATAATTGACCATTTGGCAGCCTTCAAGGTAGGTCCAAGGTAGGCTGTAGCAGTCTACCACAAATTCCTGATTTTTGGATACCCTATGCCAAACGCTAGGTATATCTAGCATTTGGCATAGCCTATGCCTAACGCTGGATACCCTATGCCAAACGCTGGATACCTGTTGGCAATCTAACCTTGACCTACCTCGATTTAAAGGAGTTTTGATTGGTTGATTTTTTATCTTCACTCAAATCATCAATATTTTACTAGGTTACAGTATCCAGCACCTGGCATAGTGTATCCAGCGTTAGTTAGGCATAGGGTATCCAAAAATCAGGGGTTTGTGGTTGACTGGGCTGTAGACAATACGCCAGACTGCTTCACTCATTCAGCAATGGCTTCATTGCTGAAGACTTCAGCAATGAAACCTGAATGAAGCCAAAACAATATGGCACTTGAGTGAAGTAGGATAAAGTGGGCTTAAAGCAACCCACACCTGACCCACACCCCGACAAAATATGATATATTAAATTTTCTCTATCTCCACACTAGGAAAAGACCACTTGAACTTGGGAGAAGGGGGAAATGGGAAAGGTAGCGTAAAAAAAATTAAAAAATGTAAGCACCTGAGATGCTGAGTTGAGTCAGACTAGCCTACAGGATACATTGCTATTTGCATCACCCCTAGTAAACTTGTGTAAATAAAGACTAGATCAAAAGGATGCAGTCTTCGTCTGACCGTTGAAGCGAACAGTCACAATCTGGCATCAACTTTAAGTTTAACTGTAATCCTTAACGGGCAAAATGACGGTTGACCTTTGACTTCGTGCCAAACACAAAGGAATCCAAGCCTAGCATCTAGGAATGCCAACCGATTGGAGCGTTGAGCTCTGCTACTTTCCTGTGCTCAACTTCTTACAGCAGAGTTTTATTAGCAGACTGCAAACTGACGATATTGTAAAGTATGCTAGTGAGTTCTTCAGCCCTCAAGCGACTGGAGAAGCAAGGAAACTGTTGTGGCAGAAGATTTACCCTGATGTTCTTGCACCTCGCCGCACTGGACCCAATGCACCCACAAATAGCTTGATCGATCTGCTGTCTGCCTTTGAAGATTGTGACGATACCAGCTCGACTCTCAGTTCACTCACAGTTCGTCATCAAGTCACTGGCTGAGGTCCCAAGCGTTCCAGCTAATCCTTTCTCTATCCTGGCTGCCAACATGACGTCTTGCATGAATGAAATCAAGTTTATCAAAGAAGTTATCAGTAACAGCTTCAACCAGGATCGTTCCACAGTATGTAATGGTTGTCCTGGGGGATCAGAAAGCCATACTTTTACCCAAAGCAAGCCAACGTACGCCCAAGTTGTTAAGGTTGTAGTGGACAATGTGCCAGCTCATCTTTCAGACCCATTGGCAAGAAAAGGTCATCTCGATGCAATGGAAGGGAACAAGGAGATAACTGAACTACGAACAGCAAACCAAAATAGCCGTTGGATCGTCCAAACAAGGGACCCATCATCTGCTTCTCCCTTAGCCAAAGTACTCGCCGAAACGATGCCTGAAGCCGAGACTTGAATCCTTGAACCGAAGTTCGCTGGAATCATTCGTAACCTACCGGATAATATGTCCGCAACCATATTGCAAGTCTTGTTCAGAAAGTGGAGCTCCCAAGCCTATAAGATATACTTTACCAACAAGTCTTCTCTTGACAAAGCCATTGCTGCTGGTGTCCGCATAGGGTATGAAGTCGTTAGAATTTCCGAGTTCGTCAGACTGCCAAGACGTTGTAGCAAATGTCAGTCGCCCAACCATCTCAAAAAGAGCTGCCCCCTTCCCAACGGAACACAGATGTGTGCTCGATGCTCAGAATACCATGAGAATTCACGAGCTAATCCTTGTTCAAAACCCCCCAAATGTGCCAACTGTGGTGCAAGTCATGTCTCTTTTAGCTTGCGTTGTCCTGAGCTCCAAAAAGCCGCTGAGAATGTCAGAAAATGATGGATTCTCCGAAAAAAATCAAACTTGGAAGTCTGAACATAAATGGAACGAAGGATAAAGACCTGTTGATCGAAGACCTTCTTACCAATAATGATGTCATTTTTTTACAAGAGCATTTATTGACTCAGGCTTCGTCCAGCTCCCTTCACCGCTCCCAAGATCATTATTTCTTTATCCAGGCAGTAAAGAAGAAAAATGGAAGACCCTCAGGTGGTCTTCCTACCTTTGTTCTGACCTCTGTTGGCCGTCCTGGTTTGCACTTAATCAGATCAAAATATCCTAGCTATGCAGATCGATGGCACTGTTCTGATAAATGTCTACTTCCCCTGCAAAAGAAAGGACAAAAAATTGCTTGAGGCATTTTCGAGTGCTTGCAACAAACTGGAAGCTGTCCTTCAAGATTATGCGAAGAAGAAGAAAACCTGGATTTCAGCTGGAGGTTTAAACTGCAACTTGCTCATCGATAGTACTCGGAGCAGCCTATTCCTGTCACCACTCCCCGACTGGATATATGGTAATAGAGAGATCTACTGAAGGCCCTGCATGAGCAATTCCTGCAGAAAGAGGAGGGTAAACTGTTCGCCGGTTGTGCCTAAAAACCTTGGGCACACATATATCCATAATATAGGCCGCACCACGTCCAATCTGGACCACATCATTGTCTCTGATCCTTCTTTGGTAACCGACATAGGCTATTGCATGTTGATGAAGAAAAGATTGATGACGATAAAAAAAACCTGTTGCAAAAAGTCACATTCAAGCTATCTGGGGTAACATAGTACCTGAAATAATCCACAAAAGTTAGCAAAATTAAACTGGAAACAGAAGATAGGCAAAAAATTTTGGCCATAGTCAACAGGTGTTTGAAAGAAAGGCATTCAGCAACTTTGGAACTTTCTTCAACGAAAACAGAAATTATATTAGGTTGTAGAGAATAACTAGACCTTTCAATCAAGGCATCACTTTCATGCATTTGGTAAGTGTAGAGGCTGGAAAGAAATAGTGTGAATTGCATGTATATATTTCATCATTCATGGAGGATGTCACTTGAGTTTTTTCAGGTCTTTTGCTCACCCCTATATCATTCATAACAGCAGCAGATTCCTGTGGCCTACTATATACCCTGATCTAGTTATTTACAAAAACGCCAAAGGGAAAAATACAGCAGCTTTCTCCTTTTTTTCTGCTTCTTCTTCTGTGAAGACGGACTATGGAGCGGTGTTGCCAGGAGTACGACTTCTGAAAGTGTCAAAATATCTGACAAAAAGTTGCTTTTTGACACCTCCAATACTCTTGATGACTAACAAACTCTCCTTGCCGATGCAAATCGCCGAATACCTAGCGGAAGAGCCAGAAACTGTATCACCTCGGGTATCACAGCTGCTCCCGAAGATCGCCTTAATTTGCCATATTCCTGTTCAACGCTTCCAAGCGGGCTAATTTCTGTTAATCCCCCTATGCCTCACCATCAGCACTTGGATCAGACATGGTAAAGTAGATCCACAGGTTAGTGAGTGGAAAACCTGTCATCCGTGTCCCAGGTAATGGAGGTTTTGCATATGTTTCAGCAGCAGAAAGTGAGAGTGACCCATTCCCCTATGCGATTAGACTTTTTACTATGTCTACACGAGTGTTGGTTATGAGTCTAATCCATTGAGTAGTGGGTCACTTTCACTTTCTGCTGCTGAAACACATGTAAAACCTCCATTACCTGGGATACAGATGACAGGTTTTCCACTCGCTAACCTGGAGGTCTATTTTACCAAGTCTGATCCAAGTGCTGACGGTGAGGCATAGGAGGATTAACAGAAACTAGTCCGCTTGGAAGCGCTGAACAGGAATATGGCCAATTGTTAGACACAGGACTTGATTGAGGTGTTGAGTCGTTACTGAGACGTTTACTCCTTCTTCCTGAGGACAGGGACCCATCAATTTCCTGTAATGACTCGCCATTCAGGGGGCTTGTCAATAAGAGATTTCTGATGCGTTCTTGACCGAGCGTCAGATAGTTCGAGAAATACCCACGGGGATAAAATACCCGACTATCCAGATAGACAAAATTTTTCGCAGCTGTTGTGCTGAACTAGGAATATTTCTCTGTAATGGACGAGTATCCTGGATCTTTTGTCCTAGCTTAGGTACCTGGTGGCATGCTGAATAGTCCCAACAAATTTTGTCTATCTGAGCAAGAACACCGATTCGACCCAAGCGGAATTTTTGGCAACTAGGTGAGGCTCGGGCAACATAGCAACATAGAAGCATAGGAAATGACAAGCCCTCTGAATGGCGAGTCATTACAGGAAATTTATGGGTCCCTGCTGAGGAGCAATGGCGTGTTTTGGATTTATGGTCCATTTACACATTTCGTACAATCCGAGCGTATTTTACGCATGTTTTTGAGCTTGAAAAGACTTTTAGCAATACGGACGTATTTAGATACAAAACGGACCGATTTATCAAATACGTCCGTATTGCTCTTTCCAAGCCCAAATACGTGCGTGAAACACGCTCGTAGTTACGCAGTGTGTAAACGAAGCATCAGTCATATATTTATTTGCGCATTCCGCTGCGCAATGCGAACAAGAGCTGTAAGCTCATATGGCACTTGCATGGGACAAGATGATTTGATTGATCAAAAGTAAGTTTCGACTTTGCAGTTGAGATGCGCACTCTAAGGGAGCTGGAACTTCATTTGTAAGCAAAACCCTTGAGGCAAAACTGCTAATGGGCTGATGGGCATCACGAAAATGCATATATTGCTTAAAAGTATTTTTTTTACTTTGCGGTCAAGATTGGTACTTTAAGGAATAATCTGATTTGGGAAGTAGCAATTTCTAAGCAAATGTTGTTGAGTCTCCAATATTCCAGCGAAATTTCATCGTCCTAGCACATCTGGAAGTACCTTAACGCGCGATCACCGGAATCCCAGACCCACCCCCCTCCTCCAACTCCACCCACAATAACCGGAGCCAATCCGGTTCTGTAAATGATTAATCCAGAGCATCTGTTTGTCATTCCCACGAAGTTCGATCCAGATCACACCAGTCTAAGCGGGTCAAGTTTTTTCCGCCCTCCCCCAAATAATTGCCGGATTCGGTCCGGAAATGAAAAAGGCACCAGAGAAAAATGTCCTCTGTTTAATTATTAAATTTCACTCGAGTCCGATCACCCGTTCCAAAGTTACGCATGACTCAATATTCCGGATTCCCCTCCCTCAACTCCCCCCCCCCAAGATTATCATATCGAGGATTTTTTTTTTATTCCAAGTCAGTTTGACCGGGTCCCTGATATGCCTTCCAAGTTTCGTCGTGAAAATCCCCCCAAAAAGGAATTCCGGGAAACCCCCTCCTCCCCCCCCCCTCAAGTGTCCGGATCCAGTCAAATTATGTAAAAGATTTACATGGACCAGATGTTTGTTCTTCCCAGCAAGTTTCACTCCGATACCATCATTCTAACCGTTTCTCGAGATTTCCGGACCCCCCCCCCCGCCCCGGGTCCCCCGCGGTGAACGTAGCCAATCCGATTCAGCAAATGACTTACCTAGAGCATCTGTTTGTTCTTCCCACAAAGTTCCATCCCGATCCTTCCATTCTAAACGGGTCACGTATTCCCCCACCCCCCCAATAGTTGCCGGATCCGGTCCGGATATGAAAAAAATCATCGGAGAAATGTCCTCTGGTCAATTCTTAAATTTCACTCGAATCCGATCACCCATTCAAAATTACGCATGACTGAAAATTTCGGATTCCCCTCCCTCCACTCCCCCACCATATAATCTCCATATCATATAATCTGATCGACAAAATTTTTATTTTGAAGTCAGTTTGATTAGGTCCCTGATATGCCTGCCAAGTTTCATCGTGAAAATCCCCCAAACCACCATCACCGGAATTCCGGGACCCCCCCCCCCCCATAAGTGTCCAGATCCAGTACAATGGTCTAAAGGACTTATCTAGAGCAGATGCTTGTTCTTCCCAGCAAGTTTCACTCCGATCCCTCCATTCTAACCGTTTCTTGAAATTTCCGGTCCCCCTCCCCCCAACTCCCCCCTGGCTACCGAATCCGGTCAAGACTTTAAACGGGACATTACAGATATATATTCTATTCAGTTATGAAGTTTCATTACAATCCGATCATCCGTTCGAAAGTTACACACTTCTCAATTTCCTGGATTCCCCTGCCCTCCACCACCACCCCAAAATGGTCGGATCAGAAAACTGATTATTTCTAAGTTTGTTTGGTTGGGTCTCTGATATGCCTGCCAAGTTTCATGGTCCTAGAACAACTGGAAGTACCCTAACTCGAAAAAGTGTGACAAAATGCCCTAAATTTTCAAGTTTCCAGCGCCCCGCTTCCCCGCATATGGTCGGATCGGGAAACTGATTATTTCCAGGTTAGTTTGGTCGGGTCCCTGATATTCCTGCCAAGTTTCATTGTCCTAGCTCATCTGGAAGTACCCTCACTCGAAAAAGTGTGACAAAATGCCCTAAATTTTCAAGTTTCCAGCGCCCAAACTCCCCCGCATATGGCCGGATCGGGAAATTTATTATTTCCAGGTTACTTTGCTCAGGTCCCTGATATTCCTGCCAAGTTTCATAGTCCTAGCTCATCTGGAAGTACCCTAACTCGAAAAAGTGTGAGAAAATGCCCTAAATTTTCAAGTTTCGAGCGCCCCCACTCCCCCGCATATGGTCGGATCGGGAAACTGATTATTTCCAGGTTCGTTTGGTCGGGTCCCTGATATTCCTGCCAAGTTTCATTGTCCTAGCTCATCTAGAAGTACCCTAACTCGGAAAAAAGTGACAAAATGCCATACACTTTTCAAGTTTCCAGCGCCCCGCACTCCCCCGCATATGGTCGGATCGGGAAACTGATTATTTCCAGGTTAGTTTGGTCGGGTCCGTGATATTCCTGCCAAGTTTCATTGTCCTAGATCATCTGGAAGTACCCTAACTCGGATAAGTGGGACTAACAAGAGCTGTAAGCTCATATGGCACTTGCATGTGTCAAGATGATTTGATTGATCAAGAGTAAGTTTCGACTTTGCGGTTGAGATGCGCGCTATAAGGGAGCTGGAACTTCGTTTGTAAGCAAAACCCTTGAGGCAAAACTGCTAATGGGCTGATGGGCATCACGAAAATGCATATATTGCTTAAAAGTATTTTTTTTACTTTGCGGTCAAGATTGGTACTTTAAGGAATAATCGGATTTGGGAAGTAGCAATTTCTAAGCAAATGTTGTTGAGTCTCCAATATTCCAGCGAAGTTTCATCGTCCTAGCACATCTGGAAGTACCTTAACGCGCGATCACCGGAATCCCAGACCCCCCTCCCCCACCTCCAACTCCACCCACAATAACCGGAGCCAATCCTGTTCTGTAAATGATTAATCCAGAGCATCTGTTTGTCATTCCCACGAAGTTCGATCCAGATCACACCAGTCTAAGCGGGTCAAGTATTTTCCGCCCTCCCCCCGATAATTGCCGGATTCGGTCCGGAAATGAAAAAGGTCACAAGAGAAAAATGTCCTCTGTTTAATTATTAAATTTCACTCGAATCCGATCACCCGTTCCAAAGTTACGCATGACTCAATATTCCGGATTCCCCTCCCTCAACTCCCCCCCCCAAGATTATCATATCGAGGATTTTTTTTTTATTCCAAGTCAGTTTGACCGGGTCCCTGATATGCCTTCCAAGTTTCGTCGTGAAAATCCCCCAAAAACGGAATTCCGGGATACCCCTCCCCCCCCCCCTCAAGTGTCCGGATCCAGTCAAATTATGTAAAAGATTTATATGGACCAGATGTTTGTTCTTCCCAGCAAGTTTCACTCCGATACCATCATTCTAACGGTTTCTCGAGATTTCCGGTCCACCCCCCCCCCACCCCACCCAGCTCCCCCGCGGTGCACGTAGCCAATCCGATTCAGCAAATGACTTACCTAGAGCATCTGTTTGTTCTTCCCGCAAAGTTCCATCCCGATCCCTCCATTCTAAACGGGGCACGTATTTCCCCCCCCCCCCCAATAGTTGCCGGATCCGGTCCGGATATGAAAAAAATCATCGGAGAAATGTCCTCTGTTGAATTCTTAAATTTCACTCGAATCCGATCAACCATTCTAAAATTACGCTTGACTGAAAATTTCGGATTCCCCTCCCTCCACTCCCCCCACCATTATCTGATCGACAAAATTTTTATTTTGAAGTCAGTTTGATTGGGTCCCTGATATGCCTGCCAAGTTTCACCGTGAAAGTCCCCAAAACCACCATCACCGGAATTCCGGGACCCCCCCCCCCATAAGTGTCCGGATCAAGTACAATGGCCTAAAGGACTTATCTAGAGCAGATGCTTGTTCTTCCCAGCAAGTTTCACTCCGATCCCTCCATTCTAACCGTTTCTTGAAATTTCCGGTCTCCCCCCCGCCAACTCCCCCCTGGCAACCGAATCCGGTCAAGACTTTAAACGGGACATTACAGATATATATTCTGTTCAGTTATGAAGTTTCATTACAATCCGATCATCCGTTCGAAAGTTACACACTTCTCAATTTCCCGGATTCCCCTGCGGATTCCCCTCCCTCCACTCCCCCACCATTATCTGATCAACAATATTTTTATTTTGAAGTCAGTTTGATTGGGTCCCTGACATGCCTGCCAAGTTTCATCGTGAAAATCCAAAAAACCACCATCACCGGAATTCCGGCCCCCCCCCCCATAAGTGTCCGGATCCAGTACAATGGTCTAAAGGACTTATCTACAGCAGATGCTTGTTCTTCCCAGCAAGTTTCACTCCGATCCCTCCATTCTAACCGTTTCTTGAAATTTCCGGTCTCCCCCCCCAACTCCCCCCTGGCTACCGAATCCGGTCAAGACTTTAAACGGGACATTACAGATATATATTCTCTTCAGTTATGAAGTTTCATTACAATCCGATCATCCGTTCGAAAGTTACACACTTCTCAGTTTCCCGGATTCCCCTGCCCTCCACCCCCCCCAAAATGGTCGGATCAGAAAACTGATTATTCCTAATTTTGTTTGGTCGGGTCTCTGATATGCCTGCCAAGTTTCATGGTCCTAGCACAACTGGAAGTACCCTAACTCGAAAAAGTGTGACAAAATGCCCTAAATTTTCAAGTTTCCAGCGCCCCGCACTCCCCCCCATGTGGTCGGATCGGGAAACTGATTATTTCCAGGTTAGTTTGGTCGGGTCCGTGATATTCCTGCCAAGTTTCATTGTCCTAGCTCATCTGGAAGTACCCTCACTCAAAAAAGTGTGACAAAATGCCCTAAATTTTCAAGTTTCCAGCGCCCCAACTCCCCCGCATATGGTCGGATCGGGAAGCTTATTATTTCCAGGTTACTTTGGTCAGGTCCCTGATATTCCTGCCAAGTTTCATTGTCCTAGCTCATCTGGAAGTACCCTAACTCGAAAAAGTGTGACAAAATGCCCTAAATTTTCAAGTTTCGAGCGCCCCCACTCCCCCGCATATGGTCGGATCGGGAAACTGATTATTTCCAGGTTCGTTTGGTCGGGTCCCTGATATTCCTGCCAAGTTTCATTGTCCTAGCTCATCTAGAAGTACCCTAACTCAGAAAAAAGTGACAAAATGCCCTAAATTTGCAAGTTTCCAGCGCCCCGCTCTCCCCCCCATATGGTCGGATCGGGAAACTGATTATTTCCAGGTTAGTTTGGTCGGGTCCCTGATATGCCTGCCAAGTTTCATTGTCCTAGCACATCTGGAAGTACCCTAACTCGGATATGTGGGACAAAAAAACTCGGACCGACCGACAGACCGACAGACCGACAGACCGACAGACGGAATTGTGATCGGTATATGGCACTTGAGCCAGAGGCTGCAAGTGCCATAAAAACTCGGACCGAACGACAGACGGAATTGTGATCGGTATATGGCACTTGAGCCATAGGCTGCAAGTGCCATAAAAACTGGTAATTATTCTGAATTTGTAGCAACATTTCTTAATTGTCAGATCGCACTTTTTTTAACAGAATATAATCGGAAATGAGCTTTATATTAGGCTTCAAACTGTTTTCGTGTACTAAATCACTGTAAAGACTTCAGTACATACTTTTGGGGGCAGTAATCCGAAACTTAAGCAAAGTGCTTTTTCTGACCCAAAAAGTGTCATTTGTATGTGAAAGGTGTCACTTTCAGAGGAAAAGTGCCAAAAAAGCACCGAAAGTGTCGTACTTGGCGGCACTGCTATGGAGTATTAGAGCGTGTTTGACGTGGTTCCACCTCCACCCTGACAACAATAGTAACTATTAGTTACTACGCACGACGTCACGGGTCCTGATTTCTTGACGTCGAGGCTGGGACGCATTTTTCTATTTTCAGCAAAATATCGTGCCACGGAATAATCATACAAATCACATAGGTGTTCCTATTTAAGGAAGAATCTTGAATAGTTTTTGCACAAGTTCATTTTCCAGCTTGAGCCTGAAGAGGACCCCTGCCGAGTATGGAATACCAAATAGGACAAAATATTTCAAACGAGAAAATCACAGGTAACAAGACCAAACTTTTCGATGGGATCCCAAAAATTCAATATCTGATCCAGGCAACTAGGTCTTGTCTTAGCCAGATCCAGTCATCGCCAGAATCCTTGAACATTCTTACAATTAAAATTCAGAAACAGATTAAGGCCAAATAGCTAATCATCTGAGAAAACCAAGTTCAGATATGGATTCAGCATGTGTGTTTACCCGTATAAGTCATATCTGTTTTGACGAAAAGTTCCTGCCACTTCTGCCAATTTGCCGGTTTCGGCCGAAAGAACTACCTGTCCGGCGAAAAAAGAAAACTCAAAAACGAACTCAGGGTATCTTCTTTCCCCAATAATGAGCATGTAATCAACTTCAAATAAAAATTTAACTTATAACAAATTTTCCGACTCCAGCCGGATTCCGGTCGAACTATATGTCCGGGTAAAATATGATTGTCACACACGGATTCAGCGTCTCTTCTTACCCCTAAATCGCTTATCTAGTCAGCTAGAAATAAAACTTTAACTTCTAACAATTTTCCGGTTTTGGCCGGATTCCGGGCGAACTACATGTCCGGGTAGAAAATTGTTTTAACATAAAAGTTCAGCATGTCTTCTTGCCCTAAATCGGACATCTGATCAACTCCAAATAAAACTTTTAATTTGGTCTTTTAATACTTGTCCGTCGAGAAAATGGTTTTCACCATCGTCTTCAGCATGTCTTCCTACCTCTAAACCGAACATCTAATCAACTTCAAATAAAACTTTTACTTTTAACAAACTTTCCGGTTTTGGCCGGATTCCGGGCGAACTACTTGTCCGATTACAAAATGGTTTTCACCATCGTGTTCAGCATGTCTTCTTACCGCATAATCGACTATCACATTAGCTGTTTCAAAATATTTTGTTTGCCCCTTAATTTGAACCCCCTCCCCCACCCCTAAATGTAGGGCTACAAAGCCCATTTACGAACTCGACTGGTCCGCCGACCCAACGAATCCTCACACCAAGTTTCATCAAAATATCTCATTCCCTTCGAGAGTTATCGTGCTTACAGACGGACGGACAGACGGACAACTTTTGCGATGTCATAGGTATCCCTCAACTTACGTTTTGGGATCCCAAAAATCAAGAGTAAATATCACAGTGAAATGCAAATAAAATAGATATTGATTGCAGATGGAAAGACAGCAATGGTAAAATTTACTAGGAAAATTCATTGGGAAAATCAAGGGGAAAATTCACGCAATTTCGACTAAGTTTCACGAGGAGAATGAATAGTAAAATTCACGGGGAAATATCAAAGGGAAATTTCACGGTGCCGCAATATATATTACGCCGATAATCAATGGTAAAATTCACTGGGAAATATCAAGGGTGAAATTCACTAGGAGATATTTTTGGTAAAATTCACTAGGACAAATCATGGGGAAAATTCATTGGGAAAAATCAAGGGTAAAATTCACGCAATTTCGATGAAATTTCACGAGGAGAAATCAACAATAAAATTCACGGGGAAATATCAAAAGGAAATTTCACGGTGCCGCTCCGCTAACTTAAAAAGAAAAATCAGTGGTAAAATTCAATGGGAAATATCACAGGTAAAATTCATGGGGAAATATGAAAGAGAAAATTCACCGTTCACTTGGAAACATCACAGTTAATGTTCACTGGAAAATATCAAAGGATTTTTCCCCATGAATTTTCCCCATGATTTGTCCTAGTAATTTTACCATTGATATTTCCTAGTGAATTTCACCCTTGATATTTCCCAGTGAATTTTACCATTGATTATCGGCGTGATATATATTGCGGCACCGTGAAATTTCCCCGTGAATTTTACTATTCATTCTCCTCGTGAAATTTAGTCGAAATTGCGTGAATTTTCCCTTGATTTTTCCAAGTGAATTTTCCCCATGATTTCTCCTAGTAAATTTTACCATTGATGTCTTTCCATCTGCAATCAATATCTAATTTCTTTTTAACTTAGCGGAGCGGCACCGTGAAATTTCCCTTTGATATTTCCCCGTGAATTTTACTGTTGATTTCTCCTCGTGAAATTTCATCGAAATTGCGTGAATTTTACCTTTGATTTTTCCCAATGAATTTTCCCCATGATTTGTCCTAGTAAATTTTACCATTGATATTTCCTAGTGAATTTCACCCCTGATATTTCCCAGTGAATTTTACCAATGATTATCGGCGTAATATATATTGCGGCACCGTGAAACTATTTTATTTGCATTTTACTGTGATATTTACTCCTGATTTTTACCTATGATTTTTCCGTTCGGAATATTTTGTCCTATTTGGTATAGCCGAGAAGGGCCGAAATATAGCTCTAATAAAAAGTAGCTGAATTATCCGTTTTGCACCGTTAAACATACCAATCACGTCCCAGAGGTTCGTAGTTACCACGCTCCCGAGCGTGGTAAGCAAGTAGTTCCTATTTCGAGAAGGTTGGAACGGTTAGCATAGTAACTTTCCACGAGGCTGAACGAAAATAGTAACCGATAGTTACTATCGTTAGAAGGGTGGAGCCAGAGGCGTTACTAGCCAAAATGTTTGGGGGGGGGGGGCAAGGAATTTACCGACTGGCTGGTAATTTTTACTGACTGTTTTTGCAGAAAAAAACGACAGTTTCGAAAAGATCGACTGATTTTCAGAAAAAAACGACTGTTTTGACGAAAAATCGACTGTTTCAATGAAAAAAATCAACTGTTTTGGCGAAAAATCGCGGCACTTCGTACCGACTCGGTTATTTTTATTTTTTTTTGGGGGGGGGGGGGGCGTCCCCCCCTCCCCCGGTCGTGACGCCCCTGGTTGGAGCACGCTCTTGGTTTTACGAAGAGCTACGAGCTCACACGGCACCTGCAGCGGACGCGGAAATGGTGAATTCCCGGAAACCCCTGGTTTGGTCCCTATGCGCGAAGTAAACTGTCGAGTCTTCCCTCCAACTTCCCCGCAGTATCCAAAAGCGGCTCGGACATTTAAATGGCACATTTAGGGAATTTGGTTTTCACTCCGTCCAAGTGTTTTCCTAATAATCGCTCGACCCGTTTGGTCCTTACTCCCTATATACGCGTGCCAGAACATTTCGAGTACCATTGTCCAACTGTCCAAATCGTCACCGGATGATGCTCAGACACATAGATATCACATGTAGCATATTTGCTCTTGTCAGCCATTAGTACTCGCACAAAATCAGAGAACTTCAGAAAAATGTCAGGTACCCCTTCCTCTCCAACTCCCTCACTGAGGTCGGAACCGGTGTGGATCTTACAGCGGCATATCAGGGTCCCATGATATCTTTACCGTCCAAGTTTCATCACAATCTTTCAACCCGTTTTGTCATAACATGAACGACTTGATAAGAGGCTGTGACACTTCCTTAGTAGCTCACAAGATGTGTCATAGTTATAGGTTACTTCCAAGATTAAGTTTGTAATTTTATTTGCTAGAATATTATAACACTTACTTTATAATTTTCTGTTGTGACGCAGAATGTGCACCAATGAACAATCGTACGCGTTCGCAGCCGAAACTAAAAACGGTAAAAACCAAAACAAGGAGACAGAGTAACACATTTGTGCCATTTTTCGTCAACATGTTCAATAAAATGTCAGTGTGACTTTAATATTTGTAGTACCGTATTTAGTATTTATGTTACTCGTATTTAGTATTTATGTTGCTCGTGAGTGTTTAAAAGAATGTAATTTTTGTAAAAGACAACCAAATGAGCTAGCTAGCAAGTTTTGTCTAATAAACCTTACTTACTTACTTACTCTGATGAAGTTTCTATCCTGTCTTTTTCATTTCCTTTTCGTACTCAACTGGTATATTTAGAGAGGTACCAAACGAGCATAATAATGCAAAAGTAGGCTAAATAAGTTAATAGTTCTAAGGAATAGTTAAGAAATAGTTGAAGTTCCGTAGATTTTATCCTTCCAAACTTACAACGTTCTGCTTGCATTCGGTAATCAATTTTCGCATCCTATTGGTCGATTTTTACTTTCTTGAGTAAAATATTTTGTATTATTAGTCCACTGTGGCAATGTTGACTCGAATGCGTTTTCGTCAACAGACTTTAACCTGCCACACTGTCAGAAGTTTCATAACAAACAACAGAAGGATGCGCGGCTTCAACAGACAATGCGTAAGAGACAACACTTCGGATGTTGTCTGTTGTGTTTGAAAATGTTATGCATAACAAGCGTTGCCACCAGGAAGAGCCGAAAAATCGCGAAAAGTATCTGTGGAATTTTGCGACATCATGACGACAAACAAAAAAGTCAATGGATGTTTTTTTAGCTCTTCCTGGCAATGCTTTTTGTGCAAAACATTTCACGTATAATATTTTCTAACACAACAGATAACATCCCAAGTTTTGTCTGTTACGCACTGTCTCTTGAAACCGCGCATCCTTCTTTGTCTGTTATGAAAGTTCTGACAGTGCATTTCACCGGGCATTTTCGCCCGTTTTCCGTGAAAAAGCTTTGTGGCGGTTTATTTTTATTGTTCATTCTAGCAAAGTTGTATCAGTTCTTGGTAGTACTTCTCTGCTATAGACGGAGCTAGGTTGCAAAAGTAAAAAAAAAAAGATAACAAGATACAACTAATTCTGAATGTTGTCGTTTTAAATTCAGGAGATCAATTAGAGCAAAACAGCATGTATAATTATGTTACAGGAACCCTAATTGACCCCTAGTTGCAGTCTGTTCATATCCCCAAGCTGCCACTAAGCCCGTCAGATCTCACGTCCCCTAGGGATTTTCAGTTGTTCGTGGAATAGGCCGCGTTTTGATCCCAGTGTGACCAGGCTCTGAATCATGTTACCAGAGGCGTCACTAGCCAAAATGTTTGGGGGTTGGGGACAAGGCATTTACCGACTGGCTGGTAGTTTTTTACCGACTGTTTCTGCAGAAAAGACGACTGTTTTCAACAACAAAAAAATACAGTTTTGAAAAAAATCGACGGATTTTCAGAAAAGTCCACTGATTTTCAGAAAAACCGACTATTTTGACGAAAAACCGACCAATTTTCAGAAAAAACTCAACTGTCAACTCGGTTATTTCTTACCGACTGGCCGACAGCATTGGGGGGGGGGGCCTCCCCCCCAGTCATGACGCCCCTGCATGTTTCTACTTTCATACACGTTCGAGCCAGTAAAAACATCTGTAATGCGACACGTCTTTGGCGGCACTTCCATACAAAAAGGTTCATCTCCTTAGAGTGGGCTGGCCTGCAAGGCCTAGTGTACGATGGGTGGTTGAGAGCCTATTATGAGTTCGGTTTGGAAACTATAATGTGAATTGACCTGGGGTATCCATAATGAACCCGTTAAGTTCTGCACGTGTAGTAGGCCATCTTGACACCCTAGGCCCTCCTCACTCCGATGACTGTATATTTGGACATTTACCATCTTCTGTCCGGGCTACTACACCCCTCGCCATAACATCAGGTTGAGAGTGCATCTTCACATACGAATACAGTCGACGTAACACATACTAGAGTAATCTAATAATAATTTACTATACACGAGTGTGGATTGGGACTTTAAGAGGCTGATTATCCGCTCACTGGAGGTGCAATTCCCCTGACGAGTGAAACGGCAGGTTGAGAGACTGTCCTTGTCGATTCGGAGGTGGAAGGCTTATGACTTTCAATGTTTTTGTTGCCTGAAAGGGAAAAAAGAAATTCTTGAAGACCTAATCCAAACATTCTGTTTACCTTCTCTTAATGATCGCATGCCACGGGTTTGTTTAGCTTTGAACTCGATTGCCGAGTTGCTGTTTTGGATCGAGAAAAAACCCACGCACAATGTCTTCTTTTCTGGATGGCGAAATTTTCCAGGATTGATTAGCAAAGAATTATAAGACCTAACTGATAATTTTTGTATGTCTTCAGAGGTACCACACTGGTCTTGGTTTTATAATTTATTTATATTTTTAATAAACAGTTGGAGCATTAGATGGAAATTATTATTTTGACCCTTGGCTCCCTACGTGCCATAACAGCTGTCCGGGATAATCGTCTGAGATTTAGTCCAGATAGAGTTATTTCAAACCTAGGAAATTTGGTGTTTTTTTTTAATTTGCTCATTCTTTTAAGGTTTTTAAGTGGTTTCGAACATTTATAGTGACAGTAGGGAGGGTTACCATTGTGTGTGTGATAGAAAGACCATTTTTTGTGGCCCACTTTAAGATCACACAAAACCAACGGAATTCCCGACTTTGGCGGAAAAAAAGGATTAGCTGTCAGAAGTTTGATAACATATAACGCACTGATGAACCGATTGCGTCAAATCTTACGAAGGGTACATAGATTATATAACCTAGCTCCCATTCACCTTGGTCCAGTAACAGCAGCGTACCGGGGAAGTACAGAGTAGCCCATCCCATAACTGCTGTACAGAATCGTTTACTGCGGTATGGACAAGATCTCTACCCAACAAGTATAGATTACTCAAATAGTTGTAGGTATTTCGCTGTAGATACGTAGTGGTTTGTAGCCTACTGTCTTCGTTTTCGTATATCTTTCCTACTCCGTTTTTTGTATTTCCATCCATTCTCGTTCCCGAGATTCTTCACTCGTAAGTGTATCCTATCTCACCTATTAGCAATACACTGATTAGAGAACACATTTGATCTCTTTACGTGACCTCCGTCACTTGGTGACGTCGACTTTTCTGTTGATCTCTTCAACATCACCTAACCTTTCAAAGTCTTAGGCTATAGCGTCCCTCTAACGTACCTCAACAAAGTCTCCTTCGCTATATTCCATCTCGGCTTCAAAATCGCCACTCGCAGAATCTGCTTTTCCCTCCAGCTTTGCCAACGGCGGGTCCACAGTTCTTAGCACATTAGAATGACTATCCACAGACACCCACACCACACCCTGAGACAAATCACGAGGTTCCCCTATCACCTGCTCTTCGTGCATCACATCATCACTTTGCACTTCTGGGTCCATGTTTTCAATGTCACTGCTTTCACTCTGGTCTGCATGTTCTTTTAACAGCTCAATGGCATCTGTTAGGTATCTTTGAGCAAATTCCAAGGCTGTAAGCTCTCCAACGTTGTAGCTTAACCCAGTCAATTCGCGCACTAAATCACGAATTTTATTTTGTGCTTCATTTAAACGCGCTTCATACGCACCTGGATCTCGAGTATTTGGGCCCGGCTTAACGATTTCAATGACAGTGCCCTGTTCTGATGGGTATTCCCCTATTGCGGGGAAATCACTAGACGTGAACTGTTCTCCCGATGAAAATTCCCCTACCGGGAAGTCTCCCACGTCTTGAATCGTCCTATCCTCTCCCAACTCTTCTGTATACACAAATTCTTCATTCACGTCATGGTCTGTGATTATCTCTTGGTCTTGATCTGTTACAACCTCTGTGTCATAATATGTGTATTCGACGTAGTCGCCTTCCTCATGTTTCGGTCCGTCCGTGGTGACGACCACCTCATGAGCTTGGTAGTCATCTAGATTATACACTAGTTCACCGTATTCATCCAGCCAAACATCTCCCGTCACGTTTAGGGTTTCACCTTTTTTCCGACGCTTTGGGGTTCTGGTCGGGTCACAAGTCCCTCTTCTTTTGTAGGGTCTTTTTGTCGTTTCTTGTCCGGGATTTTTCCGGCGCGGAATCCGGGCAATTTTCTTTTTGGCGATCCATCCTTCCATTACGTTACGGATCTTGCGCATATCAGGCCACCATGGTCTTTTGCCTGTAGAGAGGAAACAAATTTGTCAAAAATTATGGTTCTTATGCTTTATTTAATGTTGCAACGTTTTTACATGTTGACTATTCAATGTGCTACTTGATGTTTTCTTTTGAAGCGGATAAACTGTGATGAAGACCGGAATGGTCAGGATGTTTGAGTAAGTACAAAACCTATGAAGATGTGTGGTGTGATATTTTATTGCAAAAGCCAGCTGGCTATTTATAGCTGCAATAAATACACATAAAAAATAACTAATTACATAACCACATTATGAAACAAGACCAAAGGTTTCAATGGGGTCCCAAAAACTGAGTATTTGATCCAGACAATTGGGTCTTGTCTTCGCCAGATCCAGTCATCGCCAGACATTTTTACTATTAAAACAGGCTGAGGCCAAATACCTAAACATCTGACAAAACCAAGTTCAGATATGGATCCAGTATGTCTGTTTACCCCTATAAGTCATATCTATTTCGACGAAATGGATCGAAACTTCCTGCCTTGCTTCTACCAAATTTCCCGTTCCGAACGAATTCCGGAACTACAAGTCTGGCAAAAAATAAAGCTCAAAAACTAATTCAGTGTATCTCCTTACCCCTATATCAAACATATAATCAACTTCAAATAAAACTTCCACCTTATAACAAATTTTCCGGTTTCAGCCGGATACCGGGCGAACTATATGTCCGGGTAAAAAACGATTGTCATATACAGATTCAGCATCTGTACTTACCCTTAGATCGGACATCTAGCCAACTACAAATAAAACTTTTGTTTTAACAAATTTTACGGTTTTGGCCGGATCCCGGGCGAACTACGGGTAGAAAATGATTTTCACACAAGTGTTCAGCATGGCTTCTTACCCCTAAATCGAACATCTAATCAACTTCAAATAAAGCTTTTACTTTTAACAAACTTTCCGGTTTTGGCCGGATTCCGGACGAACTACTTGTCCGGCAAGAAAATGATTTCATATTCGTGTTCAGCATGTCTTCTTACCTCTTAATCGACTATCTCATTAACTGTTAGAAAGTATTCTGTTTGCCCCTTAATTTGAACCCCCTCCCCAACCCCTGAATGTAGAGCTACAGAGCCCATCCTCGAACTCGAACTTTCCCTTGACCCAAGAATCCTCACACCAATTTTCATGAAAATATCTCGTTCTCTTCGAGAGTTATCGAGCTCACAGACGGACGGACAGACGGACAACTTTTGCGATGTCATAGGTATCCCTCCACTTACGTTTTGGCATCCCAAAAACATGTATAATTTTTAAATAAAGTTTTCTCGATGCTTCGCTGCTACATGAAGATTAGGAAATATAAAGTAGAACTAAAAAGACTCGTATTTCATTTCAATACCTCATTTTGTCTTCAGCCCATTTAAGGTTTTCCTAAACTGCCCAGGCGATCCCATGGAGGAGCAGTGTCAAATTCGCGGGGAAAGACTGGCCATTAGTGTTGGGCGATATTCAATATCGATAACGATATATGGATATATCGGACCACATATCGATATCGAATATCGAAACGTAAATATCGATATCGAAAACGATATTTTTTCATTTATAATTATTGTCAGTAATTCAACATAAGTTACATTTATATGTCCGAAATTGGTGCAATGTGTTTTTCGTAATTAAGTTTTTATTCAGTCGAAGTTTGAGTTGATGCAAGATGCTTTTTATTGACAGTTTTGCTCTTAAATTTTTGTGAAACGAGACCTATACTATAGCGAAACATGGTACCGAAATCTCGATATCGATTATCGAATATCGAAAGTGAAAATCGATATATCGAAAAATCTGAATATCGCCCAACACTACTGGCCATGACGTAGATGCATTACATGTGCCAATCCCAAAGGTCTGTTTCGACATTCGTCGACGGCAGAAACCTACCCTTTTCCCGAATAGGTTCCACAGGAGATCTGTTCTCTCACCATACCAGTGTTGCCACTTTTCTCTGACACCTATGACATTCGGCTGAAAAAGTTATGGCGCCTACGAAACTAGTTCCCTTTTACCAATTATTATGGAGAAAGCTCACTTCATAATCATATTTGTGCTTTTCTTCCGTTCTCACTGGTAGCAGAATTATGGTGCGCTTTGTCGAAGAAATCGAAAGTTTTTATTTTTTTTTAGTTTTACACTCTATATTATACAAACCAACTTTTACATGCTAAACTACGTGAACACACCTTCCGTAACCCTCTTAACATCCTTTATACATGTAGCTGATACTCCTGACTGTAGGAAAGCCAAAATGGGCCTGTGGGGGCAGTAAAAACAAAACACAAAAGAAACTTCACTTTACATTAATTTTCACATACTTTTTAAAAAAAGAGAAGAAAATTGATAGAGGAAGAACAAAAAGAAATGAAGGAAGAAAGCAAAGAAAAAACAACAACAAACAATAAGCGCGAAACCGTGCCGTTCTGCTAAAATCAACCAATCAACTAAACATGACATGAAACATCAACTAAAACATAAGACAAATCGCAGAATTCTGGCAAAATTGCACCAGACATCGAGAAAGTTTAAGGTTTAACCGAAAAGGGTAGGGATAGGACGATCTAGTTACCCATCACTTATTCACTTAATTTGGCTTGAAGACCCGCTGAAAATGTGTTACTTTGTTATTCCGCTATTCACGATAATCGATTCTCAAATAGTGGAATTTCCGCGTGATTTGTGATACCTCTGTGCGCTTATATTTATGTTGTATGCCTGACGAGAAAGATTTATGATTTTTTGTTGTTCAGGCACTAAGCAATCTTCACCAATCTCACCACTGCCTACTGAAAAGTCGCGTTATTGTTGAAATTAAAATTTCCCGCGTCATAGTAGAATTTACGCTGTAGGGACGGCCGCAGATATTCTGAACGCCATAACTAGAGCAGATAGTGGAAAATAAAAAAAAACCCTTTGCAGAATCCAAATTAGTCATTGTATTCAGTTAAATGACACAAAAATAAGTTGGCCTTTCAGTTAAACTTTAAGAGCGTCATCCTAGTCCACGCTTACATGATTATTGGATTATTATTGATTGGATTATTATGATTATTTACATGATTATTTGTTTTTGGAGCTCCAGAACAAAACACATATTCTCTCTTGCGAAGTGCGCAGCAGCGAGCAGTCATCCGTCTGAACCCGGACGTGTGATGCAGATGAAAACAGGCCTCTGACATTGGTCCAAGTGATCTAATAACGGTATAGCCTACTAGCGTCACAAGAGCAGACAGACATCGCTAACACACCGGCAACAACTGGGCAGCTAAGGAAGACATTAGCTTCAATAGTTTGAAGCTAATCCTCATTAGTATGAGGATGTGAGAGAAAAACGATGGTTTGGACTTCCGGTTCTTTTTACAACTATAGTTTAGATCTTCTGAATTTCGCTGTCAACTAAACTTACCCAAATTTTCCGGAACCGTCGCTTCCGGATAATTCTCCCTGACGAATTGTTCCACGCACTTTTCCATTAGAGATCCGACAGTAACTCCATTTTCAGTCGTGTGCCGGATGAAGTCGATGATTTCTGGCAAAACTGGCTTTATTCGCTAAAGAAAGGATAATAAGACTCTTTTAACTGTGTGTTGTTTAATACTCTATATGACTAAGTCCAAAATACGCCAGTGATCCTCAGGAAGAACGAGTAAACGTCTCACTGGCGACTCAACCTCAACAAGTCTAATCCTGTGTCAACCAATCATGGTGATCTTTGGGAGCAGATGTGATACCGCTTCTGCCTCTCCCGCTAGGTACCCAGCGATTCTGCATCGGCAAGGAGAGTTAGTCATCAAGAGTATTGTATTATTTCCATTCTACAGATGTCTCATGAACTGACCAAAAAAGGGTCTGTCTGTCGCTGTAGAAACATCAAGCAGAACAGACATAGCCTGCAATTATATTTCGAAGAGGAACTTGATTGTTTCGATGACAAAATGATGATCTGATGATGCTTTGATGGAATTTGACGATTCGTACGCCAATTTTTTACACCGTACCAGCACTGCACTGCACCTACCTTTACATTTGCCTTTGGCTCCTTTCGACACGTTTAAGGCTCCTAATTAAAAAGCAGAACTGTGGCAACCCTGCACTCCATCAACAGTGCTATGCTGATGGATTCTGGACGGTGAAGGGGTAACAGCCTTGGAGGAAAAAGGCCCTAAGAGCCGGGGAATCTGAGGTGGGAGGGGTCTAGGCAGTGTTGCCACTTTTCTGTGACGGAGCCTGTGACTTTTGGCCGCAAAAAACCGTGACATTATGGCGCCTATGAAACTATTCTACGCGCGTATTACCAGCTATTAACGAGAAATCTCGTTTGATGATCTTCATAGTTATATGCCTCAACTTTTTTGCTTCAAAGCGGAGCTGTGGCAACCCTGCACTCCATCAACAGTGCTATGTTGGTGGATTCTGGACGGTGAGGGGGTAACAGCCTTGGGGGAGAAAAAGTCCTAAGAGCCGGGGAATCTGAGGGGGAGGGGTCAAGGCAGTGTTGTCACTTTTCTGTGACGGAGCCTGTGACTTTTGGCCGCAAAAACCCGTGACATTATGGCGCATATGAAACTATTATATGCGCCTCTATTACCAACTATTAACGAGAAATCTCGTTTTATAATCTTCATAGTTATATGCCTCAACTTTTTTGCCTCATTTTTGTATTTACTGGCAAGAAACCAGTCGGAGAATTCTGGCTCGCTTTATCGAAGAAGCGAAAATCTGTGACAAATCACAGAATTCTGCGGCCAGTGGCAACACTGGTTCAAGGGGGTGGAGTCCGGAACCCGAGGGAAGGTTGAAACTACACTGACCTGATCCTTCATGGGATGTTCAACATCGTGGGCCTCTTCTTTGGGGGACCAGCAGACATAGATTATTTCCGCTCCCAAGCTTTTTTTTAGTAGCTCAACCTAAAATAAAGAGGACTAGATTAAAGGACCCCTCTTGCTTTTTCTGCGTTTTAGGTTATCCCTAGCTCTCTTATGGAATTATAAGCTTCTGAATTCTTTGCCTTTCGCCATTGCTTCCTTTTTTACCTACGATTTTTTAGCGCTTTTTCGGTCGAGCCAAGTTTTCAGTCACAAGATACTTCGAAGTGTTGTTTTTCTTTTTGGAAGACATGGTAGGCCACCAGGTCGTTCATCTGTTTTTTTTTAACTTCTTTCGTTTTGCTTCGTTTTCCGACATTTAACCACGGCGCATCCAGTCTTCAAATATTTTGCGTCCAGCCGTGTCGGAGAGCAGGAAGGCTGAAAACAGTCGACAAGCGCTAACAAGAAAATCGCTAATCGCACGTGGAAAGTAATGGTCTATTCGAAAAACGATATTGCTGAGCTATTTCATCGTGAAAAGATCATTTCTAGTAAGAGTTGTGTTTCAAGGGCACATGGATCAGTCGACCCTCCCTCAAAGAACCCTGTGTTTATTTAACATATTATTAAACATAACATTATATATAAACAGAGCAACACCTAAATTCCCGCCTAAACTGAGAGATCTCCCTTACCAGCAAAGGCTTGAAAGACTTAAACTCCCTACGCTGGCATACCGTTTCCACAGGGGGGACCTCACTGAGACATACAAGCTATGCCACGGTATGTATGAAAACGTCAAAGCTGACGACATCCTCAATTTCAATTTCAAGAGCTTGCGAGGCCATAGCCTCAAACTCACCGTAGAGAGGTTTTGCAAAGACACTGGTCGGTGGAGCTTCAGAAATCGCATTATTGTTCACTAGAATCAACTGCCTGAAGAAACCGCAAATTGCCAATCATTGAGACAATTCAAGAAAGAAATTGACGCAATATTTATTACCCAAATGTATGACCCTACATGTTTTAAAAGAATTTTGTAGAGGCTTGGCGGCCTTACAGTTTTTGCAATATATTATCATTATTATTAAATCAACTGGTCCAATCCGTGACCCTTATAAATACTATGGACAAAAAGAATGCCTTTGAAAGAATAACCGATTAACTCACGTTTGTATTTATTGGTGACAAGGTCCAAAAGAAGATGAAGATTTCCGTTGTACCCTTTCTTTGTCTTGCGGAGAGACACATTTCCCAGTCCACCCGGTATCTGACCAATGCTAGGGTCTAACCTCTGTGGCTTTCACGGAAAGTTTGGAACTAAGACCGGACTGATGAATATGTACTCGCATTTTAGGGATGCTTGGTAGAGCTCTTGCCTGGGGCCAAAAGGGATTGCTCTTTCCAGAGCCTACAAGGTGTGAAGTGGGGTTTTATAGTGTACCGCGCTGGACAAGGAATGGAAGATTGCGGGCAGAGCAAAATAACACTAGGGAATAAAGCCAAGACCCATGCAATTTGAATGATAGAGATTTGAGAAGAAGATGATTGAGGTTGGAATGATAAATTTATAATAAGTTTATATTTTATATATAGTTATTAGGGGGAAGGACAGTAAATGTAATATGGGCTTTATTAAAAGTTAGGTGACGTAAATAGTATAAAAGTGGGTAAAAATAGGTTAAAATTAACGTCACTGAGGGATGGAGGAGTAGCCACAAAAAGTACGTAACAGAATTTTCGTTGTTTTATTTAAATAACATAAAAATAAGTTAAATTAGAAAAGATGCTACGGGAAAAAAACAAAACAAAAAAACTCATAGCGCCGCCCACTACGCTTGCAGCATTTAAAGCGAGACAAACTTGCGGGTACAGAAATTTCTAGTAAAGCTAAGATGCGGTCTGCACACATCGAGGAAAGAGATTATATCTTTTTTTTTGCAGTGTTCAGAATATGAAGTTATTGGAGGCATGGCTGGTGCATGACTGATTGGATTTCCGTTGGGACGTTATCTATCGCTAGAGGTGCTATTGTTGCTGTCATTCGACTGTCTGTCACATTTTTTCAAGTCTTGGCGCTACTCTCTAGTGTTATTTTGTCTGATTGCGGGAGAGATACTGCTTGCCGGATACTCTTGATGCTGCGGACAATCTTTTTTTTTTCCCAATCTGACAGAAAAACCAACGAATCACCGCCGGAAGTGGTTTTCTGTTCTAGTGCTAGTTCTGTTGTTTTTTGTTGTTGTTGTTTATTATGTCTTTTTTTACTTTTGCATTTTTTTTATTTGTTTGGTTCATTATTAGGTTAATTAGTCATAAGTTAGTTACTTGTTTCTTATGGTGGTATGTATTTCCGTATGATAATTTTTCCTTTAGCGATCGCAATTTCTGTCCGTCCGTCGGTCTGTCGGTCGGTCCGGGTTTTGCTAGTTCGGGCACTTCCACATAAGCTGGGACGATGAAACTTGGCAGGCATAAGTTGGAAATAGTCACTTCCCGATCCGAGCATCGTGGGGGGAGTGGAGGGAGGGGGAATCCGGAATCTTCAGGTATTTATAACTTTTGAACCGGTGATCGGATCTTAATGAAATTTGAAATTTGGAGAGTTCTCGTGCCCCAGAAGACCCACTTAAAATCCGGTCCGGATTCGGTGAGTTCGGGGGGAGCTGGAGGGGGAGCCGGAAATCTTGGGAAACGCTTAGAGTGGAGGGATCGGGACGAAACTTGGCGAGAAGAACAAGCACAAGCCCTAGATACATGATCGGCATAACCGGACAGGATTCGGGCACTCTGGGGGGAGTTGGGGGGGGGGCTGAATTCGGTGATCCCGCGAGTTCGGTACTACGACGATGAAATTTGGTAGGCATATCAGGGACCCGAACAGACTGCCTTGAGAATAGTCGTTTACCCGATCCGACCATCGTAGGGGGAGTGGGGGGATGGGGAATCCGGAAATTAGTAACATGCATAATTTTGGAAGGGGTAACTGGACGTGCATGAAACTTGACAAGTACCAATAACAAGTGCCTCAGATGTTCCTTTTCAAATCCGGACCGGATACGATAACTGAGGGGGGGCTGGAAAGGGGCACCGGAAACCTTCTGAAAGGCTCAGATTCGAGGGATCGGGGTGGAACATGGTGGGAAAAACAAGCTTAAACCCTAGGGACATTACTCACAAAACAGGACTGTATCGTGTCATAGTGGGGGGAGTTGGACGTAGGTTTACCGGAATTCTGGTGATCTCGAGTTAGGGTACTTCCAGATGTGCTAGGACCTTGACACTTGGCTGGCATTTTAGGGATTCTACCACACTTGACTTGAAAATAGTCCCTTCCCCGATCCGATCATCGTGGTGGGATTAGAGGGGTGGGAACGGGTGATCGAACGTGCATGAAACTTGGTAGGTATTAAGAACAACTGTCTCGGATGTTCAGTTTAAGTCTGGACCAGATCTGATCACTGGGGGGGGGGGGGAGGAGCTGGAGGGAGCACCGGAAATCTCGTGAATCCCCTAAAGTGAGGGATCGGAGTTGGACTTGCTGGAAGAACAAGCGTAAATCCTAGATACATTCCTTATAAAACAGGACCGGATCGTGTCACGGTAGGGGAAGTTGGAGGTTTTTTTTCGGAATTCTGGTGATCTCAAGCTAGGGTGCTTCCAGATGTGCTAGGACCATGAAACTTGGCAGGCCTATTAAGGACTCTAACATATTGACTTGAAAATAGTCCCTTCCCAGATCCGAACATCGTGGGGGGAGTAGAGGGATGGGGAATCCGGAATCTGGTGACATTCATAGCTTAGGAACGGGCGATCGGACGTGCATGAAACTTGACAGGTGTCAAGAGCGAGTGTCTCAAATGTTCAGTTTCAAGTCTGGAGTGGGTCTGATCACTGGGGGGGGGGAGGGGAGCTGCTGGAGGGGGACAAACTGACAAACATGCAAACTGTTCCGACAAGTGCCATATGAGCTTTTAGCTCGCGTTTGTAGTTAAAAGAGCGGGAAAAGAGCAAGAGCGGACTGTCCAAAGATATGCAGAGCTTCCGTGTCTTCAATGATTCTGCTTTCGACTGGTAAGCTCCGTTATAGCAGGCACCTGCTTCAAGTTGAAGATAAACTAAAATCAAAACCTGCCAAAAATGTGCAACAAACTGGCCCCGTAAATATCTCATTCCAGTTACGAACAGAAAAATTTACAGAAATAAAAAAAGGTAGCCTTTTCCCACGGGTTCGAACGTGCTGCCTTTAATTTCTATTCATTACTTCTGCTCAGTTTATCATCCCGTTTCTGCACTTGGGATTGGAACCGAGAAGTGGTATCACGTACGCCGGCTAAACTAAGTTTAACTGAAAAGCCAATTTATTTTTGTATCATTTAACGGATTCACTGCATTATTTAGATTGTGTTACGGGAGTTTTTTTTTTTTTTTTACTATTCACCCTAGTAGGCCTATGACCTTCAGAATATAGGCTATACGGCCTTTGAAGTTTGAATCTCAATAGAAACGCGGCTCATATTTCGCGTGAAAACTAATTTTTCGTAAATCGTTTTCGTCAAGCACACAACAGAGCCCACAGGTACAAGCGCACAGAGGTACCATAAATCCGACAGGGAAATTCCACTATATGAAAACTGATTATTCATGAATAGCGGGGCAACGAAGTAACGCATTTTCATCGGGTCTTAGTTTATAGTTTAGTTTATAGTTTTATTTAATTACAACAAACATAGATAAAAATCACGGACCAGTGCACATGCCTGGTGGCATACTTTAGCACTGACAATGTTGCACAACGAAAATAAAATAAAAAGCCGTCTTCTAACTACATTTTAACATCAACAAAAAGAGAACAAAAACAAAAGAAATTGCTCAACTACGCGTCGTAAATTTTTTTTTCAATAATTTTAGAAACTGTCGCTTATTGCTACATTCTTCAACTCTCTTTTAGTGAATAAGTAATGGATAACTAGGTTGTCCTATTTCAACCCTTTTCGGTTAAACTTTAAAGGTTATCTCACTGTTCTTGACAACTGTCACTGGAGGACTACCAGACCTTAAGTGACATCCCCTACGTCAACTGCTTCCCTGACAGACGTTTCGCACTATTTAAAAAAAAGTCAAAAGCCGACAGAATTGCAGGCCAGTATGAAACAAAATAACTTGTGCTACTGAATCTGGATACAACATCAGTGGGAACGAACAAAATGAAAAGAAGAAAAGTGGACTTACTTTTTTGCCTAAGGAAGACCACCCTTTCAGTATTTCGCGAACTTTCCTCGACGCAAGGTTTCTCTGATATTCGGTATTTTCCGGAATCCGGATTTTCCGGAAAACGAGTATTTTCCGGACACAGATTTCGGCTGTGCACGCAACCTTCTTCGTTTTCAGTGGCACGGAAGTGGGTTCACCAGGGGTTTCTACCAGATCTTTCCGCTGAAAAAAAAAATGTAGTATCAATACGTGCTTCTTACAGAAAGGGAAAAAGCACAGAAGAAAAACCAAAATGAATAAATACTCACGAAAGCCTAAAAAACTTTAAATCCAAATTCATGTGGAGGTCGGACGACAATTATTTATTAGTGTTTAACTGAGAGGCCAGCTTATTTTTTTATCTTGACTTTAATACGCTGAATTCTTTCGACTCTACTGAGATTTTTTTTATTTTTCACCTAGGTCTCTAGTAGTGACGGTCAGAATATGCAGTGCTGTTCCGAAACAAAGAAAGTTCACCCGAAGCGAAGAATTTGAATTTCAACAACCGCGTGCATTTCAATGGTTAATGCAGCGAATCTCATGAAATGTTCAATTCCAGGTTGTTTATCTATTCAACTTTATTTCAGCTTTCGCCATATGCTACACTACAAATACAAAAACACTAACTAATCATCACTTAAGAGATGTCGCCAGATAGGAAGACAGTAGAACAGCGGGTGTGAAGCCATCGCCACAAGGCAATTCTTCGACTGCCGTAGCCTCAAAACAAACGATGCTCGAGATTTCCTCACTATGTAAGATTTTGTCAGTTGATTGCGGTAAAGAAAACAAATAGGTGTAAGGTCAAACAGTCAAGAATATTCCTTCACGGCAGGCCTGTCGTGAAGGAATATTTGTCACTTCTAAAGGAGGGCCGCTATTGCGTATGGCCCCAAAAAGATTTATTTTTCTGCAATCGCTTAACATTATAATTGCGAAATATTACAACAATAGAAGTACAAGCACAAAGAGGTACCACAAATACGAAAGAAAAAGCTCATTCGATGAAAATAGATTATATGAATACTTGAGTAACACATTTTCATAAGGCCCTCAAGCCTATAGTACAACTCTTACTAGAAATGATCTTTTCAAGATAAAATGGCTCAGAAATATCATTTTCAAAAATAACATTACTTTCCACGAGAAATTTATTTTCTTCTTAGCGCTTGTCGAATCGATCCAGCCTCCCTCTCTCCGACGCGGCGGCTGGACGCAAAATATTTGAAAACTGAACGCGCCTTGGTTAAAAAGTGGGAAAACCATGCAAAACGAAAAAAAGGTAGACCTGATGGTGTACAGTGGCGAAACTAGGGGAGGGCGTGGGGGACAGCTTGTCGGTAAATCGGCAATTTTTGTCGGTGCGAAGCACCGACAAACGCTTTTATCATATCGTTTCTAACACCAAAAAAGCTCTGTCGGTAAAACAGAGAACTTCTTGTTGGAAAATTGGCAGTGTTTCTCGGTGCGGAGACAGTGCGTAGATTCGATTTTCGGTACCGATAAGAGCTCTGACAAACACTTTCCTCATTTCGTTTCTGATACTGACGAAAACTCTGTCGGTAAACCATGAAACTTTAAGGAAATCGGCAAGGTCTGTCGGTGCACGGATTCCGTTTTCAATACCGACAAGAGCTCTTTAAGTAAAACAGGAAATTTCTTGTTTGGAAATCGACAGCACTTGTCGGTGCAGGGATTCCGTTTTCAGTACCAGCGAGAGCTCTGAAAAAAAAAACACTTTCCTAATACCGTTTCTGATGCCGACATAAGCTTCTTGTCTGGAAATCAGAATTTTTGTCGGTGCGAAGATGATACCGACAAAAGCCTTGCTGGGAAATCAAGCCGATGATCGGATCGAGATCCTGATATCTGTTGTTTTTCATTTTTCGATACAATGACTTGGAAAAGTCTTGTCGGTAAAATGGGACCTCTCTTTTTCGGTCTGTTTACATCCGGAATGGATAAAAATCTTGTGGTTTAATTCAGTATTTTTGAACTATTCGTCAGTGCGAGACTTTTTGATGTGGTGACTGGAATGTTCTCGTCGGTAAATCCGAAAATGCACTAACCAAACACTTCTTCGTTTCTTTCTGTTCCTTGAAGGTAAACCAACCACACCGGCAAACCTGTTTCTTCGAATTGTTCTTGAGTGATTTCTCTGTTCTCACCCATAAACTGCGCTTTTGGGTTGATCTGGCTGTTTACCATTCCGGGAAATAGTTCACATTCCAGCAACTTATGAGTTTCAAATTCCCGTCAGTGATACCCCACCAACTCGGCCCACTAAAGTTGGATCAGGCAAGGATATCTGAATAACACAATTAAGTCACATGGGCGCAGTATTGCCAAGTTTAACCGATTTGGTCCCGAAGCGTTTAAGAAAATGTCCAGGACCCACCTCTAATCCCCCCACAGCACGACCATAAGAAGAGGTTCGGACACATAAATGGCATTTATGGCACATATTTGGCATCTTTGTCACTCGAACGGAGCATTTCTGAAAAATTTCCAGTGGGCCTACCGGTCCAGTACCCCTAAACCCCACATTCACCCAACGGACGTCAGATCCGGTTAGGGCATAAAATTACTTGTCTAGGTCCAATTAGTTTTGTACCTTTCAAGTTTTATCCCAGTCACTCTATCCGTTCGGCCCCTACTCGTATTACCATATTTCTGAGACCTCCTTGCAACACTGTTTTCGGACGCGGATAAACTGAACATCTTAGGCAAGTTTCAGTCTAATCCGATCACTTTCTAACGCCCATGCACACATTTGGTTTTTGAAGCGTCACATCACAAAGTTACTCTGATCCCTCCTACCTTCCACTCAGTTTTCGGATTTCATTCGGACACAGAAGCAGCAAATTTAGGGCATCTGCTCCCATCAGCCATCAAGTTTCCATAAAACTGGATTGCCCGTTCACTTCACCTGTACTTTGATGCAACGCATCCTCATACCAAATTTCAACAAAATATCTCAACCACTTTGAGAGTTATCATGGTAACCGACGGACAGACAAACTTTTCGAACTCTTACCCCCCCCCCCCCCAAAAAAAAAACCCGCTTAGTTTACAAGCGAAAAAGACAGCAGCGTAAACCTTCAAGCAGTGAAGTAATCTGTTGCGGTGTCTATCACTACTTTTCTGATTTGCAAGTGCATAGTATGTTCCTTGTTCTATGTGATAACCACTGGTGCCAGGATATTAATGGTGCGTTCGTTATTTCACTAGAAAACCATCTGAATTGATATGTTACAATGGTTGTAAGATCCTTCACGGGGAACGTGCGCCGTTGCCGCGCCGCGGCAACGGCGCTTTTTGTCGGTAAAATTAAATCTTGCCGGTAAAATCTGGGCTTGCCACCCCCCCCCCCATGAAAATGGGCTAGTTTCGCCACTGATGGTGTACCATTTCTTCCAAAATGAAAAACAATTATTTGAAGCTTCACATGTCCTGAAAGACCGACCTGTTGAAGGACCTTCAAGCTTTTGGCGAAGTTTCCTTGCGTGACTTTCAAAGCTTGGCTAGGCCCAAAAAGAGCTAAAGAGTCGTAGGTACAAAACAAAACAATGGCCAAAGCCGGGGTTTTCAGAATCTTATAATCAGATAAGGGAGCTCGGGATATATGAAAGGCAAAATTAGTAAGAGGGGTCCTTGAAGTGAACTAAAGATCGATAACTAGCCTGTCGTATCTCAATTCTTCTCGGTTAAACTGTAAAGGAGTTTAATCGCAGGCACTCTAGCAACTGCAGCGTCTAGATCCAGTTCAAACCAGAACTCGGACGACGTACCGCAGTAACTACGCATGACGTCACGGATCCTGACTTTTTGGCGCCAAGGAACGCAAATATTTTGGGCAAAATATCACGCCACGGGCTAATTGGACCAATCACGTCACAGAGATCGTAGTTACCACGCCAAGTATGCTCCCGAGCATGGTAAGGAAATAGCTACTGTTAGCCAGAACAAATAATCCAATAGAACCTCCGTCTTTGGTCCCATCAAGAACAAATAAGCACCAGAACCTCCGTCTCCCTAGCTCTGCAATACGACCTTGCGGAGTCAAATAGATTCCTGATGCCCTGCCCGATGCAAACGAGCGGAGGGTAGGAGCTACGCGGAACATCACAATTCGTTACCTCTATAAACAGCCATATCGCAGTAAAGCCCCGAAGAAGAAATTTCCAAAGTAATAGCTGATTGGTTGTCTGGATGCGCTGCAGAGCGGGTCAGCGCGCCTCCTGCACTAATTCCTCTGAGATGGGTAACGGCGAAAAGGGAAGTACACGGGCAGCAACTCAAAGCTCAGCAAATACCTCTAGCTCGGCTCAGTTTTGTCGGGTTATCTATAGTCGCTGCATGGGAACAAAGACGGAGGATGCTTAGGCTTATTTTTTTCTTGGCCCCATGCAGCGACTATGGATACTCCGACAAAAACTGAGCGGAGCTAGAGGTACTTGCTGAGCTTTTGAGTTGACCCGCCTACTACCCTCTTCGCCGCTGCGCACACCAGAGGAAAACTGCAGCAGGCGTGAAGGACCCGATCTGCAGAGCGTCACACGTGTTGTCACAATGATAGACAACCAATCGGCTGTTACGAACGACTCGAGTCGGACGGCGTTTGTAAGGAAATTTTTCTCCGGGGCCTTACTGCGATATAGCTGTTTGTAAAGGTAACAAATTCTGATGTTCCGCGTAGCTCCTAAGCTACCCTCCGCTCGTTTGCATCCGGCAGGGTATCGAGAATATACTCGACTCCGCATGGTCGTGTTACAGAGATAGGGATACGGAGGTTGTTGAGATTACTTCTCTTTGATGTTATTTACTATTTCGAGAAGTTTGGAACGATCGGCGTAGTAACTTTTCGCGAGGTTGGAACGAAAATAGTCACTAATAATTACAGCAGAGGTATGCTTATTTGAACGTTTGTTAACTTTGAACTTTACCATTTTCATGCACTTGCTGTGACTACCGTTAACTACCAGTTAGCGAAAAGTAGGTAATTAAGGGCCTCTGAAAACACCTGAATAAGTATTTTGGATCTTCAATCCACCATTTAGAAAACTGCACAGTTCACATTTAAGTAACTGTTCAAATTAAGTAAACGTTCTTCTAACTATTGTTAGAAGGGTGGAACACGCTCATAGTGGCATATCCGGAGGCAATCTCATGGACAAGCTCGAAATAGATCCTAAGAAGGAAATCAGACAAAAAGAAAAACATTGCCCAACTTTAATACTTGCTTAAACAGGTCGAACATCTGCCCTTTGTTGACCAATCAGGGCGGAGAACCGAGAATTTGCTATCGAATCAACATCTCGATTCTGCAAAATCGTGAAGCCTTCCCCGTTCTCGGTTTTGACAAAAACGCAAGAAAATGAGAATTGATTTCATCTCAACTGTCATCAAACGCAAAATAGGAGAATTGAGAGGAGAATCGCGAGGAGAACTGAGATCTAAAATGCAACTAGTACAAACTCCTAACTGCTCACATTTGCATATCTCTTCCCCGTTATTATATAATTTACTGACTAGTCCCTTAAAAGGCTCCAAACCAAGCATCAAAATTCGTCAAGAAAGAAGAAGAATAATTACACCACAACAGGGCTCCTGTCTCTCGTCTCTTACGGAAGAAGAAGAATGAAATTCGAGCGGGGGTCCAGCCTTTCCGCCGATTACACGAGTTCTAATGAGTGTGTAAACAGCTTCCTACCTTTGGTTCATATTTATATTTCCTGTTCATCCCATACTCGCACAAACGTATACTTTCTTCAATACACATGTACGGCGATCCGAAATATGCAATGGGGAATGTAGTATTGGCATAGTAGACGAGCCTTTGACGCTTTATGATCTTATCCGCTGAAAAAAATATAAACATTCTGGAACAAGATAATACCGTGGTATCTGATAGTATGGTCTAAAGTCTTTTTCTCAGTTCAAAAGGCGTTTTCGCAGTTATCCTGGTATCTGGCCAGTTACCGTGGTAACTAATCTTGGTATCTGAAAAAAAACCTCACTTTCATCATCATCGACAATAGAGCCAAGGATTTTGTCAGATTGGTGAGAAAGAAGTTTGTGATGAAAGTGGATATCAGTTTTTCTTTTACGATGACTTCCAAAAGCGCGAACTCGACAATCGTCGTTTTTGCAAAGACCGTAGCGTCAGATACCAACGTAACTGAAAAACGACAAAATGAAGATACAGTGACCGTGGTATCAGATACCATGGTATCTGCAACTTCCCCCGGAACCCAAAAACTTTGGTTTCCCGGAGCAGCCCGCAGTCATTGAAGTAACGTCTGCGGATCGCTGGTTGGCATCGTTTCTGGTTAGAACTAGGGCGGTATCTGACCGCCTTCGAACCTCTAACTTTCGTTCTTGATTAATGAAAACATTCTTGGCAAATGCTTTCGCAGTTGTTCGTCTTGCGAAGGTCCCAGAATTTCACCTCTAGCGTCGCAGTACGAATGCCTCCGTCTGTCTCTATTAACCATTACCTCAAGTTCAGAAAACTAATATACCCCCAGTCCTAGAAGCCCTGTCTCATAGCTGACTTCTCTATTTTAGTAACTTTTTATGTACTAAAGTTTCTGGGGATATGGGATGGTAAGAACTAAAGTACAAAAATAATCACTTATTGTGTCAATCCTGGTGTTACCGTCAACACCAAATTATGAAGATGCTAAACATCAAATTTTATATTTCACATTTTTTTTATTTAAGATGAGCTTTAATGTACGCTGCCTTAACCAGTTTAAATAAATAAATACAAATATTTCATGTTTGACGCGTAGGCTACCACCTATTTCATTTGTCCACGATTCAATAACTAATAGAAAGATTATTTTAAAGCATTCTACTCTATGGCTCAGTAAAAGTTAACGTACCATACTTGCTGACATATTCATCCAAAGACAGTTTAAAATCCACCGAATTTCCAATTTTGTTCCATCTGACCCCATGTTCCTCCTCCATGTGTTTCACATGAGCAATCACTTCCTCATATGATGAAAAATCAATGCGCTGATATGTTTTCAGATCCACATTCGCCCGGAAACATCCTTTATTAGTCTTACGTTCGTTGTGGCTGACCTCTAGATTGGCTCCGACGACCAAGTCTTCTGGTGGGCTGACGGAGTCCTAAAAGTCAACTGTTTATTTCTTGCTGGATGTCATTTATTGTTACGGTCATCCGATCATTCATCTTCAGTATGCAAGTCCCTACTGAAATTGCTACCTTGGCTTACATAAGCTGCGTTCGTTGCACTCCGGGCTGTCTCTGGTGTTTAGTCACCAGTGTCCGGTTCTTCAGTTAAAACGCGTTTTTTTAGTTCACCTGTGAGTTGATGAAAACTGGCTAACTAAAAGCCGGGCTCACGAGCAGGTTCTGGTTAGTCCGAACCGATGAGATAAAACCGGACACTGGTTGGTTCAAAAACGGGCTATAAGACTGGTGAGAAGACACCGGTGGATGCAAAAACGGCTGATAAGAAAAACCGGAGACCACCGGTGAGAACTCCCGGGACAAAGAACGCAGCTATATACTCGAATATTAGAATAGAATAGAACAGAATAGTAATTTATTCGCTCACAACTTTCACGGTAACAAAACCAAAATTGGTGAGTACTGTCAAATCCATGTGTGATTATACTCCAAACACCGTATTATGTAGCAACATAACACAGTATCAATGATCCGTCTTCTTACGTGCACATTTACTTCGGCATTCATTTTTTTTTTCTCTTTTTATGCTCCATTTAGATAGACAACGTACTGTGGACAAGTGAGAACTAAATTTATCCAAAACATTAGCAAACATAGTACCCCAATAGTGGTCTTTATAATGATGCTCTATTTTACAATTTTTACAACATATACACATTGCCGAATGAACTATTAAGGAGTCCTGAATAGTTCCTGAATAAAGCCAAGCAAAACAGGGTTAAGAAAAGTAATTATCTACGCTTTCAACAACCTATACAGCATCTTTATTGCTTGCAAGTGCAAGTAATTAAGGTAACGTAAATAACATCTCTTTTAACCTATGTCCCGATAATTGTCAACACAGAACATACAGGATTGTCTAACTGCAAGGGCACAAGCATATTTGTCAAGTTCCCATGAAGTTTTAAAAACAGACCAAGATACAAGTTAGCCTAACAGAAGGATTATTTCAAAAGCTCTCATCTGGAAAGGATTGCGTAGCCTTTACACGCCTTTAGACCTACTGTTTACACCTTGCCGCTACTGAGGGTTATCATTTTTGATCATTCAGCTCATAAACTTTCGTATGCGAACCGGTTAAGGTTCGCAAAGCGCAGGTGCTGATCTCCTGATAGTCTGTCCTCGGCCGCGAGAGCGATGCGTGGTTGGGGGCAAATCATCCGACGAAGCTGGGTGGACATTTGGCTTGTCTTACAGGGAAAGGCCATTAACCCTCGCCCTACACCAAACGGTAGGCACCACCGAGACTCGAACCAGCGACCCTTCCCTTGGAAGTTCGGCGAACTAAGCCATTGGGCACGACGCCTGCAGGGATCTAGTGTTAACTTACAGACCGTAAGAATCGGCGACGTAAACAAACCACAGCCTTGTCACTAACAACTGAGATTTAAGGTAAACAGTGGGCAGCTGCTACAGTTTCTCAAAACTACTGGGGATTTGTCACAGACTTTCAATACCTGAAGTTGGATAATTACTAGATCAAACAATACAGGAAAACCGAATGGCAAATTCTTGTTGCTTGTATCTGTTCAATTTCATCAACACTCAGAAATATGTGTGAAGCAGATATTCTGTCAACGGCAAATGCCACGAGGATGGGTTATGGTAAAAATCGTTCCTAATAGAGCCAAGCACAACCGAAGAGGTCTAGTAAAAATCTACAGAAGTTTTTGCCCTCCTCAGTGCTTTTCCTCGTTGGTTTGTACCCGATTATCAGGAAAAAAGACACCAGTCGAATGCGATCATGTTTTTTTCAAATACCTCCATTTTCTTCTGTACCTTCCTCGTCGCATGCGCAATCACCGAATCATGGAGAAGTTTTTTGTCTTGGACTCAACTGTCAAACTAAAAGAAATAAGTAAGCATCTTCTGCCATCATCCAACCACCTTCCTGTCCAATGCCCAGTGAGCCAGCTGATGCAGTAAATTTATTGTCCTATTGTGTTTTGCTGTTTGTGTTTATTTATCTTTTGCAGTTGTTGTACGTATTGTGAAAACGCCACTCTGTATTTATTATTAAGCGTTTATTTTATTATTTTTCTGTATATACTATGCAAATGCCTTATGATTAGGCTGCATGTAATAAGTCAATAATTCATTCAGAGCAGCAACTGATGCTCACACCTACTGAAAAAGATAGGAACAGAGTTACTGCCATGTTACTTGCCATGTTGACATTTGCGTCCAGACTTCCTTTTCCCAACTTCTTCTTGACCATCCTCTCTAATTTTTCCAGTCTCTTCTGTGCTGGATTGTTACCCATTCTTTTTTCAATATTTCGAGCAACTCTTTGAGAAGCCCAGATTGACTTTGGATCACATCTTGTAACAGAAGTCTCAAGAAAATGCCCAACTTCGCACAAATCTGGGGCAGAGAGGACAACCTCGGATATGTCCACATTATCTTTCTGCCCATTCGTTTCACTATCTTCAGTTGCATTTTCATCTACTGGGATAGCTTGATTTTCTGGCAACTGTTTACTAGGTTTGCTTTGAAAACTTTCTCTTCCGCCATCATGCAGAGCTCCTTTTGTTACGATTTGGCACACTTTAGCCCTATTTGACACAAGTTCAGGTTTTCTTTGGTTTTTCACGCTTGTCAGGTCCGGAAGAATTTTTTCTGGCTCACTTAGATCTATGGCAATCTCATCATCATCAGAAAAACTATCAATGTCAAGTTTTTGTCTCTTCAAAGCTAGGTTGCTTTTGTTCCGAGACCAAGCATTCCTGGTTACTCTTCGGCCTTCCATCACACTTTTTGCTTACTCAGTTTGTAAGCCTCAACCTGTAACAAAAAAAGATGGCTTCACAGGCTTCAAAGATGGCTTTACTAGCCAAAAAGTTTGGGGGACAAGGTGTTCAACGACTCGCAGCTCATTTCTACTGACTGTTCAGAAAACCAACTATTTTCAGAAAAGATGACTGTTTTTAAGAAAAAATCAACTTTTTTAAAGAAAACTTGACTAAGAAAAACTTGACTACTGAACAACACCTACTGTTACTAGCCAAAAGCCAAATGTTTGGGGGGGAGTGCACAGGAGGCCAAGGTATTTGCCAACTGCCAAGTCATTTTCACAGACTGATTTGCAGGAACAGATGACTGTTTCTTCAAAAACTCGACTGTTTTGCAGAAAAAATCAACTGTTTGTACCAGCTTGAAGTTTTCGCCCACCGCCGAGCCACCCAAAACGCCCAATACCAAGGCATGGGGCATTGGGCGGCAGGGCTTTAAACGCCCAAGAGCAAAATCGAGAAACCTAGGCTGGGTCGACACAATGCTACTTTCAGTGCAAAAAGCTGGAAAGGTTCCAGGCGTTGGGTGGTAAGGGCGACAGTGCCTGAAACACGCAATCGGAAATCTGAATAACGCCTACAAAATCAAACCAGCATTAAAATTGACAAAAAATTTTACGAGCTAACTGTGTCTGTGCATTGGACGGTAAGGGTGGCAGTGCCTGAAATGCCCAAGTAGAAAACAGAGAAACGGCCACTAAATCATCCCCGCATTTAAATTCACAAAAATTTGGATAAGAACTGCGTCTGGGTGTTGGATGGCAATGCTTGAATCGCCCAAGCAACAAATGCAGAAACGACCATGCACCGCCCAACTTAAAATTTGAAATTTTTTGATGATCTAAGTATGTCCAGGAGTTGGGAAGGAACTGGTGGTAGTGCTTGAAACGCCCAAGCAAAAACTACAGAAATGCCCACAAAGTCACCACCCCGCGATAAAAGCAATAACAAAATTTACTGTTCTGAATGAGGCAGGCTTATTAGTGAAAGCAGACAGGAAATTTTTTGGCTTCGGTGTAGGCTCTAGCCTAGCCCTGGACATTTTGTGTTGCTCAGAAGGAAACCTATAATAACTATTACCACCATTCAGCTTATAAACATCAATTTAAATTTCTGGAATGGTCTCATACATTTTAATTTGGGTGCAGGTTGGCTCATCTGAATTCTTGTGAATTTTACCCCGGGGGTAATTTAGTAGGACTTTCTCCATTTTTCGCTTGGGCGTTTCAAGCACTTGCCACCCAACGCCTACAACTCTTCCAGTTTTTTTGCAGGACACAGCTCCTCCAGCTTTTTGCACTGAAACTAATTATGTCAACCAAGCGTAAGGATGATTCTCATGTGCAGGGGGGGTGGTTTGGTGGGGTTTTCTCCATTTTTCTATTGGGCATTTCAGCACTGCTGGCTTTACCGCCCACTGCCCCATTTGCTGGTATTGGGAATTTGGGGCGGCTGGTCAGTGGGCGAAAACTTCAAGCTGGTCTGTTTGTAGGGATAAAAAATACTGATTTCCAGAAAAAACAACAGTTTGTAAGAAATTAACCTCTACTATACACAATTATTGATTAAACCTCAGAGGTCAAACCTGAAGTTTGTTATAAGCATCGTATGTAGCTCATAAACACTACCTACTGAACATCAATTCGGACAAACCAGGATTTTATAAACCCATAGCTCTGAGATGCATGCCGTCGTCTAGCTTTGAATAACCCGCTCGACCATAGAGTCGAAGATGAGCTAAGAGAATAACTCACCATAGACATTTACAAACCTCGAACGAGGGAGGTATCACAAAACTATAGCTTAACTATAGCTTAACTATATATAGCTGAACTATAGCTTGTTCACACGGGGCTGAAACAGCGACCGATTCTCGATCAGCGGCTGATTTACGCGCGTAAATAGCGGTTGAAAAAAATCCAAAAATAAGCCGCTGATGTTCCGAATAGGCGCTTATTTTCATCGCGGTCTCCGATCGGGATAAACTAAATCCTTTGGAATGTGACCTTTGATGACTCTAGGGACAGTAAACAGACTGTAATTAGGAGAATTAGTTCAAACTTGGTGAGGTTTAGGTCAATCCAGTTCAAATTCTGTCAGATTGATGTAAACATAACATGGTTTTACACTAAGCATCACAGGATTACTAAACGATTGCAAAAAAAAAGGTAGAATAATTTTCTAATTACAACAGCATATGTTCTGTTTATGTCTAACACTGATTTTCGTTGTTTTTCTTAAAAAATTAATAATTTGAATAACTTTTTCATTCATCCTTCACTGAAATGTAACCGAACATCAGTAAATGATTGCATACTGTTCTCATATTATTTATATCTACATTATTAATTATATTTTAGGTTCTCCTTCAAAAATAAAAATATTTAAATTATTTTTCTTTGCTTCTTAACTTAAAATTGCTGAGTCGCCTTAAATCCATCAATATTCAGTTTGTGACTTTTTCCTCGTATAAAGACGACAAGTCAACTAGATTTGACTTTGACTAACTCACAAGATGTTTTTTTTTAAATTTTATATATTTTGTTACAAACAAAAAGAATATTCGGAATTAGGTTTTTCTTTTTTAATTCTCCCGTCAACCCCAAACAGTCGATCCGTCGTCTGAACAGATCAGCCGCTGTTTACGCGCTTATTTCGGTCCCGTGTGAACAAGCTATAATAATAATAATAATAATAATAATAATTGTATTGAAAAAAGCCCGAGGGCCATATACACGTTCAAGACAAAAAAGATACATATACACAGAAAAAAGATAATTAACTAATCAACAAAAATCTTTCTAGCTTCCAACGCTCTACTAATGTAACGACCAACCCTACTAATAGATTGAGCAGAAGTACACTTCAGAATACCAGGGAGTAGGGGAAACCCCACCCCAAAAATTTCCCTACGAATACTTGAAAGCTCTTGGTACCGACTCAAAAAATGACCAATGTCCTCCTCTTCTCGTCCACAAAGAGGGCATGAATAATTCCTATTTGGGATTCTCGCCTTCCTATCAAAAACTTTATTTCTACCATGCAGTGGTAGACAATTAGCTCTCAGTTGGATCCAGTACCTCAAATAAGTAGCAGGCAAATTAAGCTTGAAATAAAACTCAGATTCGTACACTGTTTTAATCTTTCCGTAATTTAACAGGGTTTCCGATGAAGATATAATACCAAACCATTTTTGTTTTTCCTGGTCTTCAAAAACTCTCAATATTTCATTCAGGAGGGCTGGAGTTTGCTACATTTAACTATGTAGTTTACCCAGAGTTTACCCGACTGCGCCAAGACAAGACAATGAGGGAGGGATGGAGGGTCAGGTTTGCTAAGATGTGAAAGTCGTTTCGAGTCTTTTTTTAATATAATCATTGGCAGAGAGATTGAAGACATATTCTCGCCGTTCCCCGAGGACTCCTCAGGGAATCGAGGGAAAGGGCGAGTATAAAGGGAGTCACTCGACGCGGACTCCGAGTGCGGAAAAGAGCGAGAACATGGGTAAGGCTTCCAGAATGGATTTTGTTCGAAACCAAAATCTGCAGTTGATGAAATTAGTCTGGATCCACTTTATTTTTGGTTTTCTTTATTCTGATTGTTTTACTTCATTTTACATCGAACAACACAAGCAAAAATCGATTCCCCTCCGAATCTGCAAGACAGTCCTTTTTAATGATGGTGATGGTAATCGGAGCATTCCCCGTCCATGGGAAAACGCAGGAACTCCTTAAAAGGAGTCCTCGGGGAACGGCGAGAATACGCCGTAAAGGAAATGGATTAGAACGGTTTATAAATGTGATTGCGTCCTGCGTCTCACTGGCCGCTCGACACAATATATACAGATTCAGATACATATTCAATAAGTATTTCTCATGGAAGGATATTGTTCCTTGTATTTCTTCAGCATCTACCTAACTTTTAACAGAAGAACAGCAGCAAATTGGAAGGCAAAGTGCTAAGAAGTTGGGTCCACGCGTTCTAGTGGTGTCACATCGAACTGCTGTGAGTAAAATACTAACCATCGCGACAGCTTTTCGAGGGGGGGTGGAGGTCGTAAGGGCAGCATGACACTTTAGCTTGGTATGCTCATTTGAACACTTCTCTAAATGTTTCACTACCTTGGTTTTATTTCTTGCTTTTGAACAGCCGAATGGAAAAAAGAATAACAAACTTGATATCAGCTAGAAGTCAACTGTTTCAGCTTTCTTCTGGCACAGACCCTTTGTTGCGGTTTTTTTTTTACTTTTAAATACACTTATTCTTCCAATGAGGTCTTCTGTTTAGTTTGAACGCCATCTATCGGGTGAAAATACGCGCAGCGGAGCAGAAGTTAAAACAATTTTAAAGAATAAACAGAACAAATACGAGCAAACATTTCAAAATCCAGCTAGCATACGATAGAACTGGAAGTGAAATTTTTTTGGGGGGCAAGCATTTTGCCGTAAAAGTTGCCGAATCTGGGTTTTAGTGTTTTCCTCTGCGACCGGTCACTAAGGCGACGTTCAAATGAGTATCTCTGCGTCTTACTGTACCGTACTCGAACTACTAAACTGGACGAGGACATCTATAATATGTTGCTTCGTTTAATGCACCAAAAATAACAATTATTTCGGCAAAAGACCTGGCCATTTACTATTAAGCATTTCAAGGTAAAAACTAAAAAGTTTTTTACTTGACAATATCACAGATATTCCAACATTTCCAGTCGCATTCAGCACAAACGTTAAAAACAGACCATATAATATCTTGACCGGGACCACCCCTCGGAGTTGTTTTATACGAGTCGAAGGGATTTACAGTATTTCTGCCTTTTTCACTGGGGGAACCGCGGCTCGATAAAGCTAAAGATTCAGGGAAGATCGATTAGACTCTACGTTAAATTCAAATTCCCTTCGTGTGGCTGATGGCACCTCAATCTGGATCGGTGCCCTCGAACCCCAAATTAAATCTTTAAAACTTTCCAATCTGTTTATAGGATGCCGCGTTTTTCGACCTTCTCTGTCATAATACTATACGAGAACTTCCCGACAATGCGACCAGACCATCCCGTTTCTCCCAATCACACAACTGTTCCACCGCAGGCGCTTAGCACATTCTCTGTATAATGTTTCTTCACATAATAAGCAGACACAAACGGCACTTTCTTGAGCAAGATCCGTCTAATCCATTCGCCCAGACCAAGAGCGGCCGAATAACGGGGCAGAGTCTTTTTATCGAGAACGGAACTTTCGAAAACGTCCGTTATGTATGACGGTATCGTTATTGGCGCCTCGTCGTCAAAGCTATCAATGATCTTCGCCATTTTGTTATGGTAGGCGACGAAGAACGGCTCGTTCTCCTTCCGTTGTGTGACGGACATTTTGTCCCACATCTCGTTCATCTGCCTGAAAAGAAAGAAAACGTTATGGTTGTTGTTCGCTGACCGATTCACCGCATCGACCGAGGCGACCTAACCAAGAAATTTCTTGGAACCGCCGCACACCCGTGGTTACCAGTACTTTGTGCCCAATGGATGACCACTGATTAACTCGCCCTTTGTGTTTTACTTCATCTTTAGTGCTGTATATATTTTGTCATTGATCGCTAATTGTCTTTTCTCTCTTTTGTTCTTTATTTATTTTTCTTCCATTTACTCCGTTCTTGTTCAGTTTGAATGTAACGGGTTATAAAGAATATACATACATACATACAAATATAGGGAGAAATGGAATGAATGAAGAGTCAGTAGGTTACGTTTTATTAATTAGCTGTTATATTTGTAGTTAGATCAGTTATTAGTTGACTTAAATGGTCCTGCCTTCTCGTGCAACCTGAACCTGGACCTCGCTGGTCTAGAAGTGAGTTGTCGCGTTTGGTTCTAAAGGTTCTTTTTGTAACACTGGACTCTATTTAAATAGAAGAAAGTGCGAACGTCTGTCTTTTGACTCCAGGTCATCCGCATCCCTAAATTGTTTGAAATTTTCTATTCCTAGTGTTGATTCTTTTCGGCGGTTGGGTATTATGATTACCAAAATTACTGATTGTGGGTAACAAATTTAATTGGGTTAGTCGGAATGGTACGAATCCTTCTTTCTTTTGTGTGCATATTTACAGAGGGACGACTCATTTATATTATTTATAGTCTGTGTTTAAATGGGGCCGAGCTAACGATCTCGTTTCCCTGTCGGCCACCAGTGATCAAAATATATTGTCACTAAGTATTTTTGAAATTAAAGAACCTGAACCTGAAATTTTTTTCGTGCCGATGAGGAATCGCCGTTCGCCCAGCGAAGAGCCAGTCATGTCACTATTAAAAAAACCGTTGTCGATTGGTTTAAATAGAATTCGAGTCAAGTTTGAGGATTCGTTTGGGCGACGCTTCTCGCTCTTCGCTAGGATCACTGGCGTGTTTCGGATAGGGTATAGGGGGCGACACAGAATAAAATGCGACGAATGCCCACCTAGCAAACTTTCAGTCTGCAATAATGGGATGATATTTCGGACAGACGGTCAGGATCGAGCGTTTATGGACCGGAATTCCGAACAAAATTTGTTGCACCGTCATCACCTTCGTATGAAAAGCTAAGATTTATTAATTATTTATTTAATTCAACCGTAGCCATATACATAGAGGAAAACCTGGGAAAAACACATTATCACTAGCCTACATATCACACATAACAATTTCGTAACCCTTACGACAGAAGATCTGAAAATCAGACCGGGTAACCCTGACTGTATTGAACTGAATTGAATTTTATTTGTCTAAAAATCCTGCAGTATTTGCTACTGGGATGAATCTTGTCTCTAATGAGATAATATTATCTCTAATTCGGATTAATCTTATCCCAGCCGAGCGAAGATTAATCCCAGTAGCAAACACTGCAGTTAACTTTAATCCTTACTCGGAGAAACTTTTTACAGTGTAGGTAGAGATGGAGTATGGTAAAAAATTAAAAAAGAAAGAAACACAGCAACAATAACCAAAATAATTAAAAGTAACTAAACCCAAACATCATGGAGCTCCAGGAATGACTACAATTTTGTTTCATTCTGCTGATGGACCTCAAGACAGCCGCAGACGGATCAGCTATACAGAACTTTTCAAAGATATGGCTGTTCCTTGTCCAGGGGGCGAGGCGTAGCAAATATTTGACAAACCAAAAGAAAATTTAACGAATTTGACGAAGATTTTCGCTACTGAAGATAGTGCAGAAAGGGGAAAGATATGAATCGTGGGGAACAGCCGTAACATTGTAGGAGTACGCTAGAATCTTCAGCAACTTTCTGGAAACGATACGTGCGAAGGCTCCAATGATGCGCTTCAGCAAATGAGCTATCAGTAATTTTCTAGTGGTTTTGATTGAATCCAATCGGAAGTCCTAGACTTGACATCCTATAAGATCGATGACCGTTGGCTCACTCGAATGGTTATTAAACATTAAAAATTCCGTTTTTCCCTTGTTAAATTTAAGTCCAATGGCTTCATATTCCGAAACCAGTGATCGGAAAGTACTTTCCATGTCTTTCCGAAACTGTTTGCCTGCGCTCTTCTTCCTTACTTGTGCCTCGTATCCGAAATCCACCGTTGCTGCAAACACTCCAACCCTCCTGGTCGAACGGTAACGACGTCTATCTTGCTATCCATGTACTCGTGACGTAGCGACTGGGCCAGCGCCTCTACGCCGTGGGCGCATGCGCTGTAAACTGGAAGACCGGGAAAGCCTTTGCTACCCGTCATGCTACCAACGAACACAACCCGTCCTAAAAAAATAGATTATTTGTATTTGTAAATTTCTTTTTTATTCATTTTGTCAGTCATAATGCGCCTTATACCAGTAGCACTCTAGGCGGAGTAGTTCTTGCTTGCCCATCTGTGTACAATTCGACACATTCCAGTTCAGCGCTTCCAAGCAGACTAGTTTCTGTAAAAGCCAGGCTTCAACTTCCAGATTCCCAGACGTCCGAGGCTTCCGCATAGCCAAGCCAACCCTTCCCGATTTTCATGATAATGTTGACAGCCACTCAGCCGCATTTGCTGTTCTTCAGCATTTCCTAGATGTCCCCTTTACATTTCAAATATCTCTTGCATCCCAATCACTTTCTCGTTTCTTTCCACATTTGCATATCTAAGTAAGTAAGTATTTTATTTATGACCCGCCATTTTGAAAAGGCGGAGTAAATGACAAAAGTAAAGAAAATAAACAAAACACATATATACACACATGTAGATTCATGTAGATATGTAGATTCTTTCGAACCGGTTGCCTCTATGGCGCCTTCCAGATAACCGGAATCTGGGGTGACCAACATCCCGGACTTCCAGACGTGGCCTGGCTTCACCTTCCAGATCCGTTTCGACGAAAACGGCTGTCAGGAATCCGGAAGAAAAATCTTGAAGGTGAAGCCTAGCTCTTAATCCCGCTATACCTCACCATGACCACTTGTGTCAGACAGGGGCGTCACGTATGGGGGGTGAGAGGGGGACGCCCCTCCCCCCAAATGTTGGCGACTAGTCGGTAAAAAATAACTGCCCTTCGGCCTAGTGCCATATAGCAATCGCAATTTCTTTCCGTCCGTCGGTCTGTCTCTCTGTCGGTCTGTCTAGGTTTTGGCTAGTTCGGGCACTTCCACATAAGCTACGACGATGAAACTCGGCAGGCATATCAGGGACCCCATAAGATTAAAGTGGAAATAGTCACTTCCTGATCCAAGCATCATGGAGGGAGTGGAGGGAGGGGGACTCCGAAATCTAGAGGTATTTATAACTCTTGAACGGGTGATCGGATCTTAATGAAATTCGACATTTGGAAAGACCCCGTTTCTCAGACGAACCGCTTAAAATCCGGACCGGATCTGGCGACTTTGGGGGAGCTAGAGGGGGGGGGGGGGGAGGACCGGTAATTTTGGGAAACGCTTAGAGTGGAGGGACCGGGATGAGACTTGGTGGGAAGAACAAGCACAAGTTCTAAATACATCGTTGTCATTACCGGACCGGATTCGGGCACTGTGGGGGTTGAGGGGGGTCCGGAATTCCGGTGATCCCGCTAGTTCAGTACTTCCGGATGTGCTAGGATGATGAAACTTGGAAGGCATGCCAGGGGTCCGAACAGACTGACTTGAGAAGAGTCGTCTGCATGATCTGACCATCGTAGGGAGAGTGGAGGGACGGGGAATCCAAAATAGAGTGGCATTCACAACTTTTGAACGGGCGATCCGATTTGAATGAAACTTGGGAGGTGCAGAGAGGTGTCGTCTCAGATGTTCAAGGTCAAGTCCGGACCGGATCCGATACTTGTGGGGGAGTTGAAGAGGGCACCGGAATTTTCGTGAAACGCTTAGCGTCGAGTGATCGGGATGAAATTTGGTGGGAAGAACAAGCATAAGCCCTAGATCCCATATCGGGCCTTTGGGGGGGAGTTGGAGGGGGTTTCCCAGAATTCGGGTGATCGTGAGTTAGGATACTTCCAGATGTGCTAGGACGATGAAACTTGGCAGGCATATTAGTGACCCAACCAAGTAGACTTAAGACCTGACACAATGCCCTAGGAAAACTATCATTTCTTGATCCGACCATTTACGAGGGAGTTAAGGGAAGGGGAATCCGAAAATTAGTAATTTCCGTAGGTTGCGGACGGGTGGTCTGATTCGAGTAAAACTTATCCGGTGATAAGAACTAATTACCTAGACAATAAGGCCAATTATTGCAAGGCTCCACCTACCAGATTCCGGACATCCGTTTTCGTCAAGACAGATCGGAAGGTGAAGCCAGGCAAAAGATGCCTGGAAGTCCTGACCTGACACAATGCCCTAGGAAAACTGTCATTTCTTGATCCGACCATTTACGAGGGAGTTAAGGGAAGGGGAATCCGAAAATTAGTAATTTCCGTAGGTTGCGGACGGGTGGTCTGATTCGAGTAAAACTTATCCGGTGATAAGAACTAATTACCTAGACAATAAGGCCAATTATTGCAAGGCTCCACCTACCAGATTCCGGACATCCGTTTTCGTCAAGACAGATCGGAAGGTGAAGCCAGGCAAAAGATGCCTGGAAGTCCGGGGTCTTATACACCCCAGATTCCATAGCCTATCTAATAAATGCTGAACGATAGCAAAATTAGCTATAATCATTATCACGAAAATCCCGAAAAGTTGGCTTGACTGTGCGGGAGCCCCAGTATCGGAAGTCTGGACGGGGAAGCTACCCTTGACATATTGATAAATGAACATAACACAGAAACTTTCATCTGTTATGCTGCACACAGCATAAAAGCGTCGAGTGCTCGCGGACTGAGTTCCTTCTAGAACTTTCGGCACCATCACCAGTTCCATACGGAAAAGTTGAAACTTTTAACTTTATGACGAAAGTGCAGAAAATCCGGCAGGGGAATGATCTTGTTTTCGCAGCATAAAGTTTTCTTTTTTTCTCGGCAGACGACCATGGTTGGTTTGGTGGAGGCGGGAAAGTGTGGTAGAGGATTTAAAAGGCGGTGCTTCGGGGAGGGGAACCTGGAGGACGTGAAAGAGTAAACTAAATATAAAAAATAATTTGAAATTTTTTTTTTTTTTTTTTTGGTTGGAATTGGTTTGTTACGGTTTGGAGACAATCGCTGACAAGTTTCTGTGCCTGAACAGATCACAAACACATAATTGGTTGCTCTGTTGGTAGCGTCAGAGAGTCCATCGCGTTCAGCCATCCTAATGGCCAAATTTGGTGATCGAACAATGCTTCCAACAATAGATAGAAAAGCCTTAGAACTAAAATTGTTGGTTTACGTAAAAGAGAAATATGGTTAAGTATATGTGTTCATGACCCGTTAATTTCATCAGGGGACACCGGACTGGAGAATTTGTAGAATAAAACAGCAAATTAAAAGAAAATCCAAAACTTAAACTGTCTTTTATCTGGCCCAAAGAATGCATGAAGGACATCATGCTGGACGACACAGGGTGTCGACGTTTTCGTCAAAGAGCCGATGACATATTGAACACAGCACTTGCGAATAAGCTTGCGGTTTCAACAGAGGCGAGGCAGGATGTTTGTCCACTGTAAGCTGAGTAGCTGCATGAACTCCCAAAGGTTAATTCAATAACGTTGAAATGCGAAAATCTAGTTGCGAATCACTTATTCACTTAAGCTGCCTTTTCAGTCAAGCTTTTTGAACAAAAATTTCTGTCTCGAGTCGGGAATGGAACAAGATGCATTATTATTATTACTCTTTAATCCGGAAAATGAAATTCCATATTGACTAGCCTAATACAAGAATAAAAACACAGCAATAACAGTAACAGAAAGAACATCACCTATCCATCTGGGAAACCAAAAAGACCGGAACTGATCTTATCCCAGATGGGTAGTGACAACTGCATAAATGGGCTACTCACTCCCTCAACAAGACTATTAGCTGACATTGCCAGCATTGCATTGCCAGAAAGTAGAGATGGATTTCTACTACACAAGAGTAGCCTATTTTTTTTCTTGGTACTATTCAGCACAATGCTAGTCTATTCAGTTTCCACTCGACGGCTAGATGACACCATTTTTGTGTTCAAAGAATTTAGGATGTCCCCAGTAACTTGCAGTGACTTGCGGCCGTTCTGGTTATGATACTTTGTTTTAAGTCAGAAGCTTATCATCAATATTTCACTGACCTCCTTCAAAGGCCTGAGTCATCAGTTACTAAGTACCATAAATCAGCCACAATTTGTTCCGGTTTTCTCACAAATACTGACCACGCACCATTACTGTAATAATTTGACAATACTTGAAAACTGTAAAATCTTGACCAAAACTTAGGGGGCGATATCCTCGTGGGTATTTTTCCGCTTGTTAACTCTCTAGTTTTGAAGGTAGACTATACTAGGCGTCAAGCTTCAATCGTAAAAATTAAACAGTTCTCTACGCCAAGCTGACTATAGGATTCAAAACTAAGGAAAATATAGATAAATATAGATAGATCAGTGGACATCAAAAGCCCAAGGGCCATATACACAAGAAAAAAAAAAAGACTCCTTCTTAATTCTAAACAATTGTCTATATACACGCCCACTCGAGTGATAACGGTAGGATTAGTAGTAGGTAGGAAAGGCAGGAAATATATGCAAAGGTCATACTTCATCTTTCTATGTGGACAATGAGGAGCTACCCACTCTCGATTTTGGTGCCCATGAACTGCCAGGTGCCGGCTGGTGCCGGGAAATGATGGACACCAAGTAAAGGGGAGTGAGTAACCACACGGTGGAGAAGAAACCCAAAATTCAAACAAAATGACTCCCCAGGTTGTCAATTAGACAGTATATGATGGGACCTGCCATCTTTTCCAGAATTTCAAAGCAGATATTATCCCTTTCGATCCAGACTAGGATACTTGCTGCTGGCAATGTCAGCGATGTTTCTTGTCTAGTGCGCCCATACAATTTCATCATCATCAGCAATCCACTCCTTCAGGTGCTGCAAAGGCCGCTTTCTCGTCTGTCTCTGCCGCTTTGGCGGACTTGATCGGGGTCTGAAGTCGAGTACTATTTTTTCTGTTTGCCGATGATTTTTCTTCTTTTCTTAGTTTTTTTTGTCTATTGTTTTGTTTTTGTATGTTTACGTGCGCGGCTGTATAGTTGGCTCTTAGTTTAATAGATAAATAAATAACCCCTTTGTTCTGTATGAACTGGTGACACACCGATTACTGAATTCCTTCATAAGCATTACGAAAGATTAGTGAAATAATTTTTAATGGCGTAATTGTGAGTTTTATATATAGTGAGTTTATTTTATATATGAAACCACAAAACCTTGAGGTTTTCCCGCAAGTTCGTTGTTCCAACTTGAGCGGCTTTGAGCCTGAAGAGGACCCTTGCCAAGAAAGACCGAAATACAGCTCTAATAAAATTCACCTGACGCATCTGTTTTGCACTATCAAACAGACTATCGTATCTACAAGTACTTTTATTAATAATTTAAATATTTAGATTTAAAGGCCAGATATGCCACATACTAGCAAAGCTTGTTTGGTAACGTCGCCCATATTGTTTGGTGGAAGACATTGCCAAATAAGGGGAAGTGCAAGTAAATGAATGTTATCTATAAAAGTTTGACATTGTATAAATAATAAAACGTATAGGGCTATGCGGTACAGTAAGATAAATATGTACATTGTGATTTGAATAACAGTTGGTAGGCTACTTATAAAAAAAGGAACGGGCGGTCACGGACTGGGATTCCTGGCGGGATTTTCGTTTCATTATCATTTTTTCAACTTCACGATGAAAGTGCAGAAAATCCGGCCGGAAAAACCTGACAGTCTGTCCGCACCATGAATTAAGACTCGTTTCTTCTTCTTTTCCGGATTTCTGTCTCCTCCAAAGAATCGTAGGGTTAACCACTCCCCGGCACCTGCTGTACACTCTTCCCCGGCACTGACCCAAACCAGCGGCGTCGGCCATAAATTAGGCGATGCCCGCTTCTAAACTTGCAGATTTTAATGTTCTAACACGGGGCAACCGGTGCCGGCTGGTGTCAGCCGGCGCCGGGCAGTTGCTAAAAACTAAAATCGAGAGGTGGCAACCCCTCGTCAAGAATTCTGCTTGGACGTTTGACTCGTTTGAGACTCACCTGATCGTTGTTTCAAAAGTGGCGCTAAAACCTTGGCAACTTTCCAAGCACTGTTCAGGTTCACTTCAATTTGCTTCTGGCAATGTTCGAACGACTGCCATTCCAACTTTCCCTGAATGCACTCAACTGGTGCATGAATCACCGCCCACAATCCTGAAATAAATATAAGTTTATTATTAACATTTTATTGGACAGGAATGTTGGAGCCTGGAGTCTTGTCTCGCCTTGACGGTGACCCACTGCAAAGGGTGGATCTGCATGAAGCAAAATCGGGAGATTCGATTGGGATTAACACGTTTGGATACGACCTTTAAAATGCGAAACTTGGCATTTTTCCGAAATTAGCTGCTATACTCTTTGTGACTAAGTCCAAAACACGCCAGTGGTCCTCAGGAAGAAGGAGTAAGCGTCTCCGTAACGACTCAAATTCAACAACTCAAACACTGTGTCAACCAATCACGGCGATCTTTGGGAGCAGCTGTGATACCGCTTCCAGCTCTTCCGCTACGTACCCTTCGATTTTGCATCGGCAAGGAGAATTAGTCACCAAGAGTCTTCTCTTGACTTGACCCCGCTTTCTTACTCTGCCTTTTGCATCATCCCTAGCTCCTTTATGTAATTATATGCTTCTGAAATCCCCACATTTCACCGTTATTTCGTTTTGTACCTACGACTTTTTAGCGCTTTTTCGGTCCAGCCGAGTTTTGCCCGTGACACAACATAAACTTCGCCGAAAGCTTCGAGTGTCCACCAACAACTTTTTCATACATGAGGAAATGAGAGGCTTCAAATGGTTTAGTTTTATGTTGGAAGGCATGGTAGGCCATGGTTTTGGACTTCTTTGGTTTTGCTTGTTTTCCCAACGGCGCGTTTTTAAAAAAAATGTTCGTCCAGCCGCCGCATCGGAGATCGGGAAGGCTTAATGGACCCCTCGCCCTATTTACTCTTCAACTTACAGTATTTTAAAATATTTGAATACTTTAAAACTAGGCTGTGCTTTCAACAAATAACCCACCGTTTTGGTTGTTTTAAGCCTTTTCCGAGACCCGTTGATTTACAGCGAAAACAGGAAAACAATTTACCTAACCGGTTTTTGGGATCCCAAACGTAAGTGGAGGGATATCTATGATTTTGTAAAAATTGTACGATAACTCTCGAAGGAGTTGAGATATTTTATTCAAATTTGGCATGAGGACTCTTTGGGCCAAAGTACAGGTCAAGTTCGAAGACTATAATATTTTATAAAAAATATTTATTAATATTTTTAGTATTTAACAAAAAATATTTTTAAAAGCTAATGAGGTAGTCGATTTCGGGGCAAAGAGACATGCTGAATCTGATTACGAAAATAATTTTCATGTCGGACAAGTAGTTCACCCAGAATCCGGTCGAAAACCCGGGAAATTTGTGAAAAATAAACTTTTAATTTGAAGTTGATTAGAGGTTCAATCTTGGAGTAAGGAGACATGCTGAACACATATGAAAATTGTATTTTCGCCTGACAAGTAGTTCGCCCGGAATCCGGTGAAACCGGAAAATTCTGTTAGAAATAAAAGTTTTATCTGAAGTTGATAAAAGGTTCGACGCAGTGGTAAGGAGGCATGCTGATTCCGTATATGTAAATTCTCGCCGGACAGATAGTTCGTCCGGAATCCAGTCAAAGCCTGAAAATGCGTTAAAAGTTAAAGTTTTACACGAGGTTGATTAGAGGTTTGATACAGGGGTAAGGAGATATGCTGAATTAGATTTTTATGCTTATTTTTAACGGACAAGCAGTTTGCCCAGAATCAGGAAATTTGGCAGAAGTAAAGGCAGCTGGAAATTTTGATCAATTTCGTCTAAGTATATTTGACGCATAGAGGTAAACACACACGCTGAACGGACGGACAGACGGACAACCTTTACGGAGTCATAGGTATCCCTCCACTTCCGTTTTTGGATCCCAAAAACTGTATACAAATTAAAAGTAGAGATAGAGGTGACGCTAATTCGATAGGTCGTTCGAAGTAAGTTAAAACGAAAAAAAAAAGATTTTTAGACCGTTGGCGTCACCGCGGGTAAGTAAAAAAAAAAAACATTTCTGACTGCCTATGTTGAATATAAAAGTATGCAGATAAAGCTTCCAGTAAAGAGGAGTGACCTTGACGGCGAGGTTGCGACATCGACTGAAAAAACAATTTTTCACCACACACGTCGGAAGTATTTTTGTATCATTTCTTTGGCTCATTTGTGCCCAATGACCTTATCATTGCCGACACGCTTGTTGTATCATCATGTAAGTTATTAGTGTTGAGGTTTCGTTTTGAATGTTCCATTTGTTTACAGCGAGCACTCATCATGAAGGGACTACCGACATCAAGGGAAGGCACGTTTATAAATCAGATAAAATAAGGGGTTTTCATTCACGGATGTCTTATTCTTAAAGTTTAACTGAAAAGGCAGCTTGATTTTACATCTGACATTTGAATACACTGAAAGATTTTGACCCTTTGCATCTTTTCATCCGAGGCTCTAGTAACGACGTTCACAATGTGCGCTGCTGCACGACAACCCAAAATTCATCCAGACGCGGAGACTTTGAATTTGAAAATAAGCTTGCATTTGCAGGATTAAAGACGATTAGCGGCGACTTATTTTTCGGCAATGGCTTACCTTTGTAGTTGGTAAATTTTTCAAGCAGAGAGGGACAGGCGCATATAGGAAGCAAAAATCCGAAAGATTAAGTTCATTCGATGAAATCCATTATCTGTGGACAGCGGACAAACCGAGTCACGCATTTTTTATCGGGTTTTCAGGCCTATTTAAGTGAATACCTGATGTGTAACTAAAACGTTCGGGTCTTGGTCCTTTTCGGTAGAACTTTAATCACTTTCAATAATTATGAGTATCTGCCGTACCTTTTATACCTCTTACTTCACTAGTAAAATGCTCAGTGTAAACTTAGAGGCCAAGATGCTGAACAGAGAGGAAACTGATCTAGGAACCATCGTGAACCAGGAACTCGGGTTCTTGGGCCCCTATGAACGGCAGATAGAAAGGCGCAAACAAGTAGCTGACATGTTCCGACGGATGTTCGAACTGAGGAATCCCACGGTCCTAGTTTTTAACGTGCCCAAAGAAGACGAGCATAACACAGCTACTGTTTATTGAAACTATGCGTCATCTAGCGGGAAGTAAGGAAAGTAATAAGGGGGTAGAGGGGGGGGGGGGGGAGAAGATCGATTTTCCGTGTTCTTTACAAAATTATTTTCGGTGGCTTCACGATATTCCCCTTAACTGTAATGCAATGCTTTCGGATATTCGTTGGTGGTAGCCATCTTGTCCAGAATTGCGCAGGAAACCTTCCTCTCAATCTAGACATGGCTATTTGTTTCTCAGAACCCGCTACTTCTAGTGCTCTCGGGGCAGCATTTTCGCATGTCTCTCCAACTTTGGCAGACTTGGTCTGGCGAGATCACGAACAACAAATCTTATGTTTTGTGCTATGTTAATGTTTTGTGTACCAATTTTTTTATGTTCGATGCTTTTCTTTTTTCGTTACACTTTAGCCTGTTGTTTGTATGTTTGTGTGAGTGGTTCTAGTTGGCCCTGACAGAGGCGTTACTAGCCAAAATGTCTGGGGGGGGGGGGGGGGGGGCAAAGAATGTACCGATTGGCTGGTAATGGCGGAACCGGAAAATAGGGACATGCATAACTTTCGAACGGGTGACCGGATCTTAATGAAACTTGATATCTGGAAAGATCTCTTGTCTCAAATGTCTCATTTCAAGTTTGGACCGGATCCAACGGATCTGGGGGGGGGGGGGGAGTCGGAGGGGAGAACCGGAAATCGTGTGAAACTCTTAGAGTGAAGCGATCGGGATGAAACTTGGTGCCAATTTTTACCGACTGTTTCTGCAGAAAAAATGACTGTTTAAGCCCTTGTGTATGAATGAACTGGTTGGAGTCGGAACTCGGAGAGTCGGAGTTGGAGCCGCGTTCGTTGATGACATCTCCAAGGGGAGTCCAAAGCTCCTCAACGAACCCGGCCCCGTCTCTGAACTTAGCGAATATTAACTCTCCGTCACTGCCACTGTCAATACGCCCTTCGCGAATAGTTGCCAGCCCCTCGGCACTTCGCTTGAAGGAGTTTTCATAGCTCATTATAAACCTTAATAACTAATCATTACTCCTTTTACATAAACTGCTACAAATTCCGAACAATCAGCCTCAGCTACCGGTTAAGCGCCATTCGATACACAAGTAATTGCAGAGCTGATTGCGATGTACAACCTTGGGTTCACGGCCAAGTCCAGAAAATATTTCAAGTTTATTTTAAAAAACCCGTTGTTTCTACAATACCAATGCAGCCTACTTCGGTAATCGCTCCATTCCCTTCTTAAAGCCGGAGTCCGAATTCAGTAACGTACGGTTTATTCTACCTCTTTACTCTATTCTACCCGACAATTCAATTAATAATGAAACGACCCAACTTCAGCATCTGGTCCGTCTTTTCTAGCGATAAAACCTTGTCAAAGATCTTTCACAGCTAAGCCCGATGAAGCGTAGATGCCCACGGTTCAACGGTAGAAAGCGGCACATAGGCTGTTGACTCGACCCAACAAGTGCATGACCTTTTACCGTATCCTGTCTCCTGGCCAGCTCCTGGCCGAAGATTAAAATTGTGTTATTGTTTGTTAGTTGATGTGTTTTCTATTTGTTTCTATCTTTCTTTTATACTCCGTTTTCCAAAATGGCAGGTTAAAAATACGTTACTTACTTACTTACTTACATGCTGACATCCCTGTCACTTATTCTTCAAGAAACAAATTGACTGACTCGTCTCGAAATTAAAGACCTAATCCAAACAATCTGTTTACCTTCTCTTACTGATCGGAAGCCTCCAGTTTATTTAGATTTGAACTTGATTGCCGAGTTGTTGTTTTGGCCCGTTAAAAACCCACGCAGAACGACTTCTTTTCCAGATGACGAAAGTTTCCAATTTTGATTAGCAACGAATTATAAGACTTAATTGATTATTTTTTTTGTGTCTTCAGGAGTACCACACGGGTCTTGTTTTTTTTTTTTTTTTTATTTGTATTTGTAATTAACAGTTCGAGCATCAGTTGGAAATTATTATTTTGATCCTTGGCTCCCTATGTGCCATATGGCTGTCCCGGATAATCGGCTGAGATTTAATCCAGATAGAATTATTTCAAACCTAGGAAATTTGGTTTGTTTTTTTAATTTGCTCATTGTTTGACAGTGTTTTTTGTGGTTTTGAACATTCATAGTGGCAGTAGGGATGGTTATCATTGTCTGTCTGGTAGAAAGACTATTTTTTGTGATCCGCTTTAATCTTAAATGAACATGATCGAAACGACACGAAAGTAACTATCGTGCCGTCTTTCTGATGGCACATGCAGTCTCTTGCTCTGTCGGTCTGTCCGTCTCTGGCTGCGTTCGTTCCACTCAGGGCTGTCTCTGGTGTTTAGTCACCAGTGTCCGGTTCTTCCCTTAAAACGCGTTTTTTTTGTTCACCTGTGAGTTGATGAAAACTGGCTAACTCCTCGCTGAAGCCGGGCTCACGAGCAGGTTCTGGTTAGTCCGCACCGGTGAGATAAAACCGGACACTGGTTAGTTCAAAAACGGGTTATAAGACTGGTGAGAAGTCACCGGTGGATGCAAAAACGGCTTATAGGAAAAATCGGAGACCACCGGTGAGAACTTCTCTCACTTTTGCTAGTTCGGGCACTTCCAAGTAAACTAGGACGTTGAATCTTACAGCGTGTTCCACCCTTCTAACCATAGTAACTACGCATGAAGTGACGGATTGAGGCTTCTTGGTGTCAACACTGGAACGGATTTTAACATTTTCGTCAAAATATCACGCCGCAGGCTGATCGGGCCAATCGTGTCATAGAAATCGTGGTTACCACGCTAACGACGCTCCAGAGAGTAGTAAGCAAATGGTTACTATTTTGAGAAGGTTGGAACGGTCAGCGTAGTAACTTTTCAGAGGTTGGGACGAAAATAATAACTAATACTTACTATTATTAGAAGGGTGAAACACGCTCTTAACATGCATATCAAGGACCCAACCCAATGCGAAATGAAACATTGCTGTCCAGGATCCGGTCATCTGCGTGGGAGTGGAAGGAGGGAATCCAGAATCTTGTGGCCCGAGTAATTTGCGAACCGATTTTCCGATTCGAGTCAAGCTTGATGGGTGGTAAGAGTAGGTGCCCCAGACCACCATTTAATGCGTTCCAAACGCACTCGACCACATCGGCGGGTAGTTGTAGGGTAGGGGTAGTTGTAGGGGTTGCTAGGGGTCAAACAGATGGAGAAATTACAACGAAACTTGCACGGTACTAAGGTCATGACTCCTAGATACAATATTTTGAGGTATGGACCGGATCTGACCTCGTGGTGGTGAGGGGGAGGTTGAGGGTGGAGGTACCGAAAATTTAACCTCCGATTCAGAGGAAATTCTATTCAAGGACGATGTCTCAATTGTGAACTTTACCTTCTTTTCCCGGGTCCGATCATCCGTTTGTGAGCGGAAGGTCCAGAATCTTGTGAGTGAGAATCTCGCTTCGAGTGAACCTTGATGGGTGGTAAGAGCAGGCCACTAGATGAGATCATTGTATGTTTCCGAAAACGCACTCAACCATGGTGGGGCGTATTGTGGGGGGGGGGGGGGTCTCGGAAATGTTCTTACGTGCGAAGGAGCCAAACAGATATATCCACAGATATATTATTTTGAGGTCCGGACCCGATCGGCCTACGTGGAGGAGTTGGAAGGGTACCAGAAAATTTCTGGAAGATACGAGAAGATGTCCCAGCTGTGAAATTTACCCTCTTTTCCTGAATCCAATAAAGCTATCCACAAGGAAGGGGAAGGGGGGAATCCCGAATCCGTATTCCCCTCCAAACCAAACCCCCAAGTCCCCTCCAAACCAAAGAAACGAGGTCGGATCCTTTTCCCGAGTGGTTCGCCACTTCCCGGCACCTGCTGTACACGCTTTCCCGGCACCGGCTGAAACCAGCGGTGACAGCCACAAATTCCGCAATTCCGCTTCTAACATGTTGATTTTAATCCTCAAACACGTGGCAACCGGTGCTGGTGCCGGGCACTTGCTGAACACTAAAATCGAGAGTGGGCAACCCCTCGTCTTTTCCGACAAACTTCACTACTCTTGTAAGTGCCATATGAGCTTTCAGCTCTTATCTGGGATAGTTTGAAACCGTATATGTCAAATTGCAACTAATTTTACGAAATATATATATATATATACGGAAACACGTCGACTGTGTCGACCTTAAATTTCATTTCAAATAACCTTGATCGAAATGACACATAAAATCGAACTCAAATATTCAAGATGCAGTAAGATTGGTGACTAATCACGGACGATTGTATACGAAAATAGCTGTGACCACTAATTGGTGAAACTGACCGAGATCTCAATTAGCATTTTGCATCGCATGATTACTTCCTGTGCAACTAAGCTTTCGGAAATCTTGCGAGCAATCCATATCTGCAAAACTGTGCATAAAACCAATTTAGTCGAGCTCGTCTTCCATTTGGCATTCGAAATAGTTGATTTCGGTCCTTCTTGGAAAGTGTCCCCTTCAGGCTCCAAAAAATATCGCTTTAAGTTCACTTTCCAGCTTGAGCCTGACGAGGACCCTTGCCAAGAAGGGCCAAAATATTGCTCTAATAAAAATGCAGCTTATTGCAAACTTATCCGTCAGCGCTGTTAACTAGATATGATCGTTTTTCTCTTGAAAAGCGAAATTTTACAAAACTTGTATTCAGAGCCAGAAAATTACGGACTCCTGGCATACGATAATATAGGCTAATCCCAATATTTGCTGCTGCTCTGTTCGCATTGCTGAGGGCGCAAATCGCGCATGAATTAACACCTAAAGCGTTTGATGTGTGCAGGGGCGTCACGTATGGGTGGCGGGGGGACGCTCCGTCTGTTTTTCGGAAAATCAGTGAAAATAAAGTCGATAAAAATTACCAGGCAGTCGGTAAAAATTACCAGACAGTCGGTAAATACCTTGCCCGCCCCCCACACTGTGGCTAGTAACTCCTCTAGGTGTGTGAATGTGAAAGCTTGAGGGAATCGAAGAGGCAACACAGATTTGCATGTTTGGGGTGCATTAAGTCTGCTGCTGGATGTCATCGGGAGTTGTTTCGTTAGTATTACGCAGTTCGCCATGCTCCTACAGGTCACTTCACTTTTCTTTAGTTTATGTCTTTTCCTACTATGTTTGACATGGTCGTTAGCTCTTGTATCGAAACTTAGCGCGGAAGATTCTCGCATTTGTAATGTCCAGACCACCCACATTCAAGTCGCTAGTTGAAACCAGAGCCTCGTTTTGTTGCACGCTGCAGCTCCACTTTTCGGCCGCTTTCGGGCTGATTCTTTCTACATTCGTTTTCACAGTGCAACAGTGCGTCATAGGAAGACGGCAGCGCTTCTCGAGGATCGCGGACTAGCTTACCGACCAAGTCCGTGCTTCCCTGCAAGGTGCTGCTTTAACCAATAAGAAATCGTGCAGGCAGCGAATAAAAAACGAATGTTGCGATGTGGCAGCACTATTGCAACAAAAACGAGGCTCAGGACTGTTGGACAGTTGCGTCCACAACTATTCCCATCGACTGGTAATCATTACTCCGCCGTTTTCTGGCCAAAAACTGAATCAACGTTGTAGCAGCAGGAGAATAAATCTGGTCAATAATAAATACACCTACGACGGTCAAAAGATATTAACAGGTACACCTAAAGCCTAAAAGCCAGGCTTCAACTTCCAGATATCTGGGACTTTTGCACAGTCAAGCCTTCCAGATTTTCATGAAAATGATGATAACTAATTTTCTACCCTTTAATATCCTCCATTCAAATATATGTTGCGTCCGAGTCGCAGCTGTCAATCACTGTTCCATTTTCTCCTTCTCCATTCATTTGCATATTTATCCTGTCTCTCAAATGTGTTGCCTCCATGACACCTTTCAGATTCCTGGATCTGGGGTGTCCAACAGCCCGGATTTCCAAACGTCTTTGGCCTGGCTTCACCTTCCGATCCATCTCGACGAAAACATATTTCTCAAATCCGGAAGAAAAATTTGGAAGGTGAAGCCTGGCTTTAAACTGCATCGAATTTCGGGAATATTCAGAAGCTGATTGGCAAATTAAGAGGATCTCTGGACATGTTGTTACTATCAATTGTCATGCAATGTCGTTCTCGGCTTCTTTTGCCGCCCAAATTTTGCGAGTGGAAATTTTACTTTCTAACCTCACGTAATAAACATAACTACTTAAATGTGATTGTGCACGCGAGTCGGGCTATTAGCACTTCCGATTTTCGTTTTCACATACCAATGCCATTTCCACACTTTATTATGGAAGAATTTGGGAAATTCCCTAACATTATTTAGAATATTTGAAACAGCGTAATTTTTAGTATTTTTAAAATCCTTGTTCGTTTTATACTGTAGTGTTGCCTATGACGGATGTACCAACGTTATAACTGCTCTTTTATTTTATTTATTTATTTGTGACCCGCGTTTTACGTAACAGCGGAGAATGAACAAATACACAAAGTAAAAGATAATATTTAAATAAATAAATATATTCTTTATTTCCACAATAGCACAACATAATATGGCTAGCAGAGGATCGTCATGACGTTCCACATTGACAACACTTAAACAAATCAATGTAAATAAACATGACAACATTCTTTTCATATCGATAAAAAACACACTAAATAGACTTAAAATTTGTACACATTGACAAGCACATTAATCGGGTTCAGGAATGAAAAACTGCATTTATACTACAACAAATCCTGTGAATACTGCGAAAATCTTGGCTGAAATGAACTGAGCTACTTTAAATTGTTGACAAAATATATCATTTTCACACAAAACTGACAAAAGAAAGTTGTACCCTTCATTAAAAATATGGTATGAATTGCTTCATAAATAACTGCGGCATTCCACACCTATAAAATACAATCGCGATACTGATCATGAAGCAATGCAGCTTAATAAATTACTAAACAACCAAGCCCTCACACACAAAAAATAAAATGAATAAAACTATCGTCACTTATTCCTGACAGTCTTCGCTCGAAGCGATTCCATTCTAGTCTTTTCATTATTCTTGGCTCTATCCTAAGTAGGTTATGTCACTCTAGCGGTTAGCGAAGACGCTCCTTGAATGGAATATTAATTGTGTTTAGTCAGCTAATGTTTTCGCTTATGCATAACCTACGCCTTTGTTGAGAATTTGAGAACCACTACCTGAGTACGTTACCTGTCGTCGCATATGATCTCTGACGCTATGTGCTGCTGTGATGTTGGTCAGGTATATGATTTATGGTTGACTATTTATTCAATTCTCGTCATCTCCATTTTCTTTTGTATCATCGCCTTTCAAATTTTGTTTTAATACTAGTGACCACTTTAAATTAACGAGTTTTATATATTTTATTTGTATTTATATTTTGGAAGACGAAAAAATTGTATTGACAGCCTACTGTTATATATTAACAACGAAAGACCGCTTTAACCGTCGTTTTTAAACTTAATACTGTCTTTTTGTCCAATAAATTAATTTGGGTTTGATAAATTATATGTGAAGCTAAATTAGACCGAAGCTTTCAAAACTGTATTTATGGAATAATCAAGATAAAGATAACATTAAAATTTAACGTTAAAATTTTGATTTGTATTTTGCTGAATAAATTTCAGTAAGAATACGAGTGTAAATAAGAAAAGATAATACGCGGGTTTGAAAAACAAGAGCTAGAAGCTCATATGCCCTTGCAAGGCTGGGTCAGAGGACGAAAGTAAAGTAGGAAATTAAAAATTCGTGGGTTTGTTCTCATTATTTGAAAGTAAAATCCTTAAGATAAGAATGGTCACGGGCCCTTGGAAATCACGAGAATGCATCTTGAGGTAGAAGTTATTTTATTTCTGCATTTTGCTGTGATGATGCACACTTTAGAGGCGCTAGAAATTCATCTGTAAGCAAATGCCCTGAAGCAAAAATTATGATGGGCTCGTCATGAAAATGTATATTTTGCTCAGAAGTATTTTGTAGGTACTTTTAAGAAATTTGCTTGTAAGCAAAACCCTCGAGGCAAAAATTAGCATGGACCCTTGAGGATCATGAATATATATCGTTGGGTCAAGAGTAGCCTACTTTTTTAACTTTTCGGTTAAAATGCGCACTTTAAGGGTGCTGAAAATTCATTTTTAAGCATAACCCTTGTGGCACATCATGGACCCTCGGAGATAATGAAATGTATAGTTTGGTCAAAAGTATTTTTTTCGCTTTGCGGTTGAGATCCAAACTTTGAGGGAGCTCGAAGTTCATTCCTAAGCAAAACCACCGAGGAAAAAATGATCATGGGCTGATGGAGTTCATGAAAATGTGTATTTGGCTTGAAACTAATTTTTGTACTTGCGGTTAACATGAGTAGCCTAACCCACTTTAAAGGATGGTCGTATCTTGGAAGTGACAGTTTCTAGGCAAGTCTTGTCGATTCTTTAATGTTTTAGCCAAGTTTCACCGTCCTAGCACATCTTAATACCTTAACTCGCGATCACCAGAATTCCGGACCCCCTCCCTCCTGCCACTCCCCCTCCCCCACGGTGCTCGAATCCGGTTCGGTTCTGTCACTGATGTACCTAGTGCTTGTTCTTCCCGATAGCTCCCGAAGTTTCTTCCCGATCGCTCCACTCTAAGCGTGTCACAAGAATTCCGGTTCTCCCCGCCTCCACGGCCCTACACATTCATCGGACCCGGTTTGGATTTGAACTGGCGCGTCTGAGACATGAGGTCTTTCCAATTATCAACTTTCATTAACATCTGATCACCCGTTCGTAAGTTAAACATACCTCAAGATTCAAGACCCCTACCTCTACTCTCGCCCAAGATGGTCGGATCGGGAGCTGACTGCTTCCAAGTTAATCTGGTCGGGTCCCTGATACGCCTGGAGAGTTTCATCGTCCTCACCCTCCTGGAAGTACCTTAACTCCGGAACACGTTCCGGCCCCCCCCCCCTCCAACTCACCCCAGAGTGCCCAAATCCGGTTCAGTTTTTTCAATTATGTACCTAAGGCTTGTGCGTGTTCTTCCCACCAACTTTTACCTTGATCCTCTAAGAGTGTCACAAGACTTCCAGTCCCCCCCCCCCTCGGACTCCCTCCACATTCATCAGATTCGGTTTGGATTTGAAACCGGACATTTTGTATACCGGGTCGTTCCAAATATCAGGTTTCATTAAGATCCGATCACCCCGTTCCAAACTAATACATACCTCAAGATTCCGGATTCCCCCCCCCCCCCCTCTACTCCCCCTATGGTGGTCGGATCGGGGAAGTGAGTATTTCCAAGTTAGTTTGGTTGGGTCCGTAATATCCCTGCTAAGTTTTCTCGTCCTAGCACCTCCGGAAGTACCCTTACTCGAGAACAGTGGACCGACCGAAGAGTGATCGGTATATGGCAGTTCAGCGAAGCTACAAGTGCCATAAAAAGCTGTAGTGACTCAGCCGGCGTCTGAGATTATGTTAAACTATGTGTTAAACAAGTCTAATTTTTTTTAAAGAAGAGCCATCAATTTTTTAAATTAAAACAAGTAAACAAAGGTATAATTCAAACCGCAAAGGAATTTGAAGACTGAGATCCAAGAGTAAAACTGGGCTGACGATCTCCACAAGAACTTCAAGAGCAAAAAAATGCCTTACCTTTCTCTCTTTGTGGGACTATAGCCTCTACGGTTTTCGCTTGTTTGTCGTCCAGCGTTGCCAGGTCGAGTTGAATTACTCGAAGTTTCTCCGAGGCTTCAGACTTCAACCGCGACGCACCGCTGCTAGCTGCATTGGAAAAACCTAAAATGAAACAGTTAAAATTAATATTATGTATTTAACTTAATCGACGGCCAACAAGGGCCAATATACAAGGGGAGTTACAAAAAGAAAATAAATGACATACGGGAGATACTATGCTACAAACATTAGATGGCAATGTAAGCAGGGGCGTCACGACTGGGGGGGGGGGGAGGGGGGGGACGCCCCCCCCCCAATGCTGTCGGCCAGTCGGTAAAAAAGAACCGAGACGGCGCGAAGCGCCGCGATTTTTCGTCAAAACAGTTGATTTTTTTCATGAAAACAGTCGTTTTTTCTGAAAATTGGTCGATTTTTTGTCAAAATAGTCGGTTTTTGTGAAAATCAGTGGATTTTTCTGAAAATCAGTGGATTTTTCTGAAAATCAGTGGATTTTTCTGAAAATCAGTCGATTTTTTTCAAAACTGTTATTTTTTGTTGTTGAAAACAGTCGTTTTTTCTGCAGAAACAGTCGGTAAAAATTAACAGCCAGTCGGTAAATTCCTCGTCCCCCCCCCCCCAAACATTTTGGCTAGTGACGCCTCTGAATGTAAGACTGTAAAAATACAACCATCCAATTAAGATAACAAAGTAAATAAACAATGGGTAAAGTTATCGTCCTTTATAACAAGACCAAAGGTTTCGACGGGATCCCAAAAATTTATCCAGACAATCGGGTCTTCTTCGCCAGACTCCTTGAGCACTTTACTAATAAAATATAGAAACACATTAAGGCAAATGGTAATCATCTGAGAAGACCAAGTTCAAATATGGATTCAGCATGTGTGTTTACCCCTATAGCCTGCGTCATATCTACTTTGACGAAAGCTCCTGCCTTAATGTTGCCAAATTTCCGGTTTCAGCCGGATTCCGGGCGAACTACTTGTCTTGCAAATAATTGAAGTTCAAAAACGGATTCAGCGTATCTTCTTACTCCTATGTCGGACCTCTAATCAACTTCGGATAAAACTTCAACTTTTAACAAATTTTCCGATTTCAGCCGGATTCGTGACGAACTATGTGTCCAGGAAGAGAATGATTGTCATACACGAATTCGGCATGTCTTCTTACCCGTAAATCGAACACCTAATGAAATTCATATACAACTTTTACTTTTAACAAATTTCCGGGTTTGGCTGGAATCCGGGCGATCTACTTGTCCGGCGAGAAAATAATTTTCATATTCTGATTCAGCATGTTTCCCTCCCTATCCTTAAATCGAACCTCTAATCAACTTCAGATTAAACTTTTATTTTTGACAAATTGTCCGGTTTTGGCCGGATTCTGGGCGATCTACTTGTCCGACGAGAAACTCATTATCATATTCGGGTTCAGCATGTCTCCTTACCCCTAAATTGGACATCTAATCAATTTCAGATGAAGCTTATACTTTTAACAAACTTTCCGGATTTGGCCGGATTCCGGATGAACTACTTGTTCGGCGAGAAAATGGTTTTCATATTTGTGTTCAGCATGTCGTCTTACCCCTTAATCGACTATCTCATTAGCTTTTAAAACATATTTGTTTCGCCCCTTAATTTGAAACCCCTCACCCTCCCCTAAATATTCAGGTATCGGGCCCATCTACGGACTCGACCTTTCCCTTGACTCGAAGAATCCTCACACCAAGTTTCATCAAAATATGTCATTCCCTTCGAGAGTTATCGTGCTTACAGACGGGCGGACGGACGGAAGAACGGACAACTTTTGCAATGTCATAGATCCCGAAAAGGAAGAAAGACTGGCATGTGGTAATCACTGCCGATATTTTTTCAACTATTCGAAGACGGAAGTACAAAATTCGATATCAGGGAAGACACGCAACTTCCAACGGAGCAGTGAGGTGCCTTACAAATACACTGCTTTTCAAAACCAGATCTTTTAGTTTTTCCTCTCCAGCAATTTCTGATAAGTAACTCTCTCAAATAGTACAAATAAGGTTGACACAAGCTTAATTTGTTGTGTTGCTGGTGCGTGCCTTCCTGTATTTTCTTGACACGTCCTAGCTGACTTAACAATTTTTAGTCATTTTGCAGGTAGATCTTTTTTCAAAGTTACAGAGACGGTTCTGTGGCGACAAGCTAAAATCTTAAGGGACCTGTCTTACCTATAATACTAACGCAACTACTTCCATAATCACTCCATATATTTCTAAACCCAGATACCCAAATTTCGTACGGTATATTCTAACCCCGAACAAAACCACACTGATTTTCTCACTTGCCGTGTTTTGCTACCTTCGATGTGTATCACGCTGTCGACGGTTTTCTGCGAGAAATTTTACCATAAGAAAAAACGATTATGTAAATTGTTTCCCTGTTTTCGCTACAAGTCAACAAGTCAAAAATCTCGGGTTATTTGTTGAAAGCACAGCCTAGTTTTAAAGTATTCAAACATTTTAGAATACTATAAGTTGAAGAGTAAATAGTACGAGGGGTCCTTTAAGACAGATCTAATAATAAATAAATACATGAAAAAGTACGGCTTCTCAAATTTCGCGATTCTGTAAGGTAGCGTCAAAGTAAGGCGTTTCAAATTTTTCTCGGGGTAATTCTGCTTTCTTAAGCTCACAAGTGCTTACTTTTATCTACTTCTTCATTTGCATTTACTTCACGTTCTTCTTTAAAGACTGTCTCAAAACGTATCTGCTGAAAACCATAGGCCTAATCTCTTCTCTATTCTCCTCCCAGCTAAGTGACTATAGATAGATAGATTTATTTGCGCTAAAAAGCCACAAGGGCCATGGCAAATACAAAAAAAATAATAACAACAAAACAACAACAATAACAAACCTACAAAAATCCTTCCCGATATGACAGAGCGATCCGAAGGAATCTTCCAAATCTCTTTAAATCCCCAAAATGTTTACTTTTTAATTTTCTAACAAGTTCCTCCCTCGAGAAAAAACCCACCCTAAAAATGTCCTCCCTTAAATCCCTTAAACCCTCACAATCACAAATAAAATGCTCTACATCTTCATCAATCATCCCGCACAAAGGGCAGAAATAAGGACCAGACGAAACCCTAATTTTCCCAATATATTTTCTTCTTTGGCCAAAAGGCAAACAATCTCCTCTCAGACTAACTAAACATTTCAATTCTTCTGGAGATAACCTCGACTTAAAATAAATTTCTTCGCCCCAGGCCTCCTTAACCCTATTGTAGAGACTCAGGGACCCAGGAATCCAAACCTTACAACCCCACGCCTGCAACTCCTGGTCCTTTAATACTCTTTGGACTTCTTTCGCGACCTCACCTACCTCTAGCTGAACCCCCTTCCCCTCGTTCCACCTACCTGACAGTCCACACTCATTCAAAATAGTCTTAATTTGGCCAGGCCAAGTACCCTCACGTTCATCCTTTAGTCCCTCCAGGTATGCCGCTTTGGTCAACCGTACCCTAGGAAGCGTAAGGATTTTTTCCCAAAATTTAGCCATACGAACTAAACGAACACTACGAAGACTAGTAAGGCCTAAATCTCCCTTCAAAACTAAACTATTTAAAGTAATATTTACCCCTAGAACTCTTTTAAAATACTTAAGCTGTACTGCTTCAAGCTTATCCCCCTGAATAAAACCCCATATTTCAGATCCATAATGCATTGCTGACGCTACTTTCGTAGCAAACACCTGCTTGTGAAATTTAACATCCTTTAGTGCTATTAACGGACTTCTAAGAATAAGATTAGCACATCGACTACCTTTCACCACACAATGCTCAACATGCTTCCCAAATCGACCCTTTGCAGAAAGTTTAACTCCTAAATAAATAAACTCCTCCTTAATTTCTAACTCCTTGCCACCAAAATTTACTTTATCACTAGCAGCTATTTTCCCCCCTTTACGAAAAACCATCACCACTGACTTTGAAGCATTCAGTTCCAATTCTTTAATTGAAAGATAATCCGTCACCAAATTTAGAAGCTTCTGTAGGTTATCACGTGAACCCGCCACCAATGCTATGTCGTCGGCAAAAAGAAGCATGCAAAGGCGAAAAATATCAACAGAAAGCATAGGAGCTTGTCCATCCCGCATATAAGAATCTAAATCATTAATATAAAGTGAAAATAGTTTAGGCGACAAAGTGCAACCTTGTTTTAAACCCATTTTCGACGAAAAAACCTTCGAAAATTTCCCAGCAACCCGAACTACAAGTCTTACACTGGAGTAAAGCTCCACCAAAATTAATACAAACCAAGCAGGAAGTCCCAAATCAAGCAGAGACTTCACTAGAAGCCTCCGGTTTACATTGTCGAAAGCACCTTTAAGGTCCAAAAAAGCAACATAAAACCTTGCACCCCGTGCCTTAGTATACTTCCTAGCTAACACATTTAAAACAAAAATTTGGTCCAAAGTAGAATAACCTTCTCTGAACCCTGCCTGAACTGGACTAAGCTTCTCTGCCTTTTCTAGCCAATTTTTTAGCCTAAAATCAAGCACCTTGCAGAAAATCTTACTAACTGCGTTTGCTAGGTGAATAACTCTATAATTATCATGCCTTGTCCTGTCCCCCTTTTTAAATAGGGGAATAACAATTGACGTATCCCATTGTCGAGGCCAGTAAGCTTTTTCAACTAATACTGAAAAAATTGCCGCCAAAATGGGTAATAAAACAGTTCTACCCCAACTCCACAGTCTTGTAGGAATTCCATCGACACCAAAGCTGCTTTTGCATTCACTTCCTTCAGTTGTTATTTGCAGTCGCTAACTCATTGCTTTTCGCCCGATTCAGCGATGCGCGGGATTCATAACTTCCTCCCATTGGCAGATTGACTGATTGAATCATCTGTGAATAATTAGCAATGGGCGATCTTGTAAACATGTAGGCTAATCCTCAATAATATTGAATGTATTCTTTAATTTTTGTTTTCTGCCTTGATCGTATTGTGTTGATATCGAGGACAGGAATTTCTGATGTCTGAAATCTTGTCTCAGGTCTGGAACGAAAAAACCCTGACGACGCCCCCCCCCCCCCCCCGAATGCAAGTATATAGGAAATTATAAAATCCTTTTACAAGAACTTACGGTTTTACCTAGACACGCGAGTAAATGTAAAGGCGTGACGGTGGCTCGCTGGCCCTTTTCGTAAAAATATAATTTTATTTCCAAAATTTAATAGCATGTCTAGACATGGCCGATAAGGGGCTTACGGACTATGTGGGGGGGGGGGGGTACCGGAGGGGGGGGGGGGCGCCAAGGGGGTTTGGCGGGGGGTTGTTTCCGGGGGTAGTCGCCGGGTTTGTTTTTTTTTTAAGCCGGAAACCTTGTCTCGCCTTGACGGTGACCCACAACAGAGGGTGGATTTGTGAGAAGAAGGCTAAACTGTGATCTTTTTAATTTTTTGTACGGACTTCAATTTCACAACATGAAACGACACACCACGAACACACCACGAAATCCGTACTTTACCGAGTAAATGAAGTCTAATTAGCATTTAATTGGGAAGGAACGAACGTTGGAGTGCATAGACCTTTCACTGAGATCGGCTGGTTTGCAGTTGCAGGTTGAGAGTCGCAGGGCAACTTTTTCGGGTGACTTGTCTGATCGTGTTAGACAAATAAAACCCGTCGCACAGCTTATAGAGATTCAAACAATACATACGTGCTCCCGAAAGTAAACTTGAATCCATAGCAAGTCTTCTAGCCATTCGGATTCCTATCTTTATTAGATCATATTAAGCTAAACATTACTTATAGTTTAATTTAGTTTAACACAACAGGAAATAATGGGATCATTTACTCTTTTGCCATACCATACGGCCTGACGGATGGGTTACCCACTCCCCCGCATCTGCTGTACACGCTTTATCGGCCGAAACCAGCGATTCCGGGCAAAAATTAGGCGATTCCCGTTTTCAAACATAATAGTTTTAATGTTTTATCACGTGGCAGCCGGTGCCGGCATCGGGCGCTTGCTATACACTAAAATCGAGTGTGGGCAACCCCTCGGGCCTGACAATGAGTGAGGCTTAAAGGACCCGTCGTACCCATCATGCCCATGCAACCTACTTCTGTAACTGCATTCATTCATTTTTTTAACTCTGTGACCAGATTTCATATGTTACATTCTAAACCAGCTAACGACACCTCACTAATCTTTCCACTTGCCACGATTCACTAGTTTTCATGCGCGTTACGGTTCCGACGAGTGTTCGCGTATCATGATAATGATGCGTAAAACCGGTTATCTGAATTTTGCGATGTTTGCTAGAAGTCAATAGGCCTGGGAAAAGGCTTAAAACAGCCAAAGCCGTGATTTTATACAGTATTCAAAGAAACTTTGAATATTGTAGCATAAATAGTAAATAGTGCGAGGTGTGCATTAACTTCAGTCAAACTCTGTATCCAAGGAAATGAATCAAATAAAACAGAAAGAAATGGGAGAAACTAAAAAGAAAGAAAAAAGAAGAGAAAAACCATACAAACTAATAAACGACAGGGAACAAGACCAAAGGTTTCGCTGGGATCCCAAAAATGTAATATTTGATGCAGACAGTTGGGTCTTGTCTTTGCCGGATCCAGTCTTCGCCAGACTCGTTGAACATTTGTACTATTAAAATTTACAAATAGATTAAGGCCAAATAGCTAATCATCTGAGAAAACCAAGTTCAGGCATGGATTCAGCATGTGTGTTTACTCTTATAAGTTATACCTATTTTGACGAAACTGATCGAAACTTCCTGCCTTACTTTTGCCAAATTTCCGGCTTCGGACGAATTCCTCGCGAACTACTTGTCCGACAAAAAAAATAAAGCTCACTATCGAATTCAGCGTGTCCTCTATATCGAACATCTAATCAACTTCAAATAAAACTTTTGCTTTTAACATTTTTTTTAGTTTTAGCCGGATTCCGGGAGAACTATTTGTCTGGGTAGAAAATGATTTTCACATACATAAGTGTTCAGCATGTCTTCTTACCACCAAATCGAACATCTATAAGCTTTTACTTTTAACAAAATTTCCGGTTTTGGCCGGATTCCGAGCGAACTACCTGTCGGGCGAGAAAATGGTTTTCATATTCGTGTTCAGCATGTCTACTTACCCCTTATTCGACTATCTCATTTGCTGTTTAAATATTTTGTTTGCCCCTGAATTCAAACCCCTCCCCCACCCTTAAATGTAGGACTACAGAGCCCATTTATGAACTCGACCTTTCCCTTGACCCAAAGAATCCTTACACTAAGTTTCATCAAAACACCTCCTTCCCTTCTAGAGTTATCGTGCTGACAGACGGACGGATGGACAACTTTTGTGATGTCACAAGTATCCCTCCACTTACGTTTTGTGATCCCAAAAAACGAGATAAGAAACTAAGAAAATAACTGATAAAAATAACATACCTGCAATAACTCTAACTCCGAGCTTATCAAAATAGAGAGCCAGCCCAAATCCGAGTCCTCCATCCGCTCCTGTTACGAGCACAGTCCTATCAGCTGGATCCAACTTCGATCTATACGCCAGGTGTTTCCCGAGGAAATAGAATATAGCTCCCAAAATACATAGCAAAATCACTATCTGGATAGAACACAGAGCTAAAACTTCACCGTCCATGATTTAGTGTCGGCGTGAATGACTGATTTCCATTCTAACTAGAAAAGTATTGGACAAAACGTTAGAACCTGGAAGTGGTTGTCGGTGATACCGTTTGCCAGTATGACAAATTGGTGTCATTACTGACAACACGTTCAAATTAATGACTAAAAAACTCTGTGGCGAACTTCTGACTAAGGCCCCAACCTCGGAAATGCCCAGCCAGGGACCAGAGTAGTAGTTGCAAAAAAATATAATGTGTAAAAAAGCTGGTAGCCTACTTGTCTATTTCACTTTTAAGTCTGCTTGTCTATCTTAAACAAGAGCTGTAAGCTCATATGGCACTTGCATGTGTCAAGATGATTTGATTGATCAAGAGTAAGTTTCGACTTTGCGGTTGAGATGCGCGCTATAAGGGAGCTGGAACTTCATTTGTAAGCAAAACCCTTGAGGCAAAACTGCTAATGGGCTGATGGGCATCACGAAAATGCATATATTGCTTAAAAGTATTTTTTTTACTTTGCGGTCAAGATTGGTACTTTAAGGAATAATCGGATTTGGGAAGTAGCAATTTCTAAGCAAATGTTGTTGAGTCTCCAATATTCCAGCGAAGTTTCATCGTCCTAGCACATCTGGAAGTACCTTAACGCGCATCACCGGAATCCCAGACCCCCCTCCCCCTCCTCCAACTCCACCCACAATAACCGGAGCCAATCCTGTTCTGTAAATGATTAATCCAGAGCATCTGTTTGTCATTCCCACGAAGTTCGATCCAGATCACACCAGTCTAAGCGGGTCAAGTATTTTCCGCCCTCCCCCCGATAATTGCCGGATTCGGTCCGGAAATGAAAAAGGTCACAAGAGAAAAATGTCCTCTGTTTAATTATTAAATTTCACTCGAATCCGATCACCCGTTCCAAAGTTACGCATGACTCAATATTCCGGATTCCCCTCCCTCAACTCCCCCCCCCCCCCCAAGATTATCATATCGAGGATTTTTTTTTTTTATTCCAAGTCAGTTTGACCGGGTCCCTGATATGCCTTCCAAGTTTCGTCGTGAAAATCCCCCAAAAACGGAATTCCGGGATACCCCTCCTCCCCCCCCTTAAGTGTCCGGATCCAGTCAAATTATGTAAAAGATTTATATGGACCAGATGTTTGTTCTTCCCAGCAAGTTTCACTCCGATACCATCATTCTAACCGTTTCTCGAGATTTCCGGTCCACCCCCCACCCCACCCCACCCAGCTCCCCCGCGGTGCACGTAGCCAATCCGATTCAGCAAATGACTTACCTAGAGCATCTGTTTGTTCTTCCCACAAAGTTCCATCCCGATCCCTCCATTCTAAACGGGGCACGTATTTCCCCCCCCCCCCCCAATAGTTGCCGGATCCGGTCCGGATATGAAAAAAATCATCGGAGAAATGTCCTCTGTTGAATTCTTAAATTTCACTCGAATCCGATCAACCATTCCGAAATTACGCATGACTGAAAATTTCGGATTCCCCTCCCTCCACTCCCCCCACCATTATCTGATCGACAAAATTTTTATTTTGAAGTCAGTTTGATTGGGTCCCTGATATGCCTGCCAAGTTTCATCGTGAAAATCCCCAAAACCACCATCACCGGAATTCCGGGACCCCCCCCCCCCCATAAGTGTCCGGATCAAGTACAATGGCCTAAAGGACTTACCTAGAGCAGATGCTTGTTCTTCCCAGCAAGTTTCACTCCGATCCCTCCATTCTAACCGTTTCTTGAAATTTCCGGTCTCCCCCCCCCCAACTCCCCCCTGGCTACCGAATCCGGTCAAGACTTTAAACGGGACATTACAGATATATATTCTGTTCAGTTACGAAGTTTCATTACAATCCGATCATCCGTTCGAAAGTTACACACTTCTCAATTTCCCGGATTCCCCTGCGGATTCCCCTCCCTCCACTCCCCCACCATTATCTGATCGACAATATTTTTATTTTGAAGTCAGTTTGATTGGGTCCCTGATATGCCTGCCAAGTTTCATCGTGAAAATCCAAAAAACCACCATCACCGGAATTCCGGCCCCCCCCCCCCATAAGTGTCCGGATCCAGTACAATGGTCTAAAGGACTTATCTAGAGCAGATGCTTGTTCTTCCCAGCAAGTTTCACTCCGATCCCTCCATTCTAACCGTTTCTTGAAATTTCCGGTCTCCCCCCCCCCCAACTCCCCCCTGGCTACCGAATCCGGTCAAGACTTTAAACGGGACATTACAGATATATATTCTCTTCAGTTATGAAGTTTCATTACAATCCGATCATCCGTTCGAAAGTTACACACTTCTCAGTTTCCCGGATTCCCCTGCCCTCCACCCCCCCCCCCCCCCAAAATGGTCGGATCAGAAAACTGATTATTCCTAATTTTGTTTGGTCGGGTCTCTGATATGCCTGCCAAGTTTCATGGTCCTAGCACAACTGGAAGTACCCTAACTCGAAAAAGTGTGACAAAATGCCCTAAATTTTCAAGTTTCCAGCGCCCCGCACTCCCCCCCATATGGTCGGATCGGGAAACTGATTATTTCCAGGTTAGTTTGGTCGGGTCCGTGATATTCCTGCCAAGTTTCATTGTCCTAGCTCATCTGGAAGTACCCTCACTCGAAAAAGTGTGACAAAACGCCCTAAATTTTCAAGTTTCCAGCGCCCCAACTCCCCCGCATATGGTCGGATCGGGAAACTTATTATTTCCAGGTTACTTTGGTCAGGTCCCTGATATTCCTGCCAAGTTTCATTGTCCTAGCTCATCTGGAAGTACCCTAACTCGAAAAAGTGTGACAAAATGCCCTAAATTTTCAAGTTTCGAGCGCCCCCACTCCCCCGCATATGGTCGGATCGGGAAACTGATTATTTCCAGGTTCGTTTGGTCGGGTCCCTGATATTCCTGCCAAGTTTCATTGTCCTAGCTCATCTAGAAGTACCCTAACTCAGAAAAAAGTGACAAAATGCCCTAAATTTGCAAGTTTCCAGCGCCCCGCACTCCCCCCCATATGGTCGGATCGGGAAACTGATTATTTCCAGGTTAGTTTGGTCGGGTCCCTGATATGCCTGCCAAGTTTCATTGTCCTAGCACATCTGGAAGTACCCTAACTCGGATATGTGGGACAAAAAAACTCGGACCGACCGACAGACCGACAGACCGACAGACTGAATTGTGATCGGTATATGGCACTTGAGCCAGAGGCTGCAAGTGCCATAAAAACAGAAGTACGTTGATTGAATACAAAAAGTAGCCTAAACTTTGTTTTTTCCTAAGTTACTACATAATATTGGTTTAAAGCAAAAAATATAATGTGTAAAAAGCTGGTAGCCTACTTGTCTATTTCGCTTTTAAGACTGCTTGTCTATTTTACAAAACAGAAGCACGTTAATTAAATACAAAAAGTAGCGTAACGTTTGTTTTTTCCTAAATTACCAATTAATATGGGTTTAAAGTACGGTATAGGGATAAATGAAGATGAAACAGAGAAACAATAAGTGAACAAAATTTGTTATTTAATGAATTCAATAAAATTAAGTTAACAAGCGATAAGATGGTTGATTGGTATCAAATACGGCTATTTATTTCGTTTGTTTTACCTTTATCACCGAAGATGGAGAGTATGAACAATAAGAATCTAGCAAACACACATGCCAAAATACCGAAATATCATTCGATTCAGAACATAATAAACTACCAAGCAACCCAAACTCAAATCTCCTAACCTAGGCCAGGTCACTTAATAGTATACTTCAAGATGGTCTGGAGGTTATGGCGGAAACTAGACAGTTCAATTTGGTGCAAAATCGCAAAACTATAAGTAAATTTTCAGTCACTAATGTAAACATCAAACCTGACGAGCTGCACAGAAAGCTGTTCGCTGCCGCGTATTCTCCGCACCACGGTCTTTTCCGTTTGTTTGAAGTGTGTATAGCCTATATTTATTCGAATATAAGTTGTATCCCTTCTTTCTTCTATTTTTCTTTTGATTATTCACTTCACTGTTTCTATTCTACAGATATGGGAAACACAATTAATCATCCAATACTGACGGAGCCAACGTTTACGCGCAAACAACATGAAACAACGCTTCCATCCAGTTTACGTACAGTAGAGGTATGCTTATTTGAACGTTTGCTGACTATGAACAGTGCCATTTTCATGCACTTGATGCGACTAAAATCATTACAAGTTAGCCAAGTAGCTAATGAAGGGCCCCTCCCTAGCCAAGCACTACATTTGTGCTTTCCTGGCAGGAATGTAAATTGTGTATTCATTTGTTTTTTAAATATAGTCCAATGAAACTGAATAGCTTAATCGGTATTTTGGATCCCCATTTTGCCATTTATCCCAAAACAGCGTTATTTTTTCTTTTTTTTCAATGTCATCTACACTTTTAAATTTGTTGTTCTATTTTTCTTCTGCTGTTCTAAAAATGTTAACTTTAACCTACCGTACTTTCCAACTAATAAACATATTTTCTACATTACCATTAACTAACTCATACTTTTTACCTAACAAAACCAAAAATATATTAATATTCTACACTTAAAATCAAGCAGTGAAATTTTCTAGGTTCTACTGTCAGCTCAGCTTTGTCGGCCCAGAACAACACTGTTCGAATTTAAGTAACTGTTCAAACAAGCATACCTCTACTGTGCGACAAACATCCAGTCATCAAAAGCACTGAGTCACCTATAATTCAAATACTTGTCCACCTTCACATACTCCGTTCAAAAACACATCAGGTTTCAAGAAGCAATCACATACTCAGCTACCACTGCCCAGATTAATTTTTACACGCTGCAGCTTTACGCGCATTGCCGAAAGGTCACCAGCGTAAGTATTGGCACGTTCGCTCGCGTGTGGTCAAGAACACTCGGTCAATTCGTGTAGTTTTATTACAAGAAAGTGACCATAATATTTTCTTCATTCACCTTCATAACTACCATTAACAATCAATAATATTCCTTCAGACCAAGCTGACTGCGAATCATTTTTGACACTGCAAAACGGATAAGTCAGCTGAATATTATTAGAGCTGTATTTCGGCCCTTCTTGGCAAGGGTCCTCTTCAGGCTCAAACCACTCAAAGTGGAAAAAAACTTGTGGATTTTTTTCGTCATTATCATTAACGATCCAAGATTTGTTCGATCCCCCGTAAACTCAACCGAAATGTATCCGTCTTCGTTTGTGCTTTATTTGTTCGTAATTACGACTGAATGTTATATTATCCAGTCTTAGTTTGTGTTAACAAAAGTTCCGGAAGTTGTGTTTCAAAAGTATCATGCGTGCCTCGTCTCGTCGAATAAGGGATTATCTTGTTAGCGCTTGCCAACTCTGGCCAGGCTTGGCTAAAAACAAATATTTCTCGCGAAAAACTTAAAAAAAAGGGCGCGCCGTGATCAAATGCTGAAAAATCACAGCGGACGAAAGGGCGCAGAGTGACGAAGTAAGGTTTGGCACCGCCTCTTCGCTAATGTCTCCAAAAGCAAGACCAAAGGTTTCGATGGGATCCCAAAAATTTGCTTTTTGGGATCCCAAAACGTAAGTGGAGCCAGTGGATGGATACCTATGACATCGCAAAGGTTGTCCGTCCGTCCGTCCGTCTGTAAGCACGATAACTCTCGAAGGGAATGAGATATTTTGATGAAACTTGGTGTGAGGATTGTTTGGTTCAAGAGTAAGGTCGAGTTCGTAGACGGGCTTTGTAGCCCTACATTAGGGGTGGGGGAGGGGGTTTAAATTAAGGGGCAAGCAGAATATTTTTAAACAGCTAATGGGACTGTCGATTATGACGTAAGAAGACATGCTGAACACGATGGTGGAAACCATTTTCTCGCCGGACAAGTAGTTCGCCCGGAATCCAGCCAAAGCCGGAAAGTTTTCTAAACGTAAAAGTTTAATTTGAAGTTGGTTGGTAAGAAGACATGCTGAACACGACGGTCAAAACCATTTTTTCGCTGGACAAGTAGTTAGCCCGGAATCCGACCAAATCCGGAAAATCTGGTAAAAGTAAAAGTTTTATTTGAAGTTAATTATATAGTCGGTTTTGGGATAGGAAGACATGCTGAACACGATGGTGAAAATTATTTTCTCGCCGGGCAAGTAGTCCTCCGGTAGTAAAACCGGAAAATTGTAAAAGTATTTGGAGTTGATTAGATATCCGATTTAGGGGTAAGAAGAGATGCTGAATCCGTGAATGATAGTCATTTTGTACCCGGATATATAGTTCGCCCGGAACCCGGCTGGAACCGGAAAATTTGTTTTAAGTTAAATTTTATTTGAAGTTGATTATTGTTCGATATAGGGGAAAAAAGATACGCTGAGTTCGATTTTAGCTTCTTTTTTTTTTGCAGGACACGTAGTTCCGGAATTCGGCCGAAACCGGGAAATTCGCAGAAGTAAGGCAGGAAGACAGATATGACTGGGTAAACACAAACATGCTGAACCCATATCTGAACTTGGTTTTCTCAGATGATTAGCTTCTTGGCCTTAATCTGTTTCTGAATTTAAATAGTAAAAATATTCAAGGAGTCTGGGGAAGACTGGATCTGGCGTAGACAAGACCCAATTGTCTGGATCAAATATTGAATTTTTGGGATCCCATCGAAACCTTTGGTCTTGTTGATGCAGACAAAAGGGCCTTGCAGAGATCTGGTCTTCGTCAGACCCCTCAAAGGACCTGTATTACCTATAATACTAACGCAACCTACTTCCATAATCACTCCATATATTTCTAAACCCGGAGACCCTAATTTCATTTGGTCCATTCTAACCCCTCTAACAAAACCACGCTGATTTTCTCACTTGCCGTGTTTTGCAACCTTCGATCTGTATAAAGCTGTCGACGGTGTCTGCGAGAAGTTTTTCCATCAGAAAAAACGGTTATGTAAATTGTTTCCCTGTTTTCGCTATAAGTCAACGGGTCTCGGAAAAGGCTTAAAACATTTATTCAAACAATGTTTACAGCGGATACGTCAGCTACGATTCTTCATCAGCGACATTTTTAATCCGTTTTTGGTTTAAAACAACCAAAACGGTGGGTTATTTGTTGAAAGCACAGCCTAGTTTTAAAGTATTCAAATATTTTAAAATACTGTTAGTCGAAGAGTGAATAGTGCGAGGGGTCCTTTAAGAATCAATAAATATTCCTTCAGACCTAGCTGACTGCGAATCATGTTTGACAGTGCAAAACGGCTAAGTCAGCTGAATATTATTAGAGCTATATTTCGGCCCTTCTTGGCAAGGGTCCTCTTCAGGCTCCAGCCGCTCAAAGTGGAAAATGAACTTGTGATAAAAAAATTCACAAGTTTGTTTTCCACTTTGGGCGACTTGAGCCTGAAGAGGACCCTTGCCAACAAGGGCCGAAATATCCTTAACAATCCAAGATTTGTTCGATCCCCCGTAAACTCAACCGAAATGTATCCATCTTCGTTTGTGCCTTATTTATCCGTAATTACAACTGAATGTTGTATTATCCAATGTTAGTTTGTGTTAACAAAATGTTCCGGAAGTCGTGTTTCACAAGTATCATACGTGCCTCGTCAAATAAGGAATTATCTTGTTACGACTCTGGCCAGGCTTCGCTCAAAAACACATGTTTTCTCGCGAAAAACTATAAAAAAGGGCGCGCCGTGATCAAATGCTGAAAAATCATAGCGGACAAAGGGGCGCAGAGTGACGAAGTCAGGTTTGGCACCGCCTCTTCGCTAATGTCTCCAGAAGCAAGACCAAAGGTTTCTACGGGATCCCAAAAATTTACTTTTTGATCCAGACAAAAGGGCTTTGCAGAGATCTGGTATTCGTCAGACCCCTTAAACATTTTAATATTTATCAATAGTCCTTTTACGAGATTCCTTATTTTAGCTGTATTCCCCTGTCCTTCTTTTCCAACACGATAATAAAGTTCAGATATAGGTTCAGTATGTATATTTTAAGTCGACTCTTTAGCAGCTCTAAAACTTCGCAAAATATATGCAAAACAAAACAGCTGATGACACAGAGCTGCAGTCTGACGCTTCAACTGTCGAGCTAACCTTCTGTGTGTTACTTTGAGACTTGCCGACTTTGCAATAAACAATAGCAGTAGTCGACTTAAAAAATTTGAGTTTTCAGGTCTACTAAATTTTAGGATTTTGGCAAGTTTCAGTGGAATCACTTGTCTGAAAAGAAAATTCATAAATGGATTCATCGCGTGTTCTTTCTTTCTTTCTTGTTCCTTGTTTCCATTACTTTTCTCTCTTTTTCAATTAAAGTTGAAACCGTTGGCAATTTTTTTTCGTCTCCTTCCTTTTTCTTTATATAGAGTATTCAGTTAGTTGATCCTGTTTGTTGTTTAACTAATATCGGTTATCTCCCTGCCCTAGCCAAGCACTCCTTTTGTGATTTCCTGGTAGGAATGTTAATTGTGTATTTTTTTTTAAAACTACAAAGGTAAGCCATTACCAAAAAATAAACTAAAAATGGTAATTTCTTGCAAGACATCATTCTCCAACAGTCTTCCGATGTGACCTTATCGCTCTTAGCGTCTTTAATACTGCAAATGCAGGCTTGTTCTAAAAATCAAAATCTCCGCGTCTGGAAGCATCTTGGGTTGTCGTGCAAGCAGCGCACATTCCGAACGTCATTACTAGAGCCTCGGGCGAAAAATACAAAAATCCCTTAGATGGGTCAAAATGTTTTGATGTATTCAAATGTCAAAAGAAAAATAAGCGGCTTTTTGGCTTAAACTTTAAGGAGTCTGGCAAAGACCGGAAATCCACAAGTCCCGATTGTCTGGATCAAAAACTCCCAACAAAACATAACATTTTTGGGATCCCATCGAAACCTTTGGTCTCGTTACTACTGAAGTAACAGATAAACACATATCATAGGAGATTAGCTAAACGCTGACGATGGTGATGATCACTGGGAACTAATAGGAACTTCCAACTAATAGAAGCTTCAATTTTTTACTCCAGGCGTGTTCCTTTCAGCACGTTCTGAAGAGTACCCTTGCCAATACGGGCCGAAAGATCGCTGACGAACAACCTAGCTGACTCTTCCTTGTTGAGCCATTCTTTAATATATTTCACATTTAATATATCCCAGTCAGCTTTGGCCGAAGGAGGACTTATCCTAATCTGAACTAAACCGCATAGTAGCATATTTGATGCAAAACAAAGCTGAATTTTATTAGAGCTAAATTTCCACAAGTTCGTTTTCCAGCTTGAGCCTGAAGAGGACCCTTGCCAAAAAGGGCCAAAATATAAATATACTTCGTATATTTTCGTATAGCCTACAGCTTTAACAAAATTCAGCTGACGCATCCGTTTTGCACTGTCAAATATGATTCACAGTCAGAATGGGCTGAAGGAACATTGATCGCGTGGTAGCAGATAGGCAGGTTTTCTAGTCCGCAACCGCCCGACTATATTTGTCCGTTCGCAGCATCGAACTGCATATGACTTCATACAAATTTTATTACAGCTTGTAGTAGCTACACTGTATAAAGTATCTCCTTTATCGGACGATGCGTCACCGATTTCGGACATTTTTATTCCTAATTCGGAGAATTAAAATCTGAATTCGGAGAGTTATAGTCTGATGCAGGATTAAAACGCTAGAATGCAAAATACTGCAGAGTAAACCGCAGTATTTTGCATTCTAGCATTTTTATCTTGAATACCACTGCCGAGGGGCTGCTAACTTCCAAAGGACTCTTCCCGAGGGCTCCGAACTTCCTGCTAACTTCACAGAGATACCAGAATCTACCGGATAGCGGCTACGAAAGAAAAGACGACTTAGCAGCCCCTCGATCATTATTTCGACTCGGATCTTCTGAAAATCGCTTCTTCTTCTTCTTTAAGTATGGCTCGCCGGACGACTGGGAGTTCAACTTGAGCCTTATCTGTTTAATTATAATTTTCTAATCCTCTTATATAGTCTTCTATTTTAAAATCATATTAACCAACAACTCCCAGAAGTAATAAACTAAATGCACCAGTCCAGAGCAGCATCTTCCGCGTAAAACTTTGAACTCACGCGAGCCTGTTACTCCTTTTTGTCGATAGATGCCATTGTGTTACGGCTGTCACGGAGTTTCATCATTGTCTTACCACCAATATAGGTAGCGAACCTAAAATGCACACCGTTAGAAAAGATACCCAAAAAAGCTCACATGACGCGGAAAAAATGCGACACAGGTTTGAAACTGCGTGCAGCTACTCATCATGGCAGAACCGGATTCGCTTACTCATGCTCTTAGAGTGTGCATCCAAAGACATTAGAAGCCGAAAGACAGAAAACTCCCATGATTCGCAATAACTAGAGACATTTAGCGGTTCTTATGGCACTTGCCCTTCGGCCAAGTGCCATATAGCGATCGCAATTTCTGTCCGTCCGTCGGTCTGGGTTTTAATTTAATTGCTAGTTCAGGCACTTCCACATAAGCTAGGACGATGACACTTGGCACGGGTATCAGGGACGCCAAATAATTAAGTTGGAAATGGTCACTTGCCCGATCCGAGCATCGTGGGGGGAGTGGAGGGAGGGGGAATCCGGTATCTTAAGGTATTTATAACTTTTGAACGGGTGATCGGATCTTAATGAAACTTGGTGTTTGGAAAGATCTCTTGTCTCAGACGATCCACATAAAATCCGGACATGTCAGGGACTCAAACAAACTGACTTGACAATAGTCGCTTGCATAATCCGATCATCGTGGGAGGAGTGGAGGGATGGGGAATCCGGAATCTTGTGGCATTCATAACTGTCAAACGGGCGATCGGATTTGAATGATACTTGGCAAGTGGAAAGAGGTGTCGTCTCAGATGTTTCATGTCAAGCCCGGACCGGATTCGATACTTGTGTGTGTGGGGGGGGGGGGGGGTGAAAGGGTACATCGAAATATTCGTGAAACGCCTAGCGCCGACGGATCGGGATGGGATTTGCTGGGAAGAACAAGCATTAGCCGTAAACAGATTCGTAAATTCGTTAATAAGCAACATCATATCGGGGCTCTTTAGGGGTACTCGATGATCGCGAGTTTGGATAGGACGATGTGCTAAGGACGATGAAAATAGGTAAGCATATTAGCGACCCGACTAAATAGAATTAAAGACCTGACACAATGCCCTAGGAAAATGCCTGTTTCAAGATCCGACCATTTTAGGGGGGAGTTAAGGGAAGGGGAATCCGGAAATTAGTGATTGCGGAGTTTGCGAAGGGGTGGTCCGATTCGAGTGAAACTTTATGGGTGATAAGAACTAATGAGCTAGATATGCAAATCATGTCTCAGAACCACATGCGGCAGCGGCTATGGGTAGCAGGGAGGGGGGGGGGGGAGGACCGTAAACTTTGCGACATGGTAAAAAACCAAACGAATGGGCCGACTGGGATGCAAGTTAGACAGTACCGAATTTATGCTGCCTAGTTTGTTATTTGGAATCCGGACCGGATCCGGCAACGGTAAAGGAGAGGGTCAGGCGGAAACCGTAGATTTGCAGATATGTTCCGATTCAAGTCAAGCTTGAAGGACGAGAAGAGAAGATGTCAGAGATGCGAAGTTTATGTGTCCTAGTCGTATTCGACCGACCACAGTGGGAGGATTTAGAGGGGGGGGGGCGGAAATTTTGTAGGTCGCGTAGGGGTCAAACGGATGGAATGATTTAAATCAAGCTTGGAAAGAACAGAGACCATGTGTCCTAGATGACAAGTTTTAGGGTCCTGACCGGATTTGAACACGGTAGGGGGGGGGGGGGGGGCCTTAAATAATCTGTTTATGTGGCTGAATCAGATTTGGCCCTGGTACGGAAGTTTGAGGGCGAGGCATATCGGTAATAGTACGGCACTCCTAGGAATCAAACTAATATGGTGAAATAATTGCCCTAGATTATCCGAGGCAATGCCGAAAGTGCTCAGGCTCGCTAGAAATTAGATACCTTATTTCTAGGTCCAATCCCAGGGAGGTTGAAGGGAGGATTTTGTGACATTCTCATCTACTTTCTTGTACCACCTACTCGTACAAGTGCCATATGAGCTCGTAGCTCTTGTTTCTTATGGCACTTGCTCTTCGGCCAAGTGCCATATAGCGATCGCAATTTCTGTCCGACCGTCAGTCTGTCTGCCGGTCGGTCCGGGTTTTGCTAGTTCGGGCACTTCCACATAGGCTAGGATGATGAAACTTGGCAGGCACATCAGGGACCCCAAAATATTAAGATAGGAATAGTCACTTCCGCGATCCGAGCATCGTGGGAGAGTGGAGGGAGGGGGAATCCAGTCTCCTGAGGTATTTACAACTTTTGAACGGGTGATAGGATCTTAATGAAATTTAATATCTGGAAAGACCTCGTGCCTCAAACGACCCACTTAAAATACGGACCGGATCCGGTGACTTTGAGGGGGAGCCGGAAATCTTGGGAAACATTCAGAGTGGAGGGATCAGGACGAAACTTGGCGGGAAGAACAAGCACAAGTCCTAGATAGGAGAGGAGAGATTTGGTAGGCATATCAAGGACCAGAACAGATGACTTGCGAATGGTCGTTTCCCCGATCTGACCATCATGGGGAAGTGGAGGGATGGGAGGATCTAGTGGCATGCATAACTTTTGAACGGATGAACGGATTTGAATAAAACTTGGCAAGTGGAAAGAGCTACCGTCTCAGATGGTCCCCTTGAAGTCCGGACCGGATCCGATTCTTGTCGGGGGAGTTGGAGGGGGGGGGGGGCACCGAAAAAATCGTGAAACGCTTAGAGTCGAGGTGTCGGGATAGAATTTGGTAGGAAAAACAAGCATAAGCCCTAGACATGTTCTTGACAGAACTAGATCTTATCGGGGCTCTTTGGGGGGGTGTCGGATGAGGTTTTCCGGAATTCCGGTGATCGCGAGTTATGACACTTCCAGATGTGCCAAGGACGATAAAACTTGGCGGACATATTATTGACCCGACAAAATAGACTTCAGAACCCGACACAATGCCATAAGAAACCTTTATTTCCTGAATCCGACCATTTCTGAGGGAGCTAAGTGAAGGGGAATCCGGAAATTACTGACTTCCGTAGCTTGAAAACAGGTGGTCCGATTCGAGTGAAACTTTATGGGTGATAAAAAGGAATAGGCCGAATGGGATGCCAGTTGGACAGAACCGAGTTAATGCGTCCTAGATTAAATATTTAGCGTCCGGTCTGGATCCGGTCACGGTAGGAGGAGGATGAAGCGGGAACCCGAAATTTGTAGATATGCTCCGGTTCGAGTCGAACTTGGTGGACGGGAAGAAGAGATGTCAGAGATGCGAAGTTTGTCTATCCGAGTCGTATTCCGCCACAGTGGGGGGAGTTGGAGGGGGGTCCCCAGAAATTATGTGGCTCGCATAGGGGTCAAAGGAACGGAGCGATTTTAATGAAATTTGCAAAGTAGAAAGATCATATACCCTAGGTGACATATTTTAGGGTCCGGAACGAATCCGAGCACGGTGGGGGGGGGGGGGGGTACCGGAATTTCCCAAAAAATTATCATACTCGAGTGAAACTTGATAGGCTGTAAGAGAAAATGCTTTAGATGATTAATTTACGTGTCCGAACCAGATTCGGACGCGGCAGGGGGAGTTGGAGGGGGTGCCGGATATAGTTTGGATATAGTTTGGCACGTTAGAGATCAAACGAGTGGATCTGAACTTAAAGGTAGAAAAGTAATATGCCCTAGATGATCCAACGCAATGTCGGAAATAGTCAGACCCGAGTGAAACTAGATATCCTATTTCTAGGTCCGAACCTAGGGGTTTGAAGGAGGTATTCTGTAGCATTCACATCTAGTTTCTTGCACCACCTACTCGTAAAAAGTGCCATATGAGCTATCAGCTCTTGTTTGTTAAAGCACAACTCTTATTAGAAATGTCGAGATCTCGAGAATATCGGTTTTCGAAAATACCATTACATGCGACGCGAAATTGGTGGTTTTCTTGTTTGCGCTTGTCGACTCATATCCAGCCCTCCTGCTCTCCGACGTGGCGGTTGGATGGAAAATATTTTAAAGCTGAACGCGCCGTGATTAAAAAGTGGGAAAACCAAGGTAAATAAAAGAAATCCAAAACAAAACGTAGACCTGACTGTCTACCACGGCTTTCAAAATGAATAACAATATTCTGATGCTTCTCATGTCCTGATGTGTTAAAAAGTTGTCGGCGAACTTTGAAGCTTTCGGCGAAATTAACGGTGCGTGACTGTCAAAACCCGGATAGGCTGAAAAAGCGCTAAAATGTCGTGGGTGCAAAACGAAACATTGGCGAAAGGCGGGGATTTTAGAAACTTATAATCCCATAAGGGAGCTAAGGATAAAAAAAGGCAGAATTAGCAAAAGGGGTCCTTTAAAACCATCGCTCTTTTGACATTTCGTCCGATCTTTCTACAAAATCATCATCAAACGTGTTGTGTCACGTTATTTACTTGTCAATGCTTATCGTCTATATCGGCTTGCTCAATTTCCACGACTTGCTCTCGAGTTTCTTGTCTTCCTGCTTTTAAGGTCTTTACGTGGACACGAAAATGGAAACCTGTCAGTTCGCATACACAATCCGTCACTATCACACTAACGTGTCGGCGAACTGACGTGTGGATGAACTGACGTGCAGACGGAGTGATGGCAATCAATCCAATTTTTCAATGAAAAATCAATACAAAAATCAATCAAAGCGTGCGATCAATCCAATCGTGGACGCCTTTCGTTCTCGATCGTTGACAACCAACGATGACGAACCAACTATCAGCTACCTCCGGCTACGGTTTTTATAGCGAATGATAGCTCGATTGACTGATTGATCGCGTACACACAGTTTATTCGAGCTTTGTGACAGCTCCACGGGGCTGTCCCTGTTTGAAGGCGATATTTTGAAATGATTGGGAAGAATGTGGCAATGTAATATTGCCATGGTCAAGCAAATCATGACTTTCTCCAGTATCTTTTGGTTGCACCTTTTTCTGTTCAGGTTCAGGTTCTTTTTAATAACAAACTAAATAACAAAATGTCCAGAGCCCGGCTGAGAAGACAAATTCGTAATGCACGGGATGGAAAGTTTCAGTTTCAGTTAGTTCAGTTTAGTTTATTCACAAAAAATAACAACACCATTAACTCTTTGTGGTCCCACCATAAGGCCTAACATCAGGCCTGGCAATGGGCGGGGCTTATTCTTTATTCATATAGTCTTAAGGGAAACAAACCAAAGAAATCAAAAAAAGAAAAAGAAGGAGAGAAAAAAAGAAGAAGAAGAAAATAAGAATGAAGACATGACACACTGACAAGAAAATCCACTAACGAACGATCTTCCATCAACAAAGCGCCCTTGCCCCCCCCCCCCCTCTGTGCACAATGTTTCAATTATGTTTATCTTTATCGAATAAACATAACTCAAAACTGTGCACATAGTTATATCAATAAACAAGGGCTACGAGCTCACATGGCACTTGTTACGAATAGTTGGTGCAAGAAAGTAGATGAGAATGTCACAAGATACCCCCTTCAACCCCTCTAGGTTCGGACCTAGAAATAGGATATCTATTTGACTCAAGTCTGAGTATTTCCGGCATTGCGTCGGATCATCTAGGGCATATTACTTTTCTACCTTTTAAGTTTATATCCACTTGTTTCCTAAACGTGCCACACTATTTCCGGTACCCCCCCCCCCCCCCCCCCCAACTCCCCCTGCCGCGGTCGAATCTGGTTCGGACACATAAACGAATCATCTAAAGAATCTTCTCTTACCGCCTATCAAGTTTCACTCGAATCTGAGCATTTTTCGGGAAATTCCGATACCACCTCCCCCCACCCCCCCCGTTGGTCGGATCAGAGAAACGACTATTTTCAAGGCAGTCTCGTTGGATCCCTGAAATGCCTGCCAAGTTTCATCGTCCTAGCAAATCACAAAGTAACGAATTCGAGATCCCCGGAATTACGGACCCACCTCCCGCCCCCCAGAGTGCCCGGATCCGGTCCGGTCCTGTCAATAATGTACCTAGGACTTGTGCGTGTTCTTCCCACGAAGTTTCATCCCAATCCCTCCACTCCAGGCGCTTCCCAAGATCCTAGTACCAAGTTTCATTAAGATCCGATCATCCGTTTAAAAGTTACAAATTCCTAAATATTCCGGATTCCCCCTCCCTCCACGATATTCGGATCGGGAAAGTGACTATTTCCAACTTAATCATTTGGGGTCCCTGATATGCCTGCCAAGTTCCATCGTCCTAGCTTATGTAGAAGTGCCCGAACTAGCAAAACCCGGACCAACCGACCGACGGACAGACAGAAACTGCGATCGCTATACTGCACTTGGCCAAAGGGCAAGTGCCATAAAAAGAAGGTGCAACCAATAGCCACTGGACAAAGTCATGATTTGCTTGAATGGCCATTTCAATCTAAGCGGAAACAGCGAATTTTATGTGGGTTCTACTGGATAAGGTATTTTTTTTAATGAAGAAGAAATTTCTTCTAAAAGATGTGATATACCCATTTCGACTCCCCAAGGAAACGTTCTCTGGGAACGGCGAGACTATGCCTCGAAGTCTCCATGCAAAACTGAGTACTTACCATCGAAAGGTAGACGGGAGGTAGGCCGCAATATACATCAGAGTCATCACTGGGTTGAGAGCTATCCAACATTCATCCACTTCGTTCGCGATCGCAACTGCCATTAAATGAGCGCATCGATCTGTCGCAACACGCTTGTCGGTCTTCTGCATGTTTTCGCCGAATTTCTAAAAGCAAATGGTGACAATAAAACGAAATCAGCACCTAACGATCAGCCAACCAACATACTCTTCGCCAGATTCCATAACCGTGTTATTTGTCCCCAGGTATTGTAACCCAACGTTTTCGTTATCAATATATACACCAACTGATGAATTTTATGGGAGCATCTGGTTCTGGTTTTGGCACGTCTTCTTACCCCTATCCCGAATCTCTAATTTACTTCCGATAACAACAATTTTTACTTCTGCAAATTTCGGTTTTGGCCGGATTCCGGGCGAACTACTAGTCGGGCAAGAGAGTATGTTTCATAAATTGATTTAGCAGGTCTCTTTACCCCTATACCGAATCTCTCATTGACTTCACAAAAAAAACTCTTTATTATTAGTAGCCGTTACACGTCGTAGCTGACCTATCCGTTTTTAGCAATCGTTTTAATATATATTGCCCAGTCAGCTTGGGCTTAAGGAGTATTGAACTTTTTAGTCTGCCAAATTTCCGGTTGTGGCCGGATTCCGGGCGAACCAGTTATCCGGCACGAAAATATCAAAAATGGATTCATCAGGTCATTTTGCCACTATACCGAATCGACTTCAGAAACAACTTATACGTCTACCAAATTTTCGATTTGGGCCGGGTTCCGCGTAAACTACTTGTCCGGTGAGAAAGCAAGTTTTAAATACGGATTCGGTATTTCTCATTAACCCTAAATCGACCATCTGATTGGCTCCTAAAATATTTCTTTCGCCCCTTAACTTGAAGCCTATCACCATCCCTAAATACAGGGCAGCGAAACCCATCTACGAACTTGACCTGTACTTGAATGAATGAATGCTTTATTTTACCAAAATAGCGTTAGCTAGCGCAGGTACGTCAAACACACGAGTCAATACATAAATCATACCACACTAAATATTTCAACGCAAATGTGTGTAACTACGAAAATACATAGAGATTAAAATAAAATATATCAGAATTCTTCATTTAGCGTTGCTTGGTTAAAATAATCAGTGAAGTACGGAACGAATGACTTGATGTAACGTTGAGTACTAGTCGCCGGGTAAGACGATATCAGTTGACAACTCTTTGTCTTTTCTCGACGCCTTGTCCTCGGTCCGTCAACAATAGGGTTTTCGAAGTCTGGCAGTAGTCGACGGTGGAAGGGTGAGTCAAGACATTTCAGTCCAAATCTGACAGTTAGTTCATGTCTAAACTTTTACTTTGACCGATGGATCTTCACACCAAGTTTCATCAACATGTGTCAACTCCCTCGAGAGTTATCGTGCTAAAGACGGATGGTCATACTTTACGAAGTCACAGGTATTCGTCAATGATGTTTTGAGATCATAAACAGGTGAAGTGAAAAAATCCCAAAATCGAACCAGTCCGGGCTAATAACCGACAACGAAACAGTTCTATCCCAAGAAGTACTGGGTTTTACAGTGCACGATGAAGATTCGAAGTTGCATATTTTAACTTTTCTAAGGACGAAATTTACCTTCAGTTAATTAGCATTACCTTCAGTTAAATAGCATTCCTTCAGTTAATTAGCTCAGAACCGAGCTAAGCACTGACCTCGGTTCAGCCATGGTATCTCACCCCTTTCACTCACAAATCGTCCCTCCCCCTACCAAAATATTATAAATCGACCAGAACGAGTAGTAAGCTGTAGGGTAGCATAGCTCTGTCCTGTACCTACAAAACACACAAGATATGCAAAAAGTTTTATTCCAGAGTTCGTGAAACTTTTTAACGAAGCGTGACAGATTTTTAAGGGGAGCATCACGAGACAAGTTTTCACGAGACAATCGGCTTGTGATAAGTGTCACTAGGCAAATCCGCGCGAGGCAATTAGAGCATAAGACAAGTCTTCGCGAGGCAATTATTACTAAACGTTTACTTTCCGTGCGATCGACGGTCTATAGCATCGTTCACTTCTTTCGCGAAATGTTGCTTCAAGTTAAAGTCTTAGCTCGAAAGTCTGTCTTCAATAAATGTGAATTGGATTTTAGCCGGTGACCTGAACTGTGACATTCTTGGGAATTCTGATAGGTCCCCCCTTTTTTTAGAATCACTTCCGAGTAGATATCATGTGGCCGAAAAGAACCTCCCTTTCACATATATTCACAACAGAGGCTGCTCAAAATCGAATCTGGATCATGTGATCGCTTCCAGTTCCGGTTTAATATCATCGATTGTCAGGGTAGACGAAGAGAAAATCGACGACGATCACCTTATTCTCAGCTGTGATGTGTCTTGTGAGCTATCTGGCCAAACGCTTCCGGCTCAGCCGAAGTGGTTTACGAAGCAGAATTGAGATCGTGCCAATATCCCCCTATACCTTGCTACGCTAACTGCATTACTGTCGACCATTAAAGTGCCTTATCACCTGCTGAAAACTTCGGTATCCTCGCCTTCAAGTAGGATTAACCTTAATTCCTATTATTATCAAATTGTTAGTTGCCTTAAATCTGCAGCTAAAGCCGCAGTGCCTGTTGATAAAGTTCGGATTGGAACTAGGAAGCCTAATTGGAACGTGGATCCCGAAGTAAGGCGTGCAAAGCAAAAAGCCAAATTTTGGCTGCGTATGTGGATATCGCGTGACCGGCCCTCGTCCGGCGCTGTGTTCTCAGTGAAGCAAACGTGTAAACGTGAATATAAGGCTAGTCTGAAGAGAGCCCGTTTGAATGAGTGGCTGGGCCCCACCGGTAAGGCCTCGTGGAATAAGGTTATAAACAGTGAGAAATGTTCCCCATCTGCCCTATCTTGTCTCCAGCTAGCTAATTTTTTCGATCATTATCAGAGCGCGTTCAACGTTTTCAATAGTTTTCTTCAAACTTTTTATTGTAATTTAGTTAAAGCGCTATTACCATGCCGACTCCTGCAGGCTCATGTGCAGCCTGTAGCAATGTCTGACATTCGCCAGGCTTTAAGAAAAATTAATCGTTCAAATAACCTTGATGCTGATGGCCTTTCTTACCGATTTTTTGCTCATGACTGTCCCGCCCTACTTGACCATCAACAAATACTTTTCCTGATAGCTTTCTTTGTGGTCGCGTAACGTCCATCCTAAAACGAGGTAAGGACCCTACGTCATGTGCAAATTATCATCCGATTACCGTGTCGTGTTTTTTAAGTAAGCTGCTTGAACATTTATTATTACCTGAAATAGAGTCGAAATGTGATTTTACGTCTTTTCAGTTTGGTTTCCGGAGAGGTATGGGTTGCTCCCATGCCCATCATGTTCTAAGCCGGCTCATGAAAGATGCCGTAAAATCGAGAACGACTTCGTATTGTCTTACTGTTGACATTTCAGGGGCTTTTGACAATATTGTGCATTCCCAGGCTCTATTTTCCCTTACGTCTTCAGGTGTTAATCCTTCCCTAGTACGTTTATTGTCTTTTTGGTATTGGAAGTCTGAAACTCAAGTGACTTGGAATGGCCAAACATCTGACCCGGTAAAAATTAACATGGGAGTCCGTGTTGTCTCCTAGTATATTTAAATGTGTCCTTGCATCGTGCATGCGTCCCCTTAAATGTTCAGTTTTTTATGGTGATACTGGTTTGTCTCACGTTGCATATGCTGATGATGTTCTGCTTGTTGCCCGGACTCGCCGCGGATTGCTTGCTAACCTTAGTGTTTTAACGAATGAACTGTCTAAGATTGGATTGTCAGTTAATGCATCTAAATGTGAATTTATTTGTTTTAGTAGCCCTTATAAGGTCGCTCCACTTGTTGCTGGGGGTGCAGTTCTACCGTGTTCTTCTTCCGTTAGTTGGCTTGGTCTGTCTTTCGGCCCAACGCTTTCCACTACGTGTTCATCCCTTGTGAACAGAGCCGTAAAAAGCCTACGCGTGGCTTACGGGAAGATATCCCCAAACAAAAGCCGTTATAACCGCAATGGTCTTTGTACGCTTTACAACGCTTATTGCGCCCCTGTGCTTCTGTTTTTAGTCGGCATGGCTCATCTGTTCCGTAAAAAAGATCGCCAGACTCTGCGAGTGGCTTATTTCAAATACTGTAAATTCTTCCTCCGGCTCCCTAGATGGCACCGAAACAGAAAAGTCATTGCTCTATTTGGACTAATAGATGTGCCCTCTCGGATCCAGACTTCAAGTGAAGACCTATGTAAAAAGACCATTAATTTGATTCATGCTTACGACCCTCTGCGGACATTCTTTGTTATTGATGCTGGTTAGCTTTTTCATGTTGTTTCGTTAGTTTGTTAGTTTGTCTTTTTTGTTTTTTTCGTTATTTTTCGTTTTGCTTCTATCATGATACTTCGTATTTTGTGTTTTGCACTTTTACGGGTAATAAAGTTCATTCATTCATTAGGCAACCCTTCCACGAGACAACGCGGATTAAGAAAAGTAGGATTGAGACAATCAGCTTAGAGTGAGCTACTGTATATATAGTAGAGGGTTCATGTTAGGATAGTAGTTAGTTTTGGTTAATACTACAAATATTAACGTTACATTGACATTTTATTCAACATGATAACGATGATAACATGTTAACTGTATGCTACTACTAGCAAACCGGATGCTACTGCAGCAAGATTGGATGCTATCGGATACTACTACTTAAGATTAACCCAGTCGGAGGCATGTTAAATCAAAGTATTTCATACTACTACATATCAATACAAGCAACATTTTCGTACAACTACCATACAACTACACAGTCAAAGAATTCTTCATCATTTTACTTTGCTGAAATGAAGAGTGATAGGCAAATAAATAAATACCATAATCTCCCTTACCATGCCAGCCTTCTCAGTGGCACATTCTTGTAAAATGTTTGAGAAGACAGGACCGGGGCAGGCCATGGTGACCTTGATTCCATCGCATGCTTTTTCGGTCCGTAGAGCTTCGAAGTACCCCTAAGAAATGACAGTTAATTAGCCACTCCCTCTGCTAAATCCTTTTCTGGTTTATACATACTACCGGCGAGCAAACTGTCTGCCAGTACGTGGACGACGGGTCTAGGCGAGAACTTTACAGCGCTCAAGACGACCTTTTATAGCTAAAAGCCCTCTTTCAAAATTGGCATGCCTTAATTATTTTAGCTTTATTTCCAATGTCAAGAATATCAAGGAACTTGATATTAATACCTATTAAGAAAATGTCCCATGTGATCGACTTGCTCGCATTTTACCAGAAAGAAAAAGCGTCTTCCTGTGAATCATGCCAAAGGGACTGGCTTTCTTGTTCTTTCCCTAGGATCACCGGCTTTTCGGGACTTAGTCATATAGAGGATTAGGCTTCGTCGTCCACGGGTTCCGGCGAAAAAAAACCCGGACAACCACCCCACCCCACCCCCCCGAATCCTTTACATTTAATACGAATCCAAAACATTTAACTTGACTTCCCGTGATCTTAGTTTAACTCAAGTGTCTTAGTTAACAAACAAGCATGGGACAGTTTTACCGTTGACAAGCATGTGTACGGTGAAGAGCTGGTAGAGTAACTCTGGGACTATATTAAAAGTGCTATCGCAAAACCAGTGACGGTACAACCCAAGTAGTTCCAGGCTACGCGCTCTGTCCCAACCACAAGAAGGCGATTATCATCATCAACGTCGCTATCGTTCAGTAAAAACAGCTGCCCAACTTTGAGTTTCTGGTATGAATCAGGGATAACTAAAGAGGAATGGGAATTAGGCAAGGGGAGAGGGAAATTGGCTGACTGTTTAAAGCGTCTGATGGCCCTTCGCGTTGTACGCATGAATGGGATCCTCCTCGCCAAGCAGAGGAAGGAACTGGGAAAGGATTTGTTGGGGGGATCCTTACGCTGACACGTCCAGTTATTCTACTCTTATGCACCCGTCAGTAGGTACGTAAGTTAATACGGGTAACCAGCTAATCGCTTGTACTATCCGTGGCGTAGGGATTATTTCGGGCTAGGAGATTCTTTTTAATTTATGCGGGGAGGGTTTCACCGGGGGGGGGGGGGAGGGGGTGTTTGGTACCGGGGGGGGGGGGGGGCGGGTTGATCGGGGAGTTTTTGGTACCGGAGGGGTTTTCGCCAGGGGGGGGGGGCGGTTTTTTTTGCCGGAACCCGTGGACGATGTAGCCTAATCCTCTATATGACTAAGTCCGAAACATATAATCAAACTCCGTCTTTGGTCCCATGTAGCGACTATGGATACCCCGAAAAAAACTGAGCGGAGATAGAGGTACTTGCTCTAGCTTTGAGATGATACCCGTCTCCTTCCGTCCTCGCCGTTGCTCATTGCAGAGTAATAGGTGCAGGATACACGCTGACCTGCTCTGGAGCGCGTCCAGAGAACGAATCGGCTTTGACTTTGAAAGAATCTCCTACGTCGCTTCACAGCCATATAGCTATTTATAGAGGTAATGAAACGTGATGTGCCGCGTAGCTCCTAACCTCCGCTCGTTTGCATCGGGCAGAGTACGGGGAAATACTCGACTCCGCATGGTCATAATTCAGAGATAGGGAGACGGAGGTTCTATCTCATTATTTGTTCTTGGTATCTAAGCCCTCTTCGGTTAAACTATAAAAGAGCACTGTGCGACTATACTCTGGAGTAAACAAAATAAACGGTCTACTCACATGGAGGGCATGCTTCGTGGCAGTGTAACTTCCAGAACATGGCACTCCCAACTTTCCAGCTGTACTAGAAGTTACGACGATGTGCCCAGCCCTTTTCTCTAGAAAGTGAGGCAAGACAGTACGCGTAAGCGCTACCAAGCCGAAGACATTGACTTCGAAAAGGTCGCGGTCGACTTGTAGTTCAATCTTCTCCCAGTTGGCGCGTTGTGATCTCCCAGCATTGTTAACCAGAATGTCAAGCTACAAATGAGAGATCTGTTGTAGGAGGCTAGTAAACTCTCAGAAGCCTGATAACTTTTACCCAAGGATCAGAGAAAAATAACACTAGGCAGTGGCGCCAAGACTTGACGCTAGCACCACTAGCGATAGAGAACGTCCATAACTGAAACCCATCCAGTCGTGCACAAGCGCTGGCTCCTATAACTTCATATTCTGAACGCAGCAAAAAAAAAAAAAAAGATATAACCTCCCCTGTTTCCTCGATGTGTGCAGACCGCATCTTTGCTTTACTAAAGATGTCTAAACTCGCAAGTTTGTCTAGTTTTAAACACCGCAAGAGTAGGGCGCGGCACTACGAGTATATCCCGTTTGCGAAGCATGGAAAGCATCTTTCCTGGCGCTACTCCCTAGTGTTATTTTGCTCTACCAAGGATCAACAATTTAAACAAATAACACTTTACATTTTAACTGCAATTATTGTACAGAAAAATCCCGTTAAGCACCTTCAAATGTCCTTCAAGAAAATTTTAGAAATCTCTCTTCGTTATATTTATTCCTCAAGCTGTCGATGAAACACAGATACAATTTTTGGTAGATTTGAATAGTATTTAAAGCTTGGTTTCTAATTATGTTTTTGTTTGTCTTGCCACGGCCCTTGGGCTTTTAGTGTAATAAATATCATATCATATGTAACCTGTCAGGTGCCAATACGAATGTTATAAAGTCCTTGGTCGCGTACTGGTCAAGTCGGCTAATTAATCTACGCCTGTTTAACAGAAGTTTTGAAACTGGAATCAGGTTGTTCAGTTTTTGCATTGGTTATAAGTGTTTGCATCTTTAATAGAAGTTTCCGACTGAAACCAGATTGATCAGCTGGTGAAGTTTAAGGTCTCGCCAGTAGATGGCTGCGCGTCTAGAGAGATTTACGTTTCAACTGAGGTTAAGATTAAAGGCTCGCTACAATTTAGAACAACGAAATGGGGCTGAATCAACTCCTTTATGGTGTGTTCTCACCTCCAATTAACAACCGCTACGCGCCACCACCGTAGTTCATTTTACCAATTTTAAATGAGATGCTTTTGCATTCAGTTGCATTAGTAACCTTGTTGGAGCGTAAATGCTGCGCTCCAGTGGAAACAGGAGGGATCCAGACGAAGAGGGCGAGCGAGGAACACTTTTCGCCGCCACTAGCAGTCGGATATCCGCAACGTTAACGCGTCCGTCCGTCCGTCCGTCTGTATGGTATCCAGCCTCAATCTGCCCTGTCTAGGCAGTGGCTTATATTAGAGACGACTAACGACTTTTCGTGGATGCCTTAGCGACATCTGGTGTTGCAGGATGAACTTAGGTCTTAGGTAGGCCACGGCCGGGGCAAAAAGAGAAAAATAGAAACACTCACTTTCCCGAAGTGATCAAGTATACTTTTGAAGGCAGGTCCGTGCTTTTCGTAGGCAGTAACGTCTAATGGCACGACGAGGACATCTTCCGGTTTTGATCCGAGGGCTGCAATGAAAAAAGAGAAAAAAAATCAGTACCTGCCAGGTTTATGGTTTGCAAATTGATGATGAAATTTTATTTACGCACTTAGTAAGAGGGAAATAGCGCAGTACAAGACAAAGAAAAGGAAAAAATACACTGATCTTTCAACAAAAATGCACAAGATAAAAACTAGACATTAAAAAAAAGATAAGGGACTAATCGGTCTAAAAAATCTTCTTCCCAGATGGAATGCGGAGAAATGGCCAAGGGCAGAAATGTGAAGGTCCTGGGCAATTCAAGATAACTTTGCACAAGGGTCAGAGGGCAAAAAAGTTGCAGTTATACGAGAATTCTTATAGCGTCGAGGAAGGTGCAAGAGAAATTTACAATATTTGAAAAAATAAGTCCTTTTACATTTAAATCTTTTTGTCTCGGAATACCAAAAATTCCGGAAATTTTGCAGACAGAGGGAGAACAAAAACTATTATATAATCTACCGAGGGCTTTTCTGTTATACCTTCATCTATTGGGACTATTTTTTCCATATCCGACACGAATGGAATCGTGCACAGCCGAAACAGCGTTATCGCAAATTTTTTTTTTAGAGACTGTGCCATGATCATGCCAAGCCATTTTAGTTTAAATTTGATGTCCGCGTCTATCACAAACGAATGATTTAGTGTTGGCTAAGCTGAAGGCAAACCATTCGTTATGACAACCTCACATTTAAGCACACGCACATTTAAGCCATTTTCCCTCGGCTTGTAGGCCACACACTCCTTAATGTTTGTCATGGAAATACGAGTGTGTACCGCACTGTCGAGCCGCAAGTTGAAACTCGCGGAAAAGTCTTTTAGTCTGTTTGATTTTTTGCGGTAATTTCAAATAAAAATAAAATCCTGATAAAAGCTAAATAAATAGAACTTCAGGGCTTTAGCCTACGTCCTTATCATTCTGTGCAAAAAGAATCCTCAGGTTGATTTCTATATGCTTGATAGAGTAAGCTTACGTCTAATCGTGTTTGTGTATTTCCTAAATTTGTAATCCTCTTCTAGCTTTTAGCTATTTGGATTAAACTTGATTGATTGATTAATCAGTTTTATTATTTAGAATTTATTTTGCTGATAAATTTGAATTTCCCGCCGGATTCAAGCCACAAAATCGAAAATCACCTTGGCAGAACCTTATTGGTCGCGGAAACACACTTCAGGGCCACACGAACGACTGCGGAAAAAACTATTTTCGAGCCACAACCGAGGCGCAAACGCTGTGCAATCAGTTTACCAGCGGTTAACCGCAAAAAAATTAGAGAGGATTGAAATAGGGAAAGTAACTTCAATCCAAACAAATATGATAATCATTCAGAATAGTCTGCTTCCGTTGTCGAAAGCGCGTCAGTCAAGCACAAAAATACTTCTTACACATCCTGCAATTTCGAGGGAGTGTAAGCTCTGTACATGGAACTATTGGTGTCTATCATTCAAACAGTTTCCAGCCAATGATTCTGAATTTGTTTTGACCTGCTGAAGAGAATAGTATACAACAGGTTAAAACTTTATTTCTCGAAAGTAGCTATCACAGCGTTACTGCTGAATTTGACCTTTTCGTCATAAACTAAAATAAAATATAGTAAAACTCTACAGTTTTGTCATAAAGCACACAAAATAAGTTTATCCATCAATTCAACTCAATTCACTTTTATTTCAACACCAATTACGGACTAGCCGAATAGCAGGTGGTAACGTCAAACATGCATTAAAAGCTGTTTGACTTGTCTGCTGCTAGACTTTATCTAACCGACTATGTTCTCCATGGTTAAACAACCAGCTCATAAAATTTTAAGTTAAGATTTACCTCTTACTATTTCCGCCTGCTTTCCTTACCTTCACACTGTTTCTTCACTCGTTTTAGCTCTTCTTCTCTCCTTGCTGAGATTGCAACTTTTGCACCATTCTTAACCAAATCATATGCAAGGTGTTCACCTATACCACTGGATGCCCCAGTTATCCAGAATACCTGGCCTTGTAGAGATGCTGCAATACAAAACGAATGTTAGTGAATTTTTGTTGGCATTTTCCTATGCTATTTTTTACAATGAAGAATTTTGGATGAATAAAGTGAATTTGAATTAAAAAAAAAAGACAGCATTTTCTGGCAATATATACACCCAATAGAAGAATAAGCTATGCAAGACCTGATAAAAGATTGTTAAAAATTAGTTCCATGAACTATACAAAGCATGCAGCAGTAACTGATGCCAATTCATGCTAATATATCAAGACGTTTTGCTAATGAGTAGTAGATTATCACAATAAACACAGTTAATGCACACCTCGCACTGTTTATGTACCAATATTCAAACAATTTGAAGACTGTAAAACTAGGCTATGCTTTTAACAAATTTTCCACGTATTTTGCTCTTTTAAAGTTTAACTGACAAGCCAATTTATTTTTGTATCATTTAACTGAATAAACTGCATTATTTGGATTGTGTTACAGGATTTTTTCATTTTCACTATTTTCTCTAGTATGACGTTCAGAATATCTACGGCCGTCATTAGAATGAAAAACTCTACCATAACGCAGAAAATTTAAATCTCAAGACAAACGCGGCTTTTCAGTGGCCAGTGATCATCTTTCGGAAGGAGGCTCAAATGCGTGAGCATTTATTTGTCCTAAAGCGTTTCCGTCAAGCATACAACACAGGTACAAGCAAAATTCTCCTGAACACAGCTGCACATGGATTATAAGAGAAAGTGTGAATATGATGCGCAAGTGCTATAACAGGAAATAATGGTACAATCGGCAGGGTCGTCCCGAGCCTTTCTTCATTGGGGGGGCGCACCTGGTAAAATTGACCGAATCGGTACCTGATTTTTACTGAATTTATTAACAAAAAGTTGTAAAAACACAGTGAGTTGCCTTCATGAAGCTACAACGTAATACGTTGCAGAGTATATACAAACAAGTCTAAAGAGAAAAATTGGCGCGCTTTCATGCCTTTCCGCTTTTGCTTTTTTTTACGGAGTTTTGCCAACAGGACTTTAAATAATATCAACTAAATGGTGTTGCTGCATAGCGACAACGTCGCTAACGGCTATGCCATGATTAATTAAGGCGCCGCAGGCGAAATTTTTTGAATCCGCCTTTTTTCTGGTAACATTTAACTACTTCCCATGCAAATTCTAGCTTCTAATATCGTTCAAGCCCCCCAAAATTCCAAGCGTAAAATGCCAATTAAATAAGGCAACCTTTGTCTAACTAGTGAAGACTGCGAAATGCGCCACAGGCGAAATTTTGTGGAAACACTGATGATAAAAGTGCCTTTCTGCGATCCCAAGATTATTTATTCAACCCAGAGTTGTATCACAACGAAAGGGGCGATCCAGGGTAAAGTGGGTACAAAGTACATTTGTTCGGAATTTACAGCAAATAAAAGTAGGCTAGTTTTGACGTCAAGACCCGTGCTTATTCCTGAAGTACTGCAATCCTAAGAAGTAAAAAAATGAACAGCAACCAGCTGAAGCTACGGTACCGTAAATGGTAAAGAACGAGAGCTAAATAAATACCACTTAATTACCGAACTCAGTCATTGGGTTGAAGCAACTAATGAATTCGTACTATACCGAAAACTGACTAAAAAAATAAGGAATAGTTCGAGAGCGGTATTACAACCGAATTTCGTATGGAATAAGGACCACCTAAAACAACCGAATTCGGCAAGTCTAGTAATAGAGACGGACTAAAGAAAAATCCGGTGAATTACCATATTCGGTAACGAATCAGAACCAAATGAATCTCACTGAATTTCATTATGAAATGGACTGACCGAATGCGACCGAATTACCGAATTCGGTAGAGAACGAGACCAAATCAACAGGTCAAATCACCCAATTTACGCAGGGACGAACCAAATGTGTCAAAACCGATGCGGACTGACCAAAAGTTGGATGCGTATTCGGTCACGAATCAGAACCAAATGAATCTAATTAATGACCAAATTATGAAATTGACTGACCGAATGCGACCGAATTACCGAATTTGGTAAAGAATGAAACCAAATAAACAGGTTAAATCACCGAATTAAGGCAAGGACGTACCGAATGCGGCAAAACCGATGCGGACTGAACAAAAGTTGGAGGAATTATCGAATTCGGTGAAGAATCAGAACCAAATGAATCTGATTCATGACCGAATTATGAAATAGACTGACCGAATGCAACAGAACAGATACGGACTTGAGAAAAGTCTGGCGAATGACCAAATTCGCTAATTAATGAGACCAAATAAACAGGTTAAACCACCAAATTTACGAAGGGACAGACCAAATGCGGTGAAATTGATGCGGAGTGAACAAAAGTTGGATGAATGAGCAAATTTGATAAAGAAAGGGGAACCAATAAACACGTTAAATCACCCAATTTTGAAATGCGGGGGCAAACAATTTTATGAAAAGAGCATCACAGCTTCGGCGCGATGCCCGTTTTGACCGACAACGAAAATTTCACCGGATGCCCAAAAAAACTCTGGGCCCCTGATAATTGTTCATGGATATTTGGTACCTGGTATCAACAAGTTACTTTTTTTATACCTGAATTTACATGTAATATTAATGATGAAATACGCTAGTTAGGACAAATTACTGCTGTCCTTTTTAAACAAATAGTTTAGTCCTGAATTTGGTGGTGTATTTTAAATATTTTTGGAAGCTATTTCAGATAGAAAAAACTGAAAAACAAATATGATAAATTCACAGCAATTAATCTTTTAATTATGGAAAATCTGCAGATTTTCATTACTGCTTTTTGTGGCTACCCTGCTTGAACTTCCCCATTTCTTTCATGACAATAGCACAGGCCTCTAAGTCTGAGATTTAGTTCAAACCATTTCTGGAAAAGATGCTTCTTTTTAAAAAGTATGGTAGCAATTCTTCCGACCACAGAACCTGCAAAAAATAAAATAACTAACTTTAACAGAGTGAGTAAGACTTACAAACTTTCTTTCCAAGCAGTTCATAAGACTGAAGTGAGATATCGGAATCAGCTTGAAAATACCAGACTACAAATAACACAAGAAAAACTGCTAAACAAATTAAGAATAGCATGACTTCTTTCAGCTGACAGTCCACGGTTTTCGAAGTTGAAAATTCCGCTTGAACATTTGCCGCATCAACTTACTAAACGACACGACCTGTGGACTACTAAACAGCAGCCATTCCCCGAGGACTCCTTTTGAGGAGTCTCTGCGTTTTGTTTGTCGCAAGGACTCATGGTGGGTTTACACACTGCGTAAAATCCGAGCGTATTTTGAAATCCGAGCGTATTTTACGCACGTATTTGAGCTTGAAAAGATTTCTAGCAATGCGGACCTGTTTAGATAAAAACGGACCGATTTCTCAAATACGTCCGTACTGCTAGATATCTTTTCAAGCCCAAATATGTGCGTAAAATACGCTCGGATTTCAAATACGCTCGGATTTTATGCATTGTGTAAATGCACCATCACTCCCCGTGCTCTCGCGAGTCCCCATGGACGGGGAATGCTCCGATTATCATCACCATCATCAAAAAGGACTCCCTTTCAGATTCGGAGGGGAATCAATTTTTGCTGGTGTTGGTGCGATTTAAATTACTAAAAAACAATCAGGATAAACAAAACAAAAAATAAAGTGGATCCAGACTAATTTCGTGAACTGCATATTTTTGTTTCGGACAAAACCCATTTTGGAAGCATTCCCCGTGTTCTTGTTGTTTTCCGTACGCGGAGTCCGCGTGAAATCCGATGAAAAATTTGTAGCCTGCGTAGTTGTACGAAAAAGTCGCATGTAATACTATGTAATAGCAAAGAATACTATCATTTAATGTGCCTCAGACTGGGGAATGACTCCCTCTATACTCATGATGACTAACTCTTCTTGCTTAACCGCTCCTTGCGGCAGCACAGCTGTCCCAACCGATCGCCGTATTGATTGACTGACACAGGATTGAGTTGTTGTGTTTGAGTCGTTAGTGAGACGTTTTCTCCTTCTTCCCGAGGAAGTGAGCCCGTGTTTTGGGCTCAGTCACATATAGTATTCTCGCCGTTCCTTTTGATTCCCCGAGGAGTCCTCGGGAAACGGCGAGAATACGCCTTATAGTTGGTGAAGAAAGAAGTCGCAGAGGATCAGTGGATCCCGCCGACTATAACCTGCAGTTAAAGAAGAAGAAGTTGCCTTTTGGCAGATACCATGGTTTCTGATGCCACGATCTAAATTCGTTTTCGCAGTTACCGTGGTATCTGATACCAGGGACAAAAGGCATTTTTTCAGTAACCGTGGTAACTGATCATCGTATCGAAAAATCTATCTCGCTTTCATCACCGCTAACACAAGAGTCTGGTTTTATGGCACTTGCCTTCCGGCCAAGTGCCATATACCGATCACTTCTCCGTCGGCCGATCGGTCTGTCCGGTGATCGCGAGTTAGGGCACTTTCAGATGTGCCAGTACGATGAAACTTGGCAGGCATCAGTCTTCATCTGACCTGCTTGCGGAAAGGTGCTGTGCGAATTCTACTTTTGCGCAGTGGCGCTGACAGAATATTATTATGATGGATATTTAAGTTTCTGATTATGGAGATTATGATGGATGTTTGAGCTCCGCACAGCAGGTAGAAATTTTCTGTGGTTTTCTTACCCCAGGTGAAGACGGGGTGTGCGGGTTTGAGGTAGTCCTCTTCCCAATCAGCCTAGCGCGCAGCACCAACTCCCTTCCTAGTCATGCCAAAATTCTACTGCCCAGAATGTAGAAACCCAGCAACTAGTGGGACAGTCCAGTGCACCAAATGCAACCAATGGTGGCACCCTAAATGTGCAAGAATCACACTAGGAGCTAGAGAAAAACTACAGGAATGGCTTTGCTTAAACTGTGACTTCCCTTCCTCGCCTTCAGTCGCCAACGACGGAAAACTCCCTAACAAAGTCACGCCAAGAGCAAGCCCGAGACCGCCTGCCAAAAACGTAACCCCTGTAGTCACACCCAGGACTTCTAACCCCCAAACAAAGACGGTATCTAGGCCCAACAGAAAGGACGCAATTCCTTGTGCGAACTGTACAGAACATAAGCGAGAAATTTTAGTGTTAACCGGTAGATGTTCTACCCTCGAAAATGAACTTGCTGTTCGTGTCTCTGCTATCGAGAAGCTAGACAGAGAAATGAAGAATGTATCGGATAAGCTCTCGATGGGTACGCAAGAATGGGAAAAGCGTGTTTCTGACCTCTCCTCTCTCGAAAACGAAATAGCAAACAGGGAGCAGAACTTTCTGACGATCCAGGCTGAAGTATCGTCACTACAAAAGACCCACGCTTCCCTGCAGTCTGACATTCGTAACCTACAGAAATTAAGTGAGGAAAAAACTACAACAATTGACACCCTAACGATGCAGTTAAATCAATTACGAAACCAGTCTCCTCCGTCACCCCTTAGTGAACGTTCGTCTTCGCCCAGCCCCCTCAGTGACCCGGTTTGCCGCATTGCAGATAGTGGCGAAAATACCTGCAATGCTATTACTGACCTGCGGCTCGACGAAAATACCAGTATAACGAGTCAGCCTGAGAAAATCAAAACTTGTTTGAACCTGTTTGTCATGGGTGCTTGCCAACAGGGTGAGAAGTGCCGTTTTTCTCACGATGTAATTCGCCCTTTTCCAATTGAGCGCTCCTAGCGGATTAAAGTCCGATTGGGGACAGCACGGTGTTGACGGCGGAAACTTCTGACCAAAACAAGCGTTGAAACTCAAGCTGAACACAAGGACTGCTCAAGGACTGATTGAGAAACAGCTAAATAAGAGAAAATCAACCATTGATCAACCAATCCAGCATAAGCCTGACGATTTGATATGAAGATGAGGAAACTGAAAACTGAAACGAGGTTTGAATCCAAAGGATGCGAAAGCAAAAAAGGTTGCGATTAAAAACAGGAATAACAAAGTGTGTGAACATTTTATGGCGGGTGCATGCAAATTCAAAAAGCGATGTAGATTTCTCCACATTTGCCGTGCTTTTATTTCAGGGACATGTAAATCCAGTGTTTGTTCATTTGACCATGTAGTTTTGTGTTCAAAATTATCGTGCATTAATGCGAATTGTAAATATGCTCATGCGTCAGGATGTGGGAGTCCGTCACAAGGGAAGAAAAGGGGAAACCTTACTGCCCCGGTATCAAAAGGCTTGATTCGACGAGGACAACAGCAGCTATCGGTTCGGACACCTTCCCTTTTTCAGTCGTTTCCCCCACGAGCCCAACCACGATGTACGGTTTCAGTTCGCAGCCCCCAGTACCAAGATCAGTACAATCCGGCTCCTCTGGAACTCTCTCGGACGCGTCCGATTCCTCCTGCGTACCAAAGGCCGGAGTTTTACCTACCCTTCCCAATTCCCGCGCATCCGATTTCGTTCCCCCCTCCTTGTATACCCAGCCCACTTCCCCCGCCTCAGGTTCTTTTCCAGCACCAGATACCACTCCCACTGAACAGCAGCAACTCACAGCAGCCTTCTCAGTCATGTGCCCCGTTCGGAACCGCTTTGCTGCACTTGCCCTGGATGAATCCACGGACAAGAGCCCAGATCCAGGCTCGGAACCAGAACCTCTCACTGCATCCGTTAAGGTAACCTGTAGGACAAAGCTGAAAGAGTAATGCTCAGATGATTTTAATTTTCCAACTTTTCTTTACAGCAATGCAGAAAGTTTGAACACGGATAAAGTTTGTGAGTTAGAAAGTTTGATTAATATAGTTAAAGCGTCAGTCGTAGTTATTACTGAAGTGCACCGACAGAATCCTGAATTACTAGAAATCGCAGATTACAATAGTTTTGTCAAGCTTCGCCCAGATGACCATCCTCTGGGGAAAAAGGGAGGCGGCGTTATGATTTACTCGCACAACAAAATCAAAGCAAGATTGATTGAAGTCCCGTGTTTAAACAAGTATGATGAGTTGATGTGGGTTTTTTTGCAGCCCAAACGGCTTCCACGCAAATACACTGGAATTGCTGTTTGTTCATATTATTATTCACCGGGCCAGAATGCAAAGGACCGAAAGTTGTTCCTTGAAAAAATGCAATTAAGTGCTGATTATGTAACTAGTAAATACCCTAACTGCGGAATATTTATGCTTGGTGATGCTAATGAATTAAAACTTGAGCAAATTAACAGAGCACTTGGTCTTAAACAACTGGTCAAAAAGCCCACCACTAAGGGAGGTACTATGTTGGACCTTATTTCTTCTAATTTACATGAGTTTTACAGGGAGCCAGTGCCTAGCGCACCATTGGGCGGGAGTTACCACTTTACTTTAGAGCTTAATCCCCTCCACAAAATTCGAATTGAGTACAAAACTACAACAGTGACCAGTAGACCAATAAGTGACGAAGGCCTTTTAAAATTTGGTAATTGGATTAGTCAAGAGAAATGGGATGATATTTATAAGGCAGAAGATACTCATTCAAAAGCAAGTCTTCTCCAAGAAAATCTACAGAGCGCATATAAGTCTTGTTTTCCCGAAAAAACATCAAAATATTATTCTGCGGATCGTACTTACATCACTAAGACTATAAAGAGGTTCATTTTAGAAAAAAGGCGGCTTTTCCGCGAAGGTAAACGTGAACAAGCAAATAAACTAAAAAACAAAATTCGGAAGATGACAAGAAGTGCGGCCCATGAACATACCGAGAGAAAGGTGAATCATTTGTTCAGTTCGAAGCAAAGCCAGTGGTACAGAGAAATAAAAAATATAGTTGGAAAAAAAGAGAAAGGAGTGGATTTTAATTTAGATGAAAAAGAATCTGAAACTGCAAATAAGCTGAATGCCCACCTTGTAAATATTGTCCAGTCAATCCCTCCTCTGCCAAAAGACGAAATACCAAGTCCTCCTCTTAATTTTAATGATTTTCCTATTATTTCGCCAAAGGAGGTAAAACGAAAGCTAAGTGTTTTGAAAAGAACTAGTGTAACACCGGTTGATATCCCTGTGGAATTAATTAAAGCATTCCCTGATAAATTATGTTTCCCCTTGACCCATATTTTTAATCAAGTAACTAAAACCGGTGATTACCCATCTATTTGGAAAAAAGGATACGTTACACCAATCCCCAAAAAAGATGCGCCAAATGATTTTTCGGGAGTTAGACCGATTACAATGACCCCTGTGTTTAGCAAAGTGTATGAAAGTTTCCTGGCTGCTTGGTTAAAGAAACAGGTAATAGAGCTTATTGATCCTAGACAGTTTGGAAACATGCCCAAAACGTCTACTGCCCATTATCTGGTAAGTATGCTGGATAAAATCCTCAAACATCTGGACGAGCCTGAACGTTGGGTAAACCTAATAGCTATTGACCTTAAAAAGGCTTTTGACCTAATTTGCCATAGTACACTGTTAAAGAAACTTCTTTCCAAGTTTAATGTCCACCCTTTTTTGGCACGAATTGTAGCTAATTTCCTTTCAAACAGAACACAGCGTACTAAGTACAAGTCAACTTTTTCTGATGAATTGCCTATTTTTTGTGGTGTGCCTCAGGGTACAATACTTGGGCCACTACTTTTTCTAATTATGATAAACGAGCTGGCAATAAGCATGCCAGATCGCTGGAAATATGTTGATGATTTGTCTCTTGCAGAACTGTGCTACAAAAACATCCAAAGCAGTGCAGCTACAATCATGGCTGATATATCAGACGATGCTGCTGCAGATAAGATGACTGTCAATGTCCAAAAGTCTGTTGTACTGACCTTTTCTTTCCTCAAAAGTACCCCCCAGTTCCATCCCCCCCTTCCTGCTTCCAGCCGTGTAGCTGAACTTAAACTCCTTGGGGTGTATCTTACTGCTGATCTAAAGTGGGAGAAACAGACGGAAATGATGCTTCGGAGAGCTAATGCAGGTATTAGCTCTCTGAAGCTGCTGTCTCGGCACGGAATACCTTCAGATCACCTTTTGCGAGTTTATACATCTTTTATACGGTCCTGCTTAGAATACTGTTCCCCCGTTTGGCATCATGGCCTGACGCAGGAGCAGTCAGACGTGATTGAGAGAGTTCAATTTCGGGCATTGTTGGTAATTTCAAAAGCGCCAAAAATCCCATACTGTGCCCTCCTTGAACAGTTTGGCCTAGATTCCCTTGCTAGGCGTCGACAAAAGCTGTCGCTTGATTTTGGTACAGGGTTGCTGAACAGTACATCCCATCGATCCATACTGCCCCCTGATTTCAAGCCACATCGAGAAAGACCCGCAAGAGCAGTGGCAGAAGCTGTACCTCTCATACAGCCTATTCAGGTGTCTCGAAACCGATATCTGAAAAGCTTTGTTCCCTCCTTTGTCAAGTTTTTTAACGCCAGTGCTAGTAAGTAATTGTGTACCTGATCTCAACTCTTTTTATTAAATGTATTGGATGATTACTTTATTTTAAATTATTTCGTAAGTGTTGACTATAAATTGTATATATATGTTTATTGACGACTAAACGAATATTCGGCTTGTCCGCTTCACGTTTTTAGAAATAAACTGAAACTGAAACTGAAACATCAGGGTCCCGACCAAACTAACTTGGAAATAATCAGTTTCCCGATCCGACTATCTGGGGGGATGGTCGGATCCCCTGAGTCGTGTTTGACTTTGAACTGGTGATCGGATTCGAATGAAACTGAATAACTATAAAAGGCGTGTTTGTGATTTCCTATTTATGGTCTGGACCGGATTCGACGGCTGTGGGGGCTTGTGGGGGGGGGGGAGAACTCGTGAAACGGTTAGACTGGAGGGGTCGGAGTGGAACTTGCTGGGAAAAATAAGCATCTGTCCTAGATAAATTGTTTACACAATCGGACTGTATCCGGACACTTTGGGTGGGGGGGGGGGGGGGAGGGGCATTTCCCGGAGTTCCGGTTATGGCGGTTTTGGGAGTTTTCACGATGAAACTTGGCAGGAATATCAGGGACCCGACCAAACTGACTTGGAAATGACGATTTTCTCGATCCGATCATTGTGGAAGGATTGGAGGGAACGGAAACCGGAATAATGAGAACGGTGATCGGATTTCAGAGAAATTTGAGAACTGAACAGAGATTTTTTTTTATGTCCGAAACGCGTCCGACAACTGTTGGGGGGCGGGGGGAGAAATACAATGACCCGCTTACACTGGAGAAATCGGGATGGAACTTTGTGGGAATAACAAACAAATACTCTATATAAATCATTTACAGAGCCAAATTGGATCCGGGCACTGCAGAGGAGTTGAGGGGGGGGGGGGGCAAAATTCCGGTGATGGCGAGTTAAGGTACTTTCAGATTTTTTCGGACGATGAAACTTGGATGGAACGTCAAAAATTTAACAAAATTGGCCTAGAAATTGTCATTCCCCAAATCCCACCATTCCTTAAAGTACTAGTCTTAACCGCAAAGTAAAACAAAAATACTTTTAAGCAAAATATACATTTTCATGATCCCATGAGCCTTTGATCATTTCTGCCTCCAGGATTTTGCTTAACACAAAGTTGAACAAGACCAAAGGTTTCGATGGGATCCCAAAAATTTCTTTTCTGATCCAGACAGTTGGATCTTGTAGATATTCGGTCTTCGCCATACTTCTTGAAAATGTTTACTGCTAAAATTTAGAAACAGATTAAAACCCTCGGAGAAAACCAAGTTCAGATATGGATTCAACGTGTGTGTTTACTCTTATACGTCATATGTACTTAGACGAAACTGATCAAAAACTTCCAGCTGCCTTACTACTTCCAAATTTCTGGTTTCTGCCGGATTCTTGGCGAACTACTTGTCAGTTCAAAAAAAGCTAAAAAAAAACTCCTTACCCCTCTATCAAACCTCTAACCAACTTCAGATGAAACTTTCACTTTTAACGAAACAAAATAATTTACATATACGGGTTCAGCATGCCTCCTTACCACTACCTCGATCCTCTAATCAACTTCAGACAAAACTTTTACTTCTAACAATTTTTTCGGTTTCAGCCAGATTCCGGGCGAACTATATGTCCGTGGATAATGGATACTTGGATACTTATTTTATTATTAAACACAATTTAACTCTTTACTATTTACATCTACTGCACTAATGGAAAAACCTACGTTTTTGCTGGCCTGCAGCAGAAAGGGTTAACCATTTTCGAAACACACCAACAAACAACATAATAAATAACTAATGAAAAAAAGAAAAAAAGAAAAGAACGGACCTCAAAAAAACAAAACAATACAGACCACATAAACACAGTTGTCTTTCCTTGGAAAATAAAGCAATGTATTTATTTTCTTCAATTTTTCATTTATTTCTTGTATCGTCATCGTTTCAAGAGTATTCTGGAGAAGTCGGTCAAATTAAAGGCTAAAAAAAATCAGCCGGTTCAATTTGGGTCAGATTTGGATATGTGCCCTTTTCCGACTTCAGTGCTGACGCTGACTGAAAGCCCAGTCGCTTATTCCCCCTTCAGGTAACTAATACCAAGATCTAGCGTGTGATTGTTATTGTTTCCCTAGAGCATCTGGCGGCAATTCGTCATTGGATTTTACGAAGGTCGTATAATACCCATAAAGGAGTAATTGAGAAAAAAACGTTCAGTTTCACTTTGGTATGGACAGAGCAACAGAGTTGATTAGTCTATTCATGCCCACGTTCATATTCATGATGCTCCTTGGAATCATCTTATATGAGTATACAGATAAAATAATCAAAATAACGAATCGTGATTCAGCTTTTCTTCAGCAGCTGATTTGGCATCTTATCTGAAACATCGTGAGGAATTTGTTTAGAAGTTACAAGGCTCAGTAGCAAATCGTCTCTTTGCCAGAACGATAGAGAGAAACGAGTACGTAGAAACTTTTTAACTTGGTTTATTCAGTTACATCCTTATTTATTAGATCTGTGTGGGGGGGGGGGGAGATTTAGAGAATGGGAACCAGGCTACCAGGGGTAAGGCATGCACTGTCAGAAGTTTCATAACAGATTGCGCATAACAATTTCAAGAACAACACCTTTTTCACTTAGAAAAAAAGTGTTATGACCAATTAAGTTTATACTATTTCGTGCCGAGATCTCCAACAACACCTTCAATAGGTAAAAATACTACACTGTCAGAAGTTACATAACGACAACAGCAGGATGCGCGGTTTCAACAGATAACACTTTGGGATATTATATGTTATGTTTCTTTCGTTCCCGTTAGTATTTTTAACAATTGAAGGTGTTGTTGGAGATCTAGGCACGAAATAGTGTAAACTTAATTGGTCATAACACTTTATTTCTAAGCGAAAAGGTGTTATTCTTGAAAGTGTTATGCGCAATCTGTTATGAAACTTCTGACAGTGTGGAAGCAGTGTTGCCACCAGAAGTAAAATTTTACTAGATCTAGTAAAAAAAAATAAAACCTAGTAAATACAGAGGATCTAGTAAAATTCATTCTAATCTAGTAAAAAAATCCCAGGTTCTAGTAAAAAAATGGTCCAACGAAGAAGTTGCGTCATTTTTCACAAATTCTGAGGAAATATACAGAGATATTAGGATCCATTCTCGCTCCTCACTCTCTGCACCTGGCCCCAGAAGGTGTTTCGTCTATGTTTGTATCTTCTTTTTCTTCTTTTTTTTTCTCTTTATATTTATTCCGTGTTTACACCATTTGTGTATTTCGGGTAATAAATTTATTGATTGATTGATTGATACACATGCAGAGGCCAGAGCGACAGTTCTCAATTTCGTCTGTTAATCAAACCAAGCATCAGAGCTCTTTGACCATTGGGCTAGGTTTTTAGTCCCTGCTGAAAACGAGCGAATAAACTGTTTTCAGAAAAGTCGACTGTTTTTAAGAAGTTTGACCTGTTTAAAGAAAGTCGACTGTCTTTACAAATATCGTAAAACCCATTTCTTTGTCCTAGTGTGAACTGTCACGCCCGGGCCACATTCAGTCACATCTGTCTGTAATTTGGTTCGTTAATTTGGTTATTACCCACTCTTACGTTTTATCCTGGTCATACCTGGAACGAAGAAATTCAAGACACATTACCACCATCATCACTCAAAGGTAAACAAAACTGGCTAAAGTCAGTGACTCTGGTCTGTGATTGGTCCAAGCACTCCAAAGATACGTTTCAAAAGGGCGGAGACGGATTTTTCCATCTTGACTGTTTATGTTTTCAGCGTCTTTTCTTCCCAATTTCGACCGTAAGACGGTCTTATTACTGGCGTTATTATCAGGTGTGACTATACTGGGGCCCGGGCATAATGCATCAGTAGAGATTATTCCTTTAAAATTCGTAAATTTAAATTCACACAATTGGCTCTTTCCATATGAGCTTTCAGCTCTTGTTTAAATAATTCAGTTCAATGATTGTCCTCCATACCGGATCTAAGCTCCAGAGACTAAGAAAAGGAGAAAGAATCAGCGTTGCCAACACTTGGAAAGAAAAGGTACCAAAAATCACCAGAACAATTTACCACTGACATTAGAGTCTTGACAGTCTGACATTAGTCTTTGGTCCCACGCAGCGACTATGGGTACCCCGGCAAAACTGAGCTGAGGTAGAGATAACTTGCTCGAGCTTTTAGTTGATATCCGTCTACTTCCATCTTCGCAGCTGCGCATATCAGAGGAAAAAACTGCAGGTGGCGCGCTGACCTGCTCTGCAGCGCGTCACATGCGACGTCATAATAATTGATGACCAATCGGCTTTCAATTTGAAATTTCTTCTACTTTACTGCGATATAGCTGTTTGCAGAGGTAACGAATTGTAATGTTCCGCGTAGCTCCTATCCTACGCTCGTTTGCATCGGGCAGGGTATGGGGATCTCTTTGATTCTTAATGGTCGTATTATAGAGATAGGTGGTTCTCAAGGCCGTATCCAGGGGGGGGGGGTAGGGGGTTGACCCCCCCCCCCCAAAAAAAAAAAACAAAAAAACATACACAAATAATCATTTTTACAGGCTTTTCCCTCTGATCTATGTCTTTTTGTACTTGTTTGTCCGACCCGCAGGCAAGCCCTCCCCCCCCCGAAAGGCGACCCCCACCCCCCAAATAAATTCCTGGATACGGGCCTGGTCGTGCTTATTTGTTCTTGGTGTGTATCCTACCCTTGACCGCCATTGGGAGGCAGGAGATGACAATACTTTGAATAATAGCAAATTGGATGTTTCATTTGCATGGTGTCCGGAAGAGTTGGCTTGCTTGTACAAAAGACCCACATATCTGGTGGTAGGGAAGGTAAAGTCCCTACTATACTAAAGGTGTGGTCGAATTTTGAGCGGTAAAACCAGATGAGGCTAGATAAAGAGTGGAGAATTTTAAATCTCGCGCGAGTGCTTAATATCGAATGGTCTTCTCTGTCCCTGTGATTACGTAAATTTTTTTGTTCACTGTACATTTTTTTTTATATTTTTGTGTCGTCGCTCTCTTTCTTCTTTTGTTGTATTCTGTCCCGAAGAGCTAACGCGTCCTCTATTGACAGGTTACAAAGAAACTGAACTGAACTGAACTGAACCACTTTGCATATTCTCTCATTTCCGGTAAGTGATAATTTTTCATCAATGATAAAAATAATTAATCTTATCTGATCATTAAAGGGAACCTTGCTCTACTTAAAACGTATTCTCGCCGTTCCCCGAGGACTCCACTTGACGGGGAATGCTCCGATTATCATCACCATCATCAAAAAGGACTCCCTTTCAGATTCGGAGGAGAATCAATTTTTTCTGGTCAAAAAATTAATTAAAAAGAATCAGAATAAACAAAACGAAAAATAAAGTGGTTCCAGACTAATTTCGTTAACTGCATATTTTTGCTGCTTTCCTAGGCGGAGTCCGCGTGGAGTGACTCCCTCTATTCTCGCCGTTCCCTTCGATACCCCTAGGAGTCCTCGGGGAACGGCGAGAATAAACCTTTAGTGTTTCTGCTAAGATGCTCTGAGATAGTTCACTGCTTTAAAACTTAGCTATGCTTACAGAAAATTACACAAGGCATCGGCCGTCCTTAGCCTCTTTCCATGTCCCTTGCCTTGGATGAAAAACTTGGCAAAATTTGCATAACCGGTCTTCGGACCAATGAACTTCTCCGAAACAATTATTGAGAGCCTGCAACGCCACGTAAAGAGAACAAACGTGGCAAGCGTGATTATACAGTGCAATGCTAATAGAAGAGACGGGATACACTTGTGAATGTAGAATCTGGGGAACGATAATAGACGGAAACACTACTGAAGTAGAATGAATTACTGTCATAAGTCCGACGTGTCATTTAACATTCTCTTCTATTTCAGCGCTCTACTTGAACTGAAACTCGTCCAACTATAGGCTTATATTGCAAGACAGAAAGACAACATGGAGAGCAGAATGTACGAAGACATCAACCTAATCTACCCCGTGAAGGAACTCATGATGAAATCCTTGGCAGAGCTTGGAGTATACGCACTTCACAGAAGAGGGGAACTTGCCGTCTTAAAGCCTCCATCCCCAATGTTTGGCTTTGCTTGGGGTGCAAAAAGCAGTGAAGAGCTTCAAGAGATTCAAACTTTCATGGAACGTCCATTCCTCTACCATTACACGAAAGACAACTATGTACCGGAATCTGCTATATCTTCTTTTTCTAAGTACGAAATGACGATAAAATTAGATGAGTTCGACCGCGAGTTTGCAGTAGATGGTTTGACTTTGAAACGTTCTGATGATGATGATGAACTTCAAGCATTAACTGACATAATCGCTGAATGTTTCGGTATACCAGGGCTTAATCAACTGCCTCCAACCTATAAGATAATGGCGTACAAAAATGGCAAGCTGGTTGGTGGAGTGATTGTTGACGTCATCATGGGGAGTAGTATCATCTACTTTAACTCAGTGTTGCCGCAGTATCGGGGACAGAAAATCAGCAAAGCTTTGATGGTTGAAGCCATAAAGGTGGCTAGGGAAAAGGGGGCAAGAGAGATGGTGCTGTATTCAACTCCAATAGGAGAAGCGGTGTACAAGGGCCTGGGATTTAAGTATGTGAGGGAGTGGAAAGTCACAATGGTAACACCTGACCAGGCGGCGTGAAGGATAAATCTGTTTTTCGTGGACTTAAAGCGCGTAACCAACAAGAAATATTCCAAAAGATGTTACCTTTATATGTTCCCGGGTATCCTAGAAAAAATTCTAGCTGTTACTGTGTTATTTCCGCTTGGCTAGCTATCTGCTACAGATACTACTTTAAACCTTAATATCTCTTTTAATTCAAAATAAACGAAATTAGTAGTGGGTATCAAACTCATGGACTTTGTAGAGTCAGATGAAATTAATGCTGCAAAGTCGAGTGTGAATATCATCAGAAAGGTTATTTGATATCTATAGTTCTTAAAAGTACCCATAAAACACAAATCTGTTCTTCTGACATGTGTCCAACCGATTTTTGGGATTCCCAAACATCATTGAGGGGATACATCGTAATTTTGTATGTCCGTCTTTAAAAGCGATAGCTCTCGATTACGTTGAGATATTTTGCCCAAAACTTAAGTGTGAGTTTATAGATATGCAATTTTGTAGCTTTATATTCAGGGTGGGTAGAGGGTAAAACTTATGGCGTGATACATAACAAACTGAGAATCTGCCTGAACATTAACTTCATTCGGGTTGCGATTTGCAAGTCTCCAACCACTTCGCTAACCACCTGGATGCGGATCAGCGACGCCGGGATTTTATAAGTAAGTGACAAGTTTATGCTTACGACTATTTTGAACGTCTCTTTTCGTTTTTAGTGGAGTGTTCATTTGAACAATCCACTCTTGCGAGCGGTGTAGCAGCTTTCGGTTTTCGTTTTTCACCGTTTTTTGTAGAGCTCATAACTCGAGCTCAGCTCATAATTCGTACATGCATCAAGTCAACTTGGTACACTTGTGGGTATTGTGGTCTAGTTCTGCCTTTTGGGGGTCCCAACATCACCACCCGCAGCCGATTCAGGGGCAATTGGGCCAGATTGCCGATTTAGTGCAGTTCATAACCCGTGAACAATGACAGATATCAAGTTGAAGCTTGGCGCAACTGTTATCACTGGAGTCTAGTTGTACATTGTAGGGGTCCCATACCCCCACATCCACCAAGTTCCGGGGCGATTGGTCCCAGATTGCCCATTGAGTAGAGTTCATAACCCGTAAAGAATGACAGGGATCAAGGTGATGCTTCGTACAATCGTTGGCGCTGGGCTCTAGTTGTGCTTTTTAGGGGTCCCGTCCCCCCATCCACCCAGTTCAGGGGCAATTGGGCACAGATAGTGGACTTTTAAACTTTACATTCTTCTGTTATGCCCTTTTGCTGATGCTGCAGAAATATCCGTTTTCGTTGGGTAGGGTGCAGTCTCTCTACCGATGATGAGCCACAAGAGAACGGTTGCTTTCTGTAAAGCAGAGGCCGATGATTGATGTTTGTATGTTTAATGTTAAGGACTTTACAGCTATTACTAATATGGCACTAGGCACAATATGGCATATGGCACCTACAAGGCTTGGTAAAAGGATTAAAGTAGGAATTTGCCAATTTGGGTTTGTTGTGATCATTTGTAAGCAAAACCCTTGAAGCAAAAATGATCATGGGCTCATGGGGATCATGAAAATGTAGGTGTTAAAAGTATTTTTTTGTACTTTTCGGTGAAGACGAGTAGTTTAAGGGATGGTCGGATCTGGGAAGTAACAAATTCTAAGCCAATCTTGTCAAGTCTCTAATGTTCAAGCCAAGTTCCATCGTCCTACCACATCTGGAAGTACATTAATCGCGGTCACCGGAAATCCGGACCCCCTCCAACTCCCCCCAGAGTGCCCGAATCCGGTCCGATTCTGTAACTGATGTATCCAGGGCTTACGCTTGTTCTTCCCACTAAGTGTCATCCCAATCGCTACACTCTAAGCGTGTCACAAAATTTGTGCCCCCCCCCCAACTCCCCCACATTGATCGGATCCTGAACTCACTTGAAATGGGACATCTGAGACATGATTTCTTTCAGAATATCAAGTTTCATCAATATCCGATCACCCGTTCAAAAGTTGGACAGTTCTCAAGCTTTCGGATTCTCCTCCCTCCACTTCCCCACGACGGTCAAATCCAAGAAGTTAAGTTAAAATTGTCGAGTCCCATATGCCTGTCAAGTTTCATCGTCCTAGCACATGTGTAAGCATTTTAACCCGTGACCACCGGAATTCCGCAACCCAACCTCCAACCCCCCCCCCCAGTGCTCGGATCCTGTCCGGTCTTGTCAACTACGTATCTGGGGCTTGTGCTTGTTCTTCCCACCAAGTTTCATCCCGATCCGTCGACTCTGAACGTGTCACACGATTTTCAGTCCCCCCCCCCCCCCCCAACTCCCCCCAAAGCCATCCGATCTGTTTCAGACTTGACGTGTTGCATCTGAGACACGAGGTCTTTCAAAATATCAAGCTTCATTAAGATCCGATTCCCCGTCAAAAGTTATACATACGTCAATATTCCGGATTCCCCCTCCCTTCACTCCCCCCACGGTGGTCGGATCGGGGAAGTGACTATTTCTATGTTATAGTACAGGCAAATGGAGGTTTGACCCGAAACAAATTGCAACAGAAATGATTTTTACAGCATCTTGTAGAGAAAAAAAAAGCTGAACAATATATCCAAAGTTGGCTCGACGCAAAATATGCGTTTTTTGGCTTTTAATGCCATTTCTTTACGTATTTGGAAAAAAAATATAAAATTTTCATGGCTGTCCATTATTCTTGAAGTGAAGTACGATTCTAATGCAAAATGATGAGCTGAAATTTGAGTCAGATTTGACGTATAAGGCACCAGAAAAAAGTTAATGTCATTTTCTCAACCCGTTTTCGCAAAAAAAACAAATTTTCGTACCGGTCCGATTTTCTTGAACGAAAGTGCAATCCTGACACAGAAACCCGAGCTAAGACCGAAAATGGAATCAAACTGGGTGTCTAGGGTACCAGAAATAAGTTTCATAATCATCAACATATGATCTCTACAAATTTTTAAAACAAGAAAACTGTTAAGAAAAGTCGATTACGAACCAAACTGGTTTTCAAGGTCAATGTTCGAACCCGTGCTTAATACCCTTCGTACACCTTATAAACTGTTTTCAAAAGAGATAATCAAATTGCAACTAATGTTGACTAGTGTTCACAGCTTCGTCTCTTGGAATGGAATAGGCTACCGACTAAGCTTTTGGGTTCCTGCATCATAGTAGTAGTTAATTTTGTAGAGTTGGAACACATAGTCCCCTTGCAGGTTCTGCATGCTGGAGTAGAAACAAGATCGTTTTTTTAAGGCGGCTACTTATCCCTCTGAATTACACTACTGCAGTCGACACAGGCTCTTAACGATTTTTAAGAGCATGCGCGGAGCTTGTGGATGGTTATTTGCTAATGGGTACAAGAAGTCATCTTGATTCTTCCATCCCCATTTGCTCGATTTTCAACTGAGATCAAGCTCCCTGGTTCATAGCTAAACTTGATAAAAAAAAAAACAACAAAAAAAACAACCCGGTAGCTGTGTTATTTTTCAGCATCACCGTTGGTTGTGACTGTTCTGGGTGAAAAAACCACCTTGTCTTTGTCACTTTTTCGGAAACTTCCCTTTGGAGCTTATTCAGGTCTCCTCCTTTCAACGCAACATAGATCATGAGCAGGTCATGTTCACCTAGTCTTGACTTCCCATGATCCAGATCGTTCACTTTTTATGAAGTTTCGCAGTATCGAAGCATCTTCAAATACTGAAACCACAGCTTTGACATCCGATACTGGAGCAGTCCTGATCAATTCCTGTATTTTTTCTAAGGAATGGTTACCTACTACATCCTCAACATTTACTTTTTGTTCATCAGCTTTGTGTACAAGCTTTAATTTCCATGATTTCTTCAGATTGTAGTCCTTGAAAGCAGAATAGCGTGTAGCGCAGCGTCAGTGGCCACTTCCTTCCTTCCTTCCTCCATGGCCACGTAGGCAATGGTTTTGGCTATCGCTTTTCCGCTGGGAGGGGAAGAGCATCTCCGAGTCCTCACTTCATCTCCGAACCCTGACTCCCAGTCCTGACTCCTCCAGGATGTAGCCCATGAGTGCTCCTGATAAGCTCATCGTGATATGGAATCACCCAGGTTTCAGGACGAACTCTGAAATCACACTTCCTGGTGAAGCTGCCTTGACCATTTTCACGACTTTCCACCACAGGATTGGTCAAAGGTTACATCGAGAGTAAATAGATGTCGGCTCCCCTTGTCTGGGATAAAAGGCATAACCGAGTAAATGGGTGTGTCGTCAATAGCTGGAACATCAATCATTGAGAGTAAAAGAGTAAACTATTTCCTGTGTGATTCCCAATCATAAGTGATTGCTGTGTTCCATTCCAACCTAAGCTTGGGTATCAGAAGGAAAGCCAGAGGATGTCAAGACTAGAGTAAAGAGTCGATGACTTGTTGAAATTCTCCAAGACTTTCGGATCGCGGGATTTCGAATTTGTGTAAAAAAATTGTGTCATAGACAGTGGATTAATCATGGGAATACGTTTGCTCGCATTAGTTTAGTAGATTCCGATATGGCAAAAACATCGAATGTACTTCATTGTAGGGTAGATAGGTCTCAGTGTAGATAGCGAAGAAAACAAGATTATTACTTTGATTGATCAAAACTAATTTTCTATCCGACTGCATTGTCTTACTTGGGGTCTTCTTTTAAGGACACGTTGTTTGGTCTTCAAGAAGGTACTGCTGTTAATGACCAGCTCAGGTATCTATATTTTTTTCTTCTAGCAATCGATCATTTTGATGGATAATAATGCTGACTAAACTATCATTAAAAAAATAAAAACGGCGGATATCAATGATATTGAATCATTTTTTCTGGTGCAAGATACACCAAATCTAACCTCTTTTTAAGTTTCAGCTTATCATTCTGCATCAGCATCGTACTTCAGTCCAAAAAAAAGGACGACCACGAAAATTGTGATTTTTTTTCTTAAAACATAAAAAATGGCACTAAGAGCCGAAAAGGGCTTATTTTGCGTCATCAGGATCTACAACTTTGGATATCTTCTATTTTTTTTTGTAAATACTGAGCATTGAAAAGTAGTTTGATTCGTACTTTACTTTTGTTAATAATTTTCTTGTTTTTACTAAAAAAAATCTCGAAGATCACATATTTATGGCTACGAAACTTGTTTCAGGCACAACAGACACCCATTTTGATCCCATTTTCGGTCTTAGCTCGCGATTCCGTGTCAGGATCGGGATCGACTAAAACCGGGACGGGAAGGGAACGCGAGTACTAAAACCAGGAAGGGCATATTAAAACGAGGAAGGGCATACTAAAACAAGGAAGGCTGTTGCAGAATTCGCCGCACACTGTTCCCTTCCTCTATTTAGTATTCTCTGAGGGGTCGGCACCTTTTCAAATTCAAAGTTCACTTTAGTATCCTGACATGGATGGACATTAAGTTCAGTGATGGGTCGGCAACTATACAAATTGTAATTCATCTTTTCATTTCCCGTTTTGACGGTAGGCGGTAGGTAGGCAATACGGTTTTACAAGACCAGCGAGGGGTCGGCAAATAAGATATTTTAAGTCCACCATTTCCTTCCTCGTTTTAGTACCTTGAAAGTACTAAAACGAGGAAGGAAACTGAAAATTATTCTTCTTTGAGGGGTCGGCAACCATAAAATTTTAAAGTCCGCCATTTATATGGCACTTGCAGCTCCGCTGAAGTGCCATATACCCGATCACTTTTCGGTCTGTCTGTCTGTCTGTCGGTCGGTCGGTCGGTCGGTCAGGCCACTCATCTCGAGTTAGGGTACTGACGATGAAACTTGGCAGCATATTAGGGACCCTACACTGTCAGAAGTTTCATAACAGATTGCGCATAACACTTTCAAGAATAACACCTTTTCACTTAGAAAAAAAGTGTTATGACCAATTAAGTTTATACTATTTCGTGCCCAGATCTCCAACAACACCTTCAATAAGTAAAAATACTACACTGTCAGAAGTTACATAACGACAACAGCAGGATGCGCGGTTTCAACAGATAACACTTTGGGATGTTATATGTTATGTTTCTTTCGTTCCCGTTAGTATTTTTACCAATTGAAGGTGTTGTTGGAGATCTAGGCACGAAATAGTGTAAACTTAATTGGTCATAACACTTTATTTCTAAGTGAAAAGGTGTTATTCTTGAAAGTGTTATGCGCAATCTGTTATGAAACTTCTGACACTGTACCAAACTGACTTGGGAATAGTCCCTTCCCCGATTCAACCACCATGGGGGGAGTGGAGGGAGGGGTAATCCGGAATATTGACGTATTTTTACCTTTTGAACGAGGAATCGGATCTTAATGAAACCTGATATTTGGAAAGACCTCCTGTCTCAGATGTCACATTTCAAGTCCGGAATGGATCTGGTGACTTTGGGGGGAGTTTGAGGGGGGAATCGGAAATCGTGTGTCATATCCAGAGTGGATGGATCGGGATGAAACTTGGTGGGAAGAACAAGCACAAGCCCTAGATACATAGTTGACACGACCGGATCTGATCCGAGCACTGTAGGGGGAGTTGAAGGGAGGGTTCCGGAATTCCGGTAATCCCAACTTAAGATGCTTACACATGTGCTAGGACGATGAAACTTGGCAGGCATTTTAGGCACCCGACCAAACTAACTTGGAAATAGTCATTTCCCCGATCCGACTACCGTGGAGAGAGTGGAGGAGGGGAATCCGGAATATTGACGTATTTATAACTTTTGAACCGGGAATTGGATCTTAATGAAACTTGATTTTTGGAAAGAACTCCTGTCTCAGATGTCCCACTCCAAGTGCGGACAGGATCCGATCAATGTGGGGAGTCGGGGGGGGGGGAGCGGAAATTTTGTGACACGCTTGCAATATAGCGATTGGGATAAGACTTGCTGGGAAGAACAAGCGTAAGCCCTAGATACATCAGTAATAGAACCGGACCGGATTCGGTCACTCCGGGGGAGTTGGAGGGGGGTCTTGAATTCCAGTGATCGCAGTTTAAGGTAGGCTACTTCCAGATATGCTAGGACGATGAAACTTGGCTTGAACATTAGAGACTTGACAAGATTGGCTTAGAAATTGTCACTTCCCAGATCCGACCATCCCTTAAAGTACTCATCTTAACCGCAAAGTACAAAAAATACTTCTAAGCAAAACCTACATTTTCATGATCCCCTTGATCCCATGATCAGTTTTGCCTCAAGGGTTTTGATTCTGATGATTACAGAAATTTTTTTTTTACCAAACGATACAATCTCATGATTTCCAAGGGTCCATCGTCATTCTTATTTACCAAGTCTTGCAAGTGCCATATGAGCTTCCAGCTCTTGTTTTCATCGTTTTAGTTGCTTTCCACGGGTAGTACCTTAAAGTACTAAAACGAGGAAGGAAATGCTGTATTCTCAATTATTAGTTTTTGAGGGGTCGGCAACCACACAAATTTAAAGTTCACCAAAGTTCTTAGTTCACCGTTCCCTTCCTCGTACTAGTACTTTGAGGGGTCAGCAACTAGAATTCTCGCAGTCCAGCGAGGGGTCGGCAACTAAGATATTTAAGTCCACCATTTCCTTCCTCGTTTTAGTACCTTGAAAGTATTAAAACAAGGAAGGAAATTGGAAATTATTCTTCTTTGAGGGATCCGCAAATATCGAAGGCGACTAAATTCTTCAGAGTCCAGCAAGGGGCCGGCAACTAAGATATTTTAAGTTCGCCATTTTCAAGGAACTAAAACGAGGAAGGAAATCGGAGATTTCAAATTATTCTTCTTTGATGGGTCTGCAACTATCAAAGGCGACTAAAATCCCACAGTCCAGTGAAGAGTCGGCAACTGAGATATTTCGAGTCCACCATTTCAAGGTACTAAAACGAGGAAGGAAATTTGAAATTATTCTTCTCTGAGGGGTTGGCAACTATCAAAGGCTACTAAAATCCTCAGGGTCCAGCGAGGGCCCGGCAACTAAGATATTCCAAGTCTTCCTTCAGCCCAAGCTGACTGCGAATCAGATTTTAACTACGGAATCTCCATAAACATACCGAATAGTTCCGGCATCGAAAAATTACCAAATGATTTCCGGAAATTCTCTCACCAAATTCGTGATAACTACCGAATACTGGCAATATACCGAATCCCGATCATTAAACCGACGAGATTTGTCAAGATAGCCTATTTAGGATTCTGTATAAATACCAAATCCCCGTGAATATAACGAGCAGTTCTGCTATTGAAGAAATACCGAAGAATTTAAGTAATTCCCAGTCCACCATTTTCAAGGTACTAAAACGAGGAAGGAAATTGGGAATTTTAATTAATTCTTCTTTGAGGGGTCGGCAACTATCAAAATGCTTAGTTCACCGTTCCATTTCTCGTTTTAGTGCTATAAGGCACTACCCGTGACAAGCTACCAAACGATGAAAGAAATAGTGGACTTTATAATTTGATTGCCGACGTTGCAAAGAAGAATAATTTAAAATTTCCGATTTCCTTCCTCGTTCTAGTACTTTCAAGGTACTAAAACGAAGAAGGAAATGGTGGACTTCAATATCTTAGTTGCCGACCCCTCGCTGGACTCGGGAGGATTTTAGTCGCCTACCTTCATAACGAGAAATGAAAAGATAGTTACCGACCCCTCGCTGGTCTCGGAGGATTTTAGTTGCCGATAGTTGCAAAGAAGAATAATTTCCAATGTCCTTCCTCGTTTTAGCACTTTCAAGGTACTAAAACGAAGAAGAAAATTGTGGACTTGAAATATCCTAATTGCCAACCCCTCGCTGGGGGTCGCCTACCGTCAGAAAGAGAAATGAAAAGGTGAATTACAATCTGTATAGTTGCCGCCCCCTCACTGAACTTAATGCCTACCCATGTCAGGATACTAAAACGAGGAAGGGATGGTGAACTTTGAATTTGAAAAGTTGCTGACCCCTCAAAGAGTACTAAATAGAGGAAGGGAACGGTGCGGCGAATTCTGGCGACAGCCTTCCTCGTTTTAGTATGCCCTTCCTCGTTTTAGTATGCCCTTCCTAGTTTTAGGATTTCTTCCTGCTTTTCTCGTGTTCCCTTCCCTTCCTGGTTTTAGTCGATCCCGAAATGATCGCACTTTCATCCAGGAAAATCGGGTCACATAGAAAATTGCCCTTTTTTGCGAAATAGGTTGAAAAAATGACATTAATTTTTTTCTGGTGCTTGGTATGCCAAATCTGACCTCATTTTCGGTTACAGCTTGGCATTTTGCATCAGAACCGTACTTCAGTTCAAGAATAACGGACGACCACAGAAGTTCTAAATTTTTTTTCGAAAAACGGAAAAAAGGCAATAAAGGTAAGAAAACGCTTATTTTGCGTCTAGCCAGGATATGCAACTTTGGATATGTTGTTCAGTTTTTTTTTCTCTACAAGATGGTGTAAAAATCATTTCTTTTGCAATTTGTTTCGGGTCGACCCCTTTTTGGAGCTCATTTTCCTGTACTATTTGTTTGGTCGGATCCCTAATATGCCTGCAAAATTGCATCGTCCTAGCGCATGTGTAAGCATCTTAACTCGGGATCACCGGAATTCCGGAACTCTTCTTCCAACTCCCCCCACAGTGCTCAGATCGGGACCCATCTTGTCAACTACGTATCTGGGGCTTGTGCTTGTTCTTCCCACCAAGTTTCATCCCGATCCGTCCACTCTGAACATGTCAAACGATTTCCGGTTCTTTCCAACTCCCCCCAAAGTCATCGGATCCGTTTCGGACTTGACATGGACTTTAGTTTCATCGTCCTAGCACATCTGGAAGTACCCTAACTCCCGATCACCGGACTGACCGACAGACCGACGGAAAAGTGAGCGGTATATGACACTTGGACGGAAGGCAAGTGCCATAAAAACAAATCATATGGCCAACTTGGTCGGAAGGTCGACTGAAAGGCCAGAATACACACGGTTTGCATATTGCTGCTTCGCATTTTCACCGATTGAAGTTCAACCGGAATCCGGCGATAATTATGTGTGAACTATATTACCGGACTATGAAGTACCAAATCGAACTCGACCGAACACCAGACACAAAGCAGCAACTGTAAGCTGTACTAAACTGATTCGCCCAAACACGCATTCAACTGACACACTGTCAGAAGTTTCATAACATAGATAGTGCTTCAGCCCAAGCTGACTGCGAAATATAGCTCTAATAAAATGTAGCTGACTTATCCGTTTTGCACCATCAAATATGATTCGCAGTCAGCTTGGGCTGAAGGACTATCTATCACCACAGTACAGAACTTCAAATCGCCCATACATGCCGCCAACAAGTAACCATCTTAGCTGGAACGAAGAAGAAGAGACAGGTGACTCCAAAACCAAAATGCAGAAGAATCTCTACCCTTTCGACGACTCAATCGAACAGCAAAAACAGCAGCCGTGTCCAGAATGAAATCACAGCACCAGCTTTAACTCCAACCAATTTCAGAGAAGAAGTTCATAAAGTCAGATAATTCAGGAAGAATCTTTCATTGTTTTTCCACAAGTTAATTTTCAGCTTGAGCGGCTTGAGCCTGAAGAGGACCCTTGCCAAGAAGGGCCGAAATATAGCTCTAATGAAATGTAGCTGACTTATCCGTTTTGCACCATCAAATAAGTTTCATAACAGATAACACAAGGATGCGCAGTTTCAACATACAACACTTGGGATGTAATTTTGTTGTGATTTTGAAACATTATGCATTAAATGTTATGCAATACAAGCATTGTCAGGAAGATCCGAAAAACGCCGAAAGAGTATGTTTGTCTCCCTGATATCGGAATAGTCAGCCGATGCTTTTCTCTGGGGTTTTTCGGCTCTTTCTGGCGATACTTGTTATTACCTTCAACTACCTTAAATCGCACTTGCTAGCGACAAGGCTGTGTAGCCTGTTGACATCGCCGGTGCTCATGATCTGGAAGTTGATACTGGATCCCTGTGGTTCCTTTTCCAGGTCACGTCTTTCCAATCGCAGTCTACCCTTCTCTCAAAGGAATCTGTTGTTTCGGCCATCACTGTCTCCTCGCTAAGGGTGTTCCACAGGGGGCACAACATTTAATGCATAACATTTTCAAAATCAAAATAGATTACATCCGAAGTGTTGTCTGTTGAAACCGCGCATCCTTGCATTACCTGCTATGAAACTTCTGACAGAGCAGGTACCTCAATTCCTTTGTACCCTAATTCATACACCACACCAATTCTGTGCTGTAATTGACAAAGTCTACTGTATATAGTATGTGTAAACCGCGGAACTTTAAAATGTACGATCAAAATGTTTTATATAGTGTTATTATACGGACTAGTTGTTAAATATATGACGATCCAATGCTCGCGAGTGAATTGGACCAAAGATCGTGTAAGTATCTTTGAATTGTACGAACTGAATTGAATTGTACTCTCAGTATCTTTGAATTGTACGAACTATGAAGGAAGTTGAAGATTATCATCATTAGTATTATTAATTTTGCTAGAACTTCTTGGTCGATGTAGTTCTATGATTCTGCTTCCTTTTCTCTCCGGACCGTCAAGTCGGCCGGAAACCGTTTTGATCTTCGAGTTAACAAATAATCGACTGAATCCAAATCTGCAAACTTGCAGTCGTTAAATGGAAATTGTTTTGGGTGAGCGAATATTCGGAAAAAATTCTGCCAAAGACTCTGGAAAAGAAGCTTTCCGGACCCTGTCCGCTTTTATCCTAGTAGCGTCCTCCATGCCTGTATGCATTGGCCTGGTAAAAAAAAACAGAAAAAAAACAATTACTGGTTGGTGGATCACTTATACCCAGAAAACGCTAGTCAAAAATAAAATATGAAATAGGAGTAGAAATCAAGGTTCGGTTAATCCCGAAACCAAACCGCCTCTTAGAAACCTTTCTCCTCTAAGCCACCTCCTGTGAATATCCTTGATGGCTAACTCTTCGTGTCGATGATGAATGTGTCGATGTACTGACTAAGAGCCAGAAATCTCACTTGCGCTACAATCAACAAACGTTCTTGATTGGCTGACCAAGGATTTCAATCAAATTTGAGAATTCGCATGGGTGACGTTTCTCGTTCTTCTCGAGGTTCATTGGCGCGTTTCGGACTTGGTCATATAGCGTCTAAAGGAAATAGTCCTAATGTGTATGATGATGATTTTGAGAGAGAGGATACAAAAGAAGAGGGGATCGAATAAAAGCAGAAAGGAAAGAGAAGGGCATGGTGACGATTCAAGCAAGCAGGCATAATAAAACAAGGAAGGGCAGACCAAAACGAGGAAAGATGCACCAGAATTCAAGGCTGCGAAAAACTGGAAAGCTGCACCACTCCCTTCCTCTGTTTAGTATTTTTATTCAAACAATGTTTACAACGGATACGTCAGCTACGATTCTTCATCAGCGATATTTTCGGCCCTTCTTGGCAAGAGTCCTCGTCACGCTGTCAATCCTCTGGGTCCACGTCGGGGAAGACAGGTTTGTTTCTTTCCCCGACGTGGACCCAGAGGATTGACAGCCTGACGAGGACTCTTGCCAAGAAGGGCCGAAATATCGCTGATGAAGAATCGTAGCTGACGTATCCGTTGTAAACATCGTTTGAATAAATGTTTCCAAGTCAGCTTGGGCTCAAAGAATATCTGTTTTAGTATTCTTTGAGGGGTCGACAACTTTTCGCCATTCTTTCCTCGTTTTAGTATCCTGACATGGGTAGGTCTTACCGAAGATGCGGTAAAAACAGTTGATTTTTTCTTGGAGATAGTCGAATATTTCTTCAAGGCACTAGGTTTTCCTGATAATCAGTCGGTTTTCGTCAAGAGTCCAATTTCTTCTGACAAACAGTCGGTAAAATGGCCAGCTAGTCAAATACTCCTTGAGCCCAAGCTGACTGGGAAACATATATTCAAACAATGGATGAAAAAGGATACATTTTGCCAGCGATAGTCGACCAGCTAGTCGGTAATTACCTTGCCCCCCCAAAAAAAAAACAACAACAAAAAAACATCTTGGCTAACGCCTCTGGGCCGGGGGTTGGGGGTGGGTGGGTGGACTATTAACTTGTTCAAGATAACAGATATGTTACTTAGAGATGAAAGCCTTTTCCATTACATTACATTATTCACTTCGGTAAGGATGAAAAAAGGGTTGACTATTTTATTCATGACCACGGTCATATTCATGCTGATGTTCAACTAATGGGAGCTCGTCACGTGACGATCCAGATAAAGTAATCATGATAATGCATTGCGGTTCGACTTTCTTTGGGAGTTGACTTGGCAGCTTCTTTGAAACGTCGCCAGGAATTTGTTTATAAGATACAAAAGCTCAATAATACAACTGTCTCGTTGCTAGAACGACTGAAACGAGTAAGTAGAATGATTTTTTTTTTTTTTTTATCAATTGCATCATTAGGCTATTCACAGATCTGGAGGAGGGGGGGGGGGTAGATGATGGGAACCAGCCCGTACTTCAGTTCGGATCCACTAAAAAAGGTTGGTAAATAACAAAGGCCCGAGAACTCAAAGTCCTTTTGAACTGAACTGAATTTAAACATGTAAGGCTCAGAATAATTTAAATCAGACAATTAACCTGGTGCCCACTAACACTCTAGTATAAGTGGGGTAGAGCCAAATTGTGAGCCGTGAAGCCAAATAAAGCTATAAAGGAGTCGAAAACTTTAAATCTCTCCCAAGTGCATTTCTCTTTCCTTTTATTTGTTGCGCTCTCTTACTATCTTGTTCTTTGACTGGTTCCAAATAAACTAAACTGAACTGAAGTGCTTTGCATATTTTCTCATTTCCGGTAAATTATCAATAATATATCTTCTTTTTGAGCGCGGTGGTGAAGCTCATCCAGCTACAGGCTGATACTGCGAGGCAGAAGGAGAGCATGGAGGGCAGAATCTACGAAGACATCAACCTAATCTACACCGCGAAGGAACTCATGATAAAATCCCTAGAGGAGCAAGGAAAATACGCAATTCACAAAAGAGGTGAACTCGCTGTCTTACAGGCTCCACCCCCAATGCTTGGCTTTGCATGGGGTGCAAAAACCAGGGAGGAGTTTAAAGAGATCCAAACTTTCGTTGAAGGCCCATTCCTATATCATTTTACGAAAGACAACTATGTACCAGAATCTGCAATATCTTCTTTTCCCAAGTACGAAATGGCGATGAAACTAGACACATTCGACCGTGAATTTACAGTAGACGGAGTGACTTTGAAACGTTCTGATGATGACGATGAACTTAAAAAATTTAGTGACATAGTCGTTGAATGTCTCAATCTACCAGGGATTACTTGCCTGCTGCCAACTTATAAGATGCTGGCGTACAAAAGTGGCAAGCTAGTTGGTGGAGTGATTGTAGACGTCCTTATGAGGAGTAGTATCGTCTACTTTAACGCAGTGCTGCCACAGTATCGAGGCCAGAAGATCAGCAAAGCTTTGATGGTTGAAGCGATAGAGCTGGCTAGGCATAAGGGGGCAAGTGAGATGGCATTGCATTCAACTCCAATAGGAGAAGCGGTGTATAAGGGCCTGGGATTCAAGTACGTCAGGGAGTGGAAAGCTACATCGGTAACACCTGACCAGGCAGCGTGAAGGAGAAATATTTTTTCCTGGAATATTTTTTCCGACTTTTTCCTGGCGCGTGGAGAGATGGTACAAATTAAGGCGTGGTACAAAAAAATCCTCCAAGTCGACTGACAAATTGCATATACATTAACTTCCTTTGGGTGGCGAGTTGTAAGTGTGCAACCACCTGCCCACCACCTGAATGTGGCTCGAAGACGCCGGGATTCTTAACTTACTTCCCTGAGCATAATCACTTATCCACAATAATAATAACGGTATGTGAGTTTCAAATATCAGTAGCAGGTAACGAGGTCATGCTTACGACTATTTTTAATGTCTCGTGTCGTTTTTATTCTTGTTCTTGCTCGAAACTGGGCTGTTATGTAGACAAGAACATTTCATACCTGAAATCTTGGCTTTTATTGATGATGGCCCACAACAGAAGGGTAGGTTTTGTGTTAAGCGGAAGTCCTGATTGGATTACGACTTGATGTTGAAGTTTTGGCAAGGACTTTAAACGAACTAATAGTCTTATGGCCAACTTACACGGCATCTCGACTGAAGGGTAAGAATATATATAGATAGTAGATTGCTGCTTCGTATCTGCGATAATTACGAAATTTGTTTAGCTAAAGAAGTCATGCTGATTCTTGAATTTTCGCCTCCTTTTCTCTCCGGACCGCTAATTCAAGCGGAACCTCGCGATCTTCTGAGTTAACAAAAAAATGACTGATTCGGAATTTGCGAACTTGCAGTTGCTAGATGAAGAATGTCTTAAATGAGCGAAAATTCATAAAGAATTCCGCCAAGGACTCGAGAACAAAGAAGTTATTCGGACCCTGTCCGCTTTTATCCCGACAACGTCCTTCATGACTGTAAACATTGGCCTCTTCAGTATTCCCTGGAGCATTCTGACCTTTTTAATGCAGGGCATTCCAGTCCCGTTCCTATTCCTTTGGGGGGAGTTTGTCCTATTCCTATCTTTCCGCAATACAGATGGAATGGGTCCACTGGCCTTGGCACGTGTACATTGTACGTCCGCGGATAGACTCGCCAATTTAAGGTTGAGGTTAATTTAGGCTTCTCTGTCAACAAGAAGCTGAAGGATGAAAATCCCCTTCTTGAACACTATGGAGTACCGCCAAGACCTATGCTTTCCATGCTTTACAAACGGACCATACTCCTGGCGCCGTCCACTACGCTTGTCGCATTTAAAGCGAGACAAACTTGCGGGATTAGAAATTTTTGGTAAAGCACAGGTGCGGTCTGCACACACCAAGGATACAGTGGAGACTGAATCATTTTTTTGATATGTTTAGGATATGAAGTTATCGGAGCCAGCGCTGGTGAACGACTGAATGAGTTTCATTAGGGACGTTCTCTATCGCTAGTGGTGCTAGTATCGCTGCTATTCGAGTGTGTATCAGTTTTGTCAAGTCGTGGCGCTACTCTCTAGTGTTATTTTGCTCTGCAATGTATGTAGGAGAGAGAATGTTCTAATATGGAAATCTGGAGATGTAAATAATCAACACGTATTGTCATCACTGTTTGCGTTATCCCAATGTCGTGTCTTGGAAATAAAGCCAACAAAATATGTTAAGCTACGTTTACACGGAGGGTATTTACTCGTACCCCACGGGTATTTTTCCCCGCAAAAGCAACAAAAACCCGGGTATTTTGGACTTCAATTTCGCGAACTTTTTACCCGGGTATTTGTTTGTCGAAGGGTATTCTTCGACGTCAGCAACAATAAAACTGGGTTTTCGAGGAATAATTTTGATTATGACCATGTAAAAAGTGGTCCAAATGGACACATGTTGGTATCCGTTGTAGAGAAATATCCTGAACCTTACAACCTTGTAATTTATTGCCTCATGACAGTACTCTCCCTTGAAAAATACCCGAGTACCGTGTGATCACTTTCCCTTCTCGTCTCCGGTGAAAAATACCTGCCGTGTAAATGATCCTTTACAGTTCAAGTACAACTCAATATAAAAACATAAAGAAAGGAAAAATATGTGGAAGGCATAAAGCATCCAACAATAGTAGTACACAAGCATCGATCTAGATGGATCGAACCCATATTATAGTTCTTACCTCCTAGCTCGAAACACAGAGTTGTACCCCCCCCCCCCTGAAACATACAAAGAAGTTTCGCAATCGTTTTTTAGAGGCTTTACCTTCCGATCTATGTCATTGTTGTGCTTTTTGGTCCGACCCGCGGACAAAAAAAACACGAAATAAATTCCTGGGTATGGACCTGGTTGTCCCCCTCTCTCGATTTTAGCATACAGCAAGTGTCCAGTGTGACATGTGCTAGATCATTAAAATCAGCATGTTCAGAAGCGGAAGCCGCCTATAATTTATGGCTTGCATCGCTGGTTTCGGTCGGTGCCGGCCGGTGGCAGAAAAGGGTGTACAGCATACTGTCAGAAGTTTCATAACAGATTGCGCATAACACCTTTTCACTTAGAAATAAAGTGTTATGACCAATTAAGTTTACACGATTTCGTGCCTAGATCTCCAACAACACCTTCAATTGGTAAAAATACTAACGGGAACGAAAGAAACTTAACATATAACATCCCAAAGTGTTATCTGTTGAAACCGCGCATCCTGCTGTTGTCGTTATGTAACTTCTGACAGTGTAGTATTTTTACCTATTGAAGGCGTTGTTGGAGATCTGGGCACGAAATAGTATAAACTTTATTGGTCATAACACTTTTTCTAAGTGAAAAGCTGTTATTCTTGAAAGTTTTATGCGCAATCTGTTATGAAACTTCTGACAGTGCAGGTGTTGCGGAGTGGGTATCCCCGCAATGAAGAGCAAATCATGAGCCCTTGTTCCCAATAAGCGAATCACTGTTCTGAACTCTAATCCCTTTACTAAGAAATCAATAACCATGGCTGACGTGTGGTCAGTAGCCTGTAGCTTTGCACCTGTTATTCTGTTTACCAAGATGAAGCCAAAATGAGCGGAAAAATAAGCTTGATAATTGAAGTCGTGTCGCATCTCTTTGTTTACCCCACTCAGAAATTTCTTGGGAAAGCCTTTGCATGAATCTAGAAAGACAATAGTAGTAATGTAGCGTGATAGATGATAGATAGTGAACATTGAACATGTTAACTGAAGCCCTTGGGCCTTGAATTAAACAAATGCAACATCTGCATTCAGTATACGGGCGAACTTCTTTGAACTTTACAACTTCCCACATTCTCAAACGTTAAAAATCAGCAGTAAATGGGATCCGTTTTGGATACAGTAAAATTGTGCAGAACCATTTGCGGTATAGCAGACAAGGACTTGGTAAGAGATACACTGCCTTTTAGGCACCAAAAGTGATTTTTTTTTTACTGGATTACATGGTGTACTCAGGAAAAAAATACCTACGTCAACTACGATCAACATCTTTCAAATACCTTCCTTTCCTCCGATACTAACCACGTTTCACGTTAAATCGATATTTGATCCGCCGTTTGTCGATCCAGGACCCACTACTGACAATGGAAAATCTGTACTGAAAATTATCTCCTTCGTTTGGTCGTTTACCTGTTCACCACCCAATTGGCTTAATTCTCATTTGTGAGTGAACATATTTGAAATTGTGTGTCTTTAGTGATTTTTCAAATTCTTACTCTTTTCCTGCACTTGTGCCCTCGGGCAGTGCGTTAATCATTCATTCAAACTACATTAAATGCCTTTAATTATCTTACTTCAATTATACGCTGATGCGTAGTTAATGCTGCTTTCACACTGAGCTACACAGGTCTAGCGCTGCGTTTGCGACGATGCAACGCAAGCTCTGCGTCGAACAATTGACGCAACGCAAGAATGGGATTCAGATCACGGCATCACAACGTCGCCATCCAGCATAGTCTAGGATCCACTGAATCGAAAGTCTTCTTCTTCTAGAAGTTACTTGGGGCAATACTTCTGAAGATGACTGTACCTCTCTGTAAGTGACTCTAGCCACGAAATTTACCGTGATACAGGTTTCTGAAATAACCGCATATTTTTTTTTTTTTAACATGCGAACCATTTTGGATGCGGTTGCTATCCGCGATCTAGCTTCGACCAGTCAGAATCAAATTTGGAAGATTGCATGCAGTGCTGCCACCGATCACAGAATCAGGGTTGCCACATGTCGCACGATAGTGTGAATTTTCACTCTATTTTGTTTTTGTCACACTTGTCCTACGTAGGACATAATTATCACTCTATTTAAGAAATTACCAAACGTGTAATTTTTGCAGCAGGGATGCCGACGAGAAGTAACTATTTCAAGTTTTTTTCATGAAAGTAAAATTAAGATGTGTCATTTTTACAGAGGCGATTCCGACGAAAAGTTAACATTTTATGAAAATGGATTTAACTCCCAATTCACTCTCTGTTTCGGGCCAAAAGTCACTCTCTAAATATTTTTGATGTGGCAACCCTGCACAGAATTCGAAGGGAATCCGAACCACATAAATGAATACAGATAAACAGCATGTCTGCAGTACTTATAGAGCGTGTTCCACCCTCGTACCAATAGTAACTATTAGTTACTAAATACGTTCCAACCTCACGAAAAGTTACTACGCTGACCGTTCCAGCCTTCTCGAAATAGTAACTATTTGCTTACCCAGTAACCACAAATCTCTGTCACGTGATTGGTCGGATTCAGCCTTGGCATGATATTCCGCTGGAAAATAGAAAAATCGTTCCAGCCTTGACGACAAAAAGGCAGAATTTGTGACGTCATGCGTGGTAACTACGTTCAGTAGGATGGAACACGCTCATAATCTACATACGGTTTTAATTGATTTTTTGCTTTTCAGCTTTTCAATGACGAGCAGACGTTCATGAAAAAAATTACACTCATTCCTCCTTTAAACGTGGAAACAAGCCCCCGAACAAGGAGAAAATGTTTATAGTAAAAATGTAAAAACTACTCTATCTCACTAAATAGCTAAACCGAACAACTTTCTTCGCCATCCATTTCTATAATAATTACTTTTATAATATAGATGAATTAGTTTGATCTTGAAAATTATACATTGTCCATTTTTGACTCCTCTGTAACTTCACATCCAGAAATCAAAACTTTTCTTTGGTATTACAAACAAACCACAAAGGTTTCATCAGATAGCATTTGAGCAATCTGACAGCTACAGAGACGGTTTATTTCAGCAGCCATGGTACTCTTTATAAATCTCTAGAAAATTATTGATTTTCGTGCGTGACCGAGAGTTCCTACGCCATGCAAGTGCATTCTCGCATAACGTCTTCGCCGAGACCCAGACGAGGTAATGCAATAACACACGATAACACAAAAACGGCGTCTTAGTCAGACATTTAATTTGTGAAGCATTTTATAAGAAATAAAGCATAAGTAGTTCCCATTACAGTTCCCATACAGAACTCCGCCTGTAATCATATAGCCAGTCCCAAGCCTGGATAAAGGAAGAGGGTTTGGCGGCAGACTAGCAGCCTGCCCCTGGAAAAAAGATTTGCCATAGAACCGTCTAGTTGAGAGCCAACATGATACCGACTATGCAACCCGTCGACGACTATGGACCGCCCCCGGACTCCTTGACGACGAATTCGGACCGCCCCCGGACACGATCTTTGAAAGCGAATTGCGCAATTTAACTTGGTTTTTGGAACGTAAGGACCATGGCTCAACTTTCTAAAACAGAACAGGTTGTGAATGAGATGGACAGTTAGCCTTGACATCCCAGCTCTGTCGGAAGTCCGTTGGACTGATGCAGGTAGTCAAACCCTCACGAAGGGATCCACAATCCTGCACAGTGGCACCGAAAAAAAAGAAAGAAGCAGGCGTCGCCATAATGCTGTCGAAATCTGCGTCCAGAGCCCTAACGAACTGGACGCCTATAACTGAGAGGATCATCGTGGCACGGTTCACAGGTCGCCAAGCTAAGCTAACAGTAGTCGCATGTTACGCACCAACTACTGAGGCAGACGATACCACAAAAGACAACTTCTATAACACCCTACAAGCTGTCACCAAGGATATCCCCAGCCACGATCTCGTCTGCTTTGTTGGTGGCTTCAATGCCAAGGTGGGGAGCGACAAGTCCTATTGTCCTGAGGTTCTTGGGAGCCAAGGCCTCGGCGAAATAAACGAGAATGGGACACTGTTAGTTGACTTCACACTAACAAATGGCCTTATCATCGGAGGAACCGTGTTTCAGCATAAAACTATCCACAAATACTCATGGAACTCGCCTGATGATCGAACCCACAACCAGATTGACCATATCTTGATCAACAAAAAGTGGAAGTCAAGCCTTCAAGATGTAAGAGCCTACAGAGGAGCCGACGTCGCCTCAGACCATGCCTTGATGATTGCAAAGCTGTCTCTCAAACTGAAAGCCATAAAGAAATCCCAAATCAAAGAGAAACCTGCCTACGACTCTGAAAAGCTCTCAAGCGCAGCAGTTCGTAACAAGTTCAACATACAGCTTACAAACAGGTTTGAGAGCTTGGCCCTAGATTCGGATAGAGAAGCCACTGTGGAGAACCTGGGCCACCCTAAAAGAAGCCTATAACCAGACAGCAATAGAAACAATTGGGCACAAAAAAGACCCAAAGACGAGTGGTTATCCGATAAGACATGGGCCCTTATCGAAGAACGTCGGAAACTAAAACAACGTCTTCTAAATGTTGGAGATAACAGCGACACAGTCTTGAGTAACCAGCTGTATCGATATCAAGACAAGCTGGTGAAAAAGAGCGCAAGGGGAGATAAACGGAACTTTCCAGAAAAGAAGGCAGCTATGGCGGAAGAAGCGGCCAAGCGCGGCGATTCCAGAGCCGTCTATAAAATCACCAATGAAATCATCGGGAAACGTCGCAGCCTAAACGGACCAGTCAAAGGCGGAAACGGGAAGACAGTCACAGCCCCCGATGAAATCTCTGAAGTTTAGGCCCTACACTTCGAGAAAGTTCTCAACAGAACTAGTCCTCCGAAAACAGCAGATATCCCCACAGCCCCTTTCCTGAAACTTCAAATCAATACGGAAGAGCCGTCAACCGAACAACTGGTACAAGCCGCTCGCAAACTGAAGAACGGCAGAGCACCAGGAAGCGACAGGATATAAGCAGGAATGATCAAAACCTCTTTAGCCGCTTGCGTAAATGTGTGGATCACATTCTTTGCATGTATATGGAAATCAGAGAAAGTCCCCGAAGAATGGAGAAAAAGCACACTCATCAAGCTTTTTAAGAAAGGAGACGCAGCAAAGTGCGATAACTAGAGGGGCATCAGTCTCCTTTCTATCCCGGGGAAACTATTCTCACAGATAATCCTTCGTCGCATCCAGACAGCCTTAGATAAGCACTTGCGAGACGAGCAACATGGCTTCCGCCCATCTCGCTCCTGCTCCGACCTTTTATATGTACTACGCATGATGATCGAGGAATGCAATGAATGGAGGCAAAAGATGTACCTTGTCTTTGTGGATTTCGAAAAAGCATTCGATTCAATACACCGAGATTCGTTGTGGAATATCCTTCGATATTGCGGCATTCCAGAAAAACTTGTATCCTTGATCATTGCCCTATATGAAAACATCGAGTGCTGTGTTCGGACCCACGAAGTAAATACAAGGTATTTCCATATCATATCCGGTGTCAAACAGGGGTGTGTCCTCTGTCCTCTCCCCCTTGATTTTTGTCCTTGTAATCGATTATGTGCTCCGACACTGCATGGGGTTTGGTATCCAAATCTGTGACAATACACGACTAGCAGATCTTGATTTCGCCGACGACATCACCTTGATGGAGGCAAACAAGGAAAGGCTCCAGGATCTTCTCGAAGTAATCCGAGAGAAAGCGAGTCTTTTGGGACTAAAGATCAACTCGGACAAAACAAAAAGCATGACAACGAGCGACTCACCACTGGGCATAAAGTGCGGAGATAATACAGTAGAGAAGGTAGTGGATTTTAGATATCCTGGAAGTACAGTCGAACGAACTGGATCCAGCGAAAAGGAGGTGCAGTCTAGGATTGGACAAGCCAGTGGAGCCTTTAATCGACTAAAGCCAGTGTGGCGATCGAAAAAGTACTCCCTGAAACTGAAAATGAGGCTGTTCAACAGTAACGTCATCTCCGCCCTCCGTTATAGCTGTGAATGCTGGAAACTAAACCAACACCAAGAAAAGAGGATTCTTGCTTTCGAGAACAACTGTCGTCGCAGAATACTGAACATTAACTGGAGGGACCACATAACCAATCAGACAGTTCGCTCTATCTCGCGCCAGCCCCTGGTAACTGATGTCATAAGCCAACGAAGATGGCGCTACTTGGGGCATGTTATCCGTATGGCGGAAGATAGACTCCACAGAACGATACTGGAGTGGCAACCAGAGGAAACCCGAAGAAAAGGAAGGCCGAAGAATACATTTCGTCGTACGTACCAGCGGGACCTAAAACACATCAATTCGATAGTCCAACCCCGTTGGGAAGACGTCTGGACAGCAGCACATATGAGGGACGACTGGCGGCTCTTTCTGGATGCCCTGGGTGCCTCTGGCGGCACAGGAGGAACTAAGGTCTAAGGTAATGTAAGTTCCCATTGTACTTCACATCTTGTTAGGAGGTTATTTACGCTGGGGGCACCTAGATCTCGACTGCCTGAGCGACTCCACAGAGTCTTATCCAGAACTGACAACTGTACGCACCAGATAATACAAGCTTGCGAAATTTCAATTAAATATTCTTATGCGTTAATCCACGGTTGAACTGAGTACTTTGGTCCTTACATCCAGCTATCGTCATCAAACTTCACAGATCCAGTTCACAAATATTCTTAAATGTAGATTGGGTTCTCGACCCTAAGTAGCCATACCTAGTGACTACAAAGCCCCCAGCGACTGATCTGTATTATTGGAATTTCTAATGCTGATTAAAAGAACCTGAACCTGACCTGAAATACCGAAAATCCAAAATAGAGTGCTAACAAACAAGGGCGAGCTATGTCAACCTCACGCCTACAAGTCGCCGCCTACTGAATTTGTTTATTCTCAGTAATATATTTATCGTATTTTAGATAACCCAATTTTCTTACCAGTATAACCACCCCCAGCCCTACGGAGCTCATTCTAACACAAGCTCGAAAAAAAGTCTCAACCATTTCGCGAATTATCGTGCTATAAAACTAGAGCTCATTAGCTTTTGAAAACTATTTTTCACCCCCTAATCTTACACCCCCTACCCCATCCCTAAATATAGAGGTAGAATTATGGCTATATAGAACTATGAACTTGGCCTGTTCTTTGACCGAAATAATCCGCATACTAAGTTTGAACAAAATGTATCAACCCCTTTTAGAGTAATCGTGCTAACGGACGGACATACAGACAGACAGACAAACTCTACAAAGTCATAGGTATCCCGTCACGAACATTTTGGGATCCCAAAAAGATTATTTTTGTATATTTCGGGAGGGAGGGTCGAACCGTCTAACCCCTCTGGATACAGCCGTTACCAATACTAGGAATATCCTTCTCAAGACTTATAGTTCTCTCCTACTAAGCTTTCCGTGCTTTACGGCATTACATACTCTTCTCCGGAGTCCATTATGCAAGGAAAGCACACATACCTTTCCCAATTATCAAAGTAGATTGGACGAAGCCCACTTTTCGGAAATAGTCCGGCAGCTTTTCGTGCCGCCGAAGACACAAATCCAAGCAGCCACCTTACTGATACCCTCCTTGACTCTTTCTACTGTTTATAGGGAGTAGTCGCCAGTTTATAGTGACCCAAACTTCGTGGTCTATGCGATATGTCATGTCACTTGCAGTTGCACCACTTTATAGTTAGTTGCCAATTCCACAAACGATGATATTTCACATTTGTACGTATGAAGTCCGTGTAGAAACAAGACTAAAGGTTTCGATGGGATCTCAAAGTGGAATCTTTACCGGACTTCTTCGTCCACACTATCAGGTCTTATAGATTTCCAGTCTTCACTGGTCCCCGTAAACATATTATTTATCACTAACCAACCACTTAATCAGATCTGCTAGCTAATTCCTTTGTGTCTTTAATTTCCAGTCTAGCATAGATTACGACGGGAATACAATGGCTCGTCGAAAACTCGGAGGATTTTCTGATCCAACGTGTTCTTTATCTGTAAATACTTCGGCACAAATATACCACCTTTATAAGTTTTATCCTTGGATTCTGTTCTTTCCAAAGTTTCCAGTTTTCATTAAAAGGCGATCTCGCAATTCTTGTGAAGTAGTAGTCTGCACCAAATAAACAGCTGGGCTAAAATATTTCTTAAAACTGACATTTTTTCTATTTTCGACCGATTCCGGGGAACGCAGACGACCTATAGCGACTCGTAGGAAAACGGAGAAAAGATACCAATTTTATTCAAATAAAGTACACAACGGCTGCGATGCTTCATCAGCCATATTTCGGCCCTTCTTGGCAAGGGTCCTCTGTTACAGATTTGTTTCCTTCCCCGACGTTGGAACTGAAGATTGACAGCGTGACGAGGATCCTTGCCAAGAAGGGCCGAAATATCGCTGATGAGCATCGTAGCTGACGTATCCGTTGTATACTTTATTTGAATAAATATTTCAAAGTCAGCTTGGGCTTAAGGAATATTTAGATATCAATTTTCTATATCTTCTTGCAACTGAATCGAAACTCCAGAAACCCCATGAAAACTCAACATAATGCATTTCAATTCTCAAGTTTTCATCGTATTCATTCAGTCGTATCGACCAAGGCGACAGATACATTCAAGATGCAAAGGTAGCCCACTACACTGTCAGAAATTTCATAACAGATTGCGCATAACACTTTCAAGAACAACATCTTTTCACTTAGAAATAAAGTGTTACGACCAATTAAGTTTACACTATTTCGTGCCTAGATCTCCAACAACACCTTCAATTGGTAAAAATACTAACGGGAACGAAAGAAACATAACATATAACATCCCAAAGTGTTATCTGTTGAAACCGCGCATCCTGCTGTTGTCGTTATGTAACTTCTGACAGTGTAGTATTTTTTACCTATTTAAGGTGTTGTTGGAGATCTTGGCACGAAATAGTATAAACTTAATTGGTCATAACATTTTTTTCTAAGGGAAAAGGTGTTATTCTTGAAAGTGTTTTGCGCAATCTGTTATGAAACTTCTGACAGTGTATTGATACTATAAACCGCTTGATCAGTCAATAAAGAGCTACTCCAATTCCCAAGTTTTGACGGAGGCACACGGTCTTCAAAAACAACAAGACCAAAGGTTTCGATGGGATCCCAAAATTTAATATTTTATCCAGACAATTGGTCTTGTAAATATCCGGTCTTCGACTTCTTTTTACTATTAAAATTTAGAAACAGAATAAGGCCATTGGCCAATCATCTGAGAAAACTAAATTCAGGTATGGATTCAGCATGTGTATTTACACCTATTCGTCATATCCATTTTGACAAAATTGATCGAAACTTCCCTGCCTTATACTTTCTTCCACATTTTCGGTTTCAGCCGAATTTGGTCGAACTCCTTGTGTGGCAAAAAAAATAAAGCTCAAAAACTAATTCAGCACATCTCCGTATGTATTTGAATATTTGATCCAGACAATTGGTCTTGTAAATATCCGGTCTTCGACTCCTTTTTTACTATAAAAATTTAGAAACAGAATAAGGCCATTGGCTAATCATCTGGGAAAACTAAATTCAGGTACGGATTCAGCATGTGTATTAACACCTACTCATCATATCCATTTTGACGAAATTGATCGAAACTTCCCTGCCGTATACTTTCTGCAACATTTTCGGTTTCAGCCGAATTTCGGCCAAACTACTTGCCCGGCAAAAAAATAAAGCTCAAAAACTAATTCAGCACATCTCCTTACGCCTTACCCCTATATCGAACCTCTAATCAACGTCAGATAAAACTTTAAATTTTAAGAAATTTTCCGGTTCCCACCGGATTCGGATGAACTATATGTCCGGGTAGAAAATGATTGTCATATACGGATTCAACATGTCTTCTTACCCCTAAATCGAACATCTAATCATCTTCAGATATAACTTTTACTTTTAACTATTTTCCGTTCTGGCCGGATTCCAGGCGAACTACTTTTGCGACGAGAAAACGGTTTTCATATAAATGTTCAGCATGTTTTCTTACCCCAAAACCGAACATCTAATCAACTTCAAGTACACCTTATACTTTTAACAAACTTTCCGGTTTCGGCCGGATTCCGGGCGAACTACTTGTCCGGCGAGAAAATGATTTTCATATTCATGTTCAGCATGTCTCCTTGACCCTAAATAAACTATCTCATTAGCTATTAACAAATATTTTGTTCGCCCCTTAATCTGAAACCCCATCCCCACCCCTAAATGTAGGGCTACAGAGCCCATGTACAAACTCGGCCTGTCCCTTGACCCAAAGAATCCTCACACCAAGTTTTATCAAAATATCTCATTCCGGTCGAGAGTTATCATTACAACGTGTTCAGAGGTTAAATAGCTTAAATAGCTGCGAAATCAAGCTTGTAAAAAATTCCTCCTAAATTTAAATCAGACCGTTTTGGCGCATTTTCTCTTCCTTTTCTTCCTTTAAAGTTTAACTGAAAAGCCTTGGATTTGAACACACCGAATTATTTTGAGAGATTTGGTTTTTATTTCATCTTGGGCTCTAGTAATAACGATCAGAATATGCAATGATGACCCGACAAGACAAAGTTCATCCGACGCGGAGAATCTGTATTTCAACAAAAGCGTACATTTCAATGACTAATGAAGCGAAGATCAGGAAATGTTCAATCCCAGATTCCAACGTCACTTCTGATATAGGCACACTAGTGTGTGTTACCCCAGAAAGATTTATTTCCGGCCATCGTGTACCATTGTAGATGTTAAAATATTTCAAGCATAGAGGTACAAGCACATAGAAATACCACAAATCCAAAAGATCCAAAAGATCCATATGTATAGCGGAGCAAAGAAGTAACGGTCTTCGAGCGTACTTAACTGAAGAAGTGATGGGTAATGATGTTAAGAATACTTACTCTGGACTTCTTCTACCACGAGAGAACGTGCAACTAAGGCTATGAAAACCAACCCTTGCGAGCTGAACCTTAGAAGAAAGGGCGCAAGCGTTCAAACACGGAGGGCTAAAGTACGAATTAGTTCAAGTTTGTATGGCACTAGTGAACTTGCATGAAAAAAATATCACACTGACATTGCCCTTTAAAGAGTGACTTCTGCTTTTTCTCTAAGCCCACGGTATGTTCCTTGTTGCTATCCAGTTTGTCGACTCCTTGAAGTAGCCTACTAACAAAAGCCGTCTTCAGCAGTATCAAATAACTCATCTCTTCCCTTTAACAAGTCAGTCTCGAAACATAATTTTTTATTACGTCTGTACAGAGTCGTTACTAGCCAAAACGATTTGGGGGGGGGGGGGGGGGAGTAACGTATTTACTGATGTCTGGCACTTTTAACGACTAGAATTTCGGAAAAAAATTTACTGTTTTTTAGAAAAATAGACTATTTTGTGTGAAAAATGGATTGTTTTTACGAAAAATAGTGTTTTTACGAAAATGGCTTTCTAAGAAAAATAGCATGATGGTGTGGGTTGCTCTATCCCCCCCCCCATACGTGACCCCTCTTCGCCCATGAATATTTGTGGAGAAAAGTACAGGAGCGCATAATTTGACAGAATATCCGCTGGTATAGACGGAATCCTCGGTAGGACGCTCCACCAAAAATTACGGGTTCTTCGAGGTTCTGAAGAAACTAAGCAGGCGATCTGACTTTTTTCCTGATTGGGCCTTCAGTGTTGCCAGACTGTGTTCACATAAAAACGCCCTGGGATTCTGAAAACAAGCCAAAGCAAGCCCAGCTTAATTTTACTAAAATATTTGCTAATCAAGCTGATGTCAGGGAAGCCATTAGGGAGGGGGGGGGGGGGGGGTATGGCTCCAGGGGTCGCTGTCACTACCGCAACACGTCAGTTCGCATAAACCAAAAATCCGACAGTTCGCCCACACGTCAGTTGCGCTACACGTCAGTTCCCCTACACGTCAGTAGACCAACACGTCAGTTGATCAACACGTCAGTAGACCAACACGTCAGTTGACCAACAAGTCAGTAGACCAACACGTCAGTAGACCTACACGTCAGTAGACCTATACGTCAGTTCACCTAATCCTAAAATCCGACAGTTCAGCTACACGTCAGTTCACCTACACGTCAGTTCCCCTACACGTGAGTTCGCCTACCGTCAGTTGACATAAACGTCAGTTGGCATAAACGTCAGTTGACATAAACGTCAGTTGAAATAAACGTCAGTTCGCCTACATAATCCGTCACTCCGCCTAAAGATTCATATCGGGCTATTGTTCAAAGCCGACTAGGGCACCGAAAGCAATTACGCAGAGGGACGAAAACACAGGGGATTAGTAAAAGGAAGCCGACATTTGCGCATATAAAATTAGTTCAGAATTGCCGGGCGCTCGCAATCAGACGCGGCAGGTAAAGTCACTAAAGAAAGAACAGATGCAAAGTAATCCCATCAGTACAAGCTGTTGCGAAGGTTTTTACCGGGGCTAGTCATACGGAAACTGAAAAATGTAAGGTGAAACGTATAATTAAACGCATTTAAGGGCTTAACAACCATCCCAAGGGGAAGGACCAAAAAGTGCCAGTGAATCTCAATCTTTGTCGAAAGGGTACAGGAAACAGTGAGGGACGAATTACTTCTCTCTTGGCCAGTGCTCCCACTAGATCCTCTTAAAACAAGAGCTACGAGCTCATATGGCACTTGTTACGAATAGGTGGTGTGAGAAACGAGAAAAAAACTCTTTAGCGTTTTTTCCGGATATTCCGCTAACCCTCCTCACCTTGCTCGGATCCGGTCCGGACCCTAAAATATTTCATGTAAGGCATACGATCTCTCTACTTCCCAAGTTTCATTCAAATCACTCCACTCGTTTAACCCCCATGCGAGCCACAACATTTCCGGGACTCCCCCCCCCCCCAAGTCCCCCACTGTGGCCGAATACGACTTGGACCCACAAACTTCGCATCTTTAACATCTCCTCTTCCCGTCCATCAAGTTTAGCTCGAATCGGATATCTGCAAATTTCCAGTTCCAGCTTCATCCTCCTCCTATCTTGGTCGGATCCGGTTCGGACGCCAAATGACAAATCTAGTCCGCATAAACTTGGTACTGCATGTCCAAGCTTGCATTCCATTCGGCCCATACGTTTAGTTTTTGTGCATGTCACAAAGTTTCCGCCCCCCCCCCCCCAACCATGGCCGCATGAGGTTCGGACACATTCTTTACAAATCTAGGTTCGTATCACCCATAAAGTTTCAATTGAATCGGACCATCCGTTCGCAACCGACGGAAGTCATTTCCGGATTCCCCCTCCCTCAACTCCCCGAAAAATGGACCGAAGTCTTCCTAGAGCATTACTTCGGGTTCTTAAAGCACAACTCTTACTAGAAATGATTTTTTTTCCTATGAAATGGACCAGAAAAGAATATTTTCGAATGTACTCTTACTTTCCACCTGAAATTAGCGATTTTCTTGTTAGCGCTTGTCGACTATGTCCAGCCTTCCTGGCCTCCGACGCGGCGGCTGGGCGCAAAACATTTGAAAACTGATCGCGCCGTGGTTAAAAAGTGTGAAAACTAAGCAAATAAAAAAGCAAGAAACAAGAGCTTCTCAGATCCTTATGCGTGAAAGAGTTGTCAGGCTGAAGATCCCGGCAAACGTTTCGTTGTGGTCCGGTCAAAACTCGGCAAGCCCAAAGAAGCGCTAAATTTCGTAGACACAAAACGAAACAATGGAGAAAGGTGGGATTTTAGAAGCTTATAATTCTGTATGGGAGCTAGATATATTACAAAAGGCAGAATAAGCAAGAGGGGTTCTTTAAGACAATTTGTAATGGGTGATCGCGAACTCGCGATCACCGGAATTCCGGGACTCCCCCCCCCCTCCAACTCCCTCCAAAGAGCCCTGATATGATCTGGTTCTGTCAAGAAGGTATCTAATGCTTATGCTTGTTCTTCCCTGTATTGTGTAAAATTGATGAACATTCTGGCAACAGATCTGTAAGAAGGATCGCTAGGTCATGTCAGACAACATCACAAGGAAATTTTTAGCTTTCTATTTCACCGAATCCCTTAAGCTTAGAGCCCACCTGAATGAAGTACTATCTATCATATAGTTTTGTGAGTCGAGGAAGACGAAAATACAGAAGCTGGGACAGATAAAACAAAGTTAGCGGCGATAGGCCTCAGCTATAAGTGTAATCCACACGGGATGGCGGAAAGAAACCTCTTGGGACTTACGCGGTCGCGAATCATAGTAAAAATGTAAGCCCTTTTCGAGACTGAAACCTCAAAGCCGATTAAAATGTGGTGCATGGATTATGCGTAGAGGGTTCATGTACCAGAAACTCCGTCTGAAGTACCGTTCGTCGCATTGACACCAGCATCTAGTCAGTCCTCAGCCTTTACTACGTCCTCGTCGGCTGCCTACTCAACCTCTTCAGTATTGACTCCGTCCATAGTGTCTGGTATCTCATTAGCATCAGTTCCTTCTTCAGTGTCGATCTCGTCCTTGGCGTCAACTACCCTCTCATCGTCGAATCATTCTTTCATTTGTGGGCATAGACTATGCGCTGGATGTGCCGATGTCCTTCAAAGACTTGGGTCTGAAACCCACTCTGCCGGGCCACACTTGATCGGTAGAAACCCTTTTTGAACCTATAGTAATCAGTGCGTATCCTTAATTCCTCCGTTCTTTGAAGATGATTGTGTTCCGTGTCTTTATTTTCCATGTTCATAAATTTCTAGTCATCGATTGTCCATATAAATATATTTGAAAATTTGTATTCGTTTGCTATTTGGAAATGTGGAGTACTAATACCTGACTATAAATAATCGAAGCATTTTTTAATATATTATTGTGTTTTAGTTGCCCAGCAAGTGGTATTTTTCTCTTGAAGTTGTAAACTAGCTCTCTTCAAAATACATTTATCAGAACCGAGTGTCTTCATTCACTTCCCTGGTGCCCTCCAACCATCTTCTTTCTTTCGTAACGCAAATCAAAACTCTCAGATCTGACGAGAGACTCCTGACTTAATTTTTGCCCTCACTGAAATGGAAATTGTCGGCTCCTCTTATCAATCCCCTGGGCGAGCTTCCGTAATTATCCCATCGAGAACAATATGTGAGCGAACTGTCGGAAAATTTCAGTGAACTGACGTTTATGCGAACTGACGTTTATGCCAACTGACGTTTTTGCCAACTGACACTTTTGTGAAGTGACGGTAGGCGAACTGACGGTTGACGTACTGACGTGTAGGTGAACTGTCGGATTTTAGGATTAGGTGAACTGACGTATAGGTCTACTGACGTGTTGGGCTACTGACGTGTTGGTCAACTGACGTGTTGGTCTACTGACGTGTTGATCTACTGACGTGTTGGTCTACTGACGGATTTTTTAGTGTCAACTGACGTGTAGACGAACTGTCGGAAAATGTTGGCGTACTGACGGAATTCTGTGGCGAACTGACGTTTATGTCAACTGACGTGTTGCGGTACTGACGGGACCCCGGCTCCAGTATATTTGAAAATCTTCCTCCTTGGTTATATTTCTTTTTCCAATAAATAGGTTTCAAAAGGTAAAATACGAAACGAGCCCATGGGGCGGGAAACAAGCAGGAAACAAGCCCATCTGGCGACACTGTGAGCCTTTGCATGCAGCTCGCATTTCCATGTAGTTTCGTTGAATGTAGCGTCGTATATACGTAGCGTCGTTCGACATACCGTACTGTCCAAATAGTGTCCGGAAGTTTGTTAGTGTCGGATTTTGTCCACTTAGCGACGTGTCAGCCTAGAGTCGTGTCTCCGTAAGGGCACGCACCCGAATTACCCTTTTAGAGTTACCCTTTTTACCAGTGTTACCCTTTTGGATGTTTCTTCGTCGCTATAAAAAATCATTTGACAACAGAGCCCAACCAGCGCACGACCTTCTCCACTGCTTCCTGGCCGAAGATTGAAAACTAGTGTCTTTTTCTGAGTCTTTATGTGTTTTATTTACTTTCTTTCATTTACTCCGCTCTCTCGAAATGGCGGTTGTAAATAAATTTACTTACTTGTTACTTAAATGAGCTATCGACGGGCTTGCGAACATGTTCGCAAACCAGCACTACAATCGCCAGTTACGAACGGGCTATAGGAACAGTGATCCACATCACCATATACAGAATACTTAAATAATTTTGTAATCTTAAAAATAATCTAAAAATTTTAAAATCTACACTGTCAGAAACATGTTCTTCAGTTGTTCAAGACCCATATAAATCTATCCGTCCGTACTGCTTCTGGGGGCATCATCCCTAACCGAGGGCGTTACAGTAGGAAAGCCTTAGGAAAATTAACAGCACTTCCTGCGCTCCTTCAATTTTATTTCATTCTGGCGTAACACATGTTCTGCGTAAGAAGGAACTAAAAAAGATAAAAGATCGTGCTACTTTAAATATTTAAATATTTTAAATATTTAATATTTAAATATCAAAATTATGCCACAACCACACGCTAATTGCAGATAAGTTTCAAGTTTAGGCTGCAAGTTCTCAAAGGCGTTACTAGCCAATTTATTTTTTTTTTTGGGGGGGGGGCAAGGTATTTACCAACCAGCTGGTCATTTTTACCAACTTCTTTTGCAGAAAAAATACTGATTTTAAGAAAAAACTACTGTTTTGACGAAAAATCGACTTATTTTAAGAAAAAACGACTGTTTTGACGAAAAATCGACTGATTTTAAGAAAAAACGACTGTTTTTCAGAAAAACTGGAATGTTTTTACGGAAAACCGACTGTTTTGAAGAAAGATCGACTGTTTCCAAACACAAAATCGACTGTTTTTACGAAAAATCGCGGCGCTTCGCGCCGACTAGGCTAATTTTTACTGACTGGTCGACCCCCACAGAATGATGCCACATTAGTACTACCCTTTCCAAAGTCTTCTCTTCTCTTCTGAAAATCATCGACAGCTGGACCCAACCAGCGCATGACCTTTTAACCTGTCTCCTGGCCGAAGATCAAATTTGTGTTATCGTCTGTTTTTTGTATTTGTTTTTCTTTCTTTCTTTCATTTCTTATACTCCGCTTTCCAAAATGGAGGGTGAAAAATAAATTACTTACTTACTTTATAATTTGATATTTAATTTAAAAAAAACTGGCAGGTCAATATTTTATTTTCTTTATTAAACCGAATAGAAAATTGCGAAACGTCAAAAGCGGATTTTCTTTTACCGACTTACATTCTCAGTTACCGACTCAATTATTTACAGAATGGACAACAGAAGTGGGAGGGGGGTCACCTCCAGTATGTGACACCTCTGCCCAGGTTCTACATTTATCATCAAATATCAAGTGACAGACATGTCCCTTTAGTGACAGGTCCGCCATTAATCTCCATAACTTTTCGTAGTATTCGATGCCCCGTCCAATAACAGCTTAGACAACCACACAAAAACCCATATATCTCCACCAAAGGGATCGATTTCTCCAAAAGTATTGCACCAATTAAGGCCAAGAAGATGCACCAATCAGGCGATTGGTCATTTTCAATATTACTGTCTCAGCTTTGCTTGATCAGATTAGAACAACATTTGTTTATGGTAAAGGATACCTTTTATCTTGGATAGCATATGCAGATGATTTACTCCTTCTGAGTAGATCGGTAAAATCCCTCCAAGCTAATGTAAGTTTTCTTGTTAAAGTTTTTTCTGACCACGGCCTTCTTTTTCGACCAGAAAAATGTCAGTTACTAGTTCTGGGCCCTAGGCCGAATGATATAATAAATAATTTGGTTTCAATTTCTATTAATAATTCAACTTTAAAACCGTTAGACTTTTTCACTTATCTTGGAGTGCCGTATGGCCCCACACTTTCATTGTGCCGTGCTTCAGTTTCAAAAGCAGTTAAGTGTAGGATTGCAGCAAGCTTTGGGGCAGTAATATCACTTCGCGATTATCTGTCTCGCCGGTCTCTGGCAAAAGTTTTTAATACTGTTGCTCTTCCTCAGGCCCTTCTTTTCTCTCCTTTACTTCCTTTTTTCACGTCGAGTAATTTCTCTCACATCAAAACAACCTTCTTCAATTTTGCTAAATATCTTTGTCGGATAACAAAATTTGAGTCGAATTCTTTTATGATGGAGACCTATCGATTAAAAAACCCAATAGATATCATACAAAAAAAACATGCTAATTTTCTTTCTAAAATTCCTTGAATCCATCACAACCTCACTGAGGCTGTAGCTGATGGTTGAGTTATTACGCATACGTTTTATTTTTTTTATTTTTTTTATTTTGTTTGATATTTGCGTGTTGATTTGTTTTATGCGATACGGCCTCATAGTTGTCGTTTTATATTTTTGGCCAGTTATGTAGGTGTTTACTATGTTTTTACTCTCCGATTTCTGGAGGAAATAAATTATTTGAATTGAATTGAATTGAGTTGAATTGATTACTTTAAAGAAGTACGAACCGTATAGAACCCGCCTAAGAAGATGCCTAAGTTACATTTGAGTTGGAAAAAACAACTATACGTAGAGTTTCCAAGGGGTTGCCCACTCGGTTTTTTTGGTGCACAGCAGGTGCCCGGTGCCGACTGGTGTCGTCGGTGCTGGCTGATGCCGCCCACGGTGCCGCCCGGTGCCGAGTCGGGGATCCGGGGTGCACAGCAGGTGCCGAGGAGTGGGCAACCCCTCGAGAGTTTCAGTCGAGCGTTCACTAGCATGGACAGGAACATACATCTGTATAACTAAAGTAAGTTCGTTTCCATTGAGCCATGCTCCCGTGTCTAGCCAGGTCACTAAACGCTGCATACCTCCAACTTCTCCAAGAAGTTAAATTAATTGACACGTCGGAAAATGCGGGAGGAGCTATTCAGTTCCTTCTGTCGACTGATTTATACTGTAAACTGATTTTCTTGTTAAAAGACACCTTAAAATTCACTAAAATTTAGTAGTATTTCCATCCATTCTCATTCTTGATATTCTTTACTTCATAAGTGTATTCTATCTCTTCTATTAGCAATACACTGAATGTCTTTACGTCACGTATCAGGCGCTCGATCATTGCTTCCGAGGAGCTCGACGGGTTATGCAAATTTTGCCAAGATTGCCATCCAAGGCAAGGCGCATGGAAACAGGCTTATAACAGCCGACGCCAAGTATAATTTTCTGTAAGCATAGCTTAGTTGTAGTGGTCAACTGTCTCAGAATATCTGAGCAGAAACACTACGTAGTGCGAGGTGTCTTTTAAGGTCTGTTTTGAGCCATCCCAATATGGGAGCTTCCGAGTCACGCATAGATGATCCCACAGCCATTCAGAGTCCTTGTCGACTTGGACAAGGGACAAGGGCTTCCGATTTAACTCCTTAAACTACGTTAAAGCTATAAGCTGCTGTGTGTATTCATCTTTTTTGTTCAATTGCTTTTATTCGTTGCTTATACTCAGACTGTTTCCTTTTATACAATAAACAAAATACAATATTAACTCGAAAATTTCGAGTCGTTATCAAATTAGTGACCGACTAACAGCAGTAGAGAAATAAACAGATAGTCAAAGTATTGATCACGAGTCATGACTGAAAAATCCATTTGTTTTAGTAAAGCATTAGTTTTAGAGTAGATGTTATATGGTGTATTTTGTAAGCTATTTCTCGTAAGTTTTCTTCTTCCTTGTTTTCCTTGTTATTTAAAATCATCATCATCAATATCTACATGTTATATAGTGCTGAGCCACACTGACGCATCAAAATTAATCTGTCGTTGGTAACTGCTCCCTCTTGCCTATATAGTGCAAGTATCTATGGAGAAGTACTTCTAGCATGCGCTGGAAATTCCACGCTTTTCCCACTGCAGGTTTTCGATCCATTTTCTACGAGCTTAGAAATTCCCTCCCCACTTTCATTCCTTCCTCGCCAACGACCGGAGAGGGACTAAGACTTTTCTTAGGAGTTTTCTCGCGATAAGGAATATCTGCGATTCTCTGATTTCTATCTGAGAGTTCAGTGTCTTGCAAAAACTTGTTCCGACAGAAAAGGAACGCTTGGAATGGAAAAGAGTTTCTCTCTATCTGAAGTAAGTAACTCATTGTTTGTCTCTAGGAAAAATGTACCAGTCGTGATTAAAACCTTTTTCTTCATTTTTATTTTTTCTTTGTTTACCACCGGAAAATACAATTTATTAAGGAAAATGCAAAGCAATCACTTCACTTTCAGTATAACAACTCTTTCCGATGGTTACATGGCTGTAGATAGAATTGTAGCGCTTCGGGTATCTTTATTTATTTTTTCTTTCTGCTTCTTTTTTTTCCTTCTTTTTTCTTTTCTGTCTTACAAGGAATAAAAATTGATTAATAAGTGTTGAAATGAAATTAAGTTATTGTTTAAGTTAAGCTGAAGTAGTTTATGGTAACCGCCCAGTGCATTTATGTCTTCTCATGGGCGGTTACCTATCATGATGGGTTATTATGGAATTTAGAAATAAAATAATCTAATCAATATAATATAATATAATCTTATTGCTGAAGGAGTTCCTTCCGAGGGGTTACCACTCCTCGGCACATGCTGTACACCGTCCCCGGCACCGGGCCAAACAGTGATGCCGGCACTGGTGGCGGCCATAATTAGGCGGTTCTCGCTTTTAAACATGCTGATTTTAATGTTCTAATACGTGGTAACTGGTGTGGCACCGGTCGGGCACCGCGGCACTACCAGGCACTTGCTGTACACTAAAATCGAGAGTGGACAACCCCTGGGTTCCTTCTCCCCTGAAATCGCCTGGTAATGAGTAAATACTAAGGATTTCTGTTGTGTAGTGTCTTACATGTTTATTTGTTTTTTGGGATCCCAAAACGTAAGTGGAGGGATACCTATGACATCGCAAAAGTTGTCCGTCTGTCCGCACGATAACTCTCGAGGGAATTGAGATATTTTGATGAAACTTGGTGGGAGGATCCTTTGGGTCAAAGCGTGAAGTTCGAAAGCTCTGTAGCCCTACATCTGAGGGTGGGGGAGGGATTTCGAATTAAGGGGAAAGCTATTGAGATAGTTGATTTAAGGGGAAGGAGACATGCTGAGTACGAATATGGAAGTTATTTTCTCACCGGACAAGTAGTTCACCTGGAATCCGGCAAAAACCGGACACAAAATTTGTCGACCAATTTTTGGCTATAGCAGTCCCCTTTCCTTTCTTCACACTAGTATAGCTCTGCGCACATAATCTATGAATGTTGGAGAGAGCTAGTGTAATCGAAGGTCGAAGGGGTTGGTATATGTTGTTCAAGCTTCGTAAGGGTTGATATATATTGTTCAAGCTTAGGATGAGGATCCATTGGCAAAGTACAGGTCAAGTTCGTAGGTGGGTCCTTAGTCCTATATTCAGAGGCAGAGGAGGGTTTTGAATTTACGGTAAAAACATGTATGTTTTATGGGCTAATAAGATATCACTGAAGGGGTAAGGAGGTCCGCTGAATCCATCTCTGAACTTAGTGGACAAATGGTTCTTCATGAATTCGGATGAAACTGGAAATTTGGTTGAAGCTCAAAGTTGTTTCTGAAATCGATTAGAGATTCGGTATCGGGGCAAGGAGACATGCTGAATTCATTTTTGGACTTTATTTTAACAGTAAAAACATTCAAGGAATCTGACGAAGACTGAATGGCGAAGACATGACCCAATTGTTTGAATCAAATGTTAGATTTTGGTATCCCATCGAAACCTTTGGTCTTGTTGTGTAAGTCACGGGCTAGGTGGATAACTGTCTTAGATATATACTTAGTATTAGTTAATTGTAGCACAAAGTCCTGGACTTTCTTTTAGCTGCAATAGAATATTAGTTATGTTACGTTTTATTTGATTTTCAACGTGTAAAAATAAAAAACCTACCTACCTGAAAACGCCGTTTCTCTGTTCTTTCTCTCCAGTCGCGGATTTTGGCGTCGAGCAATCCTCTGCTGGTGGTCCCGTCTGGGTCGCGAATGCGGATGATTCATTGCCAGTGTTGCCAAGTGGGACATTTTTGGTGCTTTCTGACACATTTTTTCTCTGGGTGACACCAAGTTTCTCTGAAAATGATACCTTTTAACAAAAATGACACATTTTCGGTCAGAAAAACACCTTTTCATTTACTTTACTAAGTTACTGATTACCGCTTCAAAAAGATATGTACTTTACTTAAAAACAGTTTGAAGCCTTATAAAGCTCATTTCCGTTTCAATTTTGTTACAAAACTGAGATCTTCCGTTCCTGGATCTAACCATTTTTCGGGCAGTTGAGGAGGGGGAATCCGGAAATTGGATTGTTGGTAGGTTGCGAACAAATGGTCCGATTCAAGAGAAACTTTATGGGTGATAAGGACTGATGACCTCGATATGCAAAGCATGTGGCTGAACCCGATGCGGCCATGGTTGGGGGAGTTGGGGGGGGGGGGGGTCCGGAAACTCTGTGACATGCACACAAATCAAAGGATAGGCCGAATGGGGTGCAAGTTGGACAGTACCAAGTTTATGCAGCATAGATTTGTCATTTGGCGTCAGAACCGGATCCGACCATGGTAGGAGGATGAAGCGGGAACCGGAAATTTGCAGATTTGGTCCGATTCAAGTTACTTGACGGACGGGAAGAGGAGATGTTAGATATGCGAAGGTTATGTGTATGAGTCGTATTCGGCCACAGTGGGGGAGCTGGAGGGAGAGTCCCGGAAATGTTGTGGCTCGCATAGGGGTTAAACGAGTGGAGTGATTTGAATGAAACTTGGAAAGTAGAGAGATCGTATGCCTCAGATGACATATTTTAGGGTCCAGACCAGATCCGAGCAAGGTGGGGAGGTGTACCGGAATTTCCGGAAAAATACTCAGCTTTACTTTCTCGTCTGTCACACCGCCTACTCGTAGCAATTGCCTTTTGAGCTCGTAGGTCTTGTTCTATTTTTGTTTGCAATGAATGGTCAGCTTGGCTTCAAACCTTGTTAGTTTCAACGTCCTAGCCCACCTGGAAGTACTTCAACCCATGATCACCACTAAGTTCCGGATTACGACTCCCCCCCTCCCCCAACGATGGCCGGATCGGGCAAGTGACTATTTCCAAGTCAATCTGGTCGGGTCCCTGATTTGCCTGCAAAATTCCATCGTCGAAGCACATCTGGAAGTACCCTTGCTAAGCAATCGAGGTACCAACCGACCGACGGAATTGCGATCAATACATGGCACTTAGCCTAGCAAGTGCCACAAAATCGGTGCCCCTGGCGACAAAAAAAAAGTATCCGAAAATCTACAGATTCTAGAATACCTTCTAACTCAACGTTTGGCTCTCGTCCGGCTCTCTTAGAAAAATACTGATAATCTACGGATTCTTTTTAGAAAATACTGAAGCCGCTATTTCTCGAAAGCAACAGACACAGGACTGGTTCGATTGGAAGGTTTCCTTATCACGCTCTTAGACGTCTATCGATCTCCGAACATGTGTTTCCTGTCCAAATCTGTCGCGTGATCGTGGAACATGTATACAAGATTAAAGAGAGAAAACACCTGACGAAACCTGGACGAAAGTAAAAGCTCAGTACATATATTTATTATTTTAACAAATTTTCTCCCAGATGGTTGGCTGTTAATAGCAAATCGAGTGGACACGTGCTAATTCTTGACATTGATGATGACATTTTATTTACGTACTTAAGAAGAGGAAAATAGTGCAGTACAGACAAAGAAAAGGAAAACATACACCGAGTTTCAATAATGTAGTAAATGCACAAGATCAAAAAATAAACACTAAAAAAAAGAAAAGGGACTAATCGGGTCTACAAAATCTTCTTCCTAGATGGAATGCGGAGATATGGCCAAGGGCAGAAACGTGAAGGTCCTGGGCAATTGCAGATAACTTTGCACAAGGGTCAGAGGGAGAAAAAGTTGTAGTTATACGGGAATTCCTCTACCGTTCAGAGTAGGTACAAGAGAAATTTACAATATTCGAAATAATAAGTCTTGATACATTTTAAATCATTAATCCCTGTTTATTAATTAAATGTTTTTTGTATTCTTTCTTTCCTTAACTCATTCCCTTTCTTTCTCTGATTTGGTTCCGATGAATACTGAGCATAAATGAAAGTTGGGCACCATTCACTGTTCAGCAGTGATTTTATGGTAGTGCGATAAATATATTTTCATTCTTACTTCATAAATAGACCAAACAAATCAAATAAGCTCCCAACCCTTTTACCAAGTTACCATTATACAAATTATCCAATCAGAAGCTTTGTCCGAGTAGATACATTGTAAAACAAGAGCTGTAAGCTCATATGGCACTTGCAAGGATGTGTAGTAAGTAATACCCCAACAAGAAAAAATGAAGGGGGCTGAAAATTCAACCTATGGTTTCACTTTAAATATAAAAGTAGGAGACAGAAAGCAAAAGGAAACAAGAAGGAAAACAAAAACTGGCAAGGCTGGGTCAGAGGATGGAAGTGATGGTCAAAAAGTTTTTTTTTTTTTACTTTTCCGTTAAGATGCGCACTTTAAGGGTGCTAAAAATCAATTTCTAAGCAAAATCCTTGAGGCAAAAAGGCTCATATACTCATGGCGATCTTGAAAAAGTAAATTTTGCTTAAAAGTATTTTTTGTATTTTGCGGTTAAGATGAGTTCTTTAAGGAATGGTCGGATCGGAGAAGTGACGATGTCTAACACAATGATGTCAAGTTTCTAATGCTCCAGCAAAGTTTGATCGACCTAGCACATCTGGGAGTACCTTTACTCACGATCACCGGAATTCCGGACACCCCCTACAGCCCCCCCCCCTCGGTACCCGAATCCGGTCCGATTCGGTCACTAATGCACCTAGGACTTGTGCCTGTATTTCCCAACAAGATTCATCCTGATCGCTCCACTCTATGCGTATCAAAAGATTTCCGGTTCTCCCCCCCCCCCCAGTTCATCGGATCTGGTCCGGACTTGAAATGGGACACCTGAGACATGAGTTCTTTCAAGATATCAAGTTATGCATGCCACTAATTTCCGGATTCCGCCGTCTCCCCCTTCCCCCACGACGGTCGGATCGGGCGGGTGAATGTTTCCAAGTTAATCTGGTCGGGTCTCTGGCATGCCTGCCAAGTTTTATCTTGCTAGCCCATCTGGAAGTACACCAACTACGGATAGCCGGAATTCCGGAACCCCCCTCCGACTCCCACCAGTGTCCGAATCCGGTCCAGTTCTGTCAGTTATTTATCTAGAGCTTGTGCTTGTTCTTCCCACCAAGTTTCATCCCAATCGCTCCACTCCGAGAGTTTCACACGATTTCCGGCTCCCCCTCCGACTACCCCTCAGATTCATCGGATCCGGTCCGGACTTGAGACGAGACATCTGAGACACGAGGTCTTCCCAGGTATCAAGTTTCATTAAGATCCGCCCACCCATTCGAAAGTTATGCATGCCCCTATTTTCTGGATTCTGCAACCTCCCCCTCCCCCCACGATGGTCGGATCGGGCATGTGGCTATTTCCAAGTTAGTTTGGTCGGGTCCCTAATATGCCTACCAATTTTCATCGTCCTAGCGTATCTGGAAGTACCCTAACTCGCAAACACCGGACTGACCGACCGACGGAAAAGTGATCGGTATATGGCACTTGGCCGGAGGGCAAGTGCCATAAAAAACTCTGCGCTTTCAGACTGATTAATCTGCAGTATTTTGCATTCTAGCGTTTCAATCCTCCAACGGATTATAACTCTCCCAGACCGGAATAAAAATCTCCGAATTTGGTGATGCACAGTTATTAAAGTCCGATGCAGGACAGACTTTTTACAGTGTAGTCTTCTATCAATACCCGAATCGTGGACACGCACAATAGGGGGGTACCCAGTCTAGTACACTAGCCCCATTTCAGGCACGGTACTCAAACGTCTAGCACCATGCCTGGGTGCTAGACGTTCAAGCACTATACCTTGGGTTTCATGTATGATGCATGGATTTCAGTATACAGTGCATACAGGAAAAACACAGTTTCTGTCATCACAACTGAGCACCGGCTCGGACAGGGCTGAAATTACTACTATGAATTAGAGAAATCAAAGACAATCCTTTATATATTTTTCACAACAAAAACAAAAGGACTCTACTGATGATGGAGATGAAAAACCTAACAGCACCCTATCTATTTTCCATGTATTTTCCCTATCTATTCCCCAAGGGCCAATATTCTGGTTGGCTGCTAGGTAGAAAAAGCTGAGGCACAGGACACTTTGCATGCAAAACCCTTGACTATGTAGAAAAGGAAATTAGGTTTTTCACATCTGTCATCAGCCAAGCCCTTTTGTTTTTGTTGTGAAAAATATATAAAGGATTGTCTTTGATTTCTCTAATTCATGGTAGTAATTTCAGCCCTGTCCGAGCTGGTGCTCAGTTGTTATGACAGAAACTGTGTTTTTGATGTATGCACTGTATACTGAAATCCATGCACCATACATGAAATCCAAGGTACAGTGCTTGAACTTCTAGCACCCAGGCATGGTGCTAGACGTTTGAGCACCGTGCCTGGAAAGGGGCTAGTGTACTAGACTGGGGGTACCCGTCAAACAAAAGTAACTGACATTGAACAATAAATCTTGTCAAACTAATTCATCTTTCATCGCCAAACTAATAAAATCATTAAAAACAAACTAACATAAAAACAAAAATAAAGTACAGCAGACTACTTTATAATGAATTGTAGATCACAACACTGATTAGGATCTTCATGAAAAATTATTCCAAGTGAAAAAGTCAACTTCTTGTAGAGGCGAAAGCCTATATAACGCCTATATAGTATTATTATTTACGATAATTCTCAAGACGAACTGAGAAAAAGATGGCATGAAATGCAGTTTCTCAGTGATAGCACTGTCAATGCGCTTGGCGGTTTGCATGATATTCCCAAACCAGTTGTTACTATTATAGTTAATGTATTCCGCGTCATAATGCGCAACTGTACCGAAAGAAGGAGCAATTACATAAAAAAAATCAAAAAAGAAAGAGAGACATGAATATTTATTTATTTAACTCAATCAACGTCCGACAAGCGCCATATAGATCTAACAACAAGAACAAAGTAACAACAACACAATATTGAACATTACTCACATTACTCAACAAGAGCTGGAATCTCATATGGCACTTGCAAGGCTGGGTCAGATGGAAGTGATGGCCAAAAGTATTGTTTTCACTTTTCGGTTAAGATGCGCCAAACTTGCAATGCTGGGTCAGAGGATGAAAGTGACGGTCAAATTTTTTTTTTTCACTTTTTGGTTAAGATGCGCACTTTAAGGGCACTGGAAATTAATTTCCAAGAAAAACCAAAAAGGATCATGTAGTCATGGCGATCGCGAAAAAGTAAATTTTGCTTAAAAGTATTTTTTGTATTTTGCGGTTAAGATGATTTCTTTAAGGGATGGTCGAATAGGAGAAGTGACGATGTCTAACCCAATAATGTCAAGTTTCTAATGCTCCAGCAAAGTTTTATCGTCCTAGCACATCTGGAAGTACCTTAACTCACGATCATCGGAATAACGGACACCCCCCTAGAACCCCCCCCCCCCTCGGTATCCGAATCTGGTCAGATTCTGTCACTGATGCACCTAGAACTTGTGCCTGTACTTCCCACCAAGTTTCATACTGATCGCTCCACTCTATGTGTGTCACAAGATTTCCGATTCTCCCCTCCGACCCCCCCCCCCCTCCCCCAGTTCATTAGATCCGGTTCGGACTTGCTTGAAATGGGACATCTGGGAACTACGGATCGCCGGAATTTCGACCCCCCCCCCCCCCGCCCAACTCCCCCTACAGTGTCCGAATCCGGTCCAGTGCTGTCAGTTGTTTATCTATAGAGCTTGTGCTTGTTCTTCCCACCAAGTTTCATCCCGATCGCTCCACTCTGAGAGTTTCACACGATTTCCGGTTCCCCCCTCCAACTCCCCCCAGATTCATCGGATCCGGTCCGAACTTGATATGAGACATCTGAGACACGAGGTCTTTCCAGAGATCAAGTTTCATTAAGATCCGATCACCCACTCGAAAGTTATGCATGCCCATATTTTCTGGTTTCCGACACCCCCCCCCCCCTCCCTCCACGATGGTCGGATCGGTCAAGTGACTATTTCCAAGTTAGTTTGGTCGGGTCCCTAATATGCCTGCCAAGTTTCATCGTCCTAGAACTTCTGGAAGAACCCTAACTCGAAAGAGTGGACCGACATACCGAAAGGTGATCGGAATATGGCACTTGAGCGGAGCTGCAAGTGCCATAAAACCGGGGAAAAGTTACAAGACAGCCACTTTCCCCACGATATATATATAATATATGTGATCCAATCAGAGGGCCGCATCCAGGCGTTATTGGGAGATTTTTGAACAAAAAGTTTATTTTTACCAGCGAAAAAACACACACTAGGCGTCAAGCCCCCCCCCCCCCCCCCGACGATAATCGTATTTCGGTATTATTTCGTGTATGCATACGCCAAGCATACCTTGCGAGGGGCCGCGCGAAATGACATGATGTAAATTCCCAGTGCTCAAAAAAGGATTTGGTAGAAAACTGAAAGTGCTGTTTGCTGGTTAGATTCTTCTGCTGAGAGAGAGACTGCGCTTGGTATTGTCAGAGAGTAAACGCACGCTTAGGATTCACAGAGCGGACGAACATCCATACTAAAACGTGTCTTTCTTTCAGATATCGAATGCGCTACCAATAACGCCTTCCAACAGCCTCGAAGAGGTGTCTATAGACCCGAAGCTTTCTCTACCATTCTTCCTGGAAGCGGTGCTGGAAAAGCCGGACGAAGTCACTGAGCTTGAACTATTCAAGGACAACGATAAGATCTCCGTGAAACTCTCCCCGCGTTCGGGTTTAACCTGGAACGTTCAGGTCGCTGAAAACCTCGACGGTCTTCCAGAAGGTCTTCCCACTGAAGAATATGTCCTCCAACTCAACGACGTCGACGATGGATTCCACGTACCGTCGTTATTTGTTAAGCTCGTTGACAACGAGAACGAAGACGTTCTCAAGGTTCTTGAAGAAATCCCTGACGACGTTCGGAACGTCCTCTGCCATCTTCTGGAGACGGCAGAAATTACGACGACTGTCGCGTACAATGGAGAACGCCCGGTCGGGTTTGCACTGTCTCGATCAGATGCGGGGCAGTCCATCATCTTCTTTCTCTATATTAGAAAGTCAATGAGAAGACGCGGCCTTGCCAAGGCGCTAATCGTTGAAACTGGTCGCCTTGCCAAAATCCAAGGCCTTTCGCAGCTCCGAGTCTTTACCGCTCCTCTTGGCAGCCCCATCTTCCGACGACTTGGGTTCCAAAAGGCAGCAGAATGGAAAGCTTGTCTGTTGGACATGAAGACTAATTGCCTCACCGGCTTCCTATTTGGAGTCAAGCCAGTCTTCGATTCCCGTGGATATGTGGAACTTGAATTCGAGTTAATGAAGAAATATGAGGGCGTCGAAGGCTTTGAAACATGCCGCGAGGGGTCAGTTGCTGCCTTCAAGTACCCGTCTGTGGTGAGGCAGACATACGGAGTACGGACCCAGTCCGAGCTGATGAGTGTGTTCGATTTCATGGGCGACGAGGAGTTCAAGCTCTTCTACGAGCCCGGCCTAGTACCTGAATCGTTGGAGGATGTGCCCAGTCTGCTCATCCGTGAGATGCGTTTGCGAATCTGTGATTTCGACTTTAGTGCAAGGGTTAGTTGCGACAGCATGGTGCTGAAGATAGCCGAGAACACTGAGGACTTTGAACTTATATCAGATGTCTTTCAGGATGTGTACAACATTCCGAGAAATTGCTCAATGAAACATTGCCAGAGTGCGATTTATGCAACGAAAGTTTTGGCTCTTATAGATGGCGTAGCAGCCGCGTGTGCGTTCTTGGAGCCCGTTGATACTCTGTGCAAGGTTAGCTACTTGCAAGTCTCCCCCAATTTTAGACGCCGTAACGTCGCAACAGCCATTATGTATTTCGCAGTCGGGGTAGCGGATAAATTAGGTTGCGAAGAGCTATTCCTGCGATCCATGCCGGACGCGGAGCCTCTTTACAAGAAACTTGGGTTTTCTTACGTAAAAGATTGGCACCGTGTTATCCTTAATCCCAAGTACTAAGAAACTCTCTCATCGCTTCGTTCCAAGTTGTGTAGCTCTATTTAAGACTCAACTTTTTAATACTAAAAAGCACTTACACCCTCTCCAACTCATGTCTTCCTTCATCAAGCTACACCCTACCTATCACCATTGCTCACGAGCCACCAACCTGCGAGACAGGCTGTCATTCCCATTTCGGAAGGTACGACAATAGTTCGCTTCTTTGCTTAGAAGAAGCGGACTGCTTCATAGCCAATACCCAGAGACAAGCTCGTCTTAATCTGTTACTTTCGGAACCTATCCTATAGTTTCCCCAGCTTTCTAAGATGTATTCTACTTATAAGCTGGAAATTCGCATAGTCTAATCTAGTCAACAGTCTTCAAAGTATTCCAGTGCATAATGCTTATTGTAATCTATCGTGATATTAGCATTTGTACTAAGAGAGTGTTCCGAACTCCTAGTAGTTCAAGCAATAGTTTTAATGGTTCCCAATGGTTCATGCAACCTGCTGCCAAAAGCTATCACCGTCTTTCCACTCTATTTCTCTCTTCAGACACGACTGACGATTTATGTTTAGTCCTCCATTGTTCTCATATTCAACACCTGTGTAGACATAGTGAGAAGTCGGACCCATAAGGTAGTGGGTAACTTTCCCTTCTACTACTGGGACATATGCAAGACCTCCATTACCTGTGAAGCAGGTTGCAGGTTTTCTACTCATCACCCTATGGATCTATTTTCAATTTCAATTTCACTTTATTCGAAAAACATGCGACGGACAGAGCCGATCATTAGTTGTTCTTGTCATAAAATAAACATGTATGTCAGTCAACGCGCCAAAACTCATACACAAAAGATATATACCGTACAATTAATAAAAATGTCAGTGACAAGTGGTGATGGTGGGGGATTAACAGAAACTAGTCCGCATGGAAGCGCTAAACCGGAATATAGCGAGTTTTAAGACCCTGTGACTCTCAGCCCTTCGTGAACGCAAATCCGCAATCGAGTTCCGCAAATACTGAGCGGGTCCTTATACCTAAGACCTTATATACCATCTTTTATGTGCGGCGTCATAAAGAGTATGTACAGTAGAAGTATGCTTTTTTAACACTTTTCAAAATTTAGGACTACCTTGGTTTTGCTTTTGTCCTCTAAAAAGGTCAAATGGGAATTATAAATTAAGAACTTAATATCTGCTAGGATTCAAGTGCTTCAGGTTTCTTTTGGCACAAAGAAAAAAATCGAATTCATATAATTTCGTCTACTGTTTATTGTTTATGTTCTGTTTCTTATGTCTACTTTGAACGTCAATGAAAGTAATACAGAACTGTAAATAACTCCAACGCCGTAATTTGACGTTTGACCCTTGGTCCACACTGCTGCTTCCTATGCGACACGATTTTTTCTTTGATGTCCCGACGTGCGACAGAATCGCATGGACCTTCCCACTGCCACGCAGACGCAAATGGAAAACGAAATTTTTCGTCTAGATCAATCTGCAAAAGGACAAAGAAACCCTTGGGGAAACAACTTCTGAAGATGCTGGGAGATTACCCATCTGAATACCACCCAGCATTAGGAAATTTTCAGTCAAACCCCATATCTCATCTTGTTCAAAACAGGTTAATACAAGTTTATTCAGAAGATATTTTGCATTTAGCCATCCTAGGACTACAGTCAGATCAAGGTAGAGCAATTTCTAGTCTTGAAAATTAACTAGTCTTTGTTTTTCTTTTCTTTCCCTCAAGAATCGCATGCGTTATGTCGGATCAGTTGAAATATTTCAACGCATCCGACACTGCGACAAAACGCAAAGTTCTGCGTTGCTTGTCGCAAGATTTGTGTCGTATGTCGCATGACGCAGAATTTTGCGCGAAATCGCAGCAGTGTGAACCAGGGGTGAGGGTGCAAAAGTAAATGCGCAAAAAAGAGCAAAACCACAAAAAAATGATTTAATCTGACTTTATCTTACTAGATTAGTTTTTGCGCTCACGACTGTGCATTATTGTGAATTTGATCATATTCTTTGCAGCCGTTCAAAGTTAGGCGACGTTCAAAGTAGCGTGCCTCTACTGTAGTCTATCGGAAGTTGAGACTGGAAAAGGTGTGGTACAGTGATAGAGCTCATTAGAGGTTGGGAACTTCATAGCCAGAGCAAGAATAAATTGCGAGAGACGGGTGTTCTACCACGAGGGAATCTTATAAGTTCTTGCTTCAAAGGTTAATTGAAAAGGGCTGAGAACGGACAATCTAGTTACCCATCACTCATTCACTTAAAGAGGCGTGAAAACCGGATAAAAATTCGTTACTCCGTTGCTCGGCTATTCACGAATAATCGATTTTCATATAGTAGAATTTCCCTGTCGGACCTGTGGTCAGGGTTGCCACATGTCGCACGATAGTGTGAATTGTCACTCTATTTTGTTTTTGTCCCTCTTGTCGTACGTGGGACATAAAAATCACTCCATTTCAGAAAATGACCAAATGTTTCATTTTTGCAGCAGGGATTCCGACCAGAAGTAGCTATTTCAAGTTTGTTTCATGAAAGTAAAATAAAGATGTGTCATTTTTAAAGAGGCAATTCCGACCAAAAGTGAACATTTCATGAAAATAGATTTCACTCCCAATTCACTCTCTGTTTTGGGACTGTCTCTAGACATTTTTGATGTGGCAACCCTGTCTGTGGTACCTCCATTCGCTTGTTCCTGTGTTGAATGGATGACGCAAAAGATTTTCAGGGAATAAGTGTTATTGCAGTGAGCAGTGATCACCTAGTTCACTGAACACCCGCGTTTTATGTTGAGACTGAAATTGTCCGCGTCATAGTAGAATTTTGCGTTGTGAGGACGGCTGTAGGTATTCTGAACGTCATACCGAAGCAAATAGGGAAAAATAAAACAAATCCCTTTAAACAATAAAAATGATGTGTCGTATACAATTATATGATGCAAAAATAAGTTGGCTATAAGCAAGAACAAATAATCCAATAGATCGCCATCTTTGGACCCATGTGGCGAATATGGATACCCGGACAAAACTACAGAGCTAGAGGTACTTGCTGAGCTTTGAGTTGATACCCGTCTACTTCCCTCTTCGCCACTGCGCATATCAGAGAAAAATAACTGTAGCAGGCGTGGAGGATCCGCTCTGCAGCGAGTCACAATGGTAGACAACCAACCGGCTGGTGCTCTCGAAATTCCTCCTCCGGGACTTTACTGCGATATAGCTGTTTGTAGAGGTAATGAATTGTGATGTTCCGCGTAGCTTCTACCCTCCGCTCGTTTGCATCGGGCAGGGTATCGGGAATATATTCGACTCCGCATGGTCGTATTACAGAGATAGGGAGACGGAGGTTCTTGTGCTTATTGTTCTTGTTTTTAGTAACTATTCATAGGAGTCTGGAACACATTCTAGAAATGCACTCTCATGTATATCCGGTGTATATTGATATATAAATATTCGAACTGTTTGATAGAAGATATAGAGGCAGAAGTGCGAAAATCATTCGTAGTTCCTGTTACATTTCGAATGTCAGATAATGAAACTTCTGGAAAACTAGCGAATTTCCCAAGCTATTTAACATGCAGGTTGCGCTCTGCAGTTTCGAGCAGCTACTCAACAAGAGTTACAAAACAAAACTCTCCAATTCGGAATGTCCCATTCTTACTTCAAAGCTGGAAAAAATGAGAGAAACCTCTTGAAAGAAAGGTCTACTCTTCTTCAATTTTCTTCCACTATTTTCCCATCTGTGTTGCCGGTTCGGTTCAGTAAAATATATGACAACCCCAAATTTTCCCGTTAGCCAAATTTTGATACAATCCGGGGCAGATGTTCTTCCTTACATGCGCTATTTGGTCCAGGAATCAAAATAGTGGTTGATCAAAATACTCGCACGCTATTAGTTGACCTAGAAAGACTCGCACTCTATCGGTCAATTTCCGGTTCATTTTCGTCCGATCCTTTCTTTTTGGCACCATCAACAGCAATTATGTTTTTGACCGTCAACAGTAACTTTTTTGTATTTATGTATTCAAGTTACGGCCGTCACTTGTCCGGAACAGAAATGTTCTGTATATGGCACTTAGTTTAAGATAGAAGTAACTTTGACACATTCATAAACAGTCTTACATATTTATAACACAATCATTTAAACGTCTCTTGGAAGGTCGCGTCAGGGAAACGACGATTTCCTACCCTGATTGGGTTCCTTATATTGCCAAGTTTCGTTATTTTGCCTAACCCATCAGGAAGTACATTGGTTGTGTTTTTGCAGATACCATGGTATCTGATACCACGGTCTAAAATCGTTTTCCCAGTTACCGTGGTATCTGATACCAAGGTCAAAAAGTGTTTTTGCAGTTACCGTGGTATCTGACCCCTTACCGTGGTAACTGATATTCAGATACCACGGTCCCGAGCGTGGTAATTGATCGTGGTATCTGTCATCTCACTTTCATCATCACCAACACAACAGACTAGGATTTTGTCAATTTGGTGGGAAAGAGCTTTGGCACTTGTGATGTGAGCGGATATCGGTTCTTCTTTTGGAATGACTTCTAAATCCGCAAATTCGGCAATTGTCGTTTTTGCAAAGTACACTGTAAAAATTTTTCCGTATAAAGATTAAAGTTAACTGCAGTATTTGCTACTCGGATTACTCTTATCTCTACGCAAATAAGACTAATACCATATATAAGACGAATCTGAGTAGCAAACACTGCAGTTAACTTTAATCTTTATACGGGGGGACTTTTTACAGTGTAACCATAGTATCAGATACCACGGTAACTGCAAAAACGACAAAATGCAGATCCAGTTACAGTGGTATCAGATACCATGGTATTGCAAAAACGCAAATATCAACTCGGAAACCAGACCGACCGACTGACAGTGACGAACTTGTGCCTAGTCAAACTAGACAGCTAGCGGCACCAGCCTCTGAAGGAGATCAAGCCAGGGGCCGAAGTTGGTAATTATAATGAGTGAAAAAGTATAGTTGGTACTTGTCTATTTCTGCTTGTCTGCTTGTATATTTTCTAAAGTCAAGGTACGTTAAATAAATACAAATAAGAGTAAAGTTTGTTTTTCGCTAAATTGCCAAAAAGCGGGCGCCGACTTTGTCAGATGTCCGTGCCTGCTAACTGACCGGTTGAAATCTAGTAACAGATAAAACATGTTGCATCCTTGGGTTAAACGCTACGATCCTTCTGTTGTTATGACCCTTTTAAGTGTTAGATTTCTCGAAAAGATGGCATTTAAAAGGGTAAGTTTAACACAAGGATGCGCAAACACGTGTTATCAAACTTCTGAGTTTTAAAACTTCTGAGTTTTAACAGTGTTCTTACGGGTCTGTAGTACTATCTTTGCGTGATGGATGCTGAGAATTAGGCGCGATGAGACAAACAGAGACCAATACACTTGGAGCGCTGAACTGGTATAAGGCCAGTTGACAAAGTGGTCACCAGGGGTTCTTGTTGGCAACTAGCCTACTTATAACAAGTGGCTTACACTTCCAGTAGAGCTTCTCCACAGCTAACTCAGGGGACGTCATACGACAAACAATCCCCACAAGCCAAGAAAGAGACTTATGCATATTGATTGACGTCCGTAATTACCCCTGAGAAGGAAGCAACAACCGCTGACTCTTTTCAGACAAAGGCCCTCATCGAACGGAATTTCTGCCGATGATGTTCTCAAGCGAAGACGATGCAGCTTTGTGAGGAGCTTAATCTAGCATGTTTTGGCTACGTCTCTAACAAGGGAGACCTAGCAACGGTACATGGTGGCATGTTGGAGCCATAAATAGCTATGTCGGGATACTTAAAGGAGCCGTCGTACCTCCAATGCAATTCGCAATCCCTCCATCCATGCTTAAGGACCTGCCTTACCTATAATACTAACGCAACCTACTTCCATAATCACTCCATGTGTTTTTGAAACACGGAGACCCCAATTTCTCACGTTACATTCTAACCCCTCAAACAGAACCACGCTGGTTTTCTCACTTGCCGTGTTTTGCTACCTTCGATGTGTATCGCGATGTCGACGGTTGTCTGCGAGAAGTTTTTCCATAAAAAAAAACCGGTTATGTAAGCTGTTTCCCTGTTTCCGCTACAAGTGAACGGGTCTTGGAAATGGCTTAAAACGGCCAAAACCGTGGGTTATTTGTTGAAAGCACAGCATAATTTTAAAGTATTGAAATATTTTAAAATACTGTAAGTTGAAGAGTAAATAGTACGAGGGGTCCTTTAAACGCTGAGACCCGACTTTGTACGATGAATCATAGCCCCAATAATTCCAATAGTTCTCACACTTGCCTTGCTTTACATATTAAAACAATGGCTAAAGATGAAGTCAGGTACGGTGTTTGACAGCGATATTTCGACCTTTTCCGGAAAGGGTGCTCATCAGGCTATTGCTGGAATGGAAGAAAGGAACCTGCAATCCAAGAAGGGCCAAATATCGCTTTCAAACATCGTAGCTGACTTTCCGTTTTCATCCATTGTTCAAACACATGTTTCCCAGTCAGCTTGGGCTCAAGGAGTATTTCTGCTTCGCTTCGCTATTTTCGATCCGTATCGTGCTCACAGTGATTGTTTGTATTACTCGTAAAAAAAAAATGGTTAGCGTTTTTTTTTTGTTTTTTTTTGCTAGTAGCAAACAGGCCTGGAAAAAAGCTTAAAAGAGACAAAGCTATTGGTAATTTGATCAAAGCAGAGACTGGGTTTTGAATATTCAATTCTTTTAGAATATTTGAACAAAAACAGAAAACCATGCCAAGTGCAGTCTTTAAGTAATTAAATTTTGCAGATATTTATTATTTATTATTAGATTCGGCTTTATGCTTTTAGCTTCATATGCAAATAATTTAAGAAAGTAGCGGAGCGGAGCGAGCCTTGTCACAGTTCCTAAAAATCGTATAACTTTACACGTTTACATTATCTAGACATCTTTATGGCGCATTTATTTATACAACCAATGAGGTACCGATTTATGGCCCTCAAAACCAACAAATTACTTAGCACCAGTTGAATTAAAATACAACTACCAATCAGCAAGAATAGTTCCTCGAGGTCTCATACAAAAACCTGCTTAAGTGTTGGTAATTTGTATTGTAAAAATCAGCCAAAGACAGCACCGCCAAAAATTTGACAGCTTCTGATGTAACACAGAGCGTATTCCACCCTCCTAACAATAGTAACTATTACTTACTATTTTCGTTCCAACCTCGTGGAAAGTTACTACGCTGACCGTTCCAAACGTCTCAAAATAGTAACTAATGTAATGTAATGTTTATTTTTCACCCATCGTATATAAAAAAGAAAGTAGAAAAAACACAGAAAAAGGTCACACAACAAAGAAAAACGAAAGGCAAGTCACAGGAAGAAAGTAGAAAAACACAGAAAATGATCACACAACAAAGAAAACAAAGGGCAAATCATAGAGAGGAAATCACACTTACTAATAAAAAAATCCTTTGAACAATCCCTTGCCACTCTGATTGCATTTTAATCGTTGACATGATAGTAACAATTTGCTTACCACGCTCGAGAGCGTAGTTAGTGTGGTAACTACGATATCTGTGACGTGAATGGCTCGATCAGGCCGCGGCACTTTATTTTGACGAAAATAGAAAATGCGTTCGGAGCCTTGACGCCAAAAGGCCAGGATCCGTGGCGTCATGCGTAGTAAATACGGTAAGTAGGGTGGAACACGCAGGGGTGGCCCGAAGCACCCAGGCCAGGGGGGTGAGACCCCTGATTTCAACGACTCCTGGATCGTAATATACGACTCGCACGTACCAATAAAAATGAACTGTTGCAACAACAAATAATAGAGCCGGTGTAATACTAGCTACCATGCATCAGCTGAAATTATTCTTGTAATCGAAACTTTTGTATACATACCTTCATAGTCTCAGCTTTACATTTCAACTTTCGCTTAAGAGGAAAGCTTTCAACGCCTGTACCCGGGACAAATTAAAGCAAGCGACGCAGGCGAATTTTTTTTAATCTGCCTTTGTCTAGAAAGATTCTAGCCAGCCTTTAATGTGTTTCAAATCTAAAAAGTTCCAAGCCTAATTGCCAAGTAAATGACACACAGTTCATCTAAATAGAAAAATACTGTGAAATGAGCCACAGGCGAAATTTTGTGAAACGCCGAGTAGCAGACCGTCTTTTTGCGATCCCATTGAAAAGGAAAAAGTAGCTATGAAATCACAAATCTGACCATCGAAAAAAGTGACAAAATAGTGTCCATAGAAAACAAAGTAGATTTGTTCCGAATTAAAGCAAAAAAGTATTTTTTACGTTAAAGACACGCTTATTCAGAAACAAAACGAGGAAGTTTGCCAGTGCATTAAAAGAAAAAAAAACGGATTTATGGACTTAAACGCCGAGGAGCAGAGCGTCTTTTTGCGATCCCAATGAAAAGTTAAGAATAGCTATGAAATCACGACTCTGTCCATCGAAAAAAGTGACAAAATAGTGCCCATAGAAAGAAAGTAGATTTGCTCCGAACTAATAGCAAAAAAAAAAGTAATTTACACGTTCAGAACACACTTCCTCAGAAACGAAACGAGGAAAACAGGTTTGCTAGTTCATTAAAAAAAAAATCCGGATTTACGGACGTAACGAACTTTTGGTCTTGGCCTGACAGGAGTTTACAGATAGAAAAAGACGCCGGTTCGCCGACGAGACCTAAGTTGCGTTTTTTTTCCGGGTGATTTGATGTAACTTTGTTTCATTATGAAAGTACCGTGTACCGTTTTATTTGTCATTAGACACACTGTACTTTCATGTCGAAAACTAAAGCAGGATACCCCTCCCCACCGTGCTCGGATCCAGTCCAGACCCTAAAATATGTCATCTAAGGCAGACAATCTCTCGACTTTCCAAGTTTCATTCACATCACTTCACTCGTTTAACCCCTATGCAAGCCACAACATTTCCGGGACTCCTCCCTACTGTGGCCGAATACGACTCGGACACAAACGGTACTAACATCTTTTCTTCCCGTCCATCAAGTTTAACTCGATCGGAACATATCTGCGAAATTCCGGTTTCCACTTCATCCTCCTACTACCTTGGTCGGATCCGGTTCGGACGCCAAATGACAAATCTAGGCCGCATAAACTTGGTACTGTCCAAGTTGCTATCTCGCGATCAACGGAATTCCGGGAAATCCACTCCAACGCCCCCCAAAGAGCCCCGACATGATCTGGTTCAGTCAAGAACGTATCTAGTGCTTATGCTTGTTCTGCCCGCCAAATTCCATCCCTATCCCTCGACACCAAGCGTTATACAAAAATTCCGGTGCCCCCTTCTAACCCCCCCCCCCCCAAGTATCGGATCCGGTCCGGACTTGACATGGAACATCTGAGACAACCCGATGAAAAATTTATCTCAAAATAGTACTATGAAGTAGTACGAAAAAGTTGCATGCAGTACTAACGATGCTACTACATGCTTCTACTTCAAGTCCACCGTGTTACTGCATACTACTATATGCTACTATTAGTAAGACTGGATGCTTCTATGGCAAGACAGGATGCTACTGGATACTACTACATAAGATTGGACCAGTCCGAGGCACATTAAATGATAGTATTCTTTGCTATTACATAGTATTACATGCAACGTTTTCGTACTACTACCATACTACTACGCAGGCTACAAATTTTTCATCGGGAATAGCTCTTTCCACTTGCCAAGTTTCATTAAAATTCGATCGCTGGCTCGAAAGTTATAAATGCCACTAGATTCCGGATTCCCCATCCCTCCACTCCCCCCACGATGTTCGGATCATGCAAACGACTATTCTAAAGTCGGTCTATTCGGATCCCTCTTATTCCTGCCGACTTGTATCATCTTATTACATCAGGAAGCACCAAACTCGCTAGATCACCAGAATCCCCCCCCCCCCCCAGTGCCCGAATCCGGTTCGGTTGTGTCAATGGTGTGTCTAGGACTTGTGCTTGTTCTTCCCACCAAGTTTCGTCCCGATCTCTCCACTCTAAGCGTTTCCCAAGATTTCCGGCTCCCCCTCCCTCCAACTACCCCCAAAGTCACCGGATCCGGTTCGGATTTGAATTGGGTCGTCTGAGACACGAGGTCTTTCCAAATATCAAGTTTCATTGAGATCCGGTCACCTGTTCAAAAGTTGTGAATACCTCAAGATTCCGGATTCCACCTCCCTCCACTCCCCCCACGATGCTCGGACCGGGGAAGTGACTAGTTCCAACTTATTCTTTAGGGGTCCCTGATACGCCTGCCAAGTTTCAACGTCCTAGCTTATGTGGAAGTGCCCAAACTAGAAAAACCCGGACCGACTGACAGACTGCCAGACAGACGGACGGACGGACAGAAATTGCGAATATGGCACTTGGCCGAAGGGCAAGTGCCATAAATACCCAAATACACTCTCTACAAATAGAATTTCAGGCTTACTTCCATAAACTTCAGTGCAAAAAAAAGGATCCTCAGTTTTATGGGTGTATGCTTGACAAGGTAGCCTAGTTTATTTTATTATTTAGACCTTTTCTGTTACATTTTAATTTCACGCCAAATTCGAGCCACAAAATAGAAAATCACCTACACAGTTGCAACCCAAGCCACAAAATCTTGTTGGTCACAGAAATAAAATTGTGGGCCACAGTTACCCCTAGTAGGGTAACTGGTGTAGGTGGGTACCTTCATTTCTAAGCCTCGGGAATCCTAAACAGTGTCCTTGACTGGGCTTTGCTACATACCATAAATTGCCACAAATGCAAAAAAATCGGCATAGCCTACGGCCAGCCTACGGCTACATATTATCCCCAAGCCACGAATTTGTAGAAGACTGACCAAACGCTCCAGCCAGGTTTGCCAAGAGTTTGACTCATAAAGTGTCAAATGCCTGACAAAAAGCCAAAAGGTGCTTTTTGACACCTCCAGTTTTATTTGCACATTCCGCTGCACAATGCAAAAACTGTGAATAATCGGTAAATATTCTGAACAGGTAGGAACATTTTTCAAAATATTTCTTAATTGATAGATTACATTAGTGCAACAAATTTAATCGGAAAATGAGCTGTCACAAAACTGATCGGAAACTGTTTTTGTTTGTGTAACAAACCAAAGTAAAGACTTTAAGTACATGCTTTGGGGGAGGCAAAAGCACCAAGAGTGTCACACTTGGCTCGAGACTCCTCCAGCCAGTTTACTTACACTTTCCACGACTTCTTTAAATCCCTATACACAATTTCTTCAAAATCCAGCAGCATCACAAGCTTTCAAACCCTGCGCCACAGTGACAAAAGTAGGAGGCGGGCGGCAGAAGAGCCATCTGTAAGATTAAAACCGTACTAACAACGAAGAGCGCAGTAGTAAATACCGTAAGATGGCGGCGATGCATCACATCATTTCTGTTCTTTCCTTTTGTTCACTGATCCTCGCGTCCCACTTTCCTTGTTTTGAGTTATTTATTTAGCATAGTCGCCCTGTTAGGTGTCTCTTTAATCAAGCCAAACTGTTCAATAGATTTGCAATCTAATATTTGTTCTTACAATGGATAAAAACGGAAACGGCAGCTGCGCTGCTCTGGCAGCGATATTTCGGCCCTTCTTGGCAAGGGTCCTCGTCAAACTTCGAACGTCAGGGAACGGAAGGAAAGATAATATTCATTACAATGCAAAATCATATCTATTGTATGAATATATGTTTCGGCATCAGCTTGGGCTCGAGTAAGTATGTAATATTTTGTCTTACAGTTCAGACTAGTTCCTTAAAATGATTTTAACTGCGAGTGAACCACCTAGTAGACTGGTTACTGGGCCATTTTACCGAGAAGCCTAGTTTTTATTTCCCGATTCATATGCCGCCAGTTGCAGAATATCTTGTAGAACCCAATGAGCGTGTTCCATCCTACTTACCGTAGTTACTACGCATGACGTCACAAATTCTGCCTTTTTGTCGTCAAGGCTGAAACGATTTTTTCTATTTTCTAGCGGAATATCATGCCACGGGGGCATCCGACCAATCACGTGACAGAGATTCGTGGTTACTACGGTTACCACGCTCCCGAGCATGGTAAGCAAATAGTTACTATTTCGAGAAGGCTGGAACGGTCAGCGTAGTAACTTTTCGTGAGGTTGGAACGGATTCAGTAACTAATAGTTACTATTGGTACGAGGGTGGAACATGCTCCATATATACAGTGCGATCCGTCTCCACTTTATCATCAAGGCTTATATTTGCCTTTCTTCTAGTCGACTAAAAAAATATTTCGGCTCGCCTTGCAAATATTCTTTCTTTTATACTCCTCTCAAAGACACAAGAACGCCACGAATTCTTCCATTTTTTCTCAAAATTTTATTCTTTACTTGCATCTAGAATTAATCTTACCTTTTCTTCGAAATTATTAAAATGTCAACATAAAAAAGATGTACTACCTTCGGGCTGTAGGAAAGATTCTAAATCTGTGATGAAAGTGGCGTCATTTAGGGGGGTTGAGCAGCTGCAAGTAAACAATCATAGAATCTGCGACAAACAAAATGATTTAACACAAGTAGCTCATCAAATTTGACCTCTACAAGCCGAGCTAATGACACAGAACGACGCTCCCAACACCCCTAATTTCTGCTAACTAGTCCGTTCAGCATTCGTCGTCTGCTTCGGAGCTCAAATTTAATGAATCATCAACTTAAGTCAGGACTCAACTAAATTTATTTATTTACCAAATCTGAATGTACAGAAACTTTATTTGCAAAAACACTCGCCATCACATTCTTTTCCAACAGTGGGCACCACTTCTCAATTGTACGCAAACCTAAATTCATCCCAAAAAGGTTGTCGTCAGAAGAAAAAACGAAAGTTTCTCTAAAAAAAAATCTCTGTTTTTAATATCGTCTTGGTATCCAAGAGGTTTCATAAAGATCCAAAATTAGTGGAGTATTAATTTCTGGTTTAGATAATTTTGACGAACTTTCGCAGTCATGGACTGAAAGTATGTTTTACTGACACAACTGACATTGGATTCTATTATCAAACTAAAGAAGGATATTTCTGATGATACCCAGGGGGTTTAAGGGGGTAAGGACTTCAGGCTCTTAGTCCAGATTGTGCATACTATGTGTAAATAGAACCCTGGCCTTTAAAGGAATGTCTAAAATTTTCTGCTGAGTTTAAGCCAGAGAGAATAAGAACAGAAAAAAAAAATAGTAACTGGTTTGTTCCTAAAACATTACTAAACTCTAGAAATTGCTAAATCCCAAATTCCACAGGTCTGCAATGACCTATTGTAAGCACCCTTCCAAGTTTGAGATTCGCTTTGTCATTTTTTGGAAGCCAAAAATTGCAAAATATAATACCAATTATGTTCTAACGACCCCAGCGCTCCTAATGGTTAAAACAGGAGCATCCGTTGACGTTGTTTTACGCTGGCAAAAATACGATAAAACGAAGCTTAAAGCCAAGAATGTATTTAAGTCGCTTGACGTAATTGACGCTAAAGCACTTAATTCGCAGTCAAACCGTTAGGAGCGCTAGAATCGACACACTTCACTAAACATAGTTCTACCCAGTGCCCAAACCCTTAGTGCGAATGCAAAGCCCCTAGATTTTTATAAGTTCAGGACAATTTCGAGGTCCAAATTTGAAACTGGGACCAAAATAGGGACTTCAATCCGCACTAAGTCACACAAACAAAGGCTAGCTCATACCTAGGGAAAAACAAGGCTAGACCCAACGGCCTTGGACCCTCGGACCAAATCAGTTCCGCCAATACCCTATACATGAACTGACCTTAACACTTATTCCAAAAAATGCATGTTCTGAAAGCCTTTGAGTCATTCGAGAAAGCAATACAAAAAGGCTAGGCTATAAACAGGTTCGGTGCTATAGACAATTTACCAACTTTGTTGCTCGCGGAATACTGAGAAAGTGAAGGGGGGGGGGGGGGTGAAGTACGAAACAGAGAGAGCTGCACAGGATTAAAAAATATAAACACCAAAGCTCAAAAAAACACAGGCGCAGTGTCCAAACACTTAATCTGTCTCTTTTAAACACGGAAGGTATTTTGTTTTCATTCCATTCACTATATTCTATTCCAAATCACTAGTGGTGACATCACTGGCTTTTGCCGGGGCTTCCCCTTCTGGTGACACGACGGCCTGTTCTTCAGCAACAACCTCCTACAAAAGAAAAATAATGAATTATTAATTGTATCTTTATTAACCCATCCCACTTGACTTAGTAAAACAAGACCAAATATTCTGATGGGATCCCAAAGATAGAATACTGATAGAATAGAATACTCTTGATCCACACAATCGGTTCTTGCAGATTTCAGGTAGTTCCTCCCCCGCCCCTAAACATTGGGCTACAGATCCCATCTATGAACCTGACGTGTACCTTGACCCAAAGAATCCGAACTCCAAGTTTGAACAACATATCTCAACCACGCGTTATCGTGCGAACAGACGAACAAACAGACGGATAACGTTACGAAGTCACTTAGGTTTTGGGATCCCAAGCGGATTAAAAAAAAGAAAACAGAGAAAAAAAGATATACACTGTAAAAAAAATCTTGCAGTATTTGCTACTGGGATTAATCTCGTCTCTAAAAAGATAATCTTATCTCTAATTCGGGTTGATATTATCTCATCAGAGAAAGATTAATCCCAGTAGCAAATACTGCAGTTAACTTTAATCCTTACTCGGAGGAACTGTTAGACAATTCCTTCGCCCCAAATACGACCAAAACCGGAAAATTTGCAGAAGTTCTATTTGAAGTTGATTAGATTAGTGGTTCCCAACCTTTTCCGTACCGCGCACCCCTAATCAATGGTCGAAAAGGTTGCATACCCCCTTTTTCAGAACGTGAAAAGAAGATATTTATTACCATAAATGATATATATATATATATACAAAAAATGAGGCACGTGAGGCTGCTTTGTAGCTAAAATTTTGTCAAATCTCGGCTCGATGTCAGTAACAGCCTCGGCAACAGCAATATTTTTTCCAGTCAGCCTGATTCTATGTTTGGATTTTGATGTCTTTCGAGCTTTTATAAAGCTGCATCGCAAACATTTTCGTTAGCTTAAATCGTAAACCTTTTCGCAAAAACAGTTATTTTTTGGAAAAATCGGTAAAAATGACCGACCAGTCAGTAACAATACCGTGCCCCCCCCCCACAAAACATTATGGCTACTGATACCACTGCTTTCTACTGGTAATGCTAGACTTTCGGCCATCAAAAGTGAGTTGGGGAAGTTTAGAAGCTACAGACTAAACTGATTTTGTTACCGTCACTTAACCCTTGAAAGGGTCTCGCGTACCCCTTTGGGTACGCGTACCACCGGCTGGGAACCACTGGATTAGACGACAGATTTGGGGGTAAAAAGAGACGCTGAGTCTGTATATGACAGTCATTTTTTGCCCGGACATATAATTCGTCCGGAATCCGGTTGCAACCAGAATTTTTTTATAAGTTAAATATTTTGTTTAAATCGAATAGATGTTCTTTATAGATATAAGAATATACGCTGAATTCGATTCTGAATTTTCTTTTTTTGCTGGACAATTCGTTCGCTCGGAATTCGACCGAAACCGAAAATTTGGCAGAAGTAAAGCATGAAGTTTCGTTCAGTATCTTCAAAACGGACATGGCTTATAAAGGTATATCTGAACTTGATTAGCCTTCTAGCGAAGACAAGACCCAACTGTCTGGTTAAAATATTAGATTTTTGAGATCCCATCGAAACCTTTGGTCTTGTTTTTCAAGTCTGTTGAAGTGGACAAGTGACTGGGGCTTCGTATTTCAGCCTGCGAACCTTTAAAGTTTGACTGGAAAGCCAGCTTAATCTATATCTTGGATTTGGGTACACTGAATTATTTTGACTCGGCTAGGGGATTTTTTTTTCATCTTGGGGTCTAGTATTGACGTTCAAGTATAGTAGTAATGACGCACCACAAGACACAATTCCCCGCTACGCGGAGCATTTGAATTTCAACAAAGCTTTCCATTTCAACGGCTAATGGAGTGAAGATCAGGAAATGTTCAGATCCAGGTTGTAAGGGCGCTACTGCGTGTGACCCCAAAAAAGATTTATTTTCTGGCAATCGCTTACCGTTGTAGTTTTCTAACATGTATGTAGCCTACCACGAATCCGAAAGAAAAAAAAAGTTAATTAAAACTGAGTATATCAATAGCTAACGTTTAACTGAAAAGCAAACTTATTTTTGTATCATTTAACTGAATACACTGCATTATCTGGATTGTGTTAAAGGACCTGTCTTCCCTATAATGCAAAGCAACCAACTGCCATAATCACTCCATATATTTCTAAACCCGGAGACCCCAATTTCGTACGGTACATTCTAACCCCTCTAACATAACCACGCTGATTTTCTCACTTGCCGTGTTTTGCTACCTTCGATGTGTATCACGCCGCCGACGGTTGTCTGCGAGAAGTTTTTCCATCAGAAAAATACGGTTATGTAAATTGTTTCCCTGTTTTCGCTACAGGTCAAATGGTCTCGGAGAACAGCCAAAACCGTGGGTTATTTGTTGAAAGCATAGCATGGTTTTAAAGTATTCAAATATTTTAAAATACTGTAAGTTGAAAAGCGAGAGGTCCTTTAAGGGATTTTTTTTCCTCACTATTTGCTCTAGTATGCCGTTCAGAATATCTAGGACTGTCCTCACAACAGGTCTACTATGACGCGGAAAATTTGAATCTCAGTACAAACGCGGCTTCTCACTGGCCAGTGATCACAACGAACTGGGTGAACAATTATTTATTTTTCTTAAATCGTTTTCGTCAAGCATACAACACAGGTGCGCATGAAGGTACCACAAATCACCCAGGGAAATTCCACTATACGAAAATCGATTATTCGCGAATAGCGGAGCAGCGAAGTGACGCCTTTGCATCGGGTCTTCAAGCCTCTTTAAGTGATGATAAACTAGATTGTCCTACATCAGCCCTTTTCGGTTAAACTGTAAGTGAATAAGCGAAGAGTACCTAGATGGGTACCCTGGCTCACGCCGGTTTGAACTCAGATCACGTAGGGATTTAAAAGTCGAACAGACTCCCTTATAAAGCTACTGCGCTAAACAGGATCCCTGAACCAACAAGACTGTCGTATGTCAAACCTATTATGTTGAACTTTAACAGAGAAAGGTTGATATATTATCGCCATACCTCTTCAGGAACAGAATATATTTTACACGAAAATCCGAAGGCCATGGCACAAATGTATAATGTTAATATTGGTTTGAATAAACGTAAACTACTACAACATAAAAAGACAAAATAATAACCATTAAATAAACAAATCGCGGTGGCGCAAACAAATCCGGAGGAATATCCCCAACAATCTGACGTCACAAAATAGTCTAGTTTTTAATAGTTGCGTTTTTTTTTATGATTTGTTTCAAAGAAATAGGATTTCAGAAAAGTTCTTGATGTAATAAGGATAATAAGTTTCTTTTTTTTAAAGAAAATAAATTATTTAAAAACGAAAAGTAGAGATAGAGGATAGTGTAGGTGACGCTAATTAGTTAGGTCGGTCAAAATAATTAAAGGAAAGTTTTGGTGTAAGACCGTTGGCATCACCGAGGGTAAGTGGAAGCGTAGTCGCCGGGCCAATTCAAATTGGACGGGAATGAGGTAAAAGATATTACGCGGCAAATTTTAAATTAAAAAAAAATAAAAAAAATAGTTGCGTTTTTGGTCGAAGTTTTGTTCGCCGTTCGCTTAGCCGGTTGCTTGATCTCCGTTTTCGAACGCCTTCGAAGTTCACCGTTGCTCGGTGTCAGTATGTGTATGTGTCAGTATGTGTCTCAGTGGACGTGATTTTACGACTCAGGCGATCCTTGCCCGGTCGACGTTTCTTCGACGATTCAAGCAAACTTCGAACTTACTAGCTCACGAAGTACAACGGTCAGAGTCTGAAGGACAAAGAAACTGACCGGCGACCAAAAACGGTATTTAAATAGAGACCCTTGAGTTTGAAGGTAACATCAAACTTGGATCAAAAACGCAACTAATATTTCAGACATCCACTCCTTACCTCTTTAGGCTGTTCCTTCTCCTCTGGCTGAGGAGCAGGTGTCTCCTCAGTGGACGCTGGGGCTGGACTGGCTTCCGCGGGCTCCTAAAAAGGAAACAATTTAATAAGGGGTAGAGAAAAAGAAAAGAGAATAGTTGCGTTTTTGCTGATACCATAGTATCTGTTACCACGGTCTAAAGTCGTTTTGCAGTTATTGTGGTATCTGATACCACGGTCAAAATGCGTTTTTGCAGTTATCGTGGTATCTGGCCAGTTATCGTAGTATCAGATATTCAGATACTACGGTCCGACCGTGGTAACTGGCCGTGGTATCTGGAAAGTCATCTCACTTTCATCAAATTTTGTCAGATTGGTGAGAAAGAAGTTTAGCACTTAGTGATGTGACTGGATATCTGTTTTTCTTTTGGGATGACTTCGAAAAGTGCAATTTCGGCAAACGTCTTTTTGCAGAGCACCGTGTATCAGATACCACGATAACTGCAAAAACGACTAGTTCCAGATCCAGTTACCGTGGTAACAGATACCATGGTATCAGTAAAACGCAACTAATGTTAAGACGAGAAATGTGTGTTATAGTTTGTAATGAGTGAGTAAAAGTTGTGCACTCGCGCACAGGATGCCCTTCTTGGGAGCGTTATGTTTGTTGTTTCGTTTAAGGAAAGTTGAAATTAAAATTAACGGAATTAAATTACAATTACGATACTTGTGTACATACAAAAAACAATATGGTGTACATTCCTGCATTTAAAGTTTTTTTTTTTTACTATTATTTGAAAAATGGAGTATTTCATGCAGCATAGATGATTGATTGGGTCGTTTGGGTGCTACTATATGCATTTTTACTGACTCGTGCTCAATTATTGTCATTTTACAGGCTGGAGGACACAGTTTCTTTTTTCAATTATGTAAAATTATTAGACGGGCACTGCCGTTTTCTCCACAGTGCTTGTCAAATGTATGTTCCTTCTAACACACAAAATCTTGATTAGCCTATAATGCTATTGCCCACAGTCAGGTATAGTGTTGACGCAAGTCGAAAGCCCAATGGACCCTCAGGACCAACAAAGGTAGCTCTTCGAAACCAATGTCAGATGGTTGGAACACATTCTAAATACTGTTACGGTACAGCGCAGACCCCCACAATGAGTGCGAGCCATGCTTCGATCAAAAGAAAAACAAACATTTCAGTCAAGCTCCTTAAGGCCGACGCTCAACGTTTTAGTTCTTACGCTCTACCCTACCTGCTGGGCAAACGACACGGGAACCGGTCATCACATCAAATCTGATCAACAAGACCAAAGGTTTAGATGGGATCCCAAAAGTAATATTTGATACTTCGCCAGACTCGCTGAATATAATTACTATTAAAATTTAGAAACAGATTAAGGCCAAATTGCTAATCATCTGAGAAAACCAAGTTCAGATATGGATTCAGCATGTGCGTTTACCCCCTATAAGTTATATCATTTTTGACGAAAATGATGGAAACTTCCTGCCAAATTTCCGGTTTCGGCCGAAAAAAAAATAAAGCTCAAAAACGAATTCAGCGTATCTCCTTACCCCATTATCGAACATCTAATCAACTTCATATAAACTTTTGCTTTTAACAAATTTTCCGGTTTTGGCCGGATTCCGGGAAAACTACTTGTCCGGGTATAAAATGATTTTTAGATAAGTGTTCGGCATGTCTTCTTACCCCTAAATCGAACATCTAATCAACTTCAAATAAAACTTTTACTTCGAACAATCTTTTCGGTTTCGGCCGGATTCCGGGTGAGCTACTTGTCCGGAGACAAAGTGATTTTCATAATCGTGTTCAGCATGTCTTCTTACCCCTTAATCGACTATCTCATTAGCTGTTTTAACTTCGCTCGGCTTTTCGCTTTCAAACGGTTCAGAACTCCGAAAAAGATACTCATTATATTCTGAAAAACTTTAGTAAGCTTCGTTTCCCATGAATCTACCAACTGCCCCCCCCCCCCCTCGCTTTCACCTATTCAACACAAATAATGTCGCCGGAAAGATAATTTGGTAAACGGTTCAAAACTTGTTAAAACTGCTAAACGGTAAAAGATACTTTGGCAAACGGTTCAAAACTCCGAAAGAAACTGAAAAAAGTTAAAAAATTTACTTTGCCGCGATACTTTCTACCAACTTCCCTGCTAATTCCCTACCGTGCTATTTGAGCAACAAAAATAAAGGCATTCGAGCCAAAAAACGATCAGCTTTCCTCGTGTGACGTCTAAATGACACATGTTCCTGTACACGCCCAGTTGAGTATGTAGCCCCTTGCTGTTGGCTGATTTTATTTCAATTTCCTACTGATACCAAACCCGGTAAAAAGGGTCGGCTTTACAAGTTAACTGACAGACAAAGGCACCTCAGGCGGGATTTGAACCAACGACCTTTAGCAGACAAGACCACTGCTCTACCACCCAGCAAGAGAGGGCCTTGTGAACATCGTTAGCAAACCACTATAATAGCGGGCTATAGCAACAGTAATCCGGTCGAAGCCAAATCGGTCTAAGCAGTGCGCATCCCCATGTCACTGAATTGGATCATAGTACGTTAAGATGAAATGTTGTACAATGGACTTTTACCGTGACATGTAGACCACAAGTAAATTATAACCAATTTTGTTGGGAGCCTTGTAAACGACCGACGTTCCTCGTGTGACGCATGAAACGACCCACGCTCAATGCTGGCCCCTTGAGTATTATTTTATTTTCATTCCTGTCGCCTCCCTAACTAGTAATGTCCTTGATATACGGTCTTCTGGCAAAAAAAAATGGCCGTCTTTCCTCGTGTGACCCATAAATGACCCATGCTCCAATGCACCGTGTTTCCACATAGATTCTTAAGAGCCAAGAAAGATTCACACCTTAGCAAGTGCCAAAGTGATATTAAGCCAAGCGAAAATTCGCTGCCGCGGCGAAATTCCGACACGAAAAGCCATAAATTTCCTTTTAAAGTCTGACGAATTTTTAGGATGTGCTTTGCTGCAATGAGAACACCCACACAGACACGTCAAGAACGAGATATGAACACGATCGCTCTGTCGACGCTGCCTACACGATGACAGCACGGGCAGAGCACTTTCCAAATCATTATGAGCGTGTTCTACCCTTCTAACAATAGTAACTATTAGTTCCTACTTTCGTTCAAACCCCGTGAAAAGTTACTACGCTGACCGTTCCAACCTTCTCGTAATAGTCACTATTTGCTTACCACGCTCAGGAGCGAAGCAATCGTGGTAACTACCATCTCTGTGACGCGATTGGCCCGATTAGCCAGTGGCACGACATTTTGCCGAAAACAGAAAATACGTTCCAGCCTTGACGCAAAAAAGCCAGGATCCGTGGCGTCATGCGTAGTAACTACAGTAAGTAGGGTGGAACACACTATATGTCGCTGAGCAACTTTGGTTTCTAGTCCGCCGATTTCTGTTCAGAGTGTGGACCTCAGGACGGACTGATTAGTATGACATCACATTTGGGAAGTTACGTGTAATTTTGCCTGAAGCCATCAAGGATGGTTTACGCTAGTCTCCGAACCAAAGGCTTCAATGTGTGAAGTGGAGTTCTACAATAAGGGAGGACAACCCCTTCTTCCAATGTTCTTACTTCTTTTTCAACACTGAGCTGATCAAGTGATCAACGAATGTGTAGTCAGTGTTCTAAAGAGAAAAAAATACTTTCACGGATATACCATTTCAAAAGTTTCACGGGGTTTGCGATAAAAAAAAGTGGCAAAGAAATTTTTCAACATTTCCAACCAAAGCGAGAAACAGCAAAAACAGGGCTTTCCCCTATATGATATGATCTTCTATTGCAAAAACCAGCTGACTATAGCAACAACAAATGTAAAAAACAAAACAAAACTAAATCATATAACTAGAAAACATATTTACTTTTTACAAAAAGTTTCCTAAATCCGACGGAACCTCGCTAAATTAGATAGAAGCCCATACCGTGTCTTGCTATTCGGAAGCCTGGCTACACTCGTGGTGGTCCAGTAACGTTTAACAGAAGATTTTCGCATCCTTGTGTTAAGTTTTGTTTAACTTGTACCATCTTTCCCTAGACCATAACACTTTTTAACCAACCTATTAAACTATAATAGGTTGGTTATATAATTTTGGTAAATAAAACTATTAACCATTTCAAAATATTTTCACTTTTACGACTCATAAAAGGATGATACTTAGTTGGTTAAATGTTACTAATCCTAAATGTTATCAAACTTATGATTTGTTTTAAAGATCAACTCGGAAGGACCTTTCTGTCTACACAACGGTTCTTGGCAAACATTCAAGGAAGGAATAGGTGAATGGGGATGTGAACTGTTTAGAGAATATTGCCTCGAGAGAGATCACTATTCTTGTAGCCGGTTACTAAATGAAGATTGTAGTGTAGCTGAATTGGTAAGAGCGCCAGTACGTGAAGCCGAAGGTTGCAGCTTCAAATACCGCTTGAGGAGCATTTTTGTTTTTCAGCTAACCAATATTAAAGGTAAAGCTGTTCAGTTTTCTTCGTTAATGTCTAATCTTCCACCGATGGTGGGCCGAAAAAGATTTTGAAAGTCACAAAGTAAAACGCATTTTAATTTTGACGGTGCAAAACGGATAAGAGGACCCTTGCCAAGAAGGGCCGAAATATTGGTCGAATAAAATGTAGCTGACTTGTCCGTTTTTCACCGTCAAATATGATTCGCAGTCAGCTTGGGCCGTAGGAACATCTACGCATTTTATTGTTTCACTTTTGCAACAATTTTTTCTTTCACTATCAGATTGGTGGCGCGGGAGTCTAAATCCGTCATACCCATACATTCATCACATCCAACCACCAAATAATAAAGACACTTACACCATAAGTTACTAAAGTGTTAGTACAGAACCAAACAGTGACAATGCCAACAAACAAAATGTGAGAGAGATTAGTTATTACGACAGTACAAGCAGAGGAGTGCAATTGCGGAAGGGAAGGAGCTTCGGGCAATTCTTACCTGCCGTAACGTCACGGGGGAAGCGTCGGAGGTGTGCTCAGCGGCGGGGACTAGAGGCTCGTTCACGCTGATCGTGGTTATATTGTTCTCCTGATTGACTGGAAGAACTGATACTTTGGCTGCCAGTAGGTCACCAGCAAGTATCTGAGATTCTAGGTCATCTAAGGGAGGGCATGGGGGGAGGGATGTGGGCAGTTTGGGGGGCTGGGGGCTAGGAGGCGCTGGTTTAACATCGGTGGGTTCAGGTTGCGACGGTTTTACTGGCTTTGATGGTTCGACAATGATACCAAACTCGTCATCGTCGGCGGGTATTGACGGTGTGGGTTTGGGCTTGGGACCTGGTTGTGGTGTGACGATGATGCCAAAATCATCATCAAGATCGGTCTCCGGCCTCGGGTCAACGTCTCCGTTGACACCTGGTTTGTCGGGTCTGACGCCAATGATATCGGTGAGGCGACCACCGATCATTTCAGCAGCTTTGCCCATAAGAACACTGGCATCAAGTTCGCCAGTGGAGGAGACCAGCCCACCGGTGAACTCTTGCGCAACGACCATGACCTTCTTCGCGACGACATCTTGTGTATTCCTTATTACTTCTTGTACCACTTCACCAGCGACCGCCTGCAACTTGCTAGTTAGCGACTGTGTATTGATGAACTCCTCATTCTTTGCACGCTTGGATTCAATATATTCTTCAATGGCATCGCTTTGTTCGTCAATGTCTTTTTGAACTGTCTGAACTTTGTTCACTGTTACACTTCGCACTTCGTCTAAGTTTGAGCTCACTTGAGAGCTGGATTCCTCTACAATGGACTCTGTCTCATTCACAATGTGTTGCACCGCTTCCGTCACTTCGTTCAACTTATTGTCCAGTTCGGAAGTAATTTGCTCATTCACGTCCTCCACTTTGCGTACAACTTCTTCTTTAACAACCTTGACCTCCTTGATCGTCTTTTGAAGAGTGGTCGTGACAGTCTCGACCACCTCGTTTTCCTTCTCCTGCCCTTGTCTCTTTAGCTCTTCGAAGGCCTTCTTCATTTCGTCAGACATATCGTTAATCGATCCTTCATAGGAGGTCTTGGTTTCTTCAACCTTCTTCGTAACCGTGTGAAATTCCTGGATGAAGTTTTCCCTTTTGCTTACAACTTTCTTTTCGACTTCTGTTATGATCGTCTCCATGCCATCTTTGCTTTCTTGTGTAGTTTTCTCAAATTCCTTTTTACCTTCTTCAAAGACATGGTGGCTTTCGTTCACAGTGGAGTCAACCTGTTCGCGTACAGATTCTTGAAGTTTTTCGGCAGCAACTCTAGTTTTTTGTACTTCACTTTTGAGCTCTTCAAGCTTAGCTGTGACAGAGTTCCGAACTTCTTTGCCTGTTGTGTCCATCTTCAAGATTGCCTTTTCCATTTCGGCGCGTGCGTTATCTTGCACGGAATCCTTTTCCGACCTAACCTTTTCGAAGGCAGCTTGCTTTGCTTTTTCAGCTTCTTGTCTGGCAAGTTCAAGTTCTTGTTTGGCCTTCTCGGCAGCTTCGGCAGCAGCTTTCTCGGCTTCAAGCTTTGCGGTTTCAAGCTCTTTCTGCGCGGCTTCAACTTCTTGCACAAGGGATTCCTTGGCTTCTTCTACCTGTTGCAACGTTTCCTCCTTAGCTGTCTCGAGCTGCTCCCCTATGTCCTCCACGGCAGCAGAGACGGACTGCTTGGCGTCATCGGCAGCCTTATCAAAGCTGAGCTTGGTCTTGGAAAGTTTCTTGCCCAAACCATGGAAGAAAGACCCGACGGATTCATTGATGTTGTCTTTGAGTTTCTTTGCTGATTCAAGGGTAGACGTTTTAGCTTTCTTTGCTGATTTCTCAGCGGCTTCGGAGGTCTTGGCGGCGGCAGCATCAAGCTCGGCAAGCTTCTTGTCAAGTTCATCGTCGGCTTCAGCGTCCAAGTCTGCAACAACCGCGGCGACTTCAACCACCCTCTCTTCAGCAGCCTCAGAGATCTTCTCAACTGCAGCTTCAACTTGCTCAGTTGGCACTACAGTCTCGGCGGCTTTCTCTGCGCTTGCTGCTGCTTGTTCGCCTTCCTCTGCTTTCTTCTCAAGACTTTCCGCAATGGCCGCCTTGGCTTCTTTAGACTTTTTGCCGAAGTTAAAAGAAAACTTTAGCTTGTCACCGGTTTTCTTTGAGGAATCCTTGACTTTCTTAGCAGTGCTATCAACAGCCTCTGCTGTTGCTTCGGCAGCAGCTTCAGTACCCTCAGCGACTTTCTGAACTTCGTCGGCGGCAGTTTCTTCAACCTTCTGGGCCGCTTCAACGAGAGCTTGACCTGTCGTTTCCACAGCTTCTTTAACTTTCTTGTTGGCTTTGTTTTTAGTCTCCTTGACCTTCTTTTTGCTCTTGTCTACGACTTCGGTGGCACTAGCTTTGGCCACTTCAACTGCCTCAGTGGCGGCTTCGGCAGTTTTTGTAGCTGTCTCTTTGGCTTTTTCTGCTTGTTCTTCCGCTGCCTGCTTTGCTTCCTTGACAGTTTCTTCCACTTTGGCAGCGGCGGCTTTTGCTGTCTCTGTCGCTTTCGCGGCGACTTCCTCGGCCTTCTTCTGAGCTTCGTCGGCCTTCTTTGCTGCCTTATCTTTACTTTCGTTAGCCTTCTTCTTCGTAGTTTCTACAGCCTTTGTTGCTGCTGCTTCTATATTTTCTCTGGTTTCCTCAATTTTCTTTTCCGTTTCATCAACTGCGTTAACTACCGCTCCCTTGCTTTTTTCTCCGATGTCCTGAAGTTTGCTTTTGGTACCTTTACCAGCACTGCTGATTGCCGTTTCAACACTTTCCTTGGTCTCTGCTGCTACTTCTTGGATGGTCTCGATGGTTTTGGCTGTGCCTTCCTCGACACTTTTCTTGGTTTCTCCAGCCTTCTTTTTGCCCTTTTCGATTTCATTACTAACGCCATCGGCGGCAGTGTCAACAGCTTTCTTTGACTTCTTTCCTGCGTCGCTGATGGATTTGAAGAGCTTGGACTTTTCCTTTTTCGCTTTCTCAACAACTAGTTCGGCCCCTTTCTCAGCTTCGCTGACGATATTGGTTACCCCAGTATCGTCAGCATCCCCAGTATCGGTCGCGATGGCCTTAGCGGCTTCCTTGGAACTTTCAGCGGTATCGGTAAGGTCGATAGACTTCGAGCCTCCCTTGAAAATTGGTGTTTTGAACATGGATTTGGCACCCTTGGCCATGGACCCAAGGAAGGATTTGTCCCCTCCGCCACCGTCTTTGGACATATTGGGAGAGGAGGGAGGGGTCTTAAGAGGTTCTTGGGATGTCGTCTCCTCGCTGGTAGCAGCAAGCTAGAGGAAGAACAAAGAACTAAGTAACAACGCCAAACGACACAAACAGTGGCCCCAGCAACATACCCAAGACTACAGAATCTTCCGTTTATCTATTTCTGATTTCACAACTAGACCGTTTGAACAATCATAAAGCTTCCATCACTTGGTTATAATTAACTAAAACCAATCTCATTTATTTAAAGGCGTTCTTTGACTGAAGAAACATTTGTCAGCAGATCAGAGGGTGCACTTTTACATTTTGCATGTATTCTGGTGAAGCAATGTGATCTAGAATATTGCAAAAACGCACGAAATTTATATTCTGGAGAGTTATCGGAATGGAAGATTCTGTACCCACGAAGATGTCCAGAACTGTAACGACTTTACGACACACGCGAAAGCGACATTTCACTCGACATTAGATCTTAAAAAGCGACGGCAGTTGTTTTGATTGCTGAGGCCGTAGTACTTCAACTTTGTTTGGTCGATGAGACATGGCTTCATATGACGTCTGGTGATGCTTAGCGCAGAATTGGCAGGTAAAGCGAAACTTTAGCAAAATAAAATTCGCCAGAGCAAATGAAAAGGATATTTCGCTTTGAAATCCGAAGAAGAAACCAAAACAAGAATTAACCGGACAACTAGGGAGTTTTGGTGTATATTTAATAGGCAAAGTAGGCATATATAGGCGTTTGATAGGCAATCACCGGAATGGCGCTAGAGGCTGCAAGGATTTCATTTTAAGTGTAGCACATTTAATGGAGAGCCCAGACAAACGGCTGTCACCACTGCACTCAGCCAAACCCAGATCTACTTCAAGATACCAACCAACCACCACCTTTCTAATCAATCAAGTGCTGTAATCAATTCAAATTTCCCGACAACAAAACAGGAAGCTCGAGAAAGCCGAAAGATGGCTGAAGCGAGGGACGACACTACCATGCTAAAGAAAGTCGGCGGATTTGAAAATAAGGCGGAACTGAAGTTTGAAGAAGGGACTCACCTGTGTTGTTTCCTCTGGCTTTTCTTCGTCCTTCTTCTCTGTTTCCTGATCGGCAGCTTCGGCCTCGGCGACGGGTTCTATGGTTTTCTCTGCAGGTGCTGATTTTGTCTTCACCTCATCAGACGCAACCGGTGCAGCAATCTAAGAACAAAACAAAATTCGGTACTACCTGACTTCGAGGGAATTCGGCAGTCATCGCCACGAGATTTGATGACATACAATCCAAGATCGACACACTCCAACACGCAAGCAAACTCACTATTGACAGACTGTATTCCGAAACACACTTCCAAAGGAAAAACTTTCCAAATCAGCGCCCGGAAACTAGTTACGTCACTTTCAGACTACAAAACTATGACTGACTCAAGCGGGCTCCACTCACAAGAGTTCAATAAATGCAATGCAAAGAGGGGGAGGATACAAATTTCTAAAGGGCCAATGGCCGTTACTAGGAGACAAGAGATGAGGTCATCGTTAGGAAACCAGGATTACTAGGAACCAATCGAGCTAAGTACACTAGTTTCTAATTGCTATTGTCAAATCCTTTCGAACCCAATTGCTCGTACACACGGCCTCGTTCTCGAGGGCCCCAAACTGAAGAAGCATTCTAGCATTTGCAATGTCTATACCACCACTATCTAAGTCGTGACTTCACACCCTTTCACATAGTGGAACGATTCGGAAGCAACGGGCAAGCCCAAAATAGACCTTAACAAGAAAATCAAAAAAAGAAAACATTTAGCTGTTTGTTCTGGACTTTTTATGTCATTTTCAGTCTAAGAATGCCCTATGCTCTGCCGTATCGGTGTCCATTTTAAGTGAACAATGTTGTGAACTGCAGAAGGTAAGGATACAGTTTACAATGGTAAATGGTAAGGATATAGTTTACAATGGTTTATTTACAATGGTAATCCCTATCGACTAGTAATTCAATTCAATTCAATTTATCTATAACCGTCGAAAGCAATCGAGGGAGTGTAGCCCTAGTGACGGGGTACAACAAAAGAAAAAGAAAACAAAATCAATGAAATAAAGACAGTATCTATGTGTCTCTGTTTGCTACGCCAATGATATTTTGAATCTCAGTCGTCCTTTTTTGGGAAGTGAGGGAACGTTTTCAAAACTCCAACATGAATAATATTATGATCGCTACTCAAAATGGCAGACGTTGTAGAAACTTCATCAAGGCGTCTAGCTGGACAAATTTACAGGCTTCCTCATGCTACCCTCTCTCCAATCTCTAAGGGACTCACATCTGGGGATTATCCCTGATATCTTACATCCCCTTTTCCAATAGATCTCCACACTCTAAGAGATGTCTACGTACATTCGTTGCTCATTCCCAAACCAATCAATTCGTCTGGCCAAGTTTTAATATAGTCTCGATTCGATCCACGACTCCCATAGCGCCTGGCGTTCCCTCCCCCTCGGTTAGTCGGTTGGCCTTTGTAACCAAAGACCTTAGCAGTGGGAAAGACAGGAAAATCCCTTAAAAGCATGTCACAAAAAACTTCCATGGAAACTCTTATGCAAAAATGGAATTATACAATCAAGGAATAGTCCAGTTAACATTTCCAGCAAGTGCCTGGCTTAGAACGATGACCAAAAGCCGATAATCTAGTTTCCAAGTCGGAAGTCCTATATCTCCCAATGTTTTATTTTATGATCCCCTGCTGATGGTGTAGACATATCCGTTTTCGTCGGAGAGGGTGCAATCTCTCTATAACTGCATATCAGTGGGTAAACCCCGGGGAGACTTAATCCCCCTTAGCTCAAACCACTTCACCTTGTACCACTATGACCTACATTCTTCTCTTACCCTTCATCTCACTCTTGGCAAGGGTGAGAAAATTCGGCGGCACTGATATTTCACCCGCCGTTTCATCCCCGGGATTAATCACCTTTCGGCATGGATAATAATCAATCACAATGACATTCTGGGGGAAGGTCGATGGGCCAGACAAAAGGGGTAAATAGGCTCACGCTATCATTGCATCAACGTCATAACGGGAGAACTGCTTTTAAGCAGGGAGGTCGCAAAGAGTCTGGTAAGCCGACAAGGATATGTCAAATTACGTCAGCTGGGAATCAGTTTGTCTTTTTTTTTCAACGTCATGAATCAATCACAGGATCCAGAAGTAGTCTAGTTGGAACAGTCAGGGGCGTCACTATGGGGGGTGAGACTCCCCCCCCCCCCCCCCCACCCACCCAAAGGTCTTCAGAAAGTAATTTAGTCGGGCGAAGCCCGGCGAAAGTTCACTAATTTGTCGGCACGGAGAGCCGGCAAACAAAGAAGAAATTAAATTGTGCATGCTTTTGTCGGGCGTCAGTCGACTCGTTGGCACATCGGGTTGGACACGCAAGAAATCAAATTCTGTCGGGAAAAACACAGAAGAAATCGAATTCTGTATGCTTTTGTCGGGACTCGCTATTCTCGTCGGTACATCGGGTTATTTTTATTCATAAGAAATGCAGAAGAAATAAAATTCGTATGCTTTTGTCGGGCGTCGGTCGACTAGTCGGCACATTGAGTTCTTTATACGTAAGAAGTCATATTCTGCAAACATTTGTCAGACGTGTCCAGGAAGTTCAAGTCTCGTAGACACATCAAGTTATTTTTACACGTAGGAAATCAAGTTCTGTAAACGTTTATCGTGCACATTCCGAAAGTTCAAGTTTCGTCGGCACATCGGCTTCTAATTTTAAACGCATGCGAAATTGTGATCTGAGAATTGAAAAATTATAATCTGTGTTTGAAATATGAAATGGTTATAAGACCTATTTAATGTCAGCTGCAAAACTATGTTTGTTAGAGAAAGATCTTGGCTGTAAGTGTCTGCTGAATGCAAACTACCAGGTAGGTAAAACTTAAATGTTGACTAGGCTATCTACAGGAGGTCTGAATATTTTTACAGTTTAGGTTTTTACAGTTGAACAGCGACATTTCATCCACTTGCTGCAATAAAAGGAAAATACTGGTCAATCAAAGCAGTTCCTTAATGGCATCTTTCTTTGGTAGTCCTCAGAACTGTTCAAAGTTACATAGGCTACACCTCCTGTATTTTATATAAACAATATAAAATAGACATTTTTGATGAACAGAGAATTTGCAAACATTCGGCAATCAATCAACATCATCTGACTGTAGGCTAAGCAGTGGATTTTTCAAATCTGAGGCCAAGTTTCGCGTCCGAATTTCGCTTTATCTGTAAACCTGTTGGGCATCGTGACGCGAATTTCGTATGCGCGTTTTCGCGTGCGGAATCTTACCGGACTGTGTGTGCACTTAGCTTAAAAGCTAGAACTTATAGCCTATAGTAGATACAGCTATTTTTTGGCGCTTAGTTTAACTTGTTCTGGGTACAGTCGTTGGAACCTTACCTTTCTAGCGAAAACTGAAATGAAAATCCGAATATGTGAATTTATTTTCCGCCTTTCGACTGGCGTCGAGCAACAAGAAATCGCTTCACGGTTCGCTCAATTTCTTTAGAAGTGAGATTAGTTTACCGCTAATATTATCATCATGCCGTCATTATGATATCACATCACATCACCCGAAATATAATCGGTAAGATGGCCGGCTAAGATGGCTGTGTCAAATTCCTATTCAAAATGGCAATGTCAACCAAGGAATCGCGTGGTAAAAATCGTCCCATCTAGAAAACGTACTACATTGTAACGAACTTTAGGATCGTTGTGTTCCCGTTACGAGCTATGTAAGCATTATCTTTTCGTAAAACTCAACATTCAAAACCACTTTTAAATATGTTACATATGTGGTCCGAAAATGATTCTGCAATTTATTTTTGCAGGTTCGTTCCTTCCCTAACGTTGACCCTCAAATTCGACAGCCTGACGAAGACCCTTGTCAAGAATAGCCGAAATATCGCTGTAAAAGCATCATAGCTGACGTATCCGTTTAATGCATTGTTTCTATATATGTTTCCCAGTCAGCTTGGGCTCAAGGAGTATTTACGTGGTCGATTGATTTGTAGTGAGAGCAAAGTTGACTGGGAAACATATGTTAAACAATGGCTGAAACTCGCATACGATCTGCGTCACCGATATGTCGGCCCTTCTTGGCAAAGGTCTTAGTCAGTCTGCTGCTGGACCTGAAGAAATGGAAGAATTATCGCAGATTCGCTTCTTCCAGTCCAGCAACAGCCTGACGACGACCCTGACAAGAAGGTCCGAAATATGGCCGACGAAAGCTGTGAATGATTTTCCGTTTCAGCCCTTGTTTAATGAAGGGTTCTAAGGGTCATGTTTTAGGATGAAATATGACAAACTGATAACATTGCACCATCTTATGTCAAGTCCATCAAATCTCTGAATGTGTACTTGGTTCGTAAACGCATACCTCCTCTTTTTTCTCCTCAGTAGATGGCGCAGGTGTGGTTTCTTCCTGCTTGGCCTCGCCTCCTTCTGCAGCAGCGGGGGTTGTGGTGGCTTCAGCAGATTCGTCTTCGGCCTTCTGGAAAAGAACAGAAAAGTCAGCACACCGGCAACAGGAGGGTTTAGCCTTTTACCAAGTGGCGGGTGGGCAAACTTAGGTATTCTGGTGGACCAACTTACGGGTGGGCTTACTGTCGAAAAAACTGGGCGAAGTTACGGATTTTTTTTTTTTTTAGTTTCTTTTCTTCTTTTCTTTTTCTTTACTCTGCTTTTTCCCTTTTGTAAGCGGGCAAAAATAAATATATATATATATATTAAAGAGTGACTCGAAACGGAAAAGTATGCAATGACGTTTGTCAGCGATATTTCGGCCCTTCTTTGCAAGGGTCCTCATCAGGCTGTTGCTGAAAGAAGCGAGCCTGCAATAAACCCAATTTTTCGTTTTTTACGTCTTTTCCAGGTCATTCCCTCCAACTTACGAAGATCCTTGCCAAGAAGAGCCGAAATTTCGCTGACGAACATCGCAGCCGGCCTTTCCGTTTTTAGCCATCACTTAATATACAGTCAGCTTGAGCTGGAGAAGTATTTAAAGTGTGCTATTAAACACATTTGTGAGTGTTTTTGAAAAGCTAACGGACCATATACGCAATATTCAAGATGACAATCTCTTCGTGTAGAAGAATCGCCGTGTGCCTGGCGAAGAACAGGAAACGTCACCAAAGCTACCCCCACGAAACGCTGTTGGTGGGTTGACATAGGATTTGAATCATCGTTCGGATGACGTTTTACATTCTTCCCGAGGTTCACTGGCGTGGCGTATTCTGATTACAAAAAAAAATTTATCAGTTCCTCAGTCTTTTATTGACGATGTTCTATCCAGAAACGGGTGTATTCAGACGAATTTTCTCTGGGAGCATGATTTCATGAAACTCGAGAAATCCGCTCATGGTCAATTTTACTAACAAAGAAAAGTTGTGAAAATATTTATTGTCACCAAAACCTCACAAAGGCGGTTCTGATGTGTGTGTGTGGCGGGGGGGGGGGGGATTTATTTTGCAATATTTCCACTTTATTCGTTAGTGGGATTTAAAGTGATTTGGTACGTATGAAGAATAATAAACAAATAGTTAAAATAACAAGGAAAAAACTTGATATGGCAACGCTGCAAGAAAAATCATCAATACAGACTGATATCGGAAGTACAGCCTACCAATCACCAAACTAAAACATACGATAATAGCTATTTATAAACACCTTAAACATTACGTCATCATAGGCGTGATTTATAATGAAAATCAGAAGCATCCAGAATACTTTGTCCAATAAGGAACACCTTTCTACTATAGTTTGATTGATGAGATAGGAATTTTGACCGATGGTTGCTGTAAAGTGAAAAGATTGATTTTCTAGCTGTGAGCTCTTTGTTCAAGTAGCTTTGAACGCAAATTAAAAAATATTTTAGTTCAACCAGAACAATCCTGAATTAGTTCAGCTATTCAGTATCTTACTCGCTACAGTACGACGCGACACACATAAAAGTGGATCTGTCGAGAATGATGTAATTGTATATGAATGTAATGTAGGTTCATTTAAAGTTTAACTGAAAAGGCAACTTAAGGTTCGAGTCATTTAATCGAATACACTGAGTAATTGATTCTGCTAAGGGATTTTTTTTTATTTTCCACTATCTGCTCTAATTTTGACGTTCAGAATGCATGCGGTCGTACCCAAAACGTAAATCCTACTATGACGCGGGAAATTTTAATCTCAACACAAAAGCGGCTTTTCAGTGGGCAGTGGTGAGCTTCGTGAATACTGATTAGTGCCTGACAATTTTTTTTTAATAAATCGTTCTGCTAAGGCATACAACGCAGATACAAGCGCAGACACCACAAATCACACTGAAATTCCACTATTCGAAAATCAATTATTCTTGATAGCGGAGCAACGAAATAACGAATTTTCATTGGGTCTTCAAGCCAATTTAAGTGAATAAATGATGGGTAACTAAATTGTCCTATCCCAGCCCTTTTCAGTTAAACTTTAAGGCTCAACCATTTCAAGACAAAAAATCCTCTGAGTTCGCCACTGCATCTAACGCAAAACTGAAAAAAATCGTTGCCATCTTCAGTCCATTATGAACGCTTAGGCACCTTGGACAACAGCCATGAAGTTCGGCCAGACTACCTTTTACTATGATCCCCTGAAGGCACTACTCAATTAGCCGTTTCCTTATTGAAACGGAACTTGAGAATAGTCAATTGTAATTGAAGGCACGGTTCAAATTTTGGTTGGTTATAGCAGAGGTGCGATGGGAGCGAAAAGTATATTCAGTATCAAGTCTTCCGGCTGAGGCTATTTCGGTCTTTGTTTTGGCACAAGTAAGAAATACCCACAACGTAGCGGTTCAGTTCAGTTTTATTCATAGAAATAGTCAACACCATTAACTCTTTATGGACCCACCATAAGGCCTGGCAATGGGACGGGCTTAATTCATATTAAGTCTTAAAGGAAACAAACCAAAACCAAAACAGAGCAGAAAAAGGAAGGAGAAAAAAAGAATAAAGACATAACAAACTAGGAGACGAGACAAACTAAACCACGGAGCGGTAGCATAACACAATTGCACTTGGTATTTGCGTCTTGTGTCTTTCTTTTAAACCAAATCGCATTGTACTGTGTCTGGGTGAGTTAATAAGATCAGGGCTACAACGCAGCGGTAGCAAAACAAAATTGCACTTGGTATTTGCGTTTTGTGTTTTTCAAATATTTATCTGTCGACACCTCAATCAACTTCTTCAATACTACGTCGTATCGTACTCTATCTGAGGGAGTCGTAATCAACCTGTCTTAAGGAAGAAGAAGAAAACCGAAGAACACGGGTCCTGATTTTCCCGTTTTTTTTTGGGACAGAATTCTCTTAAACCAGCCCCATAGTTTACTGAAATATCTGGTGAATACAATTTTTTACGGACCATCTTTCAGCCCGAAAACAGTGGAATTTGCAGCACATCCGTAACAAAGTGTTCAAAATCAAGTTAATTTGTCCGAACGAACAAATGAGTATGGTACTTCTACAGAACAATGAAGATACCATCCGAAAAATCATTTATACGCAGGAATGCCAGCATGGCACTTATATATTACGATAAACTTAACGAAAAAAAAAAACACACACACAGTTATATCTACTGTCCCACTCCGGTTACTTAGTTACAAAACACTTGAAGAATAACCTCTCAACAATCAGTGAAACAGCTCCGGTTCAATCCCAAATGTTTTGGCCAACTAAACAGTTTATACGTGCTTTGCCATACAAATTCAGAAGATCAATTCAGGCTTTCCACTGAGTGGCTGATATATATTTCCTACGCCAAAAAACTCCCCACTCTTTGCCAAATTTCACCAAGCAATCGCACACAATATTCCAGCAGACCAAAACAAAGATCCATACCTCGATTCCAGAATCTTAGAGAATTCCACAATGCCCTGCAAGCGAACTCCAGCGGAAACTAAAGCTTGGGAGCCGACGGTTTCCAAAGATCTTGGCAACATGGTCTACCATGAGAAATTCATTGCAAAAGACTAAGAGGTTCATTGTGTTGGGAACGCAGACGAGGTACAGCCCAGAAACTCGTCATTTTGCGATTTAGCGTTGCGGGCGTATTTTCAGTACGACAGACTGACACCGCTACTTCGAGTTTACGCGTACGAATAAAACAAGATTGGAAACTTAAGTACTGGTACAGATAAGCCTAGATGATTAGTAAAAAAAAGCTTGATAAAGAAGAAAAATATGGCAAGCTAAAAGGATGATCAATAATAAATGACATTAAATGTCATACTGGAAGCAGAAACTCTCGTTTTGGCGAAGACTTTCAGGCGTTAATCCAAAACAGCGTTTCCAATCGTACAGTAAAGGTATGCTTATGTGAACAGTTACTTTAATGTGAACGGTGCAGTTTGAGCTAAATGGTAAAATGAAGGTCCAAAATACCTACAGGGGGTTTTAAGATGTCCCTAATTACCTACTTTGGCTAACTGGTAGTTAGCCTTAGACACAGCAAGTGCATGAAAATGGCTAAGTCCACTGTCAACAAACGTTCACATAAGCATACCTCTACTGTCTTTAATCTGCTAGGAGCGCTCCTACATAAAATCCCGAATACTAGCTTGACCAAGCTCAACCACCAAAGCTCGCAAGTTCATGATGCGAAAAAAGCGTTAGCCCCAACAAGGTTTCCAATGTGCTAAGAAAAAATGTGTTTAAGCACAAGTCAACTTCATCACATGATCATAGCAATCAGGCAACCGTCTTCTCCCTGAGGAGCGCCAGTACGCTTATCTCTCCGGTCGCTACTTGAGAAAGGGCAAAAGAACTCATGAAGAATGGAATGCGCCGCGGGAGGCAGGGGACAGATGGGCTTGCCCTGAGCATTTGTCGGTCTGATCACTTCGGTTTTATCGTCGGCAGTTCTGCTAAGATTTATCGACAGATCGATGCATATCAACACGAACGTATAGTACCCCAGTACTACTGTAGAACATTTATCTTTCCCTTCTCTCTTGTTCTTGAACGTAGGTTAGTTTCGAAATCATTAAAAGCTATATCGCCTCAAAGCCACGGTCTTCGTAGGTCTAGTAGACTACCCAGAGTCTTCGCCTCACTGCTTGGTCAACCATTGACTGGCGTAACGTGGTACCAAGCACAGATAATGATAATAAATATGATGCATATCAACAGGAAAGCATAGCACTCCAGTAGACCAGTACTACAGCAGAACATCCATCTCTTCCTTCTCTATAGTTCTTGGAGATTAGTTTTGAAGTCACTGAAAGTTCATATATCGTCTCAAACCGACGGTCTTCGAAGGTTTAGTAGACTATCCCGACTCTACCGCTATGGTCTTCGCCTCACTCCTTAGTAAACCATAGTCTAGCGTAATGTGATAGCACGCACGGAATATGATAAGAAATATGATGCATATCAACAGGAACGCATAGCACTCCAGTAGACCAGTACTACAGCCATCCATCTCTTCCTTCTCTCTAGTTCTTGGACGTAGGTTAGTTTCGAAATAAGTAAAAGCTACATACCGCCTCAGACACACGGTCTTGGTAAGTTTAGTAGACTACCCAGAGTCCACTACTGTGATCTGGGTCTCACGGTCTGGTCAACCATGGCCTGGAGCAATGTAATAGCAAGCTTGGATAATGATAAGAAATATAATGCTTATCAGCAAGAACATACACTACAGTACCCCAGTATTACAACAGAGCTTCCATCTCTTCTAGTTCTTGATCACCTCAGACCCACGGTCTTCGTAGGTCTACTGGACTACCTAGTCTACCGGTGTGGCCTGCGTCTCACGATCTGGTCAACCATAGTCTGGCGTAATTTGATAGCAAGCTTGGATGATGATAAGAAATATGATGCTCATCAGCAAGAACATACAGTACCCCGGTACTACAGTAGAACTTCCATCTCGTCTAGTTCTTGGACGTAGGCTAGTTTCAAAATCACTAAAAGCTATATATCGCCTCAGGAGCTCAGATCCACGATCTTCGTAAGTCTAGTAGACTAACCCGACTCTACCGCTATCACGCCTCTGCAACGTTCAGTAGATTATCCCTGTGGCACTATACATAACAGATTGTATACAAGGTCTTCGGTACAAGCACCCGCTTAGTATTTACGGAGCTCTATCGCTGATTTTTCTCGTCGCAGGGCCGACAGACACAGGTTCTTATCGTTATTAGTTCTTGCTATCACATATCATTACTATCGGTATCACAATTTCTGAACCGCAGTAGCTACTTTTCGCCCGCTTTTCAGAGATTCAAACCCAAAACTCCATACAGATTTTATAGTGCTGCGCGTGCAATGGTGTCTAAAGACGCCCCAAACAATCGTCCTAGCAACACACGTTCTTTCTCCAACTACTTCTTTCCCAATCTTGGCAGTAAAGTTGTCAATGTCGCCAACAACGAATAAATAACCCTCAGCAACGCAATGTCAGACACTTTGGGCAGACTTCGAACAAATAATACCACTTCAAGTGCCAACCACCCACCAACTACCCCAGATACTTAGATGGTGAACCGTATCATCCGTCAAGCCATCGGGGGTAGGTAAGAAGTCTGCGCCACCTGCTGATTGTTTTCGTTCCTATCAGTAAATCTGAAGCAGGCCTACTATACAAACGTGGACGATGGCCAGGTAGAAGCTTGCGGGTCCCCCTGGCTGTTGTCAATTCTTTCGGACACCCCCCCCCCCCCAAAAAAAAAGAAAAAAAACTACTGTACAAAAGGTGCGAAAAGGTTCAGTCCCTCGGAGTTAACTAGTTTCTATTGCTTTCTAAAATTCTTCCTAAGTCGGAGAGTTAAAGCAGGTTTCCTGCCGAGCCAAGGGTTGCCACTCACGCAACGCATAATCCGCCGATAGCTTCAAGGTCCAAAGCTTCATAATGACATTTTTCATTTTGATAGAAATAGTAGACCATCAGGTCTATGTTGTGTGTTTGCTTGGTTTTCCCTCTTTTATCAACAGTGCCTTCAGTTTTCAAATATTTTTCGTCCAACCGCCGCGTCGGAGAACGGGGAGGCTGGATAGAGTCGACAAACAGAAAATCGCTAAGTTAACGTGGAAAGTAATGGTCTTCTAGAGAAACGATTTCTGAGCCATTCCATCATGAACAGATCGTTTGTAGTAAGAGCTGTGCTTTAATGTCAGAAGCCGAAAAGCCGCTACCTATGGAACCCGCTTCGCCATGAGTCAGCGCTCATCAATCCCGTCCTTGCCGTTGGACAAGGAATGCTGAGGAACAGGTATCGATCCGTGAAGACGCTGCGGGCAAACCGTCCGACCTTGCTATACTCCCGGTCGGTGCGCACAGCGATACGCAAAGAGAGGTAAAGTAGGAAATTACCAATCGAAAATTCAAAAAGGTGTGGTAGCATCTTCCTGAACAGGTGTAACCAATGAGCATGACGGGCCTGATCGATTCATCGAAAGGCATGAGCGAGGTACCCGAGCAGTAACACGTAATGGAAACCAAGACGGAGATTCATAAATCGTCGAGATAATTTAGGAGAAGTTTCGGCGACGCGGATGAGCAAGTTACAGCTCGTTTGAATATACGACATTAGTCGAGGTCCGAGAACTTTCGAGACGCCAAATATTCCCCATAAACTTGGACGACTACTCTTTAAAGGCAGACTATATGGTCACCTTCGCCTAGCGTAGAGGTTTTGGCAACGAGAAAAGACGAATTGCAGCTCGCATGAATATACGCCATTAGTAGTTCTCGTGACCTCCGAGACGCCAAATATTCCCCATAAACTTAAAAGACTACTGTTTAAGGCAGTCGTCACGGTCGGAATTGAAAAAACCTTCGTCTAGTCACTCACGATCATCTCCATTACTTCTGAGGTTTCCATCATCCTACAGGGGCCAATAACAGGAAATTTCCGCGGAGACAATGAATCCAGTTTAAAGCTACATGCACACAGTCCGATCAGTGCATCCGAAAATACGCATGCGAAATTCGCGTCACTATGTGGAAACCAGCACGCGATGCGCCAAAACTTCGGAGCGAAGGAAGAAACTAGCATCTGCTTGCGAAAATCGGATTCTGTTCGCACGTACCTCAAGCCTTATAAGCTGCATCGTTTGAGCTAATGATTTAAAAGCTTGCAAACCCCTTACTGGCACTTCAGCCAATAACCTCTTGGTCAGAGGCTGCGTGTACAACCCTGCGTTTGCGTCAAAACTGTGCGCTAAGGGCGATTCTGGCGGTCCGGAAAGCTTCGCTGCCTTATCCGCCGAGGGTTCTTGCGTCTGCAGTTTCCGTTCCTTCTTGCGCTCGGCGGATTCTCGCTTTGCTTTTTGGAAAGGGCATCCATGAGAACGTCAGAAATACTGAACCATGGGTAAGAATACCTTTCCAGGTGTTCTTCCCGTTCGATGCCGTCTAAGCTTTAAAAAATCCACGATTCCGGGTGATTCTTGTTAGTTCTCTCAGCTCATTCGTATGTTTTAACAGCAGCGAGCTCAACCGAACATTCGCAACATTAGTTCCCATCGGACTCGGAATCCAGCTTGACTCGCCATAGATAGGTACCCCTTCACTGCTGCCCACATACGACATATATCGCCGGACAAAAATGTAAGAATTTCGGATATGAATCTCGCACCGGATTCTATGGGAACCCCACTTGACTCACCATACAGAGTCACGCCTCATCTGCTTCCCACCTATTACATTCCGTTACCGGAAAAACTACGCGATGCGTAGGGCGGCGCCGCCTGACCTTTGACTCCTTCACTATCAGCTCCGACGACAGATATAGTGCTTGGCTGGACGTTTTTTCCTAGAGGCAGATCTGCTCTTCTCCGCAGTAGCTCCAGATGGTCGACGGCAATGGCTAATCCCATTAGTAAAAGTAGAGACTGCCAAACAAGACATGGAGTACTGAAAAAGCTGCCCAGCTTTTCAAAGTTTGGAGGTGAGGAGAATTACAAAACCCTAACAGAGGGGATAATGAATGCTCAGTTTCACTTAGACACGTCACGGATATCCAAGACGAAGCGAAAGAAGACATTGAAACCGAACCAGCTTTCCTCACGCCATCATCAGATTTTGTCAAAGGGGGGATTCATGCTGATTGGTTGAACCGGGCATTAGGTAGATTGGTTACTATACCTGATAGCTATGTTTACTATACCTTGGGACGGGGCCGTCTCCAACAACTCGAATAGCTCGACCAGGTCCAGCCCATGACCAATGATCAACTACCAAAGATCGACTTCGACGGTCGTGTACACGCTTATTGTGAACGTGGTCGCACTTGTAAATGTTGGACATACAACTTTTCCAACTATAATCTCCCTAGTCTTCTTAGACTGGCTCGTGACAGGAAGCACATCAATAGGATGTGCTGAAGCTCCGCAACTCAGTTTTCAGATTTAAACTCATTCTTGTACCAAGATTTGTCTCAGTTCGTTTCCCATGTGTGTATAAGTTAATTTGTTGTATCTATTGTTACTGATTGTTGTGGCTTAATAACTGTCTTCCAAGACCTCTTCTAGCCTTAAGCCTTTGATTAATAAAGGTGGCTGATTGATAAGCTGGGGAGGAGAGATGCATCGAGACGGCCAATGAAGCCGGGTGGAATTCCCGTCAAGTCAGTCATTAGTCAAGAAAACTTACCAAAACACCAGGAACGGACATGAGGCCATAGGAAACTCTGGACTGGGTTGGAATTGTCGTGAGCCAAGGTACTAGAATCAGAATGGCAATATACCTACTCTGTCCTGACCTGATGACAGAACAAGTGCTTGACTGGAAGTCTTTTTTTTTCATTTTTTTTACCAGAGGCAGATCTTCTCTTCTCCACAATAATTCCAATTCGAAGGCAGTTGCAAGTCCTATTAATACGTGACACTGCCCATTCCATCGAGAATTCTACGACATCGTACCAGAAAACTTTTGGACGGGTTGCAAATACCGTGGGTACTGGGTGCGTGCCAGTAATACTTTGAGCCGAAAACAGACCACTAGCCAATTTATCATTAAGAAACCCCGCCATCCCATCCCTCCTAGTCTTCATTTTTGAGCCAATCCTTTCCTCCAGGATCATGGCAGACTTACTTGGTTTGATTTTCGTTCCAGGCGGCACTCCTGAGCGACTTTTTCGCCAGACATGACGCTTCACAAACGTAGACACCAACCAAAAGGGTGGACACAGCTTTTCCACCGTGGAGTGCTCTAAATCTCTAATTGGAGAACCAAAAGGTCACGAAGAACAAGCCATCCATTTAAATGAAGCTAATGACGCAATCGAGGAAACGAAGAAAGACTGGATTCACAGCGACAGGATGTTGCGATTAATTAGGGCATGAGTCAGACGCGTTCTCCTGACATACGGCACACGACGGAAGGCAGCGGAGGTGGGGGGTCGACGGGGAACAAAACGAGGAGGTACTCAGCATTGTCGGGAATGTCAGAAGCTCAAATAGCGGAAATGGACGTAAAACATTCGGCAAAATGGATGCAATGAACGTTGCGAACCGAGGTAAAAAATTTACTCCATGCCGGTTACATGACATCCAAATAAGAAACAAAATGACCATTTATGGGGAAACAAAAGATCCTTCGACAGTTAAGATCGATGTTGCCACGACCGACAAAAACAAATTCACCGTTCCAACAAATAAAATCGCCAAGAGGAGAAATAGTGGCGAATCCGCACAGGAATTTTCGGTGGTAGTATCTAGTTTTTTTTTATCCTTTTTATGTTAAAATCACCAAATGAATCATCATTCATGGCAACCCTGGTTGAGCCCCGTAGCTACCTTTCACTTTGTGGCCGGGAAGTAATACTGGTATAAACTCGCGGTGTTTCACCGGCTCGAACACAGGTACCTTCTTGCACTTATGTCTTTTATTGGAGCATGAATGCGCTGGTAAAAGCCACTGACACAAGTTGGAACGATTCTAACAAATGGCGAGTCAAATGTTTGAGAATTCCTTTGCCAGGGCAAATCCAGCAACCATCAACAACCGTTTCAAACATGAACTAGAAAGAACCCCAGAAGCCACGGGTTTCGATGGAAACTCTCCAGTCAGAAGCAGAGACCAATGGGTAGTGACCGGGAACTGGTTAAAAAAAAAATCTAGTGAGTATCCACTCAATGGAAAGTTCAAGATGCAACATCAAACGTCAAGTTGTCAATATAACCAAAACAAGGCTTTAGTTGCGTTTTTGGGGATACCAATGTATCTGATCCCACGGTCCAATACTCAACAGTCGCTTTTGCAGTTGCTCAGTATCTCGCCAGTTACCGTAGTATCTGGAAAAGTCATTTCACTTTCATAATCATCAACACAAGAGCCTAGGGTTTTGTCAAGTTGGTGGGAAAGAAGTTGGTCAATTGTGGTGTGAGTGGATATAAGTAGAACTCAACTTTTGGCTGAGGAATTAAAAACCCTTTTCACATTCGTTCTCGTCTATTTTCTTCTCTCTACCTCTAATGGTGCGGACAGACGGTCAGGTTTTCCGGCTGGATTTCTGCGCTTTCATCACCAAGTTGGATAAATTTACATTTTTCCGTACGGAAATGATGGTGCCCCAAATGCTGGCCGGAATTCCAGCCCTCCATCGGCCCGACTCCCGACTGTCTATCCCCACAATAAACACGAAAATAATTCAAGCTCCAACACCCATCCAGCTGTGTCAAATCCAAGTTTTCTTCCATCGAGGGACAATTATTTCCACGTTAGAACTCCACACAGTCGCCCGTCACTCAAAAAAGGGGTGAGGGGTGGTAGACATCTGCTCCCGTTGAAAACAGCTGTTTCCCAAATGTTTTAAATTTGAAATCGACGCCAAATTAGGAGTAGTTACAAAAAGAGACAGACAGATGCCTGCTGTTTAACTGACAATGTTGCTCACACTGCATAACCAAGGCACGTAAGATTCGGCGGAAAAAAAATCGACCAGCATTTGGGATTTCGGTATGTACAGGGAGACGACTTCCGACAGGTGGTAGGACTCAACCGCGGCTGGGAAAATTGATAAATTAAAAGGCAATTTACACAACACTGAAAGTCCTTTAATCACGGATAATCACGCGGTCAGAATGTGCATACACAATGTTCGACATTTATATCCCAGAAACTCAAACAGCGACAGACGAATATCGGAAATTTTCGGGAGGGTTTGGAAACCACTGCAAGCGCTTAGACAGTATTTGCTGCATATACAGACCTGACTGGAAAGGCGCATTTACCGCATGACCTGCCGGGAATATTTGATGATGACAAGGATAAATTTATTTCTCCTTTCTAGGACCAAAACTCGTCATAAATGGAATTTAAGAAAAAAGAAAAAGGAAAGCAAAGAAAAAGAAACCAACAGTAGATTTAAAGGTGCAAAATAAACAAAACAAAACAAACAGACTACATCATAGCAGGACAAAAACTGTAGCTAGTTTCCAATTTGTCTTAAACTGGTGAAGACGGCTATATTATCACAATTGACTATATTCAGAGCTGTACTCCAAGTATGATCCCAGCCAAAGCAAAACAAGAGCTACGAACTCATATGGCACTTGTCACGAGTAACTAGTGCACGAAAGTAGATGAGAATGTCACACAATACCCAATTCAACCACCCTAGGTTCGGACCAAGAAATAGGGTATCTAGTTGCACTCGAGTCTGAGCATTTCTGGAATCGCCCTTTTCTACGTTCTAACTTCAGATCCACTCGTCTGATCCCTAGACGTGGGCATGCCACACTATTTCCGGTAACCCCCTCCAAGTCCCCCTGCGCGTCCGAATCTGGTTCGGAAACATAAACGGATCATCTAAAGCATCTTCTCTTATCGCCTATCAAGTTCATTCGAATCTAAGCATTTTTCGGGCAATCCCGGCCCGACCTACCAACAGACCGACGGACGGACAAAAACTGCGATCGCTATATGGCACTTGACCGAAGGCAAGTGCCATATAAACATCAGTTGGGCGAATTCGTATTTGTACTATTATCATTTCCGGACATAACTGTATCGGTATTCTGATTTTATACTGTTATTATTATTGCTGTTTGTTTCCCCTCAAAGTACAGAAGAGGGATATAAAAAGCCAATCAAATAACGACATCGCAATCAATTTAAATGGCAGCGAAACAATTTGAAAAAACGCAGCCAAACAAGGGAGGTAGGGAGGATAAAACCCTTCTAGGGTTTTCAGATAAAGGATAAATACCCGGGAGATAAACACCTTCTCGACAAACAAAATGACACCTTTAATCAGATGAAGGGACTCGTTGTCACTTGATTATATTTTTAATTCAAATTCATGGCGTCAAGATTGTTTAAAAAACGCTGTGAGAACCAGGGGTTCCCCGAACCTGTCCGACTGAAATTCTTATTCCAGGCTACGGCTCGAAGAGGGCCCTTGCCACGATGGGCCAACACACAGCTGAAAAAATCTCAGCTGACTACTGCTTACTATGCTGAATCAAATCAATCCTAAAGAGACGGTTCGACAAAATGATCCCCACTTTTTTCTGCCCGTCCTCCAATTTACGCACGACTGAAGAGGGGCGAAAGATCAATACTGTCTAAATCTCGTAAAAACATAGAGTAGACACAAACTTAATTTCGGATTCGTGTACTGTCGTCATGCCAACCAATTTGTAAATGATATTGTTCGGGAACGAGATACATGGCTACAAAGATGGAAAGCGAAAGGTCAGGATGAATTTAACAAAGTGATGTTCAACAAAACCCAAAAGAACTGGCGAAGCTGAACGAGGAACAAGGCCAGAATCTCACAGTCTTCACTGGATCAAACAAACCACGTTTCTGCTTTTTGTGTGACGTGCCGGTCGAAACCCTATTGCTTTGCATTGGAAAAAATTCAACCATAGCGTCTGCACCGGAAAGTACCGCCGTCTGTCTTAACAAAGTTTTGCGCTAAGTCTCATTTTATGGCTCTTATAACTGAGAGGAACAAAATTGACCCTCGCCATTACGACTCGCGAACAGTGTTGCCAGAGGGTTTATTTTACCACAAACTGGCTAATTTTGTTGGCGAATGGCGTCAACGCCTGCATTAGGTGCCCTAAGCCGGGGTAAGGCAGAACCCCCTGTTCCGATTTTTTTTAGTCCCTGTTCTGGTGTAATGCTTATCCCAAAACAGTGCATTATTCCTTTTCTGACTTTTGGTTCACTCGTTAACACCAAACTGCATTTTTCTAAGGAAACTTGGTTTCGCGAGACATAAAGGATTTACCCGAAGAAGAAAAAAAAACAGTGACGCACAGTACTGCAGGAAGCTACTGAAAGGAAAACAGTTAAGCCCCCATAGTCATGCTAAAACAGCGGTCGATGGCGAAAAAAGCTGAGATTTATTCCAGCAATATTTACACAGCCTACTGCAGAACAAAAAGGAGATAGCGAAGTAGAGATGTAGGAAAAAAACATGTGCAGAACGTGATGACGTAACCGCCGAAGCAGCAAGGAGGAGGTATGCCAGTACTGGCACCAAGCAATTTTTTTGTGGAGAAAAGTTGTTGTTTTGTCATTTTTAAATGCAAGGGACTTTCCTGCTCAGTAGCTCGATTGGTTGGAGCATCGGTATATGGAGACGAAGGTTGCGGGTTTAAATCCCAATCGAGGAGCATCTTATTTTTCAGTTCACTCGTACAACGTTACTTTTAAATAAATAAAAAAAAAGTTAAAAAGTCATAAAGGAAATATTTTGTAACATTTGCAGATTACATCCTAAGTTCTGAACTGCACATCCTTCTGCAAAACGACACATCATGTTAAATTCCACGTCCGATTGTATGACGTAACACGAAACATATAAATTAAAACGGCTATAACACAACATTATCGGCATCTTTCATAACATTCAACACCTGAGTGCACATCCTTGGGATTAATTTTAAATTAGAACAGTCGCTAGATGCTACTCATCGTTTGTAACCAATATTATTACAGTCGGAAAAGTGGCTTTCGTGCGAGTTCACGGATACACGGATGATTACCATTGGCCTTAATCTGTTTCTAAATTTTTATAGTAAAAATGTTTAAGAAGTCTGTCGAAGACCGAATATGACCCAATTGTCTGGATCAAATATTAAAGTTTTGGGATCCCATCGAGACCTATGGTCTTGTTATATACTGAACTCCCGTCTTAACCATTTTGGTATTTGAATGGGTGGATAAAAACACACACACACACACACACACATATATATAAATTTGTATATTCACGTGTTAAATGTTATCGAACTTCCGACAGTTTGAAATTAACAAATCAAATATCACCACCGCTAAAAGGTATCCAAGAAAAGACAGTTCACTATGACAAGATCAACCACTCCGGCTCAGTTCCAAGTCCCAGCTAGACCGGCTAGCCAGGGAAGTTCGCGCAACTCCAGTGTTCCGCAATGCAGAATCGAAAAGACATTGTCGGGAACTTCAGAAAAATACGAGTTGCCAAGTGAACTTTTACGACCTATGCACTGAAAGTCAGCAATTTCTCATCGGTCAAAATGCAAAAGAGACACGCTGTCAGGAGCCTGATGACATTTAAAGTCCGAACCAAAACCTTGACGTATTAATCCTAATCCAATTTTTGGGAACCCAAAACGTAAGTGGAGGGATACCTATGACATCGCAAAAGTTGTCCGTCTGTCCGCACGATAACTCTCGAAGGGATTGAGATATTTTGACGAAACTTGGTGGGAAGATCCTTTGGGTCAAAAGTACAGGTCAAGTTCAAAGATGGGCTCTGTAGCCCTATATTTGAGGGTGGGGGAGGGGTTTCAAATAAAGGGACAAACAAAATATTTTTAACAGCTAATGTGATAGTCGATTATGGGGTAAGAAGACATGCTGAGTACGATGGTGAAAACCATTTTCTTGTCGGACAAGTAGTTCGTCCGGAATCCGGCAAAAAACGGAAAGTTGGTTAAAAGTAAAAGTTTCATTTGAAGATGATTTAATGTTCCATTTAAGGTTAAGAAGACATGCTGATGACAATGGTGAAAACCATTTTCTCACCGGACAACTAGTTCGCCAGGAATCCAGCCAAAACCGGGAAGTTTGTTAAAAGCGAAAGTTTTATCTGAAGTTGATTAGATGACAGATTTAGGGGTAAGAAGAAACGCTGAGTCTGTACATGACAATCATTTTTTACCCGGACACATAAATAGTCCAGAATCCGGTTTTAACCGGAATTTTTTTTAAGTCAAAATTTTTTTTTTAAAGTTGATTAGATGTTCTTTATAGGGATAAAGAGATCCGCTGGATTCGTTTCTGAATTTTCTTCTTTTTTTTGCTGGACTAGTAGTTCGCTCGGAATTCGGGCGATACCGGAAATTTGGCAGAAGTAAAGCAGGAAGTTTCGGTCAGTATCATCAAAATAGATATGGCTTATAGAGGTATATCTGAACTTGGTTTTCTCTGATCATTAGCCTGGCGAAGACTGGATCTGGCGAAGACAAGACCCAATTGTCTGGATCAAATATTAGATTTTTGGGATCCCATCAAACCTTTGGTCTTGTTGTTTCTGGTGTGGCTGTTGTGGGTCACTATCACTACCAGTTGTGGTTTAATGCATGAAACAAATAACACCCCGTTTCGAGCAAGAACAGAAACAAAAATGAAAGTAGAAAACATTTGCAAGCATGATTATGTGCTGACATCTTCGCATATTATAAAAGATAGGCTTAGCCTTCCAGATTACCAGGCGTCCGGGGCTTCCGCATAGTCAAGACAACCCTTCCAGATTTGCATGATAATAGTGACAGCTAAATTTGCTGTTTTTAAAAATTTCCTAGATGTCCCCTTTACATTTCAAATTGCAACCCAGTCACAACTGTCAATCCCTTTCCCTTTTCTTACCCCATTTGCATATTTGTTGTGTCTCTCGAACGAGTTGCGTCTATGGCACCTTCCGGACATCCGGAATCTGGAAGGTCCAACACCCCGGACTTCCAGAAGGTTTGGGCCTGGCTTTACCTTCCAGATCCGTCTCTACGAAAACGGCTGTCTGGAATCCGGAAGAAAAATCTGGAAGGTGAAGCCTGGCTTTAACTCTCAAATTTACAACATTATGGCTATGAGCATGGAAGGAGTTTAAGAAACCCAGCGTCGATGACTGTATTCAGGGGGCGAGCAAAGGGGTTTGACACTCGCAAAGAGAAACCTAAAGGAAGTAAACGTTTGTGCAGTTTTATCCGTATTTACGACATTTTCGTGGAAGAAAACGGCTGTAGATATCACGAAATCCAGAGAGGAGTTGGTTTTACGCTTAATCGGCATAGTTCGATAAATCTTTAACCCCCTGATAGGGCATCCTTGTCTTAGCTGATATCGAAGATGAGCAAAAAAAAAATATTTTATGGTCATTTTTAGTGTTGTATTTTCCGAAAAATTCGACTTTTAGACTATACCCGGCTGTGAGTGGCATTTCTGGTTGGCGCTCATAGAAGCACACGATCTTTCGTTACCACTGTGTCTATAATTTTATTACTATCACGTTTATCGTTACTATCACGATTATGGGTATGAATCGTGTTTATGATGTCTTGAGTTGCGAATTAGTTCGTCTTGAACTCCTTTCATTTTTAATACTCCAAATTTTATTCACTCGGTTACAACTAAACCAAGCATTAGTATTAATAATACAAATAACATAACCGCAAGTCTGACCAGTTTAATTCCGGAAAAAAAAGTCACGATTTAAAAATCGCTAAAAGGGCCGAGATTTCATTTACATCGAGATAACATTATTTCTTTTATGCTTAAATTATTGGGAGGTTTTGCCAAACAAATGGGCAACAAATGTACCATCGTCATCACCACAAATGACGGACAAAACGAAGTTTAATTTTTTTTTTAATGAACTTCTCGAGACCCCTCTAACGACCCCATGTAGCTAACACAGCTTAAAACAAAAACAATGTAATTCCGAACATACTCCTTCGATCAACTTCATTATAACTACAAACTTGATAATCAGAAACCAGTAAACCGATTGTCGATTATACGATCCATTAGCGATTACAATGTCATATTTGACGGTGCAAAACGGATAAGTCAGCTACATTTTATTCGAGCTATATTTCGGCCCTTCTTGGCAAGGGTCCTCTTCAGGCTCAAGCCGCTCAAGCTGGAAAATAAACTTGTGGAAAAACAATTGAAGATTCTTCCTTAAATATCTGCTTTTGAGAACTTCTTCTCTGAAACTTCAGAATGGTAACATTTTTGTTGTAGGCTACATATTCAAGCGGTTGATTATGGATAAATAGCAAAAACGTTAAAGGGGTCTAGCGAAGACTTGGAAATGTACAAGATTCGATTGTCTGGATCAAGAAGTCTGATAAACATTAAAATTTTTGGGATCCCATCGAAACCATTGGTCTTGTTGTACTTTTAGTCCGACCCGTGGCCGACCCAATCGAACAACAAAAACAGTAGCCGAGTCCAGAATGAAATCACAGCACCAGCTTTAACTCCAACTAACTTTCAGAGAAGAAGTTCTCAAAAGCAGATATTTAAGGAAGAATCTTCAATTGTTTTTCCACAAGTTTATTTTCCAGCTTGAGCGGCTTGAGCCTGAAGAGGACCCTTGCCAAGAAGGGCCGAAATATAGCTCGAATAAAATGTAGCTGACTTATCCGTTTTGCACCGTCAAATATGATTCGCAGTCAGCTTGGGCCGTAGGAACATCTATTACAATGTCTTTCATTTCGGGGTTCAAATTGCTTCTCGTCCAATTCTGTAACATATTTTCGCATAAACTCACAAGAAAACGGCAAAAAAAAATACCTTTTTGCTAAAAACCGCCGTAAGATTATCAATCCAGCCAACGTACGCTTATACACTAGTCAAAGCAGCAGAGTGAAGAATGCGAGAAGCCTGAAGGGGCTCGGTACTAAACCCACACCTTAGCACAGCGAGCCAAGTGCATCCAACGGGCCACAAGCACTTTTAATTCTACGAGCAGCGGAGCGCAGATCAAAATAACTGACAAAATTAAAGGGCCTTACACGCCCGAAGACTTACGTTACTAGGCATGACCAGACAGCTGAACTACCGTTTCTTAGTTTTTAGGGATCCCAAATGACACGGCAACGATAAAACTGCCAGTTCGTTTGTCAGTCATGCCTTGGACGGGTCGGGACTGGAATTCCTGTTAGAATTACTCTGCAGCCACCACCCGGTGGTTGAGATTTTTCCGGGTGGTCACTCGGTCCACCCGGAGTAGTCAAGATTTTTTAAACTTAATGATGAAAGTGCAGAAAATTCTGTCTGGAAATCCTGATCATGTGTTCGCACTATCAGCGCGATAACTTATGAACTTTTCGAGCTGATTGTGAAGCTCGGCCTCGGGTACAGAGACACGAAAAGAAGGCACAGCAGCTTGAGTGTTTAGGATCCCAAAAGAAAGTGACGATAAGATAAACATTGTCTATCTGTCAGTTAGCGACTTTTGCACGGTTCGCGCTGTTTCCGATTTGGCAGGGGGACTCTTTAAGTCAAGATCTAGGCTATAACTGAAAAATAAACAGATGCACGAATTGTTCCCAAACGGCCAAATACTACGCGTTATTGTCCTGTTCATAATGAAACAGAGGAAGAGAGACAGCTTTTGAGAGCATCCTTGATCAGTCTACTTTAAATCCCTGATTCTCTGAACTCTGGATACCCCATATCCTATGCCTATGCCAAACAACTCCAATGTTTCAACCTTCACTACGGTTGTGGAAAAGTTAGTAATGAACTAGTCGCTTATGTCAAATGCTGGGTAGCTCTCTGAGTTGCATGAGTCAACTATGCTTAAACACTCTTCTAGAAAACAGTATCATTTGAAATTACGACTTATCTTTCACCCTGCCTGAACCACAAAAACAACGATTTCCTCGATGCACCATTTCATCCTATGGCATAATTACGCACGTCTCTCCTCATCAATCTTACCTCCTCCAGTTCCTTCTTGGAACACTAGAAAAACAACCCTAATTGGTTAAAACAACCGACAAAAAATTGACAGGCTGACAGGCCAGGCCCAGAGCTTTGACATATTAACTAGATTAGATGGAACATGTCATGGCTATCCCGTAGATAGGTATTGCCAAGGGTCCATGATACGGTGTTCACTGTTATTCAGATCATCCTTACACTATTACGATTTCTCTGCGATTCTGTTCTTTGATTGGTTCCTGATCGGTAACGCGAGTAAACGAAAAAGAAAATTGCTGTTGCTCTGCGCTCTATTTTGCACAGACAGTGAAGCCTTATATGGAGAAAGCCCTAGATACATTTTTTGGGAGGGCGGAGGGGGGGGGGATAGCGTGGCCCCCTCCCAGGTTTCAAAATCTTCTTCCTAGATGCTATGTTGTGGCCGCTAAGTAGATTTTAAAAGTCAAATTGCAAAACAACGATATGTGTACACAGAACTACTTTAAATTTACCCTCAAAAAGAGTAACTACATTTTAAGCCTGTATAATAAACCTGGGACCGGGGCCGCCAAAATTTTAACTCTGCCTCCCCCCCCCCTCATTTTTTTTTTTCTTTACTGAAATGGTGACACTGGTTGTTTGTTTTTGTGGTTGTTTTTATTTGTTTGGAATGCACCCATTTAATCGCCTAAATTCCTCCCTCTATGTGCGCAAATGCCGTCACCTCTCTGGAATTGCTCTCAACACAAGCGAAGCCTTAACATGTATTGCTCATCTGCTCGATCTGATGACCTTTCGCCTCAGAGAATGAGGGTGGCAGTTTAGACAGAGGAGAAATTCGGGAAAATTTTGTCGTGCTTTTCCGGCCAGATGTGGAGGGAAACGATAGCCGCTGGCATTATCCCGTCGTTTGAACGGCAAATCTCAAGTATTGCTGAACCGGAACTGTTACACTTTCAACTGCATGGTGGGGCAACAATCACAGAGAGGGAGCAGCCCTAAGACATATGATTTACAGGTGTCCTCGTGACCTCTCTGAGCTGAACCAAATCCGTTTTTATATCGCATGCCTAAAGCCGTTTTCACATTGACGCGTTGCTGCGATGCGTTGCGTCTGCGTTTATGCTGCGTTGCGTACAGGTTTTCACAACTGCGCGAGAAGCTTTCATGGTGGATGTGTATTTATGTTTTCCTTTCTCGGTTTCTTCTGTGAAATTTTCTCATCATTTCTTGACCATCAGTAGGTTTTTCTCCAGTTTTTATGGCACTTGCCCTTCGGCCAAGTGCCATTTAGCGATCGCAATTTCTGTCCGTCCCGGTTTTGCTAGTTCGGGCACTTTCACATAAGCTAGGACGATCAAACTTGGTAGACATATCAAGGTCCCGACAAAATTAAATTAGAAAAAGTCACTTCCCCGATCCAACCATCTGGGGGGGGGGGGTGGAGGGAGGAGGAACCCGGAAAAATGAGGTATTTTTAACTTACGACCGGGTGATCGGATATGAATGAAACTTGATATATAAAGAGGCCGTGTTTCAAACATTCCATTTACATCCGTACCGGATCCGGTGACGCTCGGGGGGTTGGAGGGGGGGAAACGGAAATCTTAGGAAACGCTTAGAGTGGAGAGATCGGGACGAAACTTGGTGGAAAGAACAAGCATAAGTCCAATATACGTGACTGACATAACCGGACCGGATCCGCTCACTGTGGGGGAGTTGGAGGGGGGGGGGGGGGTCCGAATTTCTAGTGATCCCGCCAGTTCGGTACTTCCTGATGTGCTAGTACGATGAAACTTGGCAGACATGTCAGGGACCCGAACAGATTGACTTGAGAATAATTGTTTCCCCAATCTGACCAATTTGGGGAGAGTGGAGGGCGGGGGAAACCGGAAAAGTGAGGTATTCTTTAATTACGAACGGATGATCGGATCTTAATGAAACTTGATATATAGAAAGACCCCGTGCCTCAGACGCCCCATTTTAAATCCGGACCGGATCCGGTGGCACTGGGGGAGTTGGAGGGGCGACCGGAAATCTTGAGAAACGCTTAGAGTAGAGGGTTCGGGATGAAACTTGGTGAGAAGAATAATAAGAAGTCCTAGACACGTGAATGACGACTGGACTGGATCCGATCACTGTGGGGGAGTTCGGTGGGCAAATTTCTAGTGATCCCGCGAATTCGGTACTTCCCGATGTTCTAGGACGATGAAACTTGGCAGGCTTGTCAGGGACCCGAACAGATTGACTAGAGAATGTAGTTTCCCCGATCCGAACATAATGGGGGGAGTGGAGGGACGGGGAACCCGGAATCTAGTGGCAAGCTCAGCCATTGAACGGGTGATCGGATTAAAATGAAAATTCATATTTGGAAAGACCTCGTGCCTCAGACGACCTATTTTAAATCCGGACCGGATTCCGTGATCCACACTTACAGTGGAGGGATCGGGATGAAACTTGGTGGGAAGAACAAGCATTAGCCCTAAACATGTAACTGGCAGAACCAGGTCGTATCAGGGCTCTGTGGGGGGAGTTGGAGGATCTATGTCGGAATTCCGGTGATCGCCAGTTAGGACAGTTCCAGATGCTCTAAGGACGATAAAACTTTGCAGGCATATTAGTGACTTAAGGACCCGACAACACGCCCTAGGAAAACTTGTGTTCCTGGATCCGACCATCCTTGGGGGAGTTGAGGGAAGGGAGTCCGGAAATTACTGACCTTCGTTAGGTGCGAACGGGTTGTCCGATTCGAATGAAACTTTATGGATGATAAGAACTCGTGATCTAGCAAAAGACGCGTCCGAACAACATGCGGCCACGGTTGGGGGAGTTGGGGGGCGGAAACTTTTTGACACGCGCCAAAACCAAATGGATAGACAGACTGGGAAAGTACCGAGTTTGTGCGGTCTCGATTTGCTATTTTGCGTCCGGACCGGACCCAACCAAGATAGGCTATGCTCCGATTACAGTCAAACCTGACGGACAGGAAGAGGAGGTGTCAGAGATGCGACATCTATATTTCCGAGTCGTATTCAGCCACAGTTGGGGAAGTTGGAAGGGGAGTCTCGGGAAGGTTGTGGCTCCCATAGCGGTTAAACAAGTGGAGGGATTTAAATGAAACTTGGAATGTAGAGGGATCATATGCCCTAGATGACTTATTTCGTCCACTGCTTCCTGACCGAAGATTAAAAATTAAGTGTCTTTTTCTGTGTGTATATATGTGTTTTGTTTATTTTCTTTATTTTCGTCATTTACTCCGCCTTTTTCAAAATGGCGGGTCATAAATAAATTACTTACTTACTTACTTATTTTGGGGTTCGAAACTGATCCGACCGCGGTGGGGGGAGGAGTTACCGGAAGCTCCCCCAAATGCTCAGATTCAAGTGAAACTTGATAGTTGGTAAGATAAAATGCTTCAGATGATCCATTTAGGAGTCCGAACCAGATTCGGCTGCGGTAGAGGGAGTAGGAGGGGGGTACCGGAAATCGTGTGGCACGTCAACGAGTGGGTCTATTGAGTTGAAACTTGGAAGGTAGACAAGTCATTCGCCCTAGATGATCCGAGACGATGCCGGAAATGCTCGGACTTGAGTGAAACTATGGATCCGATTTCTAGGTCCGAACCATATTTTTGGATGGCGGGATATTTTCAGACGTTCTCATCTACTTTCTTGTACCGCCTACTCGTGTGCCATGCCATAATGCCATACGAGCTCGTAGCTCTTGTTATTCAAAAACTTTCCTTCTTCACTGGAAAATCTGACGCGTTGCGTTTTATTTGTCTGCGTAAGCTCTGCGCTGCATCGCCGCATGCGCGACGCAGAGGTTACGTAGCTCAGTGTGAAAGACTCAACGCGTCAATGTGAAAGCGGCTTAAAGATCAACTGAAGAGCTTCTCCTTCCAATTTCCCACTACGGCTCAGCTTCTATGGATTAACTCTCGCACTGCTAAACCACACTACATATTACGCACAATGTTGACGAACATTGCCAACGAACGCTGTCTCTGACTGGTTTGTACAATCCGTACCTCCGACTGAACCAATCACAAACTACAAGAGACGCGGGGCTTAATTGTTTAAAGAAAGAATCTCCACGGAAGAATAGATTTGGCATGCAAATCTATGCACAAGCATGAACACAACTGCATGCACACAACTGTAAAAGGAAATTCGAAATAGGAGTATTGGCACGGCGTTTGTTACTGAGTTTTTTTTCAGTTCTTTAAGTTTCAATTTTACTCATAAAATAGTGAACATTACTAACTCTTTCTTGCCCCACCATGAGGCCTGGCAATGGCCGGGGCTTATAAAATTAAAATAATGGAATAGTATCAAGTTTCAGTTCTCCTTTAAGCGCACGTCAGAACAGGATAAAAGTTGCGCCGTCGATGGTATAGATCAACAAAAGCTGGAGGACTCAGTAAAAACAGGAGGGCGGACTATCCCACGTGAATACGAGGGACAGGGACGAGGACGTTCTCCTTTAGTTGTTTCTGTTCCAGTAGTCTGTCCTTCGTTAGTTCCCTGCCAAGGTATTACAAAAATACAAGCTGTTATGTTCTAAAGGTTTACAATGAGCCAAGAAATTCCAGTTCATTTCGCACAAATTTCAACTTGTGTTTGTTATTTATCCCAGTCACTTAACTGGATTCTGAGCCAGTGACAAGAAATGGAAATCTAGATCGAAACTTTTTGGGTTAATTATAGCCTATGCGAAAATTTTAAGACCTAGCTTCCTCTGTATTACTAGCTAGTATTCGGAGGGGTGCCTCGCACCCGAATATCGACTTGGTGCAAGTTTTGTATTATAAAATGGCCCATGGGATTCATATGTACGTTCCGCTCCATAAAAGCGAGCACAGACCGACCAATGGGTGTACACTAACAAATAATAAGTGCGCAAAGCCTCACTCCCTCTGTTCTGAAGCTTGCGTGAATAACAAAGTAAATTACCCAACGATGCGTTATTTTTCGATGCGGCTGTCACCTAGTGGACGACTCCCGCATATCAAGTTCTTATAGTGGCCACGAGATGGTGTGTCGCGGGTCACGGATGAAAATCACACAGGAATAAGAACAACAGCTGTCGAGCGAAGTATCAAGATAGTTATGTATTTGCATAGCTGTGCTGCGAAACGAAACTCAAAATAATTAAGGAAGGTATCGTGCATGTCTGGCCCCTGCCCACTGAAAAAATCATGAGCAGGTGGAACTGACGAAATCATCGTCATAAAGGGTTGATGAACAAACGGGTAAAAAAAAGAAACTCCGCTTTTATTTGTCGCAGTCAGAAATCTGGATGATGACAGGCAGCAAAAACGCCGAACAATACACTGACGTATCAGGTGTTATATTGTATTCCAGGGGGTGGTAGAAGGGAAGGGTTGCGAAGGGACAAAAAACTAGCCCGGGTCTTTACACTGACTTCGTTTCAAATAATGAAAAGAAGATTAACGGTACCCTATTAAAAGCGGTCAAGGCTCACTATGGTTTGTGGCAATAATGACTCCGGGTTCATCCATCCTACTGTTTTTTTTTCCAAACCAATACTGGATATTCTACATACTCCGCAAATCGTGGGCCGTCAAACTGCTTCCTCGCCAAGACCAATTACCGAAGACACAACTACAACTTCAAACTGCTATATAACGATCATATTAACGCGACTGGGCCGACCGTCAATGAGAACTTCTGAATAGCAGATCTGACCATATGCTGGAGGATTGATCATGGCGAGGAAGCAATTTTACGACTCACGACTTGAATTACAGATGAATAAAGTATTACAATACAGCATAACCGTAGCGCCGTATGATACAGCTTAGCAGACTTTTAAGTACCAACAGACAACACGTATTGGTGCCGGGACCTGAACACAAGGAAGAACCAATTTAACGACTCAGAATGAGCAGTATACCACTCTCTAGATTAATATAATATTAGATTATGACAAGGTCTAACAGTTTAAAAAGAAAAAATATTAGCCCCGAGTCTTCTTATTCTTCGGAACTATATTTTTCATCATTTTCTTCAACATAATATTCGGTTCCCTTTCCCTCGTAATTATTTTTCCCGTGAATCCATGATCCGCGCAATTAGCCATTCCTCCAAAAAGGTCACAGTCCCCACATAGTGGGGAAAAAACTAGGACCACACATTAATATTCCTGTCATATCTTTATTGGATTGGAAAAGGGTGGGTCTAAGGACGAGGAAGTTCGTCTATGAATCTCCAATGCAGCTTCCCCGGGGAAATAGAGGGTCCGAGAATTTTTTTTTTCCTTTTATGATTTCGCGTGAAGCAACGAGTTGAGAAAGTAAAGCCTAGTTTTTGAACGTTTTATTCTGTCACATTAAATCTCAGCTGCCAGGGTAGTTCCCAAAACAACAGCCAAATAGAAAGAAAAATATTTAGCTGGTATATTTGCCCTTTGACCTCTTTGCAAAACATACCTCAAGTTTCCGGACTCCTCCCTCCACTCCCCCACGGTGGTCGGAATTGAGAAGTGACTATTTCCAAGTTAGTTATGTCTATATGCCTGCCTAGTTTCGTCGTCCTAGTAATTCTGCAAGTACCCTAACTCGAGAACAGTCGACCGACAGACCGACCGAAAAGTGATCGGTATATGGACGCTCAAGTGCCACAAAAAGTACAAAGAGCTTTTTTCCGCCCGGTCAACTCGAGGCGTAAAAGCAGGTTCGCATGGAACGAACAGAAATTCAGAATAATGTACAAACTTGGAAACTCTCTAGGGCTTTTCCAGACCCCCAAACTTACCAGAAGGTGTAGGGCAACCCGTATCCCCCTGTATTATATGCTGTTCACTTTGTCAATTATCTAATAAGCAACAACGAATGAAACATTCAAACAGTACTTTATCCTTCTGGTTGCCATGCCATTAACACCACTATCATCTAAAAATATAACAGCACCGTGAGACAAAATGGGGATCCAAGCCGAAGTTGGCAAAACAAAAAAACATCTGATTTTCCGTGCATTTTGTTCCGAATACAGAGAAACGGCTAGTACGATGGACGATGCACACCCTTTTTGCTGAACAACGAACCATAAAGATGCAAATGAAAGTTCTAAGGAAACGAATTCAGGCCACGACCTTAGAGCAAGATATGCATTTAATTCCGACAAAAATAGGAGAAAGGATCCGAAGGAAAATATCATGCCCCATTTTCAGTGAGAAAAAAGGGGAAAGATAATAAGCCTTTCTTATGGTGTGGTGATACCGAGGGCTTGCTCACTCACAAAATGCCAGTGCCTATGATGCCCAAAGGAGGTTGTGATGTGGTGCCAACCAAGTGAGTCACCGTACTGTTGCTCACAAAATGGCTCAAAAAGGGTACCAGTTGTTGATTAGGGTTCACTGGATCCACACAATTCGCGAGTCACTATATTATGGCTCATAAGATGGCTTAAAGGGTCCCATTTACAGGTTATTGCTCCTTGAATCAATCAATCAATCAATCATTTTATTATCCCGTATAAAAATGGCACAGAACATACCCATAGGGAGTGTATGAAAAACAATAAAGGAAAGAAAAAGATCGGACTAAATTAAACGAAATGACTATGCAAACGCACTATAATACGGGTGGCACTTGTCTAGAGAAGACTCCAAACGAGTCACCAGATTGTGGCTCAGAAGATGATTCAAAAGCTATCATCTATTGGTTAAGGCTGCTTGAATTCACACGAGCCACTATACTGTGGCACACACAATGACTCAGAAATGTATTGGCTGGGGTTGCAAGTTATAATATACGAAGGGCCTAGGAGGCATTAAAGTTTATATCCTAGAGGGAATTCAACTCAGTCATCCACAAATCCTCTATTTTTATGCACAGTGATCCTCGTTAGGACCACTAACGAGGATCCCACCGTTTACGGAAAGTGCCTCAACGTTAGAGCACAGTGCATTGGAGCAAGGGGGCATTAAACTGTCAGGAGTTTCACAACAGATAACACAAGGATGCGCAGTTCCAACAGATAACACTTGGGAAGTCATCTTTTCTGGTTTTGCAAACGTTATACATTAAACCGTATGAAGGACAAGCATTGCCAGGAAGAGCAGGAAGCAGGAAGCGCAGGAAGAGAGTTTTTTCGGCGGTGTTTCGTCTCTTCTTGTATCATAACTTTATAATGCGTAAAGTTCTGACCTACCACTGTAGAGCTACCACTCTAAATGTGACCGGTTAATTCACATGTCAGGTTTTCCTCATCGTCGTTCGATAGCGAGAACGTGGCAGAGCTTTGTCGAAAGTGATGTTATGAAATTTGTTCATTCTAGCTTAGCATTATAAGTTCTTGGTTTAGTGCATCCGGGCGCTACAAGCACCCCCGCCTGAAGGCCCTGTGACCTAATCACGCCCCCGCCCGTGACCCTCGATTAAAGATTTGCGGATAAGAAAGGGACAACCGAAGCAAATCAGCTACAAAATGGCCCATTTCGAGCCCTCAATTTGGCCAAGACGAAACCATTAATCAGACAGACACTAGGGATCCATTACTATCAGATTCTGAGCCGTAACCACTGACCGGTTTATCTTTTGGCAATAGCAGGAGGTAGACCTGATTTTGAGACCCTTGTCAGGACTGCAGCATGATATTTGGCAGTTTAGGCGGATAGAATAGCTCTCACGATGCCGGCTATCTAACCAACCGCAGACTTTTGAGACAAACTTGACATGGGCAACGATAAACTTTTACAAATTTGAGGAGAATACTGAAGTCCGTATCACAACACGGACTGCTGGTCCTAATCTAGCCTCTCTGGTCGGTACAGAGAAGGTGGTTGGACGAGTGAACCTCAAACTTCCTCAGCTAGCATTTAAATTTTCCTGGTCTAGTTCAACGTTGTAGGATAGGAATTCGCAGCCCCTACTTCGAAACTATTAACACGCCTGAAAGCAAACCTGACGACATTCCAGGAAAACCAAAATAACCCTAACAGAATGCCAAGGAACTCTTAAGCATGATTGAGGATTATCGCTTTCCGCCCTAAATCCGCCGAAAACAGAATCATCAGCCCGAAAACGCCAGAAAGTCACGTCGTCACTTTTTGATTCAGTTTGTGTATCTGCCCACCCACGCGAAAATCTCTCTATTCAAAAAGCATGCCATTTCTAAAGGACACCTTCGAGGGGATACTCACTTTCCGGCACCCGGTGCACAGTCATTCACGGCACCCTTCCCAACTTTGTATTTTGTCTACGCTCCTCAAACCTAAAGTGGGGGACGAGGGGTTGCTTACTTGGTGGGCACTACTTTACAGTCTCTGTGGGCACCGGCTAGGCAGTTTACAGTTTTGAAAACAGGCTACTGAACCAGGATGGTACCTCTGACACCGGCACCCTGTGTACACGGTTTGGGGAGTGAGTATCCCCTCGGACTCTTTGCACTGTTTACTGTCTATATCGAAATATCATAAAATAGTTGAATACCTGAAGACCAGGCACTGCTTTTAAAACATTACCCATGGCTTTGGTAGTTTTAGGTCCAGGGGTTACTCTCTTGTTGAGCAGCACTGCAGCCTACAAGCCGGGCACCGGGCACTTATTGTAGGTACAATGACCAGTAACCGGCCGTGACGGAAAACCCGGCCACCATATTTCCATAGACTTTAAAACTTACAGTTAGTTTTTCAACAAAATGAATTAAAACAAACAAAAGGACTAGAAAGAAAATCTTTTCTTTTACTTGGACGCCAAGCACTGTCAGACATATTGAATAAATTGCATTTTTCAAGGTGGCCGGTTTTTTGGTCTTCATACATCAAGCTGATTTTTCGTGACAAAATCTTACATGGCAACACTGTGACAGAAAACTTTCCGTTCGTCATGATCTGCATTTAAACGCGCTTCTGCACGTGTATGATTCTTGAGAATCGAGTAAGGATTGATTGACTTATTGATTGTAAAGAGTTAGAGTAAGTTTCAAGGGCCGGTTACTGGTCACTGTACCCCTATAGCTATTTAAAGAATTCATAGATTTGAATAAATATTATTACAATTGGCGAGTACATGTGTGCAAAGTAAATCCCGCCTTAGTGTTTCTCCAGCCGCGTTGACATCTAGCAAAAAACACGGATAAATTTAGGTAACCTTGTTTTCTGACAAGTGAGCATCTAGCAAGCAATCGTAGAACCCTGATACGCATAGAAAATAAGAGAAAAAAGGCAAATGGGAAAATCAGTGAAGTGTCGTTAGGGGAGTTAGAATGTACAGCCTCGGCTCTACGGGTTACGAATGGATGGAGCGACAATGGAAGTAAGTTGCATTAGCATTTTAGGTACGACGAGTTACTTAAGGACTCAAGGACGATAACTGACGTTCCGAAACTTATTTATCTATTTATATCAAAGACCGGCCGACTTAGGCCATAAGAAATCACAACTTAAACCATAACCTTGGCAAAATAATGGTAAAATTCAAACGCCTTCCTACGAACGGCCCCGCCTCTTCCTTCAATCCCCTCATTACTCTTTAAGATGAGCAAATAACTTCACAGCCGTCAACCCCTCTCTACCCTCACGTAAATCAAGAAGAAAATGAAGACAAATACTACGCTATCCTTTTACGCTAATTCCCAATGCCAGTTTTGTTTCCAGCTCACCCAGTAGTTTCGTACACTGCCCAGTCGTCCCCCTGTAATTGCCTTGTCAACTCGCCGGGTTGTTTGATGACGTTAATATATCACATCTTGGCTAAGTCAAGTGAGTCAGTCCCGAGGGGTTGCCCACTCCCTGGCACTTGGTGTCCACCCTTTCCCGGCACCGGGCACCGAAACCGGGCACTTATAAATACTTCTTGAGCCCAGGCTGACTGGGAAACGTAGGCTATATTAAACAATGGCTACATACGAAAAAAGTCATTTTGATTCCATGTGCATTTCTTCCAGTCGAGCAACAGCTTGACGAGGACCCTTGCCAAGGAGAGCCGAAATATCGCTGCCAAACGTCGTACCGGTAGCTGACTTCTCCGTTTTAGCAATTGTGTTAATAACAATCAATCAAATTTACTTCCAAATAGGTTAGAGGATCCCTCTTGCTTTTTCTGACTTTTATAATATACCTAGCTCCGTTATGGAATTATAAGCTTCTAAATCCCTCCCTTTCTCCACTGTTCCGTTTTGTGCCTACTAGTTTTAGGGCTTTTTCGTCCGTGCCGAGTTTTGCCGGTTACGCAACGCAACGTTTGCCAGAATCTTCAAAGACTGCTGACAACTCTTTCACACACAAGGATATGAGAATCTTCTCTTTCTGACTTATTTTATTTGCTTAGTTTTCCTACTTTTTAACCACGGCCCGTTCAGTTTTCAAACGTTTTGCGCCCAGCCGCCGCGTTGGAGATCAGGAAGGCTGGATAGAATCGACAAGCACTAACAATAAAATTGCTAAATTTAGATGGAAAATAATGGTATTTTAGAGAAACATTTTTTCTGATCCGTTTCATAGTGAAAAGATCGTTTCTTGTAAGAGTTGTGCTTTAAAGCTAGAAGAGGTGAATAAATATTTACGAAATACGCAAAAACGACAACAAATTAACGAAACAGTGTAAAAATTGGGTGGAGGAATTGGCCGAATAGTTCCAGTGTTCCTCTCGGACCGACGCACGGACGACGGGAGGGGAGGGTGCAAGGCACTTGATGTACACCAAAATCGAGAATGGACAATCCGTTGGTCAATAATGCAGACAGAGAAAGGATGAAACTGCATGAAACTTACCTTAACATCGCCGTTCTTGTTCGCCTCCTCCTTCGACTTATTTTTCTCCTTTCTCAGGAAGCTGAAGGATCTGAAACTCCTCTTCTTTTTCACTTTATCCTTCTTCTTTCCTTCTTCCCCTTTTTCTTCTACTTTGCTGTCACTAAGGGGGTCGCTGGTGCTTCTTTCTTTCGTGTCTTCGGCGATCTTCGATTCCTAAAAGGAAATAAAAAAATGAGCGGTCACCATGTATTGTCAGAGATCACACATTTATTTAAATTTCGAACTAGTTTTGGGCGATATTCGATATCGACAACGATATATCGATGCATCGGACCAAATATCGATATCGATATCTAATACCGAAACCGAAATATCAATATAGAAAACTATGTTTGTGTATTTCCTAATTAGTCGAAAGAATCATAACAAAACCAACCTTATTTTTCCAAATATGTTTTTCGCAAATCAATTCTTATATTTTCGAATCTAAAAAAATGACGTAAAATACTAATTGACGACAATTTTCTTTCCTAAATTATCGCGAATCGAGACGAAGACTAGAGAGAAATATGGTCCCGTGAAATCGATTATCGAATATTTATCGATATATAGAAAAATCCGAATATCGCCCAACACTAATTTATACCAAAACTCTTATTCGGACTTCTTGAAACATTCTTAATCTCCGCCAACATCCCAGCCCATGGTAGTCACGGTACCCAAGACCTATTTTTAGTGAAAAAATTCCACATTCCGTTTAGCGTAAATTTTGTGCGACAGTGGTAGCCTAATGGTGAAGAATTTTATATGCAGATATTTTGTTCTTTTTAATGTTTTCGTCCGTTCAGTTTCCAAATTATCGTTTTTAATCCGCTGTATCAAAGCAGATTAAAATTATTATTATTATCCTTGAGAGTTCACGACACATCAGACACATGTAAGGACTAGACCGACCTTTGGTCCTCCTTCTCCTAACTGTTATGTAAAACGTCATGTGTTTGTATCTGTGTTGTGTCTTTTTCTCTTCTTACTTCTTTAATCCGTTTTGTTCTGAGTGAAAAATACGGGTACTAAACACTTTACTTACTTACTTACTTTATACCAGACAGTGTGGACTGTGTAAATGGCAGACTGTCTGCCTTACAATTAATTAAATCTCTATTCCTCCCTCTCAAAACCCCCTTTAAAATCCGGATTGGTTCAGTGCTTTCTGTATGGGCCGGGACGTGATTTTTTGGACGCTCCTGCGAGTTTTCCGGTCCGATTCCACAATTCGGAACATTTTAATTATTCTTAATTGCGAACATAAACTGAATCATTTTGTACCGAATTTTATTTTGAACTGTAATACATGTATAACTATTTGTGACCTATGTGTAACTTATAGATATGTAATTTTTATTGGGCGGGTTTTCGGGTGGATCTCAGGTGACCCTCTACTAGTGAGTCATAGCACAACTAGAATGTATTTACGTAATCAGTTATATGTCAAACAGGCCCGTATCCAGGAGTTTATTTCTGGGGGGGGGGGGGTGCCTGCGGGTTGGACAAAAAAGTACAAAAAAGACATAGATCAGAGGGAAACATAGATGTTTCGGGGGGGTTCAACCCCCTATCTCCCCCCCCCCCTTGGATAAGGCCTTGATGTCAAATAGGCTTGTTGACTGTACTGGATTTTCGTCGTTCGACTTCGTGACTCAGGCTTTCGCCCTCCATTTATATTCATTTTGTACCGAAGTGTAAACTAAAACCTTGAACCACCACTAACTTTGTAAAAAGATAATGCGGGAATAAAACGGAATTATTAATAAATATTCCTTCAGCAAAAGCTGACTGCGAATCATAGTTGATAGTGCTAAACAGATAGGTCAGCTGAATTTAGAGCGAAAATAATTTATTAGGGCCGAAGTATCGCTCTAATAAAATTCAGCTGACTTATTCGTTCAGCTGACTTATTCGTTATCAACTATGAAATTATTAATACTATTAACATGGGAACAAACCACTAGTTGAACGGAATATTCACATCCGGAATTTCCGCCGGGTTTGGGTGGATCTAGCCACCCTTCGCTACATGTAGGCTACAGTGCCTTCCGGAACCACCAATCGATGTTTCCCTACGTGGCAATTTGTTCAAACCATCTTGTACGATTTCCAATCAGGAGAGTGCCACCACCCTCCTCAGGATAGGATTATTCGCGTTGACGACCTTTTTGGCAAAAAAACTTGGCGAAAGGATGGCAGACAATTCTGAACTAATCAAGAGATTGCAATGTCCTTTTATCGGGTCTAACAAAAAAAGTCTTAACTGAAGAGGACGCTGACAGATCACAGAAGAAACTAAAATTGACTCGCAGCAGGCTGTGTCAATCCAGGAAAGACGCAAAATGCAATTTCGGTCGAACTGTGCTCAACGAGACAACTTGTAATTCCAATTCAATTCAATTCCATTTTATTTTCAAAACCGATACAACGGTCAAGCCGATTTGGTGGTTCTCGTCAATATTAACACTAATTACATACAAAAGATCATTCTACACTAGTTTGGATATAACAAAGAATTGTCAAGCATAACACAAAATATTCGAATCTATATACAATTAATGATGCGAGTTAAAAAGGTTGACGAAAGCGGGAACAAAACTTGTTAGGTAACGAGTCGTTGTATGTTTGATTGGCTGCAATTTGGGTATTGGGTGGGCTACCACTCTCTCAGGCCTTACTCTTGCTGCTGAAAAATCTGGAGGGAGGATATCACGTAGTTCTGTAAGAGAGACACGTCCTACAGAGACACAACTATGGGTCGAGTTTGAGTATAAGAGCCTCATTTTTGTTGCATGCTGCAGGTCGACTTCTCAGCCGATTTCGGACTGATTCTTCCTACTTCCGTTTTTGCACTGCAGCGCTTCCGAGGAAGACGGCAGCGCTTCTCGAGAATCACGGACTTGCTCACCGACCAAGTCCGTGCTTCCCTGCAAGATGCTGCAGCGCTGCCGCTTCAACCAGAAGAAAGTGAATCCAAAAACGCATATTGCGCAAAAGCAAAGAAGTGCTGCAGCAGCGATGCGGCAGCGCTCTTGCAACAAAAACGAGGCTAAGGAAGTGTATTTATGACCCATTAAAGTTTTGACAAAAACAAACAGCGGAGTAAATAAGAAGAACAAGACCGAAGGTTTTGATGGGATCCCATAAATTTAATATTTGATCCTGATAATCGGTCTAGTAAATATCCGGTCTTCGCCAGACTCCTTGAACATCATTACATTTAAAATTTAGAAACAGAATAAGGCCATTGGCTAATCATCTGAGAAAACTAAGTTCAGATATGGATTCAGCATGTGTATTTACCCCTATAGGTAACATCTACTTTGACGAAATCGATCAAAACTTCTCTGCCTTATACTTCTGCCACATTTTCGGTTTCAGTCGAATTTCGGCCGAACTACCGTGTCCGGCAAAAAACCAAAGCTCAAAAATGAATTCAGCACATCTCCTTACCCCTATATCAAACCTCAACTTCAGATAAAACTTTCGAATTCAGCATGTCTTCTTACCACTAACTCGAACATCCAATCAATTTCAGATATAACTGTAACTTTTAACAGATTTTACGGTTCTGGCCGGATTCCGGGCTAACTACTTTTGCGACGAGAAAATGATTTCCATATAGATGTTCAGCATGTCTTCTTACCTCAAACTCAAGCATCCAATCAACTTCAAGTACAACTTTTACTTTTAACAAACTTTTCAGTTTGGCCGGATTCCGTGCAAACTACTAGTCCGGCGAGAAAATGATTTTCATAGTCGTGTTCAGCACGTCTCCTTACCCCTAAATCGACTATCTCACTAGCTATTAAAAAATATTTTGTTCGAAACTTAATTTGAAACCCCTCCCCCACCCCTAAATGTAGGGCTACAGAGCCCTCTACGAACTCAACTTGTCCCTTTATCCAAGGACTCCTCACACCAAGTTTCATCAAAATATCTCATTCCCTTCGAGAGTTATCGTGCTTACAGACGGACGGACAGACGGACAACTTTTACGAAGTCATAGGTATCCCTACACTTACGTTTTGGGATCCCAAAAAGAGAGGAGAAAAAAACAAACCACACCAAAGGGGTAAAATAAGTAAATCCCTTAGCGGAGTAAAAATAATTAAGCGGATTCTTATTCAAGATATAACAAGACCCAAAGGTTTCGGCGTGATCCCAAAATTTTAATATTTGCTCCAGACAATTTCGGTCTTCGGTCTTCAACAGGCTTCTTATACATTTTTACTTTTAAAGTTAGAAACAGATTAAAGGCCAATGGTAATAATCGGAGAAGACCAGGTTCGTATTTGAGTGCAAAACGGACACGCCATTCCACCAAGTTCAGATATATTGAGATATCCATTTTGCGCTGCAAATATTCAGATACGGTTTACCCTATAGCCTACGTCGTATCTCCTTCCTTCCTTACTTCTGCCCAACTTTCGGTTTCGGCCGGATTCCGGACAAAGTACTTTTCTGGCAAAAAACTGAAGCTCAAAAACGAATTCAGCATGTCCCCTTGCCCTACATCGAACCTCTCATTAACTTCAGATTAAACTTTTACTTTTAACAAATTTTCCGGTTTCAGCCGGGTTCCGAGCGATCTATACGTCCGATGAGAAAATGACTGTCATATACGAATTCATCATGTCTTCTTACCCGCAAATCGAACATCTTATCAAATTTAAATAAGACTTTTACTTTAAACAAATTCTCCGGTTCTGGCCGGATTCCAGCCGAACTAATTGTCCGGCGAGAAAATAATTTTCATATTAAGACTCAGCACGTCTCCTTGCCCCTAAACTGAACCTCTAATGAACTTCAGAATCAATCAAAAAAAAATTCCGGTTTTCGCCCGATTCCGTGTGAACTGTTTGTCCGTCGAGAAAATAAATTTCATATTCGGGTTCGGCGTGTCTCCTTACCGCTAATTCGACTATTTCATTCGCTTTAAAAAAAAAAATTGTTCCCCTTAATTTCAAATCCCTCCCCCACTCCTAAATATACGGCTACATAGTCCCATCTTCGAACTTGCCTAAAGAGACCTGAAGAGTCCTCATGCCAAGTTTGATCAAAATATCTCAACCCCTTCGAGAGTTATCGTGCTAACAGACGGACTTTTGAGATGTCATAGGTATCCCTCCACTTACGTTTTGGGTCCCAAAATAAGCTGGCTTTTTAGTTAAACTTTAGTCCTCCCTTCGGAGGCTCTAGCACAATAATACACTAGCCGCGATCCAAAGAGCACCAAGAAGATCTCCCATAAGACATCTCTCAGTTTTTGATCCCGCCAATACCTTTAGCCATGTCGGGGATGGAGCCTATGCGTTCCACAAATTACATTATCAATATAAACTTGAGAGTGCGACACGAAAATTGTCTCTTAAGTATACAGCTTTACGCCGTATACTCGGGGGGATATTTCACAGGTCCCATTTCAAGTATCTGGGAAAGATAAGGAACTTACGTTCAAATCCGTTTGTGTGACATCGGCTTTCTCTTCCTTGGTCTCTTTGTTATCGCCGTTTACTGAAATCTTTTCTTCTGTTTTTTCGGCGATTTCTTCCGGTAGTTCTTTCTTGGGTGTGGAGGAGATTTCAACTCGTTTGCTTTGCTTAATTCCCATGATAGTACTGAAAGAAATCGTTACTTGTCAGAAATAGCGAAGGATTACGTACAAAAATAATCATTGAGCCAAAGCTGACTGGGAAACATATATTCAAATACGCACAACAAATGCGATTACGTAAACTAACTTGTCGGCTTCATTTACCCTTATCCGTCATATCTACTTTGACGAAACTGATCAAAACATCCTGCCTTACTTCTACAGAATTTCCAGTTTCGGCCGTATTCCGGGTAAACTACTTTTCCGGCAAAAACGCGAAGCTCAAAAACGAATTCAGCATGTCTCCCTACCCCTACATCCAACCTCTAATCAACTTCAGATGAAACTTTTGCTTTTAACAAATTTTTCGGTTTTCGCCGGATCCAGGGCTAACTACTTGTCCGGCAAAAAAATTATTTTCATATCCAGATTCAGCATGCCTCCTTACCAGTACATCCAACCTTTAATCAACTTCAGATAAAGCTTTTACTTATGACAAATTTTCTGGTTTCGGCCGGATTGGATTCCGGGCGAACAATATGTTCGGGTAGAAGACAATCGTCATATACTGAGTCGGCCCTAAATCGAATATCTGATCAACTTCAAATAAAGCTTTTACTTTTGACGAATTTTCCAGTTTTTGCCGGATTCCGGGCGAACTATTTGTCCTGCGAGTTCTGAGTTCTGGATTCTGCATGTCTCCTCACCCCTAAATCGACTCTCACATCAGCTTGCGGCTTGATCGGAGAGAATAATGCTGCACCTTGGTGATTCCCGGTGATTCCACGAACTATCGATGTTTATTTGGCTCTTAAAAGTATGAGGACCTGCTAAACAAAAGGGAAAAAAATCTTGTTCCGCTTTTTGGTAGCGCCGGTGAAGTCCCAAATATAATCTCATCTGAAACGTGTGAAGGAATTAACGAGGTGTTACCCACTACCCAACAGTTGCTGTACACCCTTTCCGGGCAGGCACCAACCAAAACAAGCAGTGCTGGTGCTCATAAGTTAGACTACTCATCTTTCAAATGCTTGTAAACATGGTGATCTTAATGCTCTAATACATGGTAGCCGGTGCCGACCGGTATTACACTGTAAAAAGTTTCTCCGAATAAGGATGCAGTATTTGCTACTGGGATTAATCTTATCTTTATTGGGATAAAATTAATCCGAATTAGGAATAATCTTATCTCAATAAAGACAAGATTAATCCCAGAAGCAAATACTGCAAGATTTTTTTACAGTGTAGCCTGTGCAGGCACCGGGCCCTTGCTGTACACTAAAAATCGAGAGTAAGCAACCCCTCCGGAATTAAAGAGGAGAAAGGCTTGTGTAAGTGAAAACTATCGTAGCATATAGCTTTTGCAGTTTCGTAACAATCAATAAAGCACAACACATATAAATGAAAAAAAAAAAAGAAACACCTGCTATATTTTGATAAGAAGCTGAAATTGCATATTTACTTGGTGCGAATGGAGAAGTCTATTTTTCCCAACTGTATGTAGCCTACAAGTTTACAACATGAGACAGCAAACAAGTGCTAATGAAACACTGTACACACATGCCCCGTCACACTCGAGTAATCACGCGCGTCACCGCGCGGGCTCGGTTAGTATTTATCAACAGGCGCTAACTGAATACACAGTAATTATGACTCACTTTTTTCGGTAGCCGTATCTTTGCCTAGGGCTGGGTTGCCAACAAGCAATGTATAATTATACTAAACGTTCCAACGCCAAAACGAGCCAAGCATGAGATCCTTCTATGGGGAATTATGAGTTTAATAATTAAAATTGCTTTCTGAGAGCCGGATGTGCGTGGGAAACAAGTCAAGAATTTACGACCAAATTGAACTAAGAACGCGGGCCAGAAAGAAAAATAGAGCAGGCAGATAAATCCAAAAATCGTGAAATGGAACTGCCAGCCCTTCACTGTGGAAAAAGGCACTTAGAACTTCAAAATACGACTCTATCTACAAAGTAGTGTCAAATGGTTGAGTGATTCCGCCTGAGACCAGTAGCGTATCTTTGGGGGGGGGGGGGCTAGGTTTCATTTACATCAGAATAAACTGTAAGAAATGAACATGTAAATAGTTAAAGGATCCGTCTTATTTATAATATTAATGCAACCTGCTTCCGTAACTGCATTCATTAATTCCGATGCCCCGAAACGCACATTTCTTATGTTACATTAGGACAGCTCACTAATCTTTTCATTGGCCAAAATTCACTGATTTCCAAGCGCAATATGCTCCCGACGAGTGTTCACGTACCCTGCTACTGATGCGTAAAACCGTTTTTCTGAATCTTGCCAAGATTTTCTGAAAGTCAATGGGCCTGAGAAAAGGCCTAAAACTCTCAAAGCCGTGGATAATTTGTTTAGTGGCAATGCTTAGTTTTACAGTATTAAGATAGTTCTGATTACTGAAACATAAACAGTAAATAGTGCGAGGTATGCTTTAAAACAAGGAAATTTTCTTCGGACTTCCGGACCGAAGAAACTGCACAACCGACTAAGGCTGACCAAAGACCAGCAAAGGATTCTCGCGAACTCCGCAAGTCGTTCTTACGGCGTACATGGGTCACTGGAACACGCCATGAACAGATAATCATAAGAACTTCTCCCTGTTTTCGATCGTGATTCCGTGCAAAATCCACGATCGCGTTCCGTAAATATTACGCAGGTGCTTATCTGATGGCTTGTTGTCGTGGTATTAACATCAGAGAAGTGAGAAGAATTTCCTTAGAATTTCCGGTCCAGTGATATGCCGAGTCAGAGCAAGCGTACATAGCATGTTCATTATTACATAAATGGAAACGTACACGTTACTTTCGGTGTGGTGCTGCCGACTGTCTATCTGGCTGCAGCTATACTAGCCTGAAGCTGGTCAACTGTTTCTCTGTTTACTTTTGTGTTCTTTACTTTGACGATATTGATCAAAACTTCCTGCCTTACTTCTGCCAAATCTCCGGTTTCGACCGGATTACGGGCGAACTACTTGTCTGGCAAAAAGTAAAGCTCAAAAACGAGTTCATTTCAGGTTTTGGCCAGATTCCAGGCGAGCTATTTGTCCGACGAGAAAATAAGTTTCATATACGGAGTCAGCATGCCTCCTTACCGTTACATCGAGCCTCTAATGTAAACTTCAGATAAAACTTTTACTTATACAAATTTTCCAATTCAGCCGGATTCCGGGCGATCAATGTGTCAGGGTAGAAAATGATTGTCAAATTCGGATTCAGCATGTCTTTTTAACCCTAAATCGAATATCTAATCAACTTCAAATAAAACTTTTACTTTTAAGAAATTTTCCCGGCCGGATTCCGGGCGAATTACTTGTCGGGAAATTTTCAGCATGTTTCCTAACCCCTAAGTCAAACATCTAATCAGCTTTAAATAAAACTTATACTTTTAATAAACTTTCCTGTTTTGGCCGGGTCCCGGGCGAACCGCTTGTCCGGCGAGAAAATGATTTTCATATTCGTGTTCAGCATGTCTTACCCCTAAACCGACTCTCATTAGCTGTTCAAAAATATTTTGTTCGCCCGTTAATTTGAACCTCCAACCTTAAATGTAGGGCTGCAAGGCCCATCTACAAACTCGACCTGTCCCTTGACCAAAAGAATCCTCACACCGAGTTTCATCAAAATATCTCATTCCCTTCGAGAGTTGTCGTGCTCACAGACAGATGGACAACTGTTACGAAGTAATAGGTATCCCTCCACTTACGTTTTGGGATCGCAAAAACAACTAAAGATTCTTCCTTAAATATCTGATTTTATGAATTTCTTCCTGAAAACTTGGAGCTAAGGCCTCGGTTAAAGCTCTAATAAAATGTGGCTGACGCATCCGTTTTGCAGCGTCAAATACTAAAATCAAGAGTGGGCAACCCCTTGTCATATCCTCGGTCGCCGTTCACGGCTAGGTTAACAGTTATACAACGTTCACAGAAGCAGACCTGTAGCTTACTGTAGATCAGTAACAGTGACATGTTACTTATGAGTGTCAGACATTCTGTCCACGACTTGCATTTACTCTTGATCACTTCGTGATCTTCCATAACCTCCATCCACGCACCTTTCACTTCTAACATGTGGATTTCGATACTAGCGTTGTCATCCCGATTAAATTAGCACTCTTTAAGTTCCCGCCGAAAACTGTGCGTGACTCGCAGAAGGCAATCTCCACCAGGGGCGACTTACGCCAACGGCAGAAAGCAGCCGCTAAATACCACACGAAACAACTCGCGTCTAGCCACCTCCAGATACTTGGAGGCAGCAAGGAATCTGAACATTTGGTTCAGTTGGTTCAGTTCTGAAGATGCTTATGTTGTGGTGTCCGCCTTGGTCACGGTGTCACGGCTGGTTCACCAACCTACTCAATATTGGCAATTTTCAAATCGAAGTGCCACAAAAATCCCCTAATTTGAGAAAATGGTTCGATTCTGTAAATGCTACGTGAAACGGATGTTTTGGTATTCGCCTAGGTCTAGGTTGTCACGGTTGGGGGTTCATCACCGAAGTACTCCATTTCGGTGATTTTCAAATCAAAAGAGCATCAGAATCGCAACATTTCCAACATTGTCTGGCATGACAACCCTGGCCTTGATGTCACTTAAAGCACAACTCTTACTAAAAATTTCTAATGACTTTTCCAAGATGAAACGGCTCAGAAACATCGTTTTCAAAAATACCATTACTTTTGAAGAGAAATCAGCTAGATTCTTGTTAGCGCTCATCGCAGCGGCTGGACGCAAAATATTTGAAAACAGAACGCTCCTAAAAAGTTAAAAACCGGGAAAACCAAGCAAAGCAAAAGAAGTCCAAAACAGATGGTAGGCCTGATGGTCAACCATGTCTTTCAAAAAGAAAATAATAGGCTACTTTGAATTTTAGCATAGCCTATCCTTATTTGTGAAAGAGTTGTTGACGAACTTGGCGTTGCGTGACTTCAAAACTCGACTAGGTCAAAAAGCGCTAAAAAGTTGTAGGTACAAAAAGAAACAAGCGAAAGGTGGGGATTATAATCCCATAAGGGAGCTAGGGATAATATGAAACGCAGAATAAGCTAGAGGGGCCCTTTAACTAGCCTAGAATGGAAACTTCCAAAAACTTCGAAACTTTAGGAATGACAAATAATGAATTTTGAAGTTTTAGAAGAGCGAAACAAATCGAATACTTAAAAGTCGCTACTGCAACTACGAATGTTTGTTTGTTACTGGGGAGCTAAAATATAATAAATCGACCGTCAATAGTGACGCCTGGAACTTCTCATCCCGTTTCCTAACTCGCCTTTTCTTTTACCTTTAACACGTTGATACTCACACTTTCACTCCTAAGTAAAACCAGCAGATATGATTAAAAGCAATTCTGTAGAGGCCAATGGCTTAACTTCTGCATTACATTACTATTATTATTATCATCAGGAATTCCAGGCCGTCCACACACAAGAAAAAAACAATCCTCCTTTGGGATTACAAAGGCTTGCCGTTTGACATCCCTTCCAATGCTGAGGCCTCATCAGGACTTAAATCAAATGAGAAACAAGGTGTAATGCCTCTGGACCTCAGACTACAAAAAGGCCGTACAGGTGTGCATCTGGGTCTCAGCCAGGTGGAGACATAACATAAACAAATTGTGATACACACAACATGCGCGTACTACCAGGGGCTACAAACGCTAAATGACGTCCATGTCAAAATCCAGCATCCATCTTTTAGATGATTTGAACGGATAACTTATTTCCCAACAAAAATGGAGTGAACGAAAAAATAAAATAAAACACAGACAGCAAAACATCTTAGACAGATTACGTGATATTTGAGATAGCTGTCGAACTTCTTTATCCTTGCCTCAATTGCAGACGTCCGCAGTCGAAGAGTCGAAAAGATTATATCTGGCACTACAGTTCTGTAATTCTTGCTCAAGTTTTTTTTAATTCTTAACTTTAACTAATATACAAACATTAAAAACACGATACTCTGCACTTACAAAACCATTTCAGGGTTTGAACCGGAGGAGAGGAATACTTAAACCAAGAGGCAGGCTCACCAGGTTTTTAACACATCGATGCTACGGGGTATAGTTTACTTGGTAGGTAGCCTACATCTGCAGAATCAGCAATTCATGCGAATTCCTTTTTTTTCTGTCAACTCAGAAAATGAAATCGTCTGAAGGGTTAAGGGATCAAAACAATATATGGTAGTTGAAATTTGGTCTAGCAGGACTCTCCTTCCAATCGAAGTGAACGCCCATCGGAAAAGTCCCTCATGAAAAACAATTTGAATGAACGAACGAAGAATTTATGATGCGCATTCCAAGGGCATGAGTGCAGCAAGATCCATAAAATTATCACAGAACAAACAAAAATACCTGCCACACCGCATTCAGAAAATGAACTTAGGTGACTCTGGTACTTTAAGCGTCTCACATTTCACTACCAACTACGCGAAAAAATACGAACCGTTAATGGAAGCCTCTCTTGATGGAATGCGTAGCCCCTAATCATAGTACTACGGCATGCGTTTAACCGGCCGTTCTGGCATCGCAAAAGATACTAAAATAACATCAACGAATGCTAATGAGATAAATTCCCGCCTAAGTGATTAAAGCCGTTGAATTTTTCCGTTGGCAGGTTGACAATTGCTTTTTTCAACCGGAAAAGCAAGATAAGAAGACTGATTAATTGATTGAATTAATTAAGTTTCATCACTTCACCCACGGTTAAGGATCGTCGAATTTATGATAGACCAGTGTATCGCGCCTACGCTGCTAAAGAACTCTAGTGGTTTAGCAAAAAACTTGGGAGTACAGTAGATGGTCAGTCTTTTGGATGGGAATATCAGGGTATCACAATATTTTGTTCGTTCAAATACAGGTACCTCAAACTGGACAAAATCGAGTATCATTTTACAATCCGAAAATCTAGAATGTCAGCTTATCATGGTTTACTACTTGCAGACCCTGCCTACAGTTGTAACGTCTACGGCGGAAAACATGGGACAAGGGCACCAGATACAGAACTTAACCTTTCAACTAATTCCTGCGATTTTTTCTTTATTTCACCTGTACTAGATGGCTGGATCTCCGTTCAAATCTGCAAAGACTATGTTCTCTGAACGTGCGATACTTAAAACGTGCAGTACTTGAAGTACTACGTAAGTACAAGTCACGTCCTTGAAACTCGAGCCCTTACTTAAGTACGCCTGTTTTCATGCACTTGAGACTTGAGTATAAAATTTTGAAGTAAACTATCTGAATACTGTAAAACTAGGCTCTACTTTTAACAAATTATCCACGACCCTGGCTGTTTTAAGCCTTTCCCCAGACTCATTTCATTGACCTCTATCAAAAACCTCGACCAAACTCAGATAACCGGTTTTACGAATCAACAGCATAATACGCGAACACTCGTCAGGAGCATAATGCAAATGGAAAGTAGTGAATCATGGCAAGTGGAAAGATTAGTAAGATGTCGTTGCTGGGTTCAGGATGTAACATTTAATTGGGTTTCCGGGTTTAAGAATTAATGAGTGCAGTGACGGCATTAGGTTGCATAACATTATACGTACGACGGGTTCTTTAAGTAAACATTTTTAGCACTTGTCCTAAAACTGCGCTCGAGGTGAGACCCCATCTCGCTTCCAAGCAGACCATTCTGAATAGCTTGTATCATAAAGGGCATTTACCTCGCCGCGTTTTGAGCGCCTGTGATAAAGCGCCCGGCGATATTCTGACAAGACAACCGAATCGCCGTCTTTGTCAGTAAACGCTTCGGGGTAGTAACAAAGTTAACGACTTTTTCAACAATTGATCTATTGAAAGAGTTTCAAATGGTCTACTGAAAGGCGATAGAAAAACCTCAAGACATTAAATAAAGCACGAATGGTTGAAAATGGTGAAGGCTCACAGAGATTCAATTTTCCGGTCGAGTAATTGCTCGTTTTGTTACAATTGGCAACTGAAAACATAGTAAAGAACCCATTTTACAGTCACTAAGCACGCAGAAATTATTCGAGAATACAGCCATATTTACAAAGTAAAAAGTCCGTTCTTCTTCATAATAGGCGTGAACGAAAAAGAAAATAAACTCTACGCACCCGGACCAAGTGAACCCCCCCCCCCCCGATTAGCAATGATCTAATCTTTAGGCGTCTGGACCAAGTTCTCTTGCCTAGTCGGATTTATATATCTCTACGCCCTAGGCCGATATGCGTAATTCTGCACCCCCACTCCCCCCCCCTCGCCCTGGCGTGATCAAGATCCACAAAAGAGAAGGGGTTCTTTCTGGGGTATAGATAAACATACGTTTACTGTCAGCATTTTATATGGCCTTTTGAACATAATACTGGGAAGTTTATAAAAAAATTAGTTCTTATTTCTTCTGTATATACGCCCAAACACTGCTGCGCCCTAGGCCATGGAATAGGTTGGACTTAAGAAAAATCCGATCCTGGCCGTAACTACCGACCACCCTACCGACGGAAAAGCGATGGGTAAATGACACTTTTGCCGGAGCCTGCCAGACACTAGTCCCATGAAAACAAGTTTCTGATAGCTGGTCCAATTTACCAAAAGCTTGCCAAAATTTCAAGTGGGAAAACAGGATCGCCCACTCGAAAATCTGCAAGTGCTAACAAACTCGTGGTCATAGCAACGAAAAGCCGTGAGCAATTCAATTCAAAAGGACTTTTTGCTCACCACCGTGAAACATGACGAGGTGAGTCAACTGATTTATGCAAGGAAAGAGAATCACAGAATTAAAGGAGTTGAATCTGAAGCATCCTGTAATCTGCAATGTCTACATGACCCCCCAACGTGCTAGTTCATACCAGGACCGAGGGGTGGACCGAGACCAGGACTCGGTACAACCGTGGGGTCATCTAGCGGCACGACTCGGATGCACCCGCATGGGCAAGCTAAAAAAAACCCTTAACAATATACAGTATAACAATATAACAGTATATGAACAAAAAGCAAAAACAACTAAATACTTGCCAGTCTTTACTTATTTAGAAAACAATGGAGAATGTTCTATCATTTCTCCTTGAAAATCTGCCGCGTTTTCAAGAAGCAAATGTGTGTTCGCTAGGGTCAGTGCAGGCCTATACTAGCAGACCTGATGAACATAATCATCTGGGAAGAAAGAGAGGCAACTTGCTCAAAAGGACCAAAACTGGATTCTGACATTTGCCAAATAATGCTGGTTGGTGTTAAGACCCTGCACAAAAAAGGTAGAGTTGTCTTCACAATAACCATTCCTGACGTCTCATGGTTCCTCGCTAACTCTTTCAATACTCACCGTGAGAAAGAAAATACAAGGTAGAGACGACTGGGTGGACTACGTTAGGACGCCCAGTATTGTACATGGTAGACGCCCCCATCTGGCCGTCCGCCTTCAAGTATTCTTTCAGCCCATCCTGACTGCTCGTCATGATCGATGGCGCTAAACCGGTATATCAGCTGAGAATTTTCCAGTGATATTTCGGCTCTTTTTAGCAAGGGTCCTTTTCCGTTCTTAGCGAGAAGCAAAAGCAGGAAGTCAGATTTGGAACTGTAATTCGATAGGAATCAATTTTGTTATTGCAAACACAGATTTGCAAGTTCCTGCTTCTAGTCACAGCCTGACGAGAACCCTTTCCAAGGCGAATCGAAACATCGTACATCAGCATGTGCAGACCCAAGCCCTAGCTACGACAAGCGCCAAACCCTTCCTTTTCAATTGAGGGGGTGACTGGTTCACCTAGCAAAGCGAAGGTTCAGTCCCTTTCCAAAAGGATCGATCCGTATATAGATAACAGCGAACAAGGCCAAACAAGTGAATAAGTGAGGGCACGCTCCCCGTCGTGATGGTGTTTAAAACTGAGGCTTCAACGAATTGGCAAACAACAGAATTTGCGAGGGAAAACACAGCGCTGGTGTTGACTAAAATGATAACCACCGGAGGCCGGGCCAAAAGCAACAGCGACGTCTGAAGTGCCGTGAAGTCCGTCGTGTTATCTGACGAAAAAGATCCCCTTCGGACTTCGGCGCTAAATGCAAGTTGGTAGACGACAGTTACCCTAAAGGACGGCTAAGATGATCTCCGCAAAGTACGCTTCGTGAAGTTTGTCGCCGCTCAGATGACAATCTATCAAAGCATAGAATAAAATAGTATATAACTTGCCACGGACTAGACAAATCGATACATCTTCAGTTTCCTCATTTCAAATTTATTTGAAATATTAGATCTGTTATGTTGCTCTGTTTCACGGATAGCACTTGTAATGTTATCTGTTATTATTTTTGGTATGATTATGATTTGCTCTCTGCACTAGCCGTTATGCACAACAAGCATGCCAGGAAGAGTTGAAAAACGGCCGAAAAATCATCTGCTGACTTTTCCGATATCATGATGAAAGATGTTTCTCAGGCGGTGTTTTGGCTCTTCTTGCACGCATGAGGTTTGCCATTTGAAAATCAGAGCCGCTAACATCTTAAAGTTTAACTGAAAAGCCAACTTATTTGTGTATCATTCAACTGAATACATTGCATTATCTGGTTTGTGTTAAGGGATTTCTTATATTTGTCAGTATTTGCTCTAGTATGACGTTGAGAAAATCTATGGCCGTCTTCGCAACGCAGAATTCTACTATGACGCAGGAAATCTGAATCTCAATACAAACGCGGCTTTTCATTGGCCAGTAGTGAGCTAGGTGACACTGCTCACAGCGTTAACACTTATTTTTCGTAAATCGCTTTCGTCAAGCATAAACACAGGTAAAAGCGCATAGAGGTACCACAAATCTGAAGAAAAATTCCACTACATCAAAATCGACTATTCGTGAATAGCGAAGCAAAGAAAGAAATGCATTTTCTGGGAATCTTCAAGCCGCTTTAAGGGAATAAGTGATGGGTAACTAGACTGTCCTACCTCAGCTCTTTTCAGTTAAACTTTAAGTGTTATCTGTTGAAACTGCGCATCGTTGTGTTATCTGTTACGAAAATTCTGACGCGTGGTCGACTTGTTAATTTTACGGAAAAAAATAACCACGAAAAACCTGCCGGTACAGGGAACAACTCTCGGAACAACTTTATGATCTTTGCGAACAACTTTACACATACGAACACCAGCTTAAGCGGGTCTTAAATGAAGCAGGAAGAAGACTTTCAAAGTGATTATTAGCGGAAGATCCTGAATAAATATGTTATGAACAAGTTATTACGAGTCCTCCTGGGATTTGCATTCATCCTTTTGCGACCCAACAATTACGACGAAGATGAAAAAAAAAAAATCAAAAACCACAGAAAAAGCATCTGCTGACTTTTCCGATATCATGAAGACAAACAAAAAAGTCAGCAGATGCTTTTTCGGCCGCTTCACGGGTCCTCCTGGTAGTGCTTTCTATGCATAATATTTAATGCATAACGTTTTCAAACTACCAACAGATTACATCCATTTGTTCAGTTGAAACTGCGCATCCTTGTGTTATCTATTATGGATTTTATGACGGTGTAGGACGTCAAAATACCAAGGAAGGGGGCACTGTTCCCATCCTGGCCTAGGAAGTTTTTTTCTTTTTCTGTATTTTCGCCTTTAGTCGTATCTATATTACTGCTTCACTGTCCCCTCTTCAATACTGTGACTTATGTTAGACAGAGGGAGAGTTTTCCCTCACAAATTTTCTCTCACCTTTGGCTCGAGGGCAAACTGTACGCATCACAAGAGAAACAAATCTTGGAATTCTTCTCTTTTACGAAGAACTATCCGGTTAAAGCAATAATAAAGAATGATTGTATCCTGGACTTCGGAAATTCTGGAAAGCACGCTCAGGAAAACGGGAAATTCCCCGCAGGAAAGACAGTAAAACTGTCGATGAACTAGGGGAATCCCAGGGGGAAGTTTCCCCATTTCCGGCAGGGGCAGGTCAATAATGTTCCCTAATCTACTGAAATACTACGACATTTTGATATTAAGGAACGGGAGATTTCTTTTGCTGGACCCTCGATTTCCTCGTAAAACCGGTATTCTAATATGCACATTTACGCGTACACTTCAATTAATTAACAATAACTGTATTTATCACTCGCTGAATGCAAACTAATACAAATTAGTCACCATGTTACAGGAGGTGATTGATAGGCGAAAACAGTGAAGAAGCCGTTACCAGCCGATAGGAATGATTACTATTAACACAACTGTTCCTTGTCCTCTAGTCGGTCCTGAGGAATTCATGATGAATGCCACGGGGCATTATTTTGTTAGTGGTTCTAGATTCAAGTTCTTGGATGTTCTGACACCCCCCTTAAAGTAAAAATCATAAACTTTTTTTTAGAAAGGCTCTAGCTAAATATAAATTAGACAATGAAAGTGTTGTCAGATGCAGTTTTCTTTCTGTCTATGTGTTTCGCATGGTCAATAAACTGGCAGACGCTTGTTAATATATAACACGTGGTCTTTACATTTCAAGAAATGACGAAACTTAAAAGGTCATAACATAAAATCAGTCAATCAATCCAAAGAATACACACTCATTCCGGAGATGATTCAGGGAAACGCACTAAGGATGATCAGCGATGTTAGGAACACGTTTACTATATATTCTCGGCACACGTCATAATATTTAACATATGTTACAAACTTATGACAATTCCGTTTTCCATATTCAGGAGGATAATACATGATTCCGAATAGTAATACCGACCCATTTCCGGTAGTGATAAGCTTATCGCAAATTACATCATCTTTCCCACAAAAATTCTGACCTCTCCATTAAAAATGTCAGTTCGGGATTTCGAAAGGCCCATGGTTGAGCCTCGGGCTCAAGTCACTATTCGAACGAAGGCATGAAGCAGTTATGAGGTTTGGGAACCAGTGTCTTGCTTCCGAAAGGCACAGGCAGATCCTTCCCGACTTTGCGGCGCCTACGGTAGATGGTCCCGTGACAAGAAGTAAAGCAGCCTCAACAGTCACCCTAAAGCAACCACCTGCAAACTCCAGCGAGCGATACAGTTCATCTTTTGTCCCCTACTTTGTTCAGCACTACAATGCCAGATAATGTGCGTCTTGTTTTTGTGTGTGCTCATTTTAACTGTTTTTTTTTAACTACGTCTTGACAATGCCAGTGCTATTTTGTAAAATATTCTGGCAAATTACAACGATTGATTGATTGATTGGTCACACTGGGCTCAAAACGAATCACCGCAGAAATCCGCGCAGATTTCTCGGCTGAAAATGAGTCTACAAATCTGCGCAGACTGGTGCGATCGCCGGATTCCGAAAATCCTTTGGAGACGTGACGTTTTGATGACTTGGGGCAGCTTCGGGGATAACAAGCAGACTATAATTAGGGTTATAAAATCTAAAGTGGACAGTTTTGCAACAATTCCGTTTCAATTATGTTGGACTATTGTAAACTATCATTTTATTTTCAACATGCCTGGATTAATCTAAGTTATTTGGGGAGAAAGGCAGAGTTTCGAGATGCCAAAATGTCATCAGTCACATCCATTTCATGTTTATTTTTTTCTACTAAAGAATAAGAAGAAGGCATCTGTTTCGTCTTTTTCCTTTTTTTTCAAGTTAAAAAAAAAATCTTATTTGCATAATTTTATAGTTGAGAGCACTAAAAAATACCATTCTGTTTCATGTAAAATAATCAGTAATGTTCTTCCGTTCCAACTCATCTCCTGAATTTAAAACAACAACATTCGGAATTAGGTGTATCTTGTTCTTTTTTCTAATTTAGCAACCCGAAAGGCTGCCTTTTCTTCAATCTAGTATGACCATTTCGGCGCCTAATTCTGTGACCAACCTCTAACAAACAAAACAAAACCGCCACTAACCACTCTAGTACAAGTGTCGGAGAATGTCCCTAAGGCATTATAAATCAGTCAGGGGACATCTTGGAAACGATCACCTTCTCACGGTACTTAGGAAGACATGGTGTGAAAATTGGAAACTTGGCTGAGGCGTCATTTACTGAAGACATTATATGAAAATAAGATTTTTCCTGGTAGACAATATCCAATACGCATGTCATATCAGAGAGAGCAGTCATAAACAAATGCTCAATTTTTGGGCTTCCAATTTGCCAAGCTTCTGCTTGTTTTAAACCTGCCTCTCCCTCTCCTGTGGGCCAGCAAGCATCGCCAGTCAAGATTTTAGGTAAGAAACTACTACATCCCAATACATATAGCGAGAACAGAAATAAAAATGAAATGAGACAATCAAAGTATTTGTAAGGATGACCTCATTACATTTTTGATATTTAAAAGCCTCAGACATAACAGTGCGAATATTCACTGATGATTCATTACGCGTGGAAGGAGTTGAAGGTTTCGCCGACTGCAACCACTTTTAGAGCGAAGGGGTTAGCAACCTCAAGGAACGCATGTAATATTATCATTGTTCGTGATACTTCCGTGTAAGGAAAATGTTCCAGGTGGTACTAAATGCAGAGGGAAGTTGGTTCCACGAAAAAAAAATATCTAATCTGATTATGTTTAGAAAAAGCGCAGTACTTTCGTGCAGGCAACCAGAGCTTCGGTGTCTCCCTATGTTGTTCTAACGAATCTAAAATTTCTCCAGTACATAGCGAACAAAGCAACAGCTAAATAAGCAAAAAAAGAGTTGGACAAACAATAAACAGTCCCAACGATCAAACAACGCGATACATCTGGGACGCATAGCAACCGAGCGAGCTACACCAAGCTTCATGGTCGTATCCAGAATTATTTTGAGATGAGATTGTTTCGTTCAGGATTCGTTTGGGTCGAGTTTGAAGAATATTTCATGAATGTCGTCCGCCAGGTTTGTCAATAGTTTCTGCTGTCCTGTGTCGTATTCTTTTGTTTTCTTTCTCCTCTTTTCTTACTTACTTCTAAAGTCTAAACCATAGGTTATTTGTGTTCTCTTCTTTTTCTTTTTTTTAAAGATATATTCAGGTGACCTGTCAATTCTGTCTTGTTTTGTTTTCAAAATACTGTTTGTGAAGTCTGCGCTAGTCAAGCTAGGTTTCACACATATTAGTTGTGTTTTATTTAAACCACAGGTTATTTTTGTTCTCTTCCTTTCTTTGAAAGATACATTCATCTGATCTGTCAATTCTGTTTTGTTTTGTTTCTACAATACTATTAGTCTAGTCTGCGCTAGTCAAGCTAGGTTTCATACATATTAGTTGTGTTTTTGTTTAAATGCAGATAAATGAAACTGAAACTAGGGTCTGGTAAGCCGTCACGAGCTCGCTTACGAGGAGCCGGCACTAAATGAAAGCAGCGGCGTTTTAGTATTTCACGGTGGACTCGAACTCCCTCCCCTTGGATACGTCTCTGCAAAGCCTCAAGCCATAGCCATCGAAGCATTCTTTGGAAAAAGTGAATTCAATGTTAATTAGACTAGAAGGGTTTTGTGTACACTAGGTGTACAAAAACATTTACTTTTCAAGTTCCGTTCTTTTATTTGTATTTCTATCTCCTTTGAGCCCAAGCTGACTTGGAAACATTTATTCAAACAATGTTTACAACGGATACGTCAGCTACGATTCTTCATCAGCATCAGAATCGTAGCTGACGTATCCGTTGTAAACATTGTTTGAATAAATGTATTTCTATCATTTACTACCAGTTGAACAAAATGGAAAAAAAAAGATTAATCACGAAAAGACATGGGATTGACTCAACCCCCTCACTCCTCCCTTTCGAGACGGCTCTGCAAAGCCTCAAGTCATAGCAACCGAAGAAATTCTTTGGAAAGGTCAAATTTAAGGTTGGTAGGATTGACAGTGATGTTTCCGTCTATCATTTGTATTTATATTATTTACTATCCGTTGAAAAAAATCGTAAAACCGAAGATTTATTTTATGTGAGGAAAATAACATTAAAAATACTCCCTCACTCCTCCCTTTCAATACGACTTTGCAGAGGCTCAAGGCATGGCAATCGATTTTGCGGAATTACAATTATTTGGTTTTGCAGGATTTTGTGCAGATATTTTCGTCTTTTTTTGGCCATAATACTAGGGATTTCAGTCATTCTCAGGCAGTTGCGTATTTTTTTGGTATTCATATTATTTCTCACCTGTCGAACAGAAAGAAAAACAAAGAAACACAAGAGAAAGAGAAACAAGTTAACGTGGATACGACGTATGACGTATCATCATACGTCAAGTCTACAAAATCCATAAAATTGTGTATTTCTTTATTTTTTAGCGTGACCAATAATCACACGACTGGGAACTTTATTACGCCCAAATAAGCAACTGCAGTATATGAATGATGCATCTTCAGCCGAAATCCCAGACAACATAAATTACATGTATCACAGTACAACTATTAAATCCTAACACCTGAATCAAACTAAACTTCATATCCGACGTTTGAACACTTTCTGTACATTAGTTGGGTTTTAGCATATACCATGGTATCGGATACCAAGGTAATTGGATCTGCATTTTGTCGTGTTTGCAGTTACCATGGTATCTATACTACAGCTGCTTTGCAGAAACGACAATTGCAGAATTCGCGTCTCTTAACAGTCCTTCAAAAAAAAATACTTAATCCACTCACATCACAAGTGCCAACCTTCTTTCCCACCAGCTTGGCAAAAAACCTAGGCTCTTGTGTTGGTGATGATGAAAATGAGGTGACTTTTTCAGATACCACGGTCAGTTACTACGCTCGGGACCAGTGGAATCTGAATATCGGATACCACGATCGCTGACCAGATACTCAGTAACTGCAAAAAATATGGTTACAGATACCAAGGTAACTGCAAAAAAGACTTTCGACAGTGGTATCAATGGTATCTGCAAAATACAACTTTAGTTACAAACTCCTACGATAAGGTTAGGGTTTGCAGATTCCAGTATACCGGGAAGCAAAACCGACCCACACCCAACAAATTTAACCATCAATTGAGAAAACCAGGAGGAAGTGGGCCAACATCTCAAGAAACCCTACTACATATTACAAGCTCAGATCGTATGCCCTTCTATCGCAACAGTCTCTGCCAGACTGAAATAAACATCAGACCAAGTCGGAATGAATGAGTCACAAGAGAGGTCAGCGCACATCCGCGATTTGGCAAGGGAATAAGAAAAGTATTCATTCAAACCCAAGGAAAAAGATGAACCTGGATGAAGTTCGTGGAACTTATTGAAGACGGAAAATCCGATGATAAAGACTGTTTGCGGACGATGGCTCCACGCAAAAAGGCTAGGGCGGAAGACGGACGCGGGTGATCGAAAAAAGTGAGGGGAAACTTCCGGAAGTTCATGTCAACAACGAACTGTCTTTCCTTGATTTCCTTGGTGTCTTTTACTCCGTCAATGAAATCCTCTTGTGACATGGAACATTTTTATAACTTGTAGTAAGACAGTCCGGCCAAATTCGGCTCACTACGTTCAATGTCAAGACTGTTATTATTTGCTCAGTACCAAAGCAAATCGTATGAGGAGTTAGCAAGAAGTAACAAAAAAGCGACTTCCTCAAGTTCACGTTAATAAGGAAAAATATCTTCTCGATGTCTTTTATTCCGTCATTAAAATTCCCTGGGGATACCGACATTTTTATAACTTGTAATACGATAGTCCCGACAGATTCGGCTCATTAGGTTCAATGCCAAGGTTTGTTATTATTTACTCAGTACCAAAACAAGTCCAAAGAATAATTAAGAAAAATCTTGTTATGAGGAGTCAGCAGGAAGTAACAGTGATACAATCTAGTGCAGACAGTCTTCAAGAGTTCGAGGTATAAGGGGGGACTCCGATCCGGTGACCCGGATAAGAGAATGAACTTGTTCAGTACTTAGGTTGATATGCAGCTAAATTAGACTGCACCAAGATCCAAAATGACCGGGAAAAAGGTGTGTGCGTGTTTCATATGGGATTTCAAGGTACCAAGGTGCAATTCAGTTGACCTGGATTCAGAATAGACCCACGTGACCCGGATAAACCCTTTAGTTAGCCCCCTCTTTGGATACTTTCAGTTTAAAATTAATTACACACCTTACTCGCTGGAACGGAAGCGCACAAATCCTGAACTTTTTACGACCCCGCAATATTTCCCGGACTCTTAGGAATTTGCCTTATTGATAACGCTGTCACTCCACTGCAATAGTTATCGCTATTCCGATTCAGAGCCACCCTGTCGCCACCTCGTGTAAGTCCCCCAGCGAGCATCACCATTATCAACGTTTAACTAAAACTCTCCTAGACTGTGTTCCATTATATTCTTTCCGCAGAAATAAATGCTGATAATACGGCGAGGAGGGACGAGGCGAGACAGAACTTTCTAGTCTTCCGATCTGACGAGAGGGGAGAGATGGAGTCATTTCAGGGCTGGATCAGAGCCGCCATACCCCAGTGTGATAACAAAGAAATGCTGTTTTAAAGACAGCTGAAATATTTTTGCTTTCCGCCGCTTTATTTCTCAGTAAAAATTACCAATAACCATCAATTTCTATCATTTTTTAAAAAAGCTGGCTGCACTGTAACAAGTTTCATAACAGATGACACAAGGATGCGCAGTTTCAAGAGGCAACGCTTGGGATATAATCAGTTGTTTATGCATAACAAGCCTTGCCAGGAAGAGCCGAGAAACGCAATAAATAACATCTGCTGACTTTTTTGTTTGTCGCCATGATACCGGAAAAGCCAGCTGATGCTTTTTCGGCTCTTCCTGGCAATGGTTGTTATGCATAACATTTACTATAACGTACAGAAAATCGCAACAGATTACATCCCAAGTGTTGCCTGTTGAAACTGCGCATTTACAGTGTGGTGTTAGGATGTTGTAGAGAGAAAAAGTACAATCGTCTTCACAGTAATAATTGCTATCGATTGGTAATGGTTTTCTCCCCATTTTCCCTTATTTGAATCAACCCCTTTAAGATGGAAAGACTTGCCTTTCCCGGAGAACCACAGGCGCATCCCAGTTGCGACTGAGGGGGCCCGGAGCTAAGTAACTCCCCCTCGGAAGTTCCCCCTCTCCCTACGGAGTTGGGTAAGCATTGATCGGTATCTTTTCCAGACACATAAATTTGGAGCGTTTGGCGACCAAGAGGGAGGAAAATTGCGCTGTTCTACTAGCTTTGACAAGAGTAAATAGAGAATAATGATGATAAGTTCAGCGAACGAACGGAAATCAAAGGATTTCAGATCGGGAAAAACACAAAAGAAAGCCGGGAAAGGAAATGAGCGTAAAGTTCAGAAAATATACAAGCTGGGTTAAGTAAGAAAGTTGGGTAAACATTTTGCTGTGGAACTGTTGGTCAGAAACAGATCGTTGTTAGTTATTTTTACTGATCGGTATCTTTTCCAGATACATAAATTTGGAGCGTTTGGCGACCAAGAGGGAGGAAAACTGCGCTGTTCTACTAGCTCTGAAAAGAGAGAATTGACAACTAGAGAAAATTGACAAATAGAGAATAATGCTGATACGTCCAGCGACCGAACGGAAATCGAAAGCAGGATTCCGGACTGGGAAAAATACAAAAGAAAGCAAGGAAACAAAATCTGTGAATTTCAGAATATATATATAGGCTGAGTTACGTAAGAGAGTTGGGTCAACATCTGCACTGTGGAATTGTGGGCTAGAAATAGATCTTTGTCAGTTATTATTACTGATCGGTATCTTTTCCTGAATCATAAACTGGATCGTTTGGGAACCGAGAGGCAGGAAAATTGTCCTATTCTACTAGCTTGGACAAGAGTAAACAGAGAATAATGTCTGTAAGTCCAGCGACCGAACGGAAATCAAAAGGAAGATCCCACACCGGGAAACACAAAAGAAAGCAAGGAAAGAAAAATCCCGACAAAGGTAAAAAAAAAGTATGCAGTTGGGTAAGAAAAATGGTTAAACATATTCGCTCCACTCATTTTCTCCTGTGAGAACTGTGGGTTAGAAAAAAGGCCATTGTTAGATAGTAGGTCCCGAATCATGCAAGCTAGAGGCAGCGCGTTGTTTCGGCCCAAGAGTCAATCCGACGACTCATCAACCAAATTGACTCCTGAAGAAGGAATCTGCTGCCTCTAAATGTATGTTCGAGGATCGTTTCCAAAAACGGGTCATTTACACAGTCAACGTTCACAGCACGAAAACCAACTACGAATTACACGTGGGAGTGACAGATGATTGCAACTAAGGCCGTCTTAGCTCAGCAACCACAAAGACCGCCAACCTTTCCGAGAACTTATCCAGTGAAGTTGCTTTCTCTGAAAAATATCAATAGGAAGTACAAGGTCTTGGCGAAACCAAACACTCTAAGTGGTCAGGAACAAATGGACTTGTTTTATGTGCTGGCTCCCAAACATAGTTGCTCAAGGCAACGAATTGTTCTTCTCCAGTCGTCAGAATGATCAATACCGGGAATGACCAATGAGAATGATGAAAATGACCAATATCAAACCTATTGCTAATTTTAAAAGGGGTCGAGAATCCTCATTAGCGATGAGTCAATTCGCTATCTACATCAGCAGCGAATGTTTAATTCGTCTTATTTGTTTTACTGGACAGCGATTGCAGACACCCACATGCACCTTACACTTGTGGTAAGCAGGGTTTTTGGAGTTATATGATTCTTTGTACGATCGTGTAATCGGTTTCAGGGAATGCCTAACCCCTATCTTGTGTGACGGCAAGTCACAAATTGGTCTTAACCGCCATAGCGCTCAGGCCCTTAAAGTTTGCCCCAAGAGGCCCCAAATAATTGATGATTTCTTGCTTAGCGCCGAAGTCGCAAAATCTGCACTGAGCCGCCATCGTGCCAAGGCCCTTAAACGATCGTACACTATCTACAAATAGCCCTTACGAACAGCAACAAGGGAAACTACACAAACGTAAATAGCTCAAGAGAGCAAAACAAAGAATCGCTCTGAATTCCTTCCAGCCAAGAGGTTCTACAGGGATGCTGGAATCTGTCCATCTTCAGCAAATCGTTAGGAAATAATGGAATTCCTATCGAAGCAACAGGCCAAGCAAGAACGAAGGGCCTGGCGCCTCTCCGTACACTGACCATGGTGGCAAAGTGGCTATTCGCCGGTAGCCGACCGATCCCCGAAGATATTAATATAAGAAAAATAACTGACCAGTGGAAGCAAATTGGTCATCTTCAACAGATCTCTAGAAATAATCGAACTCCTACTGAAGCAACAGGCCATGGTGGCAAAGTGGCTATTCGCCGGTAGCCTACCGATCCCCGAAGATATTAATATAAGAAAAATAACTGACCAGTGGAAGCAAATTGGTCATCTTCAACAGATCTCTAGAAATAATCGAACTCCTACTGAAGCAACAGGCCAAGCAAGAACATAAGGGCTAGCGACTCCCGGGCTACCGATCGCGAGGATAAATTCGAGAGACTCCGTACAATGACCGTGGATCGCCAGTACTAGATCCCCAACCATGCACAAATAAGCGACTATATGATTGTTCAGAGGAACAAGTTGCTGACCTCTAAACCCTTCTCCCTGCGTCACTTTGACAATAAGGGAAAGAAGCTATAGGCGCAGTATTCTAATATTATATAAATAAGCCATACGGCTAGTACTTACACCGACACCCAGCCAATATTCGCGACTTACTCTATTCAACATGACAAACTACCAGAAACATTGAAATAAATTTGATACTAAACTTCACACTCGATTCGGAATTTTTGTCGGCGCTCGGCCTCCTGGCGGAATTCAAGTTCAGATCAGACAAGCCGATGTGCAGCAAAATAAGATACAAATATTATTTCTTTCGACCTGGCTGACGAATCGTTTGCTTTGATTTTTCTCAATCTTTCCCCGCTGCCCAAATCTGAAATACACCACTTGATCCCTGCATCGCAACGACATCAGTAAGTGTCTAGTTGCGTTTTTGACCGACGTTTTGTTCGCCGCTGGCTTAGCCGGTTGATTATTCCCGTTCTCAGACACCGTCAAAGTTCACCGTTTGCGTCCAGAACACGCCAGTGTACCTCGGAAAGAACGAGAAACGTCGCCCGAACGATGACTCAAATCCTGTGTCAACGGCGTTCGTTGGGGACAGCTGGGGTGACGCTTCCGGTCTCAGCTAGGTACACGGCGATTCTTCATCGGCACGTAGAGTTAGTCATCAAGAGTATCAGTGTTTTTACGACTCCGGCGATACTCGACCAGTCGCCGTTTCACCAACGTGTCAAGTAAACTTCGAACTTCCTAGATCACGAAGTTCGACGGTCAGAGTTTGAAGGACAAAGAAACTGTGACAGGCGACCAAAAACGGTATTTAAAGTTCGATCAAAAACGCAACTTCTGCCCGTTTAATCCCACTTCACACCAAACGAGGGAAACCCAGACCATTACCCCCCACAGGACAAATACCGTCTGAGGCCCGAAATTAGCATAACTATGGGGAGCTAGGCAAATACGATATGCTTCTGATTACATTACCGAACGCCGATATATCAGCTTCATAAAGGGTTTGGGTCGATCAGAGAGCGTTTTCGATCAAAAATCTGATGCATATGAATAGCGAAAAATCAACGGAATGTTCAATCTAACCAGCGATTCATAAACCACGTCGCTGAAACTATCTGAAACACAAAATCTGGGGTTCCGGTCTAATATGACATTAGCAGACCCGGACATTGGGATCCAAGGAAGCCCCCTTTTGGTTATTTAGCAAAGATCAAGCATGCATTGCATGTTCTTTTATTCCAGCTACAGCTTGAAGAGGACCCTTGCCGATGAGGGTCGAAATATTGCTGAAGAACATCGTAGCTAACTTGTCCGTTCTGAGTCATTTTATATTTAAGTAAGTAAGTTATTTATGATCCGACATATTGCAGAGTATGGAAAAGAAAAGAAAGAAAACAGAATAATAAGACATACAAAATACAATTTTCAATCTTCGGCCAGAAACAGAAGAAAGGCATGCGTTGCTGTGCCAGTTGTCCATGTTTTTTTGGAGACGACGAAATTTCTAAAAGTGTAACGTGGCATCTTTTAACTTGGAACTGCTCCGTCAGCATGTGGGTACGGCTTAGTTTCGACAAGTAAAGCAGGCTATGGCTTAACTTTAACAGAAAATTTATGTGTATTATTTTTCATTCAATTTTTACTTTTTCAGATGTTTGCATTAAAAGTCTGTCAATACTATTATGAAACAATCTGGTATGTGCACTTTTCCGATCATTTTGCAACCCATGTGCTCATCAAACAATGACTAAGAAAAAAGAAGGGAACAAGAATTGCAACTTGCAAGCAGTCTTTCTATAGCATAAAGCTCTTTGCAACCGAACTTTTACTTCGAACTTAAAATTTACTTCGCTAGTAATCGTCCGAGGTACATCAACTCAAATTCACTACTTCTAGACACTCATTAAGAACTTCTTGGTGATGTCATAATTCTCCCATGGAGAATACTTCGCACATTTGACACCTAATTCGCGATTTTCAGCCGTTTTTTCATTCCACTTCTGTAAAAAGATCAGTCTCCCTTCTCCGTCCTGCCAATTGCATGCAATAACCTATTTAAGCTATTTTCCCAGAAAGTTTTGGAAAATCTACCCATAAAGTATCCTATGGAGTCCCAGAAACTGCAATAAATATTTTTTTTGGTAATACTAATAATACCCGTCCTGAAAAATCTGAAAGGCATATAAAGGTTTAAATAAACTACTACGATAGTATAGATAACTAGAACAAGAACAAGTCCTAAGGTTTCGATGGGATCCCAAAAATCCAATATTTGACCCAGACAATTGGGTCTTGTCTTCGCCAGGCTAATCATCAGAGAAAACCAAGTTCAGATCTAACTCTATATCTGTATATCCTTTTCTAATCAAATTCACATAAAACTTTACCTTATAAAAAAATTCCGGTTACAACCGGATTCCGGAAGAATTATCTGTCAGGGTAAAAAGTGGTTGTCATATATAGACTCAGTGTCTCTTCTTAACCTAAATCTGTCATCTAATCAACTTCAAATAAAACTTTTGCTTTTAACAAATTTTCCGGTTTTGGCCGGATTCCAGGCGAACTAGTTGTCCGGGTAGATAATGCTTTTCACATAACTGTTCAGCGTGTCTCTTTACCCCTCAATCGAACATGTAATCAACTTCAAATGATACTTTTACTTTTAACCAACTTTCCAGTTTTTGCCGGATTCTGGACGAACTACTTGTCCGGCGAGAAAATGGTTTTCACCATCGTGTTCAGCATGCTTACCCCATAATCGACTATCACATTAGCTGTTTAAGAATATTTTGTTTGACCCTTAATTTGAACCCCCTCCCCACCCCTAAATATAGGGCTACAAAGCCCGTCTACGAACTTGACCTTACCCTTGACCCAAAGAATCCTCACACCAAGTTTCATCAAAATATTTCATTCCCTTCCAGAGTTATCGTGCTAACAGACGGACAAAGGGACGGACGGACAGACGGACAACTTTTGCGATGCCACAGGTAGCCCTCCACTTACGTTTTGGGATCCCAAAAGTACTTCTCAACTCGAGTGCTGTATGACTAAAATTACTAAGATAAACAATCCATTTTGCTGACTAGTAGGAAGTATATATCGCAGAATATTCTGGGATCACAAGAAGCTGCCAATCATTCCCACAAAGCAAGGAACCCCTCGAATGTGAAAGCTCCTAACGCCCAAAATCCCCGTCAACATGGCAAAGAGAACTTAGCACTGCACCCGTATGTCGAACAATAGGCTTAGAACACGGGCTCGAAGGCATTTAAAGAAAAGTGGATGTTTGTCAAGCCTATCAAGACCAATCATTCACGCAGGGAAGTTCCTGACGAGTACTTAAGACTGATTAGTTCCGCTCCGAATTTACACTACCAGAAGTTGCGGACTCAGCGAACCAGCATTTTCAACGGCGATGAAAACAGGAAAGACACCCTCTAACCACAAGACACACCGCCGTACGGGAGTAAACCTACCCGCTAGCCAGTATGGGTGAAACCACCGGTGTTGCCACTGACAGCAGAATTCTGCGTTCGTCACGAATTCGACTTCTATGACAAAGTGAGCCAGAATTCTGCGACCAGTAAGACCGTAAACAAAAGCAAACGTATAAATTATGAAGCTAACAGACGAGAATTCTCGTTAATAATTGGTTCAAAGCACGTTCAAGGGACCGAGTTTCGTAGGAGCCATAATATCGAAGATGTTTGCGTCCGAACGTCACAGGTTCTGTCGGAGGAAAGTGCAAACAATGGAAACTACCTAAAGTCCAAAATCCACTGCAAGGAATTCTTCAAACCTTCAGTTGGCAATGACGAATAGGAAAGAATCTGATAATAAAAAGTGAATATTTCGCCGTCTCTTTGAGATCCGAAAAACGGGACGCAAAGCACTCAGTGTGAATCACACCTTGCTTGTACACAAGCCAAAATACAAACCAAAATATCAACTTCTAGTACTCATGATATCTTGCGAGGGGATATGCAATCATGTCTCTTCACATTAAAGCTCCCGTGGCACCGGCCAGCTTATTTGACTCTTTGCATACCTGTATACTGTAATACCAATAATCTTGCCAGTAACAATCTACCTACACCTAGGATGGTTTCATATTCGGCTGGCGACACAACATAAAGTTATCAAAATCACCGAAGTCACTACCCCGTGTCTAATAGTAAGGATTAGATAAGGTCTATGGAAGGAAGAGGCTAATACCGACAGGACAAAGGCCCAGAGCGGTATACAGGAAGTCCGGCAATTATTCCTTAATTACGTTTTCAACTTACGGAACAAGTGAATCAATATGAATACAATCTGGCTCAAAGGCAAACAATGAAGTAATCCTATTTTCTTGACGCCCGTCTCAGTGTATCGTAAGGTCACATGCACAACGAAAAGGACTCTATAAATGGCATTCTGAAGAATGTACGGGTACAGGAAAATGAGCTCCAAAAAGAGGTCGACCCGAAACAAATTGAAACAGAAATGATTTTTACACCATCTTGTAGAGAAAAAAAAACTGAACAACATATCCAAAGTTGCATATCCTGGCTAGACGCAAAATAAGCGTTTTTTGCAGTTAGTGCCTTTTTTTCCGTTTTTCGAAAAAAAATAGAATTTCTGTGGTTGTCCGTTATTCTTGAACAGAAGTAGGGTTTTGACGCAAAATGCCAAGATGAAACCGAAAATGAGGTCAGATTTGGCATACCAACCACCAGAAAAAAGTTAATGTCATTCCTTCAAGCTATTTCGCAAAAGAGTGCAATTTTCTATGTCCCCGATTTTCTTGAATGAAAGTGCGATCCTGACACAGAATCACGAGCTGAGACCGAAAATGGACAAATTGTGTGTCTACTATGCCTGAAAGAAGTTTCGTAACCATACATATATGATCTTTCCTATTTTTTAGTAAAAACAAGAACATTACTAAGAAAAGTGAAGTACGAATCAAACTGCTTTTCAATGCTCAGCATTTACCAAAAAATACAACATATCCTAAGTTGTAGATCCGGAGTCGATGCAAAATAAGACCTTTTCGGCTCTTAGTGCCATTTTTTACGTTTTAAGAAAAACATTACAATTTTCGTGGTCGTCCATTGATTTTTGGTGATGCTGATGCAGAATGACTTAAAAAAGAGGTCAGATTTGGTGTATCTTGCACCAGAAAAAAAAATTCAATATCATTAACATGTGCCGTTATTACTTTTGTGAGATAGTTTAGTCAGCATTTATCATCCAACAAAATGATCGATTGTTCGAAAAAACAAATATATATATACCTGAGCTGGTCATTAATACCAGAATCTTCTTGAAGACCAAATAACGTATCCTTAGACGAAGACCCCAAGCGATGAAGTCGGATAGAAAATTGGTTCTGATCGAACAAAGTAATAATATTTTTTCTTCTTCGCCATCTACCCTGAGACCTATCCACTCTACACTGAAGTTTATTCGACATTGCTGCCATATCGAAATCTACTAAGCCTGTGCGAGCAAACGTATTCTCATGATTAACCCAACGCCTACGACATAATTTTTTTTTGCAAAAGTTTTTACGCATTGTGCACACAAATCAGATGATTCGATATTCCGCGATCGGAAATCCTTCGATCCGAAAGTCTTGGAGAATTTCAACAAGTCATCGACTCCTTACTCTAGTCTTGACATCCTCCGGCTTTCCTTCTGATACCCACGCCTGGGTTGGAATGGAACACAGCGATCACTTATGGTCGCGAATCACCCAGGGAAGTAGTTTACTCTTTTCCTCTCAATGATTGATCTTCCAGCTATTGACGACACATCTATTTACTCGGTTATACTCTTTATCCCAGACCAGGCGAGCCGACATCTGTTTACTCTCGATGTAACGATTGACCAGCCCCTGTGGTGGAAAGTCATGAAAATGGTCCCAGCAGTTTCACCAGCAAGTGGGCTTTCAGAGTTCGTCCTGAAACTTGGAGGATTCCATACCACGATGAGCTTATTCTTGGGCTACATCCTGGGTCAGGACTCGGAGATGTTCGGAGATGGAGTCAGTCCAGAGATGTCAGGACTCGGAATCAGGACTGGGAGTCAGGACTCGGATATGTTTGGAGATGGAGTAAGGACTCGGAGATGTTCGAAGACAGAGTCAGGACTCGGAGATGTCCCTCAGCTCCCAGAGGAAAAGCGATCGCCAGAACCATAGAGTACGTAGCAATGTACTGATTGACGCTGCGCCAAACGCTATTATGCTTTCCAAGACTTCAATCCAAAGAAATCATGGAACTTAAAAGCTTGTACACGAAGCTGAAGAACAACGAAGTAAATGTTGAGGATGTAGAAGGTAATCGTTCCTTAGAAAAATACAGGAATTGATCAGGACTGCTCCAGTACCGGATGAAAAAGCTGTGGTTCCAGTATTTGGAGATGCTTCGAAACTTCATAAAAAAAACGATCTGGATCATGGGAAGTCAAGACTTCTGGTGAAGACGCTCTGCTCATGATCTATGGTGCGTCGAAAGGAGGAGACCTGAAATAAGCTCCAAAGGGAAGTTTTCGATGAAAAGGGACAACGACAAGGTCGTTCATTCCCCCAGAACAGTCAGCACCAACGGCTGATGTAGCAAAATAACTCAGCTACCGAGTTTTTTCCGAGGTTTAGGTATGAACCGGGGAGCTTGATCCTCAATTGAAAATCGAGGAAATGGGGTTGGAGGAATCAAGTTGACTTCTTGTACCCGTTAGCAAATGACTTTCCACAAGCTCCGCGCATGATCTTAAAAATCGTTAAGTGCTCGTGTCGACTGCGACTTCGACTCCAGCATGCAGAACCTGCAAGGGGGACAATGTGTTCCAACCCTACAGAATTAACAACTACTATGATCCAGAAAACCCAAAGGCTTAGTCGGTAGCCTAATCGATTCCAAAGGACGAAGCTGTGAACACTAGTCAACACTAGTTGCAACTGATTATCTCTTTTGAAAACAACTTATAAGGTGTACGCAGGGTGGTAAGCACGATTTCGAACATTGACCTGGAAAACCAGTTTGGTTCGCAATTGACTTTTCTTAATAATTTTCTTGTTTTAGTAAAATTCGTAGAGCTCATATGTTGATGATTATGAAACTTCTTTCTGGTACACGAGACACCCAGTTTGATTCAATTTTCAATCGCAGCTCGAGATTCTATGTCAGGATCGCACTTTCGTTCATGAAAATCGGACCAGTACGAAAATTTGTACTTTTTGCAAAATAGGTTGAAAAATTACGTTAACTTTTTTCTGGTGCTTTATTTATTATTACATTTGGCGTCAAGCTTTTAGCTTGTCGCCACTACTACACAAGTACAAACGGATCAGATACACTTGACACAAAGAAAGCCAATACGCCAAATCTGACTTCAGTTTCAGTTTCAGCTTGTCATTTTGCATAAGAATCGTACTTCCGTTCAAGAATAACGGACAACCATCAAAATTTTATATTTTTTTTTCGAAATACGTAAAAAAATGGCATTAAAAGCGAAAAAAAGCTTATTTTGCTTCGAGCCAGGATACGCAACTTTTGATATACTGTTCAGCTTTTTTTTCTCTGCAAGATGGTACAAAAATCATTTCTGTTGCAATTTGTTTCGGGTCAAACCTCCATTTGCCTGTACTATATAAGGAGAATCCAAGCATCGCAGCTGATATGCACAATAAATAGCTCTGGGTGTTTCCTCGACATGTGAAGGAACTTATGGCTGAAGCCAGGCTACACCTTCCAGGGTTCCAGACATCGGGCATCAGGGGCTTCCGCGATGTCAAGCAACCCTTCAGGATTTTCATAATAATGATGATGGAAGATTTTGCTATTTTTCTACTACATCACCTATGTGTCTCCTTCGCTTATCTTTTGCCAATCAATCTGAACTGGCAGTCACTCCTCCTCTTACAAACGAACAAACAACAAATTACAGGAAAATAATATAACAAAAAATCGCTAGAATAAAGTATCAGCTGACTTCTAGGTTAACGCCAGTAAACAATTAAAATCGGGGAGACTGGTAAAAAAATTAAAACTGGCGAATATTGTGGGTTGTGATGGAGTGTGTAAGAATAATTCTTACAAAGAAACCATGTCAAACCATTCTTGACAAAGAAATCATAATCTTTGAAATAGTTCCAATTACTGAATTTCTCGCCTTAAACCCGAAAAGTCAACGCCAGATAACCCTATGGTTAGGCTACTTGCACACAATTGTATAAAATAGAATACCTAAACCACAGTTTTCTATGTTTTTAGCAGGCAAAAAAAATGCAACAGATTTTACCAGCCCTGTCTCTACGTCAATCTGGTGAGCAGCGTTCTCTTCCTATCCTGTCTTTCTGGTCTATGTGGAGACAATAATACTTTTCCAAATCATAATCAACATGAGCATAGAGAAGAAATTCTGGGAGCTCCATTCAACAACACAAATAACAACAACAAAATGAATCAACATGATGTGGAACATAGGTCAAGACATGCAAACATGATTCATGCCAGCTTTGGCTACAGCACTGTAAAATCATGTAAAGGCATAAGCAGTCTTATTAGAAAAGACCATCCAAAATGGCTCTGGGTTTCAGTTCATAACTGTACAGTCTCCTTAAATTATATGTTGGCAGTTTTCTTTGAAAATTTGACTATGCTATCCAACTCTTTCTTATCTGGAAGAATGAATGCCCCCCCCCCCCCCCCTCCCCTCTAATAAAACAGCCAAAGAAAGGTTTGTTCATAGGATAGATAGCTAGCAAAAAAGGCAAAAGCTGACAAAATACACATAAGACCACAGAAAACAAATTATATGTGGGGTAAGTTGGACCCATAGTAGCCCAGGCTGTGCTTATCATTCTCAAATCAGGAGGATACTATCAGTAAATACAGTAGAGGTAGGATATGTTTATTTGAAAAGTTACTTAAATTTATACTCATTTAGTGACTAAATGGTAGAATGAAGATCCAAAAACACATTCAGGTGTTCTCGGGGGCTGTTGATTAGCTACTTTGGCAAACTTGTACACTAGAGGTATGCTTATGTGAATGTTTGTTAACTTTGGACTTAGCCATGCTGTGACTAAAGTCAACTATGAGTTAGTAAGGGTTTCTGAAAACACCTGAAAAGGTATTCTGAAACTTCATTCTAACATTCAGCCAAAACTGCACTGTTCACATTTAAGTAACTGTTCACATTAACATACCTCTACTGTAGTTGACTTTAGTCAAATCAAGCGCATGAAAATGGCACTGTTAAAAGAAAAACATTCGAATAAACATAGCTCTAGGCTACACACTGTTCAGTTCAATCACATGGTGCTGCTTCATTTAAATAAACTGACGATCTGACGTAGAAATGGACATAGGCTTTCTGTATCTTCTGGAGTACTTTAAGGCAGAAGCTGTACCCCACCCCAGACACCCATCACATCCGAGACGGAACAGCCAAATTCACCTTCTTATGCAAAGGTTTTAGGCACTAATAGCTAGGCTAATGAATAGGCCTTAACAGCTAACAAAACAGCAAATAAGTTACAGGGGAGGTCAGCTCAGGCTACAGGTCTGACATTAGCGACAAACACTTTCATGATTCCTATTGACGTCAGAAATACCTTACCTGTTGCTTTTCCACAGAAGTAATATTGCACAACAAAATTCCTACGAAATTCCGTCCTTGTCACACAACCGCTAAATTCAAACTGCTTCTGTAAACGTTCAACGGCGCTGGCGCCAAGCCACAGACGACAACGAGGGTGAACAGGGGGCGCGAAACTGTTATACTGTGACCAATCACCAGCGTACCCCGCGTAAAGTATATCAGTACTAAACTGAAAGAAACGACTGCGTGGACACGAAGATTTTGTCGGAGATTCAAGTTTGTGGTGGGAAATGACGTCAGCTGATATTTACGATGCCGGCCAGATGCAGAGCCTTGGAGTCCAGACAAAGTGCTACAGCTCTGCGATCTTATGCGGGGTTGCACTAAAGCTATTCTGACTACTTGTGAGGAAGTTAGGTAGCCCAGAAGCTAAGGCTTCCCTCAAAGCTACTCCAATTATTTCCTATGCTGTTCACAAGGAATTGCACATGCGGCTAGTTGTCCGACTGCAATTAACAGTTTTGTCGTAACAAATACAATCGAACAGAGTATACTCTATATATATAAATATCCTACTTTGTTTTTATTGTACTTCCATCATTTAAACGACATCACGAGCAACCCTATACACCCAGAATAGACGATAAGGTTTTCCGGGCGGGACACTTTCATTATACAGTTGAAATACTTTCCGTATAGAATTGACGATCTGCGCCAAAATCCCACCCCGAGATCTTCCGTTTCAGGTTCACTTTCTTCCAGTCCAATAAATCGTTTACTGCAGGTCCGTTTCTTCCAATCCAGCAACAGGCTGACGACGGCTCATACCAAGAGTGGCCGAAATATCGCTGTCAAACATCTCACTTTCCGATTCGCCATTGTTTTAACACATGTTTCCTATTTATGGTGTATCTCTTCGCGTCAAAATTTGTCATTCTCACTGAAACAAGCGCAATCTCAAATTATTCGCAGAAATTGACGAAAGTACGTATTCAGTCCGAAAAAAAAAAAGAGGAACACAAGCACTTGTCATCAAGCCCATATACTTTGGTAAGTGGAGCGGTGGGGGGGGGGGGGGGGGTAGATCGTCGTACGCTTCCTGAGGAGACAAATTGCTCATTGTCAATAACTATTCCTTCAGCACCAGCTGACATGCAAATGCTATTAAAGTAGAGTTCGATTCGCCAACGGTTATCTCTTACTGTCGCAGAGCTGCTGTCTTTCTATTTAAAAGCTGTGGTCGAGTTAAGATGCCCCCCCCCCCTCCACACAAACACACAGAGTCAGTAGTCCCTTATCGGATATTTTTAGACGTGCTGACAAAGGGATTTCTGGCGAAATTATAGCGAACGGAATGGAAACCTTTCGTCTGTTGCAGTTCGATTCGTCTACCAACAAGACCTAAGGTTTCGATAGGATCCCAAACATCTTATAGCCAAAAATTGGTCGACAAATTTTGTTTCCGGTTTTCGCCGGATTACGGGTGAACTACTTGTCCGGGAAGAAAATAGTTTTCATATTCGGATTCAGCATGTCTCTTTACCCCTAAACTAACTATCTCATTACCTTTTAAAAATACTTTTTTTTGCCCCTTAATTTTAAACCACCTCCCCTACCCCTAAATGTAAAGCTACAAAGCCCATCTACGAACTTGGCCTTACCCTTGACCAATGAATTCAAGATACCAAAATATCTCATTGCCGGACATCCATATACAGACTCAGCCTCTCTTCTTACCCCTTAATCTGTCATCAAATAGAACTTTCGCTTTTAACAAATTTTCCGATTTTGGCAGGATTCCGGGCGAACTAGTTGTCCGACGAGAAAATGGTTTTCACCATCGTATTCAGCATGTCTTTTTACCCCTAAATCGAACATTTAATCAACTTCAGATGAAACTTTTACTTTTAACCAACTTTCCGGGTTTCACCGGATTCCGGACGAACTACTTGTTCGGCGAAAAAAATGGTTTTCATCACCGTGTTCCGCATGTCTTCTTACCCCTAAATCGACCATTTAATCAACTTCAAATAAAACTTTTACTTCTAACCAGCTTTCCGGTTTTTGCCGGATTACGGACGAACTACTTGTCCAGCGAGAAAATGGTTTTCGCTATCGTGCTCAGCATGCCTTCTTACCCAATAATTGACTATCACATTAAATGTTTTAAAATATTTTGTTTGTCCCTTAATTTGCACCCCCTCTCCCTCCCCTAAATGTAGAGCTACATAGCCCATCTACGAACTTACCCTTGACTCAATGAATCCTCACACCAAGTTTCATCAAAATTTCTCATTCTCTTTGAGAGTTATCGTGCTCACAGACAGACAGACAGACGGACATTTTTGCGATGTCATAGGTGTTTTGGGATCCCAAAAAGGACGTCATTATTCGTGAATAAAACGACTATGGACAATTTCAGGACGATGTGGATGGATAACTGTCGGTGAATCGTACGCGGTTAAGCCGCGTTCGGTTAAACAGCAGTTATCTATTACTGTCGACGACCAGCTCTAAAGCGTATTCTCGCCGTTCCCCGAGGACTCCACTTGAGGAGTCCCCGCGTTTTTATGGCACTTGCAGCTCCGCTCAAGTGCCATATACCGATCACTTTTCGGTCTGTCGGTTGTCAGGCCACTCATCTCGAGTTAGGGTACTTCCAGAAGTGCTAGGACGATGAAACTTGGCAGGCATATTAGGGACACTACCAAACTAACTTTCAAATAGTCACTTTCTTGATTCAACCACCATGGGGGGAGTAGAGGGAGGGGGAATCCGGAATCTTGACGTATTTTTAACTTTTGAACGGGGAATCGGATCTTAATGAAACTTAATATTTGGAAAGACCTCATGTCTCAGATGTCCCATTTCAATTCCGGAATGGATCCGGTGACTTTGGGGGAGTTGGAGGGGGGGAGACCGGAAATCGTGTGACATGTTCAGAGTGGATGGATCTGGATGAAACTTGGTTGGAAGAACAAGCACAAACCCCAGATACATAGTTGACAACAGTCACTTCCCCGATCCGACCACCGTGGGGGGAGTGAAGGGAGGGAGAATCCGGAATATTGACGTATTTATAAATTTTGAACGGGGAGTCGAATCTTAATGAAACTTGATATTTGGAAAAAGTTCGTGTCTCAGATGCCACACTTCAAGTCCGGAATGGATCCGCTGACTTTGGGGGGAGTTGGAGGGGGAACCGGAAATCGTGTGGCATGTTCAGAGTGGACGGATCGCGGTGAAGCTTGGTGGGAACAACAAGCACAAGCCCTAGAGACAGAGCTGACAAGACCAGACCGGATCCGAGCACTATGGGGGGAGCTGGAGGGAGGGTTCCAGAATTCCGGTGATCCCGACTTAAGGGGCTTACACATGTGGTAGGACGACGAAACTTGGCAGGCATATTAGGACGCGACCAAAATAGCTTCAAAATAGTCATCCAACCACCATCCAACCAACGATCAAACCAACGATCCAACCACCGAGGGGGAGTGAAGGGGGTGAATCCGAAATATTGACGTATTTATGGCTTTTGAACGGGGAGTCGGATCTTAATGAAACTTGATATTTGGAAAGACCTCGTATCTCAGATGTCACACGTCAGGTCCGGAATGAATCCACTGACTCTGGGGGGGGGGGGGAGTTCGAGGGGGAGACGGGAAATCGTGTGACATGTTCAGAGTGGATGGATCGGGATGAAACTTGGTGGGAAGAACAAGCACAAGCCCTAGATACATAGTTGACAAGACCGGACCGGATCTGAGGACTGTGGGGAGAGTTGGAGGGAGGGTTCCAGAATTCCGTTGATCCCGACTTAAGATTCTTACACATGCGCTAGGACGATGACAATTGGGAGGCATATTAGGGACCCGACCAAACTAATTTGGAAAAGATCATTTCCCCGATCCGACCACCGTGGGGGGAGTGGAGAGAGGGGGAATCCGGAATATTGACATATTTATAACTTTTGACGGGGAATCGGATCTTAATGAAACTTGATATTTGGAAAAACCTCGTGTCTCAGATGTCCCATTTCAAGTGCGGACAGGATCCGATCAATGTTGGGGAGTCGGGGGGGGGAACCGGAAATCGTGTGGCATGTTCAGAGTGGACGGAGCCCTAGATACATAGTTGACAAGACCGGGCCGGATCTGAGGACTGTGGGGAGAGTTGGAGGGAGAGTTCCGGAATTCCGGTGATCGCAGTTTAAGGTAGACTACTTCCAGATGTGCTACGACTATGAAACTTGGCTTGAAAATTAGAGACTTGACAAGATTGGCTTAAAAATTGTCACTTCCCAGATCCGACCATCGCTTAAAGTACTCATCTTAACCGTATAGTACAAAAAATACTTTTAAGCAAAACCTACATTTTCATGTTCCCCATGAGCCCATGATCATTTTTGCCTCAAGGGTTTTGATTACAGATGAATTTCTAGCGCCCTTAAAGTGCGCATCATCACAGCCAAGTGCAAATTTTTTTTTTTACAAAAACGATACATTCTCGTGATTTCCAAGGGTCCATCGTCGTTCTTATTTACCACGTCTTGCAAGTGCCATAAGAGCTTCCAGCTCTTGTTGTTTGTCCCGGGGACTCGCTACTCGTATTCTCGCAAGTCCCCACGGACGGGGAATGCTCCGATTATCATCACCATCATCAAAAAGGACTCCCTTTCAGCAGGGGCGTCCCGAGCCTTTCTTCATTGGGGGCGCGCACCTGGTAAAATTGACCGAATCGGTGCCTGATTTTTACTGAATTTATTAAAAAAAATTATAAAAACACAGCGAGTTGCCTTCATGAAGCTAAAACGTAAAATGTTGCACAGTATATACAAACAAGTCTAAAGAGAAAAATTGGCGCGTTTTCACGCTGTTCCGCTTCTATTTTTTTTTTCACGGATACGCCGTCACTAGCGACCTTGGAAGACCTTTCCAGTTTTGCCAACAGGACTTGAAATAATCGCAACCAAATTGTGTTGCTGCATAGCGACAACGTCGCTAACGGCTGTGCCCATGATGAATTAAGGCGCCGCAGGCGAAATTTTTTTAATCCGCCTTTTTTTCTGGCAACGTTTAGCTACTTCCCAATCTTCCCATGCAAATTCTAGCTTTTAATATAGTTCAAGCCCCCAAAAATTCCAAGCCTCAAACGCCAGTTAAGTGAGGCAACCTTTGTCTAACTAGCGAAGACTGCGAAATGCGCCGCAGGCGAAATTTTGTGGAAACACTGATGATAAAAGTGCCTTTCGGCGATCCCAAGATTATATATTCAACCCAGAGCTGTATGGCAACGAAAGGGGCGATCCAGGGCAAAGTGGATACAAAGTACATTTGTCCGAGATTTACAGCAAATAAAAGTAGGCTAGTTTTCACGTCAAGAGACGTGATTATTCCTGAACGAGAACGAGAGCTAAATAAATGCCACTTAAATTACCGAACTCAGTAACTGGGTTGAAGCAAATACTGAATTCGTAGTATACCGAAAAACTAACTAAAACAAGAGCTACGAGCTCATATGGCACTTGTTACGAGTAGGCATGTAGGCAAGAAAGAAGATGAGAACGTCACAAAATACCCCCTTCAACCTCCGAGGATCGGACCTAGAAATAGGACGTTTTCGCTTGAGTCTGAGGATTTTTCGCGAAAATACGCCCCCCCCCCCTCCACCTTTTTCAGATCCGGCCCGAACCCTAAACTATGTCAGCTAGGGAACATCGTATTTCTACTCTTCAAGTTTCATTCAAATCCCTCCACTCGTTTGACCCCTATGCGAGCTACAAAATTTCCGGGACTCCCCCTCCAACTTCCCACACTGTGGCCAAATACGACTAGGACACATAGACGTCGTATCCCTGACATCTCCTCTTCTCACTCTTCAAGTTTGAGTCCAATCGAAGCATATCTGCAAATTTCCGGTTTTCTGTCCATCCTCCTCTACCCTGGCCGGATCCAGTCTGAACCTTAAAAAACAACCTAGGTCTCCTAAAATCGGTATTGTCAAAGTTTCATTCCGTTCGGTCCAGTCGTTTGGTTTTTGTGCACGTCACAAAGTTTCCAGACCCCCTCCCCCTCCAACTCCTACAACCATTGCCGCATGTGGTTCGGAGACACGTCTTGCCTGTCTAGGTCATCAGTTCTTGTCACCAGAAAAGTTTTACTCGAGTCGGACCACCCGTTCGCAACCAACAGATATCAGTAATTTCCTAATTCCCCTCCCTCGAAAATGGTCGGATAAAAAAACGGAAGTCTCTAAAGGCATTGTGTCAGGTCCTTAATTCTATTTGGTTGGGTCACTAATATGCCTGCCAAGTTTGATTGTCCTTAGCACATCTGGAAGTATCCTTATTCGCGACCACTGGAATTCTGGGAAACCCCCTCCAACTCCTCCCAAAGAGCCCTGATATGGTCTAGCTCTGTCAAGAACATATCTAGGGCTTATGTTTGTTCTTCCCACCAGATTCCATCCCGATCCCTCGACGCTAAGCCTTTCACGAAAATGTTTGGTGCCCCCATCGACTCCCCCCACAGGTATAAGATCCGGTCCGGACTTGACATGGATCATCTGAGACCACACTTCTTTTCATTTGCGAAGTTTCATTCAGATAGGATCGCCCGTTCAAAAGTCATGAATGCCACTAGACTCCGGATTCCCCATCCCTCCACTCCCCCACGATGGTCACATCGTTCAAACGACTATTCTCAAGTCAGTTTATTCGAGTCCTGGATATGCCAGCGCAGTTTCATTGTCTTAGTACATCAGGAATTACCACACTCGTGGGATCAACAGAATCCCCCCCCCCCCCCAAGTCCCCCCACAGTGCCCGAATCGGTTCGGTTATGTCAACGATGTATCTAGTGTTTGCTTGGTGTCTTCCCACCAAGTTTTTTCTTGATCCCTCCACTCATAGCGTTTCCCAAGATTTCGGTTGCCCCCTCCAGCTCCCCCCGAAAGTCCCCGGATCCGGTCCGGATTTCAAGTTGGTGTTTTGAGGCACGATGTCTTTCCAAATATCAAGTTTCATTAAGGTCCGATCACCCGTTCAAAGTTATAAATACCTCAAGATTCCAGATTGCCCTCCCTCCACTCCCCCCACAGTTCCCGAATCAGCAGGTCCGGATTTGAAACTGAATATCCGATACACTTGTCCTTGACACATATCAAGTTTCACGCATGTCCGATTACCGTTTCCAAAGTTATGCATGTTAATAGTTTCCGGATTTCCCATCCCTCCGCTCCACCCGCTATATCGGATCTGGAAAGTGATTATATCCAAGTTAATCTGGTCGGTTCCCTGATATTCCTGCCAAGTTTCATTGTCCTAGCTTATGTGGAAGCGTTCCACGAGATTTGTTTCGTTTTGACCACTTGGTCTTACTTTAATCTTTGAACCATATCCATTCCCGCATTCGCTCCCGAATACATGAAGTCTTGGCGCAGTGGTAGAGCAGTGGCTTAGCGACTCAGAGGTCCGTGGTTCTATCGGGCATTTAGGCAGCGCTCATTTTTCTACGTTTCGCTCTGCTTTTGCTTTATAGTTTCCGGACTCCCGGATCCGGGGAAAGTCGGATTGGGGAAATGATTATTTGTAAGTTGAACTGGTCGGGTCCCTGATATGCCTGCCAAGTTTCATCGTCCTAGCTGATGTGGAAGTGCCCGAACTAGCAAAACCCGGACCGACCGACGGACGGACAGAAACTGCGATCGCTATATGGCACTTGGCCGAAGGGCAAGTGCCATAAAAATAAGGAACAGATCAAGAGCGCTATTACAACCGAATTTCGTACTGGAATAAAACTCTTGTTAGAACCACCTAAAACAGTAATAGAAACGAACTAAAGAGAAAACCGGTGAATTACCATATTCGGTAACGAATCAGAACCAAATGAATCTCCGATTTTAATTACGAAATGGACTGACCGAATGCGGTAGAGAATGAGACCAAATAAACAGGTTAAATCACCGAATTTACGCAGGGACGGACCGAATGCGGCCAAATCTATGCGGACTGAACAAAAGTTGGATGAATTATCTTATTCGGTCACGAATCAGAACCAAATGAATCTGATTAATCACCGAATTATGAAATGGACTGACCGAATACGACCATATTACCGAATTCGGTAAAGAATGAGACCGAATACAGGTTAAATCACCATATTTATGCAAGGACGGACCGAATGCGGCGAAACCGATGCGGACTGAACAAAAGTTGGATGAAATATCGAATTCGGTCACAAATCAGAACCAAATGAATCTGATTAATGACCGAATTATGAAATGGATTGACCGAATGCGATAGAACAGATGCGGAGTGAACAGAAGTCTGCCGAATTAGCAAATTCGATAAAGAAAGGGGAACCAATAAACACGTTAAATTACCCAATTTTGAAATGCGGGGACAAACGATTTTATGAAAAGGGCATCACGGATTCGCCACGATGCCCAAAAGGTAGGGGGGGGCGCTGTGCCCCCTCCCTCGGGACGCCCCTGCCTTTCAGATTCGGAGGGGAATCCATTTTTGCTGGTGTTGGTGCAATGCAAAATTAATTAAAAACAATCAGAATAAACAAAACTGAAAATAAGGTGGGTCCATACTGATATCGTCAACTACATTTTTTTTTCGAACAAAATCCATTTTGGAAGTATTCCCCCTGTTCTCGCTATTTCCGTACGCAGAGTCCGCGTGGAATGACTCCCTCTATCCTCGCCGTTCCCTTGGATTCCCCAACGAGTCCTTGGGGAACGGCGAGAATACGCCTTTAGATGTCATTTTATTCAACTACGGCGTAGCGGTCTTGTTGTTTTATTTGAAAGCTGTATTCGTAGTTCTACGAAACCGTCAGATAATATCCGAAATTCCCGACGGAAGTTTCTTGTTCGTTCCAGGATTTCTGTCGAAATTATACCGATGATGAAAATCATTCGTCCGTTGTCGTTCGATTCGCTCGACAAAAAAGAAACTTGTCGACGATAATGACGTCGTTATCCGGCGAAGAAAACGACTAAAGACAATTTTGGGATAATGTAGATGGATGACTGTAGGGGAATTGAACGCGACTTCTAAAGCCTGACGAGGCCCCATGCAAAACACAGAAACAATCCTGGTGTAGACTATTATCCGTTTAGCACAATTTTATTACATTTCTTGTCAATTCTATCATTTCCGCTAAGTATGACGGTAGCATACCTTTTGTTTACTTCCGGCCAAGCTGATAAAATCAAAAACTCAAAGTCCCATTCAGTCTGTGCCAGGATGCAGATAAGCCACAGATTTTGTCGTTCATGTTTTGGGAACACTATCTAGACCGACACCCTCAAGTTTCAAATTCTGGGACAGAAACCTTGGCAGGTCCTTAAAGTTTAACCGAATGGGACTGAGATCCGACAGTCTAGTTATAAATCACTAGATCGCTTAAATAGGCCTGAAAACCGGATAAAAGTGCGTTCTCTGTTTGTCCGTATCCAACAGATAATCGATTTAGTCGAACGAACTTATTCTTTCGGATTTATGTTACCTGAATGCGCCTGTCCTTCCATGCTTGAAATGTTTGCTAACTACAATAAACTAAAAATGGCCGATTCCTTGCAAGACATATCATAATTTTCCTACTTTCTTCAGTCGTGACTTTTCCGGGTGCATCTTTAATCCCGGAAATGCGTTTTTTTGTTGTTGTTGTAAATTCAAGCTTTCTGTCAGAATGAATTTGAGTTGTCGTGCAAGCAGCGCACATTCTAAATGTTATTACTAGAGGCTCGGGTGAAAAAATACAAAATCCGTTAGATGGATCAAAATATTTCAGTGTATTCAAACATCAGACGTGAAAATAAACTGCCTTTTCAGTCAAACTTTAAAAGACGCGTCGTGCTTAGTCGATAGTAACTCATTATATTTTCGAAGTATTTCCATCCATCCTCGTTCCCGGGATTTCTTGACGTCATGAATGTCCTCTATTAGCAATACACTGATAATCACGCTTGCAACGTCTGTTCTCTGTAAGTGACGTATCATGCGCCCGATCATTCTTTTCGACGAGCTTATTCGTTCGGAGTCCGGAGACCGGTTGTGGAGATTTTGCCAGGATTGTCTTCCAAGGCAACGGACACGGAAAGGGGCTAAAACTAGCCGAAGCCGTATATAATTTTCAAAGCATAGCTTATTTGCAAAGTGGTCGACTAAAACAGATCATCTGAGCACAAAAACTATAGGCGTATTCTCGCCGTTCCTCGAGGACTCCACTTGAGGAGTCCTCGCGTTTTTGTTTGTCCCGGGGACTCACTTCCCGTCTTCTCGCGAGTCCCCACGGACGGGGAATGCTCCGATTATCATCACCATCATCAAAAAGGACTCCCTTTCAGTTTCGGAGGGGAATCAATTTTTGCTGGTGTTGGTGCAATGTAAAATTAATTAAAAACAATAAGAATAGACAAAACCACAAATAAAGTGGATCCAGACTAATTTCGTCAACTGCATATCTATTCGAGCAAAATCCATTTTGGAAGCATTCCCCGTGTACTCGCTGTTTCTGTACGCGGAGTCCGCGCGGAGGGACTCCCCCTATTCTCGCCGTTGCCTTCGATTCCCTGAGTAGTCCTCGGGGAACGGCGAGAATACGCCTTATGTAGTGTGAGGTGTCCTGTAATGGTTACGTTCTTCACCGCCAGAGGACTCACAAGTGGTCTATGTTTATTTCATGTAAGCCGTTTCTGGGTTCATCGCACTGTCAGAAATTTCGTAACAGATAACACAAGGATGCGCAGTTTCAACAGATAACACTTGGGATGTTATCTGGTATGAATTTGCAAATTTTATGCATAACAAGCATTGCCAAGAGGAGCCAAAAAGGGATCTGCTGATTGAACAGAACAGTCAGCAGATGTTTTTTCGGCGGTGTTACCGCTCTTCTTGTTTGCATAACGTGCAATTCGCAATGGTTGCAAAATGAGAACAGCTAACATTAGCTCTGTTGAAAATGCGCATCCTTTTGTTCTGTATTTTGAAACTTCTGACAGTATGGCGACTGCCCTCTAGTGTTACAAACCGTTCTCGGACTCACCAGAATATGGTCGGGTGGCAGGTTTTCGTTCGAAGTCACCGGGAGATGGTGAGAGCAAAACACTCCTTACAGACACTAATGAGTGAGAACCAGAATATACTAGGGAGTGCAACGAACACACCTATTCTATAATAGATTCCCTGATAAGAAAGAAGTAAATTAAGCACACATCTAATCATCCTCTTTTCGGGAATACTACCCAAATCGGATGCAAATATCGGTACAAAATTTAAGTCACAATTTTACGACACAAAGCTTGTCCGAAAACATTTCGTCTACTATCGTCAAGACTGATAAGTAGTCACAATAAGAGGTACATATATAACAGATTTACACATCCTCTTTTCGGAAATGTACTACTCAGATCGGATACAAACAACGGATACAAATTTTGAATGTAATATTTCGACATTACGCAGTCCAAATTAACTTAAACACTTGAAACAGAACGCGGACGACTATTTATCAAATTAAAGATTGTCCGCTAGTTTCTTCTTTTTTCTCGGGGATTCAAGTTTCACTTCCCCACGCGCAAACGGACAAACTGGAAGATTCAAACATCCCGCGCATTTTGGACCAATGGGAAGACAGATCTGCTGACCGAATCCCACGAGCAACAGGTTTACTTCACTCCAGAGTTCTCTTGGCATCCAATCTTCAAGGGCCTTTCGTGTTGCCTCCGGGGATTTTGTAACAGCTGGCGTCCAGCCAAGTCGTTTGGCAATACGGTGTACATGCGTGTCGACCCCTGAAAAAAGACAAGCCTCACCATCTTTACTTTTTTATTTTAACTTCATTTTTATTTATTCGAATTTTTTATTCAACAGATACACCCATGCAGAGGGGCACTTGCAAACGTTCACGTCACAGTGTGGGGGAGTTAGGGGGGGGGGCTTAATTCTTGCCATCCCGCAAGCTCGGAACTTCCTGGTTTTCTAGGACGATAAAACTTGGAAGACGTATCAGGGACCCGAACAGACTGACTTGAGAATAGTCGTTTCCCCAATCCGACCATCATGGGGGTTGCGAAAAGTTTTTGACAAGCACAAAAACCAAACGGATGGACAAAATAGGATGCAAGTTGGACAGTGCCGACTTTATGCGACGCTGATTTTGTTTTTTGGCGTCCGGACAGTATACGGTCAAGGTGAGGGGGAAGGGGGAGCGTGACTCGAATATTTGCAGATAGGCTCTGCTCCGATTCTAGTCAAACTTGATGGACGGGTGAAAATGAAACTTGGAAGGTACAGGGATCATATGCCCTAGATAACATATTTTACGGTTCAAACTGGATCCAACCACGGTGGGGGGGGGGGGGGGGATTTACCGGAAGTTCCCCAAAAATGCTCAGACTCGAGTGAAAGATAGGTAAGAGAAAATGCTTCAGATGATCCAGTTAGGAGTCCGGACCAGATTCGGCCGCGGTATATGGGGAGTTGGAAGGGGGTACCGTAAACCTTGGGCACGTCTAGGGACAAAGCGAGTCGATTTCTTGGGTTGAAACTTGGAAGGTCGGCGATGTCTTGGAGGTGATGTCGGAAATTTTCGGACTTGAGCGGAACTAGATATCCAAATTCTAGGTCCGAACCGCATTTTTGGATGGCTGGGTGTTTTGTCAAGTTCTCTTCTACTCTCTTGTACCACCTACTCGTAACAAGTGCCATATGAGCTCGTAGCTCTTGTTTTTACACTTTTTGTTACCTTGCTAATGGAAAAGAGGTTTAAAGTGTCGGACCGTTCTTGCAAGATTTTGAAGATCTTCTTTGGATTTCTAAATGCGGTTTGTTTATATTAAAAGCTTTTAAACTGAGAGATTTCCATTTAGGTAATTTCAATATTTTTGGTGATGTGAAATGTCTTGGTTCTAACGCTGTTTGTGTATAAGATGTGATACAAATTTGCTTTGACACTGCACGTCTGAGCGCTTGCGCACTTGTTACGTTATTCCGAGCGCTGTAGCAGCTTTCGGCTTTCGGTTTCCGGTTTTCACGGTATTTTGTGGAGCTCATAACTCGTGAACCAGTGCAAGTATCAAGTTCAAACTTGGTACACTAGTAGGTATTGGGGTCTAGCTGTGCCATCTGGGGGGTCCCACCCCCCATCCCGACCCGGTTCAGCGGCAAATGGGCCCAGATTGCCCAGTGAATAATGTTCATAACTTGACCAGAAGTGGACATGGGACGATGAAATTCCTAGTACATGTAGATCCTAGGGCTGGGAAATTGCTTTTAAAGTTGCACCTCTCCCACCTACCCCGTTCATGGGTAACTGGGCCCAGATTGCCCAGGAGTAAAGTTCGTTATCCGTGACAGGAATCAACAGGTATCAAGTTGAAACTTGCAGGTTTGCGAGCATTGGGGTCTCTTTTTACTTTTTGCGGGTGCCAAACCCAACCCCCACTTGGTTCAGGGGCAATTGGGCCCAGATTGACCATTTTTTAATGTTTTTAACTTGACAATAACCGGAGATGAGGCGATGAAATTCCTTTGTGCTTTTGGATCATAGGGGTTGGGGACATATATGTGGAGTTGAACCACCCCCCACCCTCCCCGTTCATGGGCAAGTGGGCCATATTGCCCATGAAAAAAAGTTTTTGACCCGTGACTGGAATCAAACTGTAAGCTGGTATACTTCAGGGAAAAGAGTTGTAGATACGCATTTTGATGGGTTCCCCCCCCCCCTTCGTTCATGGGCAGCTGGGCCCAGATTTCCCATGAGTTAAGTTCGTCTATGACAGGTATCAAGTCCTCTTGTACATTTGGGGAGATATAGTCATGGATGAGATGAGGATTAAACAGCAACAAATAAGACGACGCGACGTACATCTTTAATGAACAGTTGGAAACTGGACTGTTTTGTCATATGATCGATGATATGCCGTTCTTAATGAATTGTGACAAAGTGGGTATTAGAGTGCTACGATTTGGTTTATTGCACTTGTTATTACCTTGCTAATGGAAAAGACGTTTAAAGGGTCGGAGTGGCTGGCAGACCATAGTTGGAACTCAAGCTATTCGTGCAAGATCTTCAACATTTCTTTGGATTTATACTTGCGGTTTGTTTACATTTAAAGCTTTAAAGTGGGATGATTACAATACTTGTTTGGTTATTGGGGATGTGTCATGTCTTGGTTCTAAAGCTGTTTATATATAATATGTGATAAATATTTTACTTTCACACTCCACGTCTGAGCGCTTGCGCACTTGTTCTGGATGTTCTAAGGGAAGTTGCGGTTTAACTGTTATTTTTGTAGTTTGCTGTTTTGTTGTTGAAAATTTGTTTGGAACTTGTTGGTCTATGATTAAATAAAAATATAAACAAAATCACACCTAACAAGCCCCATGTGAAGCTCTAATAAGCAAACTTCTCAACCACGCGGCAGATTTTTCAATCATCTCCATCTACTCATCAGTCAAGAGGAAATAGTAAGTATCATGTAACGAAGTTCTTCTCCGTTTGACAGGTCTGGGTCTGACGACATGCGTGCATTCGGAATTCCAGATGTTTCCACTACTCCCGTATGTTTTGGTGAAAAACAAACATTTCAAATGAGACACCCAGAATGTTCCAAGTTCTAAACAAACTCAAGAGGTATAATTACGTTAAGTACCGCCAGAACTGGAGGCTAGTAGGGCAATGGCCCTTTGGTCGCCGGTCTCAGGCAACGCATCATATCTCGTGAACATGTAACAATAACTTTGCTTGTTTATCGCTGTTTCTGAACTTAACGAGGACTTGCTATTCCTGCATGAAACATCCCCATCTCTTTGTATCGTGATTCCATAACCTAATTTCTTCGATGGAGATGACACAAAATCTGAATAAACCGCACATACATTCCCCTCCTGACTGCTACTGGCAAGTAGCTAACCCCTTTGCTAACAACCTGAATGCGGTTCGACGACGCCGGGGTTCTTAATTTCCTATCTTGATTGCGATGACGATGAACAGCCGGGACGGATTTGTCATCTTCCAATCCAAAAATGTAGAGCCACTGGGTCCAACGTTGTCGTCGGTCCCTTTCGGACTTTCTAAGGCAGATTACCACCGTAATCGCCCATTGGTATTTTTTCTTCTCCACCGATGACACGAACAGTACTTTGTATATTTGGTGATCGGTCTTCTTCGGGAATATCGTTGAGGTAATTGAGCTGATGAAGCTTGGGATCTTTGATCTTTAGCTCGTTGCACAGGATCTTGAGTTGTGACGTCATCGGGCTGGTAAATCTGTACTCGAACAGGATATGTTGCACTGTTCACATACCAGACGTAGTTTTAAAGGAGTCACGTCTGTTGGAATGTTGGAACATAAACTGTATCTACTGCGACTTGTCCTTTAAGGTTAGTTCCTTAGTCTTCTGCTGGGATTGCCACGAAGCTATCATGAGCCGGTACGGTACTGTAATGTTTTGAAATACCAGACGTAGTTTCAAAGGCGTATGTTAGAATATTGGAACATAAACTGATTCTACTGCGACTTGTCCTTTAAGGGTAGTTCCTTCGTCTTGTGCTGGGACCATCTCGAAGTTATCATCAAATCCATTAATTTTGCTTAAATACAGGGAATGAACTATCGAATTAATAGTTTAAACCTGACAATCCTGGCAGGTACAGCTCAATACATGACCCAAAAAATGCAGGCAGTATCTTAAAAATTCGAATACTGGCGCCAAAACTAACGGCCGCTGTCATATCTGAGATTACGTCTGGAAAGTTTAGAATTCCAGAACTTGCTATCGGAGAGGATTTTCAGGGCTCTTTAAACTCCATTGATTAATAGACCCCATTAAGGATGTGTAAATTTGGCACCATTTTAGAGGTTTTCGGATGGATTAGAGAACTGCCAACGGGGTGTTCCTCAGACTTCTGAAGCTCAGAGGGGTATTTTTTGTTTCATTAAAGTTTAACCAAAAATGGCTGAGAAACGACAATCTAGTTACAAATCACTTATTCACTAATAGGCTTGAAGGGCTTGAAAGAAATGCGATACTTCGTTGTTCCGCTATTCGCGAGTAGTTGATCTTCGCCCCCCCCCCCCCCTCGATAAGAAATCCTCCCGCGAACTCTGTTAAAAAAGCAGTATATTTTTATGAAAAGTATATACAGAGGCGAGCGACCAGCGCGCCGCCGTCACGCGTTTACACTTAACTCACGTATGGTATCTAGGATATCTCACGTATTCTATCACGGTATCTCACGTATTCTAATTTCCTATATATTTGCATTCGGGGGGGGGGGGGGGGGGGGGTCCGGGTATTGTCTCTGAGGCCTCTCCCTTTCTGTTGTAAAGTGGGGGGGGGGGGGGGGGCAGGATGTCGCGAAGGACTGGGTTCAGAAGAGTCTGGACACCAAACTGGGTACAGTCGTTGGAAGCTTTGCTTTTTAGCGAAAGTTGAAACGAAAAACCGAATGTGTGAATTTAAATATATGAATTTACATCCAAGTTAGCATTACAGTTAGTTTTACACAAAATTTCTGCCATTTTGTAGCCATTTTGTGCATTTTGTAGTTTTCTCTATTTGGAAGAATCGTGTATAATTTAGTTTTCGTTTTAGAATAGAAATTCTTGAGGTTTGAAACACGTTAAAAGCCGGAAATTGCATCGTACTGTAGCTAAATTTTTCCAGAAAATGGCAGATTAAAAAAATTTCGCCTGCGGCGCTTGGTTTACTTGTCTTGGTACAGTCGTTGGAAGCTTCGCTTTTTACCGAAAGCTAAAATGAAAAGCCGAACCTTAATATACGAAATTATCCCAAAGGAACAATCTCAACTGATGCATTACAGTTGGTTTTACACAAAATTTCGCCTGCGGCGCATTTTGTAATATTCTCTATTTGGAAGAATGGTGTATAATTTAGTTTTCGTTTTAAAATTTTTGGGGTTTGAAACACGTTAAAAGCTGGAAATTGTATGGTACTATGGCTAAATTTTCGGGAAAAGGCGGATTTAAAATTTCGCCTGCGGCACTTGGTTTAACTTATCTTGGTACAGTCGTTGGAACCTTCGCTTTTTAGCGAAAGCTAAAATGAAAAGCCGAATATGTGAACTTTAATATACGAAATCATACCAAAGGAATACTCTCTGATGCATTACAGTTAGCTTGCACAAAATTTCGCCTGCGGCGTATTTTGTAATATTCTTTGTTTGGAAGAACGGTGTTTCATTTAGCCGGCGTTTTAGATTGAAGTTCGTGGGAGTCTGAAACACGTTAAAAGCTAGAACTTGTATGGTAGGTATAGCTAAATTTTTCCGAAAAAAAGGCAGATTAAAGAAATTTCGCCTGCTGCGCTTAGTTTAACTTGTTCTTGGTACAGTCGTTGGAAGCTTCGCTTTTTAGCGACGGTTAAAATGAAAAGACAAATATGTGAACAAAATATATACATATATATATGTATACAAAATTACATCAAAAGAATAATCTCAACTGATGCATTACAGTTAGTTTTACCCCGGTTCTATTCTTTGCTGGCGGAAAATGTGCTCCGTTGCCGCGAAAGGCGTGTTTCGTCGGCACATTTTTGAGTCCGTCGGCACAAACCGGACGTCCCCTCCCCCCCCCCCCCCCCAAAGGTAAAGGGCTAGTGACGCCCCTGGTAACAGATACCATGGTACCTGCAAAAACGCAACTATAGTTTGACTATGGATCTAACCAAATGTTTTTATTGTAGCAGGCATATGGAAAATGTGTCGAAAAATCAAATAATTATTTGAATTATCGATTTCTTTAAGTATTTTGTTTTCTGTTTTTTCTTGTAAATTCCAAGTCCAAAGTCCAAAAGAATGTAAGATGTAAACTAGATCACAACAAACAAACGCCGTAAATTATACTAAACTCGTTATAGTGATTTCTTGAAGATTCTGAAATTCAGCTTACGATTTCTTCTTCCGACGTATCTAAACGTCCACATGGTGATATACTTAGTTGTTTTAATCCTCTTACACGCCACTCAATCTTCTCGAAGGTTTTAGTAACTCTTTTGACCAGCGCCGGGAGATCAATAAATAGTTAATTAGCAATGGCGGACTTGCTTTCAAGAGTGAATTGTGTTCAAGTAATTTGTGAGTAACGTTGGCTACCGAGGATTTTTGAGGAAAACAAAGGTAACAGTGTGTTCGTAAAAATCCGACCCATCGAAAAATGATGGTGTCTCCCACCTTCTCGGCCCACACGAGTCAAAGACTTTGAGTCGAACATAAGCAATTCCGGTGAATGCCGAGTACTCCCCTCAAACTCCCCAAACCAAGTTCGAATCTGCCATGAACCACAAAATGGAACCTAGGCCACAACATTTTCCGGCACCCCTCGAACTCCACCACCATTATCGAAGGCAGATCATCAAGGCATCTTCTCTTTCCAACCATTAAGTTTCCCTCGTATCCCGAGCGTTGCCGGGAAATCCCCCCCCTCCAGCTCCCCACGGATCATCCAGCGAACATGAACTTTTTACCTTCCGAGTTTCAAACCAATTGCTCACTCGCTTTATCCCTAAAAAAGACACAACGTTTTCAGTTTCAGTTTTCAGTTTATTTCAAATATTAACACATATCGTGGCTTTGGGGCCAAATGGCGTGTTGAATATGTCAATATACATGAAGGCAAATCAATCAACGTTTCACGCCCCCCCCCCCCCCTCCAACTCCCCCACCGTGGCCAAATGTATCTTTGATATAGATCAAAAGAATGGCTGAAAACGGAAAGTCAGCTACGATTTTGACAGCTATGGTCCAATAAGGACTGAATTATAGCTGTCAAACATAGCTGACTTTAATTATAATAAGAATAATGTATTGCGAAAACAATAAGGCCACAAAGCCTCTACAAAGTTCCCTTAAAATATTTAGGGCCATACATGTTATGAGTATTTCGTCGATTTCTTCCTTGAATCGGCTCAGTGATGGAGAGTTTGCTGTTTCTTCGGGCAGTTGATTCCAGTAAAGCGGGACTCGCTTTCTGAAACTCCACCAACCAATGTCTTTGAAGAACCTCTCTCCGGTAAGTTTGAGGCTACGGCCACCCAAGTTATCGAAATTGAAGTTGATGATGTCGTCAGCTTAGACGTTTTCTTACGTACCGTGGCATAGCTTGTCTGCAGAGGCGTTACTAGCCAAAATGTTTGGGGGGGGGGGGGGGGACAAGGTATTTACCGACTGGCTGGTCACTTGTACCGACTGTTTTTGCAGATAAAAACGACTATTATTGAGAAAAAAACGACTCTGTTGGCAAAAAATCGGCCGATTTTAAGAAAAACTATTATTTTTAAGAAAAAAACGACTATTTTTCCGTGAAACCGGCTCAAAATCGACTGTTTTTACGAAAATCGTGGCGCTTCGTGCCGACTCGGCCATTTTTACCGACTGCCAACAACATTCGGGGGTGGGGGGGGGGGGCGGGGTCCCCCCCAACCCTAGTCGTGACGCTCCTGCTTGTATGTCTCAATAAGGTCCCCCCTAGAAACGGTATGCCAGCGTAGCGAGATTCAGTCTTTCAAGCCTTTGCTGGTATGGGAGGCGTTTCAGTTTAGGCGGCAATTTCGTGAGCCGCCGCTGAACAGTCTCGAGGGCACAAATGTCTCGGTTGTAATGCTTTGGGGGGTCGGCTTGGGCTCAAGGAGTATTTATTCAGTTTGGATATATTAGCTAATGGATCATCTAGGGCATCTTCTCTAACCACCCATTAAGTTTCACTCGAATCTGAACATTTTCGAGAACTGTCCACCCCCTCAAACTCCCCCAAGCCAAGGTCGGATGCGAGCGGGATCCTAAAATGGATCATCTACGGCACACGAGCTTTGCACCTTCCAGGTTTCATCCAATCACTCCACTCGCCACAGGTGTACAACAAAATTCCAAGACCCCTTTATAACTCCCCCACCCCCCGAATGTATGCAAATCCAATCCGAACACATAAATAAATCAGGGCACTTTCTCGTATGATCAACCAAGTTTCTCTTGAATTTGCGGATTCGGGGAAATTGTCAATTCCGGAATTGTTGCCTTTCAAGCAATCAATCAATTAATCAAGTTTATTTTCCAAATAGCTGAAAGCTAGAAGAGGAATACAAATTTAACTCTTAACTCTTACAAGATATGCCGTGTCCAAAATTTTGTTGCGTCGATACTGAGCGATACTGTTTGTATTTTTATTTGTATCTGTAATCTGTTGTAGTATTTTGAGTGTTACGGATAAAATCAGAAAATTTCGATATTTGTATTGTGAATTCCTTAACCCTTGTAGGCTAGTTTTTTCCTTTCATGTCTCGTCATTTTGGCATTCATTCATTCATTTTGCAGTACATACTTGTTCCGACCTGACTGAGCGCTACCGTCATGCTATGACTGTACCATAATAATAATAATAATAATAATAGTTTATTAAAGCCAACAAAGGGCCATACAACAGCATTCATTCTCGCACTTAACTAACAAAATTGACCTTCAATATTACATACAATAATATCACTTCTTTTTATCCTTCTACTATTCTACTATACTACCAGCCGGCACCAGTTGCCACGTGTTAGAACCTTTAAATCAGTTTAAAAGTGAAAATCGCCTAATTTATGGCCGGCGCCGGTGCCTGCATCGCTGGGTTCGGTCGGTGCCGGGAAAGGGTGGGTAACCCCAGAGGGAAACCAACCTTAAAAAAAATAATCAGTAGGCTCCGATTTGATCACCCAAAAACCGGAAAGGTCGACTGATGTACTAATAGTTTTATTAACTCCCTTAACGGCGGCAAGACTTACCTATTCCAGTCAGGTTTCCCCAAGCGATGTCCATGCAGAGGTGCGCCATCTTTGGCCCAACGCCGGGGAGAGCACACAGTCCCTTCAAATCTGGTGGGATGTCACCACTGTACTGATTCTGGAGTATTTCGGCGGTTTTCTTCAAGTAATGTATTTTCTTCTGGAAATATTCAAATTCAAATTCCAATTCGTTTATTTCCATGATATCTTTTAACAAAAATAGTGGTGGATCGTCATACATGGTCGACATGTCATAAACATCACACATTTGTTACAATTTTTTTAATTTTTAAAATACAATCTAAGAACAAAATATTTACAAAATATGTCAATTTAAAATTCATAATTCCGAACCTTGAGCGACTTCTGAGACGGAAACACGTCACAATCACAAATCTTATAACGCTTGAAAGACCTGACGGCCGCATGTGATAATTATGATTCGCAGTCAGTCATATTATAAATATGATTCGCAGTCAGCTTGGGCTGAAGGAATATTTACGCATCTTACATCTTAGCTTTACTAGAAACTTCAAAACCCAGTCTAAACCAGTAAATTTATCTCGCCTTAAATGGCACAAGCGTAGCTACAAGTAGTGCCCGATTGTGAAGCACTGGAAAGCATAGGTCTTGGCGCTACTCCCTAGTGTTATTTTGCTCTGCTGTGTTGTTCTCTTTAGGAAGAATCTAGTAAAGATAAATTTCAGGGGGTCCTGGATTTTAACCAGGCGCATACTTTATTCTAAAACCGTAGCCAGCCACAGCGGACGATTGGTTTTTCGTCGGGAGCATGATGCGCACCGAAAACTCCGAAACAAGGCAAGTGTGAAAATCAGTGAGGATGTTAAGGGGGTTAAAATGTATCATATGAAAGTTGGGACTCTGGAATGGGGCGGTAACGGAAGGACGTTGCATTAGCATGGGTACTATTGGTCCTTTGAGGTTACCTTCCAAAATCCAACTGGATATATCAGTTTTCCGAGCGTATCGTCGTCTAGTAACAGCAAATTCCGAACTGAGAGTCCACCAGGAATTTCCGTCTTTAGTTTCGTCATTGCAGCATTCGTAACTTGATCTCTGGTTTGACTAGACAGCATCAGCGATACGAGAATGTGAAAACGCCTATCCTGGAAAAGGCTAAATTTTATACGGACAATTCAGATAACTGAGTTATTTCATCTTTTTTTTCAATCAAGAACAGAACAATCAAAGCTAGAACAGGTCATATATTCAAACAATGGGTAAAACTGATGCCAAAACGGATCCGTTTTATCTATTCTTTGAATATTTGTTTCCCAGTCAGCTTGGGCTCAAGGAGTATCTAGAACAGGTTGTCGAATTTGATGATTATCGAATGTCGGTCGTCAATTACTATAAGTTTTTATTAAAAAGCTGAAGCTGAAATCTTATCTAGTTTTATGCACTGTGCGATATTACTTCATTCACTTTGCCGACAAGTTGGATTTCCAAGCAGAATAGCCTAGAGTCACTAGGACAGAGCTGACACAACAAGATTTTACAAATCAAATCGATTACTGTATGACCAGCGTAATTTAGCATCCTCTGACGAAGAAAGCTATGAAGTTGGTTTGTCAATAAACGATTTGATTTGATTTGATTACCTGGAGCTATCCTGATTGATATAAACTTGTGATAGGATCTTCTGTTTTTAGGACAAGCTCCGCAGCTCTCACTCGCGATAGCAGTTGGACCAGGGACCCATAAATTTCCTGTAATGACTCGCCATTCAGGGGGCTTGTCATTTCCTATGCTTCTATGTTGCTATGTTGCCCGAGCCTCACCTAGTTTCCAAAAATTTCGCTTGGGTCGAATCGGCGTTCTTGCTCAGATAGACAAAATTTGTTGGGACTACTCAGCATGCCACCAGGTACCTATCAATTTCAATTCAATATCAATTTCAATTTATTTTCAAAATTCCTTCACGGGCAAGCCGAACATTGGATTTTTCGTCATAAATATAGTAACATCAAAATATTTGTCATAATTTTGTCATAAATAATAAACTTATATACAATTAAAAGTCCTAAGCTAGGACAAAAGATCCAGGATACTCTTCCATTACAGAGAAACATTCCTAGTTCAGCACAACAGCTACGAAGAATTTATTCTATCTGGATAGTCGGGTGTTTTATCCCCGTGGGTATTTCTCGAACTATCTGATGCTCGGTCAAGAGCGCATCAGAAATCTCTTATCTCTTATTGACAAGCCCCCTGAATGGCGAGTCATTACAGGAAATTTATGGGCCCCTGGTTGGGCCAAGTCATTCGAAGGAAGCTTGGCCTTTTCTTGAAAGCATCCAATGTTGAATTCGGGAGGGATTCGCGCCTCCTTCCGTCGCGGTGGAAACCTCCGATGGACCCGAGGTCTTAGTTGCCAATCAACAAACAATGTGTTTCTCAAAGAAGAGTTTTAACTTAACAAAAATTTCCGAACGTGCGTCGTATCAGGGACCCATACATTTCCTGTAATGACTCGCCATTCAGGGGGCTTGTCATTTCCTATGCTTCTATGTTGCTATGTTGCCCGAGCCTCACCTAGTTTCCAAAAATTCCGCTTGGGTCGAATCGGCGTTCTTGCTCAGTTAGACAAAATTTGTTGGGACTACTCAGCATGCCACCAGGTACCTAAGCTAGGACAAAAGATCCAGGATACTCTTCCATTACAGAAAAACATTCCTAGTTCAGCACAACAGTTTTGTCTATCTGGATAGTTGGGTATTTTATCCCCGTGGGTATTTCTCGAACTATCTGACGCTCGGTCAAGAGTGCATCAGAAATCTCTTATTGACAAGCCCCCTGAACGGCGAGTCATTACAGGAAATTTATGGGTCCCTGGTCGTATCGTCAAACACTAACTAAGTTCCAACATCATCAAACAATTTGGTAGTAATAATACAAGGTTAAAAATTGCGATGTTTAAAACTGGAACCGAACTAAGGTAGCCTATGTGAAGATTTGTGTTGAAATACTCGAAACTTCTTAGAATGAAACTTTTCTCATACAGCCCATCATATGTACTAACGGGTTAAATCCTTCTATCTAACACTTAATCAACGACACAAGGTCTTCACCGCTGGATACAATAATCAATGCAGTGATAAACTTGTCTGTAGCATAGCTTTCTAACTAAAGAAGCTACCTGAATCATGTCTTTCGAATCCGTAGGTTCCACTGAAGGGCGAAGAAACACGCTCTAAGGAGGCACGAATCTACCGGAACCCTACACTGTAAAAAGTTTCTCCGAGTAGGGATTAAAGTTAACTGCAGTATTTGCTACTGGGAGTAACCTTATCTCTACTGAGAAAAGATAAATCCGAATTAGAGATAAGATTATCTTTTTAGAGACAAGATTAATCTCAGTAGGGAATACTGCAAGATTTTTTCTCCAGTGTAGCCCTCGGGATTAGGGTCATGCGAGTTAAACAATATTCACACCATGACTCCTAGGGGAGTTCAAATATATTTAATTTTTGGAACAAGCTCATAGCCATTTGGGTCCGTGAGTTGTCATTTTCAACCGTATAGAGGTTTCTACCGGAACCTTAACTCTCCATATGGGGGTCCCGGTAGTTGATTCTTTTGCATGTTATTGTCTCTAGGTCAGTGACAATCCCGGAAATTATTCCATGAGTTCCATATTCCGTGTAGACACTACCGGAACACAATTTCCGATTATACAGTTTCCGGTAGGCCTATCAACTACAGGCTCCCAAGCTTCTGAGTACATATTCCCTGAGGCTACCGGACGAGGAGCCCCCCCCCCCCCCCCCATTTGGGTAGCTTCCAGTATACCGGGATTTTCTCCCCGTTACGGGGAGAGACCCCTCGGATTTTTTTTTACATGTTATTCTTTTTAAAAATAGTCGGACCAATGTTTCAAATATGAAATCTGCTGAGCAAATTTCAAAGCTTTATGGCCGTTTTCAAAGGATTTTTTTAAAGGATTTAATTGATCTACGATTTTAGTCTGTGTGCGAGCAATCTGGGCAACCCAGCAACCCATCAAAATGCGTATCTAGACCTATATATCTTCAAGTCCAAAATGCGTATCTAGACCTATATATCTTCCAGTATACCAGCTTAGAGTCTGATTCCAGTCACAGGTCAAAAACTTAACTCATGGGCAATTTGGACCCACTTGCCCATGAAAGCGGAGGGCGGTTCAACTCCAAATATATATTCCTAACCCTAAGATCTAAAAGCACAAGGAATTTCGTCGCCCTATCTTCAGTTTTTGTCAAGTTAAAAACATTGAAAAATGGGCAATCTGGGCGCAATTGCCCCTGAACCAAGTGGAAGTGGGATTTGGACCCCCAAAAAGCAAAACCAGACCCCAATGCTCACAAGTACTCCCCGACACCGCCAGGCGCGCCGGAAATTTTCTGGCGGCGCACCGGTTTCTGAACGGCGTCACGCCGATTTTTCTGTTTTTCACGAAATTTCCTCGATAGCCGCAAGGACTACCAGCGTATAAAGTTAATTGGCACTTTTAAGGCTTCGGATTTTTTCTTGTTATAGCTGTTCTAAATTTAACTAGTAGTCAACCTGCATACATGTAATAGCGAAGTCCTGAAAGCAACTTTCTACTTAGAAGTTAGCAGCTGAAACGTTTCCATCAAAACATGAGTATGTTACAGCCTACAGGTAAGCACTTGAACTTCGGCTTCCCTAAAATAAAACTAAGTCAACTTATTGCAAGATCTTGACAAGTTTAATTTGCAAAAGCAGGCCATGCCATGGAAATAAATGAACTATTTCACCATCTCCTTTACAATGCAATAATTATCATGGATAAACTGAAGCTTGTTGAATCGGTGAGGGGCAAGCATAGATCTTTTGGCACTAACGATCAGTCCAGTTGTGCAGTTGTGTGTGTGTCAAAGTCTCGACAGGTGGACGTAGTGTAAGGTTTATGGTTTATGATCGGAGAGTGATAAATTGATGATCGGTGGAACTATATTCTGTTTTGGGTAATGCCTATTCCTGATTCGGAACATGTAACTACAAAGGCGCCAGAGACTGTCGGCGGGCCGCCGGGTTTTTTTCGACGGCGGGCCACCGGTTTTCGGCGCGGCGTCGGGGACTACTCACAAGCCTACCAAGTTTCAACTTGATACCTGTTGATTCCTGTCACGGGTCACGAACTTTACTCGTTGCCCATGAAAGGGGTGGGTAGGGAGGCGCAACTTTAAAAGTAATTTCGCAACCCTAGGATCTACAAGTCAAAGAGTTTTCATCCTATGTCCAGCTCTGGTCAAGTTACGAACATTATTCACTGGTCAATCTGGGATCATTTGCCCCTGAACCCTGGTGTAGGGGAAGGACCCCCGAAAGGCAAAACCAGACCCAAGTACCCACAAGTGTAGTTCACCTGTTATGAAGTCCACAAAAAGCGGTAAAAACCGAAAGCAGAGAGCTGCTACAGCGCTCGCAAGAGTGGATTGTTCTAAGGAACACTCCACTAAAAAACGGTGATTTCAAAACACACCTGTGATTAAACAGTTTCCGACACTAGTATAAATTGCGGGGGGGGGGGGGGGGAGGGGCGATCGACCAAAGATATACCGACTAAAGTATGCAACCGTCACTAAACAAGACTGGCGGTCATTCATGCAGCTCAGTTGCTGACAGAGATATTTATTTCTCTACAGCTGTATTAATTTGAATGAATGAATGAATAAGGGTTTATTAAAAAAAAAAATGGAATCTTCAATGCCCAGAGGCGAACCTGTGAGGGACTAAATACCCTCAAAACAAAACATCAACAACAACAAAAACTTCGACAAATATAAAGAAAAAAAAAAGGAAAGAAAGAAAGAAAGGAGCTTGACTTACCCGGTCTGGGACGCCCAACCCAAAAGAAAACAAAAAAAAACATTTTCAACCAGAATCACTACTAACTATCCAAAGAAAACTAACGCAAAACACAACTTAAACGGCTGAGAATAACGCATCAAATTCATATACAGCAAAACAATGAACCTTTAACATGTTACGAAAATCCAATAAAACACTACATGACCTTAACTCTGTCGATAAGCCTTCCCATACTAAAGGCCCAACATGTCTAATGCTAAATCTCGATCTACTAGTTATTACAACCGGCCTACGGATCAACTGCGAACTACGAGTTCCATGTTCATGAAAAGATGATGCACGGGAAAAATACTGAGAAAAGCACTGGGGTAAAACTTCATTGTAATGTTTGTACATAAATAAAACGTCATAAAACTTACAAATTCCCGCAAAAGGTAAAATGTGAAGCTCCTGGTAACGGTGTCTTACGGAAATATTACGACTATCACCAGACAATACTCTTATTGCCATATTCTGTATCACACGTAGAGGAGTAAGGTGGCTTTCAAAAGTTTTTGTCCATGCCAGACAACAATACAACAGATACGGATGTACCATTGAAAAATATAACATTCTTAATACATTTTGAGGAAAAATATGTTTAAGTTTTCTAATAATTCCAACATTCCTAGCTAATTTACTACTAACACATGCAATATGATTTTTGAAACTTAAACATTCATCAATAATAACTCCAAGGTAACGAGTACTTGCACTGCGTTTAATTGTCTGACCACCAACTTTTATATTGATTATCCAGGGATAATAATTCGAACTTCTACCATATATTACAAAACAAGATTTTGCATGGTTAAGTTTCAATTTGTTAACTCGCATCCACTTTTCGATGTATTGCATATTTTGTGTCGTAATATCTAATAACTCATTTTCGGTCCTAGCAGCGACCGTCAAATGCGAATCGTCAGCAAAACACGGCAAAATCGCTTTAACATCATCACTAACACAAGTGTTTGAAGTCGAAGATATAAGACTGGAGACACGACAAAGATCATTTATGTAGACTAAGAACAGCAATGGACCCAAAACTGACCCTTGTGGAACACCTTTACTTACTTGAAAAATATCAGAAGCAATTCCATTTAGTACCACACGCTGGGAACGGTTAAGTAAAAATGACTTAACTAGATCAAGAAAAACACCTCGAATACCACAATTAAATAATTTCTGAATTAAAATATCATGATCAACAGAATCAAACGCTTTAACAATATCTAAAAAAACAGATGCAACTTTCATACCCTTATCTAAAGCATCATTAACAAAAGTCGTAAGTAGTAATACGGCCTGCTCCGTCGAACGATCCTTTCTGAAACCAAACTGATGAGAATTAAAAAACTTCCTATCTTCTAGAAAATTCACAATTCTATTATTAATAAGCTTTTCAAATACCCTCGAAATTACCGGTAAAAGCGAAATCGGCCTATAATCACCAAAAGAATTCTTATCACCTCCTTTAAACAGCGGAATCACGCTCGCGCATTTTAAACAATCTGGAAAAATACCAGATTTCAAACAATCGTTAATTAAACTAAGAAAATGACAAGATATAACTGGCAGCACTGATTTCAAAACTTTCAACGAAATAAAATCTCCTCCACAAGCTCCGTTTTTCATCCCCTTTACGCATTCAGATAGCTCCAGCATCGTAACTGGTTGAAGGTAAGCTGAAACATCACTCTCTTCCGTCAAAAACTGATGAAACGATCCATCATCACTACGCGTAGTTATCGCTGAAGAAATACGTTCTCCTATATTTGCAAAATGATCACACATACGGTTAGAGGCATCATCCCCGCGGCCTATATTATCTGGACACACAGGGCGGGAATTCGGACTGACCACCGACTTAATTACTTTCCAAGTCTTACTAGGGTTTCCCTCACTTTCCTTAAACTTCTTCTTATAATATTCCTGCCTCGCTCGTTTTAACTAATTAAACTAAGAAAGTTTCAAAAAGGGTCATTTTAGCACTAAGTGCTACAATTTGGGATGTTGACTAAACTGTATCGTAATTCCATAAAGTCGTGACGTACATAGTGACGTCGTATGATTGAGCACCCTACATAGGATTTGATTGTCCCTAGGCCGTTTTATAAAATGTAAACGCGCTCGGCTCTATATATATTAAAATATATATTCACCGATAGGAATAGATTAAAATTTTTCATTCAAATACATCAAATGGGTATGAGTTCACGCTTGTATGGAATTCCGATACAACTTAGTTTAGACCAAATTTTTCGTAAAAAAAAAAAAAGCAGTCGGTAAAAATGACCTGTCGGCCAGAAACAAGACCAAAGGTTTCGATGGGATCCCGAAAATTTTAATGTTTATCAGACTTCTTGATCCAGACAATCGAATCTTGTACATTTCTAAGTCTTCGCTAGACCCCTTTAACATTTTTGCTATTTATCCATAATCAACCGCTTGAATATGTAGCCTACAACAAAAATGTTACCATTTTGAAGTTTTTTGCTTACGGGCAACTTTAGTACACCCACTGAGTAACCCCTCACTTATCCAGTACATCTTTTCTCCAGTGAGTAACCCCTCCCTTACCAAGTACACCTTTTATCAGTGAGCAACCCCTCACTTACCCAGTCCACCCTTCTTTCAGGTAGTAGCCCCTCGCGTACCCTAGCAGTTCCTCTTTGGTACACCATGAATCAACCCCCTCGCTTGGCTCACCCAAGTGTCTAACCCCTCGAGTACTCCTTTAACGGGTACTCCCAATTCCTAACCCCTGGGATTGGTTCACGAGTACCTGGGACCGGCTGACCCCACCCGCTCCCCAAACAACTTTAGTACACCCACTGAGCAACCCCTCACTTATCCAGTACATCTTTGTCCAGTGAGCAACCCCTCCCTTTACAAGTACACCTTTTTCAGTGAGCAATCCCTCACTTATTCCTACAATTCCTACTACATTTCCTACAATCACACATTAGATGTCGCAAACACTCTCGCTCTCCACACATCGGGCTATCGGGCAGAAGTAAAGACCAATTCTCCCAATCGACCTTCCCGTGTACTTCCTCCTATCTCCCAGCGGTAAAATATCAGCACGCATACTAATTAATAATTTCAATTCCTCCCTATCGAAACCCGCTATACAATAAACACATTCACCCCATGTCTCTTTCGCCTGGCCCCCTTCGACCTTCGATTACGTCACTGAAACAACACACGGCCACGGCCACGTGCCAAGTGCGCAGAGCTATTATCGTTTGAGAATAAAGGGGTAGACCGACAAGTTTTGTGTCCGGTTTTCACCGGATTCCGGGTGAACTACTTGTCCGGCAACACAATAACTTTCAAATTCGGATTCAGCATGTCTCCTTACCCCTAAATCAACTATCTCAATAGCTTTAAAAATATTTGTTGTGCCCCTTAATTTGAAACCCCCTCCCCACCCCTAAATGTAGAGCTACAGAGCCCATCTATGAAATTGACCTTACCCTTGACCCAAAGAATCCTCACACCCAGTTTCATCAAAATATCTCACTGCCTTCGTCAGTTATCGTGCTTACAGACAGACGGACATTTTTTGCGATGTCATAGGTATCCCTCCACTTACGTTTTGGGATCCCAAAAATACCTTGCCACTTAAGATACATTTTGGCTGTTGGTGCCTCTGCTGGTAATATTAGGCTTTCGGCAATCAAAAATGAGTGCGGCGAGATTTTGAAGCTACAGACTAAATCAATTTTGGTTCCTTCGCGTACCCGTTGGGGTACGCGTACCACACGTTAGGAATGGGAACCACTGCCCTAGATAGTGCCGCTTTAACGCCGTTAACTATGTGAATGACTCGAAGACGCCATCTACAAAGAAGTAACGCAACAGATGAAACGACGCTTTAAAAGATGGCGTAAAGAGTAAGAGGCAAAGAAAATACCTCTTCTGATCCTTGAAAGTCACCATGTTTCTCACAACCCATAATGTCTACAGGAGCGTCTCTCTTGCTTCTCATTATTCTTATATTCTCTAGAACTTCTGGCCAGTTCGCCGGTTTCCGGGCCTCATGATTTGTATTTCCCGCCGCTTTTTCATCTCTACCTCCGCCGACGATGGCGCGCGGGCGCTTGGTCGGAGTGCTGAGCACTTGAGGGATTTCTGGATCAGACACAGATAACTTTGGGGCACTTATAGATTCTGCAATTACTGATGAAATATTTTTTTTGCCTCTGGTAAGCCTATAGCTGGAAGAACTCATTTTTCTTGGTATTTACACGGTCACTGACATATTGTTTTTTTAATGATGGCAGATGACGCTACATGCAATATGTGCCGTTGAACTGCAGCGGTGCGCCAGGAGAAAAGATTAGCAACCAAATAGAACAGAAAAACAATGAACCTGTGAATATATTGTCATTCTCCAGTTCCGAGGAGTCATATTCTGACCATGGCTTTGATCGGAGCTATTGATCAGGGAACAAGCAGCAGCCGATTCCTGGTAAGGCACATCATATTTTTTGGTGGTTTTTGCTTGAATTTTTGGTAGTTTTGTGAATTCTGGTTGTGTTGTGGTTTCTGCTTGTTAATTTAAGGATTTATTTTAGTAAATGTAATGGTTAATAAAAGCACAAAAAATTGCATTGCTAGAGGGTTAGCATAGTGCAATACAGTAGAGGTATGCTTATGGTGAACGTTTGCTGACAGTGGACTTGGCTTAGACTTGGACTTACCAGTTCAGTCAACCACAAACCCCTGATTTTTGGATACCCTATGCCAAACCCTGGGTATGTCTAGCGTTTGGCATACACTATGCCTAACGCTGGATACACTACTGACAGGAGTGTTGCATGAAGGCACCACCCTAAACTGGATTTTCCAGTTCATGGCACTGTCTTTGTCTCAACCATTCTCCCAGGATGTCAAATTTACCATCACAGAAAGGCCTGAATTCGAGGATCACATACAACTACCTACTTTTAAGTTTGAGTTCCAAAGTCTCATGAAATTTAACTCAGTTTGAATCCAATCCTTGGTACACAAAGATGTTATCCGTTTTCTTCCGGTGCGGCGATATGACATGCATTGCTCTCCTCTACGCCAAGTATGGAGTGCACCGCGAAGAAGGCCAATTTGTGCTAGACACAGGCTAGACATTAGAGACACGGTCACCTATCTGCAACAGGCAGCACAAGCATGAACAATAGAATTAAGCCAAAGAAGAAATCTTTCTGATTGTTTGAACAATGATTCGAGAAATGGACTAGTATTTATTTCGCTTCAAAAGATACCAAAACTAAAAGAAAATACTGCTTATTTATACTTTACAGTGCGGACAGAACCAATGCTCTGTTTCTGCCAGAGCTGCGGTAAAATTCCGGCACAGGCATAAACATGAATAATGGTGGGTTTATGGTCCATTGACTCACTGCGTAAAATCCGAGCGTATTTTGAAATCTGAGTGTGTTTTACGCACGTTTTGAGCTTGAAAACACTTCTAGCAATCAGAGGTGTTACTAGCCAATATGTTTGGGGGGGGACGAGGCATTTACCGACTGGCTGGTAATTTTTACCGACTGTTTCTGCAGAAAAAACAACTGTTTTCAACAACAAAAATGACAGTTTTGAAAAAAATTGACTGATTTTCAGAAAAAACAACTATTTTGACGAAAAATCAACTAATTTTCAGAAAATCAGACTGTTTTCATGAACAAAATCGGCTGTTTTTACGAAAAATCGCGGCGCTTCGCGCCGACTCGATTATTGACTCGATAATTGACTGGCCGACAGCATTAGGGGGGGCACCACCCCCTCCCCCCCGTCCGATATGTATCTAAATACGTCCGTATTGCTACTATTGCTAGACCCACTGCGTGCGGTAATGATGCATTTACACACTGCATAAAATCCGAACATATTTGAAATCCGAGCGTATTCTATGCACATATTTGGGCTTGAAAAAATCTCTACCAGTATGGACGTATATGAGAAATCGGTCCGGTTTGTTCAAAGAAGAAGCGCTAGCGAAGCAACAAGTACTGGAGGACCAAAAACAGGCTAACCGGAAGTGGAAGTATTGCTGCAGCAAAAATTTACAAGCCGGAATGGTTGGGTGTGACGGTGAAGATTGCGGAAGTGCCGGAATTATGGTGGGTTTACACACTGCATAAAATCCGAGCTTGGACTAAAATCTTTGAAGTGCTTGCACCCATGAACAGCGGGTCCACTAAAAAAAAAAAATGTGGGGGGGGGGTGCTTGTATCTTTTTGGGTGGTCTCCTCGTGTCGTACCTCGATAGAAACCTACTGACGAGGTCAAAGCCTTAAATAAACATTTTTTCTTATATTTGAGGGGGGGGGGTGAACCACATAACCCCCCACCCTGAATTTCTCAAATACGTCCCGTATTGCTCTAGCAATACATCCCGTATTGCTCTAGCAATACATCCCGTATTGCTAGAAATACGTCCGGGAGGATGGGTGGCGCAACATGGTGTACACCAAGTGGCGGAGAGTGGGCAGCCCCTCGATTTACACACTGCATAAAATCCGAGCGTATTTGAAATCCGAGCGTACTCTATGCACTTGTTTGGGCTTGAAAAGATCTCTAGCAGTACTGATGTATTTGAGAAATCGGTCCGGTTTGTTTCTAAAAACGTCCGTATAGCTAGAAATCTTTTCAAGCTCAGATACCCGCGTAAAATACGCTCGGATTTCAAAATACGCGCGGATTTTACGCAGTGTGTAAATAAACCATAAGTCAACACCGGCAGGATGATTTGTCTTTCCCAGTGGCGCCAAAAGCTTTGGTAAAATACAGATGGCATGGTTGTGACCTCCAGGAGAGCGGGGACAGAGACTAACGATAACTCAGTTATTGATTGGCAGATTTTTTTCTATTTACAGAAAAAATAATACAGAGATTTTCTTTTTTTTTAAGTCACTGAAAGTCACAATCCTTCTATTGGATCGCCAACTGTCCTCAACTGACGTCACGTCCTCAAATTATTTAGAGTAGTCTTTCTTCGGTAATGCACTTCCTAGACGTCACCTCTGCGCGCTCCATAACGCCATGAGAAAACTTTCAGTTGCATGAATGGTAGAAGAAGAAGCTGAAAATTTGTTCACTTCGGTTGCAATTAGGCTGGAATATAACAATTCAGGTAAATGAGCAGTAATATGGCAGGGGAATGAGCTATTTAAGCTATTTACCACATGGTGGCGGCGCCGTAAGACGGGCGGGGATATGCAACACTCCTGTATGCCAGCTGCTGGATACTGTAACCAGACTGTAACCCAGTAAAATATTGATGATTTGGATGGCCAACTTTGTGTTCTTCTTCGCCAAGTAGAGCAAAGCTTCAACACCGTGCTACTTTAAATTATCATAAAGTGCATGTGGAAGCAATAAGGATGTTGTATCTGTTTGAATTGCTTGCATTTCATAATGGCAACAATATCCCAGCTTAAGCTTTAGGGGAGCCCCAACTCCCCTTGACATTTGTATGAGCCAGTCTTTTTCAAGCTGTTGTATGAACCCTTCTGGTGTCTTACTGTTGACATTTGTTTTTGACAGGTTGTTCCACAAAAAAAAAAGTTTGGTTGGTGAAGAAGTTCCTCTGATATCTTTCTCTTTTCTTACTGACATTATAATCTGCACATGACTCATTCTTCTTGTTCTCAGTATGTTCTGCCATAAACGTTTGTCTTATTGTCAGATGACCATTAGAGCATTATATGAAAAAGGTTTCGGATGAAAGGAAGCCTTCCCTCTCTTTTAGGTGTTTGCCTCAAAAAATGCAGAACTTATCACATACCACCAAGTTGAAGTCAAGAGAATAACTCCAAAAGAAGATTGGGTGGAACAAGATCCATTGGAACTGTTGGGCACAGTCTTAGAATGCATAGACAAGACTGTACAGCATCTGGAAGAAATGGGATATAACCCAGCTGATATCAGAACAATTGGAATTAGTAATCAGAGGGAGTCCACAATTGTTTGGGATAAATTTACAGGTAAATTTTTTGTATCGAGTGTTTGTCAAGTTCCATTTTTACCGGTAGGTCATAATAATGTGATGCTGCCTGATTCTTATCTAATTATTGAGCCACATCATTGCTAAATTGATTCCTGAAATGGGAAATTCCCCATATTCTTTCTTTAAAAGTTATCCAGTGTGATATTTGTAGACTTTCACTCTTTGTCCTACCAACTCCAAGAACAAATGATCAGTGTCCCTACCCTTTTCTTTGTCACTCTTACGAGAAAGCATCAAATAAGCTTTTACAGTGTTCCTGAAATGATCCTCACTGGTAGGTGCCCAGATCAGTTGTAATTTCTTGTCTGTGATAGTTCAGAGATCAGGTGTTAGGCCTTCAGAAGGGCTGTGTAGGTTTTCTTCCTGAGATGAGCAAATGGGATCACCAGTGTCTACTCTGCTATCGCGAGAAAGCTGGCTTTTGATGGCAGTGGGTAGCCTACCTAGAAATAAAATATAAAGAGTACATAGTTTTGAGTTCTGCTTTCAACATCATAATGGATGGGCTCCTTCCCCTAAAGATGGATAACACTGTAACAAACCTGTAGTTTGTGTGCACAAACGTAAATATAAAGTGGCTATATTCAAACACGAAACTCTTTTTACAAAAAAATGTGCCTGTACACCTGAAATAAGCTCCAGGAACTTGTCTGACACATTCCGTTTTAGCATCTGTTTGATTTAGTTACTCGCACGAATATTCCCGCATGATTCTTCTCTATGAAATCAATCAATCTATTTATTACCCGTCAAGAACAATGGAGGGCATGTAGCCCTAATGACGGAGTACAAACTAAGAAAATAAAAAAACAACAAGAAAAAAAGACAACGCACGTAGGAAAACTTTACAATAAACACGGCACAAACATAACTACAGATTACAAGAAAAGGGAAGACCACTGGATAATAAAAATAAGCTCCAGGAACTTGGCTAACACATTCCGTTTTAGCATCTGTTTAATTTAGTTACTCGCACGAATATTCCCTCAAGTTTCTTCTCTACGGCACTTGGGTTATGCTGCAATTAGGTTTACCCGGCTGGATTTTCTGGATTGTAATTAGTAAATTAGCTCCTCCCTCGTATAATTTTTTTCCACGGCTGTTACGGTCGTTACAGTTTACTTATGATGGTCTGAACATAGTAAGTGACAATAATTGTTGGTTCAGCAGGAACTCCCGTAAGACGGATGACGGATGTCCGCGTTATTATTATTTTCGTCCCAGAGAGCGTTGTAACTACCATACTACGGCGCTTTCCTCTCCTCTTATCATCATTAGCCTACTTGTAATAACTTGCTGGAACACAATTTTAGCTTTTAGCAATACTGGCCTACTAGCCTACTGGTAGAAGTACAACTCCTTCGCGCCATGGTATACCGATGTTTTAAAATTTTGTGAACAATGATTGTTTTAGGCTTAGCTGACTGTTCAACTTTATCCCGAAATCCTCTTAAGGTGAAAAAGGGGAACTTGATGGGTTTCCTTTGAGCACGTTCAACAGTTTTGAACGTTAACTAAAGAAGTTTGTCATTCCGTTTTCTCATAGCCTACTAGTATCTGAAAGCTGCTGCAGTTTATAAACGATACCACTGGAAGAATTTGCTAACCTGGGCTCTGCTGTCCTCCGGCAAAACCTAGTATCTACATCTGAGTAACTTCCGAGAGAAAAGATTTGATAGAAAACAAGAGCCGCTCTTGTTTTCTACCCAATCACGTTGCACCTATGGCGAGAGAACTTTGAGTACCGTATGCAATGTGTTATGTTATAATCTCCTAACTCAATCACCGATATTTGTCGCGATGTATTGTCTCTCATTGGTACGGGGTGAAGGGTCGACCAAAGGCGCTTCGCCATTTTGTTGGTGTCTGCTGTGCAAGGGATACAGGAATTGATGAGCTGAAAAGGGAGCAGATGCAGTTGTTTTTAGTTCCGCTTTAAACATACTTTTTTAACCCAATCTTTCAGTTTAATGAGTTTCCACATGAAAATAATTGCGTATTGTTTTGTTTAGGAAAGCCCCTGTATAATTCCATTGTGTGGTGTGACAATCGTACTGTTTCAACTGTCGAAAACCTCCTTGGGAAAGTGCCTGGAAACAATAAAGACTGCCTTAGAAGTTACTGCGGACTCCCAGTTGCTACTTACTTCAGGTAAAGAAAAAGCACGGTTATGTAGTATTTGCAGTCATGTACGAAGGATCGCTCAACTTTGAAAGAGTAGGGGCAATTGGTCAACTCGCTGATGATGAAGTGATGAAAATCCGGCCCAGAAATCCTGACAGGCATTTTTGACATGTGTATACATTTTTTCTCTCATCGCATCATTCCTCCCAAGGTAACGAGGATCGCTCAACTTTGAAAGAGTAGGGGCAATTGGTCAACTCGCTGATGATGAAGTGATGAAAATCCGGCCCAGAAATCCTGACATGCATTTTTGGCATGTATATATATTTTTTATCTCATCGCATCATTCCTCCCAAGGTAACGAAGATAGCCCAACTTTGAAATAGTAGGGTCAATTCCTGCCACGATTTTAACTGTCTGATGAAAGATATTCCTTCAGCCCAAGCTGACTGCGAATCATATTTGACGGTGCAAAACGGGTACGTCCGATCGGCCGAGAAATCCTGATCAAATATGTACATCGTAGAAGCACGGGTCCGGTCTGATCATGCTTTCAGGCTACGTTCTCACGTCGATTCGGAAGTTTACTAAGATAACATTTCGGGCAAATATCATGATGGTCGTGTTTTCGTTGTAAATTTGTTGTAAACATTATGCTATTCGCCTACTGTAAGAAATGTTCGAGAAGTGAGTGAGCTTATCTAATCCGAAGGCATGCAAAGCTTATTGTTGCGATAATGCACACCAAAGGGAAAGGCTAGCTAGTCCCATAGGGCGCTTAAGCTAGAGAAAAGTCTAGTTGTAAGTAATTAAATAACTAATTTATTTGTGACCCGCCATTGTGAAAAGCGCGGAGTTCATAAAGAAATGAAATAACCATATAAAAAATAGAATTTTTCAGTCTTCGACCAGGAAACAGTGTAGAACATCATGTGCTGGTTGGGCCCGGTTGCCCATGATTTTTGGCAAGGACGAGATTCCCTGGTTTTCTCTTTTTCTTTTACATTTAAAGTTGAAACAATAGGTTATTTTTTCAGTTATTTGATTCTGTTTACAAAAGAAATGTTTAATTAATATCGGTTAGCACCCTGTCCTGGCCAAGCACTCCTTTTATGCTTTCCTGGCAGGAAGATTATGTTAGTTGTGTATTTTTTTTCTTCAAATGTAGTCGAATGAAACTTCCAAAAGGGTAACTCTGTTGACGCTTGTTTATTCTAAGTTTTGATTCCGTCCTTTTTGTGGCATGAAAAAGGCTAGAAATAAGGCTTGAATGGACCCAAAATGACATTCTTAGGACCAGGGACGTCATTTTTTTCATGAAACAGTCGTTTTTCTGAAAATCAGTCGATTTTTCGTCAAAACAGTCGTTTTTTTCTGATAATCAGTGATTTTTTTCCAAAACTGTCTTTCGTTTTTTTCTGCAAAAACAGTCGGTCGGTCGGTGCCTTGCCCTCCCCCCCCCCATACATTTTGGCTAGTAAAGCCTCTGCTTAGGGCCACCACAGCGTCTGGATGGCTTTGGGATGCCCGTTCCGAGTTCTGTTTCTACCAGTCTAGATAATAACATAAGTGGTAAATTTGGCTGAGATTAGGGTCGAGACCAAAAGGCATGAGTGGGATTGAGGTCAGTCATTAAATCAAAGGCTAAGTTTCCTGCGACATGCAGTTTTTAGAGATAAAGTTTAACTGAGGCAGCTTATTTTTATATCTAATATTTAAATACACTGAAAAGTTTCGACCCATCTAAAGGATTTTGCATTTTTTCACCAGAGACTATAGTAATGACGTTAAGAATGCGTGCTGCTTGTACGACAACGGTAAATTCCTCCAGACGCAGAAATTTTGAATTCTAAAACCAGCCTGCATTTGTCGGATGAAAGACGCTAAGCGCGCGCTTATTTTTCCGCAATGGCTTACCTTTGTGGTAGGTAAATATTTCGAGCATAGAGGAACAGGTGCATAGAGGTACCACAAATCCAAAAGATTAAGTTCATTCGATGAAACCCATTATCTGTGGACTGCGGACAAACGGACCAACGCATTTTTATCGAGTTTTCTGGCCTATTTAAGTGAATACATGGTGTGGAAGTGTAACTACACTGTCGGGTCTTAGCCCATTACAGAATCCAAACGACAATATTTACTCTGCATTAATTTGGCTCATCTTTCATTGTTATTGTGTTTTCCGATAAGAAATACGAGAAGATTCCGTGTCTTCGCACGCATATTGGCTTATCTGCATCTGAGGCGTTGCCGGCTTCCGCAGCCGGTGCACAAACCTAGAATATAGTCGTGTTACTTAAAGCACAATTCGCACTATTTACTTCGTATGTTCCAATATTCAAAACTATTTGAATACTGTAAAACTAAGCTCTGCCTTTTCCTGCCTTTTAGGCCTTTTCCCAGGCCCGTGGACTTCCATCAGGAATCGGCAAAATTCAGACAACCGGTTTTACGCATCATTTACTGTTTGTGGCTCCATTCTGGGATCTTTTAAACGCCACGGAAAAGAAAGAGTTAAGAAAGCGGCTCTTCAAACTTGCTACATTTCTTCTTCGACTTCCCAGTTGGTCTCGCAACCGGTTCTTGATTCAGAAGTACTCTGTCGCAGACCCTATACTAAGTGTTGATAGTCTGGTCGCGAAACTTAATAATAAGGATGTTGTGCACCCCTGGATGGGTATTCTTTTTCGATAAGATTTGTTTGATTTTGTATCTAGGTTAATGTTGTTTTGGTAGTCGTTGTTTTTTTCTTTTTTTCACATACTCCATCTTTTCCCTCCTTTGTGCTCATTCATCCATTCATAATCCGGTAGATTCCCTAAAACCATCAAGTTCAGGTGAATTTGACAAATTTTAACTGGCGCAGTCAAAATTTACCGGACAGACCTTCTGGGGGGGGGGGGGGGGGGCTGATGCTGGAAAACTCACGTGATATTTACTTTCTTTAGCGCTGTCAAAATCAACTGGCTTATCCAAAATGTTCCGGATGTAAAAAAGGCCATTGATGAGGACAGATGTCTGTTTGGAACAGTTGATTCCTGGCTTTTGTGGGTAAGTGAAATGTGGCAACCATTGACTTGTGCGCGAATTTCGTTGAATATATTTTGTTTACCAATCCCCGGATGACTTAAGAAGAAGAAAAAGACTTGCCCTTGACATAAAAGCACTAAGAAACCCGGATAGCTTAGTTTTATTTGTTTCGTAGTTAATAAAGGTGATTTGGGGTGCTGGTAATAATTATATTGTACTTGTCGAACTGTGAGACGTAGGTCTAATCCAATAAATGTCGTTCAACAGTCAACTTAATTGGTCTATCCTCTGTACCCTAACGCAGTGGTTCCCAGCCTTTTCCGTAACGCGTACCCCTAACTAAAGGTTCGAAAAGATTGCGTACCCCCTTTTTCAGAACGTGAAAAAGACGATATTTAGGCTATTATCATAAATGATAAAGCATACATGTGTAGAAAAATATACAAATCAGTGAGACACTTGAAGCTGCTTTGTAGCTATAATGTTGTCAAATCTCTGCTCGACGTCATTAACGGCAATCTTTTTTTTTACAGTCAGCCTGTTTCTGTGTTTTGTTTCGATGTTCTCCGTGCTTTCATAAAGCTGCATCGCAAACATTTTCGTTAGCTAATTCGCAACCTGAATGACAATATCACTTGCAATGTCTTCGATTCTTATTGAAACGATATTGTTTGACACAGGAACAGATATTACGGCAGCAGGCTAGCTGTTTTAGAATCAACATAATTTCATTGACTTTTCACTAGGGTTTGTTATCAGAGGCGTCAGGCACGGGTTGACCCCCCCCCCCCCCCCAAGTGGTCGGCCAGAAGGTTCGAAAGAAACTAGTCGGCGCATTTTTCGTAAAACAGTTCTTTTTTTTAAATAGACGGTAAAAATGACCAGCCAGTCAGGAAAAATACCTTGCCCTCCAAAAAACATTTCAGCAATGATGCCTCTGCTGGTAATATTAGACTTTTGGCAATCAAAAATTAAATGAGGCGAGATTTTGAAGCTCCAGAATAAACAGATTTTGGTACCTTCGCGTACCCCTTGCAAGGGTCTCGCGCACCCCTTTGGGTACGCGTACCACCGCTTGGGAAACACTGCCCTAACGCAGGGCTAACTTATAACGCATGAGCCTTGGGTAGCACCTTATTTGAGTAAACGAGCTAAATGCTAACTATTTTACTTCATTCTAGAACTTAACCGGAGGACAGAATGGTGGCCTTCACATGACCGATGTCACCAATGCGTCCCGGACAGCTTTGATGAATATAGAAAACCTTAACTGGGACCCTTATTTGCTCAGGTATCAGATCGCACCTTCCTTATAATTATTTCGCCGGCTTCTGACTTGAGAAAGAAGAAGAAGCAAACCAAAAGAACAGGGATCCTGATTTTGTTTATTTTTCGGCGCTGCTTGCTTTGGACGTACGATCAGGGTCGGGTGCTTCCGGATTGGAATTCCTGCACGGCTTTCCGGCATCATCATTAATTCCCTACGGAAAAGTTGAGATTTTTTTCAACTTGATGATAAAAGTGCAGAGAATCCGGCCGAGAAATACTTATTGTGGTGTTTGCACTGTTAGATATGACTTGTGCGAAATATGTATTGAAGGGGACATTTTTGTATTGTGAATAGGTGAAAGATTTGTGAAAGGAACTGTTTGGTGGAGGAACAGTGGCGCCATTTCCGTAAACTTTTAGGGGGGATGGCAAATATCAGTTGTGGCCCCCAATACTCTTGATGATTAACTCTTCGTGCCGATGAAGAATCGCCTTGTGCCCAGCGAAGAGCCAGAAACGTCACGACAACAAACGTTGATTGGTTTACACAGGATTTGAATAATTTTTGAGGGTTCGTTTGGGTGACGTTCTTCTTCTTCCCGAGATTCACTGGCGTGTCCCCCCCCCCTCCCTCCCTCGAATGGCGCCGCTGGGAAGAAAAGGGACTTGGGGGAAGACTTGAAAGGGATTTGAGGGGGAAAAGGGACTCATGTATGGGAAGTAAATGTTTTGGTGACCTCGAAGGTCTGGGTAGATTCCTAAAGGTAGCTATGTCCCACCGAGAATTGTTTCTTTGGATGTAGATTGTGTTATTGTTTTGTTATTTTTCTCGCCAAGGCCCATCTGCTCTTTTGGGAGTACAACCCCTTCGAGAGTTACCGTGCTAACAGACGGACTACTTTTACGAAGTCTTAGGTATCCCTCCACTTACGTTTTGGGATCCCAAAAACTGAATCTTCTTTATTCACAGGTTTTTCGGCATTCCTAAGTCCATTCTACCCGAAATCCGAAGCTCCTCAGAAATTTACGGGTATCTAACCATCAACAGTCGGTTAAAAGGAGTTCCAGTATCCGGGGTAAGTCTGTGTCTATGTTGATACCATACCTCCTCCCCCCCCCCCCACACACACACACGCACGCGCACTCTTTCTATGAGGCATTGTTTCGCGTGGTAGAGAGAATATCTATGGATATATATATTTATGTTAAATATATTTAAAAAGCCAATAAGCCAAATACAGAAAACACCAACCACAAAAGTACTCTTTTTGTCTTACATTCATTACTTACTTACCCGCAGCTATGGATCTAACTAATGTGAGGATACAGTTATTCAAATAGGGTTCACTAGCTAATAAGATTTCCAAAATCAACTATAAATCTAGGGTACGTATAGACCTTAAGATTCCTAGAAGTAGCTCATCTTCCCCATACTGAAATAGTGCGCCCCATGTATTTTTTTTAACACCCTCAGGGGCACATGGGAAGCTGTAGGCTGCTTTACCCGGGGAGTCTCTCTCTCGATTTTCTTTGGTTGCATCCTGTGCCCGCTTCACCCCCTTTGGTAGTTGACCGGATAGTCGAGCCAGATGTCTTCGGAAAATTAGCTGCGTTTTTGCAGATACCCTGGTATCGGTTACCACGGTAACTGGATCTACAGTTAGCCGTTTTTGCAGTTACCGTGGTATCTGATACCACGGTTGCTCTGGAAAAACGACAATTGCCAAAATTGTGCTTTTCCAAGTCATCCCAAAAGAAAAACTGATATCCAGTCACATCACTAAGTTCCGAACTTCTTTCCCACCAATTTGACAAAATCCTAGGCTCTATTGTTGGTAATGATGAAAGTGAGATGACTTTTTCAGATCAGTTACCACGGTCGGATACCACGATAACTGGCCAGATACCGAGATAACTGCAAAAACGTCTTTTGACCGTGGTATCAGGTACCACGGTAACAGCGAAAACGATTTTAAACCGTGGTATCAGATACCATAGCATCTGCAAAAACGCAACTGTTGTACATCCATCCGCGTCTAAAGTATACAGTAGAAGGATGCTTATTTTAAAGTCGCCTAACAATGAATTGTCCGAAGAAGACACTAAAACCCTTGCCAGACAACTTTCTAGGGATTGGCCACTCTCGAATTTTGGTGTGCAACAAGTGTCCGGTCCCCGTCCAGTGCCGGCACCGGCTGGCACAAGCTGGCACCGGTTGCTACGTTTTAGATATTAAAATAAGCATGTTGAATCGCCTAATTTATGGCCGGCTATACTGGTTGGTACCAGGCGTTGCCGGGAAAGGGTGTACAACAGGTGCCGGCTGGGCAGCCGACCTTTTCACTGCAAAATACCTGCCGAAAAGGTTTATTTGATGTCCAGTTTGTCATACAATGTCATCTGGATTTTGAAATATTTGCTCTTAATTTCCTTCTGTTCTTCTTTTAAATTTTGCATCTTTTGCTAAACGGCGCGTAATTTCACCCAGAAGATGGCGTTCAGACTAAACAGCATACACAAATTTAAAAGTCAACAAATCTAATAATTATAATTGTAACTCAATATTTGTCTCAGAAGAAAGTTGAAATAGTTTTCCATTGGCCGATCAAGTTTGTTATTTTTCCTTTCAGTTTGATCGGCTTTATAAGCAAGAAACAAAACCAAGATAGTGAAACATTCGGAGAAGCGTTCAAATAAGCATGCCTCTTACTGCACTTGGTGTCGGGAGTAACATTTCCCTCGACTTCTTAAGGTCGGGCTTCACTACCCAGATTTTTCGCCCGGATTCTGGGTACCTGTTTTCTTCGATATCGCTTTGGGTAGTGAAGACAGGTCTGAAAGCACCCCGGACGCGTCCGAGAATCTGGTAGAAAAATCTAACAGATTCCCGGATTCTGGGTGAAAAGAAGCGGGAATTTGAAAGTACATTTGGAGAAACTGAGTTTTTCGGATTGGATTGAATTGTGTTGAGATGGTAAAATCTAAGAAAATGACAGAAGTTCTGAAAAATGCCCAAAAGTGGACTGTTGAAGAGACATTTGATTTGATTTCTGGGCTCAGTTTGCTCTGGTTGGGACCGTCTTCACCTAATCCGGACCCCAGATTCTGGGGTGTCTGGGTAGTGAAGCCCGACCTTTACCCTCTAAAAAATGAAAGAAGAACAGTTATCTTTTCAGTTGCTGACTAAAATGTATTAAAGCAGAGCTTCGATGGTGAATCAAAAGATTAGCAAGCCTTTTCTCGAAACATGGTCAACTTCGGTGCCTGCTACCTTTGTCTGTGGTCGGGTAGTTCTCGGGGGAGAAGAATGCCGAAACTACTGGATAACGCGACGCATAATCACCAATACGCACAGTACGATAACACTTCCGCGGATTTGCGATGATAACATAACAGAACTGATGAGAAATTAAAACACACACTAAGAAGTAAATTCATTTTGTTTTAAATATCTATTAAATTCACGAGTGGCGGTGGCACATAGCTATTTGTAGTTGTTAGTATTTGTACCCTCAAGCGACTTGATAACTGGATCACGACGAAAAAGCTCCCTCTATTTATTTAGCTGTGTGGTTACACAAGCATCGATGGTACAGTGGTAGAATGCTCGCCTGCCACGCGGGCGGCCCGGGTTCGATTCCCGGTCGATGCATCCTTTTGCATTTTTCCAAGGGAATACGTACTGGAGTCTTAATCGGTGATATATGTTACAGCCTTGCAGAGAAGTTAGCTTCTCTTTCCAGGAGTTCATCAAGCTCCGCCCTGCTGATCACGCTTTGGGAAAAAAAGGAGGCGGTCTCCTCATCCTTGCACGAGAAAGTCTTACTCCCAGGCTTATCCCAGTTCCCAGTCTTAATGATTCTGACGAGATAATGTGGATTTCAGCTAAACCTAAAAACCTCCCGAGACCTTTTTCCAATTTAGTTATTTGTACGTTTTATTACTCACCCGGACAAAATGCCCTCTCACGCCGTGATTTTTTAGAGAAGCTTCAAATCAGCGCAGATTTTGTCACAACAAAATATCCGAACGCGGGAATCGTTATGTTTGGAGATGCCAACGAACTACGCATGAATCACCTCTGTAACGAACTTAAACTAAAACAAATCGTGAATTTCCCTACAACAAAAGGAGGATCATCTTTGGATGTAATTTGCACGAACTTGAAACTTTTCTATAAATGCCCCTCACCTTTGCCACCCCTTGGAGGGAGTTACCACTTCATGCTTCGACTGGAACCCCTGGATAACTTCAAGACGAAGTACTCGGTGAAGGAAGTTACTTACCGCCCTATTACAGATTCTGGCCTGGAAAAGTTTGCGATGTCGATGGGCAGGTGAATGCATTTCAACAACTGTTACTGTCAAACTATCACACATGCTTCCCAGAGAAAAAGAAGAAAATTTGCACGTCAGATAAGCCATTTATGAACGAAAAGAGAAAAGATCTGATTCGACAGAAACTGAAACACTTCAGGGAGGGGAGAAAAGACCAGGCAAATACATTACGAAAGCTAATAAAGAAGGAAGTCCGAAGAGCAGCTGCCCTGTACTATAGAGAACAAGTTCACGGATTAGTCAACTCAAAGCCTAAGCAATGGTACACTAAGGTCAAACAACTATGTGGAAAGACTGTCAAGAATTTGGACTTTCACCTGGATGAGCCACCACTCAAGACAGCCAATGACCTTAACCGCCACCTGGCCTCTATTGTCCAGACAATTCCTCCTCTACCCAGTAATTTCTACATTCCTATTCCCGACAAAGAAGATACCCCCACCATTTCCCGTTCAGATGTATTTGAGAAGATCCATAAATTAAAAAAAAGTAGTATTTGCCCCAGTGATATTCCTATTGATCTTGTCAAGGCCTTTCCAGATAAATTAACACTTCCCCTTTCTAGTATTTTTAATTCAATAACAAAAACCGGTCATTACCCATCTCAATGGAAACTTGGTTACATCACTCCGATCAAAAAGAGAGGAGGAAAGGATGATTTCACCGGAGTGCGCCCTATTACACTGACATCCGTATTTTCCAAGATGTACGAAAGTTTCATCGCTAATTGGCTAAAAAGTAAACTCACTGATTTAATAGATACTAGACAATTTGGTAACCTAAAAGGTGTTTCCACCACCCATTATCTAGTCAGTCTACTAGATACTATTTACAAGAATTTAGAAAAGCCAGACACTTGGCTCAACTTACTGCTAATTGACCTTAAAAAGGCCTTCGACCTGATCAGCCACTCGGTTTTAATTGAAAAGTTGTTGGAAGATTTTAAAGTTGACCCGTTTCTTGTAAATTTGATAGCTTCTTTCATTTCTAATCGTTTTCAAGTTGTAAAATATAATAACATTTATTCTGACCCACTCCCCACCACCTGCGGAGTACCGCAAGGTACTCTTTTGGGTCCCCTACTTTTCCTAGTTATGATCAACTCCCTTGCTTCCGAATCACATGAGAGATGGAAATTCGTCGATGACCTCTCAGTTCTAGAAGTTTGCCGACGAAACGAAAAAAGTTCAGCAATGGAGATACTCGGAAAAATCACAGAGGAAGCCGCAGAATCAATGATGACCGTCAACACTGACAAGTCAAATATTATGACCATCAGCTTTCTAAAATCTGTTCCTGATTTCTCCCAACCCATTCCCCCAGAAGTAACTCTTTCGGTGGTAAAGCTGTTGGGTGTTACCCTTAAATGGGACTCCCATGTCGAAACTATGACTAAACAATCTTTCCCCTCGCTATCCCTCCTAAAACACATGGTTAAATTTTCATCCCCCCCTTCAGAATTGCTCCACTTTTATACTTCGTTTATACGCCCAGTTCTCGAGTATGCTTGTCCGGTATGGCATTTTGGTCTTACTAAAGATCTTTCAGACCGAATAGAATGTATCCAAAAAAGGGCTTTGCGCATTATTGGGCGGGAAGGAAAGCTCCCTTATTTGTATCTTCTCAAAAAGTTCGGGCTCACTACGCTTGAGGAAAGGAGACAAACACTTTGCTATGGTTACGGAACACAAGCGTTTTCTGACCCAAGGTTCCGTGATCTCTTCCCACCCATTCACGATCCTCCCAGAAGCAGACCCCCCCCGGGAAAAATCCCAAAAAGTCCCCAAATTAACACCAGTCGTTTGCACTCACGAAAGATACAGGAAAAGCTTCGTTCCATCTTTCGTGACACTTTTTAATTCTCACGAATAAAACTGAATATGTTTTGTTCCATCTGGATTTATATAATTTGGTTGTGCATAAATTGTATATATATATATATTGACATCTGCAAATTTGCTGTAAATGTCCATTGACAACGTTTTCGTTTATAATATGTTGACGAAAAATGCAAATTCGGCATCATTGCTGTGAAAGTCATTTTTAAATTAAATTCTACTCTACTCTACTCTACTCTACTCTATTTTTATGGGACTTGCCTTCCCGCCAAGTGCCATATACCGATCACTTTTCCGTCGGTCAGTCCGGTGTTTACGAGTTAGGGTACTTCCGGATGTGCTAGAACGATGAAACTTGCGAGGGGTTGCTCTCTCTCCGCCACCGGTGTACACCTCGGCACGGCACCGCGGCACTGGCACGATACCGCCGGCCACCGACAAATTTTCTGCAGATTACAGTTCGCCATCTGGCTCCCAGTAACGAAGGTACTTGAACGAAAGAATTATCGAAAACATGCTGCCGAAGAAGAAGCAGAACTAGATATGAGGAGGATGCTGTTGACCAAAAGCGCCAAGTAGCCAACCATGTTTCTGTGCTAGTGTTGGGCGATATTTGGATTTTTCGATATAGGCCTATCGATATTTTCACTTTTGAAATTCGATAATCGATATATCGATATTGTCGATTTCAATATTCAATAATCGATATATCGATATTTTATCGAATGAACAAATATCGATATTTACGTTTCGATATCGATATTTGGTCCGATATATCGATATATCGTTATCGAATATCGCCCAACACTAGAGTCAGCTTTCAGTATATTTTGCTTCTGATGAAGGTAATTCTCATCTGAACCACAAAGTACAGAAAATACTTTGGAGCAAAACATATATTTTCATGATCCCCATGAGCCCATGATCATTTGTGAAACAAGGGTTTTGCTTCAAAATGAATTTCCAGCTCCCTTAAAGGACCCCTCGCGCTATTCACTCCTCAACTTACAGTATTTAAAAGTATTTGAATACTTTAACTATGCCGTGCTTTCAATAAATAACCAACGGTTTTGGCTGTTTTAAGCCTTTTCCGAGACCCGTTGACTTGTAGCGAAACAAGGAAACAATTTACATAACCGGTTTTCCTGATGGAAAAACTTCTCTCAGACAACCGTCGACAGCGTGATACACATCGAAGGTAGCAAAACACGGCAAGTGAGAGAATCAGCGAGGTTTTACTAGAGGGGTTAGAATGTACCGCACAAAACGTGGGTCTCCGGGTTTAGAAATAAATGTAGTGGTTACGGAAGTAGGTTGCATTAGTATTATTGGGAAGACAGGTCTTTTAAAGTGCACATCTTAATGAAAAAGTGAAAAAAACACTTTTAACCAAACGATAAATATTCTCGATGCCCAAGGGCCATGATGATTTTTGCTTCAAGGGTATTGCTTACAAATGAATTCCTTAAAATCCATAAAATAGTTTGAGCAAAATATACATTTTCATGATCCCCATGAGCCCATATTCATTTTTGCCTCAAGGGTTTTGCTTCAGATGAATTTCTAGTGCCCTTAAAGTGCAAAAATAAGATACTTTTTACCAGATCATTCTAGTGATGTCCAAGGGCCCATGATCATTCTTATTTCAAGGGTATTGCTTATAAATAAACACAAGAAACCCAAGAATTTGCAAATTCCTAAATTTCATCCTGTGACCCAGCCTTGCAAGTACCATATGAGCTTCTAGCTCTTGTATTCAACCCAAGCTCATGAACATTGTAGACTTGCTTCATTCTTGGCCAATATCTGATGAAATTTTTTTACATGTACATCAGAAATCATGGTTTAACGCAATATTCTAATTTGAAGAAAAAAAACGCGGCACCGGCACGGCACGCCCCACTTGGTGTACATCGTTTTTGGGAGTGAGCTACCCCTCGGAAACTTGGCAGGCACGTTAGGGACCCGACCAAACTAACTTGGAAATAGTCACTTGCCCGATTCGGCCATCGTGGGGGGAGGGAGGGGAGCCGGAACCCGGAATTTATTGGCATGCATAACATTGGAACGGGTGATCGGATCTTAATGAAACTTGACATTTGGAAAGACGCCATGTCTCACATGTCCCATTTCAAGTCCGGACCGAATCCGATGAATGTGGGGGGGGGGGGTCGGAGGGGGAACAGGAAATCATTTGACACGCTTATAGTGGAGCGATCGGGATGAAACTTGGTGGGAGGAACCAGCCCAGGCCCTAGGTACACCATTGACAGAACCGGACCGGATTCGTGCGCTTTGGGGGAGTTGGAGGGGGGGGGGTCCGGAATTCCGGTGATACGGAGTTAAGTTACCTCCAGGTGAGCTAGGACAATGTATGGCAAATCATGGACCCGACCAGATTAACCTGGAAATAGTCAACTTCCCGATCCGACCATCGTGGGAGGAGTGGACGGAAGGGGAATCCAGAATCTCGAGGTATGTCTAACTTCCGAACGAGTGATCGGATCATAACGAAACTTGATATGTAGAAAGACCACATATCTCGGATATCCTTTTTCAAGTTCGGACCGGATCCGATGAAGGTGGGGGGGAGGGGGATCCGGAAACCTTGTGACACGCTTGGAGTGGAGCGATCGGAATGAAACTTGGTGGGAAGAACAAACACAAGCCCTATGTACATCAGCGACTGAACCGGACAAGATTCGGGCACTGTGGGGGAGTTAGAGGGGGGGGGGGCCGGAATTCCAGTGATCACAAGTTAAGGTACTTCCAGACGTGCTAGGACAATGAAACTTGGCTTGAAAATTAACTTGGCATGATTGGCTTAGAAAGAGTCGTTCCCTGACCTGACCATATCGTGTGGGGAGTGGAGGGAGGGAGAATCCTGAATCTTGAGGTATGTATAACTTTTGAATGGGTGGTCGGATCTAAATGAAACTTGATATTTGGAAAGACCTTATGTCTCAAATATCCCATTTAAAGTCCGTATGTAATCCGATGAATGTTCGGGGGAGGTGGAGCGGAGAACCTGAAATCTTGTGACACGCATAGAGTAGAGCGATTGGGATGAAACTTGGTTGGAAGAACAAGCACAAGCCCTAGATACATCAGTGACAAAGTCGGACCGGGTTCGGGCACTATAAGGGGAGTTGGAGGGGGTCCGGAATTCCGGTGATCGCGAATCAAGGTAGCCTATTTCCAGATGTGCTAGGACGATGAAACTTGGCTTGGAAATTTGACACTTGACAAGATTGGCTTAGAAATTGTCCGTTCCCAGATCCGATCCGACCATCCCTTAAAGTACTAATCCTAACCGCAAAGTACAAACAATACTTTTAAGCAAAATATACATTTTCTTGATCCCTATGAGCCTATGATCATTTTTGCCTCAAGGGTTATGCTTATAACTGACTTCCTTAAAGTACAAAAAATACTTTTGAGCAAAATAAACATTTTCGTGCTCCCGTCGAGCTCATCGTCATTTTTGCTTCAAGAGTTCTGATCATAAATGATCACAACCAACCCAGCTTTGCAAGTGTCAACTCTTGTTTTATTCGAGCTTCAACACATCGATGTACTATACAGTTCGCGCTTTGACGGAAAGAAGGGGAAATTGGCTTTTCAAAAGAGAATAAAAGTAATGTCCCGTAGTTTTTGTGGAACACGTATGAAATACAGACAAGATAGCTTGTAGTTTTATGCAGCCTGTGGCTCAAGTGCCATATACCGATCGCAATTCCGTCAGTCGGTATGTCGGTCGGGCGGTCTATTTCCCGATTCAGCCATCTGAGGGGGAGTGAAGGGAGGGGTAATCCGGAATATTGAGTCATGCTCACAAACAAACGACGAAACACGACTTGAGCGGCTTTGCGCCTGAAGAGGACCCTTGCCAAGAAGGGCCGAAATATAGCTCCAATAAAATTCAGCTGACGTATCCGTTCTGCACTATCAAATTTTATTCGCAGTCAGCTTGGGCTGAAGGAATATTTATCATGCTTAAGTTTCGAACGGGTGATTGGATTCGAATGAGCTTAATACCTGAATAGAAAACATGTCTCTGATGTTTCGTTCCAAGTCTGGACCGGATTCGACATGTGTGGGGGAGTTGGGGGCGGAAATCTTGTGAAACGGTTAGACTGGAGGGATTGGGATCGAGCTTGCTGGGAAGAACAAGCATCGGCTCTAGATAAGTCGTTTACACAACCGAACTGAATCCGGACACTTTGGGGGGGGGGGGGGGGGGGGGCGGGTTCCTAGAATTCCGGTGATGGCGGTTTTGGGTCTATTCGTGATCAAATTTGGCAGGCATATCAGGGAGCCGATCAAACTGACTTGGAAATTTTTTTGTTCGATCCGATCATCGTGGAGGGAGGGGGAACCCGGAATATTGAGTCATGCGCAACTTTCGAACGGGTGATCGGATTCCGATGAAATGTAATAATTGACTAAAGGACATGTCTCTGATATTCTTTTTCGTGTCTGGACCGGATCCGACAACTGTGGGGGGGGGGGCAGGAAAATCGTGACCCGCTTAGACTGGAGAGATCGGGATGGAACTTGGTGGGAAGAACAAACAAATGCTCTAGATGAATTATTTACAGAACCGGACTGTATCCGCGCACTGTGAGGGGGTTGGAGGGGGGGCGGAATTCCGGTGATCGCATGGTACTTCCAGATGTGCTAGGACGATGAAACTTGGCTCGAACATTAGAGACTAGACAATTGGCTTAGAAATTGTCACTTCTCAGATCCGACCATTCTTTAAAGTACTTGAGACGAATAGTATATTAGAATATTAAAGTATCAAAATTAGCTTTCTTAATAGTTCGAGCTTTTTGGGATCACTATTATTAAGAACAAAGAACCACATCCTTTTCGTGGTCCACCAATATCCTTTTGTCGCGGATGTTATTGAGTTTGGACTGTGGCGAAGTGAACTTTAAAGGTTGGGGTTTGTTATTTGAGGTTTGCTACTACGCAGTAAATAAAATTGGAATTTGACATTCAAATAATGCATAAAACGGATGCGTCAGCTACGATGCTTTAGCAGCGACCATGTCCAAGAAGGGCCGAAATATCGCTGCTAAAGCATCGTAGCTGACACATCCGTTTTATGCATTATTTGAATATATTTTATATATGTCAGCTTGCGCTCAAGGAATATTTAGGAATTTGATGTGAAGCCCGAAGTGGAGATATAATCTTTAGAGGAGCATGTGTGTGGACTAGGAGATTTGTAATCAAGGAATAAATAGAGTAAATGTCAAAGAAAAGGAACCGAACTCCCTAAACGAAAGACTACGACCCCAAATACGCCTTCGGAGGTTGAATATTTCCCGCCGCTCGAACGCTACCTTGTAATGTTCTTAAGTGGGACATAAACCGCCGGTCAGAGTATCAATATCGAAACAGTATCAGAAAGGTTCATCTGAGCCACTGAAAGTAAAGAGTAATAATATCCTCGATCCATAACCTCATCGGTTCATACTCGTCTCGACCGCAAAGTACATACTTCTGTGTAAAATCCTACATTTTCATGATCCGTGATATTTTTTTCAGAAGTTTTGCTTACAAATGAAATTTTTAGCTCCCTTAAAGTGCGCATTTTAACCGCAAAGTGGAAATAATACTTTTGACCAAACGATACATTTCATGATCCCTAAGGGCCCACGGCCATTTGTGCAACAACAGTTGTGCTTATAAATGGATTTTTAGCACCCTTAAAGGGCGCATCTTAACCGAAAAGGGAAAAAAATTCTTTTGACCAAACGATAGCCTACATATTCATGATCTCCAAGGACCCGTGATAATTTTTGCCTCAAGGGTTTTGCTTATATTTGAGCAAAATATGCATTTTCATCATCCCCATGATCCCCTCATCATTTTGTCTCAAGGATTTTGCTACAGATGAACTTCTAGCGCCCTTAAAGTGCGCATCATCACAGCCAAGTGGAAAAATAAAATGCGTTTTACCAAACGATACATTTCTATTAAGGGCCCTTGATCATTCTTATCTCAAGGGTTTTGCTTACAAATGATGACAAAAAAAAACATGAATTGGTAAATTCCTACATTCATCCTCTGACCCAGCCTTGCAATTGTCATAAGAGCTTTTAGATCTTGATTTTGTTCGACCTTCAACAGGTCGATATGCTATTAAATCTCGCTCTCTGGCGAAAATAAAAAGGAAAACAGTGAGCGTCTTCCACCCTACTTAACGTAGTTACTACGCATTACGTCACGAGTTCTGGCTTTTGGATGTCAAGGCTGGAATATTTTTCTATTTTCTAGCAGAATATCGTGCCACAGGCGAATCCGACCAATCACGTTACAGAGATGCGTAGTTACCCCGCTTACTACGCTCCCGAGCATGGTAAGCAAATAGATATTATTAGTTACTATTTCGAGAACTTTTCACGAAGTTTGAACGAAAATGGTAACTAATGGTTACTATTGTTAGAAGGGTGGAACACACTCGGTGTGTTATTGCCGATTGACAAAAATGGAATAAAAATCACATAGGCGATTTGAATCTTCCTTCTCTGCTTTCTCCGTTTGGATTCAGTTGTTTCTTTTAAATTCAGCTCGTTATCGAGGGGTTGCCCACTCTCGATTTTAGTGTAACCGGTGCCGGCACCGGTTGTCACGTGTTCGAACATTAAAATCAGAATGTTTAGGGATTCGCTTAATTTATGGGCGGCATCGCTGGTTTCCGTCGGAGCCGGCAAAAAAAACAACGAAGCAGCTGCAGAGTAAGAAACAAATCAGACAGGAACGGAAAGGATAGAAAGAGAACACTAAGGCTGTCGAAACGAAATCTTTGTAAATTGGTTCCAGAGCTTATCTTGTTTTCAGATCTTGGGTGACCAGCAGGCCGCACTACTTGGTCAGATGTGTTTAAAGCGAGGTCAAGCCAAGAACACGTATGGCACCGGATGCTTTTTGCTCTGCAACACTGGACCAAAGGTATGTTAATGTTTTTTCTTGGACATAAAAAAGATCCAAATCTTTATATAAAACTGCTAATGTTAAAGGACACGAACTTATGATAGTAATTCATTCTACTTCAGTAGGGTGTCCATCCATTCTCGTTCCCGAGATTCTTCACTTCGTAAGTGTATCCTGTCTCCTCGATTAGCAGTGGCTACACTGATTATCACGCTTGCCACGTTTGTTCTCTTTACGTGACTTATCATGCGCCCGATCATTAGTTGCGTTTTTTGCCTTTTCTCCATAGGTCGGTTAACCGACCTGTTTGTTACTATTGACCGTTTTTTCGTCTCGCCGGTCGGTTGGATGGAGCTCTCAAAAACGGCTTATAAGAAAATATGGCGTCTTCCCGTTGCCGTCGCCTATCTCTCCAATAAGAATTTTGAATTTTGCGCCGTGCCAAGAGCGTAGGTCGGTTGGATGGAGCTCCCGTCTCAGTCCTCAGGTCGGTTAACCGCCTGGCAAACGGAGCCAAAAAACGGCTTATAAAAACTTAGGTCGGTTAACCGAAGGAAGAAAACGATAGTGGGAAATCTTGTAGGTCGCTTAACTGGATGACGGCAAAAAACGCAGCTATTGTTTCCGACGATCTTATTCGTCCGGAGACGGGTTAAGCAAATTTTGTCAAGATTCTCGTCCAAGCCAAGGCACTTGGAAAGAGGCTAAAACAGCCGAAGCCGTGTGCAATTTTCTGTAAGCATAGCTTAGTTGTAAAGTGGCCAACTGCTACTGAACATCTGAGCAGAAACACTATTTAGTGCAATGTGTCCTCTAACCATCTTCTGCCAGATGCAAGGGGTTGCGCACTTCTGACCCCTGGATGATGGGTATATGTCAGAGCGTGAAACCGGCCGATTGGGACGGTTCGCGCTCCAAGAGCCTGAACCTAACGTATTCTTGTCCTTTCAGCCCGTCTTCTCAGAACATGGCCTGCTTACTACCGTAGGGTACCAACTGGGGAAAAATAAACCCCCTATTTACGCCCTGGAAGGGTCTGTAGCAGTGGCTGGGTCTGCCATCCGGTGGCTCAAAGAAAACCTCAAACTTGTTTCGTCGTCGGAGGAAGTCGAGACTCTGGCTGCGAGCGTTGGCGATACTGGCGGCGTTTATTTCGTTCCGGCATTTTCGGGGTTGTATGCCCCGAGGTGGAGAACGGATGCTCGTGGGTAAGTGTTTAAAATCGAAATCGTTTATTGACAAACCAACTTCGTAGCTTTCTTCAGCAGAAGATGCCAAATTACGCTGGTCACTTACATGAATGAAATAAAAGTATTTCGCTAACTGTTTACTTTTTTAAATACATCTATAAAAAAGGGCACAAACGAGTTTATGAACCTCGAGGACTACCCATTTTCGGGTTTAGGTTCATTTATTTTTTCAGACATTTGAAAAAAAATATTTTACGTCACTTCACGGAAGAGAGCAGGCTCGAAGGCCCGAAGATAATACTTTTGTAAAACAACAAACATTTATGTTATTTGAGATATTCCCCGCCATCTGTCTGTATTTAGTTAGTGTGACAGTTACCAATATCCCAATGATCCGTAGAAGAAGACCAAGAAAAGCAAATACATAAAAATAAGGATTGAGAAACCCGGAAGGTTAGTATATTTAATATTTAAGTTAGAATTCGGTAACTGGTCTAAGTGAATTTAAATAAGATAAGATATTTATATTTTGAAGTCGTCAAACTGAAAGAGGTATTAATATTATGTTTGTGTTCCTCTTTCAGGGTTTTTATGTTTTGATTCGAAGATTAAAGGTCGTTCTACTTACCTGATTACCCACGCTACCTAACAATAGACTCGCAATCCCAACAAATACTGATAAATAACCGTATACTGAAATTTCCAAATACCTTGAAAAAATTAACCTTTTAACTATAGCTGTAGCTGAAATGAACCTTTAGCTGACTTCTGTTTTAACGCAGTGAACCATGGTTCGCAGTCAGCTTGGACGAAGGAATATTTACGAATCCAGAGAGTTAAGCGGGAAGAGAATTTTTTTTTTCAAATTGAACCGTACTTGTGTTGACCCGTGTTTTAGATCCTTTTTATCATTCTAGAATTCTTTGTGGGCTGACTCACTTCACAACCTCAGCACACATCGCCCGCGCAACACTGGAGGCCGTTTGCTTCCAAACTAGGGACGTCCTAGAAGCGATGACGAAAGACGCGGGCACTGCGGTGACGTCGCTCCAGGTTGATGGTGGAATGGCGTCGAACAGCCTAATGTTGCAACTGCAAGCGGACATCCTTGGTATTCCTATAGGTGGGTATTACTTTGGTATTTAATGCGTATAAGACTTTACACTTTGATATATTGATATAATAACTTCCCTCGAACAGGTATGCAAAATGTGTATCTTCCTATGTCCCACAGGAAGTTATAACATGACAATTATTTTTTGCGAAGGTTGATACCATATCGTATCATCCTCCGGAGAGTCTGAACGAAGCCGTATCAACCTCCGCAGATGTTCGTCGATCACTTTTCCTCAAACAGTGAAGAATAGAAGCTGACCTCTAAAAAATAAATATAAAAAAACATTACTTTCAGCAAAAAAAAACAAAAATAAAAAAACACCTATAACATTATAGAACACAATGCTCGTATTGCGAGTATTATTCTGTGATTGAATGCACTGTTAGAAGTTTGATGTTTTCAAGAACTTATAAAGACTGTAGTATAACCTCCATCTCCTGATCTCTGACTGCTATCATGCACAGTCGAATGAAATATGCCCAATTCCTTACGCGAATGAGTGGAGGTGGAGCTTATGCGAAACATAAAATTCGTTATCTTTACAGACAAGGTATATCGCAGGATATCCCCGCAGAAGAGAAGTCGAGTGTAAGTAGGAGTAAAAGCCTGTTCAGACTGGACGTGGTCTTGTATAACAATTCTTTAAGATTTCTGCACGGAGTTGTAGTGCTTCGGATATGTTAGTTGGTGAAGGCCTCCAATCTTTGGTGGAATGAAACAGGCATCTCCCTATCACCGGAGACATGAATTCTGAGTTCTGAGAACCCCCTCCCTGTGGGGATGGCGAGTTCACATAATAATAATGATAATAATAATAATTGTATTGAAAAAAGCCCGAGGGCCATATACACGTTCAAGACAAAAAAGATACATATACACGGAAAAAAGATAATTAAACTAATCAACACAAATCTTTCTAGCTTCCAACGCTCTACTAATGTAACGACCAACCCTACTAATAGATTGAGCAGAAGTACACTTCAGAATACCAGGGAGTAGGGGAAACCCCACCCCAAAAATTTCCCTACGAATACTTGAAAGCTCTTGGCACCGACGCGGTTCAGTTTGCCAATTTGTATTTTGGATTCTCCCCAGGTTATCGCGCCTATTTTTGCTTCATTATGTTATTATTATTACTGGAATGTTGAACCCTAGTTGGTCGTAATCTAGTTTAAATAAACACACATCAGTTTTTGCTTGGATAAAGATTTTTGTCAGCACATTTGCGTACAAAAATCAGCTATAATAGGGCCAACAGGAATACTTCTGAGGACACTCTGGCAGCATAATTTTTTCTTATTCCAACTTTCTTTTTAGTGAGGCCATCTATGTGTGAAACGACAGCCTTGGGTGCCGCAACTGCTGCGGGCTTAGCCGACGGCATTGACGCGTGGCAGCTAGAATCCGATAGTGCTGGACCTCTCATCACGGATACGTTCCAACCGTCAATCACCGAAGAAGGTAGGTGAAGGGGTTTTTCAGCCATCCCTCAAATTTCTGGCCGTGGAAAATGTTTCCGTGGTCGTTTTGTGTGACCCACAGATGAGTTTCCGCAACCTTCACAGGACAAATGATCTTTTCATGATATCGTTTTCCGAAAATACCAACACTTGCTCCGTGAACTTAGCGATCTTCTTGTTGGCGTGTGTCGACTCTATCCAGACTCGCTCGCCGAAGCGGAGATTGGACCAAAATATTTGAAAGTGTGCGCGCCGTGGTTAAAAAGTGAGAAAACCAAACAAGGGAAAAAAGGCCCAAGACACAAGATAGACCTGTATAGTCTTTCAACATAAAAAAAGAAGCCTCTCATGCCGTTATTTTTTAAAGAGGTGTCGGCTGACCTTGAACTTTTTGGCTGATTTTGCGTCACGTGACTGGGAAGTCGGCTCGACCGGAAAAGCGCAAGAACTCGTGGGTTCAAAACTAAGCAATGGTTTTAGGGCGTGGATTTCTCAAGCTTGTAATTCCGTATGGGAGCTAGGTATGGATTACGTGGCTATATTTGGCAGGTAATTCAAATTTAGCTGCAAATTACTGTGCTGCTTTATTAATTAAGTGAAATTGAACTGATTGATTTTCTTTTGGCTTTCAGACCGAGACGCGCGATATGCCAAGTGGCAGGCCGCAGTCGACAGGAGTCTAGGCTGGGAGAATTCAAGCTCTGGCCCTGCCAAAATAGGTCAGTAAAGACTCGCCTTACTGGACCATAATTAACAGTACAATCAAAAGATTTAACCCACCTACAGTGATAAATAGTGCCTTTTTGTGTGTTGTGTAGTTAGAATCCTAGTCAGTTTAATGGGTGATAACTGAGGGACCTATGGGGTTTTAGTGGGGTAGGTTAAGTGTAAATAATGGACCGAGATTGATTATTACCCGTAAAGTATGTCTTGTGAGAGGTGTATCACGGAGGCAGAATCGGTGTAACGTCGTTCCAGGGCTTTAAGGTTTTGAAGATGGTTTCCAGCTCGAATAATAAGATCCCAGGTCTGCTGTCTCCTTACAGTTCATGCACGACTGCTCTGTTAGAAGCTTCATAACAGATAACAGAAGGATGGTCGGCTTCAACAGGTTAACACTTAGGATGTTTGCTGTTTTTCAAACAATGTATACAACGGATACGTCAGCTACGATGCTTCATCAGCTACGATGTTTCGAATCCGTTGTATACATTATTGAATATATATTTGAAAGTCAGCTTGGGCTCAAGGAATATTTGTTTTTCGGACGTTACGCATTAAAACTTTATGCATAACAGGCATTGCGAGTAAGAGCCGAATAAGCACCTGCTGACTTCCAGTATCATGATGACAAACAAAAAAGTCAGCAAATGTTTTTTCGTCGATGTTTCGGCTCTTTTTGTATGCATAACGTTTAATGCGTAAAGTTTGAAAACCATAACAGCTAACATCTTAAAGTTTAACCCAAAAGGGTTGAGATAGGTTAATCTAGTTACCCGTGACTGCCATGACTTATTCACAAGAGGCTTGAAGACCTAATGAAAATGCGTTACTTCCTTGCTCCGCTATTCACGAATAATCGATTTTCGAATAGTGGGCTTTCCCTATCGGATTTTTGGTACCTCTATGCGCTTGTAACTGTGTTGTACGCTTAACGAACAAGGTTTACAAAAAACTTGTATTCAGCACTAAGCAGTCTTCACCAAGCTCACCACTGCCCTCTGAAAAGCCGCGTCTGTGTTGAGATTCAGATTTTCCTCGTCATAGTAGAATTTGCGCTGTGGGGACGGCCGTAGATGATCTGAACGTCACTACTAAAGCAGATAGTCGACAATTAAAGAATCCCTTAGCAGAATCCAAATATTCAGTGTATTCTAAATGATACAAAAATAAGTTGGCTTTTCAGTTATACTTTAAGTGTTAAAACGTGCATCCTTGTGTTACATGTTATGAGACTCCTGACAGTGTAGTATTTGCGTAATCGCTTAGCGGGTCTATTTGAAACAGTGAAACCTGCTCGCATGTGTGAACGCACATCGGCCGTGATACGCCCTTTCGAAAATAGTAGCAGTGCAGGGGGGAAGTTTCTGGTCTCGTAGCATATATTCAGTTCAGTTGGTAAACGTAAGTAGATGACACCAGGGTAGGACTGCGCTTATAAAGACAAGAGCTGAAGGGACGGGGAAACATCAGCTTACCACTCGGTCCTGTCGTGAGTCAATCTCAACAGCGAGCTTAAGGTGCGTTTTTTGGATGCAGTTTCGGCGTAGTTTGACATACCTTTGTTTCAGTTCTGAAAGTACAGTATGTGTACCGATTTATTTGTCTATTCCACATACTGACGGACCACGTCCTGAGATCCATCACCAGGACGAAGGAAAACTATAACCACCCATGGAGCTGTTGATATTATGTTGTTTCTCTCTCTCTCTTTTATTTTTTACCATACTCCGTCTTTACCTAGACGGGTTACAAATAAAATTTAATTTATACTGCACTTTCATAACTAAAATAAAAGTACGTCAAACTACACCGAAACTACATCCAAGAAAAGGCACCTTTAGTGTTGCAGATACAAGTTATAGTTGTAAGAGGAGGAGCTGGTAGTTACCACCCTCTCTGAAATGAAAACAATAGCAGCGCGGACACACGTTGCCATCCTTCCGGGATTTCCTGCGGAATAGATAGTTATTATCACTGATGATGCTCCCGACCATCATAAGTAAATTGTAACGATCGTAATTCTTGCGGAAAAGAAATTATTGGAAGGAGGATCTAATTTTCGGGTAATTGCGGGCTGTTAAACGAAATAACAACGAAATTGTAACGATCGTAAACGACAATAGCTCAATAGAACACTACCGAAAGTACAATACGCAGAGCACCATCTACTTTGTTCGTAGCTTGTGTCGTCTTACGGGAAACTTTCAGGGGAGAGGAACAGTCCCAAGAAATCATGCTACAAGGAGCGTGTTCCACCCTTCTATCAGTAGTAACTATTTTTCGTTCCAACCTCATGAAAAGTTGCTACACTGACCGTTCCCACCTTCTCAAAATAGTAACTATTTGCTTACCACGCTTGGGAGCGTAGTAAGCGTGGTAACTACGATATCTGTGACGTGACTGGCCCGATCAGCCCGTGGCACTATATTTTAACGAAAATAGAAAAATGCGTTCCGACCTTGATGACAAGAAGCAAGGATTCGTGACGTCATGCGTAGTAAGTAGGGCGGAACACGCTCTAGATGACGTTTGTGAAAAAGGAAGAACAGCACAAGGGCCCCTGATAATGTAAAAACATGTCAAATAAAATAGAAAAAACGAGATTTTCGGGAGTTTTTCTTGGTCAGCTAGTTACCCCTCCAAGACGATGTTCGAGGGATAAATAAAATTTCGAGTATTTCGGTTGCACTTCCGGCAAACCGTCCTCAGCAAAAGAAACAAAACTAAATCATAAAATCCAACACAATCACAACAGGAAAACGATGCGGGACCAACAGTCAATAAGACGACATGGAACTAAAAACCAGCAGAACGATGCGGACCGAACGACATGCAGATAAAAATAAAATACGAATGATAAAATGTGCGTGTTCAAAGTGTATATGTACAAATCTGTGATTATTCACAATTCTGAATTCTGTGGATATTTACAATTTACCATCCGTCTGGGAAAGCGCAGAAGCTTTCACCCAGAAAACGGCCCACTCCAAAAATCTATAGTATGTTTGACCACTTTGAGTAAAACCTTCCACAGAACTGAACTGAAAATCTCGTTTTTTCTATTTTATTTGAAATGAATGGTCAGCTTGGCTTCAAACCTTATATTTGTAAAAACATGTGCAATTAATATCCAAAGCTGCGTGTAAAAAAAATGGAAATAGCTTAGACAGGAACTTCTGCATGTAGTAGTTCGTTGTTCTGTGTCCTGTATACATTTGGGAAGGAGCGGGGGGGGGGACTATATATATAATACTCACTATAACCATGCTGCCTTTAAGTCGGAACCTACTGTGATACCTTTTCCAGAGTAATCGCTGTTGGCTGCAATGTCCACGATCGCAACATTTTTCCCCTTTATCGTTTTTAAAAATGAAAGCTGTAAACACTAATATTGAACCTTTTAAATACCTTTTCATTTTCTTTCAGTTTTTTGTGTATGTTTTAACCGGATGGGATCACTTTTTGAACAGGTCGTTTTCGAAAACGTCACGGATTTTTCGCGGTGTTGATCTTACTGTTGGTGTTCAGTGCACTTTTTCTCTTGTTCAATTGATGAGGGAATAAAAGCTGGTGACCATATTTGCAGCTGATTGTGTGACTAACAACGCTGTATCTGTAGTAGACACATAGGACGAGGTGACTTTCCCTGCGATCTCATTTTATTGGGCGTCAGTCAGCATCACAACAGCAACAAGCAGGAAATTCAGATGTGATAGTTAAAGCACTGCTCTTACTAGAAATGATCTTTTTCGAAAATACCTTTATTTTCCACACGAAATTACAGATTGTCTTGTTAGCGCTTCTCGATCAGTACAGCCTTCACGCTCTCCGACGCGGCGGCTGGACGCAAAATATTTGACAAACAATAATAGTATACTAATCTTTAATTTACTTAGCTCGTACAATTCACTCGCGTCACTCACTCACTCGCCCATCTACGAACTCGACCTTTCCCTGGACCCAAGAATCCTCACACCAAGTTACATCAAAATATTTCATTCCCTTCGAGAGTTATCGTGCTGACAGACGGACGACTTTTGCGATGTCATAGGTATCCCTCCACTTACGTTTTGGGATCCCAAAAAATATGAAAACATTACTTTGAAGCTTCTCATATTCTAATGTGTGAACGAGTTGTCGTCGAACCTTGAAGCTATCGGCGTAGTTAGGGGGTTTCCCGGAATTCCGGTGATCGCGAGTTAGGATACTTCCAGATGTGCTAAGGGCGATAAAACTTGGAAGGCATATTGGAAGACTTCCGCTCTTGGATCAAACCATTTTTCGGGGAACTGAAGGAGGGGGAATCCGGAAATTACTGACTTCCATAGGTTGCGAACAAATGGTCCGATTCAAGTGAAACTTTATGGATCATAAGAGCTGATGACCTAGATGTGCAAAGCATGTGTCCGAACCCTGTGCGGCCATGGTTGAGGGAATTAGGGGGGGGGGGGGGGGCTCCGAAAACTTTGTGACATCCACACAAACCAAACGGATGGGCCGAATGGGATGCAAGTTGGACATTACCAAGTTTATGCGGCCTAGATTTGTCATTTGGTGTCTGAACCGGATCCGACCAAAGTAGGGGGGGGGGGGGGGGAATGAAGCGGGAACCGAAAATTTGAAGATATGCTCCGGTTCGAGTTAAGCTTGATGGACAGGAAGAGGAGATGTTAGAGATGCGAAGTTTATGTGTCCAAGTCGTATTCGGTCACAGTGGAGGGAGTTCGAGGGGGAGTCCCGGAAAGGTTGTGGCTCACCTAGGGGTTAAACGAGTGGAGTGATTTGGATGAAACTTGGAAAGTAGAGAGATCGTATGCGCTAGATGGCATATTTTAGAGTCCGGACCGGATCCGAGCACGGTGGGGAGGGGTACCGGAATTTCCGGAAAAATGCTCAGATTTACTTTCTCGCTTGTAACACCACCTACTCGTAACGAGTGCCATATGAGCTTGTAGCTCTTGTTTATAGCTACAGTCGAAACTCGGAAGGAGCCGAAGTAAAAGTTAAAATGTGTAAAAAAGTGTAGTTGGTACTTATCTGTGTCATTTCTAATTCTGTTCGTCTATATTTTTGTTAAATTACCAAAATGGTGCTGCCAAGGTGCCATGGATTTCTATATCCGGGCCTGGCTACAGCCTGAAGAAGGTCCTAGCCAAGAAAGGGCTTAAATGTTGCTGAAACCTCAGCTGACGTATCCGTTTAGCGCCACCAAACATGGCTCGCAGTCAGCTTGGGCGGAGGAATACGTATCCCTGCATGCTTCACACAACGGATTAAACGGGTGTACGATGCTTTGGTAGTGATAGTTCGGCCCTTCTTGGCAAGTGTAGTCGTCAAGCTGTCGAACGTCAGGGACAACGTTGGGGAATGGTAGAAACGAACCTGCAATTTGCAGCCGAATATCGCTGCCAAAGCATCGTAACTGTCGTATCAGTTTTATCCAGTTTTTGGATATATGTTTCCCTGTCAGCTTGGGCTCAAGGAGTATCTACGTGTATGCTTTGAGTGTCAATGGGTTCCTTGAATGGGCGAACACTCTTTTAATAGGAGTTGGAACACAACATAGGAACGGAGAGCTGAGTCGTTCGGTTTTGTCCTAATTCTCCAGATTTCATTTCGGAGCCACCATGTGGATTAGTATCCTACTAATGATCATCAACATTTACCTAAAACTCTTAGGGTATATATGTTTAATTGTTATTCCTTCGACAGAAAGAAGATGCGAACCTCTTTGACGATAAAACTTCTGCAATACACTACAGTTTAAAAAGTGAAAGCTTCTTTTTACTATTCTTGACTTATAACGCAAACACTCGATCAGGATTTCCAGCCTGATTTTCTGCACTTTCATCATCCAGTAGAAACAGTCTAAACTTGTCCATATGGAATTGATTATGGTGATGAAATACGGACAGGAATTCCAGTCAGCGAGCACCCTACCCTGATCTATATACTACATCTGTGTAACGGATGCTTATAACAAGGCGAGGACGGACGATAATCCGCTAGGGGTGACGAATTGGTACAAGGCCAGTTGATATCAGTAATACGCGGTTTCTCTCATAGATGGCCGACCGCGGATCAGTTCCTCTTTACCCGGTGCGTGGTATACCATCAGTACACTAGCCATTTGGATGCTATCGTCAGCAGCTAAAAGGTGATACTGGTTCAGCTTAGATGTCTTTGAAATCTAGTCAAAACCATAGAGGTACTGTGCTGTGTCCAAAAAGAGGGTGGCTTCCAAATCGCAAACTTGATGATCACAAACTGTTTGCGGACTGTTCGGAAGGTGGTTTTGCATCTATCTTGTTTCGCCTAAGAATAGATAATATGGAGTGACCAAACCGGGGTAGCTTCGACACACGTCTCCGGTTTTCGAACGAGTAGCAGCCGCTTGTAGGTCACTTAAAGCCAAGCTTTACCTTCCAGACAATTGGGGATTTCGCATTTTCAAGCCAACCCTTCCGGATTTTCATGATGACCCTGATGCTTATTTTGCTATTCTTCAACGTTTCCTAGATTTCCCTTCAAAATCCAACTATCTTTCGCTCTTCAGGTCACAACTGTGAATCCCTCTCCCTTTTCTTCCGATATTTGCATATTTATTGTATCTTTTGAATGTGTTGCCTCTCTGGTACCTTCCAGACATCCGGAATCCGGCGTGTCCAACGTCCCGAACTTCCAACGTTTGTGACCTGCCATCACCTTCCTGATCCATCTCGACAAAAATGGATGTGTGGAATCCGGAAAAAAAATCTGGAAGGTGAAACCTGGCTTTTAGCGTCTGGAAATATTAGGACTGCAAAAGTATAGTTAAACCAGATATCGATATTAGATACCTATTAGATATCTTAGATATTTATAAACATTAGATATATAACCAGATATCTGGGTCTTCCGTACATACATGCCAACTCTTCCGGATACCATGAAAATGATGATGGCTATAATTTCGTATATGTCCTGTTCGCTCATGTCTTGCCTTCCAATCACAACTCCCAATCGCTCTCCCTCTTCCACTACGCCATCTATTTGCAGATTTGTATTGTCCCCTAAACGCGTGCTTATATGAAAGCCATCTAGTTCTAGGATCCGGGGTGTCAACATCCACGGACTTCCAGGCTTTTAGTCTGGCTCATCTTCCGGATCCACCTCGACAATAGCGGGCGCATGGATGATTTGCCGTATTTTGGCTCCGAATACAGTGGGCGCGAACCCTCTTGGATGAGCTGTTAATTGACCATATTCCTGTTCAGCGCTTCCAAGCGGACTAGTTTCTGTTAATCCCCCTATACCTCACCATCAGCACTTGGATCAGACATGGTAAAGTAGATCTACAGGTAGCGAGTGGAAAACCTGTCGTCTGTGTCCCAGGTAATGGAGGTTTTGCATACGTTTCAGCAGCAGAAAGTGAAAGTGATCCACTACCCTATAGATCCGACTTTTTACAATGTCTACAAAAGCGTTGGTTATGAGCTGTGTAGACATAGTAAAAAGCCTGGGACACGGATGACAGGTTTTCCACTCACTAACCTGTAGATCTACTTTACCATGTCTGATCCAAGTGCTAATGGTGAGGCATAGGGGGATTAACAGAAACTAGCCCGCTTGGAAGCGCTGAACAGGAATATGGCGAATTTACTTAGCGGCTTTACTTAACTCGCTCGTTTCTGGGGAGAGTGTAGCGGAGCTTTGTCAGATGATGCTGGGTTTATACTTTGCTTAAATCAGAGCGTATTTTACGCTCGTTTTTGCACTAGGAAAAATCTCTGACAAGAAAAGTGAGACGTAAGTATGCTCAAATTTGAAAAAGCGGATCAGCATGCTCGTTCGTTTCTCGGGAAAGTGTGGCGGAGCTTTGTCATATGATGCTGTAGCTGTGTAATTTCTTATTTTGGCGGGGCAATTCCTCTGTGCGCGTAGAAACAATCCCAGGGTGAATGTTGCTAGTAGACTAGTAGGAGATTCTTTCTTGTTAACGAAGAGGAGTGTGAACTAGGCCAGTGAACTAGGCTTAGACCTTGCCAGATTCTGTAAAAGCAAGAACAAATAATCCAATAGAACCTCCGTCTTTGGTCCCGTGCAGCGAATATAGATATCCGACAAAACTGAGCTGAGCTAGAGGTATTTGCTGAGCTTTGAGTTGCTGCCCGTCTACACTTCCCTCTTCGCCGTTGCGCATACCAGAGAAATTAGTGCAAGAGGCGCGCTGACCCGCTCTGCAGCGCGTCCAGACAACCAATCGGCTTTTAGTTAGGAAATTTCTTCTTCGGGGTTTTACTGCGATATAGCTGTTTGTAGAGGTAACCAATTGTGATGTTTCGCGTAGCTCCTACCCTCCGATTGTTTGCATCGGGCAGGGTACAGGGATTTATTCGACTCAGCATGGGCGTATTACAGAGATAGGGAGATGGAGTAGGTACTTCCAGTAGTTTGTTGTGCTCTTTGCTCAACTTCTGGGATTTATTGTTGGTATCTAAGTTTTTAAACCCTAGTTTTAATGTGAAACAATGAAAAACTTTTTCTACCGTTATCGTACTTTTCTTCATAGGCGCTGTAGTAGGAACCGACAAGAGCGTCTAGAGGGGTCGGTTAGTCCATCGCCTCGGTATAAATTGACCTGGGACCTGAATAAATATTCCTTCAGCCCAAGCTGACTGCGAATCATATTTGATAGTGCAAAACGGATACGTCAGAATTTTTTGTTCTACGAGTTCGTATTTCCAAACTTGAGCGGCTTTGAGCCTGAAGAGAACCCTTGCCAAGAAAGGCCGGAATATATCTCCAATAAAATTCAGCTGACGTATCCGTTTTGTACTATCAAATATAATAATAATAATATTTATTACTCATCCAGAAGATGAGAAGAAAAACAAAGAGAAGGTCTAATATGATGCAAACTTTGAACAAAGTAATAATAAATCCCGTGACATGGGGAAGTGAATTTTGGATAAGGCCTGCCTCGGCGCGATCACTGATCCAGTAGCCCGTTTCTGTCTGGCCATTCTAGGGGTTTGCGAACCTTATATTAAAAAGCTCTACGGTTACTCGTTTGGTAGCGCGTCATTCTTGCGGGTGCGAATCCTGTCCGAGGAGCAGTTTTGTATTTTCAGTTTGCTAATTACAATGACCTGGAATCACTGGGCACCAGGTGTACCAAGCAAAACGGGTGATCATCCCCTTGGAGCCTCCGGTTTCCGACACGTCTGTACTCTTGTAATGATACAACTTTTCTGTCTATAAAGCCCTGATCGTACTAAGTTACTATTTATTCTTTTTTTTGCCGCGTAGTATCTTTTCCCTCATTACCGTCCAGTATGCATTTGGCCAGGCGACTACGCTTCCCCTTACCCTCGTACTAAGCTGTCCAAACTTGTGATTTCCTCGCAGTTTCTATACCATCATGGCTCTTTTAAGAAGGTATCATGCTTCTTTTTGCCGGTACTATTTAGACTTTTCTTCTGAATGAGGGAGCGTTGCTCGACTGGGTTTTATACTTGCTCCTGCTTTGCTCCTGTAAAATCTGTACCCCATAAGAGAGCTGATTCAGAAGACCTGGCACGTGTTACAATGTTACGTGTTACCATTATTAAAAAATCAGTTTTAATTACCCAATCATTAGTTTTGACAATATTTCATTTCGCCGGATATGACTAGAATAGTGTGGAAATTAACTTATCGACAGGGGCCGTATGCAGAAACCAGGACTCGGAATTCCGGATCGTCCGGAAAACTTCACTGTCGGCGGATCTTGCTACTTCAATCCCGAGACAATAGAACCAAAAATAGCCTGGTATTGCGCATATGCCGCGTAAAACAAAGGGGGTATTTCCGGATCCGGTTGGGTGTGAGAATGATCGTTCTTCTTGTCGGAAACTGAATCTTCGTCGGAAACGGAGGATGTTTGAGGGCGTTTTCCTTCGTTGTCCCGGCGGTCCCGGGCTCGTCGGTTCTGGAACCAGATTTTTACCTAAAATAGAAACTGCGGCGTTAGGATCCTTATTTAAATTTTCAATCGATATAGAAATTATGAGCTTTTTAAATTGTATGTGTCCGTGTGTCGCTAATTCGAGAAAGACGGTGTTGAAATACAATGTTTGATGGAATTTGTTGGGGGGGGGGGGCTCCTCAGCCCAAGAATAGACGAGACAAGTAGGTGAGGTTTGTATCTCAGCATGTTTAGGGGTGGGAGCTTACCATTTGACAGAAGGGAAAAGTTTCACAGTTCAGATGATTAGAGGATCGATTAACGGGTAAAAAAATTGATGCTTCCTGTTTGCAACAGACATTACGGTCGCTATATGCTAGTTTGGCCGCAAGGGATATAAATAGGAGAGAGAGAGACAAGAAATCCGCCGGAGTTGCTCGCACTGTGGACCGGCTTTGCACGCCTGGGCTGGGTACTGTACACCTATTTTGGGACTGAGCAACCCCTCGGAAATCGGGAAAAGGCTGTACTTACTCTAGACTCGGTGATGTTGAGACTTTGGGCAAGGTTTGCAACGTCTCTGCTGCTTAAATAAGGGCTCTGGGAGTAGTGAGTTTCGAGGGCTCCGATTTCGGCGTTGCTGAATGGTACCCGAGCGCTTCTGTTAAGTTTCTTCAAACCTCGCGAATCCTTTCTAACCCCTGGAAAATAAAAATTGAGCTGAAAATAATATCCTGTGCTAAAGTCAAACGACAGAAGTCCGCCAGATGGACACCCATCGCACTGTCAAGAATTTCACGATTTCTGAAAAAAAAAAAAATTTTGCCAGAATTCCAAGAAAATCTTAAATCTCCCCAAAATCGAAAGGATTGTCAATAGATAGCTACATAGACTAAGTAGGTTCTATAAGACTTTATTGCAAGTGTTCATCCAATTACGATGTTTGCGATTGCGAGGATGAAGTTCAACTGGCTGCAAAGTCAATATCTTTTTATTTTTGTAGACCTTCTTCCGATGTTCTTTTTTTTCGACACTCAGCGACAGCCTTTGATCGGGTGATTAAGGAATGTGTGTTCTTGAACTGAAACAAAAGTTGTCCCAAGAAGCCGCGTGATAAATGTAACCTCCACCAGGACGCCAGTTCATGCTGGATTTTAGGGTCGGCTTTTAGGTTCGCAGTTACACCGGATTCCGGATTTGTGTCAAAGTACAAGTCAAGTTCGTAGATGGGCTCCGTCCGTAGCCCTGTATTTACGGGCGGGGGTGGGGTTTTAACTTACTGGGTGATAAAATATTTATTTAAAAATTATCAATACATGCTGAATCCGTATTTAAACTTAGTTCTTGCCGTAGCCTATGAGTACTTCGCCGGGGATCTGGCCAAAAGCAGAAATTTTCAAAAGTCAAAGTTTCGTCTTAAATTGACGAGGGGTTACCCACTCTCCGGACACCCTTCCAGCACTGGCTGGCAAAGGCCAAAACCAGCGGTGCCGGCCATAAATTAGGCGATTTGTCTTTCAAACACTTTTAGATATGATAATTTTGAGGTTCTAACACGTGGCAATCGGTGCCGGCTTGTCTGTCCAGACCGTTGCCGGCACCGGGCACTAGCTTTACCCTAAAATCGAGAGGGACCCTTCGTAAATTGACTATAGGTTTGATGTAGAGGTAAGGAGACAAGCTGAGTCTGTTTTGTAACTTAATTTTCTTGCCGGACAAGTATTTCGCCCCGGAAAACGGTTTAGTTCATACTGGATTTAGAAAATTACACGAAGTTGGCGGTTACATCGGATTCCGGCCGAACGATCAAAAGGAGGCGAAAATCATCACCGTGCTCTGATGTAATTCTCTTCACCACAAACCGACCTGTTACAAAATTCGTTAGGTCTGTGTTAATGACAATCTCAGAAAAAAACTACCTATGTTTTATGTTTAAGCCGCCGTTACCCTTTGGTCCTTCGAATTCGAAGATTTGTTTTCATCCTAAATTTCTAAGCCCCACCCCCGCCCCTAAATGCTACGGTAGAATGTACATCTACGAAATCGACCCTACGGTTAACCCTAGATAGAGCTTCTCCAAAATGCGAGTGTTACCAACTGCCGGACACACTGTGTACCTGGGAGTCGGGCACACTGTACCTCGAATTTGGGAGTTGGTAACCCCTTGCCAAATTGTCTCCGAGTGTTCGAGAGCATTGTCACAGACAGACAAACGGTCGGACAGATATCACTGTCATAGGTATCTATGACTTCTGTCAGGGGAAAACGTATGTTCCCCAGGCTAGCTTCTTGGTTTAAATGCATTCGGACGAATTCGAAAATGGCAACCGTTTCGAACCTGACAAACAACTGCGGATTGTATTCGGTGTGATGGAGGGAGGGGGGCCTTTTGAAATTTGACAAAACTGTATTTGGGGCTCGAAATATAGAATAAATGGGTTTATTAAAAAAAAGAAAAAAAAAGACCAATGCTTCAAAGCCCAGAGGCTAACCTTCAAGGGATTAAATAACTATGAAACATCAAAAATGCACAATTCCTTGAGAAAGGAAGAAAGAAAGGAGAATAAATAGAATAACTTACTTTGCAACTTCGGTGGGCGATATCGCGTGCATGCCAGCCAGTCGAATGGCGTCTCCACCACCTCACGTTTCGTATCTTTCTTAAGAAGTGTCTCTATACTAAAGTCAGTTAACTTATGTTCACACATGGTATAGTATCACAAGAAAACCACTATATAAATCCTGGTAGTATCTTTCTAACGCGCACTTGACTATGATTGGAGTTCACTTTAAAGTAATCAACTAGATCACGCTGACCACTTCTATAGAAGGTTCATCTAACACTTTTACACTGTTAGAATTGCACAGAGTCAATTATAAGACAATATAACTAGGAGCTAATCCAAAAAATTGAGCTGAACCATTTACGGTGCCAGCCATTAGTCCCAGCTTTTATGCTGTGGTGTGACTTAAAATCTTGAGTTCTTCACGGAATTGACGAAACACTGACCATCTAAGAGCAACGATAGTTTGGGTCTTCGCTCGGAAGCGGCGAAACCAGAAGTGGCCCCCAAAACCACTGATCCGTTCTCTTCTTTTTTCTAACCTGACGAAACGTACCTAATTACCCTGACACTTCGGTAATTGACAGAGGGTAAACCGCCACAGGGGGTAGCGGAATCCACGCGTCATGATATTCAATATGGGTGATTATGAGTCAATGCTGTAACTTGATGATGCCCTATTAGCGGACGATAAGACAGATTTCCAAAATCCCGGATTATTGTCTGTGGAATTGAGAAAGGTGGGAAAGGGTTAAGAAACCTGGGGGTGGGTCGCTTCAGACATAGGGAAAAAACAAGAGGAAGAGCGGTCTCCGTCGATGAGTTTTGCACTGCAATGTTAAGTATGGCTCCAACCTTTAAAGTTCAACCGAATGGTAATGTCCCACATCGCTTATCCACTTAAATAGGCCTAATAACCCGATAAAAATGCGTACTTCTTTTATCCCTAATCCACAGACAATCAATTTCATCGAATAAACTTATTCTTTCGGATTTGTAGTACCTCTATGTGCCTGTCCCTCTACACTTAAAATTTTTACCAACTATAACCGAAAATTTCCGAGGTCAGTTTCCCAGCTTTTCCGAGCTCAGCAATCTTTAACACTGGAAATGCAGGCCTTTGTTAAAATTCAGGTTCTCCGCGTCTGTGTGAATTTTGGGTTGCCGTGCAAGCAGCGCACACTTTGAACGTTATTACTAGAGCCCCGTGTAAAAAAATACAAAATCCATTAGATGAGTCAAAATATTTCAGTATCCAGATATCAGATGTAACGAGACCAAAGGTTTCGATGGAATCCCAAAAATTTAATATTTGATCCAGACAATTTGTTCTTGTAGATATCCGGTGACTCCTTGAACATTTTACTATTGAGATTTAGAAACAGAAGAAGGTCAATGGCTAATCATCTGAGAAAACCAAGTTCAGATATGGATTCGCCATGTGTGTATTTACCCCTAGGGTATACGTCATGCCTCCTTTGACGAAACTGATCAAATCTTCCTGCCTTACTTCTGCCAAATCTGCCGTTTCGACCGAAAAAACTAAAGCTCAAAAAACGAATTCAGCGTACCACTTTACCCCTATATAGAACATCTAATCAACTTCAGATAAAACTTTAACTTCTAACAAATTTTCCGGTTTCAGCCGGATTCCGGGCGAACTGTATGTCCGGGTAGAGAATGATTGTCAAAAGCGGATTCAGCATGTATTCTTACCCCTAAATCGAACATCTAATCAACTTTATATAAAACTTTTCCTTTTAACAAACTTTCCGGTTTTGTCCGGATTCGGGGCAAACTGCTTGTCCGGCGAGAAAATGGTTTTCATATTCATATTCAGCTTCATTCGTCTTACCCCTAAACCGATCCCATGAGCTGTTTTAAAAAATTTGTTCGCCCCTTAATTTGAAATCCCACCCGCACCCCTAAATGTTGAGCTACAGAGCTCATCTACGAACTCGACCTCTCCATTGACCCAAAGAGTCCTCACACCATGTTTCATCAAAATATCTTGTTCCCTTCGAGAGTTATCGTGCTTACAGACGGACAACTTTTGCGATGTCATAGGTATCCCCCCACTTACGTTTTGGGATCCCGAAAATAAGCTGCCTTTTCAGTTAAACTTTAAAGATTAGGGCTCCAACCTTCGAGAGCGCTGGAGGTCCTTCTCTCAGCCCAGTACTATAGGTGTTTTTCGCGGCATTTTAGTTTCCAACACATTTTGTCACGGAAGCAAAAGTGTACGCCACAAAGTCGACCCATGTGCACACGTTGAAATCGCGGAAACGCCGTTCTGTCTGTATTTTTGGTACCCTAGTAATTTCAAATGCCTGAAACTAAGGGTAATGTTCGGTGTAGATCGATAGGCCGACTAGGACAATCAGATTTGTCTCAAAATGGGATTAGGTTACTGTGAAAAAAAGGGAAAGCAAATACGGCTTAACTGACGGTGCCGATCTCCCATTCTCAGCCAGGAAGTGCAATTGGTGGTTGGGGACCAGCAATCCTGGTGCTTTCGTACAACCTTCCTGTCACCTTCCCCAGATTTCTCCAGGTACCCATTTGAAGCGGACTGGGCTTTGGCTTGTCTTACAGGATAATGCCGCAAACCCCCGCCTCAAACCAAACGGTAGGCAGCACCGAGACTCGAATCAGCAACCCATGCTTACGAGTTTGGCGCGCTAACCATTCGGCCAGGACCTTTGACGACGATAATGTTTGATGGCGCTAAAAAGACTAACTTGCTTAAATTCATATTTCGGCTCGTCTTGGCAAGGGCCCTCCTCAGGCCGTAGCTAAAAATCTGAATTTTACGCTGTTACTTTTCAGGAATTGAAGCTCGAGGGGTTTCTAACATGGTGGGTACCACTGTATATCCTCCGTGTGCACCGGCTGTACAGCAATTTTGGGAGTGAGCTACCCCTCGGTGAAGCTACGCTGTCAGAAGTTTCATAACAGACAACACAAGGATGCGCGGTTTCAACAGAAAACACTCAATATACAACACTTGGGATGCAATCTGTTCTCACGACAAACATTATGCATGAAATGTTATGCATAACAAGCATTGCCGGAAGAGCCGAAAAACCGACAAAAATAGTCTCTGCTGAATTTTCCGATATCGTGACGACAAACAAAGAAGTCAGCAATGCTATTTTGGCGGTTTTTCGACTCTTCCTGGCAATGCTTGTTATGCATAGGATTCCATGCATAACGTTTGTCGTGACAACAGATTACATCCCAAGTGTTGTCTCTTGAGGGTTGTCTGTTGAAACCACGCATCCTTGTGTTGTCTGTTATGAAACTTGACAAGTGTAATAACAAAAAAGTGCCATGTTTGACTAGTCTAATTAGCACCATCAAACACGATCCTTAGTCAACTTAGGCTTAACAAATACTTACAAATCTATCTTTATTGATTAGAAAATTAGCGAAAATCTTCACTTCACAGACTCTGTGCTCGAACACACTGACATATGGCACAGGCATCAACACTTTATATCGGATCTTGTATGTACGCTCAAAAAAATTACAAAAAAATCCATCGTCGTCAAAGATCATTTGCGCTTCCACTCTGTACCGTCCCTCTCATCAATCCGTACAGCAACTCTTGCACTTTGCACCGAAACAGCACGTTATCAAGGTCACTCAGCTGCCTCATCCTTGGAACCAGGGATAGGGCAAACAGTTCATTATCGTCAAGACCCGATCCTCCTATTCCATTATTCCAGTGAAAACCGTTAGATTTTCCGTTGGATAACGGCCCTGATGACGATTCGTCATGATATAACGGATCTTTCCGTTTACCGGATCGTGTGGGAGTTTGGATCTGGGGGGAACAGGAGGGGTACCACACCGGGTCTAGATCGAGGGTATCTTTTGTGTCGTTTTGACTGGAACAGTCGGGACCAGGTAGGCCAGCGTTGTTGCCGTCGGCGTCCTCAATTGAGATCTCGAAATGGTTCGTCTGGCTGTCAAAGTAGTAAAAATTCCGTATTAGGCAAGGATCTCAAGCACTCTAAAATCATTCCCGAGCTCCGGAAAGCGGTGGACTGATGGATAGCCTGTCCCTCGGTCCTCTTAACTTCCGTTCTAACCTCTGGTCATAGATGCCTTTAAAACCATGCCCGAACTCGAGAAACATACGGCGCATGTACTGTTCGACCGCGGATTTTCAGACCCTTTAAAGCCATGCTCGAACTCCAGAAAGTGTTACAATGTGTGTACTGTGATTGTAAGTATAAAATAATACATAGATGGCACAGTATAACCTGTGACCACAGGGTTGGAAGCCGTTTCAAGCCATACCCGAACTACAGAAAGCGCCATCGCAGGTCCTCTTATCTCACTTTTCTAACGCTCTGTACAGTTGGTCGGAGCACGAGAAGCAGCTTGTGCTCGAACCGGCCACGGTGTGTACACCGGTTTTAGGCATTAACAACCCCTCAGCTACACTTCTAGTTTTGGACGAGTCCAATTGTTCCGTGGGGAGATTACTTTATTTTTTATTATTTTTCGAAATGTGACCAAGTCTTATAATTCGACACTTATACTCATGTTTTTCCCCACTACTGGACTTCCAGATCATTGTGCTTCGCAACTGCTCTCTTCTGAGTTCCGAAGTGGGCTCCTGGGTCTTGACAATAAAATCACCCGAGTACATGACTAATGACTGCTCAAAAGAGCCGGCGAGTTCTCTAACCTCAAAATCAGCTTACCCCTTTTAACCGTATACTCAGTATTTAGATTTCAGTCGTCTCGATAAGAAAACAGAGCAAACTTGTTTTCCCAGCGTATGGTTACGTGGAAAGGCGCGCGGAAAGCAAAGAATTGATCCTGAAATGATAGAGGTATGCTTCTTTGACGTTAGTTAATTTTGAAACCAGTTTTGGGCTAAATCTCCCTTATCTAGCCAAGTCGGCAAACGTTCAGAGAAGTTCTACTGTACAAATGGTCGCAAAAGGGCCGATCAGGCAGGCAAGGATTGAACAGAGCAATCATGGCTGAACGGTAAAAATAGTACAACTACTAGCTCGTGTATTTCCTCTAGCCTTTTACCTGGGTGCATCTAGGAACTGAAGTCGGGTCCAGTATTCCCACCTTATCTTCTTTGAGGCTGCTTCTGCCGGTGACTGGGTCCGCTTACGCAAGGCGTAGAAATAGTCGCGCATGTTCTTCCACGTTTTCCGGCATTCGTCAACTGAAACGGAAATTTATCAATTCTCTTAGACCAGAAAGGTACCACGATTTTACAGCTTTGGTTTTTGGGATCCCAAAACGTAAGTGGAGGGATACCTATGACATCGCAAAAGTTGTCCGTCTGTCTGTCTGTCTGTGAGCACGATAGCTCTCGAAGGGAATGAGATTTTTTAATGAAACTTGGTGTAAGGATTCTTTGGGTCAAGGGTAAGGTCAAGTTCGTAGATTGGCTTTATAGCCCTACATTTAGGGGTGGGGGTTCAAATTAAGGGGCAAACAAAATAATTTTAAACAGCTAATGTGATAGCCGATTACGGGTAAAGAGACATGCTGAACTTGATGGTGAAAACCGTTTTCTCGCCGGCCAAGTAGTTCGTCCGGAATCCGGCAAAAACCGGAAAATTGGTTAAAAGTAAAAGTTTCAGTTGAAGTTGATTAAATGTTCGATTTTGGAGTAAGAAGACATGCTGATATGGAAAGTATTTTCTACCCGGACAACTAGTTCGTCCGGAATCTGGCCAAAACCGGAAAATTTGTCAACAGCAAAAGTTTTATTAGAAGTTGATTAGATGATAGATTTAGGGGTAAGAAGAGACGATGAGTCTGTATATGACAATCATAAGTTAAAGTTTTATTTGAAGTTGATTAGATGTTCTTTATAGAGATAAGGATATACGCTGGATTCGTTTCTGAATTTTCTCTTTTTGCTAGACAATTAGTTCGCGCGGAATTCGGCCGAAACCGGAAATTTGGCAGAAGTAAAGCAGGAAATTTCGGTCAGTGTCGTCGTATATATTGCTTACAGAGGTGTATCTGAACTTGGTTTTCTCTGATGATTAGCCTGGCGAAGACTGGATCTGGCGAAGACAAGACCCAATTGTCTGGAACAAATATTAGATTTCTGGGATCCCATCGAAACCTTTGGTCTTTACCAAGACCAAGCTAATCTTGTTAGGGATTACAGTTTTCTAAGGCTGCAGGCATGCCATCTGTGTCATCTGGCACGACGCATACCAAGATACTAAGCACTGCACTTGCCATCTATCCATTTTGCGGAATCGTGCTGAGAACGAATGGTCAGAACCCGATAGATGGCGTGCGCTGGTTCGTTTTACCCTTGAATATTCAGAAACGAAGCCACGCCAATTCTCCAATACTCTATATGACTAAGTCCAAAACACGCCAGCGACCCTCAGGAAGAAGGAGAAAGTGTGTCCGTGCGACTCAAAATCAACGACTCAAATCCTGTGTCAATCAATCACCGCGATCTTTGGGAGCAGCTGTGACACTACTTCTGCCTTTCTTCCGCTAGATACCCGAAGATTTAGCATCGGAAAGGAGAGATAGTCATTGGGAGTATTCCACACAATTTCTTGCATCGCGTATGCCATCTGCCGGAATTCTAAGAACTGCGTACCCAATATCTAGAATTATCTACAGGTCAAAGAATATTAAAGCATATATTTGCCATCTAGTTGACAACATTCAATCTCAATAGTACAGCCAAAATCTGATAAATGGCACATATTGTACCTCAATTTCTCGAAAACGAGGAATTAACGCATTATATTTGGAATCTAGCGTTCCAAGAAGTACGTTCGCGACCATGATAAAGAGTCTGTGAACATCGAAAACCAAATCTTTTGAAGGCCCTGTGAAAACCTTTAACCATGGTATTACGGTGAGACTCGTCGTATGATGTAGTGTTTGTAAGCTCTGTGGCTTGAGTTAGCATGTACCCTCATTTCGAGCAATGCCTTTGAACGCAGATTGGTTCTAGGTTAGATTTGACTGATTACAGTTTTTTCACTTTCATTTGTGTCTTATGGAGAGGGGATTTTCTTTACCTTTTGGGGTTGGGTATTGTAACCCTGTTTGGAGGTGCATAAGACAAGTCACCTGGAATTTTTATTGGTTGATATTTCTTTCTTGGTTTTCCCATAGCATATTCCCATTTCCCATAACCCATAGCATATTGCTCTGCAAGACTCCTAGAATGATTCCCTCATCCATCGCCTATTTATCTATATATCTCTTCGGGTTTTTCATCAATATCAATTTCCCGGCATCGGGACTTAACTCAGTCTTTCTCCCCAGTTTCGGTCAACTGATGTCGTGCGAGTTTGGGCCAAGTTTGTTTAGGCAAACTCTTCTATTTAGTTTAGGGCATCTATGCAGTCATGGATTTGCAATAAAACAAACGAAGTTTCGAACAGCTTTTAAAGAAGCATCGATGTGGAGACTAAAAGTACGTGCACACACAATCCGAAAAGATTTAGCATGAGGATCCCTCTTGCTTATTTTGAATTTTTTCTTATCCCAAGCTCCATTACGGAATTATAAGCTTCTGAAATCCCCGCTTTTCGCCGTCGTTTGGTACTCACGGCTGTTTAGCGCTTTTTCGGCCTAGCCGAGCTTTACCCGTCACGCAACGCAAATTTCGCTGAAAGCTTCATGGTCCGTTGACAACCCTTTCTTACATAGCCTAAGGACATGAGAAGCTTAAAGCGCCATTTTTCATTTTGGAAGACATGATAGACCATCGGGTCTATATTCTGTTTTGGACTTCTTTCGTTTTAAATTGCTTGGTTTTCGTCCTTTAATTAAACCACGGTGTGTTCGTTTTTCAAATATTTTGCGTCCCGCCGCCGCTTCGGAGAGCGTGAAGGCTGTTTTAGAGTTGAGAAGGGCTGAAGAGTAAAACTGTAATTTCGCATGGACAATAATGGTATTTTCGAAAACGATATTCCTGAGCCATGCCATCATGAAAAGATCATTTCTGGTAAGAGTTGTGCTTTAACTATGCCAGTTTTTCCATTTGTGTCATAATAATAACTGTATAGCCTAAATAACTGGATACACAAATTTTTTTTGCTCCCGTTTAAAATCCGCTCCTTCAGAAGTAAAACATTTTCCACCATGGCCGTATCCGGTCCTAGGGGGGAGGGGGGAGTGGTTCAATCCCCACCCACCCCGAAACATACAAAACCAATCTTTTTTATAGGCTTTAACCTCTAATCTATGTTTTTTGTAATTTTTGGCCCGACTGGCGCGACCCCCCCCCCCCCTCTGAAATAAATTCCTGGATACGGACGTGTTTTCCACTCACACGGACCGACATTTCTTGAGCAAAGCATGTTCGTGATGCGTCCAAAGTACGGAGCGAAGAAGGAAAATCGCATTCGACTGCAAAGGCCGGACTGTGTGTGCACGTTACTTAAAGTATAAACGAGTAGGGCTGAGACACGACATCTTATTTACCCGTCATTTATTCAGTTAAATAGGCTTGAAGACCGAATGAAAATGTGTTACTTCAGTGCGCCGCTATCCATATAAGCGACTTTCATCGAATGAGCTTTTTCTTTCGGATTTGCGTTACCTCTATGTGATTGTACCTATATGCTCGAAATGTTTGGCTACTACAACGGTAAAAGATTGCCGAAAAATATTTTGTTGGGGTCACACGCAATAGCAGTCTTTCTTCAGAAGTTACCTTCAATGCGAAATTGGACATTTCCTTGGCTTCGCGTCGTTTCCCATTGAAGTGCAGGCTTTTGATAAAATTCAGATCCTAAGCGTCGGGATGAACTTTGTCTTGTCGGGCCAGCAGTGCATATTCTGAACGTCTCACTACTAGAGCCCAAGGTGAAAAGTCAAAATTCCCTTAGGAGAGTCAAATTCAGTGCATTCAAATCCAAGATACAAAATAAGCGGGCTTTTCAGTGAAACTTAAAGCGGTTGTCCTTGTATTTGACTAGAAATTTTTCAGCAAGGATGGATATCTATCGGTTCCGAGGGGGTGCTCACTTCTGTCGCAAGCTTCACAATCCCTGCCTCCGTTCCTCTTGGTTTATAGCAAATCGCCGAAACCTTGTTCGGTACTTGGTGCGTAAATTATTCCTTCAGCCCAAGCTGACTGCAATTACGTCCGGTGGTGCTAAACGGATTCGTCCGCTAAAATTCTCATTCGTTGAAATTTCGGCCTCTCGTGGCAAGGGTCCTCTTTCATGCAAGGAAAACCGTTTTTGCAAGGCAAACATTGTCAGAAATTTTTCAAACATTACGCGTTAAAACGTTATGCATACAAGATGAGCCGAAACAACGCGCCGAAAAAATATCTGCTGACTTGTTTGTTTGTCATCATGTTATCGGAAAAGTCAGTAGATGCTTTTTCGTCTATTCGTGGTAATGCTTGTTATGCATAACGTCTGGAAATCATAATAGATAATATACCAAGTGTTATCTGTTGAAACTGCGCATCCTTGTGTTATCTGTTCTGAAACTTGTAACAGTGACAGTGAATTAAGCCTTACCTGGAATTCCTGATTCTTCCGATACTTCTTTCCACAACCTATCCTTGTACGCACGACTTTTCGACAAGGGACGCATTGGGTCGTATAAATCCGGCCGGGCTTCAATTCCATTAACCATTATTGCAATTGCTTCTCTTGTTGACATGTTGGAATCGTGCAAAAACAAACTGAACCGACCGATCGTTACTCGCTCAAACATTCGGTCGGAGTTCAGCAGGAAAACGCTGGAACAATAGCGAGCAAATATTCTCGCCGCTATCATCAACACCTGCTGGCACATAGTAAGCCCGTTCTAACGTACGGGCCAACGGGAGACATCGGCGACCGATAGGCAACTTTAGTTTAAATTGTTTGAAGACTCGTAGAACCTGTTAAGGTAAAGGAAGGGTCAGTTTTATTAAAAAAGGAAATGGCTCAAGTGGGACACAAGCGTCGGACATGTCAGTGGCAGACACAACGTAACGCTTTGTTAATTAGCTGATTGATCTCTATCATTGAGTAACAAAACCCTAGTCTAAGGCAAACAAGGTTCGAAGGACTTGCGTAGAGTTTTGGGAAACACCGGCTCAAGAAATTAGAAAATGAGTTCAGCCCGAAGGAGGTATCAGCTTCGTTTCCGTTTCAGATAGTTCAATTTATCCAAGGGGAGCTTCTCAAGTCCCTCAACAAAACCCGGCTCCTCCCCAGGCTTTGACCTTAGAGTAATTTCAGTTTCAGCTCTTTAACGTCCCGATGAAAATTTTTCGAAAATTAGATGTTTGTGAACTGTTGCCACTGAATGCTGCGATAGTAAGATTGGATGCTACTAGATACTGCTTAAGATTGTCCCGACTGAAGCATGTTAAATGAAAATGTTTAAGACGCCTACCGAGGGGTTACCCTTTCCCGGCACTTGCTGCACACCCTTTTCCGGCACCGAGCTAAATCGTATACGCCGGCACCGGTGCCGGCTATAAATTAAGCAATTCATCTTTCAAACGCTCCTAAAATAAATATTTTACTTTTTAACCCATGGTAACCGGTGCCGGCTGGTGACACTCGGTGCCTGCACCAACCGGACACCAGGCACTTGCTGTACACTAAAATCGAGAGTGGGCAACCCCTCGACCACAACATATCAATACATTGTTCGTACGTCTGCACAAACACAGGTCACAAATTCTTCATCGGGATATGATCACGCTTTAAGCCATTGACAGACGAACGGGGTCGGGTGCTCACGGACTAGGAATTACTGGCAGGCATTTTCGGCACTATCGTCAATTCCATGCGGAAACGTTGAGATCTTTACCAACTTTATGTTGAAAGTGAAGAAGACCCAGCATGGAAATCCTGATGGTCTGTCCTGGAGGAGTGTTGTGCTGATGTAGTCTGAAACTTGCGTGAAATCGCAGGTATGTAACTAACGGTTTTATAATGGTGGTGATGAATACGACATTCCGAAAGAAATAGGGCAAAATCAGTGGTCTTTATGACTGTCTGAAACTGGCCAGTGATCCTAGAAAAGAACAAGAAACGTCACCCAACAAATGCCCAAAATCGACTCAAATCCTTTGTAATCCAATCAACAGTGTTTGATATGGTGACGTTTCTGGCTCTTTGCTAGGCACACGGTGATTCTTCGTCTTCACAGAGATTTATTCGTCAAGAGTATTACAATGAGCTTTGGATAGCGAGCAAAACGCGCAAAACGAAGCAGAACAAAAAGGATTATCTCTGCTACCTTATCCCGATGCGCGGTAGGTCCCAACCATCAGTTAATTTACGGCACGGGGCCGTGGAGACAAAGATCGTCTTAAGACATTTAGAACCATGATGAGGATTGATCTTACTCTGTAAAAAAAAGGACCTAGTCTGTAAACAAAAATAAGGGAAGAGAGAAGAATTAAAAGAAAACAGTCAAGAGGCGATCCGTCTAGCCGAGGAAACGAGTTCACTTTCAACCTCGTGGACTCCTTCCATGAGGTTGGGGTGGGACCAAGTCTGTACAAAAAAAAGGGGAAGAGAGAAGGATTAAAAGAAAACCATCAAGAGGTGATCGCCTAGCCGAGGAAACGAGTTCACTTCCAACCTCGTGGACTCCTTCTGTCTGTTGTTTGTCTGCTATTCCTCCGCTGAGAGAATCTCCGCGCTCTTGGCTCCAAGCGACCGATATTCACGAGCCTGCGTTGCATTTGTGACGCTGGACTTGGTTCTCAATCCGGACGACTGGCGACTTTTGTCGCCGTATCGTAAATTAATTATTTCACTCACGTTCCGCGCATTCGATGAAAATTTGCAACTGGATGCTAGTCATTGGCGAACTTCCGTCTCAGCAGCTTCCGGCCCAGTGCACCAACCACGGAAGTGACCCCGGAGGCCCGGCTAGAGGCGTTATTAGCCAAGAGTGGGGATATTTAACGACTAGCTGGTAATGTTTTCCGACTGTTTTTACAGAAAAAACACTGTTTTCTAGAAAAAACGGCAGTTTTGTCTAAAAATTGACTGATTTCCGAAAAACCAACTGTTTATACGAAACAAGACCAAAGGTTTCGACGGGATCCCTAAAATTTAATGTTTGACCAAGGCTTTCAGCAGATTAACGCCAATGGTAATCATCTGAGAAGACCAAGTTCAGATGTGGATTCAACATGTGTGTTTACCCCTCTATCCTACGTCGTATCTTGTTTGCCGAAACTGATCAAAACTTCCTGCCTTTACTTCTGCCAAATTTCCGGTTTCGGCAGGATTCCCAGCCAACTACTTGTTTGAAGCTACAGCTCAAAAACGAATTCAGCATGTCTTCCAACCCCTATACCGAACACCTATTTAACTTCAGATAAAAACTTTTAACAAATTTTCCGGTTTCGTCCGGATTCCGAGCGAACTGTACGGCCGGGGAGAACCCAGGTACAAGCGTATAGAGGTACACACAAAGCCGACAGGGAAATTCCACTGTTTGAAAACTGATTATTCGTGAAGAGCGGAGCAACGAAGTAACGCCTTTTCATTAGGTCTTCAAGCCTCTTTAAATTAATAAGTGACGGGTAACTAGACTGTCCTATTTCGGTTAAACTTTAAGTATCTCAATGTAGATTTAACAATGTAGCTCGTAAGCCTGGTTGTTGGTGAACAACCCTGGTTGTCCAGAAAAAGCCCTATGCCGTCAACATACGTCTGCGTATGACACTGACCGAAGTCTCCCGGTCACGTTCACACCCAAATACTCTCTTTACATTTGCTAACATCTCCCTGGTTTCGCAAAAGAAACAACAAATGCATGAAATGTGAGGCAATGGTACCGGACACCGGACAAGAATACAGAGATAAGTTCGCCGTAACAAACAACTTCGACAAAGCGAAATAACAATAGGGAGTAGCGCCAAGACCTATGCATTCCATGCTTCGAAAACGGGCCATAATAGTAGGGGCGACCACTACGTTTGTGGCATTTAAAGCGAGACAAACTTGCGAGTTTAGAACTTTCTAGTAAAGCTAAGACGTGATCTGCGCAGACCGAGGAAACAGGGGAGGTTGTATCTTTTTTCTTGCTGTGTTCAGAATATGAAGTCACCGGAGCAAGGACTGGTGCATTACTGAATGAGTTTCAATAGGGAAGTTCTCTATCGCTAGTGTCGCGCTATTTGAATGTGTGGCACTTTTTTTTAAGTCCTGCCGCTACTTCCTGGTGTCAGACGATCAGGCTCGGGTCCTCGTAAACTGAAATTCCTACCAGGATTTTCGGCACCATCACCAGTTCCATACGGGAAAGTTGAGTTTTTCAACTTGATGAAAAAAGGGCAAACATGCGGCCGGGAAACCCCGATCGGAACTTCCTTAGCTTCGTTTCGACTTTAAAACAAACCATGATACTGATCAATTTCAACTTTTCTTTATAATCTGACAATTTTTAAATAAGCACATACGCAATAATCTCGACACAAGAGAATCGGAAGCAATAAAACTTAAAACTAATTTCCCCCAGATTTAAAGCATTCTTATTTTCTAACTAAAAACGTGAAGCAAATTCAAGGGACTCTCGATCCGACTGAACTATTGTACACCCAGCGGCGACAACCCTGCAGAAACCATCTTATGTACAACTAAGGAGACAAGCGTAAAGAAGTAAAACAAAATACCTATGCCCCTTGCTCGGGGTGTGGGGGGATCTGGAAAGCCTGAATGGTAATTGCTTTAAATATATTTAGGCAGTGTCATACAGTAAAGTCATGGTAACACGCGGGATATGACAAGTCGCCAGTTTAATAATAAAAACACAAGAATGCCCAGGAAGATCTGAGAAGCGTTGTAGTTTTGCATCCGTGTTATTCTTGTTGTTTAAAGTGTTCCTTTCAAGAGAACAGTTTTTGAAAACTTTTACGATATCAAATTTCTGACTGACACAAAAGAAACTTCGGACTGAAATCATAAACAAAAGCAAAAGCTGTCCCTCGAAACCACGTGCGTGATGTACCTGCCATCTGGCCGTGAAGACCGTACTAAACCACTCTAAATTTTGAGGGATCAAGGTTCCTTCTGACTGACAGCCTACGCAAGAAACTTACATTACGCTTACGTATTTCCTTGCGTTACGCCGACTCTTTCATCTTTAGACTTGGCGTAGCCGTAAAATGGCGGAATTTCTTTTTTCTTCTCAATTTTCGTCGCTTTCATCGAACTTATGTTTTTTCCTCACAAATCCAAGGCCAAACTTGAAAGTCTTCTGATCAATCAAATCCATGTTGTTTAATTTCTCCTCCCTCTTCTTACGTTACATTGAACCAATTTCAACTATGGAATTCCGCAAAACATTTACGTTACCGCAACTACGTACGCTTGTTACATCAACGAAACGGCAGTTAAGATACTGGTAGTAACTTAAGAGCTATTCCAGTCTAATGCCCGGGCCACATTCAGTCACATCTGTACGTAATTTGGTTCGTTAATCTGGTTATTACCCACTCTTACGTTTCATCCTGGTCACACCTGGAACGAAGAAATTCAAGATATATTACCACCATCATCACTCATAGGTAAACAAAACTAGCTGAAGTCAGTGACTGTCGTCTGTGATTGGTCCAAAGTTACGTTTCAAAATGGCGGAGATGGATTTTTCTTCAGCGTCTTTTCTTCCCAGTTTCGACCGTAAACGGTCTTATTACAGGCGCTATTACCAGGTGTGACTATAGTGGAGCCCGGGCATAAAGGGACCATTAGTGTACAAAAACTAAAGCTCTGGACGCACGGACTTGGGAAGATTGCCTGTTTATCTCATTTTCACCAAATTCCAAGACATTTTTGGTTGGATTTTCAAATCCATACATGAACACTAGAGTATGAGCGTGTTCCATCCTACTTACCGTAGTTACCACACATGACGTCACAAATTCTGCCTTTTTGTCGTCAAGGCTGGAAAGATTTTTCTATTTTCCAGTGGAATATCATGCCACGGGTGAATCCGACCAATCACGTGACAGAGATTCGTGGTTACTACGCTTACCACGCTTCCGAGCGTGGTAAGCAAATAGTTACTATTAGTTACTATTTCGAGAAGGCTGGAACGGTCAGCGTAGTAACTTTTCGTGAGGTTGGAACGGATTTAGTAACTAATAGTTACTATTGGTACGAGGATGGAGCACGCTCTACGTGTCTTCAGACATACCATGGCACATCTGTCGGGAATGTAAAGATCGAAAAAAAGACGGAAGAGACGTACAACTGTAACTCCATAAAATACTTAAAAGGCATAAAATTGCTCAGAACCCATAAAATTGGTAAAAAAAAAAAAAAAGACTAATACCTGACTAGGCAAATGCATAACGTAGAAAGAAGCTAAATACATATCTTTCATAATTAAATTGGTTCCTATTCGGTAGGGGGGCGGAGGGGGGCATAACCAAAATATAAATTGTCACGAATGCTGCCTTGCTTTTTTATGGTTTTTCACAATCTCTAAGCATGATGATAGAACTACAAAGATCTAACTTCTAATTAGCAACGACAATTAGCCCCCGTGAACAGATAATTACAGCGCCATACTTCAGCTACGTCTTATTAGAACTATTTTATTCAAAATATTTATACAACGGATACGTCAGCTACGATGCTTCATCAGCGATATTTCGGCCCTTCTTGGCAAGGGTCCTTCTTTGCCAAGACGGTCCGAAATATCGCTGATGAAGCATCGTAGTTGACGTATCCGTTGTCTACATTTTTTGAATAAAAGTTTCGAAGTCAGCTTGGGCTCAAGGAATATTTATAGAACTATTTTTTGGCCCTTCTAGGCAAGGTCCCCCTTTAGGCTCATTTTCCAGCTTGAGCCTGAAGAGGACCCTTGCCAAGAAGGGCCGAACTATAGCTCTAACAAAATGTAGCTGACATATCCGTTTTGCAGGGTCAAGTATGATTCGCTGTCAGTACGAAATATTTATCGAAGGGATTTCATAACTGAGAGCCTTGCCGTAAGAACAGAAAACTTGACTACGTAACTTTCAAACCGACCTGGGGGGCTTAGATAAAGATACAGGGACTTATTGTCGACCGGAGCCCCCTTCTTTGTTATCTCGAACCCCCTCCTTAGTGCTCCCAAAGCTAGCTGGCAGGTCCTTGCCCCTTATGCACTGTAATTATGCACTTGTACACTGTAAAAGTTCGCCTTTGGCCCTATTGACTAACAGATCGGGACAGTAGTCAAGAGGTCGTGCGTTCGATTCCTACTCCCGGCACACAAACCTTTTGCTTTTTTTTCTACTAACTCAAAAGTCGAATTCTCGGAAACTGTAATGGTCGTAACGATAGTTTTTCTTACTCTCAATATCGACTCAGGGTACATTCTTGATATGTCAGCTAGCCCCCGAGTCAAGTTTTCTGTTCCTTTAAAGATACGGATCAAGGAATCCAAATTTCATTTCACTTGCTTCCCCCATTTTCCCTATACTTTCGCGTAGATTGGCGCCCCTCTCACACTCAGAAGTTTCTCAACATCTATGGCAAGGATGCGCAATTTCAACAAACAACAGACAACGCATTGTCTGTTAATGTTACTGAAACAACAGTAAAAGGACCCCTCTTACTTTTCTGCCTTTTATATTATCCCTAGCTTCCTCCTGGAATTATAAGCTTTTGAAATCCCCGCCTTCCGCCAATGTTTCCTTTTACCTACGACTTTGTCGACTTTTAGTGCATTTTCGGCCGAGCCAAATTTTGCCAGTCACGCCACGCAAACTTCGCCGACAAATCTTTCACATATAAGGACATGGGAAGCTACAAAGTGTTCTTTTTCCTCTGAATGACATGGTCGGCCACCCCATCCATCTTCTGTTTTGACCTTTTTTTCTTTTGCCTGGTTTTCCCACTTCTTAGCCACGGCGCAATCAGTTTTCAAAGATTGGTGCGTACAGTCGCTACATCCAAGAGCGGGAAGGCTGGATCGACAAGCTTTACCAGAAAATCGCTAGATCCACGTGGCAAGTATGGTATTTTCGCATCATCATGAAAATATCATTTCTAGTAAGAGTAGTAGTTATAAGTGTCATGTTTCGTATAACATAACACTTATCGTGGTCCGCAGTGTTACTTTAAACGAAAAATAGCGTTTGGAAAGCAATACCGGATTTTGACTATAACATTTGCAGAAAACACCAAAAGTGTTATTAATTGAAATTGCGCATACTTGCGTCCCGATTACACACAGACACATCTACTGGATGATTACAAGCTCTGGACAGTCCCAAAAGTGTCCAAACAGCCTGGTCCTTTTTTGAAACGGATCCTCGATCCAGGATCCCGGACTGGATCCTGGATTCCGACCTGTTTATTAAGGCATTATTCCGACAATCCAGACTGACGATTTACAATCCGGATTCTCTGAAATGTTTTCTCTCGGACAATCCACACTATAAATTTTTATTTTCTTTGACAATCCGGATTCGTTCTTGGATCGTAAATTCGGGATTCTTGCAAGGGAGTGAGATTCACGATTCAAGATCGTCGGATTACCATTTTATAATCTGAGATAGTCGATTTTCTGTTTCTCTGATGGATCAGTTGTCTCGGATTATAATCCGGGACTGTCGTGGAAAACGGCTTTAAAATTCGAAAGTAATTTGCGAAAGCCCACAGCTTTTCCTGCTTTTAAACATTTGTCCGGCACCGTTGATCTCTAGCAAAAACAGGGACAAATCTGCATAACCGTTATTTCTGACAGTCGAGGTTTTCGGAAACAATCGTCGGGAGCATGATCCGCATAGCAAACAGCGGAACTGGGCGATTGTGAGAATCGATTTCGTTAGGGGGGTTTGAATGTACCATATGAAAATCGGGTCTCCAAGGTAAAACTGACGGAGCGATTACGGGAGTAGGTTTCATTGGCATTATAGGCACGACGGCCGACGGGTCCTTTGAGAAGATCGGATGTAGGAGTCCGGACCGCGCAGAAATCTTTAACTAATCTGTTTGTCGCACCGAACTTGGTCAGAACAACTTCAGCGTCGTCCGAGAGCTTGTAACCATCTTAAGGCAGCGACTTCGACATCTTTAACATAAGCCTACATAAAATCTTCCTATCCTGCAAATATCAACACGACACATAATCTGAGACTTTTGAGAGTAGACTGTGGTCGAAAAAAAACCAAAAAAAAACCAGAAAGCATGGTAAAAACAAGCAGAGATAACTTGAGTCACGATTCGCGGTTACACCTAGAAATAACCGGTTCCTAAAGCTCTAAACTTATCCTCCATTTGGCTAAAAAAACAATACAAAAATAACTTGGAACGAAAATTATTATGAGGCAAAATGATCTCACCTCTAAGATTCGGGGAAACGACGGGTCGGGGTTACATTTTTATGTCCACAACTATCCACCGACAAAGTAGGGCACCTGCAAGCTTTTTCTATACCGAACTGTACAAAATCCAAAACTGAGTAAACACGTCAGATCCCAAAACATAAAAAAATCACAGAAAATTCAAACAGCTAAACCTACGATTAGCATACTGATGGCAAGCTTTGTATTTACATGTCGCTCATTGCCCATGGTAGCGTTCCAGCGACTTGTTATTAGTTACGATCGTTACTATTCTTGTTTTTATTTCCGTTCCAGAGACCGCCGTAATAAGTAAATTAGCTCCTCCCTCTTATTATTTTCGTTCCACGACTATGATCATTGCAATTTACTTTTGATGGTAGCAAGCATCATAAGCAATGATAACTATCGGTTCTGCAGGAACTCCCGTAAGAGCGATGACGTATGTCCGCGTTTTTATTACTTTCGTTTCAGAGAGGGTTAAGCCGCTTTCACATTGACGCGTTGTTACGGTGCGTTGCGTAAAGCCGCTTTCACATTGACGCGTTGTTACGGTGCGTTGCGTACGCGTTTATCTTGCGTTGCGCAGAGCATCTTTCACACATGTGCGAGAAGCTTTCAAGGTGGATGGGTATTTACGTTTTCCTTTCTCGGTTTCTTCTGCTGAATTTTCTTTTCTTTCATCATTCGTAAGTTTTTCTTCATCAGTTTTTCTCCAAAAACTTCTTTTTTTAAACTGAAAAGTCTGATGCGTACGCGTCTACGCAACGAACTTGGTTCTATTTTTGCGTTGCGTTTTATTTGTCTCCATGCTCTGCGTTGCGTCCCCGCAAGTGCGACGCAAGGTTGCGTAGCGCAGTTGAAAGGCTCAACGGGTCAATGTGAAAGCGGTTTTATAACTATCACAATACGGCGCTCGCCCCTCCTCTTACCATCGTAACTTGTTATAAGTTGCTGGAACGCTACCCATGATTACTGAAATTTTTACACTGTTCCCGATGAAAAATCTGTAGCCTGTTTAGTCGTATTTTAGTTGTACAAAAAAATTGAATGTATTGCTATCATTTAATTTGCCTCAGACTGGGACAATCTTAAGCAGTATTATCACATAGCATCCAGTCTAGGTAATAGTAGCATGCAGTGTTAAAAGTTACTACTGTATGCTATTCAAACTTACAACTCCATATTATCAATTCTTCAAAAATTGTCATCGGGTTCGGATGAGTCAGCTGAGATTCATCCCAGCGATACTTCGGCCAGCCGATTACAGGTTCATACTTCAACTTACAGCCTGAAGAAGACCTTTACCAAGAAGAGCCAAAACGCCACTGGAGTAAATCGCAGCCAAATTATCTGTTTTGCGCTGTCAAATATGTTAATATTTTGTCAAATATTTATGTCCTTTCAACTATTTTAATACCTTGTCAAATATTTATGCCCTTTCAAATATTTTAATATTTGTCAAATATTTATATCTTTCGGCTTGCGCTGAGGGAATACTTATTTTCCCCCTCTGTTTTGAGGAGTACAAATAAGTATATGTAAAAATAACAACAGTACAGTTAAAAAGACCGTGGAACCCTAATACAAGTAACCCTTGTAAATGGGTCGTGTGATGGCTGGGGGGATATATTTCTGTGTCCTACATGTACATACTACATCAAAGGTAACTGAAAACCACTGAAGCATGGGAAGCATTACGCAGACATGAACAAGTGTAACAAAAGAGCAGTTCATTATCAAGCGCCCAGAATAAGTTGTTCGCAACTTTGGTACTGACAAGGGTCTGATCGCTCCAACCTTCACGAAATAGTAACTATTCGCATACTACGCTCGAGAGCGCAGTAACTACGATCGAGAGCGCAGTAACTACGATGTCTGTCAAGTGACTCGCTCGATTAGCCCGTGGAACGATATTTTGTCAAAAACAGAAAAATTCTCAAGCCTTGACGCCAAAAAGCCAGAATCTGTGACGTCATGCATAGTAACTACGGCAAGTAGGATGGAACACGCTCAAAGTGACCTTCTTCCCCCTTTTTCCCACTACCTTGCATGGCGTGGAAGTACATGTTCTCTGGTCAGATAGAATGCTTCATTCATGGATTCTTTTATCCACCTTGCGGAGACCAAGAGCGTCTTCCAGCCTTCTTACAATAGTCACTATTAGTTACTTCGTTCCAACGTCGTGGAAAGTTACTACGTTGACATTCTAACGTTCTCCAAATAGTAACTATTTGGTTACCATGCTCGGGAGCGTATTACGCGTGGTAACTACGATCCCTGTGGCGCGATTGGCTTGATTACCGCGGTGCGAGACATTTTGCCGGAAGCAGAAAAATTCATTCCCGCCTTAACACCAAGAAGCCGTGACGTCATGCGTAGTTACTACGGTATGTACGGCTGGAGCACGACCCGAGTAAACTTACAAGATGAGGAGAGGATGCCGAGACATCATGCGAGAGTACAGGTATGCTTCCCATCCCAACCAGGTGTTCTCAGGAGCCATTATGTCTAATTAGTAGTTGACATGTGCCACAGCAAGTGGATGAAAATGGCACTGTTCAAAGTTAACTAACGTTCAAAGACGCATAAATCTACTGTACTGAAACGCCCATGTGAATAACTTTAAACAACACATCCTGGGCCTTTGATACTACATATATATGATACTGTACATACTGAAACTGTCCTACAAGCTCGCAGGTTAACTAAGAGATCCAGCAATTGATCCGCGGATGCTAGCCGAGTCGGAATCGAACCCTGGCTGCCCGCTGAGCAAAACAACACCGTTGGGTTGCAAAATTTCGCAGTATTCCCGCACCAGATTGGCAATTTGGAACGCCTGCAATAAAAAAAGGGTTAAACCAGGGCATTGTATTTTGTTCATTCGCTCCTCGTTCTAGCAGGGACTGTCAGTTGCAAAACATTGACTCATTTTATAAATGCCGGAGGGTTTCCCGACAGGCACGTAATTGCACGAGTCCAGATCTTTCTTTTAAAAAACCTGTCGTACCTATAATGCCAACGTAACCTACTTCCGTAACATCATCCATAAACCCGGAGATCCAAATTTCATATGGTACATTCTGAACCCGCTAACGACACCTCATTAATTTGTGCACTTGCCGCAATTCAATAGTTTCCATGCGCATTATGCTCTGGACAAGTGTTCGCTTATGATGCGTATGATGTGTAAAACTGGTTTTCTGAACGATGCCGATATCTTGCTAGAAGTCGATGGGCCTGAGAAAAGGCTTAACAGGCAAGGTCGTGGATAATCCTTTAAAAGCAGAGCCTAGCTTTACTGTATTGAGATAATTTTGAATACTGGAACGTAAACAGTACAGTATGCGAGGTGTACTTTAAGAAGTTAAGACTGAAATAATTCATTATTACTGCAGAATCCGTTTTCGGCACCTCAATCTTTTTTTTTGTTAATTCAAAAACTGCATACTGATACTGCAGATAACAGATGTATTGTAGCCTAATTAGCATGGTTGTAAATTCAGTCTCCTAGGATTGTTGTCACTCTTACCAATGGCGGGTAACCAAAGTAATAAAAAAGCAAGGCGTTTGCCGGTTGAACAAATATGAAAGAAATAACTGTGATCCGCCCATTGCCCTTTTGAACTCGCAAGTGGGGTTCTTGACAATAATGAGGATGAAATCGTCGTATTGTCCGGACCGGTCATTCTTCAAAACAGCCGGCGATAGGTATATGTAGGGACCATCCCTAGCTCCCCTTTCCTGCATATCTTCTTGTACAATGATATTTGACAGAGACAACATACACTACATACCGCGTTTTGCGAGTAAAACCAAAATGTCTACAGTTACTCCAAATTTTAGCAAACTAAATCTTTTAATTTTTCTTTCGAACTTAAAACATTTTTCCGCAGAAGAAGATCCGATTAGTCCTTTTTTACGGTGTTTATTTTTTTATCTTGTGCATTCACTCCGTTTTCGAAAGTTCCCTGTAATGTTTCCTTTTCTTTCTTTGTACTGCGCTATTTCTCTTTTCTTGTGTATAGTGCGTAAATAAAATTTCACCTGCAAGATATACTGCAAGTTTTGAGCAAAAGTCCTACCATAGTTACCTGATTGGTGTTGAGAACAATTTTCGCCGGCTTCTGCTCTGTCCCTGTCACAACCATCAAACAAGATAGGGTAGGGCTGAACGACAGAACGTTCTTATAATCATGGTGACAGAGAACGTTCCTCGTCCTATACTCCAAAAAGTGGAGTCCACGCTGGTCGACTGCAAGCCACAGGGATTTGGGCCAGTTCGACGTAAAGGATTGCTGTAATCAGAAGATAAAGATTAGAAAGAAAACCTTGGACCACAAAACGATGAACCCATAAGTGGTAAGTTTACTTTAAGTTTAACCGAATTAGGGGTTAGATCAGAGATGGGCGAATCCGAATCCGGATTCGTCCTATTGGCCGGATTCTAATCTTCTGCTTTTCAGGCTGGATTCGGATTCGAAACCCCGGATCTTACGAATCCGCTCCAATTTCTAATCTTCATCCTTCCATTTTTCACGTTCCCGACTTTCCCGAAACCTTCCCAAAGTCATTCCTGATTGCCGAGAGGTCGCGAAACGAGCCCCAAAGTCATTCCTGATTGCCGAGAGGTAACCCATACTATGATAACCACACATAAGTACCCAGAAATACCGTCTCATTTGCCTTGAGTACTTTTTTGTCACCCCTGATTCTTAAAACTATAACCACACGATGTAATTTTTGTGAAGGTCGGATTCGAATCCGGATTCGAATCCTCAGCATGAATATTGGATTCGGATTCGGATTCGTGCCTAGCCCTGTATTCGGATTCGAATCCTTTCATGGTCGGATTCGCCCATCTATGGGTTAGATCTGGGTTAGTCCGACAGTCTAGTTACACATCACTTACTCACAGCCCCGAACACCCGATAAATATGCGTTACTTCTTTTGTCCGTTATCCACAGAATAAATTTCAGACTAAACTAAAAATAATAAAATTAAGATATAAATATGATTTTTTTTTTGTAAGACCTGGTGGTTTTCCCTGGGGTAAGGTGCAGGAAGGTAGAAAAGAAATTGTTGGTTATTTTGTAAACTGAGAGGTAAGGTTGTGTCTGAGAGTAGGAGCAGTGACCACTCTGCGTAATATGTTTAAAATGTAAAGATTGTGGTTCTCGGCGTCCAGGAATGGACTGAGTATTTTGATTATGTGTGATTTATCTTCTTAATTGTTAATAAACCATTGAACTGAACTGATAGTCGATTTCACCAAATCAACTTATTTTTTCGGATTTGTGGTACCTATATGTGCTTGTCCATCTAGGCTTGAAATATTTACTACTTACAAATGTAAGCCATTGTCTGGGTCAAGTCAGGCGGGAAATTTTCCGTACGGGTGTTAGGCAACGTTTAAATATGAATACCTCTAGCCTATTGTACTTGGGAGGTATTCTCTACGGCCTTATGTTGCTACAATGGCCGTGGATGTATAAATGTACCCATTACCTCTGAAAAACTCTTACCGTTACATCGAAGAACGTGGCTCTGTGCAAGGGCCAGCTTTGCACAATCGTCAGCAGCGCCTGTTTCGCTTCTAGCGGCGTCATTCCGAACAAAGATTGGTGATGCATCGTAACGGCTTCTACCGGCACGGTTGAAAGACGGCGGTTGGGCAAAGACTGTGACATTACTCCGAGGTAGTCGACCTGACCGTTGAAATCACCAAATTCAACTTGAGTTCGAAGGGCGCACACCATAACCTGTAATATAAAAAGCCATGAAAAATATAAGATTCAAGCAGTTAAACGAGTAGGTCCTGCCACAGATTATACATCTGTAGAAAAAAATAAAATAAATCTGCATTCCTAACTCCTATGCACTGTATTACATACTGAACACCCGCCTATGCGTCGAAGGAATCATGTGTCAGTGCAAAAGGTTTCGAAGCAAAAGCTGGTTTCGGCGAGCCTTGAACTGACGACCTTTCTAGCTGATGACGTAAGAGACTTTCGGAGACGGTTTAATACAATATCATGACAGAAATAGATAAGGTTTCCAGCTTACAAAACAGATAAAATTCAAGGTATTCAAGGTAGCGTGGCCGAGCGGTCTAAGGCGCTGGTTTAAGGCACCAGTCTCCTCGGAGGCGTGGGTTCGAATCCCACCGCTGCCATACTTTTTCGCCCCCCCCCCCTCTCTTGAGCTGAAACCCTTCATTTTTTTAAGAAAAGAAGAAACTAGGTGTTACGAACAGAAAGCCACCGGCCATTTCTTAAATGATTTGATTTTACTTTACCCACCACCGTAGTTCATTCCCCTCCTCGTGCCAGTCATGCTTTAATAAGGCCCAGGAGAAGGCCTGATTATTTTTTGTTGGCCTTTCGTAAAAGGTATTAACTACGACTTTCCTTTTCTTGGCTTTCCCTGAACCGACTTACTCAACGACACACTAAAATTTACTCAAGCCGTTCCCAGCATCAAGTACCGCACGTCGTCTCCACTCAATCTCCTCCCTTGTTACTAATTATCTAAATAACCAATAAAATTTCACGTTTGTTGTTCATTTGTGCCTGTTCGGTTCTTGATTTGTTTCTGTATTTTGTATTACGTTTTGTTGTTGATGGTATATTATTTAGATGTCGTTAGTTATTAATGTGTGTTCATTTTTGGGATCCCAAAACGTAAGTGGAGGGATACCAATGACATCGCAAAAGTTGTCCGTCTGTCCGTCCGTCCGTCCGTCCGTCTGTAAGCACGATAACTCTCGAAGGGAATGAGATATTTTGATGAAACTTGGTGTGAGGATTCGTTGGGTCGGCGGACCAGTCAAGTTCGTAAATGGGCTTTGTAGCCCTACATTTAGGGGTGGGGGAGGGGGTTCAAATTAAGGGGCAAACAAAATATTTTGAAACAGCTAATGTGATAGTCGATTATGGGGTAAGAAAACATGCTGAACACGATGGTGAAAACCATTTTGTAATCGGACAAGTAGTTCGCCCGGAATCCGGCCAAAACCGGAAAGTTTGTTAAAAGTAAAAGTTTTGTTTCAAGTTGATTAGATGTTTGATTTAGAGGTAGGAAGACATGCTGAAGACGGTGGTGAAAACCATCTCGACGGACAAGTAGTTCGCCCGGAATCCGGCTCAAACCGGAAAGTTTGTTAAAATTAAAAGTTTTATTTGGAGCTGATCAGATGTCCGGTTTAGGGTAAGAAGACATGCTGAACTTTTATGTGAAAACAATTTTCTTCCCGGACATGTAGTTCGCCAGGAATCCGGCCAAAACCGGAAAATTGTTAGAAGTTAAAGTTTTATTTCTAGCTGATTAGATAACCGATTTAGGGGTAAGAAGAGACGCTGAATCCGTGTGTGACAATCATATTTTACCCGGACATATAGTTCGACCGGAATCCGGCTGGAGTCGGAAAATTTGTTATAAGTCAAATTTTTATTCGAAGTTGATTAGATGTTCATTATTGGGGAAAGAAGATACCCTGAGTTCGTTTTTGAGCTTTCTTTTTTCGCCGGACAAGTAGTTCTAGAGTTCGGCCGAAACCGGGAAATTGGCAGAAGTGGCAGGAAGTTTTCGTCAAAACAGATATGACTTATAGGGTTATATTTGTAGTTGATTAGATGTCCGACATAAGGGCAACAATAGATGCTGAATTCGATTATGAAATTTTTTTTTTAGCCGGACATGTAGTTCGTCCGGAATCCAGCTGAAACCGAAAATTTTTTTATAAGTTAAATTTTTGTTTAAAGTTGATTAGATGTTGGACTAATCACACCAAACAATCAACAACTTATCCAGCGGTGCCTCAAATTAACATAATGTCAAACTTCTCATCTGATAAGCGCAACAATCTGTAAAAGACAATTAGTTTTTAAGTATCGTTCCTAAATATTACAATTAAATTATTTATCTATCTACATTATATATTAGATTTTTGGGATCCCATCGACACCTTTGGTCTTGTTTCTCTTTGTTGCCTATTATTTAGCTTTTGCTATTGTGGCAATTTTTCCATTAAACCGAACCAAACCAAAAACCAAATGGATTCCTTAAAATATTCTGCACATGAGATAATAACTAGCAATAAGTCAGCCAAACAACCATTAATAACATACTTTTTTTGATGATGCCTTTCCATGTTTCTGGAACATGGAACCAGAAACATGGAAAGGCATCATCAGTGAAAGAAAATTCAGACCCCAAGCTCCTCTCTACAACAAAACGAAATTCAACCCAAATGCAGAAAAATCTCTACCCGACCTACGACCCAGTCGAGCAGCAAAAACAGCAGCCGTGTCCAAAATGAAATCACAGCAACCTTTTTAACTCCAAGCAAGACTCACGAAAGAATTTACGAAGTTAAATATTTAACGCTAGGCTAGAATCTTTAGTTTTGTGTTTCCCACAAGTTCGTCTTTCCAACTTGAGCGGTTTTGAGCCTGAAGAGGACCCTTGCCAAGAAGGGCCGAAATATAGCTCCAATAAAATTCAGCTGACGTATCCGTTTTCCACCATCAAATCTGTCATTTATATTTAGTGGCAAAGAAGGGGATTCCGAATTCAGAGTAAAAAATATGTTTAACAAGCTAATAACAGAACAATGAAAAAAGGACAAGTCAAATCAATTTTACGCAAGGGTCCTCTTTTGACACAGACTATAGGCCAGGTCCGTATCCAGGATTAATTTTGGAGGGGGTCTTCGTTGCAGATCGGACTTAATGGCAAACAGTGCAAAAAAGATATAGATAAAAAGTTAAAATTTATAAGAAAAACGAATATTTTTTTGAGTTTCGAAGGTGGTTTCAACTCCCACTATAAGACTTGATCTGTTTCTAAATTTTAAAAGTAAAATATTTAATTGTCTGGATCAAAATATTAAATTATTGTGATCCCGTCGAAACCTTTGGTCTTGTTACATTTGGCGTTAAGCTTTTAGCTTGTCACCATAAAGCTATTTGTGAAAAAAAAAAAAAAACAGATTTCGCCACCTTACAGGCTATGCAATCTCTCTGTTCATTAGATTGCTCATAAAAACTGACAGGCTCCAATGTCGTAACATTAGTTTTCGCAGGTATTGTTGGGCGATATCTGGATTTTTCGACGTTTTCTCTTTCGATATTTCGGGACCATATTCGCTCTCATACAAGTCTTATTTCTCTCAAATAGCCTACAAGAAATTTTGCATCATCTTTTGGTAAAAACTGCGAATAAAAAACTGAATTACGAAAAACATATTGCTCCAACTTCGGATATATAAGATTCAGTTATGTCAGATTATTTACAATAATTATAACACGAACAAATATCGTTTTGGATATCGATATTTACGTTTCGATAGTCGACATGTTGCTCCAACTTCGAATATAAGATTCAGTTATGTCAGATTATTTACAATAATTACAACACAAACAAATATAGTTTTGGATTTCGATATTTACGTTTCGATAGTCGATATCAACATTTGGTTCGATATAGTGTTATCGATATCGAATATCGCCCAACGCTATTCCCAGTCGCCTTATAACAACTATTTTTCTCGTGTTAGTACACAAGTAGCTTCACGAATCTCTAGGCTTTTACAGCAGTTTTTCCTTTTCAAAATAGCCTACACATAAAAGATTTTTCTTTTTCTTCATATAAAATGGATTGAGCATTCGCTCTTGAGCTCCTAGTCACTGTAGGCTAGTTACTTTTCATGTTTTTGTAATCATTGTATCTCTTCTCTTGATGAAAAAAGTTAATGCACCTTTAATTAAACTTTTGGGACACCGATTATTAAATAGGATGGTACCTTCCAGCACGGAGAGGTGCTTTTTAAAGTAGTTGTTGATTGTTATGATGCAGTTAATTGTTTATAGTACTTTCTTTTGACGCTAGAAAGCGTCATAATACTTGATTTACGAAATTCACTCTAGAGAGGTTAAACACTGACAAAAATGGGAAGGTGCCGGGAATGAGTGTACACCGGGTGCCGGAGAGTGAGCATCCCCTCGGCAAAAGCTTGGCAGAATTCAGAAAACCGGTTTTACACATCAAGAGCATGAACACGTAACACTCGTCGGGAGCATAATACGCATAGAAACTAGTGACTCGTGGCAAGTGCAAAGATTAGTGAGGTGTCGTTAGCGGGTTCAGAAAATAACCCATGTAATTTGGATCTCAGGGTTTAAGAACACTGAATGAAGTAACGGAAGTAATTTACATTTGCACTATCAGGTAAGACGGTTCCTCTTGTCTCGGTAATAATAAGTTCAAAATAGAGGCAGATTACGCGATCCCGGGCAAAAGCGATGGCAGCGGTGGGATTCGAACCCACGCCTCCGAGGAGACTGGTGCCTTAAACCAGCGCCTTAGACCGCTCGGCCACGCTACCTTGCATGACGAAACGATATTTACAATTGACGAACGACCCCGAATATAATAGAAAGTTGAAAGTTTTAGTGCAGCTCAATGTTCCTAAGAGATAATTACCCCCAAAGTAGCGTGGCCGAGCAGTCTAAGGCGCTGGTTTAAGGAACCCTTCTCATCGGAGGCGTGGCGTTTCCCCCCTCCCCTTTCGTATAGGCTTTACCCAGACAATTGACACAATGTGTTAGTATTCATGGTGAAGGTGAACAGACCGCGAACAGCTCTTGCCAAGTATACATTTTTGCTATATAATAATAATAATAATAATAAAACAACGCTTGTTTAAGCCAAAAGGCCATACAAGATTTAATACTTCACAAATAAACTATTACACCTCTAGAATTGACACAACGTGTTAATATTCATGGTGAACAGACCACGAACAGTTCTTGCTAAGTATACATTTTTGCTATATAATAATAACAATGACGCTTGTTTATTGAGCCAAAACGCCATACAAGATTTAATACACTTCCCAAATAAACTATTACACCTCTAGAAATAATATGCTCCGTAAACTAAGCTTTTTACCCCCCCCCCCCCCCACTCCTTTCGTATAGGCTTTACCCAGACAATTGACACAATATGTTAATATTCATGGTGAACAGACCGCGAACAGTTCTTGCCAAGTATACATTTTTGCTATATACTGCAGTGTTAAATCTGACCGAAGGGTTACCCACTCCCCGGCACCTGCTGTACACTCTTTCCCGGTTTTGTATTAAAATAATTAGTGATAAATATTCAGTTTGTAAATAGGATCCAGAATAGGGTTGTAAGTATATTTAAGTTTAATGAGGGTTGTGAGTTCAATCAGGGTCAATATAAATATTAAGTAGATATTCCTTCGGCCCAAGCTGACTGCGAATCATATTTGACGGTGTAAAACGGATTAGTCAGCTAGATTTTATTAGAGCTATATTTCGGGCCTTCTTGGCAAGGGTCCTCTTCGGGCTCAAGCTGGAAAATGAACTGAAATATAGCTCTAATAAAATGTAGCTGACGTATCCGTTTTGTGACAGCTTGGGCGTCGTTAAAGCTATAAAGCGTTCTTAGCTATAATACTAATGCAAACTACTTCATAATCACTCCATATAGATCCCAACTTCGTACGGTACATTCTAACCCCTCTAACAAAACCACGCTTATTTTCTCACTTGCAGTGTTTTGCTACCTTCGATGTGCATCACGCTGTCGACGGCTATCTGCGACAAGTTTTTCCATCAGAAAAACCGGTTTTATAAATTGCTTACCTGTTTTCGCTATAAGTCAACGGGTTTCGGAAAAGGCTTAAAACAGCCAACACCGTGGGTGAAAGAACATCCTAGTTTTAAAGTATTCAAATATATTAAAATACTGAAAGTTGAAGAGTAAATACTGCGAGGGGTCCTTTACGGGCTTAGGTAAAAATCTCACGAAGTATTATGAAGTGTCTCTCGTCGATATCTCTAAGGATCCCAGATAAGATCTAAATATCTTTCTAATTACGTTTCTGAGGCTCAAGAAGTTGCTGAAAGGATCTTAAAGTTAAACTAAAAACGCTACCTTTTAACTTAAGAAACAAGAAATATGGGTTTATATTTGACGGTGCAAAACGATTCATTCAAACTTATGACTTATCCGTTTCGCACCGTCAAATATGATGCGCAGTCAGCTTGGGCTGAAGGAATATTTAAATATAGGGTTCTGGGAGAGTGATGCAGATAATAGAAAGCATGAGAAACAGAAATTTTAGTACAGTTAGAAATTTCTAAGAGATTATAATTTCCAGGGTAGCGTGGCCGAGCGGTCTAAGGCGCTGGTTTAAGGCACCAGTCTCCTCGGAGGCGTGGGTTCGAATCCCACCGCTGCCATCATTTTTTACCCCCACTGCTAACCATTCCGCACAGGCTTAATCCACGCAACGTGTCAAAACTCATACGGAACAGATCTTGCTTGTATCCCTGTTTCGCTTGTCTACTTATCTACCATTCCCATCGCAAACACTCGCGGAATAGGTGAGGGGTGAGGGAGGGTGGCTTTTCTGTTTGGTACTGCTTAACGCATTTGTTGGACGAAAATTGTTAGTATCTTTTCTGTTCTTCCAGTCCAATATGAATTGGCCAGGTGACTACGCTTCCACTTACCCTCGGTGACGCCAACGGTCTTATCAATCTTAAATTTTTAAAACGTGATCACGCGTGACCGGCCTATCTATTTAGCGTCACCTACACTTTCCTCTATCTCTACGTTTATTTTCTTAATTTCTAATTTTTATTTTTATCCTTCCATTCTTTCTAATCTTTACACTTCCATCCTATCTGTAAAACCTTAATAAATCCCTTCCTTTAAATTTTTTCTTTTAAAACTAAACCTCAATTTTCAAATTTAAAAATACTTATAATTCAACTCTACTAATATTAAACCCCCCTCCACTCATCTCAATAATACTCTTTACTTTCTTTTTCCTTTACTCAAATTTATTTTTCAACGATATTTCGCAATTCTCGCCAAAGGTCTTATTAACGGCGTAGATAAACAAAACCAAAGGTTTCGATGGGATCCCAGAAATCTAATTTTTGATCCAGAGAATTGGGTCTTGTCTTCGCCAGATCCAGTCTTCCTCCAGGCTAATCTTTAGAGAAAACCAGGTTCAGATATACCTCTATAAGCCATATCTATTTTGACGATACCAACCGAAACTTCCTGCTTTACTTCTGCCAAATTTCCGGTTTCAGCCGAATTCCGAGCCAGCAAAAAAAGTCACAAACGAATTCAGCATATATCCTTAATCTATAAAGAACATCTAATCAACTTCAAATAAAAGTTTAACTTAAAATGATTGCCATATACAGACTCGGCGTCTCTTCTTGCCCCTAAAATAAAACTTTTTAACACATTTTCTGGTTTTGGCCGTATTCCGGGCGAACTATAGGTGTCCGGGTAGAAAATATTTTTCACATAAGTGTTCAGCATGTCTTCTTACTCCTAAATCGAACATTTAATCAACTTCAAATGAAACCTTTACTTTTAACCAACTTTCCGGTTTTTGCCGGATTCCGGACGAACTACCTGTCCGGCGAGAAAATGGTTTTCATCATCGTGTTCAGCATGTCTTCTTACCCGTAATCGACTATCACATTAGCTGTTTAAAAATGTTTTGTTTGTCCCTTAATATGAACCCCCTCCCCCACCCCTAAATGTAGGGATACAAAGCCTGTCTACGAACTTGACCTTACCCTTGATTCAAAGAGTCCTCACACCAAGTTTCATCAAAAATATCTCATTCCCTTCGAGAGGTATCGTGCTCACAGCCGGACTGACGGACAACTTTTGCGATGTCATAGGTATCCCTCCACTTACGTTTTGGGATCTAAAAAATCTACTCGACTCTACAAGTGCATTATAGATCGGATTTGGGGTCAGTTTGAGGGCCAGGTTCAGATATACCCCTATAAGCCATATCTATTTTGACGATACCAACCGAAACTTCCTGCTTTACTTCTGCCAAATTTCCGGTTTCAGCCGAATTCCGAGCCAGCAAAAAAAGTCACAAACGAATTCAGCATATATCCTTAATCTATAAAGAACATCTAATCAACTTCAAATAAAAGTTTAACTTAAAATGATTGCCATATACAGACTCGGCGTCTCTTCTTGCCCCTAAAATAAACTTTTAACACATTTTCTGGTTTTGGCCGGATTCCGGACGAACTACCTGTCCGGCGAGAAAATGGTTTTCATCATCGTGTTCAGCATGTCTTCTTACCCGTAATCGACTATCACATTAGCTGTTTAAAAATATTTTTGTTTGTCCCTTAATATGAACCCCCTCCCCCACCCCTAAATGTAGGGATACAAAGCCTGTCTACGAACTTGACCTTACCCTTGATTCAAAGAGTCCTCACACCAAGTTTCATCAAAAATATATCATTCCCTTCGAGAGGTATCTTGCTCACAGACGGACGGACGGACAACTTTTGCGATGTCATAGGTATCCCTCCACTTACGTTTTGGGATCTCAAAAATCTACTCGACTCTACAAGTACATTATAGATCGAATTTGGGGTCAGTTTGATTATTCCAAACTTCTCAGAGTTATTTACAGGCGAGAGCCTTTTCTGTTGCTTTATTTGATTATTACTGTCAAATCGCTGGAAGAGAAGTCTGGTACTTTGTGACGTGAGTAGATGCAAGTATTTCTTTTGGGACGACTTCTAACACCACTAATTGGCACTAGCTGTTTTTGCGAAGCAACCGTAGTACCAGATACCATGGTAATTGCAAAAACGACACAATGGAAATCCAGTTACAGTGGTATCAGATACCAGGTGTTAGATATCCTTCCGCCCAAGCTGACTGCGAATTATGTTTGGCAATGCAAAACGGATACGTCAGCTTCATTTTATTAGAGCTATATTTTGGCCCTTCTTGGCAAGGGACCTCTTCAGGTTCAAGCCGCTCAATCTGGAAAATAAACTGAAATATAGCTCTATTAAAATGTAGCTGACGTATCCGTTTTGCATTGTCAAATACTCCAGGTATTTTGAATATCTAACAACTCTTACCGCTTCCATATCAGTGAGTGGGAACCTATCCGTCCGAATCGCATGCAGCATTTGATGGTACAGCAGCTCCTTCTCCACTGGATCATCCAAGTCCATGAACTGATCCACAAATAAGTGTTTCTTGAACAGGAGAAGATGGATTGTCACTTCAGCGTTGGGTTGGATAGGGTTGGAGATTCCAGAAGGTGACTTGGCTGCAATAAAAGTGAAGGGATGTATTACGCTTATCGACTTTGATAAGTAACGTCCAAACCCTTCCAAAATGCCCACTTCTATCGTGTTTAGGCCGACGTTCGGTCAACGTTTAACTCACCTAGATTGTCAGGTCGTTTAAGAGTGCCTTGTCCTAACTGGTCCCCAACTTTGACGGTCCTGTAGCGTTCCCATTTTGCCAAGGCATCCGCAAGTTTTTCTTCTGAAGTCAGACTCCGCTCCATCTCCCCGAACACTTCGTAGAGGGCATATCCTAGAACAGAAACAATCTTCTTAGGAGTGTTTCCATAACACGGTCCAGAACGTTAAAGCACACGTCGAGTTAATTCCTTGTTTTGTTGTTTCTCCCTCCCTTGTAGGGGCTTAAATTACCATTACTACATTTCCTATTCCAATTCTCGAATATACGTGACTCTCTTCAAACTTTCCTGGGTTTCCCAAGGACTAAAAACTTGTTTCGGCCTTTTTTTTTTTTTTTTTTTAGCTCCTCCTTGGTCTCACGAAAAACTTGAAAACTTAAGATTTAAGATAACCTGAGATTGAGGTTGAACTAACAAAACAGTCGGAACAGTCTGCGACTTCAATTTCTTCTTTAATACTGCAAAGGGCACTGCTTTTTGGGGAATATAATTTTACTGTCTGTATCCTCATAAAAGTTGAGTTCGAAAGGGGATGTCATGGAGATGGTCAAATTTCTACACCGATATGAAACGACTCCGTTTTAAGTAATTGAGTTTTTAGGTTATTTAAAATTCAAAAAAATGATGCAAAATGCTATTAGACTATAATCTTTGATCTTAAATGTTAAATATTCCTTGACCCCAAGCTTAAATGTTTAGTAAATCGAGGAGTATATGAGAGCGAAAATTGGTCCGGAAATATCGATACAGATTTATCGAATATCAAGATACAGAACAAATCCAAACATCGCCCAGCACTAGTTTCCATATAGTGGCGCGAATTCGCATTCGTATTTTCGCATGGGAAATCTTATCGGGTGTGTGAACGTAGCTTAACGTGAATCCGTGTCCCACGGACACAAAGCTTTGCGGGAAGAAGGAGAAGGTGTTCTCCAGCTGTTCAACCTACCTCTGGCGGTCGGCCGAAGGCCAAGTTTTGTCTGCACCATATCCAGCACCTCTTTGGCAGAAGCCGAGGGTTCAAATTCCACGGCCAAGAAACGTCCGTCCATCAAATGCACCCGTATGTAGACAGGCCGTCGGTGGAGGGTGCAAATCACTTCCTGGGAGGAGGGAGGCCACTGACGTCGCCTCGTCGCCATGGTTTTGGAGAAGCACTAGAAGAAGGAAGAGGTCGTGTTGAAGCTTACATATGGCGTGTTCCACCCTTCTAACAATAGTAACTATTAGTTACTATTTTCGTTCCAGCCTCGTGAAAAGTTACTACGCTAACCGTTCCAACCTTCTCAAATAGTTACTACTAGTAACTATTTGCTTACCACGCTCGGAAGGGTAGTAAGCGTGGTAACTACGAATCTCTGTGACGTGGTTGGCGGGATTACCCCATGGAGTGATATTTTACCAAAACTTTAAAAATGCATTCTAGCCTTGACGCCAAGAAGTCAAAATTCGTGACGTCATGCGTATAGTAACTATGGTAAGTAGGGTGGAACACCTTCATAAAACCCTATCTTTACTTCTCACACCTCTTAGTCAAAACACTATGTCGTCCGCTTATTCAATGCAACCTACCTCCGTAACCGGTCCATTCATTGTTAAACTCGGAGATCCGAATTCATACGGTACATTCTCGCCCTCCTAACTACACCTCACTGGTTTTCTCACTTGCCGTGTTTCTCTACCTCCGCAGCGTATATCCCCATCAGAAAAACGGTTACGTAAATTTCCCCTGTTTTTGCTAAAAGTCAACGGGCCTGGAGAAAGGCTTGAAACAGCCAAAGCTGTGGGTAATTTGTTAAAAGCAGAGCCTGGTTGGAAAGTATTCAGCTATTTTCGAATACGGAAACTTAACAGTAAATAGTGCGAGGTGTATTTTATAACAGCAAAAGCAGTGGGCTGTAGCTCAATCAATCAATCAACCAATTTTATTTCAACCCTAATAGCACTAGGCTAACACGGGCGGGAACTGGAAAAACAAACACTCCCTAACAATACAAATAAAACACAAACTAACAAACAACAAATACGAAAGTTTGTTGAAAGCAGAGCCTAGTTTTAAATTATTCAACTATTTTAAAATACTGGAACATAAACAGTAAACAGTGCGAGGGGCCCTTTAACCTAAAGAGGCGCCTTCTTGTGATGTAGTACAAAATGACTACAATACCTGTGTTCTGACCATTTTAAGTGTTATATTTCGAGTGATATTTATCATAACGGCCAGAAAATAACTCAGTAGGGTGCGACTATTCAGTCTTACTATGCCAACTTCTTCGAGCTATATATAGAGGCCAATATAAGTCTTTTAATGGAGTTTGGGACTCAAGAGACTAACAGCGTACCTTACTCTAAGTAAGGTACTCTAAGTACTCTAAGTAAGGTACTCTGAGTAAGGTACGCTCATATCAACGGCTATCCAGCCCATGGTAGTAGTCAGGGGCGTCCCGAGGGGGGGTGTGGGGGGGGGGGTGCAGCACCCCTCCCAGAAAGCCTGTGGAAAAAAATTCCGGTAAATTTTGACTGGTGCGGCGAAGCCGCGCCAGTCAAAATTTGTCAAATTCACCTGAACTTGATGATTTTTAGGGAATCTACCGGATTATTGCTCAGGGAACCTACCGGATTTTGCTCATGGAATCTACGCTAAATCTTTCACAAGGAATCTACCGGAACTTGTCTCAGGGAATCAACCGGAATTTACCCCTCGGAATCTACGAAATTCGGCTCAGGGAATCTACCGGAATTTGTGCGAAATCTTTCCTAGGGAATCTACCGGATTATTGCTCAGGGAACCTACCGGATTTTGCTCATGGAATCTACGCTAAATCTTTCACAAGGAATCTACCGGAACTTGTCTCAGGGAATCTACCGGAATTTACCCCTCGGAATCCACGAAATTCGGCTCAGAAAATCTACCGGAATTTGTGCGAAATCTTTCACAAGGAATCTACCGGAACTTGTCTCAGGGAATCTACCGGAATTCACCACACGAAATCTACCAGAATTCAGCTCAGGGAAGTACCGGATTTTACTCATGGAATCTACGCTAAATCTTTCGCAAGGAATCAACCGGGATTTGTCTGAGGGAGTCTACCGGAATTTACCCCACGTAATCTACCAGAATTCGGCTGAGGGAATCTACCGGAATCTACCCCACAGAATCTACCGGAATTCGGCTGAATGTGAATCCAAAATCGCAAGCAGCTTTCTCGACTCCTTTCCGGTGAACCAAGAAGAGTTCAACAAGAGCTGTAAGCTCATATGGCACTTGCAACTGTATGTAGTAGGTAAGGGCTCTTTCAGATTCAACGGGTTCCTGACATGCCTGCCTGCCAAGTTTCATCTTGAAAAACGCCATCACCGGAATTCTGGAAGGCCCCCCTCCACCTCCACCCCCCAGTGTCCGGATCCAGTCCAACTGTGCGAACGATTTATCTAGAATAAATGCTTGTATTTCCCAGGAAGTTAAACTCCAATTCCTCCATTCTAACCATTTCTGGAGATTTCCGATCACCCCCTCCCAACTCCACCGTAGCTGTTGAATCCGCTATTATAAGTTGAGATGAATCATTTGATAAAAAGTACTTTTCGACTTTGAAGTTAACATGCGCAATTTAAGGGAGCTGGAGCTTCATTTGTAAGCAAAACCCTTGAGGCAAAAATCATAATGAGCTCATGGAGATCATGAAAATGCAAATTTCGCTTAAAAGTATTTTTCTTACTTTGCGGTCAAGATTGGCACTTTACGGAAAACGGCTTTGGAAAGTGGCGATTCCTAAGCCAATTTTTTCAAAACTACTCGATTTTCCAGATTCCCCCACCTCCGCCCCCCCCCCCCCCCAGATGATCGGATCAAAATACTGATTATTTCCAAGTTAGCTTATTCGGGACCTTGGTATGCCTGTCAAGTTTCATTGTCCTATCACATCTGGAAGTACCCTAACTCGAAAAAGTGTGACCAGCTGCCCAAAATTTCCCAGATTTCCCCGCCCTCCACTCCCCCGCAGATGACTGGATCGGATAACTGATTATTCAAGGTTAGTTGGGTCGGGTCCCTGATATGCCTGCTAATTTTCATTGTCCTAGCACATCTGGAAGAACCCGAACTCGAAAAAGTGCGACAAAAAAAAACGGATCGACCGACAGACGGAATTGCGACGGTATATGGCACTTGAGCCAGAGGCTGCAAGTGCCATAAAAACGAATTAGCCTTGTTTCGACGTGATGTAGAGAGTTGCCGGGAGAGCCTCGAAACAAACAAAAAGTTTGAAGATATATTCGAGGTCTCTCGTCAACTGAAAGACGTCTTACCACTAGTATGGAAAGCGTTCAAGCTGGCTAAGACAATCCCTGTTACCTCAGCAAAAGGGAAACGAATTTTTAGCAAGATGAAGGTGGTTAACACCACCTTGCGTTCAACAATGGCTGACCAGCGTCTTGAAAGTCTGCTATTAATAGCATGTGAAACAGATCTAGTTGATGAGTGTGAAACTGGATGTGTTGAGGATAAATGGAAAATGGTTAAAATGCGTCGAATAAATGTGTAGGGTGTGTTGAATGTCAGATTTTTGTTTTGTTTTAAGTGTTAACGAGCCTTTTTTTTGTGTACTATTGTTTACAATACGTGATCGAAGTCAGAACACGACAGTATTCTAGACTTTCTGCAGAGATTGTCACTACGAGAATTTTCGGTAAAACCTCGAAAAATTCCGGTAAAAGCTCGAAAAATTCCGGTAAAATTCTGAAGCTGCACCCCCCCGATCAGAAAGGTGTCGGGACGCCCCTGGTAGTAGTACATCATACTGTAAGCTGAAAATAGCGAACTCGTCTCTCCTTTTTTTATACAACGTATTATTTCCCCGTGAATTTTCTCGTAAAAAAAATTGCCGAATCCTTGTTTCATCATAGTCCCTTTAGGCGCGAAATACGACTGCTCAGCAATTCATACGGGCTTTAAGAAATCTCAGTGTGTGTACTCACAATGTCTGCAATATAATCACATGGATCGGAATTATGAATTTTAAATATGTTGTATATGTTGTAATATGTTGCTATTGGATTGTTTTAAAATTTTAAAAATTGTAACATATGTGTAATTTTTATGACTATGTCGACCATGTATGACGATACACCATTATTTTTGTTAAAAGATATCATGGAAATAAACGAATTTAAATTTGAATTTGAACATGCTATAGCAGAAGAGATTCCACACGCACCGGTGAGCAATGGCTTAATAATACAAAAACACGAAGTTCCAACTCACCCTTTCAGCGAACCTTGCAAACTTTCCTTCCTCCGTCACGTGATCTGAAGCGCACCGTCTTAAATGCGCAGCCAAATATTTCCGCACCGGCTTAGCACCAGGAAGCGCCACAGAGCACGCTAGCGCCATTAGGGACCAGTGGCGTAAGTTGACCCTAGAGTTCGGTTCTGGATGATCTGTCGTCTGTTTGATAAGTTGGAGGAACAGCTCGGTGAGAATAGTCTCTTTTCTGAGACTACGTTCAATGATGGACTGGGCAAGTGGGACCAAGTCTCCGTCCGCGGATCGGCCATTCTCCCCTAAAATGAAAGACGGCGTCTAAAGCGGGGAGGCAATAGGGATTGTGCATGGGCACCCATAGTTTGGCGCTACTGCCGGATTACTCCCCTGCAACATTTTACTTCTAGAATATTGTAATATTGCAATATATTCCTGGACATCGAGTGCGTCCAGAAAAGAGCAACAAGAACCATTCTCCGAAGCCGCGAACAAGCCTTTGCGGAAATGAATACATCACCGCTAATATTTGACGGTGCAAAACGGATAAGTCAGCTCCGTTTTATTAGAGCCATATGTCGGCCCTTCTTGGCAAGGGTCCTCTTCATTTTCCAGCTTGAGCGGCTTGAGCCTGAAGAGGACCCTTGCCAAGAAGGGCCGAAATATAGCTCTAATAAAATGTAGCTGACTTATCCGTTTTACACCGTCAAATATGATTCGCAGTCAGCTTGGGCTGAAGGAATATCTATCACCGCTAAAGTGCGGCTGGAACACCTGATAAATGCAGTTTGGCTAATCTGTCCTCGCAAGTACGAACCATCGACCACTCTTACCGGACAGCCCTTCCCAACCGTCGGACCCGGCAACAAAATAAACTCCAGCCACGAACAAATCAACACGGAAACTCGTTTGTGCCCTTTTCCAAACTCAATGTTCAGTGCGGAATCATAGTGATGATGATGATGAAATTTTATTTACGCACTTAAGAAGAGGGAAATAGCGCAGTACAGACAAATAAAAGGAAAAAATACACTGAGCTTTCAATAATGTAGTAAATGCACAAGATCAAAAATAAATATTAAAAAAAAGAAAAGGGACTAATCGGGTCTAAAAAATCTTCTTCCTAGATGGAATGCGGAGATATAGCCAAGGGCAGAAACGTGAAGGTCCTGGGCAACTGAATATGACTTTGCACAAGGGTCAGAGGGCAAAAAAGTTGCAGATATAAGGGAATTCCTATAACGTCGAGGAAGGTACAAGAGTGTTTGTTATTATTTTACATTCTGGACATATCTTTTAAGTGTGTTAGTTAATTTGTTTCATTTCTGCGTAGTTCGTAAATATTTTATTCCTCTTCTAGCTCTGAGCTATTTGGAGATAAATTTGATTGATCGATTTTTATTTATCTGTAAGAAACTGAATTTAGTTGTGCTATGATGGTTCCGAAATATACCGATCAGATCTCTCTCTCACTTCCTCTGTTTTGAGGCGTGATAAGGAACGGTTGGCTGACTGACTCGATCCCTCGCACCGCTCGGGGACGCCAATCAATAACAGCCGAGAGGGGGAGTGGGGGTGGAAAGACTGCCGAGTAAGTTCCGTGCAGTGTTGGGCGATATTTTGATTTTTCAACATATCGACATTTTCACTTTCGATATTTCGGTACCATGTTTCGCTATAGTATACGGATCGTCTCGCCAAAACTGAAGACCAAAATAGTCGTACAAATATCGATTTCGATATCGATATTTAAGTTTCGATATTAGACATCGATATTTCGTCCGATATATCGATACATCGTTATCGATATACAAAATATCGCCCAACACTACTGCCGTGCTGGTGACAGAGTAGCGAGACACCGAGAATCAACTCTTTCATGTCAATGAATGATTTATGATGCAGGGCACAAGTTCAGTAAAACAGTAAATACATACACACATTAACATACACATTTTCTAAGAAGTTCAATCGGAAATAAGAACTAAGGTAAGGGGTGGTGAACAGGTAAACGGCCAATCGGAGGACATAATTTCGAGTACAGATTTTCCATTATCAGTGGTGGGTCCTGAATCAACAGACGCCAGAATGTGAACCTTTGTGCTTAGGTTAACGTCTGGAATAAAGGGTGTGTCACAACATCCAACACCACCGTGCTTCGGAGACTAATGCTCTTTGCATTCTGACCATTCCATTCATCCTTATTCCCGACATCTCAGGCGGCACTAGAGAAGCCCCCCCCCCCCCCCTCCGGCCCCGGACAACAACACTCCTTTCCAATAGTGACAAGAATCGAAACGTGGGAGGAGGCAATACGCGTAATAAGTAACTAACCTGGCTGAATTAGTCCACTAAAGGTCAGAACGGTATGAAAGACTTGGAGGGCAAGCTTCTCATCAGATTCAGTAAATTTCGACAGCGTTTGGTGCAGAGGCACTTTACTAAACGCCCAGTATGAGTGCGGGAAGCCTTTGTAGCTCTCACCCATGCCGGAGAGATTCGTCTGATCACTGATCAATTCTTGTCTAAGCTTTGTGGAAGACCGCTGCTTGTTCAACCTAGAATGAAAAGAGGCGAAGGTCGCAGAGTGAAAACAACGCTTGTTTCAATGAAATGTCAGTATATATTGTATAATACATATATCACTATATGAAATACCAGCGAAACATCCGCGTTGTACGACTGTTGAATACAGTCGTTATTCCTCACATGTTATCACTGTCGGCATCCTGGAAAGTATTATCTGGCGCAGATAAGAAATGAATATGGATATGGATCTTACGGATCAGTCAAGGACTGCCACTTATGGATGAAAAACACCAAAGTATGTGAAAAGTATTGAGTCACAGACCCAAATTTCTGCGATGACATGGACATTTTTTGGGTTTAAGAATCGCTTAGCCCCAAAACATTATTTTCTGGCAACTAAGTGACATCTTTTTTCTCGGAAATTTAAAGGGTAAGCCGTATAGGCACGTTTCTGTTCCATGCTTATTTCTTTACACAAAAAGTATTAACTGTTTACGCTGTTTTAAGGCACATCCCCTTAGCACAGATCACAAACACGGAGAAAATTACAGCCAAACAATGTAATAATCAGTCTATAGTGACGTTAGGGTGAAATTATGAAGTTCTGTATAAAATTCAACTTTCAGGAATAAGAATAGATACAAACAGGCAAGTAGAACGGATAAACGTTTCTTAGGCAAACAAGAAATCGTTAATAAATTCAAATCTTTTTATCTATCTATAATTTTAGTTCAATGACCTTTATGATAAACTAAAAAAATATATTAATAAAAATATAAATGTGATGCTAAAAATACAATAGCCTAGAGTAAGATCTAATATTAACAAATATACTAATAAAAATATAGCCTACTAATAAATAAACAAATAATCATAATCGACATGCATCGCTAGACAGTAGCCTAGGTCAGCTGACAAGTTGGGGGGGGGGGGGGGTAACCGCAGTGAGCGACAGTTGGGGAGTGAGGTACCTTCGAATAGTCGATCTAAGGAAGCCGTGATGATCATCGTCTGGTTTGCGCAGTAGATTGGCATCGACAATTGCCCGACGGCAGTTTACGACAGTCTGGTGGTTGCGCATTCGGTCTTCGTGCGTCAGCGGCTTTACCTAAATGAAAACAAATTAAATTTTTTCTTGTATTTTTGTTTCCGACTAGTCGAGGTTTGCGCGTGTCCGCCAAAAGCCGCATTACCAAGAATGCAACATCGATTCTGTTTCTTTCACATTTCTAGAAAGGCGAGAGCACCCAAAGCGCCACCTCAACCAAACGCGCTTTCGTGATGTACACTAAATCATAAGTTCCAGTTATTGCCATTCATGTTGTGCTTTACTTATTTTGATTTTTTCTTTATTTAGTACTACGTCCTCGAGTACAGTTGTAAAACGTTATGGGGAATAAGAAAATGATAATAATGCAGACAGTTTTCCTCTTTCATATTGTTTTCTAACCAAGATCAGACGTTTCTAGACCTGTTTTAGCATTATGTATCTTTTAGAGCCATTTGCTTTTCTTTTCTTCAGTGTTGTCGTGAGAGAATTAATTGTTACTATTTGTATAATAGCGACAAGCTTTTAGCTTACCGTTTTGGAAATAATAAATACATTAAGATAGATAGATAGATATTTTTATTGACCTAATTCGTAGCGCCGACATGGCACTAAATACGGCCATTACATGTCATGCGATAAAATACTTGAATATATACAATTATTACATAAAAGAAAATAAATCACTTGGAATTCACTTGTTTCTATGGCACTTGCAGCCTCTGGCTCAAGTGCCATATACCGATCACAATTCCGTCTGTCGGTCGGTCCGAGTTTTTTTGTCACACTTTTTCGAGTTGGGGTACTTCCAGATGTGCTAGGACAATGAAACTTGGCAGGCATATCAGGGACCCGACCAAACTAACCTGGAAATAATCAGTTTCCCGATCCGATCATATGCGGGGGAGTGCGGGGCGCTGGAAACTTGAAAATTTAGGGCATTTTGTCACAATTTTCCGAGTTAGGGTACTTCCAGATGAGCTAGGACAATGAAACTTGGCAGGAATATCAGGGACCCGACCAAACGAACCTGGAAATAATCAGTTTCCCTTTCCGAGCATATGCGGGGGAGTGGTTGGCGCTGGAAACTTGAAAATTTAGGGCATTTTGTCACACTTTTTCGAGTTAGGGTACTTCCAGATGAGCTAGGACAATGAAACTTGGCAGGAATATCAGGGAACCGACCAAACTAACCTGGAAATAATCTGTTTACCGATCCGACCATATGCGGGGGAGTGGGGGCGCTGGAAACTTGAAAATTTAGGGCATTTTGTCACACTTTTTCGAGTTAGGGTACTTCCAGTTGTGCTAGGACCATGAAACTTGGCAGGCATATCAGAGACCCGACCAAACAAACTTAGAAATAATCAGTTTTCTGATCCGACCATTTTGGGGGGGAGTGGAGGGCAGGGGAATCCGGGAAATTGAGAAGTGTGTAACTTTCGAACGGGTGATCGGATTGTAATGAAACTTCATATCTGAATAGAATATATATCTGTAATGTCCCGCTTAAAGACTTGACCGGATTCGGTAGCCAGGGGGGAGTTGGGGGGGGGGGGAGTTGGGGGGGGGAGACTGGAAATTTCAAGAAACGGTTAGAATGGAGGGATCGGAGGGAAACTTGCTGGGAAGAACAAGCATCTGCTCTAGATAAGTCCTTTAGACCATTGTACTGGATCCGCTCACTTATGGGGGGGAGGGGGGGGGGTTCCCGGAATTCCGGTTATGGTGGTTTTGGGGATTTTCATGATGAGACTTGGCAGGCATATCAGGGACCCAATCAAACTGACTTCAAAATAAAAATTTTGTCGATCTGATAATGGTAGGGGGAGTGGAGGGAGGGAGGGGAATCCGAAATTTTCAGTCATGCGTACTTTTGGAATGGGTGATCGGATTCGAGTGAAATTTAAGAATTGAACAGAGGACATTTCTCCGATGACTTTTTTCATAACTGGACCGGATCCGGCAACTATTGGGGGGGGGGGGGGGGGAAATACGTGACCCGTTTAGAATGGAGGGATGGGGATGGAAATTTGTGGGAAGAACAAAGAGATGCTCTAGGTAAGTCATTTACTGAATCGGATTTGCTACGGGCACCGTGGGGGAGCTGGGGGGGGGGGGAAATCTCGAGAAGCGGTTAGAATGATGGTATCGGAGTGAAACTTGCTGGGAAGAACAAACATCTGATCCATGTAAATCTTTTACATAATTTGACTGGATCCGGACACTTGAGGGGGGGGGGAGGAAAAGGTTTCCCGGAATTCCGTTTTTTGGGGGATTTTCACGACGAAACTTGGAAGGCATATCAGGGACCCGGTCAAACTTACATGGAATAAAAAAAATCCTCGATATGATAATCATATTTGACGGTGCAAAACGGATAAGTCAGCTACATTTTATTAGAGCATATAAAAATATGGTCAAATATGATTCGCAGTCAACTTGGGCTGAAAGACTATTTAGATATGATAATCTTGGGGGGGGGGGGGGCGGGAGTTGAGGGAGGGGAATCCGGAATATTGAGTCATGCGTAACTTTGGAACGGGTGATCGGGTTCGAGTGTAATTTAATAATTAAACAGAGGACATTTTTCTCTGGTGATCTTTTTCATTTCCGGACCGAATCCGGCAATTATTGGGGGGAGGGCGGAAAATACTTGACCCGCTTAGACTGGTGTGACCTGGATCGAACTTCGCGGGAATGACAAACAGATGCTCTGGATTAATCATTTACAGAACCAGATTGGCTCCGGGGGGGGGGGGGGGTCTGGGATTCCGGTGATCGCGCGTTAAGGTACTTCCAGATGTGCTTGGACGATGAAAATTCGCTGGAATATTGGAGACTCAGCAACATTTGCTTAGAAATTCCTACTTCCCAAATCCGATTATTCCCTAAAGTACCAATCTTGACCGCAAAGTAAAAAAAAATACTTTTAAGCAACATATGCATTTTCATGATGCCCATCAGCCCATTAGCATTTTTGCCTCAAGGGTTTGCTTACAAATGAAGTTCCAGCTCCCTTAGAGTGCGCATCTCAACCGCAAAGTCGAAACTTAATTTTGATCATCTTAACCCATGCAAGTGCCATATGAGCTTACAGCTCTTGTTTGTTAATCTTCTCAGTGAAATATGGTACAAAGGAATTCGAATACCGGTTAGTGCGAAATTTAACTGGCACCAGGAGATTTTGGTGCCGCGTCCGTCCTGTCGCCGGTGCTAGATCGGGCACCGATTAATTTTCTTGCTGAATCGGTACTTTACACGGAACACGATTTTTGATAAATTTTACCTTTTCGGCTTTTGTCAAATCAGTAAACATGACTTACCCTCTTGTTCGGCCTCTCACTCTCGGTAATCCAGCAGGCTAGCGCGGGACAGTAGCTGGCAATCAGCGACCCGATCTCTTCCTTCTGGTCTGTTTCGAAAACGAAACACTTCTGAGCATCGGGAAGACTTCGAACCAAGTTGATCGTTATGAAATTGTCCGACGGATCCAACAGCACACTTTCAACGTCTGTGTAGCGATACTCGTACAAGACGTACTTATCGTCTGGCTTAATCAGAGCTAGTCCATCACAGTTTACGCCAAGTATCAGGCTGTTGCCTAAAAAGTATTAATTCAGACCAAGTTAACTGCGGATCTTGTTAGAAGTTAGCTACAAGTGTCGCACGCCAACCCCAAAAACACAAAAAAACAATGGAAATGGAAACACAGATATCATGTTCTTCTTTTACGAGCGACTGTTGGACTTCCGTCCATGCTGGCCTTTTTCATTTGGATGTTTGCTTTCCGGATCTCATTGTCGAGTTCAGCTGCTCTTAGCAATCAGATCACGGTTTCGTATCGGCACTTAAATTCTTGGTTCCTGACTTTTTCCGGCGGTATTTCTACCTAAATCCGGTTTGAAGAAGAAACGCAGGAACTCTTCATGGACCTTAAGAAATCATGAGTAGCTCGGTACACATCCAGCCGAAGTTGGTACCAATGGAGGGTTTATATCTGGGATAGGATTACATTTGGCCGTATTTCTGTCGAAAATCGGTTCCGAGAGGCAACGCAGGAACTCTTCATACGCCTAATGAAATTACGAGTCGCTCGGTGCACATTCAGCCGAAGTGAGTAACAATGGGGTGTTTATATGTAGGATATGTGATTATATATGGGATAAATTGGGATTTCAATATGATAATCCGTCTTTTTCCGGCCATATTTCTGTCGAAATCCGGATCCGAGAGGCAATGCAGGAACTCGTCATACACCTAAATAAATCACGAGTCGATGGGTACATATCCAACCGAAGTAAGTAACAATGGTAGGTTGATGTATAGATAGGTAGTTTATATCTAGATCATAAAGTCAGATATATAGTTAACTTTCAAACACTAGAGAAACTTCTCTTGTTAGACATGCTGTATATAAGTGATTTAGCAAGTATTTACTGGTGCGTTGGAATCGTTTGTGTTGCATGATGGTCTTACAGCTCACACAGGAGAAAAAAGGAAGGATGAAGGAGAGTTAAGTACTCGCCGCACACGATTAAAACATAACTGACTAACCGTAAGACCAGTAGCCTCTGTAGGTGACGCTGAACTGAGTTGTCCCATACAGGGGGAAGTGCATAACGCAGGAGAGGTACCAGACTTTAGCAACGAGTTCAGTCTTTCCCGATCCATACTGTCTATGAGCTTGGGCAAGAGCTGGCATCTGTAAAGATCATAATAATTAAACTAATTAAGTTACAATAACTACGAAAGGTGTAAGTGTCAATAAAGCGTAAATGTTGTATCAGCCAAGCTGGCTTGGTTTTCTTCCGTTAAAGTTTGTGCGGGAACCGTAGTGACAACCGTAGCATTTTTTTTTATAAACGACATATGAAAAGGAACAGAAACAGAAACGGCGAAAAAAAACGGAAAACTGTTTCTGTTTTTTCTGTACTTTCGTAAATTGTTTTAAAAGACCCCTCTTGCTTATTCTGCCTTTCATATTATCCCTAGCTCCCTGGGATTATAAGATTCTGAGATACGCAATGTGAACTTGGCCGAAAGCTTCAAACTATTTCACAAATAAGGACATGCGAAGCTTCAAACGATTATATTTCATTCTGGAAGACATGGTAGACGACCTTCTGTTTCGGACTTCTTTTGTTTTACTTGGTTTTCTCACTTTTTAACCAAGGCGCGTTCAATATTCAAATATTCTGCGTCCAGCCACCGCGTCGGAGAGAGCGAGGCTGGATCGTGTCGATAAGCGCTAATGAGGAAATTGCTAATTTCTATATAGTGGAAAGCTATTGTATTTTTGAAGACGATATTTCTGAGACATTTCATCCTGAAAAGATCATTTCTATAGTAAGGGTTGTGCTTTAATGAAAAAGATCCGTTACTGAATAACAGACAAATGCGATATTCAATAAAAATTTATCACTCAAGAACATGCAAAGTTCAAGAGACTTTGAAGTCATTCGTGAACACTACTTCCGCGTGAAGTATCCAACAATGCTAAACGCACTCTCACTTGGCACTGACAGATGCATGCACGCGATTTCACTTTACTCCGATATACTCGTATAAATCTTAAACCAAAAAACGGAATTTGGGGAAAAAGAGGTAAATAACAAGAGCTACGAGCTCATATGGCACTTGTTACGAGTAGGTAATGCAAGAAAGTAGACGAGAATGTCACAAAATACCTAGAAATAGGATATCTAGTTTCACTCGAGTCTGAATATTTCTGGCATTGCGTCGGATCATCTAGGGCATATTAATTTTCTACCTTTTAAGTTTAGATCCACTCGTTGGATTCCTAACGTGCCACACTATTTCCGGTACCCCCCCCCCCCCCTCCAACTCCCCCTGCCACGACCGAATCTGGTTCGGACACATAAATTAATCATCTAAAGCATCTTCTCTTACCGCCTATCACTCGAATCTGAGCATTTTTCGGGAAATTGCTCGAGCACCGTGCTCGGATTCGGTCCGAACCCTAAAATATGTCATCTAGGGTATATGTATCATCGTAACTCGCGATCACTGGAATTCCGGGAAACCTCCTCCAACTCCCCCCAAAGAGCCCAGGTAAGATCTAGTTCTATCAAGAACGTGTCTACAGGGCTTATGCTTGTTTTTCTTACCAAATTGTCTCCCAATCCCTCGATTCCAAGCGTTACACGAGATTTCCAGTGGCCCCCTCCAACTCCCCCCACAAGTATCGGATCCGGTCCGGACTTCACGTGGAACATCTGAGATGATAGCTCTTTCCACTTGCCAAGTTTCATTCAAATCCGATCTCCCGTTCAAAAGTTATGCATGCCACTAGATTCCGGATTCCCAATCACTCCACGCCCCCCACGATGGTCGGATCGGGGAAACAACTATTCTCAAGGCAGTCTGTTCGGGTCCCTGATATGCCTACCAAATTTCATCGTCCTAGTACCAAACTCGCAGGATCACCGAATCCCCCCCCCCAACTCCCCCCACAGTGCCTAAATCCGGCCCGGTTATGTCAACGATGTATCTAGGACTTGAGCAAGTTCTTCCCACCAATTTTCGTCCCAATCCCTCCACTCTAAGCGTTTCCCAAAATTTCCGGTTTCCCCCTCCAGCCCCCCCAAAGTCACCGGATCCGGTCCGGATTTTAAATGGGTCGTCTGAGGCACAAGATCTCTCCAAATATCCAATTTAATTGCTATCCGATCACCCGTTCGAAAGTTATGAATACCTCAAGATTCCGGATTCCCCCTCCCTCCACTCCTCCTACGATGCTCGGATCGGGGAAGTGACTATTTCCAGCTTAATCATTTAAGGTCCCTGATATGCCTGCCAAGTTTCATTGTCCTAGCACATCCGGAAGTACGAACTAGCGGGATCACCGAAATTCCCCCCCCCCCTAGACCCCCCACAGTGCTCGAATCCAGTCCGGTTATGTCAACAACATGTCTAGTTCTACCCACCAAGTTTCATCCCGATCCGTCCACTTTAAGGGTTTTCCAAGATTTCCGCCCCCCCTCCAGTTCCCCCCAAAGTCGCCGGATCCGGTCCGTAATTTAAGCGGGTCGTCGGAAACACGGGGTCTTTCCAAATATCAAGTTTCATTAAGATCCGATCACCCGTTCAAAAGTTATAAATACCTCTAGATTCTGGATTCCCCCTCCCTCCACTCCCCCCACGATGCTCAGATCGGTGAAGTAACTATTTCCAACTTAATCTTTTCGGGTCCCTGATACGCCTGCCAAGTTTCATCGTCCTAGCTTATGTGGAAGTGCCCGAACTAGCAAAACCTGGACAGACCGACGGACGGACAAAAATTGCGATCGCTATATGGCTCTTGGCCGAAGGGCAAGGGCCATAAAAACAGAAACGGCTAAAACGGTCATATAAAAACGGAAAGAAACAGAAATAGCAGTTAAAAAAGGGCAAGAAAACAGAAAGAAACAGAACAGAAAAAGGTGGAAAAAAAAGAAACAGAAACAGATACGGTGCCGACTCCTACCGCACACAAGTAATCCAAAGCGAAAGTTGGATCGTAATGAGAAGCTTTAAGAGAGATAGAAGAAACTAGGAAGGGTATGAAATAAAAAGAACCACATACCCATTCTTCTGAGTTTTGTAGCCGGCTAATCCGCTGTGCTAAGAAAGAGTCGACATCCTCATAATTCTCTGAATGACCTGGTCGTGGCTCGCCCAATGCAACCTGGAGCTGCAATCCAGCCAGTTGCAGTGCCACCTTGTCGTTAATTGGGAAGTCATCGCACTAAAAGAAATATCAGTTATGAAACAAATAAAGACGTAATTTAAAGAGGAAGCCTTGATTATTGACAGATTCAAAGACAGCCAGCAGATCCAGTGACCTCCGCCTATTGCATACAGAGAGCTGAAAAAAAAAAAACCTGTTCGCACTCCTGCGGAAAGTTGTCTATATTCCAGCAGCGGTTCTGGGACTTTTAAAACCGAAGAATTTGTCGCTAACGTTTCCTGATAGCACTGGAGTCATCGTGTTTAAAGAACCAGTCTTACCTATGCTACTGCTCCACTTTACATACATAATCCTTACATCCGTTCTCATCCCGAGATTTTGAACTTCCCATGTCATTTTTTCCACCCTAACGGCAATACGCTGATTTTTACATTTACCGTGCTTGCCTCTTAACAAAGCAGAACCGAACACCGCTTACAACTTTCGAGGGGCTCATCGGTAAGAAATACCGGTTATACCATTTTTTTCCTTGTTTCGCTCATCAAAACCAAGGCGCTGCGCGAGGGTGAAAACAGCCGGGACGGGGCTAGTAATCTTTGAGAAAACCTGAAGAGTTTCAAGTCAGACAACTCTAGTTAGACAACTAGAGCAGAAACCGTACACAGGTGACTAATGCTTAAAGTCAGTGCCATCAAAAGCCTTCACAAGGGGTAGAAGAGAACTGATCTTGTGTCTTTTTTTCTTTTTTGGCATACTGTGATTTTAAACTGTTTTCTAAGTTATTCTGTACGAGTCGGTACCAATGAGTGGCCTTATGGGAAAAATATTCTTTGAGCCCAAGTTGACTTTGAAACATTTACAACGGATACGTCAGCTACGATTCTTCATCAGCGATATTTCGGCCCTTCTTGGCAAGGCTCCTCGTCAGGCTGTCAATCCTCTGGGTCAACGTCGGGGAAGGAAAAAAACCTGTCAGGGTCAAACCGAACAGAGGATTGACAGCCTGACGAGGACCCTTGCCAAGAAGGGCCGAGCTTGGGCTCAAAGAATATTTATCTACGAAGTACGGAACTTTCACAGCCCATGCAGACATGCAGACAACTTGGAATTTTAGACAGGTTTGTTTCCTTCCCCAACGTTGACCCTTATGGGAAGCTACAATGTAAACAAGAGCTGTAAGCTCATATGGCACTTGCATAGGTCAAGATGATTTGATTGATCAAAAGTAAGTTTCGACTTTGCGGTTGAGATGCGCGCTCTAAGGGAGCTGGAGCTTCATTTGTAAGCAAAACCCTAAAGTCAAAACTGCTAATGGGCTGATGGGCATCACGAAAATGCATGTATTGCTTAAAAGTATTTTTTTTACTTTGCGGTCAAGATTGGTACTTTAAGGAATAATCGGATTTGGGAAGTAGCAATTTCTAAGCAAATGTTGTAGAGTCTCCAATATTCCAGCGAAGTTTCATTGTCCTAGCACATCTGGAAGTACCTTAACGCGCGATCACCGGAATCCCAGACCCCCCCCCCCCCCCCTCCTCCAACTCCAACCACAATAACCGGAGCCAATCCGGTTCTGTAAATGATTAATCCAGAGCATCTGTTTGTCATTCCCACGAAGTTCGATCCAGATCACACCAGTCTAAGCGGGTCAAGTATTTTCCGCCCTCCCCCCAATAATTGCCGGATTCGGTCCAGAAATGAAAAAGGTCACAAGAGAAAAATGTCCTCTGTTTAATTATTAAAATTCACTCGAATCCGGTCACCCGTTCCAAAGTTACGCATGACTCAATATTCCGGATTCCCCTCCCTCAACTCCCCCCCCCCCCCAAGATTATCATATCGAGTATTTTTTTCTTCTTCCAAGTCAGTTTGACCGGGTCCCTGATATGCCTTCCAAGTTTCGTCGTGAAAATCCCCCAAAAAACGGAATTCCGGGAAACCCCCTCCTCCCCCCCCCTCAAGTGTCCGGATCCAGTCAAATTATGTAAAAGATTTACATGGACCAGATGTTTGTTCTTCACAGCAAGTTTCACTCCGATACCATCATTCTAACCGTTTCTCGAGATTTCCGGTCCACCCCCCCCCCCCCCCCCCCAGCTCCCCCGCGGTGCACGTAGCCAATCCGATTCAGCAAATGACTTACCTAGAGCATCTGTTTGTTCTTCCCACAAAGTTCCATCCCGATCCCTCCATTCTAAACGGGTCACGTATTTTCCGCCCCCCCCCCCCCCCCCAATAGTTGCCGGATCCGGTCAGGGAAAAAAATCATCGGAGAAATGTCCTCTGTTCAATTCTTAAATTTCACTCGAATCCGATCACCCATTCCAAAATTACGCATGACTGAAAATTTCGGATTCCCCTCCCTCCACTCCCCCCACTGATCAATAAAATTTTTATTTTGAAGTCAGTTTGATTGGGTCCCTGATATGCCTGCCAAGTTTCATCGTGAAAATCCCCAAAACCACCATCACCGGAATTCCGTGACCCCCCCCCCCCCCATAAGTGTCCCGATCCAGTACAATGGTCTAAAGGACTTATCTAGAGCAGATGCTTGTTCAGCAAGTTTCACTCCGATCCCTCCACTCTAACCGTTTCTTGAAATTTCCGGTCTCCCCCCCCCCCCCCAACTCCCCCCTGGCTACCGAATCCGGTCAAGACTTTAAACGGGACATTACAGATATATATTCTATTCAGTTATGAAGTTTCATTACAATCCGATCATCCGTTCGAAAGTTACACACTTTTCAATTTCCCGGATTCCCCTTCCCTCCCCCCCCCCCCCCAAAATGGTCGGATCAGAAAACTGATTATTTCTAAGTTTGTTTGGTCGGGTCTCTGATATGCCTGCCAAGTTTCATGGTCCTAGCACAACTGGAAGTACCCTAACTCAAAAAAGTGTGACTAAATGCCCTAAATTTTCAAGTTTCCAGCGCCCCCACTTCTTCGCATATGGTCGGATCGGGAAACTGATTATTTCCAGGTTAGTTTGGTCGGTTCCCTGATATTCCTGCCAAGTTTCATTGTCCTAGCTCATCTGGAAGTACCCTCACTCGAAAAAGTGTGACAAAATGCCCTAAATTTTCAAGTTCCCAGCGCCCCAACTCCCCCGCATATGGTCGGATCGGGAAACTTATTATTTCCAGGTTGTTTAGGTCAGGTCCCTGATATTCCTGCCAAGTTTCATTGTCCTAGCTCTTCTGGAAGTACCCTAACTCGAAAAAGTGTGACAAAATGCCCTAAATTTTCAAGTTTCGAGCGCCCCCACTCCCCCGCATATGGTCGGATCGGGAAACTGATTATTTCCAGGTTCGTTTGGTCGGGTCCCTGATATTCCTGCCAAGTTTCATTGTCCTAGCTCATCTAGAAGTACCCTAACTCGGAAAAAAGTGACAAAATGCCCTAAATTTTCAAGTTTCCAGCGCCCCGCACTCCCCCGCATATGGTCGGATCGGGAAACTGATTATTTCCAGGTTAGTTTGGTCGGGTCCCTGATATGCCTGCCAAGTTTCATTGTCCTAGCACATCTGAAAGTACCCTAACTCGGATAAGTGGGACAAAAAACTCGGACCGACCGACAGACGGAATTGTGATCGGTATATGGCACTTGAGCCAGAGGCTGCAAGTGCCATAAAAACAAACAAAAAACTCTCCGCTTTCAGATAACTCAATCTGCAGTATTCTGCATTCTAGCGTTTTCTTCCTCCATCACATTTGAAATCTCCGAAAAATCTCCGAATTCGATGATTCACAATTACCAAAGTCCGATATAGGAGAGACTTTTTACAGTGTACATATCTAGAAACAAAGGCTAGCCCCACCTTTACAACGCTATATACAGCTTGGGCATAGAGTAGTCCGACTTCTACCGGATCTTGTGGTACTTCCCGAATTCCCCGGAAAAGCCTCCGTCGGAAAACGAACCGGTTGTCCCCAACTCCGACTTGAGTTGAATTTCGCTTCAGGGTCGCAATAGGGGATGCCTGCTTTTGTTTCCTATGAGAGACAGAACTCAGTTTAGTACGTATTTGTGTTGGTGTATTGGCCACCTGTCGACCGCTGGCAAACCAGGGCTGGAGCCTCATACGTCGACCCACAAAGTTCGGCCATCGCTAGAACGACCAGGGGCTTGTCGATGGGGGCTGGTCGCTCCACTTGGCCCAGACCACATCCGCCGATCGAGAAATATGGGCTAGGAGCTGCGCGGACTGGATGCTGGACGAGATGGGAGATCCTATCCCAAAACCAAGTATCCCACAATGCAGAAAGTCCCGTTTTATCCTCGTGTTTCACAGCACGATCGCATTCCTCATTCGCACTAATCATCTGGAATGCCTGTCTTAATAACCGTGCGGTGCGACTTATATGCCATCTAGTTATGGTGTGGAAAAAGCATTAATTCACTTCAAATTTCCCGAAGGCCGTGAGTAATGCGCGCGGGCGGGGTGTGGGAGCATTCAGGTGTGCATCTAGCCATGTAGGCTAACGAAGGACACATTAATTGACTTTAACTTTTCCGAGTCGCACCCGGGGACTCGAATTTTAGTAGGGTCTATTCTCCAAAGATACGGTTGTCTTGTCCCACATCTTGTTGTGTCTTGCCGCCTGTCACTTCACCCTTCTTGGGGCCCCGACATGCGCATGCTCGTTCACGTCAAAACGGATTCATTTACATTTTTATGACAACGCATCGCCTATCCTCTGAATGTCCATTTTGCCCTATGCAGTTATCAATTCAATTTGGCTGGCCTAGAATAGCTAGCAACTGAGCAAGTGCTAACAATACGGAGGGGTTACACCGCAAGTGCCGCTAAAACGAATAGAAGAAGTCTCGCATCCTTCTGATCAACATGCACATTCTTAAAGGACCCCTCTTGCTTATTCCGCCTTTTATAATATACTTAGCTCCCATTTGGGATTATAAGCCTCTAAAATCCCCACCTTTCCCCATTGTTTCATTTCGTAACTACGAATTTTTAGCGCTTTTTCGGCCTTGTCGAGTTTTCCCGTCACTCAACCAAAAGTTTGCCGGAATCTTCAACGTCCGCCGACAACTCTTTCACACATAAGGATGTGGTAATCTTCTATTTATTACTTATTTTATTTGCTTAATTTCCCCACTTTTTAACCAAGGCGCGTTCAGTTTTAAAATGTTTTGCGCCCAGCCGCCGCGTCGGAGAGCAGGAAGTCTGGATTTAGTCGACAAGAGCTAACAAGAGAATCGATAATTTCAGGTGGAAAGTAATGGTATTTTCGAAAACGTTTTTTCTGATCCCTTTCACAGGGAAAATATCATTTCTAGTAAGAGTTGTGCTTTAGGTCAAAGATCGTATCCTACTGATCGACTTTTGTTTATGACGCAAATTCGATTTCGCCAGGTCGAATGCAAGCCTTCTACTGTCTCACTACCGAAAACAAACAAGGAAAAAGCGGCTGCTAACTTACATTTCCCATGATGCTATAATATCATAGATGTAGTCATGTGACTTAATATGACTATACCCGTCCGGCCTGGCTTCGTAGAGCGCCCACCCATCTGTTGACTGTAGTCCTAAGCGATCTGCCAGCTTCCGCAAGGCGTCAGCACCTGTATCGCCAGCTTGAACGTCAACGGCTTTCGTCCGATTGTCGAGGAGGAAGAAACGGCAAACGATTGAACCGAGGCGGCGGACAGCCTGTAAGAAAAGACCCAAGCGTGTCACGAACTGGCCGGGCAGCACTAGAGAGTAGCGCCAAGACTTGAAAAAAGTGACACACAATCGAATAACAGCAACACTAGCACCACTAGCGATACCGAACGTCCCTAATTGGATTCGATTTAAGAGTAAGCCCCGTCAAATGCACCGTTCCATATAACTCAATCAGTCAACTGCACCATTCCTCTGCTAATTCCATATAGAACAAAGCAAAAAAGAAGATACAACCTCCCTTGTTTCTTCGATATGTGCAGAACACGTCTTAGTAGTACTAGCAAGTTTGTCTCACTTTGAATGTCCCAAGCGTAGTGGGTGCGCTAAGAGTAAGCCCCGTTTCCGATGCATGGAGAGCATAGGTCTTGGCGCTACTCTCTAGTGATATTTTAGTCTGGGCCGGGATTTCCGGGCGACTGCGTTTCGGTTTTGCGTAAAAAACAGTGTGGCTCATGACGCAGGCTTCTTTTCGCGTGCCGAATTTTAGCGTTTAAGTCCAACATAAATTAATCGACATATCCCTGCGTGGAGCGGGAGTTAAAAATTTATCATAGTCGTAACAGTAATAGCTTCAATTCACCCCAAAAGAAATACTGATATCCACTCACACCACAAGCGCCAATTTCTTTCCTACTAATTTGACAAAACCTAGGCCTCAAAAAGAAGAAAATCGCATATCCTCCGCTCAAGCCCGAGTGAATTAAGGACATATTTTTTGGATTTTTAACAGATTTATCTTGACAAGAAAACAGAATTCTGCTTGTTGCCGCCATTGGGCTGTCTTTTAAAATAAAAAGAATCTGAACTATCCAAGCACAAGTCCACTGTCGAAAGTTGAATGTCAATCGTGTAAAGACGTTTTAAGTTGACTTTCCCTTACCGCTATTTCCACAGTAGAAGGCGGGAGCTTCCGCGATGAAGCTCTCGCCGTTCGAATATTCTCCAGACACCAAAGAACATATGGCTTATATGACGATTCGTACTGCAAATGCTTCTTCAGAAAACTCTCAAAATACTTATGAAGGATCCGACTGGGTTGAAAAGACACACATGTTAATGCTAAGAGAAGCCAGAGTCTATCTGAGCTTTCTCCACTAGGGTTGCTAGTAGCTTGTCGCATTTGTTGGCAGAAGATTTCATCGCGCAGTTCTTCACGTTCGATTCCATAGGCGATGATGCCTTGAATGACCTGGATTTCGCCTTCGGGACGGAGTTCACCCCGGATGAACTTGCAAAGGTCCTGTAAAGCAAAGTATTTTAGAGTTCGTTATAGACGCAGAACCATGAATATACAAAGATGCGCTTTACGCGGTTTCTAGTTACAACAAGAGCTGTAAGCTCAGATGGCACTTGCAAGCATATGTAGTAGGTAATAGGCTACACCAACAAGAAACAAGACCAAAGGTGTCGATGGGATCCCAAAAATCAAATATTTAATTCAGGCAATCGGGTCTTGTCTTCGCCAGGCTAATCATCAGAGAAAACCAAGTTCAGATATACCTATAAGCCAATATCTATTTTGACGATACTGACAGAGACTTACTGCCAAGTTTCCGGTTTCGCCCGAATTCCGACGAACTACTTATAGTCCAGCAAAAAAAGAAAATTCAGAAACAAATCCAGCGTATCTCCTTATCCCTATAAAGAACATCTAATCAACTTTGAATAAAAGTCTGACTAAAAAAAAATCCGGTTACAACCGGATTCCGGACTAATTGTATGTCCGGGTAAAAAATGATTGTCATATACCAGACTCAGCCTCTCTTCTTACCCCTTAACCTGTCATCTAATCGAACGCTTTTAACAAATTTTCCGGTTTTGGCCGGATTCCGGGCGAACTAGTTGTCCGGCGAGATAATTGTGTTCACCATCGTGTTCAGCATGTCTTTTTACCCCTAAACCGAACATTTAATCAACTTCAAATGAAACTTTTACTTTTAACGAACTTTCCGGGTTTCGCCGGATTCCGGACGAACTACTTGTTCGGCGAGAAAATGATTTTCACTATCGTGTTCAGCATGTCTTCTTACCCCTCAATCGACCATTAAATCAACTTCAAATGAAACTTTTACTTTTAAACAACTTTCCAGTTTTGCCGGATACCGGACGAACTACTTGTCCGGCGAGAAAATGGTTTTCACTATCGTGCTCAGCATGCCTTCTTACTCCATAATCGACTATCACATTAGCTGTTTAAAAATATTTTGTTTGTCCCTAAATTTGGACCCCCTCCCCCACCCCTAAATGTAGAGCTACATAGCCCATCTACGAACTTGACCTTACCTTTGACCCAATCCTCACACCAAGTTTCATCAAGATATCTCATTCCCTTCGAGAGTTATCGTGCTCACAGACAGACGGACAGACGGAGATTTTTGCGATGTCATAGGTATCCCTCCACTTACGTTTTGGGATCCAAAAAATGAAGGGGGCTGGAAATTTAACCTATGGTTTCACTTTAAATATAAAATAGGAGAGAGAAAGCAAAAGAAAACAAGAAGGAAAACAAAGACTGGCAAGGCGCTGGGTTAGATGGAAGTAATGGTCAAATTTTTTGTTTAACTTTTTCGGTTAAGATGCGCCAAACTTGCAAGGCTGGGTCAGAGGATGGAAGTGATGGTCAGAAGTTTTTTTTCACTTTTCCGTTAAGATGCACACTTTAAGGGTGCTCAAAATTAAATTCTAAGCAAAACTCTGAGGCAAAAAGAATCATGTTCTCATGGCGATCTTGAAAAAGTAAATTTTGCTTAGAAGTATTTTTTTGTATTTTGCGGTTAAGAAAGTTCTTTAACGAATGGTCGGATCGAAGAAGTAACGATGTCTAACCCAATGATGTCAAGTTTCTAATGCTCCAGCAAAGTTTTATCGTTCTAGCACATCTGGGAGTACTTTAACTCACGATCGCCGGAATTCCGGACACCCCCTACAGTCCTCCCCCCTTGGTAACCGAATCCGGTCCGATTCTGTCACTGATGCACCTAGGACTTGTGCCTGTACTTCCCACCAAGTTTCATCCTGATCGCTCCATTCTATGCGTGTCATAAGATTTCCGGTTCTCCCCTCCAACCCCCCCCCCCCCCTCCCCCAGTTCGTCGGATTTGGTCCGGACTTGAAATCAGACATCTGAGACATGGGGTCTTTCAAGATATCAAGTTTCATTAATATCCGATAACTCGTTCGAAAATTATGCATGCCACTAATTTCCGGATTCCGCCGTCTTCCTCTCCCCCACGATGGTCGTATCGGGCGAGTGACTGTTTCCAAGTTAATCTGGTCGGGTCCCTGATTTGCCTGCCAAGTTTTATCGTCCTAGTCCACCTGGAAGTACATCAACTAGGGATAGCCAGAATTCCGGAGCTCCCTCCAACTCCCCCCACGGGGTCCGAATCCGGTCCAGTTCTGTCAGTTATTCATCTAGAGCTTGTGCTTGTTCTTCCCACCAAGTTTCATCCCGATCGCTCGACTCTGAGAGTTCCACCCCCCCACCCCCCCAAATCCATCGGATCCGGTCAGGACTTGAGATGATACATCTGAGACACGAGGTCTTTCCAGGTATCAAGTTTCATTAAGATCCGATCACCCATTCGAAAGTTATGCATGCCCCTATTTTCTGGATTCCGCAATCTCCCCCTCCCCCCATGATGGTCGGATCGGGCAAGTGACTATTTCCAAGTTAGTTTGGTCGGGTCCCTGATACGCCTGCCAAGTTTCATCACCCTAGCACATCTGGAAGTACCCTAACTCGCGATCACCGGACCGACCGACCGACGGAAAAGTGATCGGTATATGGCACTTGGCATATGGCACACGGAAGGCAAGTGCCATAAAAAGTAGAATACCATTGCCATGTCATTAACACTGATAAAACCGCAAGTAAATTCACTTTCTTCATGTTGCTATTCGCAAATGGCTAACCGTTTTACTTATCACCTGGATGCGGTTCGGTAACGCCGGGATTCCTAATTTCCTTCAACCAACATAATTAATCATCCCTGCATAATTAACAACGCAAGACATGTGAGTGTCCAATATCTGAATGTTCATCCTTGCAAAAAATCTTCACATCTCCTTTAATTTTTATTTTTTTCCTTGCTACAAATTGGTACCCAAAAGTGAAGTTAGGTTGGGCAATGCAATATCCGTGATTTTTAAATATCAGCAGGTAACAAGCTGATCCTTGCTCGTACTGTCAATGTCTCCATTCGTTTTTACTTCTATCCTTGCTCGACCTTGGTTGCTGAAAATGTTTCGTGTCTAAACATTTGGCTGGTATTAACAGTGGTCCACAAGTGAAGGTATAGGTTAGTTGCAAGCGTGATCTAAAGGTAGGATTAAAGGCCAGTATCAACTAGGCTTCGATACCAACTTTCATCGTAAGAGCAGAAAAGCACTTGCTTACCTTGAAGATCGTACAGGCCACCTGCACGCTCTCTGGGTCATACATATGTATATGCGAATTCGGAATCGACGACCCCTTGTAATAAGTCACCATCTCATACTTCGGCAGATAATCTGATTCCTTCTTTTTCCGGGACAATGTCGACATTATTGTCCCTTCAGGACTACGTTCGTGGTTGTTGAAGTAACGTTCAGCAAATTCGATGAAGTCGTAGTAAACGTTTTCGTCGGACTGGTCTTCTTCTTCGAGTTCTTGGAGACGTTTCTCAACGCGAAGTCGGCGTCGTGCTTTCCGGTCGGCGGACTCGGAATCCGATCGGTCGGACCGCGCCGGGGACATAGGAGGAAGGTAGCCATCCTATTGGGAGAGAAAGCTGATGAATATGGGAAAAGGAGGAGCTAAAAGGGGGATGGGGCTGTCGGGCACCCATCGAGGCATCGACAATTACGGAGCCTCGTCCGATTCACTTTTTCGGTAGACTGAAACTGACATTTTGACCGTTTTATTTTCAATTCTCTATTAACTGGGAGCGTTTGGGATAGCTTAAAGCTAGATGATGAATAAATACTGACGAAATACACAAAACGACGACAAATTAACTAAGACACTTACAAAATATGACCTGAATAATGTTGGAATGAAACAGTGTAAAAACTGGGCTGAAGAATTGGCAGGATACGGAGAAAACCGATTGCCAGTGTTCCTCTCGGACCGACGCACGGACGACGGCAGGGGAGGGGGGAAGAGACGGCTCGTCTGGGAAAACACTATCGCTCCGAAATTTTTTGAAAGGGTATTTCTGCGTTTAGTTAATTTAGGAACGCCCGCTTTAATGAGAGCCTCTTCATATGAAATGTTATGATCACCCAGAATGATTCTCGCTGCTCTCTTTTGGACATACCGGAGAAGCATATTCTAAATGAGGACGGATGCAAGTTTTAAAGTAACAGAGGAGGCATTTAGTATCCAAACCGAAAGATTTGAGGGTGGAGGGATTTAATTAGAAAGTTTGTTTTACGGATAATATTTTCAACATGAGAATTTCCATTTCAGATCGTCATCGATCATTCGTTTCGTCGTTACCAAAGATGAAAAGACGATACTAGGGAGGAAAGTCAACTCTATGGTTGACCGGGGCAAAAAGAAAACCGAACGTGGCTCAGAAATAGTGAACTTCCATTACAAAGAGACACACATATGGGGACAAAACATACGCTTTTCAACAAGGTAGCCTAACCTGTCCGTGAGGTGGCTGGTTCGCAACTAAGACTCATTTCCTGTCATGGCCCTCACCTTGATTTGAACTGAGCGTTAACAAGGTGAAAGCAGGGGGAAATGGCCATTCAACACAGGGACAAACTGAAAGATAGGCCCAACAGTCAGGAATCCTATGAATTAAAACCAAGCTGCGCTTCACGGTGAAGTCCGGTTCTCAACGCGGAGGTTAAGAAAGAATGAAGGTCTGTGTGCCCCGAATACCTCTGAATCACAGCAACAGAAAACCTGCGCAAGACCTCAAGGCTGTGTAGCTTGCGACGTAATTACGCGGTTGGAATACGACTTCCAAAACGGACTGAGCGTGTCCCACGACAAGCTCAAAGTTAATAATGCTTCTTTCCTGACTTGGCGCTAATGTCGATTTACACAAAAAATATTGCCGAGGCAGCTCGTCCAACCGGTTTGCATCTTCTCTCGACTTCAGGCGGCTTTTCGACAACTATAGTACAGCTATGCTTCTTTGAACCTTAGTGAACTTTAACAGTGCCATTTTCATCCACTTGCTGCGACAAAAGTCAGCTACCAGTCAGCCGAAGAAGTAAATTCAAGGACCACCTCGGCTTAGACTATTTACTGTCTATGTTCCAGTATTTTCAAATAGTTTGAAACTAGACTCTGCTTTCAACAAATTACCCAAGACTTTGACTGTTCTAAGACTGTTTTGAGGCCTGTGGACTTCTAGCAAAAACTACATTACACGTTTTACTGATGAATAAACTTCTCGCGGACACAGTCCAATTATACCAATGATACTCATTGAAGCTAGCGAAGCAAGGCAAGTGAGGAAATCAGTGAGCTGTCGCTAGGTGGGTTAGACTGCACCGTATGAAACTACGGATCTCCAGGTTTAAGAATTGACGGAGCGATTAAAGAAGAAAGTTGCCTTAGTATTATAGGTAAGACCCTTAAGGCTACTATGAACACCCGAATGGGTGTTTTTTAATTTTATTTGAACATTTGGACAAAAACTGCACTGTTCAAAGTTAACTCACGTTCAAAGGCGCATACCTCTACTGTAGCTGGCAGCATTCGACTCGCAAAAGGCTCTCTTAAGAGCTCTTTAAAAGCGTTTAGTTCAGGTTCAAGTTCAGGTTCATTTATTGATATACTTATCACTTCTACAAAAATACAAATTTACACAAATCCAGCAGGGCGCAAAGCACGAAAAGGCCGGACCTTATAGGTCAACTAATAACTGATCTAACAACAAATGCAAAATTAAATAAATAATAAAGATACAACGTATGCACTGTACGAGTATCTAGCCAGTGAACTCTCTCCCTTTCTACCCATATGTAACATTTCCCACCTGAAATCGACCCAGACAGAAGGAAAAAGATTACGACCCGATTTCAGGTTACTTTCTTCCTCGGATCGACCGGAATTTCGGGCTCGGCTCTGTCAGAGGTTTCATTGGCGGTTTCAAGCGGGAAATTCCGTAGGGTGTCATCGTGACTACGACAATCAATCGGCAACGGACAGTTAAACAACAAAGTGGACAACTAACTGACAGTGATAAATGGTTTACCGAGATTCTCGGAAGATCTCCATTACAGAGTGTTGGTGCAATAGGAAGGAAGAAGTAGACCTCTAAATGTTCGGTAAACTTGTTTCTACTGCAGGGTGTGTGCGAACGAGAAGGGGAGGGGGGTGGGGGGGGGGGGGGTAAAATAGTGTGAGTGGGAGAAGAAAGGGGTCACACTTCTTACGATTAGATTGAACGAGAGAATAGATGCTGTTGGGACGGGCAAGAAACGCGGATCCCTTGAAAGATCTCTTGCAAACACAACCTACAAATAAGAAATGGTATTTCAAATATAATTATTGGACATTTTATAACTGAATTATTTGACATTTCCTATGCTATGTTCTTAATGAATTTTTTTTAGAAAGAAAGCGAAATTTGAACTGAATCCTACACCCACAGAAACCAAGTCAGTGGGACATGCTTCGGATTTTAATAAAACGGACGGGGAACAGCAAGTAATAAAACGGAGTTTCCTGCAGTAAGTACGCTATTTGGCATGTGCCACGATTTGTGCTTATGTTTTAAATAGATCAATAAATAAATCAATCAATCAAACTTTAAACACGCCACTTCTCAACTGTACACGAGTCACATTAGGATTAGGATTATCGTGTTGTGTCTCAGGGGGGGATGAGGCAGTAAGGGCGGACGTGTATCCTTCCCCAATGCCCCTACCGACACAAGTCTCAACTTCAACAAGAACGGTCTGCGCGGACACGACTTCAGGCTGAGCGGCTACTAGAGATATTGGTAGATGGTCTTCCCAAAAGAGAGTTGTGGACTACTGGAACGCCCTTCCATCTGAAGTAGTTTTGAATGACTCCGTCCCCACTTTCAAAAAATCCCTTGAAAGTCTCAGCGCCAGAGATGGGCGAATCCGGATTCATATTTCGGCCGGATTCAAATCTTCTGCTTGTCAGGTTGTATTCGGACTCGGATTCCAAACCCTCAATCTTATGAATCCGTTCAATTTTTGAGTGCTTCATCCTTCCGTTTCCGTTTTCCCAATTTTAAACAGTGTGCTTAGGCAATCGAACTTTTTGGTCCCCACCACCAACCATCATCAATAATTTATAACGTTATCTGATTAGCATACCTTAAATATCAGTGCTTTTTTGTCACCTCATATTTTTTTAATATAACCTTTGATTTTTCTTACAGCCGGATTCGATTCCGGACTCGAATCCTTTTATGATCGGAATCACCCATCTTTACCATTATATTATTTTTGAGCTATACGTTAACGTGCGTCAACAGCGGCGCAACAAGACTCCTCCGAACTATCTGCATGTATTTACTTACCCCTCTGGATTCTGACAGCCTTTGGATCCTAGGTGTCCTCGGTCCAATCCCACTTCCGCTCTTCTCTTCACCACTCTCGTAGATTCTCGGCCGAACCGACTCATAAATGGGCTCTTCTGGTGACGTAATTTTAGACCTTTCCACGGGTGGTGGGGGTGGTTTCTCTGTTGGTTCGGGCAAGGTGGGCTGGTGGAGAAGGACTCCAGCTAAAAGAGATGGGGAAAGACCTAAAATAATTTTTGTCTTTGACTGTTTGATCCACCATTTTAAAAGATATACTGAACTGATGTTATTAAAGTTGTACACGTGTCCAAAATTTTTAGATATTATAGTTTAAAATTAATTGTATGTAAGAACGATAACTTTATAAAGTGATAATCTAAGATGAGACATGTGATACTGAATAGCCGGTGAAATCAATTCAAAATCAACGACTGTTTAACATATAGTTTAACATATTTAACATATCTTTTTTTATGGGGATTGTTTTGCTTCTTCAGGATATCCAGAATAGCACTCGGAAACGGTTATAACAAAGGTGTGCGAATATATCGACGGAGCGCTGAAGCTTCGAGCGACTACGCTTAGTAGTGAGGCTTCATAGCCGTAGGAAAATATTGTTGTTGTTTTCTTTTGTAATGTGCCTTGTTGTTTCGTTATGTCTATGGCCCCTGGGCTTTTAAATACACTTATTATTGTTATTATTATTATAGTGTTGACAGTGCTATGCTCTCATGTTGTACAACTGATATTAAGGACCAAATGATGATTGATTGACTGATTAGCAAGTATGGCGGAAATCGAACAGAGAGAATAGCCGGTACGAGGACTTTAGTTCCCGAAACCGCGATGCACCATTTATAATATGTAAACCATTTGGAAAATTAAACGGTTATCGAGTTAAGTTTGCAGATTCCAAGGTTTGTCACTAGCATTATGCAACCGGATGATTCTCACAGTTAAAGTAAACATATTGCTGAAGTAGGCAGTTTTCAAGTAAAGTAAGAAGCTTCTTACTTAACTACCAACCGAGTTCACTAAATTCGGAGACTGTAACAGTGTTATCGTGATTATTAATTGTTACTATTTTCAATATCGACATATCGTAGTGTTGTCGCGATTATTAATTGTAGTATTTGTAATGACGAAAAGCTTTTAGCTTACCGTTTCTTGGAAATAATAAACAAATATTTAAAAAAATCGGAGGCTATAACTAACAAGTTAATAACTCTCCGTTTTCGCTTCGATCAGTCATTTATTTAAAAAAAAAAACGTAGCCGGACATAGCCGATAGCTGGTTTCTCGTCTTTCTTGGAACAAATTTGAAAAACATATGTCTGTACAGTTGCAAATTAAATTTGTCGGAACAGTCATAATGTACAAAGCGACAAAACTCTTCATAAGCCTCTGGTCGGCATCGGATTGGTTGCAATTGCAGCAAAGCTTTGTCTGAGTCATTAGGCAAAGTTACTCTGTAGGTATGCGAAAACCCTCGGTGTCTACAGTGAACACCAACTATCTCAGAAAGTATTGCCTTCGCCCTCTCTAGTAAGCACAGAGCTTTTCTTAATAAAAAAATTCGTCAACGCCCTTCACGGTGTGTCAAAAACTGTTCGGCACTTACAGTTTGCAATGCCTCCGGAATCCAGATACACTTAGTCTTTATGAAGTTTTATGAGAGTTTGGTATCGTCCTGGATTGAGTGAGACAGATTTTGGTAAGAAAATTCTGCAGTCAAACAGATTCCGCCACCTCCTTCCCGAACAACTCCCTGAACCGACTTACCCAACGAGACACTCCTTACTCAAGCCGTTTCCAGCATCAAGTACCGCACGTCGGCTCCACTCATTCTCCCCCCTTGTTACTAATTATTTTAATAACCAATAAAATTTCACGTTTGTTGTTCATTTGTGCCTGTTCGGTTCTTGATTTGTTTTGTATTCTGTCTTAAGTTTTATGTTGATGGTTTATTATTTAGATGTTGTTAGTTATTACTGTGTGTTTATTTATTTTCTCATTGTTGACTATTGTTTAGCTTTTGCTATTGTGGCAATTTTTCCATTAAACCTAAACCTTAAACTGTCAAAAGGCGGATACTTGTTTTTACATCACACGGGGTATCCTCGCGTTAACCGTTATTATAGCGATGAGTAGAAATTCTATAGTTGCGTTTTTGCAGTTACCGTGGTAACTGATCGTGGTATCTGGAAAAGTCATCTCACTTCACCATCACCGACAATAGAGCCTAGGATTTTGTCAAATTGGTGGGAAAGAAGTTTGGCACTTAGTGGTGTGACTGGATACCAGTTTTGGGATCCCAAAACGTAAGTGGGAGGATACATGACATCGCAAAAGTTGTCCGTTCGTAAGCACGATAACTCTCGAAGGGAATGATATATTTTGATGAAACTCGGTGTGAGGACCCTTTGTGTCAAGAGAAAGGTCGAGATCGTAGATGGGCTCTGTAGCCCTACATTTAAGGATGGGGGAGGGGTTCAAATTAAGGGGCAAACAAAATATTTTTAAACAGCTAATGAGATAGTTGACTAAGGGGTAAGAAGACATGCTGGACACCATTATGATTAACCATTTTTTCACCGGATCAGTAGTTCGCCCGGAATCCGGCCAAAACCGAAAAGTTTGTTAAAAGTAAAAGTTTATTTGAAGTTGATTAGATGTTCGATCCAGGGGTAAGAAGACATGCTGATCACTGATGTGAAAATCCTTTTCTACCCGGACAAGTAGTTCGACCGGAATCCGAACAAAACCGGAAAATTTGTTATAAGCAAAAGTTGTATTTGTATAAGTTGATAAGTTGATTAGATGTCCGATTTAGGAGTAAGAAGAGATGCTGAATCCGTATATGACAATCAATCTTTACCCGGACATATAGTTCGCCCGGAATCTGGCTGAAAGCGAAAAATTGTTTCTAAGTTAAATCTTTATATGAAGTTGATTAGATGTTGTGTATCTAAGGAGTTTATTTGAAGTTGATTGTAATGTTGTAAGGGTAAGAGATATGTTGTAAGCGTAATGAGATGTGTTGAATTCCGTTTTTGAGCTTTGTTTTTTCGTTGGACAAGTAGTTCCGGAATTCCGCCGAAACCGGAAAACTGCCAGAAGTACGGCAGGAATTTCCGATCTGTTTCGTCAAAACAGATATGACTAATAGGGATGAACACAAATTCTGAATCAATATCTGAACTTGGTTTTCTCAGATGACTAGCTATTTGGCTTTAATCTGTTTATAAATTTTAATCGTAATAATGTTCAAGGAGTCTGGCGAAGACAAGACCCAATTGTCTGGATCGAAAACTGAACTTTTGGGATCCCATCGAGACCTTTGGTCTTGTTTCTTTGGGACGACATCGAAAAGCGCACTTTCGGCAATTGTCGTTTTCTCAGAGCAACCGTGGTATCAGATACCACGATAACTGCAATAATTGCAGATGCAGTTATCGCGGTAACAGTTACCATGGTATCTCCAAAAACGCACCCTATCTTATTACTGCTTTTGTGTTTCACTGTCGGGGAAATATAACACTTTAACCGATTTTATTTCTTACGGAAAGTGGATCAAAAACTGAACTTTTGGGATCCCATCGAGACCTTTGGTCTTGTTTCTTTGGGACGACATCAAAAAGCGAACTTTCGGCAATTGTCGTTTTCTCAGAGCAACCGTGGTATCAGATACCACGATAACTGCAATAACGGCTAATTGCAGATCCAGTTATCGTGGTAAAAGTTACCATGGTATCTCCAAAAACGCACCCTATCTTATTACTGCTGACATAAATTTTAATCGTAATAATGTTCAAGGAGTCTGGCGAAGACAAGACCCAATTGTCTGGATCGAAAACGCACCCTATCTTATTACTGCTTTTGTGTTTCATTGTCGGGGAAATATAACACTTTAACCGATTTTATTTCTTACGGAAAGATACTAGAAATTTGACAGTATCTAACACAAGGATACGCAATAAGTGTTATAACACTTCTGACGGTGCAGTTTAGCCCCCCCCCCCCCCCCCCCGATAGAACAACCAAACAAACAAACCTGACATTCCCGGAGCAAACGCCTCTGGCGGCGGCGACGGCATATCATCTTCGGGTGGCGGGGGCGATGGTAAGAGGGGCGATGGGATTCGCGCCATTTCTGACTGATCAAAACTGTCTACGTCATCATCCGTTGGAAGCGAATCAGGTGGTGACATAGGGAGGTCCGAGTCTAGTGGCGGGATATTCGAATACATGCTCTCGTTGGCAATAGCCCAAGATCGGCGGGCACTCGGAGGGTGGGGAAGGTCTAGGCGAGATGCAGGCAGATTCGTCGAAAGGGAGATCTAGACCAGAGAAGATATGATACTAACAATAATAGTACTTATTTACCACCCACTTATGTCGGAAAGATAAAATAGTAGAGAAAAACAAGAAAAAGACAAAACCATTAATAAAACAGACGGAGCAAACCACTGGAGGCGACGTACGCCGTCTCTGACAGCTTCCCAATAACATTCGGTAGTTTAAACTTTTTCCTATTTCTCCATTCTGATACAGTAGAGGTATGCTTATTTGAACAGTTTTTTAACTGTTCCACTACCTTGGGTTTCTTACTTGCATATAATAAAGTAAAATGGAAAAGAAAAATAACAAACTTGAGATCAGCTAACAGCCAACTATTTCAGGGTTATCCTGGCACAAACTTGAAGTAGAAATTCAATTTACCTTCTTTGATTTCGAATTTATTAAAAAGGCCCTTCCCCTTAAGAAGGCATCTGCCGGTTCGGACCGCCATCTTCTCCATTGAAGGTGCGTTCCTCGTGGCAAACTTTTCAAATTATAAAAAGCAAACAAGGAGCGTGTTCCACCCTTGTGCCAATAGTAACTATTAGTTACTAAACCCGTTCTAACCTCACGAAAAGTTACTACGCTGACCGTTCCAGCCTTGTCGAGATAGTAACTAATAGTAACTATTTGCTTACCACGCTCGGGAGCGTGAATCTCTGTCACGTGATTGGTCGGATTCACCCATGGCATGACATTCCGCTGGAAAATAGAAAAATCGTTCCAGCCTTGACGACAAAAGGCAGAATTTGTGACGTCGTGCGTGGTAACTACGGTAAGTAGGATGGAACACGCTCAAGGTGCCAGCTGAGTCACTTTCAGCCGTGAATTAGCAAAATGTTCAAAAGTGACAAAAGCGTGAGTGATAGTTACTACTACTAATAGGAAAAAATGCCTGGTTTGGGTTTTAGTTTTTTCTTCGGCGACCGTTCACTGTTAACAGACGTTCACATAAGCATACCTCTACTGTACCAAAGAGGAAGATAAATGAGAAATTTACAGGAATGAAAATAAGAAGATCGAATATCACTAACATCTTTCTCTTTAAATATAGAGTAAAGGCTATGCCTTCGTAGAACTAAAACGCAAAGCCCCAAAACGAAGACAATCCTTGGACAGGAGGTTGGTGGCTGTGGTATAACTTTGGCAAATAAAGCAGATGCTTCGCAGTATAATGTGTGGAGTCAAATAAGGCTGCTTCTGACAGCTAGCCCCGTATTTTGTTGTTGCTGTTGTGACAGTGTAGCTCTTATATCATGATTTCTCATTCGATGGCATCGGAGCCGTTCTCTCGGTCCTACAGCTAAGATATGTTTCTAGTGGAAGGAACAGAACGAAGGCCTTTAATGGAAAACAATAATAAAGTATATAGTCATGGATATTTGAAAATGATGCCGCGATGACTTTATCAACAATCTCCAGAATCTAAAGCTCAGAAACGGCAAGAAACGGGAGCAGCAAGAAACGGGAGCAATAAAATTTCTTAACAAACCGAGTTTTCCCCTGCGGAACTCACTTAGCTAAGAGATAGTAACGGCCGAAACAACATGTTTTCAAGAGTGGTGTAGATGGTGACTGGAAAGATCCAGTTTCAACTTTAAGCCATGCACCGGGGACGTCAGCTGGCATCATAGCCTTGTCGCTAGCAAGTGCGATTCAAGGTGATCTTTTGTTAGTGTTGTCGGGTATTTCACTCTAGTATAGGTTCTGTAATGAGCTACCAGCTACTGTGTGTAGATGGTCCCTCCTTGCATTTGAGTTGATTTAGTTGCAACTCGTCGGTTGCGCCACGCTATACGCTCTTGAAAGTGAATTCGCCTTAAGGCGTTTTTCCGCGACAATCTGGATTGACGAGTTACAATCCGGATTTTTTCCCGATTCACAAATACAGAATTTTGTCACAATCTGACAATCTGGATTATGAAAAATCTTCTATGAAAACCTGACAATCCGGATTCGTTCTTGGATCGTCGATTCGAGAATCTTGTAACGTAGCAAGATCGTCGGATTGTCGTTTTGTAATCTGAATAGTCGATTCGCTGTTTCGCTAATGAATCAGTTCTCTAGGTTATAACCAGGATTGTCGCGGAAAAACGCCTTTATTCCAGTTCAGCCTCCAAGTGGGCTAGTTTCTGCTAGTCCGCCATTGTCGCATAATCAACACTTGTGAAGACATAGGAAAAAGTCGGATCCATAAGGTAGTGGGCACCTTTCAGTTTCGACCGCAGAGGCATCTGCAAAATCTCCATCCTTTGGGAAGCAGATTGCAGATTTTCTACTCATCAAACTTTGGATCAATATTTTACTACACTGTAAAAAAAAATATTGCAGTATTTGCTGGGATTAATCTTGTCTCGAATGAGATAAGATTATCTCTAATTCGGATTAATGTTTTCCCAGTAGACATAAGATTAATCCCAGTAGCAAACACTACAGTTAACTTTAATCTTTACTCAGAGAAACTTTTTACAGTGTATTTTTGTCAATAAGTACTGATTGTGAGGCACAGGGAGATCAGCAGAAACTAGTCCGCTTGGAAGAGCTGAACAGGTACATGGCGGATTCGACTTTTTACCACTGGAACGAGCTACCTATTTAGTTACCATATTTTTTCGCCCTTAACCCACCTCATTCCTTAGATCTTCCGCCAGTTCGTTCATCTGATCTTCGATTTCCTGAAGCAGATGGGATTTGGTATCGCTCTGAACTTCGGTCAAGAATTCGAACAGCTTATCGAGGTCGACACTATCCGTACTAACCGATCCAGGCCCCTCCAGCTCAGTCGCTCCCCTTTTAAGTGCCGAGACGGCAAGCTTTGCATTAAGCTGCCCCGCCATCTGTGAGAGAGCTTCAAGCTCCAGTCGAGCAACCCTAAAACATTCAAGAAAGTCAGAATTTGTCCTGTCGGTGAACGGAGAACACACAAACAGAAGAGCTCTTACGCAATAACAAAATGGTATGGTATAGAATGTATCAGGGACGAAAGCAAAAGAAAAAGTAGCGGCACGCGAGAGGGTGCTCACCACTGTACAGTCTCCGGGGGCACCAGCTGGGCACCGTGGGCGCGTGGCACCGATTGGCACTGCGGGCACCGACTGGGCACTGAGCACTTTCTGTGCAGCTATTTTAGGGGTGAGCAACCCATCGGTGGCAAGTATCGACCCCTTGTTTTGATTACTGCGATTGCCAGCGAAGAACGTGGTTAAGAGCAAGTCAGCCAAATCTTGCCCTCCTTCCAATGCCTTTGGACTGCAACTGCACGTGTATCTTCACAGCCTATGCTGGCAGAACATGGTTTCCAGTGATTTAGACGTTGGAAACGGAAGAATGCTCCCTAATGAAGTGCTATGCGCCAATTTAACAGCTGGATATTAGTGAACCGCTTCAAATGTTCCGTCGAAAACTAGACAACTCCAACTCGTAATTTGTGTTTTAAAGCCCACAACGAACCGTATAGGAAGTATTTATAAAGCTAGGACTTATTTTTCATAACTCCACAGCCTTACGTCAAGTGCTTATGTGCCAATCTAACAGCTGGAATCACCGAGTAGTTTTACTGAATAGCTTCAACTGATCCGTCGAAAACTAGACGTCACTAACTCGTAATTTTTTTTGATAAAGCACATGATGAACGGTACAGGACGTATTTATAAAGCTAGGATTTATTTTTCATCACTCCACAGCCTTACATCAAGTGCTCATGTGCCAATCTAACGGCTGGAATCACCGAGTAGTTTTACTGAACAACTTCAACTGATCCGTCGAAAACTAGACGTCTCGTAATTTTTGTTTGTTAAGCACACGAAGAACGGTATAGGAGGTATTTATAAAGCTAGGATTTATTTTTCATCACTTCACAGCCTCACATCAAGTGCTCATGTGCCAATCTATCAGCTGGAATCACCAAGTAGTATACAGCTTCAACTGATCCGTCGAAAACTAGACGTCTCTAACTCGTAATTTTTTTTTGTTAAGCACACGACGAACGATATAGGAGGTATTTATAAAGCTAGGATTCATTTTTCATCACTCCAAGGCCTTACATGGGCCATAAAATCAAAGACTTTTATCACGGATTGTTTCCACAGACGTTTTCACTAACACGTTTCTACGTTTCCCGACCGATAGAGCTGCTAGCGATTCTATCTGCATGTTTTGTTCAGAAGAAGTTAGGCATTTAAACTGAAAAATACATGAGAAATGCATTGTTTTCGCCGCATGTGAGTAAGAACCTTCTTTTAAACCTGCGCCGTTACTAACTACGATGGGGTTGCTCTCTTGTCAACTCCTATTCTTGTGAAAGAAGGTCCTTGAGGATGAAATTCAGGGCTTATTAAATATTCTCTCAAACTTAATTTCTCCGAAACCACCATTCCTGGTAGCCGGGCACTTGTACAATACTCGTTTCAGATTTAACAAAGAAAGCATAGTAAGTAAAGGTAAGCGAAGTATAGGTCACAGAGGTTTAAAAGGTTATATGAAGGTGTAGAAGGAATCCTTGATCATTAAGGAAAGTGTTTAATTCTAAACTTACTTCTACCTAACTGACATTTAGTCTACAAATAATTCTACACATGCATTGAGTACGTAGCAAGAGGAGAGTCAAGGCTTAATTCATGCATAGGCGTGATACACTTTTCTACAGGCGAACTCACCCTTTTCTTGAAACTGGGTCCTTGCCAGCGCTGACACTAATAATAAGAAATTCGTCATTCCTCTAAGCTAATATGGCATGCAATAACATCGGACGGACATAAAGCTAGAATTCCGATTCTCCCTATTACACTTCTGAGCCACCATGCCGTTTAAAGGACACGACGCAATTAAGTAATTTTCATTCTACTTAAGTAGTATTTTCATCGTACTATCTTTCTGTGAAGCATGCTGATAATGAGGCAAAGGAGGATACAGGGAGACTAATCCGCTTGGAGCGCTGATATAAGTCAAATTGAACGTGAAGAAATTCGACGGAGGGCATTTTGTCAACGGAGACCAATTCGATCAGTCAAACTGATCGAATTGGTTGGGAAGCTTGTTCACAGGGTGTCGAAGAAGGAGAGTCGGGAAAAATGGTAGTAGTGGATAGCCGGCCCACGTTCTCAGTACCCAAAGTCCAACTAACCCGATCGATGTATCATGACGGCGACAGAGGAGAAAGTTGGGCAGATAAATTAAACATTGAAAACGGACCATTCAACTGGTAATTGCTAAGAGGCGGATTGTTTCGGCTGGGAGGTGTTATAAATGCCAAGGCGAACTGCCATATGTGGGAACGTAGCTTGAGTGGAATCAGGTCTGACAGACAAAAAAAACACGATTTCGCGCTCACGCGAGCGAATTATTTTTCATATCAGCTACTCCTGAAGAGTCGAACGAAAGAGGCTAGCTCGCAAATAGCTGGCGGAACTCCCGCACTAGCGGTCCAGGGCGTAGTCCCCCATTGAACTGATCTGCCGATGGCGCCAGAGATCTTCTATTAAGACGGGGTTCAAATCGGCTGAAAGAACCTCTGATTTGTTACCGATCGCCCCCTTTAAAGTGGGCCTCCGATCAACCAGTGGGCATCCGGGCCGGAGGAAGATTTTAACGGGGCAGTTTCTAATCCTGCAACCCTCCATACGTGGTCGAGGTTTCCCACGACCATCTCGTTTCAAGGAGTTGCAAGATGAGTTTAGGGCCTGAAGAAGTATTTAACCACACAGATTCTGATCCTTCGACTTGCCAAATATGGTCGAAGTTATTTGGCAGACAAGCATAAAGTCCAGCCCTAGCATTGTATTTTATTGAACTTTCAAAGATGGACGTACTGATCCTTCAAATTGACAAAGTATCCGGCAAGCGTTTTCAATTATCATTCAAGACAATCTAGCCCTAGCACCTGTCTTTTCAAGAGCCTTCAAAGATGAAAGCATGCAACAGCCATCACCCAAACCTTAAAGCAGCACTCACCGCTCGCTCTCCTGCAGCGCCGAGCTTAGCGCTTCATTATTTCGCATTTCCTCTTCTTCGCGCTGACGCTCCGCCTCCAACTTTTCCTTGCGCGCTGACTCCTCTTCCACAGCGCGCATCTCTCGTAGCGCTTCAGCAACCTCGCGCGCGAAAAATCCACGCAAATGAGACTGGATGACGATTGCGGCACGACGCTGGCGGAGAAACAGGATGCGCTGGCCCCACCCACGCATGGCGTGCTGAATCCGCCGGACGGCGTTGCGCATCCGTAAGAATTCTGGAAAGGGATCCCGATCAAATGTTAATAAAAAATGTCTACTAAAGCACAAGTCTCACTAGAGACGTAAAGCCAAATGTCTTCAAGGCGCGTTTGAGCCTGGGTCATATGTGTCTGAAATCTAAACATAAAGAGAGACATTATCTTTGTAACATGGCGTCGAATATCAATTTATGATTTTTGTTCCTGGATAGCTGAGGGCCCCCTTGGAAATTCATGTGGGGGCATCGCCCCGGAGGAGCACAAAATATAAGAGTAGGAAGGGAAGAGAGTCAGCAAACATTCAGTGCCTTTCCCACTTAACCTCAGCTTGTTTATTCTGTAAAACGGTAAGAAAAGTTTTAAATATGTGTTTAACGTGGGTTGCAGGCTGTGGCAGCAAAGGCCACTCTGTTTCAGTTTTTATTTCGGATGGTCATTTTTTTCTGAAAGGGTCGAGCTGAAGCACCGTGATGTACCAGTTTTCGGCTAAATGTCTCACACTGTTTGAAATGTGCCGTGACTAAATACTATGAGCTGATCTGTGATATGTGGCTCTTGCTTTCATTTGTGATCCGAAAAAGGCACTCTGATCATAAAGAACTGCCTGCGGCACCTTTCGTAGTACGCTCTGGTTACTCTGAGGTTTAGGCTCACAGTTTTGGGGATGGGCCGTTTTAAAACCTAAAATTTGTTCGCGAAGTAGTTAAAATCTGTTCAAAACAAACAGATTAAAGATTTCTATACAGTCGTTAGAAGCTATCGCGGTGGCTTCGCTCTCCAGCGAGCTGCTGTTATTAGGCATGACCTTTACCTTTCACAAACTGGTTTCTTGAACTTCGTTTAGTTTTCCGGATATGGTGCAGTTTTTCGTCTATTGCCCCCCCCCCCCCCCTCCTTAGGTTTCAGCGAAATGATGCCTCTGTTACGTCAGGATCAGTTAGCACCCAGTCAAATTTGTGGATCGGAATTGCTGTTACACGGGAATTATTGAGCAAAAAACGTAAACATCAGAAGTGCATGGGAAAACGTAGGGTAAAAAGTGCAGGGGAAAACGTAGGGTAAAAGTAGAGAAAGTATAAGTCTTCATCTCAACTTAAGGAGATCAATGACTGAACAACCTACCTTTTCGTTTCGACCTTCCTCTATACCATGTCTGTATTCTTAGAGCCATCAGCTGAACTGTCATGGCTTTCTGGTCTTCCAAGACCTCCGACACTTCGCTTTTCAAGAAAACTTTACTTTTTCCCAACTGCCACTGTTTTAACTGAAATCCCATCAAATTCAGAACTCCTTTGCACGACTCCTTCGGTTCTTTGGCTAGCCGAAAACGCTTATACCTAAATAATAACAAATCTAAAGGAACAGGAATCTGTGAAACGTGAAACGTCAATCCCACATATATGATTTCGAAACCGCTTACACGCAGTCTACCACAAACCCCTGATTTTGGGATAGCCTATGCCAAACGCTGGGTATACCTAGCGTTTGGTATACCCTATGCCTAACGCTGGATACACTATGCCAAATGGTGGATACACTATGCCAAATGTTGGATACTTGAACCCAATAAAATATTGATGATCTGAGTGAAGCTCAGAAATTAACCAACCAGAATTCATCTACAGTGGGGTAGGTCAGGGTTAGAGTGCCATCAGCTATCCAGCGTTTAGCATAGGGTATCCAACGTTAGGCATAGGCTATGCCAAACGCTAGATATACCCAGCGTTTGGCATAGGGTATCCAAAAATCAAGGATTTGTGGCTGACTGCTTTTAAGCCAATAAAAACAAATCTTTCAACTTCTTTCCGGTATCTTCTGAATTTTAGGACTTTTGCCCACGGTTGACCTATACGTTGGTTGACTTCAAAGTCGCTTAGACCCAAATATCTATCATAACTGCTTTACGTATCCCGGTTATTTTAATAAAAATCTGTTTTGATAAAAAAAGATTCGGAAGTAGCATTTCGGAAAAGCAGAAACACTGCTGATGCTTTCTATGTAGGTTTCACACCGCACTCTTCACACAGCTTCTCTCTTTGATCGTAACGAGGTTCAAGTGGTCCTGGCAAGACCTCAGGATGAAGTATATTCTGGACATTCTGAATAACTTACTTGATTCCGGTCACCTTGACCGGTACTGCAGACTAGATTTCCGTTAATTCCGGATTCTGGCCGAACTCGAGGGATTAAATAATCCTTGAGCCCAAGCTGACTGGGAAACATATATGTTCCCCTCGAAAGACTGCTCTAATACTGACTTGGTCACTGCAGTGTTGCCACTTCTCTCTGATGGAACCTGTGACATCTTGCTGCAGAAATCTGTGACATTCTGGCGCCCACAAAATTTGTTTCTTTTTTTTTCAGTTTCAACGAAAAACTCTTGGATTTTATGATTCAAATTTGCTATAAAAGAAGCTAATAGTAGTAAACAAAAAAATCCGAAAGAGTTGCCTTGAAATCGACTAGAATGCTTTGAATCGCAAAATTTGCGACATTTTTGGCATAAGTTCGATTTCCTGTGTTTTTCACAGCTGCGTGAATCGGGGGAGAAGTCGAAACCCTGAGACAAATCGCAGAATTCTGAGACCAGTGGCAACCCCGGGGTTTCGACTGTACATATTATCTTTTAGTAGGACATGAATTACACTGAGTGCCTCAAACAGGTCAAGTCAGTTAGGGGATTACCTGATAAGAGGTCTGTAGTGGACAAGGAAATCAGCGAAGGACATATGCACGGGGAAACCATCCTTCTTAATCCGGACTATGTCCAGCATTCCAAGATACCGCAGCTGACACAGGACTAGTTCATCGTCATAACAGTCTTTGGCTTTCTTCAAATTTGGTTTGATGCACCGGACATACCTATAGAAAAGGATAAAAGATCTTAAAAAGATCACACTGTCAGAAGTTTAATAACGGATAACACAGGGATGCGGAGTTACAAGAGACAGCACTTGGGATGGTATCTGTTGTGATTCTGAAAGCATTATACATAAAATGTTATGCACAAAAAGTATTGCTAGGAAGAACAGAAAGAGCGCCGAAAAAGCATCTGCTGACTTTTTTGTTTCTCGTCATGGTATCGTAGAGGTATGCTTATGTGAACGTTTGTTGACATTGGACTTTGCCATTTTCATGCAATTGCTGTGTCTAAAGCTGACTACCAGTTAGCCAAAGTAGGTAATTAAAGGCATCTGAAAACAGATGAATAGGTATTTTGGATCTTCATTGAACCATTCAGCCCAAAACTGCACTGTTCACATTAAAGTAACTGTTCACATAAACATACCTGTACTGTCTCGTAAAAGTGAGCAGATGCTTTCTCGACGAATTTTCGGCTCTTCATGCCTATGCTAGTTGTGCATAACATTGTCAAATTCACAAAGGATAACATCCCAAGTGTTGTCATCGCCATTAAGCAAATTCAGAGAAAAGCAACAAAAACCGCTTTCTATTGTATCTGCTTCCATGGTGCAGAAATCGGAACCTCATATCTGTTTACAGTTTCCCGGATATCGGGTCGAAACTTATGGAGCTTGCTGGGAAATTACCACAGTCAACTTATAAGTATCTGCCCTCTCACAGTGGCCATCTCGTTTGCTTTAGTTTCTTTTATTTTCTCCGCTTTGATTTTGGTCAAAAATATATTATTATAATTACAATGCCCGCCATTCGCCATCTGCCTTACAAAAACCGACATGAAAAACTGTGATTACCCAGTTTAGCTTCCAGATTTCTCCGAGGTGTTCTAATCGAAACTTTCAAGATAAGTCATAATTACTATGACAATTTAGACCTGATGATGTCCTCATCTTCAACCACAACGGTCTCAAGAGGACACACATTTCTAAAAGATATTGGGAAGAAGAGCTTCAAAAACCGGATAGTTAAATACTGGAATCATCTCCCTGAAAGTGTCGTAAATGCCGAAAATATATAACAGTTTTAAAGCGGGCGACAAAAAATGGTCTTTCTACCATACACACAATGCTAACCATCCCTACTGTCACTATGAATGTTCAAAACCACTAAAAACACCGTAAAACAATGAGCAAAAAAAAAACAAAAAAACAACAGATTTCCTAGGTTTGAAATAACTCTGCCTGGACTAAATCTCAGCCGATTATCCCGGACAGCTGTTATGGCACGTAGGGAGCCAAGGGTCAAAATAATAATTTCCATCTAAAGATCAAACTGTTTATATTACAAATACAAATAAATCAGAAAACCAAGACCAATGTGGTACCTCTGAAGACATACAAAAATTATCAGTTAGGTCTTATAATTCTTTGCTAATCAATCCTGGAAAATTCCGCCCTCTAGAAAAGAACACATTGTGCGTGGGTTTTTTCTCGAGCCAAAATAGCAACTCGGAAATCGAGTTCAAATCTAAACAAACCAGTGGCATGCGATTAGTTAGAGAAAGTAAACAGAATGTTTGGATTAGATCTTTAAGTCAATCAATAAATCAATTTTATTTTAAGCCTAATAGCACTAGGCTAACACGGGTAGAAATTAGAGAAAGCACAACAGATAACATCCCAAGGGCTATCTGTTGAAACTGCACATCCTTGTGTTATCTGTTATGAAACTTCTGACAGTGTAGTCAAATCCATTTTTTTTATTTCCAAAGATGGCAGCAACATGTCGAAATTTTGATCTCTCGGCAAGACATGCCGAGATGTTGCCACTTCGCTCTGACGGAACCTGTGACATTTTGCCGCACAAATCTGTGACATTCTGGCGCCCACAAAATTTGGTTCTTTTTTTCAGTTTTAACGAAAAACCCTTGGATTTTACGATTCAAATTTGCTACAAACGAAGCTAATAATAGTAAAAAAACAAAAAAAAAACGAAAAGGGTTGCCTTGAAATCGGCCAAAACATTTTTGACATTTTTGGCACAAGTTCGATTTGCTGTGATAACTTTTCACAGTTGCGTGAATCGGGGGAGAAGTCGAAACCCTGTGACAAATCGCAGAATTCCGCGACCAGTGGAAACACTGTATACGATAAACGTAAAATGTTACAGTGGTCAGGCAGTTAATTCAACAGTCTGAACACTCATCTACTTTCCAACTGTTCAATCCGTTCTGAAGTTCATACGCTACGGTATTTTATATTCAGCCTAATGGTACTGAACATATCGACCATCATCTCCCAAAACATTATAAGCGAAACTTTTCTCTATCCTTGCCCTATCCACAACTTTGTCGGGGATGTCTGGTAAAAGTTTCAGCCAAATCGGAGCAATCGCTGCGGAGATACAGAGTTGTCTTTCTTGTCCTTTTAGGAGCTTCCTGGCCTAAAAGTGAATATTTGTTCAATGTTTCTTCAAAACTTTAAAAATTTCGCTAGTAATAAATATTCCTTCAGCCCAAGTAGTAATTTTCAAGTAGAATTGAAAGAGTAGGTGCTACACTAGTGTCACTGAGAGGAGGAGGAGGGGAAAAAAAGAGGACTCCTCCTCCCGCACTGTTGTCGGCCAGTCGGTAAAAATAGAGGAATCGGCACGAAGCGCCGCGATTTTTCGTAAAAAACAGTAGATTTTTTTTGGAAACAGATGATTTTTCGTTAAAATAGTCAATTTTTCTTCAAAACAGTCGTTTGTCCTAAAAAAAAAAAGTCGATTTTTCGTCCGAGCAGTCGTTTCTGCGCAAGAATAGTCGGTAAAAATGACAAGCCAGTAGTCCCCCCCCCCCCCAAACACTGGCTAGTAACGCCTCTGCTGCGGAATAAGACACAAGATCTGGAAGCAATGGTTCCTTAAAATCCACCAGGCACGGGGGAACCCAAGTGTACAGCGTAATTCGCACAGCGGGAGCCTAATTATCGTCTCGTTTTTCTAATTACAATAACGTTTTGAATGCTTTTAACTGATTTTTGGTAGTAACTTTAGTAACTGTAAAAAGTGAAGGAACAAACATTTTGTCTAATTTTTTCTGTTAAGTAGTAATTTTCAAGTAGAACTGGAGAGTATAGGTGCCACACTACTGTCACTGAGAGGAGGAGGAGGGAAAAAAGGAGGGCGTCTAAATAATGGCAGACAAAGATAAGCTTCGCGACATCTAAGCGAAAGCGTATGGTATGGCACGGGGAGTGAATTCGCCCGATTTGTTTCCTGCAATGCGTTATTTCTTCTTCCATTGCTTTTACACTCCTTGATACCATATCATAAATAACTGGGCAACTCTCCTCCCTTTAGGACCTTCCTGGCCTAAACGTGAAAGGTTTTTCACTCTTTCTTCAAAACTTGAAAAATTTAGCTTGTAATAAATATTCCTTCAGCCCAAGTAGTAATTTTCAAGTAGGATTGAAAGAGAAGGTGCCACACTAGTGTCACTGAAAGAAGAAGGAGGAGGAGGGGAAAAAAAAGAGGTCGTCTAAATATTAGGAGGGTTTTCGCGAGCTGGAAAGCAAAGTCGGAATGGTTTTCGCGCTACTTCGGAAAGTTGCCGAACTTTCCAACCCGGTTTTCGCGCTTTGGAAACCGAAGCAGCTTTCCCGGAAAGCGATTCCACGAGGTTAGTGGAAAGCTCCGTGGAAAGTTGAATCTTTCGGCAGAAATTTGGAAGATGTGAAGAAAAAACAGTGCAAGTGTCACTATTAAATTAAAAAAAAATGGCAATCGTAATTAAGGTGACTTCCGAGATAATATATATGAGAATCAAAGAACTGCTCAGTGAACCATATTTATTCGAAAAAGTCTGTAATTCAACATTTTTTCGGCGACATCAGCTTTCCATGCGTTTTCGCGATCAGTTCAGTGGGAAAGTGATTCCAGGAATCACTTTCCCACAGTTTCCGCGATGCGCTTCGTTCGCCGGAAAGTGATTCCGAGATCTCGCGAAAACCCTCCTTTTGACATGCAAAGATAAGCTTCGCGACATCTAAGCGAAAGCACATGGTATACTCCGCACGGGGAGTGAATTCGCCCGATTTTGTTTCCTGCAATGCGTTATTTCTTCGTCCATTGTTTTTATACACCTTGATCCCAATATCGTAAATGGCTGGGTAACTCTCCTCCCTTTAGGACCTTCCTGGCCTAAATGTGGTTTTTCAAAAGTTTTCAAAAGGTTTTTCACTGTTTCTTCAAAACTTGAAAAATTTCGCTTGTAATAAATATTCCTTCAGCCCAAGTAGTAACTTTCAAGTAGAATTGAAAGAGTAGGTGCCACACTAGTGTCACTGAGAGGGCGAGGGGAAAAAAAGAGGGCGTTTAAATATTGACAGGCAAAGATAAGCTTCGCGAAATCTAAGCGAAAGCGCATGGTTTAGCACGGGGAGTGAATTCGCCCGATTTTGTTTCCTGCAATGCTTTATTTCTTCTTCAGTTGTTTTTATACTCCTTGATACCAATATCGTAAATGACTGGCCAACTGAGTAACTCTGAAATAAGCTGGATAGTTTTTCTACATCCATCATTTCTGTACTTCAAATTATTTGACTGGCACTGCGCGTTTTTTTTAGCTCAGGCTGACGAAGCGTTTTTTTGACTTGACGACGCGTTTTTCAACGCCTGGCCTTACAGACATCGCCATTCGTGCGAAATTCACTATCTGTGTGAATTGGGTTTGAGTGGCGCATATGTCGTCGACGAGGCCTATTTCGCAACCACAGCACCAGCACCAAAAAACACACAAATGAAAGCCATAAAGGATGCAGCGAGCGCATCCTCAAAAGTTTCCTCAACTACGTACCAGGGATTAGTTGATTGAAGAGTATCTATAAGATTCTGTAGTTGGACCCTGAATGTATCAGCAACAGTAGGTTTTCCCTTATTTGTGCCACGGGCAATTGTCCCCATCGTGTTGTTCGGGGAGGGTCCATTGGAGATAGTAGAAGCTCGAGACAGTGTGGCTGTGGGATACGACTCCTAAGGAATAAAACGGAATTATTGTTCCAACTTCAGCGGCTACCCAAAACTATACTTGAAGTTCCAGCGAAAAAGAAATTCTTCTTGGAAAAAAAATCGGTCCGCAAACTAAACTGCGTGAACGTGTTCCACCCTTTACCGTAGTTACTACGCATGACGTCACGGGGTCCCGGCTTTCCAATTGTCATATTTCCGGCAAAATATCGTGCCGCGGGCTGATCGGGCCAACCAGGTCACAGAGATCGTAGTTACTACGCTAAATACGCTCCCGAGCCTGGTAAGCGAACAGTTGCTCTTAGTTACTATTTCGACAAGGTTGGAACGGTCAGTGTAGTAACTTTTCATGACGTTGGAACGAAAATAATAATTAATAGTTACTATTGTTAGAAGGGCGGAACACGCTCCGTACCTCACTCCTTTATTGTGAATGTTAGCGTTTCTGAGGCAAGGGGCAGGACATCTTCAGTCCACACCCCATGCACGCTAACTGCCGACTACCAGGCTCATAAAGTCACAGCACCAAGAGCAAAACTGTGTTTTAATGCAATAGCAGCCGTCTAAGGAAACAGAAGACTGGTTACCCACCTTAGGCTTGGGACTCGAGGAAAGGGGCTGCGACAAGAACGCTGTCCCGAGCTGATGTACGAACAGGCTTTTCGGTCTCTCTTATAGTAAACGGTATACCACCTTTCTTCTTCGAAGACCGCTTTACAGAATTAAGTTACCCAGCGAACATAAAACGAAACTATCTAAGATACTAAAAAGCCTTTTGTTTCACTTTTCTCTCTTGCTTGCCACTGTTTCCACAGCGCGATTGGGGACTTGCGTGTTCTGCTGACCTTTGAAATCGCCCTCTTTACAATATTCTTGTGAATCACTTTATTTGAATTTTTCGCTTATTCAGCGCTGTAGTCGAGATGTGTTGCCGGACAATAACTCTGTTTTTGTCTTGAGACGTGAGCGAGCTGGCGCTCCCCAACCTTATTTCTCGTTGCAGAAGTCGCCCGCGTTGGCAGACCCCGTGATTCGCTATGATTTCTCAGCATTTGACAACTTTTCGCGAGAAAAACCAAGTATTATTGAGTCGTGCCCGGCCAGAGTCGGCACTCGGCAAGCGCTAACAAGAGAATCCCTTCTTTGACGATGCAGGCAGTGAATGTGCAAGTGTACACTGTAAAAAGTTTCTCCGAGTTCGCATTAAAGTTAACTGCAGTATTTGCAACTAGGATTAATCTTATCTCTACTAACATAAGATTAATCCGAATTAGACATAGATTATCTTTTTAGATACAAGATATATCCCAGTCTTAAATACTACAAGATTCTTTTCTAAACTGTACTTACGGATCATTTCATCGTGAACTTAGCTATTTGCAGTAAGAGCTGTGCTCCAAGGAAGGTGCTCCTTAACCAGTCTATGACTTTTCTTGGGTCATCGGATTGTCTCAAACGAATCCACCCCCACCCCCTTGCAAAATAGCATCCCTTTAGTATTTTCCCTTGTGAGTTACAACGAATCGGGCAGATATACAATAAGCAGGCATCGAAGAACTTGTCTACCTCACTCGGAATTTTTGTCACCACGAACAACACAGACACGACTTGAGAGGAAAAGACGAGGCACTCACCTGGATAACGGCAAGTTCGCTCACGAACTTTTGACTAGAATCACTCAACAAATGAAAAAACGCATCTTGTTGTACATCTCGGTTTTTATCCACAAACCCCTTAGCGGAGTACACCACCGGTCCGGCATAATGTAAAACACCAAATTCCGACTCCCATTTTCGTCTGTCGTCCCCTTTTATATAGTTGGGATGCGATTCAAATTCTGCGTGGAGGTTCGTGACGTAGGCGGCATCTGACCCCTGAAAATAAGAAGAAGGACGGAAAAACCCGAAAATCTCGTTTTTCTACTTTATTTGAAATGAATGGTCAGCTTGGCTTCAAACCTTTTAATCGTAAAAAATCATTTCCAGTCGGCCCTGGTCAAACCATAATGGTTGTTTGTTTTATTTTTATAATTTTTTTTTACCGTAATGTATAGCTTGGTTGTGTAGCTACATTGCTTTTGGTGAACTAAAGGGATTCACTCGTACATAACGAGTGTGTTTTACCCTATTTACTGTAGTTACTAAGCTTGACGTCACGGAACCTGGCTTCTTGGCATCAAGGCTGGAACGGATTTTTCTATTTTCGGCAAAATATCGTGCCGCTGGCTGATCGGAACAATCACGTCAAAGAGATCGTAGATACCACTATCTAGACTTCCAAGCATGGTTGGCAAATTTACTATTTGGAGAAGGTTGGAACGGTCGGCGTAGTAACTTTTCAGCAGGTTGGAACGAAAGTAGAAAGTAATAGCTACTACTGTTACAAGGGTGGAAAACGCTCAGCGGGAGGCTAAATTAGAATTTCCCGCCATTTTGGAGCCACAAAATCGAAAACCACTGCGAAAACTGTCTGTCGAATTTTAGCAACAGTACGTGCAACACGAGCCTTGTAGGCCAAACAAATGTTCGCGGATGCGACTCTTTTTCGGCCACAGACTCTTTGTAGGATCACGAGGCATTAGGAAGCAACATTGTCATTCCCACATGACTTCAGTTTCATTGGATTATATTTAAGGACAAAAAATACACAATTAACATTCCTGCCAGGAAAGCATAAAAGGAGTGCTTGGCTAGGGCAGGGAAATAACCTATATTAATTAAACAACAAACACAATCAACTAACTGAAACTCACTGATTGACGGTCGGAACATTGGCCTTGTAGCAGGCAAGTTTACTAAATAGTTTCTTATGGAGATATCGGCTTACCTTCGGCATATGGCACTGCTCCGTTAAGAGCTTGAGCACGCATCGCGGAGGTTTTTCAATCAGTTCAAGGCAAGGAGTATTGTCGGCGAACTGAATGTGAGCAAACTTGATTTCTTCTTGTCGGTACTAGAAAGAAGAGGTTCATAAATCCTACGTTTCTCGGACGACCTTCTTGGACACCCCAAATACAGTGTAGTGTACCTTACCCTGCGATCTGCTGCCTAGGGTAAATGAGGAATGCTTCGTCTGGCGTAAGTTAATTTAATTTTCAATTTTCTTCCACTTATTAGTAGCGTTTTTGCTGATACCAAGGTATCTGTTACCACGGTCTAAAGTCGTTTTTGCAGTTATCGTGGTATCTGTTACCACGGTCTAAAGTCGTTTTTGCAGTTATCGTGGTATCTGATACCACGGTCAAAAGGTGTTTTTGCAGTTATCGTGGTATCTGGCCAGTTATCGTGGTATCAGATATTCAGATACTACGGTGCGACCGTGGTAACTGGCCGTGGTATCTGAAAAGTCATCTCACTTTCATCAAATTTTGTCAGATTGGTGAGAAAGAAGTTTAGCACTTAGTGATGTAACTGGATATCTGTTTTTCTTTTGGGATGACTTCGAAAAGTGCAATTTCGTCAATAGTCGTTTTTGCAGAGCACCGTGTATCAGATACCACGATAACTGCAAAAACGACTAATTGCAGATCCAGTTACCGTGGTAACAGATACCATGGTATCAGCGAAAACGCAGCTATTGTGATAAATATGAACTATTGGTAAGCCAATGCGGTCCCTTATTGGCTCTTAATAACAGCCGAATGGTTATGCCTCTACTTCAGGTAAACTGTCTGACCCTCGCTTGTTAGCTCAGCTGAAAGTTTTACCAGGCGACAATACAGCCAGTCTTACTTAGCAATCCGGGTATAAGAAAAATCTAGTTCATCCCAACTTCAGGCGAATACTTGGCTTATTTCTATAAACGTAGACATCTGCAGCTACGAGGATCCCCCCTCCCCGTCCCTATTTATCTACTAGTGTGTTTCACGGAAAGCCAGTGGTTCGAGGGGGGGGGGGGGGTCTGAACCTGACCACACGACCGAGCCTAGGGATTCAATTACAGCCACGAATGTGACTACTTATTTCTAAAACAGACTAGACAATAATTGCATAGAAGTTGTGCATGTTATTCCCTCCCATGCTTGGTACTGATTTCTTGTGATTTGTTGACTGGACAAACAACAAGAACGACAATTAAATGATATCAAATTCTAAACATCTGATATATGGTGATAAGAGTTATTGTTGTTGTTAGTGTCATTAGCTACTGATGGAAAAAAATAGTTCGTGTGTGCGGGTCCTATGTCAAGCACCTAACTATATGTAAATAGCGAAGTGAATATGATCTTCCAGTACTTCTAGAATCTGAGTATTTCTAGAATCTGATTGAAAGATTCAGAGCTAAACTCAAACGAGTCAAAAGCTATAGCTTGAAATATACCACAAACGACGTCAGGGCAGAGTAATCTCCACTTGTGGATATAAAGTATATAAGCACGTGCTTTTCCAGTAGGTGGTTTTTTGAATGCAGTCAGTGATACTAGACAAATTACTCGTCGTTTACCCGGATGTGATTAACATTTTATAGAGCAAGTCTAAAATAAAACTATACATATGTTATAAAGTAATACCTAGTTCCTGCCTAGTTCACTACCACCTTTGTAACCCGCTGCCTACTATACATCAGTCCACTCTACCCAAACATCCATATTTCCTAATACAGCACTCATGATTTTTATGTCATGATTTTAAGAATCAATATACCTGATAAAAAAAAAAAAAAAAAAAAAATCAGATTGCGCAAAAAAGGAATAAAAGAGCATACCGTTTCTTGTTCCAACGCGAATACGTAGTGATTGAAGAACTTGTGCAATTTCTCATTGGCAAAGTTTATACACAATTGTTCGAAAGAATTCTGGGTGAAATTCTCGAACCCGAAAATGTCCAGCACTCCTACATAGCGAACAGCAGCAGATTTTGGGGCAGTACAGCAGTTGATATGGCTAATTAGCCAGCTGAAAAGGATGACGTTATTAGCAATCTCTTGTCGGCGATCTGGTTTCGAATGGGTTAGGCATTTCGCGACCTATCACTTCAAAACTGTTCCTTAACTTTATTGCTTCCGGAATGTTTGTTGGTGGGGGCCTCCCATCTTTTCTAGAACTACGTAGGACATCTTCCCTTTCAATCCAGACAAGGATATTTGCTTTCGAAAATCCGCTCCTTCTGGTGCTTTCGCAGCTGCTTTTTCGCCCGTATCTGCCGCTTTGGCGGACTCGGTCTGGTGAGATGTACGCACAACAAAATTGGTTTTCAAGCACCATCTTGTTTTCTGTTTGTCTCTCTTGTTCTGTTACCGATTTGTCTTTTGTTGTTGTTTTTCTTTTGTATATTTGAGAGTTGCCCTAGTTGGTCCTTGTGTTCAATTCAATAAATAAAACATTCAGAGTATCATTTTTTTCCCGCTGATTTATACTTCTCCTCAAGCTCCAGGGGCAGCGCCAAGACACATGAATCGTAGCGCCGCCCACTGCGCTCGGGATATTCAAAGCGAGACAGAAGGTTTCCAGTACAGCTAAGATGCAGTCTGCACGCATCGAGCAAACATGGGAGGTTGTATCTTTTGTTGCCGTGTTCGGGATATGGAGACATCGGAGCTAGCGCTGGTGCACGACTGGTTAAGTTTCAGTCGAGACATTCTCTATCGCTAATGGTGCCAGTGTCGCTGCTATTCGAGTGTGTTACTTTATGGCAAATGGCCCTTATGGCCTTCGGCAAAGTGCCATATACTGACCGCTGTTCCGTCGGTCGGTCGGTCCCACGATTGCAAGTTAGGGTACTTGCAGATGTGATAGGACGATGAAACTTAGTAGACCACCCGATCAAACTAACTTGGAAATAGTCAGTTTCCCGATCGGGCCATCTGGGAAGGGGGAATCCGGAATATTGAGTCATGTGCAACTTTCGAACGGGTGATGAGATTCAAAAGAAACTTAATTACTGAACAGAGGACATGTCTCTGATTTTCCATTTCACATCCGGACCAGATTCGACACCTGTGGGGGTGGGGATATCGTGAAAAGCTTAGACTGGAGGGATTGGGATGGAACTTGCTGGGAAGAATATGCATATTATGCTCTAGATAACTTATTTACACAACCGGGCTGGAACCGGAAACTAGGGGAGCGGGTTTCCCGGAATTCTGGCGAGGGCTATTTTGGTTATTTTTGCAATGAAACTTGACATGACAGGCATGTACCAGGGACCCGATCAAAATGACTTGGAAACAGTATTTTTCTCGATCCAATCATCGTAGGGGGAGTGGAGGGAGGGGTACATATTGAATCGTGCGTAACTTTCGAACGGGTAATGGGATTCCCATGAAATTTATTAACTGAACAAAGGTTAAGTCTCTGACGTCCTTTTTCCATGTCCGAACCGGGTACGACAACTGTGGGGGGGGGGGGGGAGACTGGAAAACTTGCGACCCGCTTAGACCGGAAGATCGAGATGAAACTTCGTGGGAAGAACACGCAAACGCTCTAGATAAACCAATTACAGAATCGGATTGGATCCGGGCACTGTGGGGACAGTTGGGGGGGGGGGGGGGGAGAATTGCGTTTATCACGAGTTTAGGTACTTCCAGATTTGCTACGACGATAAAATTAGACTGAAGCATTAGAGACCCGAAAAGACTGGCTTAGAAACTGCCACTTCCCAGATCCGACCCTCCTGGGGCGGGGCCGGGGGGGGGGGGGGGGATAAAGGGAGCAAAAGTCCGGAAAATTAAGACATGCCTAATATTCGAACCGGCGATAAGATCTAAATGAAACTTGATTTCGGGAAAAGTACATTCCCCGGATGTTCATGTCAATTCCGGATCGGATCCGGCAACTATCAAAGGGTGGGAGGGGGCTTCGGTCGGAAAACAGATGGCACGCTTATAATGGAGTGATCGGGACCGGACATGGTGGGAAGAAAAAGCATAAGCCCTAAAGACCCGTAAATTTATTAAACTGGAGTGGCTCCGGGCACTATCTGGAGAGTTAGAGGGGCGGCATAAATCTCGTTACATGCGTTAACTGTAACAAGTGATCTACCAACGGAACTGACATTTCCGGAAGTGCGTATGCTGCAAAGTGCTTTCAAAGTGCTTCAAGCTGGAAAATCAACTTGTGGAAAACAACTTCATTTCCGACTTGAGCCTGAACAGGACCCTTGCCAAGAAGGGCCGAAATATAACTCTAATAAGATCCAGTGGACGTATCCATTTTGCAATGTCAAACATTATTCGCAGTCACCTTGGACTGACGGAATATTCCTTCACGAAGTAAGGAACTTCCATAGCCCAGACAAGTATATCCATCTTAGCTGTAGAAGGGACGGATGATATCAAAACCAAATTGTAAAAATCTCTACCTTCTCAACGACCCAATCGAGCAGCAAAAACAGGAGTCTTGTCCAAAAAGAAATTTAGTTTAAGATGAAATTTAGTAATCCCTACGTGGGCCACTCATTCGAAATGAATGACAAGTGATTAGAAGGGGTTCGAGACTCTGCAACTAAAAACTGAAGGAAAGCTACTTTAAGTGGAAATGGCGTATTTTGAGACCGTCTAAGCGTACTATACCTTCTCTAAGCTTCAGGTCTACATTAAGTGATGATATTTGTTTTGAAAGGGGCCGCCACCTACCTGAAAGTGTTCGAATAAAGCGCTTTGGCCATGGCATGGCGGTTTTCCAAAGCCTCGGGGTATTTCAGAGGGATTTCCGTGACGTTTCCTCTAACGTTAATCTGCCGTCGCAAAAGAAGACCTGTCAGACTTTCCATGTCAACTGAAAGGAGACTGGAGATGGTGGAGACCACAGCTTTGTCAGCCGCAGAAAGCTGGGTAGTCTCCCCATCCACGTCCTGAAAGATAAAAAGGCTAAGAAGCACATGTATGCAACCTTACGATAAACACACGTGCTGTAACAATTATACTTCCGGGTTACTCTAGGCAGACCATAATTTCAGGTCAAACACGTCTGCTGTCAAATTTATTTCATTTCTTGCGTACCATTATCTGGGGTGTGTAACTATACTGAAGATAATATTAATTCTAGGTAATTACGGTTAAACACTGTAGGCTACATGAAGAAGAAGAATCATTTATTTACACAAGCTATCATAGTCAAGAAGAAAAAACTCAACTACATGGCGCTTGGGCTTACAAACTAAAAGTAGACACAAATTGAAAACAAAAAACTTCAGCACTTGTTAAACACTGACGTGTATTACGGAACGAACGTGTTTAAAAACCGATTTGTTGGTGTGGTAGGCAGTACCAGACTTTCTTTGTTTTTAGACCTAGTGTCTACTCGATTCGACATGACTGGTGGTAGTATGGCCCTATGTTTGTCAATTCTCGGAAGGAGTTGGCAAATTTGCATATCAAATTGAAACGACGCTCGTAAAGGGACGGTAGTTGTAAGGTTGATAATGCTGATTAATAATCAGTAAATGCTTCACACAATATTACTTTAACGGCTCTTTTCTGTATTGACTCAAGTTGATCACTAAAGCATCCTGTGTTAATAGTAAAATAAAATAGCAACTTATCTTTTGATCTACACTGGATCACGGCAGCGATGGAAGTTCTGTCGCGCGCCCCAAAAGACCTCCGCAACCCGGAATAAAGGATGTTTCTTTGTCCAGGGAACCCCACAGCCTGCTGAACCCGCGCTGGAACATTCGTCCCTCCCCAGAAACAAAAAGCCTTGCATAGCAACCTAACAGGGCCTCAAGTGGACTCGTTTCAAACTCTATTTTTTAATGTATCCTATTCCTGCATGTTACAATTTTCCGGGTTTACATCGTTTTCCGGGTTTACATCGTTACAACTTACATCGTTTTCAATTCTTACACTATTTGCTTTAGTCCGGTACTTCGGTCCTATAGTCTCAAGGATTGTGTAGAGGTCTTGGGTTATTATTGTTCTTTAATCTAACAGTAACAGATCAGTAAATTAAGATAGAGACGTCAACTAAATGGTATTGGCGTTTCTGGTGCTTTTATTTCGCTCTGCTGTATTTCCATTCTAAAAAAATTTAACTTTAATTTATTAAATTAAGTTTTGCCTTTTTTCATATTCTCATTAACATGTGACGCTTCATACAGACATGCATCATCTCTGGCCATATGGTTAGCTCGTCAACTTATACAATTGTATCATGCTATCGGGCAATGCGTTGATACTGGAACATGGACTCATAGAACTACGTAGAGGAATTTCCTAGTAATTTACAGGTTCGTTCGACCTCAACGTTGTCTCTGACGTTCGAAAGCCTGACCAGGACCCTTGCCAAGAAGGGCCGAAATATCGCTGCCAAAACATCGAAGCTGACGTATCCGTTTTATGCATTGTTTGAATATGGCATAATAGGCTATCATGGTGTAACCTCTAGCTCTTCCCTGGGAATCAGCACTGGAGTTAATTTTTACCTCAAATGCGATGTTCCCCAGGAGTAAGATGGCACTCAAAGTTGAGAACATCCCATTAATATATTCCTGAGGTACTTGGAATATACTGAATGCTACTTGAATTGCTTCAAAGTTTGACAAATCTTTTGGGTCTGGCGTGTTCTCTCCTTGAATCAGGTACTTGTATTCTTTCAACGGTAGGAGATGAAACCTGAAATATAATTCAAATTTAAGTAAGTAAGTAATTTATTTATGAACCGCCAGTGTCAAATGCAGAGTACGTAAGACAAAAGAAAGAAAATAAATAAAACACAACACAAACAAATACTAGAAAATGTTTCCACTATTCAGCCAGAAAAGAGTGAAGAACGTTATGTGCTGGCTGGGCCCAGTTTGTCCTTGATTTTTGGCAGAGGCGACAAAATTTCCGAAAGTGCGACGCTGTCATCTTTAATTTGGAACTGCTCCGTTAGCATGTAGCTATGGCATTACTTAAGCTTCTGCATTTTTGTTTTGTTTATAAAGATCTAACTTTATAAGGAGGAAAGTTTTTGTTTGCAGTACCGCGAGAGTTCCTATAACAGAATCAGAAACTCATTTACGGAATTCGGAAAAAGTGCGCAAGCGCTCAGACGTGGAGCGTGAAAGTTTTATCACATCTTATGAAGAAACAGCGTTAGAACCAAGACATTTCACACCACCAATAACCAAAAGATATGGAAATAACTTGAGTTGAAATCATCCCAGTTTAAAATCTTTTAGTGTAAACAAACCGCATTTAGAAATCCAAAGAAGATCTTCAAGCTCTAGCAAGAGCGGTCTACGTTTCAATACTGAATCTCTCGCTAGCCAGTCCGACCCTTTAAACCTCTTCTCCATTAGCAAGGTAATTAAAAGTGTAGTAAAACCAAAGCGTCTATCGCCTGATACCCACCTAGTCACAACTTCATTAAGAACAGCATATCATCAATCATATGACAAAACCATCCAGTTTCCAACTGATCATTAAGGATTAAGTACGCCGCGTGGTCTTTTTTGTTGCTGTTACACCAAAATCCGCATCTACACATATATACATATAAGTATACAAGAGTTGAACTTCAGACATGTCATAGACTAACTTCACTCACGGGAAATCTGGGCCCAGTTACCCATGAACGGGAGGGTGGGGTGGGGTGGGGTGGGGGTCGGGACCCATCACATTGCATATCTAGACCTAAATATTCGCGACTATCCCAACTTCGAGTTTGATTCCAGTCACGGGTCAAAAACTTTACTCGTGGGCAACTTCCGCCCACTTGCCCAACAACGACGGGGGGGGGGGGGGGAGTCGTTCAACTCCACATTCATATTCCCAACCCGATGATACAAAAGCACAAAGGAATTTCATCGCTATCTCCAGTTTTTGTCAAGTTAAAAATATAAAAAAAATGGGCAGAGTGGGCCCAAATGCCCCTGAACCAAGTGGGGGTGTGGTTTGGGGCCCGCAAAAACAGACCCCAACGCTCACATACCTACCGAGTTTCAACTCGATATCTGCTGATTCCTGTCGTGGGTAACGAACTTTACTCCTAGGCAGTCTGGGCCCAAATGCCCCTGAACCAAGTGGGGTGTGGTTTGGGGCCCGCAAAAACAGACCTCAACGCTCACAAACCTACCGAGTTTCAACTTGATATCTGCTGATTCCTGTCATGGGTAACGAACTTTGCTCCTGGGCAATCTGGGCCCAGTTGCCCTTGAACGGGGTGGGTGGGGAAGGGGAAACTTTGAAAGTAATTTCCCAGCCCTAGGATTTACAAGTACAAGGAATTTCATCGTCCTATGTCCGGGTCTTATCAAGTTATGAACATTATTTACTGGGCGATCTGGGCCCATTTGCCCCTGAAACGGGTGGGACCCCCAAAAGGCATAACCAGACCCCAATACCCACAAGTGTACCAAGTTTGAACTTGATACTTGCACTGGTTCACGAGTTACTTGTTCCAAAAAATACGGTGAAAACCGAAAACCGGAACCGAAAGCTGCTACAGCGCTCGCAATAGTGGATTGTTCCAAGGAACACTCCACTAAAAACGGCTTGATAAGCTGAATCTCATAAGCTTTATTCAGGATCGTTATCTCTCCTACGCGACAACGGCTAGGATGATTCTGCACGAGTCATGATACAACTGCTGTGGGGACTGTCTGGTTCGTCATCTGTATGCCATCTTTTTAGCCACCCTACTCACCTTGCTGCTAACTCCTTGTTAGCTTGGCCACCAGCTACCAGATGGTAGAAAATATGGTAATTTTTCTCTCCAGAATTTTGGAATGTTATCCTGCTCTGTTCCAGCAGGTACGTTTCGATGATGCACCCACTGATAGACAGCTTTTTATCGAAACAAAGTCGAATGAATTTGCCGAATCGACTTGAGTTGTCATTCCGCACCGTTTTGGCATTTCCTAAAAAAGAACCAAGTGGTTAAAGAACTACCAAAGGATCCGTCCACTCGGTTTCCCGTCATGCTGATAGTTTAACACGGATCTCAGGAAGAAGAAAAACAATTTCAAAACAGAACTTTTCTTAGTAATCAGCGTCATCGGCTGTTGCAGCTAACAAGACTGGTCGATCAATGTTGACATTTAACTTGGGGTTTCCAATATGCTCTTTAAATTTTATCTGAAAAGCCAACTCATTTTTACATAATTTAACTGAATAGGTGCATTATTTGGATTGTGTCACGGATTTTTATATTTTCCCTATTTTCTCTAGTATGCTATTCAGAATATCTAAAGCCGTCATCACAACGCAAAATTCTACAATGAAGCGGAAAGTTTGAATATCAATACAAACGCGGCTTTTCATTGGACAGCGACCAGCTCGCGGCAAGTAGCTCACAGTGTGGTCACTCCTTTTTGGTAAACCGTTTCCGCCAAGCGTACAACACAGGTACAAGCGCATAGAGGTACCACAAATCCGATAAGAATAAGACCAAAGGTTTCGATGGGATCCCAAAATTCTAATATTTATCAGACTGCTTGATCCAGACAATCGAATCTTGTAATTTCCGAGTCTTCGCCAAACCCTTTAGTATTTTTGATATTTATCCATAATTAACCGCTTGAATATGTAGAAAGAATGTTACCGTTTTGAAGTTTTTTGCTTACGGCCAAACAACTAATCAAATGAGGAAACAAAGTTCAGATACGGATTCAACAAGCATGTTTCCTCCAATATCTCTATCTAATCGACTTCAAGAAACGTCTTTTAGATTTTTTTTTTTTTTTTTTTTTTTTTTACCAAATTCCTTGTATATTAGCAGCATTCCCGGCGAACTGCATGCAGAGCAGCAGAACCTTTCAATCCAAATTTCCAGGTTTTTACCCTTAATCCGAAACCCCCTCCTCTGCCGCTAAAATAGGACTACGGACTTCGCCTGTACTTTGCCAGTGAATCCTTCTAGAAAGTTTGAACAACACTGATCAACCCCTTCGAAGCCCCCCCCCCCCCAACAATCGAAAGCCCAAAGAATACGTACGTTAGGTTTAAACAGTCTTCTATTAAACCAAATTAACGTTTGCGCGTATACATAGACTGAACAAAGTGTCGTCACCCACGCGCAGAGCTTTCGCATGCGTGAATAAAGGGGTAGGGTAGGGACTGGTCAATAGTCAAAAACTGGTCAACAAATTTTATTAAATTGTTACCAGATAGTTGTCGGATGCATTCTGACTTCTCTACCAAGTAAGTACCGGTTGGGATTTAACTAAAAGAGAGATAACTGAACTGATCGCATACACTTTTTGTTTACTATGTCAACTATTGTCCGGCGTGAAAACCACTTTCATATTCGGATTCAGCATGTGTTCCTACATCTGTATCGAACATCTAATCAACTTCAGATACAAGTTTTACTTTTTCCAAAATTTCCAGTTTTTACCGGATTCCGACTGAACTAGTTGTCCGGCGAGAAAATAATTTTCATATTCGGATTCAGCATGTTTCCTTACCCCCAAAATTGACTATCTCATTAGCTTTAAAAATATTTTTTGTCGTCCCTTGATCTGAAACCACTCCCCCACCCCTAAATATAGGGCTACAAGGCCCGTCTTCGAACTTGACCTGTACTTTGACCCAAAGAGTCATCGTGCCAAATCTGAACAAAATATCTGAACCCCTTCGAGAGTTATCGTGCTAACAGACGGACAAACGGACGGACGGAAAGACGGACAACTTTTGCGATGTCATAGGTGTCCCTCCACTTACGTTTTGGGATCCCGAAAATCGATTATTCGTCAATAGCAGAGCAACGAAGTAACTCATTTTCATCGGGTCTCAGAGCCTCGTTAAGTGAATAAGTGATAGTTAACTAGATTGTGCTATCTCAGCCTTTTTCGTTAAACTCGCATTTTCTAGTACAATTTCCCAACACACTGACGAGCTGGAGCCTGAAATGGTGCATGGGTTTCAGTAGTAAAACAAACAAAAAAGCAAAATAAACAACTTTAGGACGAGGCGACTCTTTCAGTCCCTCTTTTCATATACACGCTAGTGCCCAAAGTTACAGCGTACGGAACAATTACAAAATGATTTTCCTTATAATCTGATGTTCCACCTGTGTACAGCAGAGGTTTGCTTCTTGAACTACCTTGGTTTTATCCTCGCCTCTAAAGAAGTCGAATGGGAATGAAATTAAAAACTTACTATCTGCTCTCTTCAGAAACAAATAATAGAATCAGATTCGTTTTGTTTCGTCTGCTGCTTATTTTTGAATATTCTGTCTTCTTCTTTTGGAATACTTCCAACCCGTAGTACTGTTGCCGTTTGAAGGTGCAAAAGCAAATGGACAAAAATACCAAAATATTAAAAAATTTGGAATGCGTGGCTTTGATCTGACTTTATATTAGTTAAATAATTGTTTGCTCATGGATGTGCATTAGTGTTTGCTAGGTTTGAATTTGATCAATTTCTTTTGCGCCTTTCCAAGTTAGGCGATGTCCAAAGAAGCACCTTTACTGTAGTCACCCTGTCCACCCCTAATACTCCTGATGACTAACTCTTCGTACCGATGAAGAATCGCGGTATTCCTAGCGGAAGAGACGGAAGAGTCACCACAGCTGTCCCCAACAAACGCCGCTGATTGGTTGACACAGGATGTGAGTCATCGTTCGGATGATGTTTCTCTTTCTTCCCGAGATTCATCGGCGTGTTTTGGAGTATACATGTTTGACACTAGAGGACATTAGTGGAGGGGTGGGGGTGGAGGAAAGCTAGTGTATCAGGGATAGGGGACGGGAGGGGTCCACTTGGATGGGGCCACAAGATGGTGGAAAATTATTTTGCAATCGTTTGGATAGCTGTTATCCTTGACAGTAGTTGGCATTAGTAGAGAGGGGGACTACCTGCATTACAGTGACAATTACAATTCGATTTATTGATCCATAATATCTTTTACAAAAATAGTGTTGGACATGTCATCACAGTTAAATGGATCAACCAAGATTAGTCTATCTACAATCGTAACGCAATTTATATGTATACCATTCACGATCAAACACGAATTAAACCCGTCTCCGCCCCTAATGTGAATGCTACTCTCAGATGTAATAGCTTTGTAACACGAATGGAGTGGCTTACCAAATAATTGATAAGTGATTAATTGCAATCATAGCGGATTTTAAAACCGTCTATAAAATATATAAATATAGATATACATTAATACATATATACAACTTTCATTACAACTGTAAATAGACTAATATATCTCCTGGTTGATCCGTTTAACTGTGATGTAATATCCAGCACTATTTTTTTGGTAAAAGATATTATGCATCAATAAACCGAATTGTCACTGTTTTTGCTATATAGGTGGTCCCCTTCTCTACTGTAAACATAACAGCTGTCCAAACGAATCCAAAATAATTTTCCTCCATTTTATGATTCCATTCAAGTGGAACCTTCCCGTCTCCTGTCCTTGATACTGTAGTCCCCCCCCCCCCTCGTCTGACACGCCCCCGCTCTGACACGATTATACTGATTCCACAAGTTTATCAAGATTCACGTTGATAAGTGGAGTTTTGGTAACAGAGTTGTTGATCACTGGAACAGCCTTACTGAAGATGCGGTTAATGCTGAATCGATCAATTCTTTCAAGTGCGTTGTAGATTTTTGGCACTTGTTTGCCGTTGATTTTTGGCAATTTGTTTGCCAAGCTTTGCAGAGGCCGATGGCATATTTTAAGCATTGTGAATTAATATTGAAATGACGAATAGATTGATTGTATACATATTTATATTTAAGTTTGATTATGTTTGAGGTAAAGGTCAAATTCGGCGCATGCGCTGTGAAAGATACCTTTTACAAATAAAACTCTAGTCAAATCGGATTTTTGGGATCCCAAAACGTAAGTGGAGGGATACCTATGACAACGCAAAAAAATGTCCGTCTGTCTGTGAGCACGATAACTCTCGAAGGGTTATGAGATATTTTGATGAAACTTTATGTAAGGATTCTTTGGGTCAAGGGTAAGGTCAAGTTCGTAGATGGGCTTTGTAGCCCTACATTTAGGGGTGGGGGTCCAAATTAAGGGTCAAACAAAATATTTTTAAACAGCTAACGTGATAGCCGATTATGGATGGTGAACACGATGGTGAAAACCATTTTCTCGCCGGACAAGTAGTTCGTCCAGAATCCGGCCAAAACCGGAAAATTTGTTAAAAGCAAAAGTTTTAACTGAAGTTGACTAGATGACTGATTTAGGGGTAAGAAGATACGCTGAGTCTGTAAATACAGAATCATATTTTACCCGGATATATATAGAGATTAGGATATACGGAATTCGTATATATTCGAATATACTCGGAATTCGTCCGAAACCGGAAATTTGGCAGAAGTAAAGCAGGAATTTTCGGTCAGTGTCGTTAAAATAGATATGGCTTATAGAGGTATACACTGTAAAAAGTTTTTCCGGATTAAGGCTAAAGTTAACTGCAGTATTTGCTACTCGGATTATCCTTATCTCTACGCAGATAAGATTAATACCAAATAGAGATAAGATGAATCCCAGTAGGAAATACTGCAGTTAACTTTAATCTTTATACGGAGTAAATTTTTACAGTGTATCTGAACTTAGTTTTCTCTGATGATTAGCTTGGCGAAGACTGGATCTGGCGAAGACAAGACCGAATTGTCTGGATAAAATATTAGATTTTTGGGATCCAATCGAAACCTTTGGTCTTGTTAACTCTGATCAGCTCGATAACTCCGAATTTCTCAGAGTTATTTAGAGCGAAAGCCTTTTCTGTTGCTTTATATTATTATTATTATTGTATGAGCTTACCAAACGATTCCAAAATGGTGTTGGCCTCCATAATTTGGTGTTCCATCCATGTAGTCAACTGACTAGTCACACTGCACAGATACTGCAAGATTAACTTTTTCGATTCAGTTTTTCCAGCACCACTTTCACCTGATATCACACATGACTGATCCATATTTTGCAATTTGAGGGAACTGTAAGCGGCTTCAGCAATGGCGAAAAGATGGGGCTCCCGAGATCCAACTTTTTGACCAGAGTATTTGTTGATGTGACTCTAAAAGAAACAGAGAAATTAGTATCCTACTCTACCAGCTTTTAGACTTCGATACCTCAATATCCCCTTATATACACTTACTGAGTTTTGGGGTTAAAAAAGATGCGATTCTGCACTTCCCGTCAATACGTTAATTTGTTCGGTTACGAAAGGTTGGGACCTTGTTCGTCACACTTGTTACATCACAGTCCAATCGTAAATTTTTTTGATATTTCCAAAGCACCAAAACAGGGGTCCGAAAAATAAAAAGGGCGATAGAAGGGGACTCCTTCCCTTCGTTTTTCTGACCCGCTACGATTTTGCATTAAAATGGCGACAAGCTAAGCTCAACACCATAATCAGGCTATTAATAAATTACTAAATACATAAAAATCCAACTTTTCCGATTGCGGCAAGTAGTGACGCAATGGCCGCAGCCTGTGTGAAGCACGCGCAAGAGCGCAGGCGCAACGACCGGCCGGCTGGTATACGTGACACTGCAATTCCTGGCCATTTTTCTCTTCTTTTTCAGACAAAGGTATTTTAATCTTAAACTGTGCAATCCTAGTCCATTTGCAGTGGAGAAAGTCGGCTGTCAGCGAGTCAAGGTAGTTCCTGAAAGGACACCTCGCACTATTTACTGTTTCTGTTCTGATATTAGAAAATGGTTGACTGCACTAACGCTCAACTCCGACTGAGCTAATTATATACGGCTTTAGCTCTCCCTAGTCCTCCTGGCTTCGATCTCAACACACTGAATACACAAGACACTGTTTTGATTTGACCGGTGACATTCGTGTCCCCTTTTCTCTTATATAATGTTTACTTCTGGAGAGAGTCAAAAGCCAGTTTATTTTTATATCTTGCAATTATTTTGCCTCTGCTAGGGGATTTTTTATTTTTTCACCTTAGACTCTAGTAGTCATGTTCAGAATATGCACTGCATTCCAGACAAAAAAAAAAGGTTCATCTCAGCACGGAGGATCTGACTTTCAACACCAGCGTGAGTTTCAAGACACCACACGTGCAGCTTTCGGAATTAGGTATCTATCTCCGACTATTTGGAATGATATCCCAGTTGTCATTCGGGAGGCTGAACACACTGGGTCATTTAAAGTAAAACTTAAAAAACATTTATTGGGAGAAGGGAGTTAATTTTCTTATTTTTTTTTCTTTTTTCTTAGATTTCTTTTTTTTTCTTTTTAAATTTTGGTATTAAAGGTTAATTGAGAGAGAGCGTTCTTGTCCTTCTTTTTTTTCCTTTTTTTTATGAAATTTGATATAGGTTGAGAATCAGAGGATTGCAGTCGTCCATCATCAGGCTTCTTGAGCCTTCCCCGGGCGGTTGCGTGTTTTTATAGTTTATTTTGTATTTAGTAGTAAATAAAGTAAGTCAAGTCAAGTCAAGTCAAGTCAATGGAAGCGAAGCTCAGTAAAGGTCCGATAAAAGATTGTAAGGTTACTTCTAAAGAAAACCCACTATTATGTGTGACCCCAAAAAATATTTATTTTTCGAAAAAAGAACAATGGTTAAAAGTGGGCGAAAATAGATTAAATAAACGTAACTGAGGGATGGAGGAGTAGCCGCAAAAAGTACGAACCGTGATTTCTTAAAGGACCCCTCTTGCTTTTTCTGCTTTTTATAATATACTTAGCTCCCATACAGAATTATAAGTTTCTAAAATTCCCACCTTTCTCCACTGTCTCCTTTTGTGCCTAAGAACTTTTAGCGCTTTTTTGTCTTTGCCGAGTTTTGCCCGCCACACAACGAAACTTTTGCGGAATCTTCAACGTCCGCTTACAACTCTTTCACACATAAGGATCTAAGGGACATCTGTTTATTACTTCTTTTATTTGCTTAGCTTTCCCACTTTTTAACCACGGCGCGTTCAGTTTTCAAATGTTTTAGCGCCCAGCCGCCGCGTCGGAGAGCAGGAATGCTGGAGATCATCGACAAGCGCTAACAGGAAAATCGCTAATTTCAGGTGGAAAGTAATGGTATGTTCGAAACCGTTTTTTCTGATCCATTTCATTGGGAAAAGATCATTTCTAGTAAGAGTTGTGCTTTAAGTCTTTTTTAAATAATATACAAATAAGTTAAATTACAAAAGATGCTACGGGAAAAAAAAATATATCTTCCACAGCCAGTAGCATTCGGCGAAAATGGGATAGAAGATGTCGTTAAAGAATTATTAAACTCCTCCAACAGCAAAATAACACTAGGGAGTAGCGCCAAGATATGAAACAAGAGCTGTAAGCTCATATGGCACTTGCATGGGTCAAGATGATTTGATTGATCAAAAGTAAGTTTCGACTTTGCGGTTGAGATGCGCACTCTAAGGGAGCTGGAACTTCATTTGTAAGCAAAACCCTTGAGGCAAAACTGCTAATGGGCTGATGGGCATCACGAAAATGCATATATTGCTTAAAAGTATTTTTTTTACTTTGCGGTCAAGATTGGTACTTCAAGGAATAATCGGATTTGGGAAGTAGCAATTTCTAAGCAAATGTTGTTGAGTCTCCAATATTCCAGCGAAGTTTCATCGTCCTAGCACATCTGGAAGTACCTTAACGCGCGATCACCGGAATCCCAGCCCCCCCCCCCTCCTCCAACTCCACCCACAATAACCGGAGCCAATCCGGTTCTGTAAATGATTAATCCAGAGCATCTGTTTGTCTTTCCCACGAAGTTCGATCCAGATCACACCAGTCTAAGCGGGTCAAGTATTTTCCGCCCTCCCGGATTCGGTCCGAAATGAAAAAGGTCACCAGAGAAAAATGTCCTCTGTTTAATTATTAAATTTCACTCGAATCCGATCACCCGTTCCAAAGTTACGAATGACTCAATATTCCGGATTCCCCTCCCTCAACCCCCCCCCCAAGATTATCATATCGAGGATTTTTTTTTATTCCAAGTCAGTTTGACCGGGTCCCTGATATGCCTTCCAAGTTTCGTCGTGAAAATCCCCCCAAAAACGGAATTCCGGGAAACCCCCTCCTCCCCCCCCCTCAAGTGTCCGGATCCAGTCAAATTATGCAAAAGATTTACATGGACCAGATGTTTGTTCTTCCCAGCAAGTTTCAACTCCGATACCATCATTCTAACCGTTTCTCGAGATTTCCGGTCCTCCCCCCCCCCAGCTCCCCGCGGTGCACGTAGCCAATCCGATTCAGCAAATGACTTACCTAGAGTATCTGTTTGTTCTTCCCACAAAGTTCCATCCCGATCCCTCCATTCTAAACGGGTCACGTATTTTCCGCCCCCCCCCCCCAATAGTTGCCGGATCCGGTCCGGATATGAAAAAAATCATCGGAGAAATGTCCTCTGTTCAATTCTTAAATTTCACTCGAATCCGATCACCCATTCCAAAATAACGCATGACTGAAAATTTCGGATTCCCCTCCCTCCACTCCCCCCACCATTATCTGATCGACAAATTTTTTAATTTGAAGTCAGTTTGATTGGGTCCCTGATATGCCTGCCAAGTTTCATCGTGAAAATCCCCAAAACCACCATCACCGGAATTCCGGGACCCCCCCCCCCCCCATAAGAGTCCGGATCCAGTACAATGGTCTAAAGGACTTATCCAGAGCAGATGCTTGTTCTTCCCAGAAAGTTTCACTCCGATCCCTCCATTCTAACCGTTTCTTGAAATTTCCGGTCTCCCCCCTGGCTACCGATTCCGGTCAAGACTTTAAACGGGACATTACAGATATATATTCCATTCAGTTATGAAGTTTCATTACAATCCGATCATCCGTTCAAAAGTTACACACTTCTCAATTTCCCGGATTCCCCTGCCCTCCACCCCCCCCCCCAAAATGGTCGGATCAGAAAACTGATTATTTCTAAGTTTGTTTGGTCGGGTCTCCGATATGCCTGCTAAGTTTCATGGTCCTAGCACAACTGGAAGTACCCAACTCGAAAAAGTGTGACAAAATGCCCTAAATTTTCAAGTTTCGAGCGCCCCCATTACCCCGCATATGGTCGGATCGGGAAACTGATTATTTCCAGCTTCGTTTGGTCGGGTCCCTGATATTCCTGCCAAGTTTCATTGTCCTAGCTCAACTAGAAGTACCCTAACTCGGAAAAAAGTGACAAAATACCCTAAATTTTCAAGTTTCCAGCGCCCCGCACTCCCCCGCATATGGTCGGATCGGGAAACTGATTATTTCCAGGGTCCCTGATATGCCTGCCAAGTTTCATTGTCCTAGCACATCTGGAAGTACCCTAACTCGGATAAGTGGGACAAAAAACTCGGACCGACCGACAGACCGACAGACGGAATTGTGATCGGTATATGGCACTTGAGCCAGAGGCTGCAAGTGCCATAAAAAGTGACACAAATTCGAATAGCAGCGATACTGACACCACTAGCGATAGAGAACGCCCCTACTGAAACTCTATCAGTCGTTCGCCAGCACTGGCTCTGATAGCCAAGCCCTATCCATGGTTTACTTAGAAACGCACATTGCGTGATAATTAGTGACTTTGTGAAGATAAGCTAAAGGACAAGAAGGGAGTAGCGCCAAGAGTTGAAAAAAGTGATACACAGTCGATAGCAGCGAAACTGGCACCGCTAGCGACAGAGAGCGTCCCTAATCAATCAGCCGTGCAGCAGCTCCGATAACTCCATATTTCAAACACAGCAAACAAAAAGATTCAACTCCTCTGTTTCCTCGATGTGCGCAGACTGCATCGTAGTTGTACTACAAATTTCTAGACCCGCAAGACTGCTTCGCTTTGGAAGCAAGCGTAGAGGGCGGCGCATCGGGTTAGACCCGCCTGAGACCCGTTTGCGATGCATGGAAAACATAGATATTGGCACTACTGCCTAGCATTATTACTCTTTCAACCAAATTTGGAGCTAAGATAATGTGTTGTCCCTAGCTGGCCCATCTATTCCCCCCTCCCCTGCCGTCTTCCGTGCGTCGGTCCGAGAGGAATACTGGCCATCAGTTTTCTCCATATCCTGCTAATTCTTCTGCCCAATTTTTACGTAGTTTCATCCCATCATTTATTTCTGGCCATATCTTGTAAGTGTATTAATTAATTTGTTTCTCTGTATATTTCGTAAATTTGTATTCATCTTCTAGCTTTTAGCTATTTGGATTAAACTTGATTAATTGATTGATTGATTATTTTGTTCTGATTGTGAGAAACGACATGGAATAGCCAATACGCTACTGTTCACAGAGGGTAAGCGAGCAAAAGCACTCTTACTTTTGTTCTGCACAGGCTTTTCAGTCGCAGATGCGACCGCAAATTATCTGGCTCTTTGATTCCAGGAACCATGCATGCAAAACGTATCACGATGACATTTTCATTACAAAAATATATAATGTCAGCGCGGTAACGCGATTATAAAGCTGGTTCTATATTTCTAGGAAAATCCGGACGGGTTTTGCTTTTTTTCGGAAAGAAAGATTACGAGTCAGCTAAGACGGTAAATGTCGTTTGTCATAGTGTTCTATAGAAGGTGCTAAAAACATTGTAGACATCCGAAAAATGAAATAAGCAGCCTACGATTTAATACGTCCTTACTCTTTAAAGCACAACTCTTAAAGGACCTGTCTTAGCTATAATACTAATACAACCTACTTCCACAATCACTCCAAATATTTCTAAACCTGGAAACCCCAATTTTCGTACCGTGGGCTATATTCAACCCCTCTAACAAAACCACGCTGATTTTCTCACTTGCCATGTTTTGCTACCTTCGATGTGTATCACGCTGTCGACGGTTGTCTGATAGAAGTTTTTCCATCAGAAAAAACGGTTATGTAAATTGTTTCCCTGTTTTCGCTACAAGTCAACGGGTCTCGGAAAAGGCTTAAAACAGCCAAAACCGTGGATTATTTGTTGAAAGCACAGCATAATTTTAAAGTATTCAAATATTTTAAAATGCTGTAAGTTGAAGAGTAAATAGTGCGAGGGGTCCTTTAATAGAAATTATATTTTTACGATGAAATGGCTCAGAAATATCGGTTTTCGAAAGTCCCATTACGTGTAGTGGGAAATTAGTGACTTTCTTGTTAGCGGTTTTCGAGTGTATCTAGTCTTCGTGACCTCCGGCGCGGCGGCTGGACGCAAAATATCTGAAAACTGAACGCGCTATGGTTAAAAAGTGGAAAAACAAAATTCACAATCACATAAAATGAGCGCCGCAGGCGAGATTTTTTTTTTTGCTTTTCCTAGATTTTACCTTTTAATGTTTCGAAATCTCAATCTAAAATTGGCTTAAGACCCCAGTCAAATGATGCGCCCTTCTACAAAACAGAGAATATTTCGAAAAGTGCTGCAGACGGAATTCTCGAGATATTTATGATCAGAATATTCTTTTGGGGATCCAATACAAAATTAAGAAGTATCGATGACCTTTTGTCTGCGACCAGTGCTTCACTCGACCTCTTCCGGGTTTTGTGGTAATTCCCGAATCCTGGCATTTATAACGAATAAATTACCGAATCCCAGACATTTTTGTTCGGGATTCTCTATAACTACGGTATCCCGGTTATTATACCGAATTGTTTTGGTATCGAAAGACTACCGAACAATATTCATATTCGGTATACTTTCGTCAAAACTGGAATAAAAGTCGGGATTCGTAGTTTAACTACCTAATCCTGAAAAGATACCCAACAAATTACCGAATCCCAATCATGATGCCCAGTAATTTTTAACGGATAGCTTATTCTGGATTCTGTGTAACTACCAAATCTCCAGAACAGTAACATCGAAAAGTTACCAAATGATTTTAGTACATTCTCTCACCAAATAATTATACCGAAGAGATTTGTACCGATAGCATATTTAGGATTCTGTATAACCACCGAAACCCCGTAAATATATCGAATAGTTCTGCTATCGAAAAACAGTTTTAGTCAAATTTTGGGCCTCCTGCCCGAAATTTTTCCCGAATCTTAAAAGGTGTGGGGGGATGCTGCACTCCCACCCCCTTGCGACGCCCCTGGTCGCCAGTGTCATTGGGGGCGTCGCAAGCTCATTTTCGTTGGGGGGGGGGGGGAGCCAAACGAATTTCACGAATCTACCAGAAATTCTACCGAATCCTCGAAACTTACAGTTTGAGCTTTGACTTATTTCAAGTTTTTAAAACCAAAAATGAAACGTTTTAAGTACAGCTAGCAATACTAACGGGCAGCACGAAAGCTGATTAGACACAGCTACTAGGCATCGTTGCTGCGAGTACTACATGAACTGTATTACTGGACACCATTCCAGCAACAGTTTATAACTTCTGTACCCAAAACGAGGTTAAACTGAGAGCCCCATGTACAAATTTTTAAGTTCGCATTTCGCACAATTGTCTCCCATGCAAATTCTGGCTTTTAACCTTCGTCAAACCCTAAGATCCCAAGGATTTCCAGAAATATTTCAAGCCGGAGAAAGCGAGGCTCTGGCAGCAGCTTTCAAGACTATATCAAAGCAAGCGCCTTCGGTGAAATTTTTCAATTCGGCTTTTTTCTGCCAAAATTCAACTATTTCCCACACCGATTCTAGTGTATAATGTTTCTCAAGTCCCAAGCCTAAAATTCAAGAATAGGGGCTGAAGGAATATTTATTCAAGAATAACCTAGCTAAATGGCATGCCCTTCCATAAAACGGAGAAAACTACCAAAGGCGCCGCGGGCGAAGTTTTGGGAAACATTATCGATCATCTTTTTGGGATCCCAAATGAAATGGCAATGACCAGAGTCTTACTCGACCATTTTCTCTCAATGCTTAAAAAGAAGATTTATGTTGCTTGCCATGCAGGATTAAAAAAAAATCAATTCACTTTTCTCATAAAACATTACATATTTTGTACAAAACCAGATAATGTTGCAACCATGCGCCACAGGCTAAAATTTCGCCACTCTGCCATTTCTCCGCTAAAGATTTTGAAGAGATTTTGGTATAAACACAGTTGTGAAATTCGAGAATTGTAACCTTATTATAGGCAAGAATACGAAAATCGGGAGATTATCGGGAGAAAATTTTGACCGGGAGATTTCCAAGAAAGTCGGGAGATCTCCCGAGAAATCGGGAGGAGTGGAAGCACTGCGACAGACTGCCATGTGTCTGCCGCCATAACTAGACCCAAAGAATACGTACACTAGGTGTAAAATGCATCGTCATCGACATAAGAGCTTTCGCTTGTATGGATAAAGGGGTCGGGTAGGGACTGGTGCTTTCCGAAAACTGGTCGACAAGTTTTTCATTAAATTGCTCACCATATAGTTATCGGGATGCATTCTGCCTTTTTGACCCAGTAAATGCCGGTTGGAACTTTGAAGATAACTTGTTTATCTTTAGTATGTTCGAAAGTTGGAACAGCATGTCTCCTCGCTCTATATCAACTATCTCATTGGGTTGTAAAATTTCATGCTAACTTCGGGATTCCGGGCGAACTACTTGTCCGGCCAAAAAATAATTTTCATATTCGGATTCCGCATGTTCTCTTACCCTTGAGATTCAACTTCAGATTCAACTTTTACTTTTTTCAAATTTTCCGGTTTTTGCCGGATCCGGGTGAACTACTTGTCCGGAGAGAAAATGAATTTCATATTCGGATTCAGCGTGTCTCCTTATCCCTAAATCTACTATCTTATTAGCTTTTAAAACATATTTTATTTCGCCCCTTAATTTGAAACCCCTCCCCTAAATATACAGTTATGGAGCCCATCTAGGAACTCGACCTTTCCCTTGACGCAAAGAATCCTCACACCAAGTTTCATCAAAATATCCCCTTCCCTTCGAGAGTTATCGTGCTTACAGACGGACGGACAAACGGACAACTTTTACGGAGTCACAGGTATCCCTCCACTTACGTCTTGGGATCCCAAAAATGAGCTGCCTTTTCAGTTAAACTTTACAGGTTTAACAGGGCTGCGTTTGCAATTCTTTTCAATATAACCTGACAAAGACCGTTGTTTAACAGTGTTTGCATGATGGTGTTAAAGCTGGTCAACTGTGTACTTACACTTCCGTAGATGTCCAGGTTCTTGTAGGGATTGATGGCAACAAGGATTGATCCAGTGTACGTCTAGTAAAAGAAAAGCTGTTAGAATATTGCAACCTGAACAACCTGAACCATCGTAACATTAATTACTCTATTTATTTGTTTTTAACTACCGTACCAACAAGGCCATAGAAGAAGGATGTAGCACACTCTAGACTGTTTGGGCAAAGAAAGCTGTACGCAGGGGGTATCGTACTCCCACAACTGGCATACTTTATTGTGAACATACTTTCACAGGTGAACTAATGGGCAATAGCTCGAGCTACACTGAGCGCCTTTAGGATTGACCTTATAATCAGAGACTACTCGTGGTACATATAAACATTAAAACTGCTTTGGTGTTACTGATGTAGTCTGACAACCTGAAGTAGTCATATTCAATTAAATTCAATTCAATTCATTTATTTGTATCCGCCAAAGCTGGCGAGTAAAAAAAATATAATAAAATTCACACAATTGGTCTACAGACTAATAACTAGACCATATACTCTCATACAAACTCTACTTCATTAAAAAAAAAAAAAAAAAAAAAAAAAAAAAAAAAAAAAAAAAAATTAGCCTACGCTATCCTCAATGAAGTCTACCTAAACTTTAACCAAAATACAATCAACGCAACGCATCGGTCAAAGTGTGCTTTATGGAATAAATTTTTGAAAAAAATGTTTCCCGTTTCTTTTTCAGAATATCAGTGGGTTTTTTTAAACCATAATTTTCCATCATAAAAGAACTGGATTGGTATTTCGAAAACCGGCATAAAAATTTAATTTTAATTCAAATTTAATCATTATTTGTTTCCGTCAAAAGGCGAGAAAAACTGTAAATACAAATAAATAGAAATTAACGTTCTTAGCAAATTATATAAAAAAAATTATTACCGTAGCGTCCTTTGACTGCTCCCAAAACATTTTATTTTTAGCTCCTGAAAACAGTGGACTGAAAAAAAATTAATTAAAAACTTGTTTCTGGTAAAAGCATAAGTTTCTTTTGAATGAGGAAAGGAAATGAATTATTTTCTCAATTTGTATTTTAATGTTTCTTCTGTTAGGATACTTAAGACAGCAAATGAAGGTAATGCAAAGCTGTTAGAACTATTAGGATGCCGTAGCAAGTTGCAGAAGAAACTGAGCAACAAACTGCATAAGGTTCAAAGAATCAGTACTAGTCTGTGACTTAGTTTACTTAAACAATAATTGCTCCTAATATTCTGTGTACGATATATGTAATACATCTGACTTCGACCATACATTTTAGCGTCTTCAAATCACAACTGTATTCTGCTCTGAACCTGATGAAAATTATTATTGTCCGCAACAAATACTTACATAGATTTCATCCCGAAGATATCTTGCTTTGAGGTTGCAACTTATCTTAGTCTCATCCAATGAAGAAATGACAGTCATGTCAGGGACTCCATCATCAGCAGATGTTCCTGTAATTACATTGGTCTTAATAAACAATGTGACAGTAAAATATTCCACACAGATTAACATTTTTCTGAAGGGAGAAAATCCAGGAGTAGAGATAACGCTATTATAACCATTAGCTTAACTCTCATTTGTGGGGATATTGATCTGAAATCTTGTGTGTTTTTGTTCCTTTTTCATATTCGTACTATTTTGCTGTGCCTATTCGTGTTTCGTTGGTAGTGTTTATTTATCTTTTGCTGCTGTTACGAATATGTTACGATTGACTCTCCACATGACTATCGACTCTCCGCAACGCTCGAGGCCATTCAGTAAATAGTGACACCGGGAGGGTTAGAGTGGAAAACTCAGCAGGGGCGGTTCGAAGGGCTTGGGCATGGGGGGGGGGTGAGGACTTCAAAATATACGACTGGCTAAAAACACAGCACCGGCAGGCCCAAGAAATATTAACGTCATAAGTTCTAAAAGTTACGGAAATGCCGTTGTAGTAATCAAAATAATAAACAAATAAGTAACAGGAATTAGACGATGCCGTTCAAATCAAATTTCGTTGGAGAGAAGACAAGCCTCGGTACCAGCTTCTGACATTTCTACTCAAGACAAACTAAAGTGAGCGCCGCAGGCGAAATTTTTTCAGTCCGAGCAAAATTCCACTACGGTACTCCTTAATAACTTCTACCTTTTAATGTAGCTTAGACCCCAAATCTCAAGCTTAAAATCGCACATAAATGATGCACACTTCAACTAAATAGAAATAGGGTAGGACTACGAAAGAGCCGCAGGTAAAATTTGTTAAATCTGCCTTATTCTGCAATATTCGACTACTTCCCCCACAAACTCTTTCTTTTAACGTGACTCAGATCCGAAGCAGCAGCTTCTACCGTATGTACCCAAGACAAATTGAAACTTAGTGCCGCAGGCGATTTTTTTGTATTCCGACCTTTTTCTGACATTTCTAGCTTTTAAGGTGGCTGAAATATTAGGCCTAACACCTCACCCACTGCGGGCCATTCAACCAGATAGCGAGTGGGCTACTATGAAAGACGGCGCATGTAAAGTTTTGCGAAACATTTTAAAGGCTGCCTACGATATCACATATCTGTCCGTGACCCGATAACTCGCAAACGTATTGGGATATTTTCCCAGAAGTTGGTACGTGGTAGTGCTTCCACTTTGAATTTAGACTACAAACAATACCAAAGGTTTCGATGGGATCCCAAAAATCTAACATTTGATTCAAACAATTGGGTCATGTCAGGGACTTTGGGTCTTTGCCATTCAGTCTCCGTCAGATTCCTTGAAGATTTTACTGTTAAATAAAGTTCAATAATGGATTCAACATGTCTCCTTGCCCCGATACCGAATCTGTAATCGATTTCAGAAACAATTTTAAGCTTCAACCAAATTTCCAGTTTCAGCCGAATTCGTGATGAACCATTTGTCCAGCAAGAAAACTAAGTTCAGATATGGATTCAGTGGACCTCCTTACACCCTCAATGAATATCTTATTAGATTATAAAAAATACATGTTTTTACCGCAAATTCGAAACCCTTCCTCTGCCTCTAAAGATAGGACTAAAGGACCCATCTATGAACTTGGCCTGTACATTACCAGTGAATCCTCATTGAACAACATCCTCGCTTGAACAACATATTTCCTCGTTTGAACATTATATATCAACCCCTTAGACCTTGATTACACTAGGTCTCTCCGACGTCCATAGAATAAACAAATGAATGTCGTCATCCACGCGCAGAGCTATACTGGTTTGAGAATAAAGGGGTAGGGACTGCTATAGCCGAGAATTGGTCGACAAATTTTGTGTCGAGTTTTCGCCGGATTCCATGTGAACTACTTGTCCGGCGAGAGAATAACTTTCATATTCTGATTCAGTATATTTCCTTAACCCTAAATCAACCATCTCAATAGCTTTTAAAAATATTTTTTTTCGCCCCTTAATTTGACCCCCCCCCCCCACCCTTAAATATAGGGCTACTTAGCCCTTCTACGAACTCGACCTTTCCCTTGGCCAAAAGAATCCTCCCACCAAGTTTCATCAAAATATCGCATTCCCTTCGAGAGTTATCGTGCTCACAGACAGACGGGCAACTTTTGCGATGTCATAGGTATCCCTCCACTTACGTTTTGGGATCCCCCAAAAATAGTGCAATCATCAGGCCTGTCATACAGTGCTTACAGAGCCTGTTCATGTGCAAACCTTTCTCCGCAAGCCATTTAAAAAAAAAAAAAAAACCTTTTTCTTTTTAAGATAAGGAGATTTTTGCACAAAACCAGATAGGATAATATTGAAACTTTGCGCCGCAGGCGAAATTTAAAAAAAACAGCCTGTTTTCAGCGCCTCAGAGTGAAATCACGATTTGGTAATGACATTTATGTCACTCTGACAAGTTCGAAACATACGACTGTCAATCTAACAAGCTCAAAACACACGATATTTCGTAACGTAATGACTAACGTACAACCATACGATCAGACATGGGTCATTTGTTGTCGAAAATCACCTAACTGCCTCATATGGCAAGCTCAGAACTTACGACTGTCTCTAATATACGACTAGAAAATCTCTTCGTAAAATACGACAAGAAACGGGTCACTTTCAGGGAAAATTCGCGGTTGATGTCATTCTGGCAAGTTCCATTCGACTGACTGAGAACACAAAACTGTGAATCTGACAAGCTTAAAACATACTACTAAAATCTCTATGGAACAATAGGACCAGAAACAGGTGATTTGGAGGCGAAGTTCACGATTAGCTAACTGCTTTGTCTGCCTTTATCTGGCAAGGTCAAAACTTACGACTGCCTCTAATTTACGACTAGAAAATCCTTCGTAAAGTACGACAAGAAACGGTTTTTTTCAGGCGAAATCCGCGACTGATGTCATTCTGGCAAGGTCAAACATACGACTTTAATTCTGGCAAACTCCGGACACACAACTGTGAATCTGGAAACATACGAATAGTAATTTATTCGTAGCACATACGACTAAAAAATGTGATTTGTGGGCGAACTTGTCATACAGACAAGCTCAAACATACGGCCGAGAGTAGATTCTCTGAAGCATGGGGGGTGAGTCCCCCCCCCCTCGAACCGCCCCTAGGGAGAAGTGGATATGAAATGAGAGCAGAACCGTGCCAATGGCAAGAGCGTCATGTTATATGCTTTTGTTACTAGGTTAGTGTGCGATTAAAGAGTGTTCAAAACCTCTAACAGTGGTGCAGCGGAGTTGGAATACAAGTTTAACCTTGTTGATACGAACTCAAGTGACTTACCGTTCCCGTGTAAGGCTGTGTGGCCTACGGGAAGTTTCGACCAATTCGCAGATTCACGAACCTATCCCTAATAACTTGGTGAAAGGCTGTTTGGCCTACCAGGCGTCGCTACCAAATTTGTAAGTGGTGAAAGGCTGTTTGGCCTACCACGCCCGAAAGGTGAGGTTAGTTCTGTTTTCTTGCACTAACCTACAGTACGGTACTCATAAAATCGGCGTTAATCGTCACGCTGGATGTGAAAGACTGTTCGGTCTACATCCTTCTTTGTTTGTTTGTAAAGTGTTTTTGCCGTAGTATATGTCGCGCATTACACGCTCCTCGACGGCAAAGCGACGAGAAGAATTCTACGAACTTGTTTTCATAAGACGTTCCGAGGCCAAATCACGGTCGGTTTTAAACCATAATTCGGGTGATTTAGGTCGCCCCTCCGTTCGTCCAACGTCGCTAGTAAAAACGGTTGATTCCGAAAGTGCCCCTAATTTAACAGAGTATACTGCTTTTGTTAACAAGTCGAAAAAAAACACACCTGAAAAAAAGTACCTTGTCCTTACGTCTACGTCGGAGCCAAATCTGGCACAGGACAAATTATCTGAGCGGGATCGTGATATTTTTTTTAGCACCATTTAAGCCGGTTCCCCAGCGTCCGCGAACGTCTTCGGAAAATTCGAGACTCTTTTCTGTAAGTGACGATTTTTTCCTGGAGGACCCTTGTTTGTTTGTTCAGTCTGAAGAAACCAAAATGTTTGGGGGGGGGCAGAGGAGCAAAACTATTCCTTCAGCCCAAGCTGAATGCGAATCATATGTATCACTGCTGACTGCGAGTCATAGCACTATCAAATATGGGAGGAGCAAGGTATGTACCGACTGGCTGGTAATTTTTCCGGCTTTTTTTGCGGAAAAAACGACTGATTTAAAGTAAAACCGACCGTTTTTAAGAAAAATCGACTTACAAAAAACCGACTGTTTTGAAGAAAAATCGACTGTTTCCAAAAAAAAACGACCGTTTTTAGGAAAAAATCGCGGCGCTTCGCGCCGATTCAGCTATTTTTTACCGGCTGGCCGACAATATCGGGGCAGGGGGTGCATCCCCCCCCCCCCACACGTGACGCCCCTGTATGCTAGTGTTAAACCACATCTGAAAAGGCTTCGTAAAATTCAGGACACTCATACAGCTCAAGAATGATCAGTTTTATGTTTAAGTTATTCTAAAAGCGAACTTCTCGTCTTAATTTGCTGTGTATAGCATCTTCTGTCGCGTAGAATCAAATTCTGCAAACCAGTTTTAAGTTGCAATTCTTCAGATGTAGCTCACTGTAGCTTTACCTTACCTGCTTTAGCTTCCGACATGAAAGTAGGCCTACAGTGTATCGAATGAAAAATAAAACGGTACACGGTACTTTCATAATGAAACAAAAGTACATCAAATCGCCCGGAAAAAAACGCAACTCAAGTCTCGTCGGCGAACCGGCGTCTTTTTCTATCTGTAAACTCCTGTCAGGCCAAGACCAAAAGTTCGTTACGTCCGTAAATCCGGTTTTTTTTAATGCACTGGCAACCCTGTTTTCCTCGTTTCGTTTTAGTACAGGAAAACGAGCTCCAAAAAGGGGTTGACCCGAAACAAATTGCAACAGAAATGATTTTTACACCATCTTGTAGAGAAAAAAAAGCTGAACAACAGTTGCATATCCTGGCTAGACGTGCCTTTTAGCAGGTGCCTTTTTTAGGGCACGTGTTTTAGTGCCTTTTTTCCGTTATTCGAAAAAAAAAAATGAATTTCCGTAGTCGTCCATTATTCTTGAACTGAAGGTTTATGATGCAAAATGACAAGCTGAAACCGAAAATGAGGTCAGATTTGGCATACCAAGCACCAGAAAAAAAAGTTAATATCATTTTTCAGCCTATATCGCAAAAAAGTGCGATTTTCTATGTGGCTCTATTTTCTTGAATGAAGTGCGATCCTGAATCACGAGCTGAGACCACAAATGGAGTCAGATTGGGTGTTTGTGCTTGAAAGAAGTTTCGTAACCATAAATATATAATCTTTACGAATTTTTAGTAAAAACAAGAAAATTATTCGGAAAAGTAAAGTACGAATCAAACTGCTTTTCAATGCTCAATATTTACAAAAATACAACATATCCAAAGTTGTAGATCCTGAGTCGACGCAAAATAAGCCCTTTTCGGCTCTTAGTGCCATTTTTACGTTTTAAGAACAAAAATTTAAATTTTCGTGGTCGTCCATTTTTTGGGGGGACGGAAGTACGATGTTGATGCAGAATGACAAGCTGAGACTTAAAAATAGGTCAGATTTGGTGTATCGTGCACCCAGAAAAAAAGATTCAGTATCATTAATATGCGCCGTTATTTTTTTGTAAAGATAGTTTAGTCAGCATTTATTATCATAAACGATCGATTGTTAGAAAAAAAAAATGTATATACCTGAGCTAGTCATTAATAGCAAAACCTTCTTGATTACCAAATAACATAGTTAGAAGAAGGGCCAAAGTAAGACCATGCAGTCGGATAGAAAATTAGCTCTGATCAATCAAAGTTTAATAAATTTTTTTCTTCGCCATCTACCCTGAGACCTATCTACCCTACACTGAAATTTATCCGATATTTCTGCCATATCGGAATCTACTAAACTTATGCGAGCAAACGTAGTCCCATGATTCCTGCCAAATGACCTAATTTTTTCACAAAAATGTGTACGCACTGTGCACCACAAATCAGATGATCGGATATCCTGGGATCCGAAATCGGAAATCCTTCGATCCGAAAGTCTCGGAGAATTTCAACAAGTCATCGACTCTTTACTCTAGTCTTGACATCCTCTGGCTTTCCTTCTGATACCCAAGCCTGGGTTGGAATGGAACACAGCAATCACTTATGGTCGGGAATCACCCAGGGAAAGCCCTTGACCAACTCCTGTGGTGGATAGTCATGAAAATCGTAGAAGCAGCTTCACAAGGAAGTGGGCTTTCAGAGTTCGTCCTGAAACTTGGAGGATTCCATACCACGATGAGCTTATTCGGAGCATTGGGCTACATTCTGGAGGAGTCAGGACTCGGAGATGAAATAAGTCCGGACTCGACTGGGAGACAGGACTCGGAAATGTTCGGAGATAGAGTCAGGACTCGGAGATGTCCCTCAACTCTCAGCGGAAAAGCGATCGCCATAACCATAGCCTACGTGGCTATGTACTGATTGACGCTGCGCTACACGTTATTCTGCTTTCCAAGACTACAGTCTGAAGAAATCATGGAACTTGTAAGCTTGTACACAAAGCTGATGAACAATGAATTAAAATGTTGAGGATGTATAAGGTAATCATTCCTTAGAAAAAATAGAGGAACTGATCGGGACTGCTCCAGTATCGGATGTCAAAGCTCCAGGGTTCCAGTATTTGGAGATGCTTCAATACTACGGAACTTCATAAAAAGTGAACGATCTGGATCATGGGAAGTCGAGACTTTTAGGTATGAACCGAGGACCTTGATCCTCAATTGAAAATCGTGGAGATGGGGGTCGAAGAACTTCTTGTACCCGTTGGCAAATGACCTTCCACAAGCTCCGCGCATGCTCTTAAAAATTGTTAAGTGCTTGTGTCGACTGCAATAGTGTAATTCAGAGAGATGTATCCGCCTTAAAAACGATTTAGTTTCTACTCCAGCGTGCAGAACCTGCAAGGGGGACAATGTGTTTCATCTCTAAAAAATAAACTATGATGCAGAGAACCCAAAAGCTTAGTCGGTAGCCTAATCCATTCCAGAGGACGAAGCTGTGAACACTAGTTGCAATTTGGTTATTTCTTTTGAAAACAAATTATAAAGTGTACGTAGAGTGTTAAGCACGATTTCAAACCCTGACCTTGAAAACCAGTTTGGTTCGTAATTAACTTTTCATAATAATTTGCTTGTTTTACTAAAATTTGTAGAGATCATATTTTGATGATTATGAAACTTCTTTCTGGTACACTAGAGACCCAGTCTGATTCCATTTTCGGTCTCAGCTCGGGATTCTGTAACAGGGTTGCACTTTCGTTCCAAAAAATCGGACCATTACGAAAATTAGTACTTTTCTACAAAATAGGTTGAAAAAATGACATTAACTTTTTCCAATGGTTTATACGCCAAATCTGACTTCATTTTCGGTTTCAGCTTGTCATTTTGCATTATAATCGTACTTCAGTTCAGGAATAACGGACAACCACGAATTTTTTTTATTTTTTTTCGAAATACATAAAAAAATGGCATGAAAAGCCAGAAAACGCTTATTTTGCATCGAGCCAGGATACGCAACTTTGGATATGTTGTTCAGCTTTTTTTCCTCTACAAGACGGTGTAAAAATCATTTCTGTTGCAATTTGGTTTGGGTCAAACCTCCATTTGCCTGTACTAATATAGATGGCACTTTAGACAAGGGACTTGTACAGTGACCAATACCGTAAATAATTTTTTGAATATAATTTAGAAGTCTAGACTCCCTTGTTGGAGCCACGTAGACAAACCAGGACCCACAAGACAGGGTCTCATGGTGAAAACCAAACAGAATCAAATATATAATTTTAATGGGGAAGATGCCCTTGAGATGGAAACATTTTATAAGTAGTCAACTAATAGACAAAAATGCTCCTCAGCCGGGATTTGAACCCAGGACCCTCTGCTTACAAGGCAGTCACTCTACCACTGAGCTACCAAGGGGCTTGTGAACAGAGTTTGCAAACCACTACAATAGTCTGGTAGAAGCCGGCCATAGGAACAGTGATCCCGCCCGAAGGCAAATTTATCTACCTGTTCACATCCCCATGTCACGGAAATTAATAATATAAATGGCACTTTAGACAAGGGACTTGTACCGTGACCAATACCGTAAATAATTTTTCGAATATAATTTAGAAGTCTAGGACTCCCTTGTCGGAGCCACATAGACAAACCAGGACCCACAAGACGGGGTCTCATGGTGAAAACCAAATAGAATCAAATATATAATTTTAATAAGTAAGTAAGTAAGTAATTTATTTATGACCCGCCATTTTGAAAAGGCGGAGTAAATGACGAAAGTAAAGAAAATAAACAAAACACATATATACACACAGAAAAAGACACTTAATTTTTAATCTTCGGTCAGGAAGCAGTGGACGACATCGTGTGCTGGTTGGGCCTTGTTGTCCATGAGTTTTGAAAGTGATGACGAAACATCCAAAAGGGTAACACTTGCATCTTGAATTTTGAATTTCTCTGTCAATGTATGGTTATGACATAATTTCGACAAGTGGAGCAGGTGCTTTGCATATTTAAAATAACATGATCTCATCTTTTTAATCTCCTTCTTTCGCAGAACATGAGTGACACCAGAACGAAATAGAATAGAAGGAGCGCAGAAGGTGCTGTACAAATTTCCCAAAGCTTTACGATTATAGCGCCCCCGGTTGGGGACGATGCGCCCATAGGCGCTACGGATCGACTTATAAACTTCTTGAACAACCGATGAGCCAAATTTTGACAATGAAGATTTGAATGTTATGCCGAGCCACCGTAGAGAGTCTGTTGATTTGACGATGAACGATCCAAGAGATATAGAAGCTTTAGATGCACTCGAACAATTTGACGAAGGGTTGAAATGCAGGTACTCACATTTTGAAAGGTTAACTTCAAGGCCAATTTTCAGAAGTTCTGACGACAGCTTACTTACATTTTTTGTGAGTGTGGATAGGCTACGGCTTACTAAGAGCAAGCCGTCCGCGTAGGCTATGTAGCTGAAGGCATAGTCTTTATAGAAGTAAGCAGGAAGCAAAGAATCGAGACAAGAAGATATGGCCGATTTGAAGATGTAGGGAGATAAGACTCCCCCTTGGCGAACACCAGTCCGGACAGAAATAATCTCTGACAAGCTACCTTGCCATTTGAACCTTACTGAAGAATGACCATACCAAAATTTTAACAGATAGACGACAGACAGATTCACGCCAGAAGTAATGAGAGAAAATAGGGCCTGAGAATGCGTTATATTGTCAAAAGCACCAGCTATATCTATAGAACATATATGTATAGAAGACTTGTCGCGGGTAGCCTGTTTCATCATTTTTGTCAATATGTGATGAGCGTGCGCACAACTGGCGCTCGAACGGAATCCAAACTGCATTGAACCAAAGCTACATTTTTCAACTAGTTCTGGAAGAAGGACGTATTCCAGGATTTTGCTTATGGTACAAGAAACTGTAATTGGCCGATAGCTTTTGCAAAGGTCCGCGTCTTTCCCTCGTTTAATCACCGATGTCATAGTACCCATGAGGAAACTATTCGGAACCAAACCCTGGCATAAACAAATTTGAAATAGCAGCTGAAGGTGTTGTGTTAAAGCTGGACACTCAATTTTGAAAAAATCGGCACTAAGGCCATCAGAATCTGTAGAACCAGTTCTTCTTAATTTTCGGAAAGCAATTTCGATGGAAGAACAAGTAACGGGAAGAACAGAAGGTTGAAATATTTTCCTTGGTAGGTATTTAAGAAGTAAATTTTCAAAGTGCTGCTGAATCTGGTTTTTGCAACCACTGAATAGACCACGGTAGTGGTTGGTCCAGTCAGCCATAGTTAGCGCGGAAGGAGGTACAGCTGAACCTTTATCTGTACGAAGGACCTTTTGCCACGCTTTTTTGTCACTGGGAGCATCTAAGCCATTCAAACGAGCATTTTTAAGTGAAGATTTGTATTCACGCTTCGTTTTAGCTTTTAGATTAAAAACAGTACCATTCTCTGGGCGACCACAAGCAATCCAAATTTTTAGCCAAAATTTTGCCGTGTTTTTTGCCTTCTTAACTTCAGGACTGACTTTCCAAATAGGTTTCCTTGTACCAACTCGAATTCTCTCAGTCGGTACAGCAATATCGGCTGCCAATTTCAAGCAATGGACAAGCTCGCTATAATAACAATTAATATCAACGGACGAAGTAGTAGCTGCTATACCAGTCTGAAGAAGGTGAAAAGGAACTTTTAAAAGCGAGAGAAGATTAGTTAATGTAGAAATGTAGAGCACAGTATCTATACAATTCCAGTTATGCTTTTGGATCCAAGCCTTCTTGGGATTTGGACAACTGATTCGAGCAACAGGGACAACCAAACAGAAAGACAGAGGCAGATGGTCGTCCTCAATTTTCTCCTCATCAACCTCAACAATACCGTCAATGAGACTTGTTTCAGAAACAATCAAATGATCAAGGTTGGAAACATTAGCGCCACGATTATGTATATATGAAAAGGGTAGAGACTTCTCAATGAGACTGTGAGCTACCGGTAAAGAATCGAAAAATAAATCAGTCCGTACAGAAGAAGTTAGAAGATCAGTGTTAATATCACCAACAAGAGCCCATTTCATTCCTTTCCTTGAAATGTCTGATAGAAGTGTTCTGATCTTATGACAAGCCTTAGCAAATGAACTATGTGATGCAATGTTCCGCCGGTCGCAAGGTAAATATACATTAACAAGAACAATATTGTCCAACTGAACGGCAAGAGCATAACGCCCAGACTGGAACAGTTTTGGTGGTGCTGAACACTCGCTGGCTCGAAGAAAAATGGGGAAGATGCCCTTGAGATGGAAACATTTTATAAGTAGTGAACTGATAGACAAAAATGCTCCTCCCGACCGACTCTATATTTGTTGGTGGGGAATATGCGCCATTGCCACATAGTCACAACAGTTCATTTTTGTTGGTACATGAAAGTCGTATATTACGATCCAGGAGTCATTGAAATGAGGGGTCTCACCCCCCCTGGCCTGAGTGCTTCAGGCCACCCCTGGGTGGTGCAAATAGTCATGCTCAAGCTATTCAGGTTGATCTGTGAAAAAATCAGTGAAAGGTGCAAAAGGAAATTGGGGAAAAAAAGGAAATCTGCAAAAGATGCAAAGGGAAGCTGGTGCAAACAAAAATTGGCCATGGCAGGACCATGATCACCACAGCGGGTGTTTAGAAGAAAGGCATTTGACAACGCTATAACTTCGTCCAACAGAAAACAGAATGTCAGAAAAAATACTACTTTGGTTGAGAATAATTTGATCATTAAATTAAAGCCCGATTTCACACATCTGGCAACTTTGGAGGAACTGGCAAATATGGAGGCCTGAAAGACATGGTGAAAGACATAGCCAGGGAATAGCATACACATATTTCATTCACAAGGCTCTCACAAGGGGGTGGTGCAAATAGCAATGTATTGTGTATCATGATGCAGTAATACATAAATCCTAAATTTAGGCGATGGTGCTCTGACGTCCAGGGCATGGAGCTAGGCTAGTTGGAGCATACCCAGGTGTTAGGGCACAATGCCAGCACCATGTCCAAAATTTGAGGATTTGTGTGTGACTGTCATGATGGCACCAAAGCCTCACAATTATAACCAACAGTGAAAAAATTACTTGCCTGATCTAGGAGGTACTGAGATTCTCTTTTGCTGGTACATTCTTGGCCCTTGCACAAGACAGTCTTCCTTCAAATCAGCTTAGCCTAGTGCAAAAACATTCCATCTTGACCACACAGCCCTAATAAAATATCCCCTATTGAGTTTGTTTTCGTTTAGATCCAACACAATAGCACAATCACAATCTTCTCAACTTGTAACCCTTTAAATCTGACTCAAACTGGATGTTTTTGTTTTGACAGGTTACTCCTTATTTGTTGCTGCTGTTAATGTGCTTTTCATCCTATTAGCCGCTGGGATTCAAATAGAAGAGCCTGTCATCTTTCAGAAAGAGAGGAGTTGGAGAATCTCTGCGGGTTTTACGTAAAATAAGAAAATCACCGTAACAGATGAGAAGTAGTTGTTCGAAGCCTGAACACATATGATAAAATAAGGTCAAATGCATTGATCAGGCCTTGGCTGTCATTTTGCTTTCAAAAGAGTTTGAAATATCTTCAGTTTTCGCAATAGCCTCACCAAACGGGAACTCATTCTAGTCTCTACTATAGGCAATACTAGCTCTTTTCACGTCTGGTTTCATCGAAGAAAGATAGATGGCTCGCGCTTTTGTCGAGCAAAAATCATGTGAAGAATGACTCAGAATCAGAAATCAGTTTCTTTCGGGACTTTGAAAAGTGAATCAGTGACTTCCGTATTTTCAGTTTCTGCAGCAGATACCAACCAAAAGATTCTGCTAGTAAGTTTTGAAAAAAAGGCACGTCCAATTGGGAGCATGCATGTGCTCTGTTTTTTAGCATTTCCGAGGTACATTTTTTTTAACAGGAAACCTGGCAATGCAAATTACCTGCATTGCAAGATGCTCTACCATGTGGGGCCATGTATGAGGGGGCTAACCCTCATATCCAAAAAATCTCGGATTCTTCAGTATAGCTCTGGTATGAATGGGAACGTAGCTAGGAGATCTTACAACTTACAAGATTCTGCTGGTTTGCACCTACTACAACTTTGCACCACCACCAACAGCAACTGATCATTTAGGCTACTTAGCCTAAAGCCTAGACTGTAGCTTAAGCTTGTGTTGCAAGATCTTGTACAGTACTGTAGTTGTGGTCCCAGATGTGTGCCGAAACTCCTTGATTCTATTATAGGCTTCGCCAAACTCAGGCCGAATCCTATAATGTTAATGGTTTGAGTCATCATCAGAAATCAGAAAATAGCAGCCTTTTGTTAGGCTAGGGACAGAACTGTGACTGTGACTTCGAATGATAGGTATCAGTCTACCACAGTTCCACGAACTCATGATGAACTCTGAGCCCTGTGCCCGTAATTGGGTTATGGGTCTTTATTTTTTGCTCAACTAACTTGAAAGCTTGTTTTTTTTGTTTTTTTTTGTTATTTTTACCCACTTTTAAGTGGGTAAAAATACCCTAACCTAACCTAACTTTTAATAAAGCCCATATTACATTTACTGTCCTTCCCCCTAATAACTATATATAAAATATAAACTTATTATAATTTTTTTTTTTCTTTGGGATCGTTCGCGCTCTCTATCCTTGTATCCGTGAAAATTGAACTATGCAGTGGCAAATTGACCACTAGATGGCGAGATGTCTTATCGATCACATTTGGACTGAAACGGTTGGGGAAAGCTCGGTTTACTATAATTGTCTTTCAACATCTAATCAGGATTACGGCGTTGTATCCGATATTCATTAGTTGTCATCCTTGAATCAGGATCAGATAAGTGTGATTCAGTTTCTTCAACTTGTATGTCTCAGCTAACATAACTTGCTGGGTAATTTAAGCCCAGTTGCCTATGATCAGGGACGCTGCGGGAGGTGTAGAGCGTGTTCCATCCTACTGGACATTTTTACAAGTCCCCCACCCCGCTTCCTCCCCTCGGTGGAAGTTACCATTTTATTTTACACTTCATTCCTCTACAGAAATTTAAAACACATGTAACATTCTCTGAATATTCCTACCGCCCTATAACAAATCAAGGGCTTCTAGACTTTGGTACTTGGATTTCTTCTGAGACTTGGGAAGATGTTACAGCTTGTGAGACCCTTGATACTAAGGTTTCTCTGTTTCAGTCAAAATTAATGAAACAATGCACGTCTTTTTTCCCTGAAGTAACAAAAAAGTTTTGCTCTTACGACAAACCTTATATCAATGAAAAGATAAAATCACTCATTCAACAAAAATTAAAATTGTTTCGTCATGGAAAAAAAGATGCTGCAATTGCTTTGCGTAAAATGATAAATAAAGAAATCAGACGAGCTGCTTCCAATTACGGAAGGACCAAATTAAATGTTCTTAAAGAAAGTAAGCCCCGCCAGTGGTTTAGAAAAGCTAAGGAGCTTGGTGGTCGTACGCATAAGAATCTGGATTTCCACTTGGACGAGCCACCTTTGCAAACGGCAAATGAGCTCAACAAGCACTTAGCCGCAATAGTCCAAACTTTCCCCCTTTTTCAAATAGCCATAAAATCCCAAGTACACCAGTAGAAAATATTCCATTAATTACAGTTAATGAAATTATTAGTAAAATAAAGAAGCTTAAAAAAACTAGCATTTGCACCATTGATATCCCAACTGCTCTGATCAAAGCTTTCCCCGACAAATTATCTATTCCGCTGTTAAGCATTTTTAATGAAATTAGTAAATCGGGAAATTATCCGTCTTGTTGGAAATTAGGGTACGTTACTCCGATTGAGAAAAAGGGAGGTCTAAATGACTTCACCGGAGTACGACCAATTACACTAACCCCGACATTTTCAAAGATTTCTGAAAGTTTTCTTGCCGGTTGGTTGAAGGCAGAAATCCTGGAACTTATTGACCTTAAACAGTTCGGAAACCTTAAGGAAACGTCTACCTCTCATTACCTTGTGAGTTTACTTGATTTAATTTATAAAAACCTTGAAAACCCTGATACATGGTAAAATCTTCTGTTAATTGATCTCCAGAAAGCTTTTGACCTTATTGATCATAATATTCTTGTTGAAAAGTTGCTTTCAGAGTTTAAAGTTAGTCCTTTTTTGATAAAAATTTTAGTTTCTTTTTTGACAAATCGATCACAAATTGTCAAATATAATAATGTTTTTTCTGAACCCCTCCCTATTTTTTGTCGTGTTCCCCAAGGTACTTTACTAGGTCCGATTTTATTCTTAATTATGATAAATAGTCTTATTTCTGAGTACCCTGACCGATGGAAATATGTTGACGACCTCTCCGCTCTTGAGGTTTGCCGGCGAAACATCTATAGCTCAGCAATGACCATTCTGGATGACATTACCCAGGAAGCTGCTCTGTCGCAAATGAAAGTCAACTCCAAGAAATCTTCAATTATGACAATTAGCTTTTTAAAATCTACCCCAGCCTTTCTTGACCCCATTCCCCCAGAAATCTCCGTTAAAAAATTAAACTACTCGGAGTTACTTTAACCAATGATTTAAAATGGGATGCCCACATCAAAAATATTTTAAAACAAGCCTCCCCATGTATTGCCGTTTTGAAACTACTTATAAAATTTTCTTGCCCTTCTAAAGATCTTCTCCAAATTTACATTAGTTTTATCAGACCTATTCTTGAATACGCTTGTCCTGTTTGGCACTTCGGGCTCTCTTCAGAACACACATACCGTATCGAGAACATTCAAAAAAGGGCCCTCACGATTATAAACGGGGAGGGTAAAGTACCTTACAGTTACCTACTAAAAAGATTCAAGCTGGCTACCCTGGAAGAGAGACGAACCCGCCTTAGCATCGATTTCGGTATTAAAACCCTATCTGTTCCCCGTTTACGTAATATTCTCCCACCCCCCTATTCTCCAATACGTATTAGACCCCAGCGAGAGAAATCCCAGAAAATCTCCAAACTAGCCCCTGTGGCCCCTCTTCATGAAAGATATAGAAGGAGTTTTGTTCCAGCATTTGTTGAGTTGTAAAACAACCAATAAGCTAGTCCCTTTTAGCGTTTTTGTTTTTGTTTTTAATATTTGTTACAAAGTGTTATGCATTTTTCATTTTGTATGACAAAAAGGTCAATTTCGGCGGTAATGCTGTGACAGGTACTTTTGAAAAATAAAATTCTATTCTATTCTATTCTACTTACCGTAGCTACTACGCCTGACGTCACGGATTTTGGATTCTTGGCGTCGAGGTTGGAACGCATTATCGTGCAACGGGCTAATCACGTCACAGAAATTCGTAGTTACCACGCTTATTACGCTCAGGAGCTTGGTAAGCAAAAAGTTTCTGTTAGTTACCATTTCGAGAAGGTTGGAACGGTCAGCGTAGTAACTTTTCACGAGGCTGGAACGAAAATAGTAACTAATAGTTCCTATTGTTAGAAGGGTGGAACACGCGGGTTGTCGGCAAAACGCCCCCATTCGAAACGTCCCCTGGCGAAACGTCCCCGTGACAAAACGTCCCCACGACAAAAAGTCCCCATGACAAAACGTCCCCATGACAAAACGTTCCCAGGACAAAACCTCCCCGAACAAAATGTCCCCTGGCGAAACGTCCCCGGCTATAGATTTTTTTTTCATCGCTGAGGGATACCTAGGGCTATGAGATTACTGATTGCGTCATCAGTGCAGACAAAAAATGTTCTTGGAATATAAACTTTTTAAAACCACGATGGATTGACTACTTCAGCGTTTAACGGATAGTCAAGAAACAAACCAAAGTGTTGCTTGCTGCCGGTTATAGCAATTTCTTAAAGAAAGCGCAAGGATTTAGTAGTTTGTCAGTCGTTTTATCTTTTATTTAATTTATTTGTGTGTTAGTTTACGCAGCGATATAACTCATTGATCTCGCTTTTGTTCGATATTTAATTTGGTGATATTTATTATTGAAGGATTTTTATCAAAGGAACAAACCCGTCTAACCAAGATTTACCATGTCTCCCATTTCATTTTTATCCAGCATGACGGCAATACGCTTATTTTTGTATTTTCCTTGTTTGACTCGGCTTCCCCTGTCTCTGAGGAGCTTATTGGTGTTCCTCAGATTGTGCATGTTGCTTTAAACGACCTAGAACTGATAAGTTACGAGTCAATTGCAAGGCATATTACGCTACATAATTTAACTGAAAACAATACATTTATGAAGCAACCGGTCCTATGTCCGATCTTTCCTGCCTATAAGGACTGTTCCCACATCTGTAATGCACATTCTGAAGTTGTTTTACCTCGATCTTAAGATCGAGGCGAACTTAAAAATCTATGCTTGGTGACGTTTCGCCACGGGAACGTTTTTCCGTGGGGACGTATGTCATGGGGAGGTTTTGTCACTGGGACGTTTTGTCACGGGGACCTTTTGACACGGGGACGTTTTGTCACGGGGACGTTTCACCATGGACGTTTCGCCAGAGGACGGTTTGTCATGGGGACGTTTCGTCGGTAAGCCGAACCCGCTGATAATATATACAGGTTGGCATGTAAAACTCAAGAACACATGACCTTTGAATTATGCTCATGGAAGGCATTTGAGAATCTCAAAGGTGGCGGAACTGTAGAATTCAGAGACAGGCGACTAGACAAGAGGTTAGAAATGTTACATTAAACAGCTGAAGGAAATTAATTTTTGTGCAGTTCAGTCATTGTATTAAACTGCTCGTGTAATAGGTCTGGGCTTTTGTCGACGATATTCGCTATTCTATTTATTCTACAGACAAGTTGTATTTCGAAGCAGAATTCCCTTACTAAAACAGAGTTTGATTTTATACAAAAAAATCTGGTAAGTTCTATTTCGAAGCAGAAAGCACTTACTAGAACATTGTTGTCAAAACAAGATTTTGTCAGGAGATAATTTTTGTACACAAACGCGTTTCTTTGTACGTTTCTTTGACCGACAAATATTTGATTTAACTTTTGTCGTTGCTTCATGCCCACAAAAACTTATTTTTGAAAAAAATCTGCCAACGCATTTCCTTCAAAATTAAGCGTTAAAAAAACGTAGAAATTAAAGTGATAGCGAGATCTACCGGAAGACCGGAGGAATTCCAACAAGTTCTATGATTTAGGCTCCCATCGAAACCCATGGAATTGTTTTTCCCAAGGAACAGTGATGGCATACAAAAGAAGGCCAAACACCTCGGTCCAAAACCAACTAGTCCGTTCAAGTTTTAACAGGCCTTCCGCCCCAAAACAAGACCAAAGGTCTCGATGGGATCCCACAAATTTATTATTTGATCCAGACAATTGGGTCTTGTAGTTATCCGGTTTTCCTCAGGCCCTTAAACATTCTTATTATTGAAATTTAAATGAACTGACGAAAAAAACTTTCGGCTTCCGCCCGACAGAGACACTATATCTTTCCCAATGCAGCATATTAAAGCAAATCTGAAAGGTTTCTGTCTGCCTCAATCTTCATCTGCGACTTTGACACCAAATTAGGTCCGAGTCTCAATACGCGACAGAAGATGCTATACACAACTGAAGAACGAGAAGCTCGCTTCAAGAATAACTTAATATAACAAGACCAAAGGTTTCGATGGGATCCCAAAAATTTAATATTTATTCGACTTCTTGATCCAGACAATCGAATCTTGTAAATTTTCGAGTCTTCGCCAGACCTCTTTAACATTTTGCTATTTATCTATAATCAACCGCTTGAATATGTACAAAAAAATGTTACCGTTTTGGAGTTTTTATGGCAATTGCCTTCCGGCCAAGTGCCATATGCCGATCACCTTTCCGTCGGTCGGTCGGTCGGTCAGCCCGGTGTTTGCGAGTTAGGGTACCTCCAGATGTGCTAGGGCGATGAAACTTGGCAGGCATATTAGGGACCCGACCAAACTAACTTGGAAATAGTCACTTGCCCGATCCGACCATCGTGGGGGGAGAAGGTTGTGGCAGAATCCGGAAAATAGGGGCATGCATAACTTTCGAATAGGTGATCGGATCTTAATGAAACTAGATATCTGGAAAGACCTCCTTTCTCAGATGTCTCATTCAAGTCCGGACCGGATCCGATGAATTTGGGGGGGAGTCGGAGGGGGGAACCGGAAATCGTGGGAAACTCTCAGAGTGGAGCGATCAGGATGAAACTTGGTGGAAAGAACAAGCACAAGATTTAGATAAATAAATGACCTAACTGGATCGGATTCGGACACTGTGGGGGGGGGGGTGGAGGGGGGTTCCGGAATTCCGGTGATCCGTAGTCAATGTACTTCCAGGTGGAATAGGACGTTAAAACTTGGCAGGCATATCAGGGACCCGACCAAGTTAACTTGGAAACAGTCACTCGTCCGATCCGACCATCGCGGGTGGAGGGGGAGACGGCGGAATCCGGAAATTAGTGGCATGCATAACTTTCGAACGGGTTATCGGATCTTAATTAAACTTGATATCTTGAAAGACCTCATGTCTCAGCTGTCCCATTTCAAGCCCGGACCGGATCCGATGAACTGGGGGGGGGGGGGGGGGGTCGGAGGGGAGAACCGGAAATCTTGTGACACGCCTAGAGCGGAGCGATCAGGATGAAACTTGGTGGGACGTACAAGCACAAGTCCTAGGTGCATCAGTGACAGAATCGGAACGGATTCGGGTGTAGGGGGGTGTCCGGAATTCCGGTGATCGTGACTTAAGGTACTTCCAGATGTGCTAGGACGATAAAACTTTGCTGGAGCATTAGAAACTTGACATCATTGGGTTAGACATCGTCACTTCTCCGATCCGACCATCCCTTAGAGAGCTCATCTTAACCGCAAAATACAAAAAAGACTTATAAGCAAAATTTGTATTTTCACGATCGCCCTGAGTACATGATCCTTTTTGCCTCAAGGGTTTTGCTTAGAAATTAATTTTTAGCACCCTTAAAGTGTGCATCTTAACCGAATTGTGAAAAAAAACTTTTGACCATCACTTCCATCATCTGACCCAGCCTTGCAAGTTTTGCGCATCTTAACCAAAAAGTGGAAAAAAAATACTTTTGACCGTCACTTCCATCTGACCCAGCCTTGCAAGTGCCATATGAGCTTCCAGAAGAAACATCTATCACCGAAGTACGGAACTACAAATCGCCCATACATGCCGCCGACAAGTATCCATCTTAGCTGGAAAGAAGAAGAGACAGGTAAATCTAAAACCAAAATGCAGAAGAATCTCTACCCTTTCGACGACCCAATCGAACAACAAAAAAAGTAGCATGTCCATCATGAAATCACAGCACCAGCTACAAGTTCATTTTCCAGCTTAAGCGGCTTGAGCCTGAAGAGGACCCTTGCCAAGAAGGGCCGAAATATAGCTCTAATAAAATGTAGCTGACTTATCCGTTTTGCACCGTCAAATGTGATTCGCAGTCAGCTTGGGCTGAAGAAACATCTATCACCGAAGTACGGAACTACAAATCACGCATACATGCCGCCGACAAGTATCCATCTTAGCTGGAAAGAAGAAGAGACAGGTGACTCCAAAACCAAAATGCTGAAGAATCTCTACCCTTTCGACGACCCAATCGAACAACAAAAAAAGTAGCCGTGTCCATCATGAAATCACAGCACCAGCTTTAACTCCAACCAATTTTCAAAGAAGAAGTTCACAAAATCAGATTTAAGGAAGAATCTTTAACTGTTTTTCCACAAGTTCATTTTCCAGCTTAAGTGGCTAGAGCCGGAAGAGGACCCTTGCCAAGAAGGGCCGAAATCTAGCTCTAATAAAATGTAGCTGACTTATCCGTTTTGCACCGTCAAATATGAGCTTCCAGCTCTTGTTTTCACTTTTTATGGCACTTTCAGCCTCTGGCTCAAGTGCCATATACCGATCACAGTTCCGTCCTTCGTTCTGTCGGTCCGTCGGTCTTCGGTCTGTCGGTTGGTCCGAGTTTTTTGTCACACCTCTTCGAGTTAGGGTACTTCCAGATGTTCTAGGACAATGAAACTTGGCAGGCGTATCAGGGACCCGACCAAACTAACCTGGAAATAATCAGTTTCCCGATCCGACCATATGCGGGGAGTGGAGGGCGGTGGAAACTTGAAAATCGAGGCCAGTTTGTCACACTTTTTCGAGTTAGGGTACTTCCAAATGTGCTAGGACCATGAAACTTGGGAGGCATATCATAGTCCCGACCAAACAAACTTAGAAATAATCAATTTTCCGATCCGACCATCCCGGGGGGAGTGGAGGGCGGGGGAATCCGGGAAATTGAGTAGTTTGTAACTTTCGAACGGGTGATCGGATTGGCCGAGACTTGACCCGCTTAGACTGGTGTGATCGGGATCTAGCTTTGTGGGAATAACAAACAGATGCTCTGGATAAATCATTTCCAGAACCGGATTGGCTCCGGGTATTGTGGGTCGAGTTGGAGGGGGGGCGCGTCTGGGATTCCGGTGATCGTGAGTTATGGTACTTCCAGATGTGCTAGGACGATGAAACTTCGCTGGAATATTAGAGATTCAACTTAGAGATTTGCTTAGAAATCGCTACTTCCCAAGTCCGATTATTCCTTAAAGTACCAATCATGACCGCAAAGTAAGAAAAATACTTTTAAGCAATATATGCATTTTCATGATGCCCATCAGCCCATTACCATTTTTGCCTCAAGGGGTTTGCTTACAAATGGAGTTCTAGCTTCCTTAGAGAGCGCATTTCAACCGCAAAGTCGAAACTTACTTTTGATCAAACAATACATCTTAACCCATGCAAGTACCATATGAGCTTACAGCTCTTGTTTGCTTAAGGCCAAACAACTAATCAAATGAGGAAACCAAGTTCAGGTATGGATTCAGTATGCATGTTTACTCATAAGCTCGTGTCAGGCTCATCTCTAAAAAAGGTCTTTTAGATTTTTTTTTTTTTTTTTTTTTTAACCAAATTCCTCGTACTTTAGCAGCATTTTGGCGAACTGCATGCTGAGCATAAGATCAGTGACATTGACAGCTGAACCTTTCATTCTAAATTTCAAGGTTTTTGCAAATTTTTGCCAGCTTATCGGTCAAGGAAATAAAGTTCAAAATTCGATTCAGCATGTTTCCTTGTCCCAATTTCGAATCTCTAATCGACTTCAAAAACAACTTTGAGCTTCAACCAAATTTCCAGTTTCGGCTGAATTCCTGGTGAATGATTTGTCCGGCAAGAAAACGAAGTTCATATATGAATTCAGTGGGTCTTTTTACCCCTTAAAGGAATATCTCTTTAGCTTATAAAACATATTTGTTTTTACCCTTAATTCAAAACCCCAAAACCCTTCTAAATGTAGGGCTAAAGGACCCATCTACGAACTTGGTGTGTACTTTGCCAGTGAATCCTCATACGAAGTTTGGACAACATATATCAACCCCTTCGACCCCCCGACAAACCAAAACCCAAAGAATACGTACGCTAGGTTTAAATAATCTTCAAAACCAAATAAACTTTGCGCGTTATACACGCGACCGAAGCCACCATCCCTCCTGCGTCCATAGATTGAACAAAGTGACGTCACCCACTCGCAAATCTTTCGCCTGTGTGAATAAAGGGGAAGGGTAGGGACTGGTATAGCCAAAAGAAATAGAAAACCCGTGATTTGCGGGGTTTTTTTTATTGATCAGCTAGTTATCCCTCTAGGATGATGTGCGAGGGATAAATATAAATTCGGATATTTCGGTCGCACTTCCGACAAATCGTCCTCAGCAAAATCAAGACCAAACTTTTCGATGGGATCCCAAAAATTCAATATCTGATCCAGACAACTGGGTCTTGTCTTAGCCAGATCCAGTCATCGCCAGAATCCTTGAACATTCTTACAATTAAAATTCAGAAACAGATTAAGGCCAAATAGCTAATCATCTGAGAAAACCAAGTTCAGATATCGATTCAGCATGTGTGTTTACCCGTATAAGTCATATCTGTTTTGACGAAAAGTTCCTGCCACTTCTGCCAATTTCCCAGTTTCGGCCGAACTCTAGAACTAAAAAAGAAAGCTCAAAAACGAACTCAGGGTATCTTCTTTCCCCAATAATGAACATCTAATCAACTTCGAATAAAAATTTAACTTATAACAAATTTTCCGACTCCAGCCGGATTCCGGTCGAACTATATGTCCGGGTAAAATATGATTGTCACACACGGATTCAGCGTCTCTTCTTACCCCTAAATCGGTTATCTAATCAGCTAGAAATGAAACTTTAACTTCTAACAATTTTCCGTTTTTGGCCGGATTCCGGGCGAACTACATGCCCGGGAAGAAAATTGTTTTCACATAAAAGTTCAGCATGTCTTCTTGCCCTAAATCGGACATCTGATCAACTCCAAATAAAACTTTTACTTTTAACAAACTTTCCGGTTTTGGCCGGATTCCGGGCGAACTACTTGTCCGATTACAAAATGGTTTTCACCATCGTGTTCAGCATGTCTTCTTACCCCATAATCGACTATCACATTAGCTGTTTCAAAATATTTTGTTTGCCCCTTTATTTTAACCCCCTCCCCCACCCCTAAATGTAGGGCTACAAAGCCCATTTACGAACTTGACTGGTTCGCCGACCCAACGAATCCTCCCACCAAGTTTCATCAAAATGTCTCATTCCCTTCGAGAGTTATCGTGCTTACAGACGGACGGACAGACGGACAACTTGTGCGATGTCATAGGTATCCCTCAACTTACGTTTTGGGATCCCAAAAACAACAAAAAACTAAATCATAAAATCCAACACAATACCAACAAAAAAACGATGCGGAACCAACAAACATACAACGATATGTAACTAAAAACCAGAAGAACGATGCGGATCGAACGACAGACAAATTCATATAAAATAACGAATATTAAAATGTGCGTGTTAAAAGTGTATATGTACAAATCTGTGATTATTTTACAATTCTGAATTCTATGTCTATTTACAGTTTACCAGTTCCCTGGGAAAGCGCAGAAGCTTTCACCCAGCACTTATAAAATCCTTCGTTTTTGGGATCCCAAAACGTAAGTGGAGGGATACCTATGACATCGCAAAAGTCGTCCGTCCGTCCGTCCGTCCGTCTGTAAGCACGATAACTCTCGAAGGGAATGAGATATTTTGATGAAACTTGGTGTGAGGATTCGTTGGGTCGGCGGACCAGTCAAGTTCGTAAATGGGCTTTGTAGCCCTACATTTAGGGGTGGGGGAGGGGGTTCAAATTAAGTGGCAAACAAAATATTTTGAAACAGCTAATGTGATAGTCGATTACAGGGTAAGAAGACATGCTGAACACGATGGTGAAAACCATTTTGTAATCGGACAAGTAGTTCGCCTGGAATCCGGCCAAAACCGGAAAGTTTGTTAAAAGTAAAAGTTTTATTTCAAGTTGATTAGATGTTTGATTTAGAGGTAGGAAGACATGCTGAAGACGATGGTGAAAACCATTTTCTCGACGGACAAGTAGTTCGCCCGGAATCCGGCTCAAACCGGAAAGTTTGTTAAAATTAAAAGTTTTATTTGGAGTTGATCAGATGTCCGGTTTAGGGCAAGAAGACAAGCTGAACTTTAATGTGAAAACAATTTTCTTCCCGGACATGTAGTTCGCCCGGAATCCGGCCAAAACCGGAAAATTGTTAGAAGTTAAAGTTTTATTTCTAGCTGATTAGTAGTTCTAGAGTTCGGCCGAAACCGGGAAATTGGCAGAAGTGGCAGGAAGTTTTCGTCAAAACAGATATGACTTATAGGGGTATATTTGTAGTTGATTAGATGTCCGACATAGGGGCAAAAATAGATGCTGAATTCGATTATGACAATTTTTTTTTAGCCGGACATGTAGTTCGTCCGGAATCCAGCTGAAACCGAATTTTTTTTTATAAGTTAAATTTTTGTTTAAAGTTGATTAGATGTTGGACTAATCACACCAAACAATCAACAACTTATCCAGCGGTGCCTCAAATTAACATAATGTCAAACTTCTCATCTGATAAGCGCACCAATCTGTAAAAGACAATTAGTTTTTAAGTATCGTTCCTAAATATTACAATTAAATTATTTATCTATCTACATTATATATTAGATTTTTGGGATCCCATCGACACCTTTGGTCTTGTTCCCATAACTGTACAAATAATTTCACAGAACTAAACTCTTCTGACCAGATTCATGCGCGCACGAAAAGCCTCCTTGCTCTGTATGCCCTAAAGGTGCTGTTGTGTTGGATAAATTACGTATGTTTGTACGCATGTTCGCAATGCAGCTTGCTGCATGTCTGATCGGTCGAGTATTATTGGAAGGGATGTTTAAAGTAATTGGTAGGTTTGGTGGAACACAAAGTGGGGTTTGAGGGGGTCTTAGAAATGCGGCATCCTTTTCTAGGAATCCATCGTACAATGGGTTTATACGAAACTCATATGCCCTCTCGGCTTGCCGTTGACTGGGACGGGTTTACGACTGAAGATAGGTAGTGCCAAAACTAACCATTTTTGGGGATCCCAAAACGTAAGTGGAGGGATACCTATGACTTTGTAAAAGGTCGATCCGTCCGTCCGTCTGTGAGCATGATAGCTCCCGAAGGGAATAAGATATTTTGATGAAACCAGGTGTGAGGATTCTTTGGGTCAAGGGAAAGGACGAGTTCGCAGATGGGCTCCGTAGCTGTATAATAAGGGGAAGGGAAGGGGATTCGAATTAAGGGGCGAAATAAAATATTTTTTTAAAAGCTACTAAGATAATCTATTTAGGGGTGAGACATGCTGAATCCGAATATGGAATTTATTTTCCTGCCAGACAAATAGTTCACGCAGAACCCCGTGAAAACCGGAAAATTCGTAAAAAGTAGAAGTTGACTCTGAAGTTGATTCGATGTTCGACTCTAGGGTAAGAGGACATGTTGAATCCGAATATGAAAATTATTTTTTGGCAGGAAAAGTAGTTCGCCCGGAATCCCGAAGTTTAGCATGCAATTTTAAAACCCAACGATATAGTCGATAGAGAGTGAGGAGATATGCTGTGCAACTTCGAACATACTAACGATAAACAAAAAGTGTATGCGATAAGTTTACTTATCTTCAAAGTCACAACCGGCATTTCCTGGTTCAAAAAGGCAGAATGTATCCCGACAACTGTCTGGTGAGCAATTCAATAAAATCTGTCGACCAATTTTCGAAAAAAAACAGATGGCTACACAAGTCCCTACCTCTTTAACCGTACAGGCGAAAGCTCTCCGAGTCGGAAGATACGCTTTGTTTTTGGGATCCCAAAACGTAAGTTGAGGGATACCTATGACATCGCAAAAGTTGTCCGTCTGTCCGTCCGTCCGTCCGTCTGTAAGCACGATAACTCTCGAAGGGAATGAGATATTTTGATGAAACTTGGTGTGAGGATTCGTTGGGTCGGCGGACCAGTCGAGTTCGTAAATGGGCTTTGTAGCCCTACATTTAGGGGTGGGGGAGGGGGTTCAAATTAAGGGGCAAACAAAATATTTTGAAACAGCTAATGTGATAGTCGATTATGCGGTAAGAAGACATGCTGAACACGATGGTGAAAACCATTTTGTAATCGGACAAGTAGTTCACCCGGAATCCGGCCAAAACCGGAAAGTTTGTTAAAAGTAAAAGTTTTATTTGAAGTTGATTAGATGTTCGATTTAGAGGTAGGAAGACATGCTGAAGACGATGGTGAAAACCATTTTCTCGACGGACAAGTAGGTCGCCCGGAATCCGGCCCAAACCGGAAAGTTTGTTAAAATTAAAAGTTTTATTTGGAGTTGATCAGATGTCCGATTTAGGGCAAGAAGACATGCTGAACTTTTATGTGAAAACAATTTTCTACCCGGACATGTAGTTCGCCCGGAATCGGAAAATTGTTAGAAGTTAAAGTTTTATTTCTAGCTGACTAGATAACCGATTTAGGGGTAAGAAGAGACGCTGAATCCGTGTGTGACAATCATATTTTACCCGGACATATAGTTCGACCGGAATCCGGCTGGAGTCGGAAAATTTGTTATAAGTTAAATTTTTATTTGAAGTTGATTAGATGCTCATTATTGGGGAAAGAAGATACCCTGAGTTCGTTTTTTAGTTTTCTTTTTTTCGCCGGACAAGTAGTTCTAGAGTTTGGCCGAAATCGGCAAAATTGGCAGAAGTGGCAGGAACTTTTCGTCAAAACAGATATGACTTATACGGGTAAACACACATGCTGAATCCATATCTGAACTTGGTTTTCTCAGATGATTAGCTATTTGGCCTTAATCTGTTTCTGAATTTTAATTGTAAGAATGTTCAAGGATTCTGGCGATGACTGGATCTGGCTAAGACAAGACCAAGTTGTCTGGATCAGATATTGAATTTTTGGGATCCCATCGAAAAGTTTGGTCTTGTTAATATATGGAAGCGAGGGAGTCGCGTGTCTTGGGTTTAATTAGAGACTATTTACAGCTAGCGTACGTATTCTTTGGTTTAGTCACGGAAGTCTTTCGTGTCGGGGGGTTAAGATATGTTGTTAAAGGACACCTGAATGAAGAGTACCAAGTATCATCCCTACCTGTATGAAACTGTATAAAACTTCGTATGAGGATTCACTGGCAAAGTAGATGGGTCCTTTAGATATTAGAGACAAAGGAGGCGTTTCGAATTAAGGGTAGAAAAAAGGTATGTTTGTAAGCTAATGAGATAGTCGTTTAAGGTGTAAGGAGGCCCATTGAATCCACATCTGAACTTAGCTTTCTTGCCGCAAAAATGATTCACCCCAAATTCGGCCGAAACTGGAAATTGGTTGAAGCTGAACCCGGAAATTTGGATTGAAAGGTTCTCCTGTTTTGCTCTGCATGCAGTTTGCCGCGGGAATACTGCTAAAATACGAAGAATTTTGTCAAAGTAAAAGGACCTTTCTGAAGTCGATTAGGGTGAGAGATTGTAGTAAACATCTTTGTTGAATCCATATCTGAACTTGGTTTTCTCATCTGATTAGTTATTTGGCCGTAGGTTGCCGAAAACTCCAAAACGGTAACATTATTTTTTGTGAATATTAAAGCGGTGGTTATGGATAAATAGCAAAATTTTAATGGGGTCTGGCGAAGACTCAGAAGTCTGTAAAATCCGATTGTGAGTGCGCGGGACCTCGGCGAGGCCAAACTAAACGACTGATAAGACTTAGCAAGGGGGTAAACAAAACGTAAATAAAATTATCGTTATCATTATTTACAGCCTACTGGAGAGGAAATTGAAATGCTCAGTAAGGACATTAAAAGCGAATGGTCACCTAGAACACGCCCAGAGGAAGTATGGAGAATGTTCGAGAAGGCTCACATGCCAAATGATCCATTGGCAAAGTATGATTACATTCTACCGCGGAGTCATGAACATATCACTTTGAGTGACCATGGTGCCGTAAAAAGATCGCAATATTTCGAAGGGGAAATAGGGTCGCCACTTTCATTCTTTATACGCCCAATCATCTCTCCTATCGGACATATTTAGTTGCTAGTGCCTCTTTCGTGAACTGTAAGCTATCAGTACTATTCGGTCGGATTGGATCTAACATTGTAAATCTATTAGCTCAGCCTTCACAAATGTTTATGCGTACAAAAATAGACAAAATATACTATAATCTTCGTATGAGCAGATAAGCAATGCGTTCATCAATACATCCGTATCTTGAGTCCTGGTCTGGCCAGCTTCTCCGTCTCGGCTCTGTAGATTGGTTCTCTCGTAAGGTCTTGGACAGCGTGGTAGACCTTTTCAGCGTAGACTTCCTTAGCATCTTCTGAAGGTCCATAGTTACGAGAAATTACTTCGCTTTTGTCAGAAGTTGAATAATGTGTAGGCTGTTGATCGCTTGGGTAAGCCACTGCCGATCGCTGATAGTTGGGGGCGGAAGATCCATCTGAGGGGTAGTTGGCTCCTTTTGTTGTCTGATAGATTGGAGGGGCATAACTTGAAAGGCTTAGTGAGCCGGAGGTTTGGGGCTTGTGCTCTTCCTCGGCAGTTCGGTATTTCGGGGTGGTCAGACGATGGCTTTCGGTGGTATATTCATCTGCTTTCGTTGTGGGCTGGTAGTTGGCAGTAGATGGCTTCTCTGAGTAGTAATTTTTCTCGGATGCCTGGTGTGTCGTAAGGACAGAATCGTAGGCTGTCTGTGAATAGCTGGTTTTCTCAACATGCTTATATGCTTCGGTCGTCACAGTATAGTCTTCTACTGAATATTGTGCTCTTGATGTTGACTCGTAGGAGCTGGGATTGTAGATAGCGTCGTCTGATTGCTTGTATGCTGAGACAGGTTCTGCAGCGTACTGCGGGTTCTGAGTGGGAGAGAAGGCTTGGGCGTCCGATCCTTGGGAGGGTGTGTAGGGGTTGCCGCCTGTGGGATAGTCAGTCTTCTGGTAAGTTGAAGAAGGGACGTAATAGGCTTGAATATCTTGCTGTCCCTTCCCTGGGGAACGGTAATCGCCTGTGCCCGGTCTGTATCCTTGTTGAATTTTCTCTTTGGGTTCATATTTCGGGAGGCGAAATCCATATCCCACAGCTGGGTCTTGCTGGTATCTCTGGGTAGTTGAGTCGTAAGCAAGAGTTGAATATTCGGTATCTTGGGTTGGCTGGTATCTTGGAGGTGCTGAGTATCCAGTATACATTGATTGCTGATATTTCTCTGTGGTAAGAATATGGGCTGCTTTCGAATCCTCAGCTTTTGGAGCGAAGTCCTGTCTAGTGGGCAGGGAGTACGCGGGCTCGTCATAGTTGACAACTTTCTGAAGTGGATGATATTCTGCAGCAGCGTGGCTGTTATTTTGACTAGGATGGCCTGTGTTCTTACTTGACTCGTAGTTGGAGAAAGGGGTGGCTTTTTGTGGTTGCTGGTAGGCCGATGAAGGAGAATGATGCCCGCCGTTCGTATAGGCGGCTGGATTGTCCTTCTTATCACTGTTTGACAAATATCTGTCACTTTCTTCTTTGTATGTTTTTTGTTCAGTTGGCTGATACTTAGGGGCGATGTATTCCTGTTTGTTAGTGTACTCGTTCTTCTGCTGGTTGGATTTAATTTGTTCATACCCTTTCTCGTTTTCGCTTTCGTTGGACTGCTGATACGTTGCAGAATCTTGTTTCTCATCTGATGGATATTTCGCCTTTTTGGGTGTGTCCGTCGATGAAACCTGCTGATAGCTACTTTCCTTGTATGCTCTGTTATTACTAGATGGCTGCTGGTATTTCGGCGGATTCTGTTCGTAGGTCACTCCCGACTGGTCGCTTTTCGTGGCTTGCTTGTAGGTAAGAGCAGCTTTCGCATATAGATTCTCGGTCTGGGCGTACTTGGCTGGGGCATAGCCTTGTTCGGGGCCTTTTGTAGCTTGTTGGGAAGGCTGGTGTGGATCAACATTTGCGCTGTAGGCTAGCTGAGGCTGGCTGTACTGATAATTATCTTCGTTGTAGGTGGCAGCAGGTGCGCTAGAAACGCTCTTCTCATGACTGAGCTTCTTCTCTTGTGGCAATTCTTTAGATTTGTCTGTAAGGGTGGCAGACCCGTTATAGCTTCCCCGGGACCCAGCTGGTGCTGGTACATTATACTGTTTGCTCTTGATATCGTCCTGAACGTATCTGGCTGGTGTCACTTCGTAGGTAGCAGCCTTCGGTTTATCATATGTGGCATTTGCCTCAGGTTGGTAAGGAGTCATAATTAGTTTTTTAGTAGTCGTGTCATACATCTGACTAGGTTGGGCATATCCTTGCGGTTTGGTTGAATAATCTACTGACGCCTGCTGCTTCTGTGCTTTCAGAACCTTCACACTCTCGCTGTAGCTGTCCTGAGGAGGATGATACATCGGCCTGTGGTAGATGGCGGGCTTTGTCGTCTCCACATATTCCTCCGTCGTTTGTTCTTTATATAGTTTAGTAGTATACTCGGGTTGCCTTCGCACCTCGTCCTGCGGAGGAAGATATGAAATGGATGACACGTAGTCTTCGAACTTCTTGTAAGACTTGTTTGGGGAATTGTAGTTGGTCTCAGTGAGGCCGATGTATTCCTGTTCGCTGTGTTGGCCCTCGGCCAGTTCTACGTAGTGCAGCTTTTGCACAGCTTCATGAGGCTTTGCTTCATCTGCATACTCGCTTTTACGTGGGTAGCTTTCTTGGGATGCATGCCCATAGGTAGTCGGATTTGAGGACGGCGCATACCTATCTTTCGTCTGCTCCGCATCCGATTCCCCGTAGTAGTCTGGCTGACTTTGTGTGGCAGGTACGGGGCTCTCAGCTGGTGTTCTGTGTGACTGCGAGTAGGGTACTGGAGGTTGAACTTCCTCTGAGTAGCTTGGGCTGGGTGGTGTTGAAGTCGGACCGTAAGTAAGTGAGTGGTCTGATTCTCTGAAGTAGTTGGACTGTGCAGGGTCCTTAGCATTTGCAGGACTGTCAGCGAGTGTTCTGTATGACTGCTGATATGGCACTCGGGAATAATCCGACTCTGCTTCCTCTGTGTAGGTTGAGCTGGATGATCCTGATGGTGGAATGTAAGTAGGTGACGCTGGCGACTGGTATGCCTCCACTAGAGTTTCAGATTCCGAGTATTTGCCATATACTCCAACATAGGGGTTTAAGCTGATCTTGGAGACGTCTTGCACTTCGTAAGTAGGACTTGAATTCGTCTTATCGTGTTGAGGTTCGTATGGTTTGTTCTTAGTATACTCTTCCTTTTGCGTTTCGTAGGTCGAGGTCGAATAACTATTGTTCTCTGAACTGTATGAGTTCTTGATGGAGCTTGTCGGATACTTAGGCTGGTAGGATTCTGTGCGTGCAGCCTCCGTGTCAAAAAGTGAAACGGCTTCTTCGTATTTCGGATGGGAGGGTAATTCGTCATGTTTCGAAGTAGGTGTGTTCTGAATGGGATCTTGGTAAGGCGCTTGCGACTCCGTGGATTCATAGTTCGCTTTAGCTGACTCATATTTTCTGTATTCTTTTACCTCAGAGGTGAAATGTGGAGTGGTATTTGGGTAACGGTCAACGGTTGACCCGTGATCCGCATGATAATTCACTGGTTTCAGTTCAGCCACCTTCTGTTGAGGATAGGAGACAGCCGGTTTTGAAGAGTATTCGCTAGATGGCAGGTCGTCTTTATAGGCAGATGAGTAGTTAGACGTCGTTCCTGCCGGTGGATAGCCGATTACAGAGGACTTCGCTTTCTCTTGATGGATTTGAATCCTCCCTGCACGATCGTTCGCGTTTTTAGCGACTTGTTCCAAAGATGCGGCTATTGGGCAGAACAGTGGGCTGTGTCCCAAATGCATCAGAAACTCCATAGCTGTAAATTTTGGGACCTCAAATCCTGGGCTTTGATTGACAGAATAAATATCGTGGGCAGCATGCTGGGCGACCTTTCCGGTGGCGTAGGTGTCATCTGGTTGCGCCTTTGGTTCAGTTTTCGAGGTGATTGGTTGTGAATAAAAGTTTGATAAAGCTTTTTTTGTTGTTGGAATCTGGTACTCGTTCGTGCCTGGTTCGTTGTATCTGAATATTTGGACCTGTGTGGAATGGTTCTCCTCCTTCTTGTAGCTGTCGCGTGCCTTGTTCTCGTTGTAAACCGGGGCATCGCCAGTTGGCGTGTATACTACTTTCAGTGGTGCTGAAGCGTATGCTTTTGTCTCAGGTTTTCCGTAGTTATGGGGCTCCTGTATTTTAGAGTAAGAAGATTCGTCAGTAATTTGGTAGGTGGCGAAGGGGACCTCTTTGATGTAAGCTGTAGCAGGGGTAGTTTGAATTGGAGCTACATCCCCATATTGTCCGTTAGATTGGGACTGGTAGCTTGCGGGATCCGCGTACTTGACTTCGCTCTTTTGGTAGCCTTCGGATACAGCTTCTTGTTTGTAAACTGTTTCAGGGGTAGCAGAGGTGTACGCTACTTCGCTTTTTTCGAAAACTTGTAGTTTGGAGCTCGCAGGCTCCGCGTAGCTGTCAGGCTTTTGATTGCTGACAGCTGCTGCTTTCTCGGAGTAAACGGGTCTAGCTGTTGGTGCGGTGTAGGTCTTCTCTTTTGGTGTTCCGTAAACTGGGGACTGGTAGTGTGTGGGTGGTGAGTAGCTGTTGCTCTTCGAATTGTTTGCCGATGCGGTTTCGTTTATGTAAACTGGCGTAAGAGTAGTTTGGGCATAGACCTGAGGTTTTCCTTTGGATTGGGATTCGTTTGTTTCAGACGTCGAGTAATCGGCAGTCTTTGTGTAGCTTAGAGACGCTCCGACCTCAGCATAAGCCTCTTCTTTTATCTCTTCGATTTTCTTGTTAAGAAGATCGTAGCTCGCAGGCTCCACGTACTTGTCGGGCTTTCGATATCTTACAGTGGCAGCTTCCATCAAATAAACAGGCAAAGTTGGTGTTGAGGCGTAGGTGTTCTCTTCTAATCCTGCGTAAACTGCGGACTGGTAGTTTGTTGGGGGTGAGTAGCTGTCGGCCTTCCGGTAGTTCGCCGATGCGTCTTCATTTGAGTAAACCGGTGTCTGGGTAGTTTGGGCATATACCTCAGATTTTTCTTTGTATTGCGGTCGATACGCGTCAGACATCGAGTAATCTTCTGTTTTTTGGTAGCTCGCAGACGCTTCATCTTTAGCATAAGCTTGGGTAGTAGTAGTTAAGACAAAGGCCGGTTTCTCGGCTTTCGTGGTGTGCTGATACTTCGAAGCAGAAGAGTAATCGTCTCCCGCATGATAGCTAACGGGGATGACTATCTTGGTATGAACTGGGGCGATGGTAGTTGGGGAATAGTTGTCGTCCTTGGATTTACCATAGGCTTGGGGTTGATAAGTAACAGAAGCAGAGTGATCTTCACTGTTCTTGTAGCTTGCTTTCACGTCAACCTTGTCGTACACAGGGGTAAATGTTGTCGGGCTGTATAGCAACTCATCGAATTTCTTGTAAACCAGTGGCTTGTACGTTGGAGACATGTAGTGGTCATTCGCCTTGTGTTTGCTAGTTGCCGAGACTGCTTTGTCGGATCGTCCGTAGTTGGGCTGGTAGCTTGTTTGTTCGTCGGCATCGTCGTAGACGGGGACAGATGTTGTCTGTGTATATGATAACTTCTCAGATTTTCTGTAAACCGGTGTCGGGTACGTTGCTGGAGCTGCATAGCGGTCATTCTCTTTGTACTCGGTGGTTGCCGGGTCCCTTGCATATACTTGGGTAGAAGTAAGAATTAAAACTGCTTCGTCGGGCTGTCCGTAGTTGGCAGGATAGCTTGCTTGTGCATCGGGCTTGTTGTGAACAGGGACAGATGATGTCGTAGTGTATGACTCCTCTGATTTTCTATAAACTGTCCGCTGGTTTGGAGCTGCAGCTATATTGCGGTCACTTTCTTTGTAGCTGGGAATTGCGGATTGCTTCGTATATACTGGGGGAGAAGTAGTAGGAATGAAGGCTGCTTCCTCAGATCGTCCGTAGTCTGGCTGGTAGCTTCCTGGCGCTGAATGCCCTTTACCGCTTTGATAGTCTTTCGTTGCGTCGTTCGTCGCGTACACTGAGGCAGGGGTCGTTGGGGCATACCCAGTTTCCTCTGAGTTTCTGTAGGACTGTACTTCGAGAGAAGGTGTTGCAACGTAATTATCAGTATTTTTGTAGTCTCCCGGGGCCGCGGCTTCCTTGGTGTAAGCTGGGCTAGGAGTGGTAAGGGGTTCCGTAACTTCGCCTGATTTCGCATAAGAACCTTGATACGGGGGGGAGCCTTTTTCGGTTAAATAGTCATCACTCTTTTGGTAGGCTAGTGGTTTGACTTCCTGGGAGTAATCCGAGGCTGTTGCAGTTTGTGAGTAGGTCTCTGTTTTCACTTCTCTGTGAATTTGCTGGTAAGGAGTCGGTGTTGAATAATCGCCATTTTCTCGGTAGCTTCCGACTCTGGCTGACTCGGTGTAAACGGGAGCCGGACTAGTTGGAATATATGACGCTTTAGCTGACTGAGTATAATCGTCGTGGTGGTGCGATGGTGTAGTCTCCAAGTAATGGCCATTGCTTTGGTAGCTTGGGCGTTCCGCTTCCTTAGCATACAACGGGACAGCTGCATTGAGGGTATATTCAGCTTCTTTCGATTCCCCGTACAGTTTAGGCTGGTAAGTCGTTGGGGCAGAGTAGTCGCCGCTGTCCGGATAGCTTGCTTTACTGGTATCTTGACTGTAAGTTGTGCTTGCGACTGCTGCTTCATTCGGCGTCTTGTAAGACTGCGCTTGGATAGAAGATGGGTAGGCCTCTATTTCCGCTTTCTTGTAGCTGTTGTCAGCGTTATTGTATCTGCCTACGTTATCTGACTTCTTGGCGTAACCGTTTTCGTTGGCCACGTAGTCGGTAGAAACTGCAACGTATCCTTTCTTTTCGTCCTTGGAATAGTTTACTTCATATTGTCTCGAATAATCCTCGGATTTGTGCTTCGGCGTCTTGGCTTTTTCTGCGTACTTTCGGCCATACGCTTCTGTAATTGGCTGGTAAACTTCAGTTGTTGAAGGCGGATAAATCGACGGGACAGAGTAGTCACCATTTTTGTTATAGCTAGATTTACTTGTGTCCTGACTGTAAGTTGGGATTGCGACTGCTGCTTCACTCGGCGTCTTGTAAGACTGCGCTTCAAGTGAAAATGGGTAAGCCTCTGTTTCCGTCTTATTGTAGCTGTTGCCAGCGTTACCGTATCCGTTGGTCACGTAGTCGGTAGAAACTTCAACGTATCCTTCCTTTTCGTGTGTCCCTTCCTTCGTGGAATAGTTTCCTTCATACTGTTTTGAATAATCCTCGGATTGGTGCTTGCGTGTCTTGGTTTCTTCTGTGTAGCTTTTGGCGTAGACTTTTGCAACTGGCTGGTAGACTTCAGTTGTAGCAGGCTGATAAGTCGAGGGGGCAGAGTAGTCACCATTTGTGGGGTAGCTAGATTTACCAGTGTCCTGACTGTAAGTTGGGACTGTGACTGCTGACCCACTCGGCGTCTTATAAGACTTCGCTTGAATGGACGGTGGGTAGGTATCTGTCTTCTCTTTGTTGTAGCTGTCCGCGTTCTCATAACTGCCTACTTTGTCGGACTTGTTGACGTAACCGTTTTCGTTGGTCCTGTAGTTGGTAGAAACTTCAACGTGCCCGTCTTTCTCGTATTTCCCCCCGTTCTTAGAATAGTTTCCTTCATATTGTTTCGAGTAGTCCTCAGATTCGTTCTTCTTAGTCTTGGTCTCCTCTGCGTAGTTCTGGGCATACGCTTCTGTAACTGCCTGGTAGACCCCAGTTGTAACAGGGTGATAAGTCGGAGGGGCAAAGTAGTCATCAGTTCTGGAATAGCTGAATTCCTGACTATAAGCTGGGACCGGGACTACTGCTCCCGTAGGCGCCTCGTAAGACTTCGCTTGAATAGAAGATTGGTAGGGATCTGTTTTCGCGATGTTGTAGCTGTTTCCAGCGGACTCCACGTTCTCATATCCGCCTACTTTGTCTGACTTGTTGGCGTAATCGTTTGTGTTGGTCCCGTAGCTATTAGAAACTTCAGCGTATCCGCCCTTTTCATATGTGCCTTCCGTCTTAGAATAGCTTTGTTCATACTGTTTCGAATTATCCTCGGATCCTGTCTTGGCCTCTTCTGCGTAGTTCTGGGCGTACTCTTCTGTAACTGCCTGGTAGACTCCAGTTGTAGCAGCGTCAACGTAGCTGACGTTGGCGACGAAACCGCTGTCCCCGGTCACGTGATAGGTGACTACTTGTAGCTTGCCGTTGGGTAGCGCTACGTAGTACTGTCCAGATACCAGTTGTCCATCGCTTGATTCTTTGTGGCCGTAGTCGTTTTGCAGGTCTTTCAGTTTCCACTCGAAGTTGTAGGGCATCCCAGCAACCTGAAGTAGAAAAATGACTTTAGTATGCAAAATTAAGCATCGTACACGAAATTTGCCAAATGATGTTCGTAAATACTTTATAGCCTTCGGTTCATAGCAGTACAAAAAAAATAAAAAATATTACAACAACCCCAACATATTTCCTTGTTCCAATGTCCCCCTCGTTAAAAATTTCGCAGCGATTTGTCGTTGTCAACTTTAAAGGACCCGTTGCACCCCATATGCGTAACAGCATTTATTAAGTCTTTCATCCGGAGACCCAAATTTCTTATGCTACATTCTAAACCCGCTAACGACACCTCACTAATTTTTGCACTTGCTGCAATTTTCTATTTTCCATGCACACTATGGCCCCGACGAGTGTTCGCGTCTAATGCTTGATGCGTAAAACCGTTTACCTGAAATTTGCCAAGATTTGCTAGAAGTCAATGGGCCTCGGAAATGGCTTAAAACAGCCAAAGCCGTGGATAATTTGTTAAAAATAGAGCCTAGCTATGCAGTATTCAGATAGTTTTGAATATTGGAACATAAACAGTAAATAGTGCGAGTTGTTCTTTATTTGTTAAACTAAATTAGTAGATTAACCTTTCATAATTACTATCGTTTTATTAGTCAATATCGTTTGTATTTTTTCAAAATTCGCGCCCTTCAGTGGCCGACAGATTTCGAGTTAGGTGAACTGAGGCATACAAATAAGATAAAATCATACCGTGAAGCTATAGGGTTTAATTGGAAGATTCGCGGAAACTCTAAAAATTACAGTATTCAATTGTCTGATGTTTGCTGATGAGAATGCTGAAAATGCAGGAAGCGGAAGCACGCGTAAATTTTTTACATTCACGACTAAACACCATTGCGTAAACGAAGCCGTTGCGTGTAAAGTTCTTTACTGTTAGAAAATGGTAATTAGCTCGAGTATGAATCGTTGTTAATTTTTGTTGGTGAAGGATTTCCGGCGTTTAGGTTCAGCCGTGAGTCGCATAGAGGTGGGCAGCATGATGTAGGCTATTATTTCTTTTTCTTGAAATCGTTGCTGGTTATAAATATTTTAGTTTATAAATATTTTTGTGACCCACTTTAGTTGTAATAAAAAAAAAAAAAGAACAGCAGAGTAAATAAGAAGAAAAAGAGAAAACAAATCCCATAAAAAATGAAATTAACTAGGCGGTTATGAGACTTTAACCTGAAACGTTCTTCACAGGTGAGTGTGTTTTACAGAAGCTATCTGTATGGGTCACAGCTATATTTTCTAGAATTCCGTCGTAGAGTTGAAGAATGTCTAACTTTTCCGTATAGAACTGATGATGGTGCCGAGAATTTGGGCAAAAATTCTAGTGTGCACCGTCATACCCTGGTTGGCAGTTCGGACCATCAAAAGGCTATCCGTAGTACAATCAGTGCTTCCACTCATCCCGATTTCTCGGGAGATCTCCCGACTTTCCTGGACATCTCCCGACAAAAATTTTCTCCCGATAATCTCCCGATTTTTGTAATCTTGCCAAAATTACAATAAGGTCACAATTCTCAGAGTTTACGTTCGGGTTTATACCAGAATCTCTTTATTTCAGCGGAGAAATGGCCAAGTTGCGAAAATCTTCCCTGCGGCGAATGGTTGCAACATTATTTGTTATTGTGCAAAAACATACATATTTTTTCAGAAAAGTAAATTGATTTTTTTTTAAAATCCGACATGGCAAGGTTTGAACGTAAATCTTCTTTGTACGCATTGAGAGAAGATGGTCGAGTAAAAGTCTGATCACTGCCATTTTAATATGGACCCCAGAAGATGAGCGAATCAAAAATGTTTCCCAAAACTTCGCCTGCGGCGCCTTTCAAAGTTTTCTTCATTTGTTGGAAGGGCACGTCATTTAGGTGGGGTTTTCGACAGTTTTAGGCTTAGGATCTGATAAACAGTTTAAACTAGAATCTGTTTGGGAAATAGCTAAAGTTTGGCAAAAAAAACGAATTTAAATTTTGCTGCTGCTAAAATTAGAAGCTGCTGCCAGCGTTGCTCTCTTCGGTTTGAAACATTTCGGGAAATCCTCAGGATCTTAGGGTTTGATCAGCGTTCTAACCCAGGATTTGCACTGGAAGCAGCTGTGCGGAATGCGAATTTCAAGAATTTTGCCTGGAACTCTCAGTTTATTACAGAAGTTAGAAACTGCTGCTGGAATGGTGTCGAGTAATACACAGTCCATGTAGTCGCTTCATTTTTGCATTTAAAAATTTGAAAATTGTATGTTTCAAGGACTCGGTAGAATTTCTGGCAGATTCGTTAAATTTTGTTGGCTCCCGAAAACGAAAATGAAGACGCGACGCCCCAGATGACACAGATGTCTGATGGTTGCTTTTGACAACTAAGGGCTCAAAGGTCTTTATCAGAAGCCCTGGGAAGCTTGAAGAATTTATATCGGTTCGACACAATATAAACTAAATTGCCGGATAACTCCTCTAATTTCAGTCTGTTGACTGTCCCCTGGGTGTAAAAGGTCAAGTTCCCAAAGCTTTTCAGTTTCCGCACCGACGGACGTACCCATTTCATAAAGCTCCACAGAAAATTCGACTAATTTTCAGTCGAAAATTCGCGCTATTTCTCAAACTTACAATGTTTGGGGCCCCAGCTCTCATGGAAACGCAAAGAGAAATTTAAGTAGACCTCAAAGCACCGAGGAACCTTTTATTTAGAGGTGCAAACGGAAATATCAGCCTTGCTATCAAACCGGTAATGTGTAGCATTTGCACATTGAAATCCTAAGTATGACGAATAAGCTGAGTATTTTTACGTGCTAACAAGTTGAATGCAGTTACTCAATGCCTTTTTTGTAACAAAGCTAACTCTAAAATTGCTTTTTTAGACATAATCGCTGATTTTAAAACTCCCTTATTTTTTCCCCCGATTTCTTAAAATGTCTCCCGACAAGCTCCCGATTTTTTCGGAGCAGTTACTGATTTTCAGAAAAAGAAAGTGGAAGCACTGAGTACAATAGACGACAAAATAGGTTAGGCTACCGTCAAATTCGAAGGTCTCTTTTTAAATGCCCTTTCTGGTCGTCGTTAACGTTTGCAAAAACGAAATTTAGCGCCATGGCTCTAAATCTACTATTATGTTTTGGACTATTTTTTTTTGTCTAAGCGGTAGATTCCGAAATTTGTATAAAAAATTTTCCACCATCTTTTTATATCCGTTTCAATTTTTAAATATTTAGTTTCCCTGCAAGTGGATAAAACGGTACAAAACAGTGAACTTAGACGGCGCTTAAAAATGGAAATTTACCAACCGGCCAGCAGAACTTATATAAAAAAATAACCAATATGTTTTAATATTCCTGGCAGTCATTATACAACTATCCGGTACCTGCAATAAATCACATGAAAGATCGCCCAGGCTACCCAGTCCTGTGGAAAAATGTGTGGTGTCATATCAGAGATAACCAGTGCCAGCGATATCCTACAGGTTCTAGGTCATAAACGCTAATGGCCAATTGCTCCAGGATAATACGTTCCTGTTTTTAATTTGACATGACACTGACCCGGAAAACTAATAAAGCACACTCCAGACTGAAACAGAAACGCAGAACTTTTTCAGCCTAGTAATTATCATGCGTGATACTATTCATGGCGTTTCTACGAACGTTGCCAAACATCTTTTTGTGGGATGACATCAATTAATAGTTACAGGTACGTAATTAAGCTGCAGCTATTCATAATGAACGAGCATAATAAATTACTAAAATACGGTTTGCCGGAAGTGCAACCGAAATATCCGAAATTTTATTTATCCCCCGCACACATCTTAGAGGGATAACTAGCTGAATCTCGATACCCCCCAAACCCCGAAAATCTCGGTTCTCTATTTTTGTTTGCAATATATGGTCAGCTAGTCTTCAAACTTTATATCGAAAGAAGACATTACGATACATTACAGAGTTTATATGCGTCGGAAAATAAAGAGTGGATCCCGTCTTCAGCCTACTTAGGCTATTCCAGGATCCCGTATTTATTCATCTGCTAACTTTTTTTTATCAGGTATAAGGGTATTTATCAGGTATTTTTATCAGATGCAAGTAAGTAATCTATTTATAACCCGCCATTTTTAAAAAGTGGAGTAAGTAAAAGAAAATAAACAAAACAAAGACGCACGGTTTTCAATCTTCGACCAGGAAACAATTGAAAACTTTTATATTTGTCAGACATAAAACTTTGTCAGTAAATGTATGATTTACAATTATTTTTATTATTATAAATGTCCGCCTTTCGGAAGGAAAAGGACAAGGAAGACAAAGTCAACTACGCCTGATTCAGATGGCCTTTAAAGTTTAGCTGAAAAGGGCTGAGAAAGGACAATCTAGGTACCCATTCACTTAAAGAGGCTTGAAGACCCGATGAAAATGCGTTACTTCGTTGTTCGGCTATTCACGACTATTTGCGATTTTCAAATAATAGAATTTCCCTGTCGGATCTGTGGTACCTCTGTGCGCATGTTCCTGTGTTGTATGATTGACGCCAAAAATTTACGGGAAATAAATTTTCGTGCAGTGAGTAGCGATACCTAGTTCACCACTGTGTTGAGATTCAAATTTTCCGCGTTTTATTAGAATTTTGCGTTGTAAGGACGGCCGTAGACTTTCTGAACATCAGCAGAGGGTGAAAAAAAAGTCTTACACAATCCAAATTATGTAGCGTATTCACTTAAATGATACAAAAGTAAGTTGGCTTTTCATATAAACTTTAAAAGCTTTTTAGATCGGCAAAATAACGGGTGAAACGTAGCCTACCTTCAAAGCACCATCCGTAGGGTATCCTTCGCCACCGAGGGTGGCAGCATTATCGTTTCCATAAGAGGCATCGTTGTGTGTGGGCGGTGCATAGCTGTTGTTTCTACTCAGACCTTCTGTTTCCCTTCCATAACCGGAAGCTGAGCTAGAAGCTTCTGAGGGAACCGCTGGATATTCTTCATAACTCCGAACGGAAGATCTGTTGTTATCAAGTGATCTTCCATGAATCAGAGATATGAGTGCTCCGAATAAAATGAGCTAAAATGGAACCGAAAATTAAAATGGGAAATAGATCCCTTGCATTTATATATTACACAGTTTAAAGTGGGTTCTCCACTGGCAATTGTAAGCTGTCGGAAGCGATCGTAACGCGTCGTCAGGAGCCATTTTGGCGGTTTCTAGCCAATGAGAGCACACCTGGTCCGGACGAGCAGAGTTACAACGGACTTACGATTGCCAGTGGAGGACCCACTTAAGTCCAATCTGAGACATAAGCGAAAATGTGTTTATCGAAAGAATATCAACTCTATAAACTCGGTCATGAATTAGAAACACGAACGGTCCGAAAATGAGGAGCTGAGATTTAGTAAAAGTTAAATGCGAATTAGGGGATATATGTAGTAAGGTCTAGTATACGAGAATGAAATCATGAATGAGAAATACCAACGACCCGAATATGAGAAGCTAAGATTCAGTTAAAATTAAATGCGGACTAGGGGATATATGTAGAAGGTCTTTGTTGTATACAAGGATGAATACTGGATACTTGTGTTTCTTAATAAATTAAGTATCCAAGTCTTTGTTGTATACGAGGATGAAAATGAAAAAATTGGTATTTATCTATTTAGTATCATTCGTTTCACTTATCTGTATTTAAACAAAAACAAACACAACTGTATAAAATAAACCTAATGAGAAAGCACAAGAAAGAGCGCTCAACTAGGGCAGGCTACTGTTACTAATCATATTTACAAAAAACAAAACAAAAAAAAACAGGAACAATAGATCAACTTACTAAAAAGAAGAAGAGAAATAACATAGCCTATGTTGTTTATGTATTTAGCTTAATGTGTTTAAAGTATTATTTAAGATAGCGAATCTGATCTGCACCAAAGGCTTACTTGAACATGTGATTGTCCGAAGATCATAAAGCGTCCCATTTGACAGTGCAAAACGGATACGTCAGCTGAGTTTTATTAGAGCCATATTTCGGCCCTTCTTGGCAAGAGTCCTCTTCAGGCTCAAGATCAAGATCAGGACCCTTGCCAAGAAGGGCCGATATATGGCTCTGACAAAACTGAGCTGACGTATCCGTTTTGCACTGTCAAATATGATTTGCAATCAGCTTGGGCTGAAGGAATATTCATTCACGCGTCCATTAAAAATCGGAACATCTGGACAAGAAAGACAAATTATAAAAAAAAGAAACGTGAATTTAGAGCAAATGAGCATCAGAAACAACCTTGATATTTACGGATCAAACATATTAAATCTAATTTAAGCCAAAACATTTAGCGAAAATGCATTTGTCGTAAGGAGAGAAATAAATCCGTAATAGAAATACTGGCGGCCCAGATATTATAACTTATAATTACAAATTAGTCATGAACTTCTGTTATGTATATCCGTCTGGTACCGTCTTTCATGTTCGTTACGTGTACGTTCCATTATTTTTAAATGTATGTTGGAGTTACATTATCCGAGACATTATCCCTCCATGGTTGTATATCGGTGTTTGTATCTTTTTGCTGTTGTTATTTTTCTCCAGTTCCTTGTTGCCTGTTATTTAACCAAAAACTAAACCTGAACCTAAATTTAATGAGTAACCTGAGTTCCTTGATTCTCAAAGCGATAGGCGATTTTTTCCATTTTCCAATTTTTTCCAAAATTCTCCAGTTGCTATTAGTGGCCATTATCTTCTTTGAATTCTTTACATTTTTCATACCAAAATATATAAGTAAAAAGTAATAAAAATATCCCTTAAAATAACCTTCGGCTTCAAAAAATACATGCGACATATCTAACCTGAATCGAGTTCCTGTCCTCTGTGATACCGTTTAAGCTAACTGAATTTACCAAAAAAACTTGCAAATATGACTTCTTGAAACGCTGAAAAAAGTGGGAAACGTTCTACAGGGCAACTGCATATTTACCTTCATTTCTAACTTCATATTCCAGTTAGCTTACTCATCGACACACCACAGACAACTGACATAATTTTTGACAGTTATCACTGTCTTATACACCCTTCCAAAAAAGCTTGTGGTACCCAGAGGCAAAAGCGCCTTTGACATTTTTTTTGTATCGACAATGACCAAAATCAGATCATATTTTGTATTCGGATGCTTACGTCTCGTTCAATTTGTCAGCGTTTATCCACACAATGAAAATAACCTTCGTGCTTATGAAAATCAGCAAATCCGTAATCGGATCATCTGTTCCGCATATTATGGAGCAAGTTCGATGATATTTTGCATCGAGAGGTCGTTTTCGGGAACGGTTAGCTTAGTTTAACAGCATTTGATTTGTTTGGTTCTGAACGTGAAGGTCTATTTCACTTATAATTTAACTGAAAAGGGTTGAGATAGGAAAATCTAGTTACCCACAATCTAGTTACCCACCACTTAACGTTTAAGTGAAAAGGGCTGTGATAGGATAATGTAGTTACGCATCACTTATTCACTTAAGTTTTATTAAGTATTAATTAAGTATTTTATTCACTTGAAGACCGCTGACAATGCCTTACTTAGTTGTTCCGCTATTCACAGAATAATCGATTTTCAAATAGTGGAATTTCCGTGTGATTTGTAGTACCTCAATGCGCTTGTATCTGTGTTGTATGCCTTACGAGAAAGGTTTATGATTTTTTTCTGTTCAGGCACTAAGCAGTCTTCACCAAGCTCACCACTGCCCACTGAAAAGCCGCGTTTGTGTTGAGATAAAAATTTTCAGCGTCATAGTAGAATTTACGTTGTGGCGACGGCCGCAGATACTCTGAACGTCATAAATATTCTCAGCTAGTGAAAAAAATAAACTCCGTTCCACTTTCTTCAGATTCTCCAAATACTTACTTCGGCTCCCGCCTTGGACAAGAAACACCAACATGATGAAAATATATAACATAAGAGACCCTGAGCTTGCTATCTCTAACCTGATTAGCAAGTACAACTCAAAAATCCAGTCCCACCCGTGGAGTAAAATTCTCAGAGTTTAAGTGTATATGTATGTACTGGTGTTCAGTTTTTACTCAGTCAGAGAGTCTCAGTTTGTAATTGTCGATTTCTTGTGTGTTTCATATGAAAGTGTTAAGTTTTGCTTTTGTTTTGTTTTTTCTTTTCGTTTTTGTACTCCGTCCTTTTTCTCTTTGAAATGACGGGTGATAAATAAATAAATACAAACAAAAAAATAACTAGAGCAGAGAGTAGAAAATAAAAAAAATACCCTAGCAGAGTCTAAATAATTCAGTGTATTCAGTTAAATCAGTGGTTCCCAACCGGTGGTACGCGTACCCCAAGGGGTACGCGAAGCCCTCGTAAGGGGTACGCGAAGGTCCCAAAATCAATTTAGTCTACAGCTTTGAAGCTCGATTCGAGTCTTCTGACTATATTTCAACATTTTCTTCGAAATCAGATACCCCGTTGTACGTAATTTCAGACTTGTTTTCAAAACTTTCGCTTTCAGTAACCCGCTAATTTTTCCCGTAGCCGTAATGTCTTGAAAAAATCGCTCATTACTCGTAGCATTTCCACCCTAAGCCGCCTCACTTGCGGGTTAACCGAGAGGGGTGGCATGAAACGCCTAGAGCGAAGTGTAATCGGGTGTTGCAGCCGTTGCAGGAGCCAGGTCAGGTCAGATCAGTTCGGTCAGAGACAATTTACCGAGCAAGTTCAGTATCTTGTCATCTGCTGAAGCACAAAGTTCGTGAATTGTGATTGCTAACAAGAATGGATAGATTCCTGATCAGGAATAACAAGCAGCCGAATGATGGGACCCCAAATTTAGAACCTGCATCTAAGAAGAAGAAAATTGAAGAATCATGCTCGGTCAAAGTGCGTCGGTATTTGTCAGAATACCTAGGACTCGGATTTAGTGCGACGAAGTCTGATCCAGTGAACGCACAGTGCGTTCTTTGTGGGCAAGTCTTGGCAAATAGTTCCATGAAGCCTGCGCATATGAGCCGACATCTCAGCACTGTGCATCCTTCTCATATCGCAAAGCCTATAGAGTTTTTCAAGCGTAAACAAGAAGCATTTGCTAGTAACTGTTTGGAAATCGCAAAAGTGGCTTCAGTTTCTTCCAAGGCTCTCCAGGCTTCATATGCTGTTTCCTATTTAATTGCAAAACAGAAAAAACCGCATACCATTGCCGAAAGTCTAATATTACCAGCCCTAGTGAAAGCCAGTGAGATAATGTTTGATACCAAAACGGCTATTGCCCTTAAATCTATTCCTTTGTCAAACAACACTGTTTCAAGAAGGATCGAAGAAATTGCAAGCGATATTGTCATGCAGGTTGTTGAACGAGTAAAGATAACGAAGATGTTTGCGATGCAGCTTGATGAAAGCACGGACGTGTCAGGTGAAGCCCAGATGATTGCCTTTGTCCGATATCAAGATTCTTCTGACATAAGAGAAAATATTCTGTTTTGCCGAAACCTACAGTCGAGAACAACAGGAGAAGAACTATTCAAGGCGATTGACAAATTCTTCGTAGAAATGGGCATCTTGTGGGACTGGTGTCTGTCAGTTTGCAGTGATGGGGCTGCCGCGCTAACAGGGAAGAATAATGGGCTCATGGCCTGGATAAGGAAGAAAAATCCAAATGTGAAGTGGTTGCACTGCATCATTCACAGGCAAGCTCTTGCATCGAAAAGGATGAACCCACATCTGCACGAGACCCTCCACGAGGCTGTGAAAGTGATCAACTTCATCAAAGCCCGACCACTGAACTCAAGACTGTTCAAGTTGCTGTGCCAAGAAATGGGTTCGGAACATCAACATCTACTCCTCCACACAGAAGTTCGCTGGTTGTCTCGTGGGAAGATTTTGAACAGACTTTTTGAGCTTCGACAAGAAGTTCATATGTTTCTTCTGGATCAAAAGTCTGCATTCAGTTCACTTTTTGAAAACCAGGACTGGGTCTGCAGGTTTGCCTATCTTGCGGATGTTTTCGACAAACTGAATGACTTGAATCTCTCAATGCAAGGTTTCCGGAAGGACGAACTGTCCCTGAATTCGAAGATGTCTGCTTTCATCAAGAAATTGGAGTTCTGGCTTAAAAAGGTTCAAAGAAACAGCGTTAGTGTCTTTCCGACCCTTGACAAGTTTGCGGACGATAGTGAAATTGACAACCTCAGCACAATCTGTGACTGTATTCGGGAGCATCTGACAAAGTTGCGAGATGAACTTGTGTCATATTTTCCGTCGATTACGACCCAAGATAGAACTCGGGATTGGATCCAAAATCCATTTGTTGGAGACGTGACCTCATGCTCCGGTCTTAGTGACAAGCTTACAGAGAATCTGATTGAACTTGCAAGCGATCGCGCCTTGGAATTGAAATTCCAAAATTTAACTGTTTCCCAGTTTTGGTTGGAGGTGAAGGGAGAATATAAGGAACTAAGTGGAATCGCCATGTCTGTTTTGTTGCCATTCGGATCTACTTACCTTTGTGAAGTGTCGTTTTCGGCAATGTCATTGATCAAAACTAAACACAGAAACAGACTGAGTGTAGAAAATGATCTTGTAATTGCCGTCAGTGAAATCGAGCCAAGATTTGATAATATCTTCGCAAAAAAGCAGCCTCAAGTGTCTCATTGATTTTGAACGTACTTTTACACATCTATATGCCCCATCATTTATGTATGATATTTATGTATGACAATAAATAATTTGTTTTTCACAATCCGATTTAGTTAAGAAGAAGTAAAAAAATTCTTCAGAAAGGGGTACGCAACCTTTTTGGGCCTTGATTAGGGGTACGCGGACCGAAAAATTTTGGGAACCACTGAGTTAGATGACACAAAAATAAGTTTGCTTTTCAGTTAAACTTTTAAAGAGGCTTGAAGACTCGGTGAAAATGCGTTACTTCGTTGCTCCGACTGATTTTCATATAGTGGAATATCCCTGTCAGATTTGTGGTACCTCTATGCGGTTGCATCTGTTTTGCATGCTTGACGAAAACAGTTTACAGAAAATAAGTGTTCACACACAGAGCTACCTTCCGCAAGCTGATCGCTGGCCACTGAAAAGCCCCTCGTTTGTATTGAGATAAAAAATTTCTGCGTCATAGTAGAATTTTGCGTTGTGATGATGACCGTATATATTCTGAAAGTCTCAGATAGTTGTGTTGTTGCATGATGGCCTGATGGCTTCAATGTGCAAATAAATCATTCAATAAATCATTCATCCATAGTGGAAAAAAACCTACCATAATCCAAACAATAAGTGGGTTAAGTTGGCTTTTCAGTTATGCTTTAAAGTTGCGGGGCATCCCCAACCGCCCATTGTACTTCATGGCTGATGGCAGATAATCGGACGTTAGCAGCACGACGCAGGACGTTTAGCAGCAGTAAAATTCAGTTCAGTACTTTTAATCCGGTAGGAAACCATATTCTAACGGCGCAACACGGATTTTTGCATTTCCCGTGTTTATCTCTTTTTGAGGCGGGTCAAGCCTGCTTATCGCCTTTGAGCAGCTCATTGGTCAGAAATAGCCGTTATGTAAGTTTTTCCGTATTTTTATGAAAGCCAAGGACTGAATGCAGCTACAAATAACCGGAAGGGCTTTGTGGTCTTCCGAAAAAGTCGGTTGAGTTTTCAAAGGGGTCGGCAGTGTTGGAATACTGGAATAGTCTGTATCTGCTCTCACTCGTGCTTTTAATTTTTTTTGTATCTTATTTTATGTGCATTTCAGCTCTAAACTTAATCCCATTATTAGCTGCGTTCGTTGCACTCCGGGCTGTCTCTGGTGTTTAGTCACCAGTGTCCGGTTCTTCCCTTAAAACGCGTTTTTTTGGTTCACCTGTGAGTTGATGAAAACTGGCTAACTCCTCGCTGAAGCCTGGCTCACGAGCAGGTTCCGGTTAGTCCGCACCGGTGAGATAAAACCGGACACTGGTTAGTTCAAAAACGGGTTATAAGACTGGTGAGAAGTCACCGGTGGATGCAAAAACGGCTTATAAGAAAAACCGGAGACCACCGGTGAGAACTCCCGTGACAAAGAACGCAGCTATTATAAGTACATTTCATCACAAGCCAACTGCAACCCTTGCTGCCATCATGTTTGTTGGTGCCAAACTAATAATGGTCATCATACAATTTTATTCGCCATGTTTCGGACTTCCTAATAGTATGCGAAGGTGATCGCAAATTTAGCTATGGCCTGCAGAGGCCTTTGCCAAGAAGGATCGAAATATGACCGAATCAAAATTTCAGCACAACCAAGCACAACATTTTTTCTTCCCCAACATGTTCCCCGACGTTCGACAGCCTGGCGAGGACCCTTGCCAAGAAGGACCGAAATATAGCTGCCAAAGCATCGTAGCTGACGTATCCGTTTTATCTATTGTTTTAACGTTTCCCAGTCAGCTTGGGTTCAAAGAGTATTTACCGGGATCGACTAAAACCAGGAAGGGAAGGGAACGCGAGAAAAGCAGGAAGGCATACTAAAACCAGGAAGGGCATACTAAAACGAGGAAGGCTGTCACCAGAATTCGCCGCACCGTTCCCTTCCTCTGTTTAGTTCTTCGAGGGGTTGGCAACTTTTAGTTTTTAGTACTTTAGCGTTTTAGTACGTTCAAGGTACTAAAAGGAGGAAGGAAATGGTGGACTTGACACATCTTAGTTGCCGACCCCTCGCTGGACTCGGGGGATTAGTCGCCTACCGCCTTTTGATAGTTGCCGACCCCTCACTGATCTTAATGCCTACCCCTGTCAGGATACTAAAACGAGGAAGGGATGGTGAACTTTGGGTTTGAAAAGTTGCCAACCCCCCGAAGAATGCTAAATAGAGGAAGGGAACGGTGCGGCGGATTCTGGCGACAGCCTTCCTTGTTTTAGTATGCCCTTCCTCGTTTTAGTATGCCCTACCTGGTTTTAGTATGCCTTCCTGCTTTTCTCGCGTTCCCTTCCCTTCCTGGTTTTAGTCGATCCCGTATTTACCGGATTGGGACGATGAAATATCATGTCCTTAGAGATGCTAGGGTCTAGGAAATACTTTTCATGTCACACGTCCCCCTCCCTCGTCGTTCATGCGCAATTTGGCCCTTACATGCCAATTGATTTAACCAAGTGAAAGGCAGATATGATGTCAAGTTCCAGTTCAAAGCAGTTTTATCCATTATTTGAAATATATGTCGCACTCCGGACCGTTGACTCAACTCATTGGGCCGCGGTTGCCCCTGAACCGGGTGGGTGCGGTGACAGGACTTCTAAAAGAAACCAGCTAGTGGGGCCGCTGTAGTGGATTGATACTAGAAATCGTGGTATTCCTAATGCAAATCCGTCAAGTTTGCTTGATTGACGAAATCGTGATAATCCTAGTGCAAACCCGTCAAGTTTGATCAAAATATATGATGGACAGTGTTCGTTTAAAAGACAGATCGAGCAGCTTCTAGCCCTACGATTTGCAATCTAACGGTATGCTACACCCTTTATTTGGGGGTGGGGGAGTCGCTTTTCTTTTGTATGCAGATTTTTTTTAGGATTACTGGGGTACCCCCAAGCAGTTACATACCATCCAAACGGGGGTGGGTGGGTCTTTTCTCCGAAAAAGGACAGACTTTAGGATAGGGGTCATCAGATTTCATACCAGCCCCCCCCCCCCCTGGTCCGGCCGCTTATGTACGTGACCACGTAAGCTAATTAGTTTATGGGACAGGTATGGCGTGATAGGATTCTTTAAGTACAAGTGAGCTAGATAACTGCAATGGACTAGATAAATGCAATGAGCTGCAACCTAAGGAGGGCGCTCAGATAGGATGCATCGCAAAATATGGCTCTGAATGCTACTTTTGAAAGGCAATTGCCGGCCGGCCATCTATATCACTTTCTGGAAACGAAATGGTCAATTTTACCCACGACAAGACAGGCAGCACTGTATATTTTGGGGGAAACGGTAAGCTACATATCTTGACAAACTTGTGCAATATCAGCTGTTTTCTTCGCAATGAACCACTACGAAGTTGTCCTATCTCGTATCATGTGCCATGGGTACGTGGCAAGGTTTCGCCATGAGGACGTTTTGCGTTTTTCCACGTGGACGTTTCGCCTTCGGGAGTTTTTTTTTGCGGCGACGTTCCGCCATGTGGTCGTCTTGACGTTTTGTCACGGGGACGTTTCGCCACGGGCACTTTTGCCATAGGGACTTTTCGCCGGTATGGCAAGTTGCTCTGTGGTTTGACCTCAAAGTCCACTAAATTCTTGCTCTTTTCTTCTAGGCTCGTTTGAGCCATCTTGAAGTCGGACATCCTGGAGGAGATTGGTTTCGTCTTCCACGTCATCTCGAACAAGGCCGTGCTTAGTTTGTTTGAAGATATATTTTGCGATAACATCCAGGTATGAAATTCCCCTAGTATTGGTAAAAAAAATCGGATGACTTTGCGGAACTCCCATGAAGAGATATGCAAAGATGTTGCTCAGTGCTTCCGTTGTCGACAAAAAAAGCACTGTCACCTGGACTTGAATGGAACTGCAATTAACAGTTTCCATCGATCCCTGGTCTGGACACCGTTTTCAGTGACTGATCCAGTTAAGACCATGTTAGTTCAACATGGTCCAGTTAAGACCATCACACCTTCCAGAATTCCAGACATTAGGGACCATCCTTATAGATTTCCGTAACAATGATGAAACTTAAAGGACACCTCGAACTATTTTGCTGTTTGTGTTCCAGTATTAAGAACTATTTCACTAATGTAAAACTAGGCTCTGCATTCAACAAATAGCCCACGGCTTTGACAGATTTAAGCCCTTTCCCAGGAAAATTGACTTCTATCAAGACCCGGCAAAATTCAGATAACCGGTTTTACGCATCAATAGCATAATACGCCAACACCCGTCGGGAGCAAAATGGGCATGGGAAATAATGAATTATGGCAAGTGCAAAGATTAGTGAGGTATCGTTAGCGGGCTTAGATTGATAACACATGAAGTTTGGGTTTACGGAAGTAGGTTGCACTGGCATTAGGAACGACGGGTCCTTAAAAGAAGTCGATTGATATAGTGGAGATGGCAAAAATTGGATTGGTTATTTTGAATACAACTTTGGCTATTCTTTCTGCAAAATCCTGACGCCATGAGCATTATCCATAGCTTACTTTTACATGAGATATTTGCATACACTTGAATTATTGACTCGTCTACGGGATTTTGTATTTTCTCACCCGGGGCTTTAGTAATAAAGCTCAGAATATGCGCTGTTTGTACAGCAACCCAATCTTCATCCAGACGCGGAGAATTTGAATCAACAAAAGCCTGCAGTTCCATGTGTTACGGACGCTAAGCTCGAAAAATTGGATGAAGCAGCTCCTCTGAAGGGAGTAGGAAAGTGATCAAATGATATGTGTTATTTTTCGGCAAATGCTTACCTTTGTAGTTATATTTCAAGCATAGAGCATAGAGGGACAAGCAAATAGAGGTACCACAAATCCGAAAGAATGAGTTCATTCGATGAAATCGATTATTTGTGTAAAGTGGCGAAACGAAGTAGCCTAGCGCATTTTTATCGGGCAGGCCTATTTAGGTAAATCAGTGAAGTGTAACTGTCTGTCGGAGCCCAGCCCTTTTTGGTTAAACTTCAACTAACCCTTCGCTAGTTCATTAATTATTCAGAATGGTCGATATTGTTCACTTGGCTAGTGATCGCACCTTTTCTTTTTGACATGTAGTGGATTTTCAGCACACATTTGTTTATTCCAAAATTCAAGTCACCATAGATTTGAAGCTTTTGACCGATTCAGCGTTAACGTAGTTTTTGGGATCCTAGAACGGGACGGGATACCTTTGACTTCGGAAAGCTTGTCCGTCCGCCCGTCTGTTCGTCTTCCCGTCTGTTCGTCTTCCTGTCTGTTCGTCTTCCCGTCTGTTCGTCTTCCCGTCTGTTCGTTTTCTTGTCTGTTCGTCTTCCCGTCTGTCAGCAGGATCTCTCGAAATGGTTGAGACATTTGGTCAAACTTGGTGTGAGGATTGTTTGAGTCGAAGTACATACCAGTTTTGTACATAGGCCCTGTAGCCACATATTCGAGCTGTGGGGAGGAGGGCTTATGTAACGTGTCAAAACAGTATTTGTTCAAAAGCAGCAGTCGATGCAATGGTAAGAAAACATGCTGAGTCCAGATCTGAATCTCATTTTCTCGCTTGACAGTTGTTTCACCCGGAAAATTCAGTAGTGGTATAGATAAGCCTATTTCTGAAGTCGATTAGAGATTTGATATAGGCTTGAAAATAGATGCTGTTAAATTGAATGAAAAGTTTGTTCTCGTGTCGTATTGTCCCTTTTTTGCGTCGTTTGTTCGGAATCCGGCATAAGTATTCCTTCAGACCATGCTGACTACGAATATGTTTGACTGCGTAAAACGGATAGGTGATCTGAGTTTTATTTCAGCGAAATTTCGGTCTGTTTTTAACAAGGATCCTCTTCAGGTTCAAGCTAGAACAAGACCGAAGGTCTCGATAGGATCTCAAGAGGGAATATAAAGACAGACAATAGACCCATAAACGTAAGCTCCGGTCCCTTGACATCAGGTTTGCAAAGTTTCTGCTGCGTTGTCCCTTGTGGATGAGGAACACTTACATGATTGAAAAACACCAGATTGCGGACCCTAGTATCGCAGTGAATCGGGTAATTTCGAATTTCCAGGGGAAATGGAACCACCCCTGGCTTAAACACTTTTATAGTTCTTGATTGCGTAACTGTTATGTAAAACGTCATGTGTCTGTATCTGTGTTGTGCCTTAAATTTCTCTTCTTTTTTCTTTTTCTTTATTTTCTTCTTTACTCCGTTCTTTTACTCCGTAACCAGATCCATTAGAGATACTATGCAGCAGAAAGCATATCATAGAATTAGGCTCGTTCGTCAACCTCCAGTTTTGAACAGATTCCGATCGGACTATCGATCCGAGTCGAGAAAAAAAATATATTATTTCCCAGATTCATCGTGTCTTTTCACGTATCCCTTCTTTCCAACAAAATACAGGAGGATTTGTATATAAATACCCCTTGAGCCCGAGTTGACTGGGAAACATATATTCCAACAATGCATAAAACGGATATTTCAGCGTCGATGCTTTGGCAGCGATATTTCGGCCCTTCTTAGCAAGGTTCCTCGTCACGCCCTTAAATCTAGCATAAGAAAAACCTCAAGATTGTCGAACTTCAAGGTCAAATTTGGGGAAGGAACAAACCTGCAATAATTAAGTGAAGCTTCTACCGACTGTAAATATCTTATTCGGGAAATTACTTTTCAATACTACTGTATGGAAAAAGGCACTGTCTAGGGAACCGGGAGCCGTACTTTATCTTCTATGGGCTACGGAACCGGTAGTTCTCACGGAAACCATACCATATGAGCTGCGATTCCGGGATCTGACGTCATTGACTGACGGAAACTTGTATGTGCTAGCTCCCGTGGTAGTAAGTTGAAATAGCTCACGGAAACTTCATCGCACCAGCTTATCGTCCGGTAGTCTCACGTTTAATGCCCCAAAGTCAGTATAATCGGGTCCATGATATGGCATTCAGAAAATACCCTAAACCAGAATCTTTCTCCAACCCTCCCCACAAAGTGCCCGGATCCAGTCCGGCAATCCGGTGAAGGGCAAATGCCATAAAAATCCAAGACAACTTATCAAGAGACGTATATTCAACCTTTCTTTTCATACACCAGCTAAATTTGTCCTTCAAAAATATTCCCGAGATTTACAGGGAAAGGGCTTACCAGGTTACGAATTTGGCAGGTTTCATGTGGGTACTTTCCCCTTGCTCCAGAGCACTGCAGTCCAACTTTCAGGTACTGTTCTCATACGTTGGGGTATATCCCTGACGTTGGAGCATTTTGCCAAATCATTGAGGATTTGTGTATGACTTGGTCAGGCCTCGAGCTTCAGTTTTGAATGATGGTGGGTGGAAAAGCATGGTTTAATTTGAAATTCCTGAATTAGGGAGTAACCACTAATATAAGCAATACAACAAGAAACACCGACACTTGAAACGCATCAAGCGCTTGTCAATCTTTCGAAATAGGAATTGGCAACCATATCCCTGAGAGACTGAAGTAGCTTCAGTGTGTGAGATCTATCCGTTACTTCAGCATCGATAGTGAATCCTGGAGCATCGCTAACACCAAAGCTTGTTGCCTTTTTTAGTCCTTGAAACACTGTTGGCAGGTTAACTATCGCCTTTAGACTAGTGATGGCTGGGTCATAGTCGACATCGTTGGCAATGACGAAGTCTAGTGCCCGCTCAATGTGGCTTTTCATGGAAATGTCAGGGTAGTTGTCGCAGCTCGTGCTTGATTCGTAGTAATCGTCGTCCAAATCAGGTTCGTATGGAGAATTACAGGAGCTGAGACAACGGTCGAGATCAATATCAGTGCTGTAGCAACCCCGTTGGCAGCTCATTGAACTCAGGTAAGTAGTTCTGCAGGTGAATGTAAGAGAGAACATTATGAAAGGGTAATCTGGTCTTATTGTCTCAATCGTCCAAAGACTTTCAAGATAGTGCTGTCTATCGCTTTTGATACTTATACCAACCAGCATTGGACTGTCCTTGATAGACTCAAGAATTTCTGTCAGTTCATTGAGAGCTATTTTGCCAACTTCAAGAAGCACAAATATTTCGATTGATTCAGCTGCGTCGATTAGCTGTTTCAGGTTTTCAGATGTGGTAAGACTGGGTGAGTTCGTTATCCTTAAGATAGCGAGATTGCCTCCTGCTGACTTAAGATTCCACATCTGTCCGAAGAGCTTCAGGCGTGTGAGGCGGAAGCTAATTGACGAGAAGTCGTCAGCACTACCAACGTAGGCACCGACTGGGTAGAACCACTTTTGATTCCGGCAGAACTTGCCGTCAACAATGCTGATAGTGGAGCCGCTGCAGCCGACTTTCCTGAGGGTGTTCTGCAAATTTTCTTCGAAGGCCTTTACTTGTGCAGTAAAAGCTAGCATCTCCGTTGTAAGGTTTCGTCCCAGGTTCTAGAAATGAAGGTTTTGAATTTTAAATCATCGATGGGGCGTTGGCGAAGATGGTGCGTTCGACTGCGAACCTGTTGCACAAGGTAACAATTAGCGAAGTTGATTGAACATCAGGAACAGCTAGGGGATTGGGTAGTAAAAGGATTGCGGAAAAATTATAATCTGCAATTTCTTTTCTTTCAACCGTTAAGGGAAATCTCGGGGCTCCTTAATATCTCCCCTACCGAAGCCAAAGGGTTCGGGACACACACAAACTTCCAAAACCTTGCAACGTCCGGAAGTTCTGCGCTTCACTAATTTACGGGGTAACCGGACACCCACAGAGGCCGGATCAAATCCGTCTCAAATCCACCAGCCGCTAAAGTACGGGTCTGCACCTGACAGGTTGCATGTGTAATCAGTTGAACCTAGAAATTAAAATAATACAACAAAATGAAATTTTTAAAGTCTAAGTGAAAATCCAACTTTTTTTGTATCATTTAACTAATACACTGCATTGTTGGATTGTGTGGAGGGATTTTTTTTATTTTTAACTATTTGCTCTAGCACGACGTTCAGAATATCTACGGCCGTCCTCACAACGCAAAATTCTATTATGACACGGAATATTTGAATCTCAATACAAACACGGTTTTTCATTGGCCAGTGATCAGCTCGCGGAAGGTAGCCCACTGCGTGACCGCTTATTTTTCGTAAATCTGTTTTTAAGCCTTATCACAGTCCCATTGACTTCTAGAAAAACTCAGCAGAATTCAGAAACCTGTTTTAAGCATCATTAGCATGATACGCGAACACTCGTCGGGAGCATCATGCGCATGGAAAATAGAGAATCGCGGCAAGATAAGCAAAGACTAGTGAGGTATCGTTAGCGGGCTTAGAACCTAACATATAAAATTTGGGTCTCCTGGCTTAAGAATTAATTAATGCAATCACGGAAGTAGGTTGGGTTGGCATAGTAAGTATGACGGGTCTAAGAATTCGCTGAACAAAGTAGCAAATATTCGCCCCAAGTCTAGAGCTTTGTTAGACCCTGTCTACGGTGAACAGTTCAGGGGTGACTTTTGCTTTGTTTTGTTTAGGCTAATATTGATTATGGGGTAAGGAGGCATGTTGGAAGCAAGAGCTGGAAGCACATGTGACACTTGTGAGGATAATTAGCATGTGTATCTTATAAGGTTCGCGGAAATGCTCTGACCCGAGTGTAACTTAGTGGATGATAGGAGCAATGCCCTGCATGTGAGAATAAAATGTTCGAATGGGATCCGACCTAGGGTCTTTGGGGGTTACAGGGGCATCTTGTGGCATGGTCATTCCCAACCCCTCCACTCCCACACGGTTACTCGTATCTGGAAAAAGAAGGTAGTTTCGTGTCTGCGGAATCTTCTAGTGCCCCTTGTCAAGTTTCACTTTGAGTCTGAGTACTTCCAAAGAATTTCTGGCACCCCCCCCCCCCTCTCTAGATCCTCCATGGAGTCCGGATCTGAAAATAATATATCTGGGACCCACTATCTTTGTACCACTCAAGTTTCGTTTTAACCCCTCCATCCCTTTGGTCCCTACGCATTATAAGAACCCCAATCCCCAATCGTGTGGTCGAGTGGAGAAGATGAAAGAATCCGGGAAAAGAAGGTTTCGTTGAAAATTGGGTCGGGTCCTTGATACGCATGCCAAGTTTCAACGCCCTGGCTTACATGGACGAGACGAAACTAGAAAAAGTGGGACAGGCCGACGGACAGACATTACCATCGCTGTTTGGCACTTGAGCCAGCGCAAGTGCCATGTAAACGAGCACGGTGAAAATGCGACTGTTCTTATCTGCAAATTCTTCTGTTCAGCATTTTATCCTTATTATTTAGACCTCATACCTCAAGTACTGGATACAGAGTAAACACATATACAGCTACGAAATAGTAAAGAAGTACAAGAAGACAAGAAGAGAAAATAGAAGAAAAAGCACTAAAAAAATCCAATATGACAGATATACCTAGATCTCACACAAATACGTTAAAAACAATACTTGAACCTATGCAAATCGGAATGCAAAAATATTGGCTGTTTTCTGGGACTAGCAACTCTTCAAGCTTATTCTGTGCTTTTGAAATGAACCTACCGCATCCCTCAAATTTAAATTTCCTTGAAAGGAGAATAATTGTTGATACTTTCGATACTTAAGAAACGGTAACCTTTTTTTTTGCAAAAAGGCGAACAGAAATAGCGTGGATTTGCAAGATTACTAAGAGGTATCAGATTGATTTTTGGGATCCCATAACGTAAGTGGAGGGATACCTGTGACATCGCAAAAGTTGTCCGTCTGTCCGTCCGTCTGTGAGCACGAGAACTCTCGAAGGGAATTAGATATGTCGATGAAACTTGGTGTGAGGTTTCTTTGGGTCAAGAGAAAGGTAGAGTTCGTACATGGGCGCTGTAGCCCTACATCTAGGGGTGGGGGAGGGGGTTCAAATTAAGGGGCAAACAAAGTATTTTTAAACAGCTAATGAGATAGTCGATTAAGGGGTAACAAGACATGCTGAACACGAATATGAAAACCGGACAAGTAGTTCGCCCGAAATCCAGCCAAAGCCGGAAAGTTTGTTGAAAGTAAAAGTTTTATTTGATGTTGATTAGAAGTTTGATTAGCGGTAAGAAGGTATGCTGAACACTTATATGAAAATCATTTTCTACTCGGACAAGTCGTTCGCCCGGAATCTGGCCAAAACCGGAAAAAATTGTTAAAAGCAAAAGTTTTTTTTGTAGTTAATTAGATGTCCGATTTCGGGGTAAAAAGAGATGACTGAATCCGTATATGACAATCGTTTTTTACCCGGACATATAGAGTCCGTAAAAAAACTATAAATTTGTTATAGGTTGAAGTATTGTTTGAAGTTGATTATATGTTCAATGTAGGGGTAAGGAGATACGCTGAATTCATTTGCGAGCTTTATTTTTTTGCCAGACCAATAGTTCCGGAATCTGGCCGAAAACCGTAAATTTGGCAGAAGGAAGGCAGGAAGTTTCGATCAGTTTCGTCAAAAAGATATGACTTTTGTAAACACAGTGTTTGCCCTTAAGCTGTTTCTAAATTTTAATAGTAAAACTGTTCAAGGAGTCTGGTGAAGACAAGACCCAATTGTCTGGATCAAATATTAAATTTTTGGGCCTTCTTCGAGTCTTGTTCTTTAGGCAGTGGAGTATGATCAAAGTCACTAAGTGACGCATGATTGTGGCGAGTTGTGATCCGTGAGACGAATTTTAGCGTCGAAACAGTTCTATATCTGCACCCGGTGCTGCTACGCTACCGTGCAACCCCATTTCCTGTAGCCAAGTGTTTGCTGTTCTTACCTTCAAAGTAAGTAGGTTGGACTTGCTTTCTTCGAGATTATTTAAGGTCATTCCATTTTCGTATCGCCTCATATCTTCAAGAGTTCTGGCGTGTTCCTCAGTGATGAATACCAGTAGAGCTGCATCGAGCCTGTTCATAGAGGTGTTGCTTGATAGCATCCAGCTGTAAAATTCCTTCAGTTTCGGGGTGAAGTACGGCGACCCTTCCGGATGAGGAGTTCTAAGGACCGAGATGCAACTTTCTGTGAAGAAAGTGGTCCTTAATAGTTTTAGCATAGCATTGAGGCAGAATAGCCGCGTCTTAATAAACTCCTGTACGAAAACATGCTGAATCCATACCTGAACTTGGTTTTCTCAGATGACTAGCCATTAGCATTAAGCTGTTTCTAAATTTGAATAGTAAAAAATGTTCAAGGAGTCAGGCGAAGATCGGATAGGCCCATCTACAAGACGCAATTGTCTGGATCAACTATTAAAGTTTTGGGATCCCGTCGAAACCTTTGGTCTTGTTAAATGAAGATGAAAGTCCATTAGTGTAAGGAGACATGCTGAATCCAGAACTTGTTACCGGAAAGAATTCGCCTGGGATCCGGAAAAAAACGGAAATTCAGTAAAAGTAAAAGTCTATGTGAAGTTGAGTAAAAGTTCGATACAGGGGTACAGAGACATGCTGAATCTGTTTTTGAATTTTTCTTTTTCGTCGGACAGGTACTTTTCCCAAATCCGGCGAAAACCGGAAAATTGGCAAGAATGAAAGTCTTATCTGAAGTTGATTAGAGGTTAAACGTTGTCGATTTGAGTGTCGATTCAGAGGTAAGAATACATCATGAATCTATATTCAAACTTTATGTTCCCGCCGGACAAGTAGACTGACCGGAATCTGGCGTAAACCGGCAATTTGGTAGGAGTTTAGTTTATCATGAAGTCGATCGACAATACAAGCTGAATTCATGTTTGAACCTGAATTTTCTCGCTGGATAATTAGTTCATCCGGAATCCGGCAGAAACCGCATATTTGGTAGAAGAAGTAAACAAATTATTCAAGTCGATCATAGAATCGATAAGGCCTAACAGTATATGTTGATTCAAACATGAGCTTTATTTTCTCACCGGACAAGTAGTTTGACAAGAGTCCCGCTAAAACCGCAGATTTCGAAGAAGTAAAATAAAATTCTGATGTCGATAAAATTTGGTTGGAGGAAGTAGGTGGACCCCAAAAAGACACGGTAAAGCAGGTTGTACTGTTTATTCTCGCCTCGGATGGATAGTCCTATCGGAATCTAGTCAAAATACGATTTTTTCGAATGAGCGTGATTGTTTGACATGTTGTGGCTGTTGTTCAGTGGTCTGTTACAATGATATCAAAAGTATAAGGGTTCGGCATGCAAGACCTAGTTATCTGTATAAAAAAAGATCGACAAACATTCCCCTTTGGGATCCCATCAAAACCTTTGGTCTTGTCTAGCAAGACCATGCAAGACCTGGTTATCTGTATAACAAAAGATCGACAAACATTCCCCTTTGGGATCCCATCAAAACCTTTGGTCTTGTCTAGCAAGACTTTTACTAGAAAACTAAAAGACATTTACTAGACTAGAACTTTTACTAGAAATCTTGTTAATGTACATTACATACCTTGTTGTAATAAGTTAAACTTCCCGAGTATTTCCTCAAGCACCAACATCACCTTTCCATCATTGTCCGTCTGACCGTTTCTTGCGATTTCTACGCTATTGCTTGCTGCGTCTTCGCCCTCGGACACTGTGTCACAAAGTAATTCCTTAGAACATTCAGAAAACAAAACGAAAGCGAAAAGTTTCATCTTGGTTCTGACGGAGCCAGAAACTCACTAAAAATCTTCGTAGAAAATGACGAAATTCGGCATCTGTTTCCAAGTGTGAGATTTTTCGATAGCTTAAACTAGTATCCGGGTCATGGCCTGTCCGATTAGGACCGCGTGGTTGCTTAAAATCCTCGAATGGGTTACAATAAGTTCTTTCCACTGATGTCATTGATCTCGCCCTCTTGTTCCGCGCGGCTTCTCTTCATCCTCCACGCTCAGCTACCTGGAAAATATTTCCGTCTTTTCTAAGCTCTGAGCTTTTTCGGATCCAAAACAGTAGTGACAAGATATCTGTGACTTCGTAAAGTTTGCATGTCCGACTGTCCGTCTGTTACCCTGATATTTCAAAAAAAAAAAAAAAAACAAGTGAATTCCAAGTGATTTTATTTTTCTTTGATGTAATAATTGTATATATTCGAGTATTTTAACACATGAAATGTAATGGTCAACGTATTTAGTGCCATGACTGATTGAATGAATGAACGCTACGAGTTAGATCAATACAAATATCTATCTATCTATCTATCTCTCTAAAGGGTTGAGATATTCTGTTCAAATTTGATGCGAGGATTCATTCGGTCGAAATGCAGGCCAAGTTCGATGGCTTCGTCCTACATTTAGGGTCGGGGGAGGGGGTTTCAGACTAATGGTGAAACATAATTTTGTTTTTAAAGATAATTAGATAGCCGATCCAGGGTTAGTGAGACGTATACCGAAACTATTTTTGTCTCTGGAAGAAGACAAGACCCGATAGTCTGGAAGAGAAAGTGTAACGCGGCATATAGCTTTGTAGGAGTCTACGCTTATTTTGTTCACTTATTTTTGCATTTTATAGAACTAAACTGAAAGTCCAATACCTGTTCGCCTTTGATATCTAAAACTTTGGTTTTGTTCAACTAGCCAGGGTTGCGTCTGTCATGTTATCACGATAACTCTGGAAAGGGTTGAGATCTTTTTTTTCAAACTTGATGTGAGGCTTCATTCGGTCAAAGTGCAGACCAAGTTCGATGGGCTTCGTAGCTTTATATTAGGGCTGAGGGAGGGGTTTCGGACGAACCATAGTACGACAAAACTTCTATTCTGAAAGAGTGGACGTCGAGTGGAATAACCAGTTCAGATTTACCAGATCAACCCCGTCTTCTGATGGAAGGAAACTCGGGAGAGAGATCCGACCTTGACACACTAACTGTTCTTAGTACCATATGAGCTTTCAGCTCTTGTTGATGTTAAGCATCGAAAATGAGTAGTTCAGTTACTTAAACAGAATACAATTGCCCACTTTGGATCGATATGGGTTCTCTGAATTAACCCCGCGAGCCGTTCACCTGCCTAGAAAATCCGTCCGCCGTTTCGAAGTATTAAAGCACAACTCTTATCTTTACACGACTAAATGGCTCAAATTTTTTGTTTTCGAAAATAGCTTTACTTGCCACTTAAAATTAGTGATTTTCTGGTTAGCGCTTATCGCCTTTGGTGGCCTGACCCAAAATGTTTGACAACTGAACGCGCCGTGGTTAACATGTGTGAAAATCAAGCAAAAGAAAATAATCCCTAAACAGAAGATAGACATGATGGCCTGCCATGTCTCCCAAAATGAAAAAAAACACTTTGAAGCTTCTCATTTCCTTAACGACCTAATCCAAACATTCTGTTTACCTTCTTTTACTGATCGCAAGCCACCAGTTTATTTAGTTTTGAACTTGATTGCCGGGTTGCTGTTTTGGCTCGAGAAAAAAACCCACGCAGAAAGTCTTCTCTTCCAGATGACGAAATTTTCCACGTTTGATTCACAAAGAATTATAAGACTTAATTGATTAATTTTTTATGTCTTCAGGAGCACCACACTGGTCTTGGTTTTTTAATTTACTTGTATCTGTAATAAACAGTTGGAGCATTAGATGTAAATTATTATTTTGATCATTGCTCCCTACGTGCCATAACGGCTGTCCCGGATAATCGGCTGAGAGTTAGTCCAGACCGAATTATATCAAACCTAGGAAATTATTATTTGACTCATTATTTGACGGTGTTTTTTGTTGTTTTGAACATTCATAGTGGCAGTAGGGATGCTTATCATTGTGTGTATGGTAGAAAGACCGTTTTTTGTGGTCCGCTTTAAGTGCGAAAGAGTTGTCGGTAGACTTTGAAGCTTTTAGCCAAGTTTGCAATGCGTGACTGGCAAAACTCGGATGCGTGCAACCTCATTTTAGCATTTAATTTCGAATCCAGGAATAAGATAGTAAGAACTTTCAAAATCCCTAAAAAGAAAACAAAATCAGCTGAACAGATCAAGCGCTTGTCAGTCCCTCGTAAGCTGAGTTTGCAACCGTTTCCCTCAACGACTGAAGTGTATTAAGTGCTCTAGATTTATCCGTTACTTCAGCATCAACAAAGAATCCTGAAGCATCGCCCATGCCAAAGTTTGGTGCCTTTCTCAGTCCTTGAAACACTGTTGGGAGGTTAACTATTGCCTTTAGACTAGGGATGGCGGTAGTGGAGTCGAAGTCGTTGGCTATAACGAAGTCTAGCGTTCCTTCGATTTTGCTTTTCATAGGGAGGTTAGGGTAGTTGTTGCAGCTCGTGCTTTGGTCTGGATAGTGGCGGCCATAATAATGGTTGTAGTTGTAGGAGCCACAGGAGTTGATACAATTGTCAAGGTCACTTTCAGCCCAGTAACAGTCTTGTTGACAGGTCTCCGAACTCTGGTAAGTTGTTCTGCAGGTAAAAGTAACAGAGAACATTAGTAACGGGTAACTTGATCGTATTGTCTCAATGGTCCTGAGATTTTCAAGATAATCCTCGCTACCGCTTTTGATACTAGCACCGACCAGGACTGGGCTATCCTTGATAGACTCAAGAAGTTGTTTCAGTTCATCCACAGATATATTCCCAACTTCGAGAAGCACAAGCACTTCGATCGATTCAGCAATATCTGTGAGTTGTTTCAGGTTTTCGGAGGTTATACGAGTGGGTAGATCTTTTATTCTGAAGATAGCGAGATTGCCTCCTGCTGACTTCAGGTTCCACATCTGGCCGAAGAGCTTTAGACGTGTAAGGCGGAAGGTATTTGACGAGAAGTCGTCAGCACCTCCAACGTAGGCTCCGACTGGGTAGAACCACTTCTGATTCCGGCAGAATTTGCCGTCTACGATGCTGATAGTGGAGCCGCTGCAGCCGACTTTCCTGAGGGTGTTCTGTAAATTTTCTTCGAAGGCCTGTACTTGAGAATTAAAAGCCAGCATCTCCGTTGTAAGGTTTCGTCCCAGGGCCTAAAAATGGAAGTTGAATAAATCATCAAAGGAATACCAGTGAGAGTGATGCGTTCGTTTGAGAACCTGTTGCGGAAAGAAACAACTAGCAAAGCTGATTTGGAAGAAGATGCCTGGATTTCACTATAAAGTTATAAAATTTCTAGAACGATATGGATATCTGCTTTGTTTTTCTTCAAATCGTTATGGGAAATGTTGTTATACGTTTCCCAAGTTTCAAGGTTTTGTGTTATCCCCCGCCCCCCGAAGCCGAACCCCCGAAGAAATCACATATAGATTATGATAGTTGTGAGTTGCATGTCCCTTACTGCGTGCGCTCCGACCCACCGAGATTAGATGTTTTATTGCTACCTAAGAAGAACCATTTTAATCTGAACTGCGGTTCCGTGATCTTGAGTTCGACAAAAGTTAATGTTCTACCACTGGAAGGTCTAGTCTACGTATTGTGTGATATGGACGCGGGGGGTGGGAGCAAAACTTGTGAAAACTGAACGCGCCGTAGTTAAAAAGTTGGAAAACTAAGTAAATAAAAGAAGTAAAAAACAGAAGATTCTTATATCCTAATGTTTGTCAGCGGACATTAAAGACTCCGGCAAACTTTGCTTTGTATAACGGGCAAAACTCGGCATGGGTGGGGATTTTAGAAGACATTCTGAACACATATGAGAAAATCAGTTTTTACCCGGACATGTGGCCGCAATCCGTCCAAAACCGGAAAATTTGTTAAAAGTAAAAGTTTTATTTGTAATTGATTAGATGTACGATTTAGGCGTAAGAAGAGGTGCTGAATCCGTATATGACAATCATTTTTTACCCGGAAATATAGTTCGCCCGGAATCCGGCTGGAACTGGAAAGTTTGTTATAAGTTAAATTTTTATTTCAAGTTGATTGGATGTTCGATATAGGGATACGAAGATACGCTGAATTCGTTTTTTAGCTTTCTTTTTTCGCCGGACAAGTAGTTCCGGAATTCGGCCGAGACCGGAAAATTGGCAGAAGTAAGGCAGGAAGTTTTCGTCAAAATAGATATAACTTCTAGGTATAAACACATATGCTGAATCCATATCTGAACTTTGTTTTCTTAGATGATTAGCTATATGGCCTTAATCTTTTTTTGAAATTTAATAGTAAAATGTTCAAGGAATCTGGCGAAGACTGGACCTGGCGAAGACAAGAGCCAATTGTCTGGATCAAATACTGAATTTCTTGGATCCCATCGAAACCTTTGGTCTTGTTTTCGTTGAAGCATCTACGGTGTGACGTGTTGCAGATGACGAATCATCCGTGGGACGTATTTTCGCTCATTTTTTTTTTTGTGATGAGAAAATAGTCATAATCCCGCCACCTCTGCTGCTGTCTCATGCTGCACCCCCCTTTCTACAACAACATACCTTATATTTCTGTATTCTTACCTTTAAGGTAAGTAAGTTGGCCGTGCTTTCTTCTAGATTAGTTGAGGTCATTCGATTTTCGTGTCGCCTCATATCTTCAAGAATTCTGGTGTGTTCGTCAGTGACGAATTCCAGTAGAGCTGCATTGAGCCTGTTCGTAGAGGTGTTGCTTGATAGCATCCAGCTGTGAAATTCCTTCAGTTTCGGGGTGAAGTATGGTGACCCGTCCGGACGCGGAGTTCCAAGGGCTGAGATGCAACTTGAGCCATCATCCTTGCTTTTTTCTGAGAGTTAAATGGTTTTCATTAATGTTTCTCGAAAGAGAGGGAAGTGTAGTGTATTCATGTCGGTTTCTTTTATTGCCGGACTATCCGGTATCCGGGAAATATTCAGTTCTCGCATTAATAGAAGACTGGCGATTTCCTCTCGAGGCATTCAAAATGATTATTGTAACATGAAAACGAGTCAAACACAAAAATTGAACAAAAAACATAAGAGCACAACATCAATTTTTGCTGGATAGCATCCAGCTGTGAAATTCCTTCAGTTTCGGGGTGAAGTATGGTGACCCGTCCGGACTCGGAGTTCTAAGGGCTGAGATGCAACTTGAGTTATCATCCTTGCCTTTTTCTAAGGGTAAAATGGTTTTCATTAAAGCGGACCACAAAAAATGGTCTTTATACCACACACACAATGATAACCATCCCTACTGCCACTATGAATGTACAAAACCACAAAAAAAAACCGTCAAACAATGAGCAGTCTTTTAAAAGATTGCGAGTTCAAATCCCAACCGAGGAGCGGTTTTGTTCTCTAGTCACTACTTACAGATTCTTCACCCATTTCTTGGATTGAGTTTCACACACAAAAACGCTACTGTTCGCATGTAGTTTCGTCGCCGTAACTTCCTAAGCTGCGTTCTTTGTCACGGGAGTTCTCATCGGTGGTCTCCGGTTTTTCTTATAAGCCTTTTTTGCATCCACCGGTGACTTCTCACCAGTCTTATAACCCGTTTTTATGGCACTTGTAGCCTCTGGCTCAAGTGCCATATACCAATCACAATTCCGTCTGTCGGTCGGTCGGTCTGTCGGTCTGTCGGTCGGTCCGAGTTTTTTGTCCCACATATCCGAGTTAGGGTACTTCCAGATGTGGCATATCAGGGACCCGACCAAACTAACCTGGAAATAATCAGTTTCCCGATCCGACCATATGCGGGGGAGTGCGGGGCGCTGGAAACTTGAAAATTTAGGGCATTTTGTCACTTTTTTCCGAGTTAGGGTACTTCTAGATGAGCTAGGACAATGAAACTTGGCAGGAATATCAGGGACCCGACCAAACGAACCTGGAAATAATCAGTTTCCCGATCCGACCATATGCGGGGGAGTGGGGGCGCTCGAACTTGAAAATTTAGGGTATTTTGTCACACTTTTTCGAGTTAGGGTACTTCCAGATGAGCTAGGACAATGAAACTTGCCAGGAATATCAGGGACCTGACCAAAGTAACCTGGAAATAATAAGTTTCCCGATCCGACCATATGCGGGGGAGTTGGGGCGCTGGAAACTTGAAAATTTAGGGCATTTTGTCACACTTTTTCGAGTGAGGGTACTTCCAGATGAGCTAGGACAATGAAACTTGGCAGGAATATCAGGGACCCGACCAAACTAACCTGGAAATAATCAGTTTCCCGATCCGACCATATGCGGGGGAGTTGGGGCGCTGGAAACTTGAAAATTTAGGGCATTTTGTCACACTTTTTCGAGTTAGGGTACTTCCAGTTGTGCTAGGACCATCAAACTTGGTAGGCGTATCAGAGACCCGACCAAACAAACTTATAAATAATTAGTTTTCTGATCCGACCATTTGGGGGGGGGGTGGAGGGCAGGGGAATCCGGGAAATTGAGAAGTGTGTAACTTTCGAACGGATGATCGGATTGTAATGAAACTTCATAACTGAATAGAATATATATCTGTAATGTCCCGTTTAAAGTCTTGACCGGATTCGGTAGCCAGGGGGGATTTGGGGGGGGGGGGAGACCGGAAATTTCAAGAAACGGTTAGAATGGAGGGATCGGAGTGAAACTTGCTGGGAAGAACTAGCATCTGCTCTAGATAAGTCCTTTAGACCATTGTACTGGATCCGGACACTTATGGGGGGGGGGGGGGTCCCGGAATTCCGGTGATGGTGGTTTTGGGGATTTTTACGATGAAACTTGGCATGCATATTAGGGACCCAATCAAACTGACTTCAAAATAAAAATTTTGTCGATCAGATAATGGTGGGGGGAGTGGAGGGAGGGGAATCCGGGAAATTGAGAAGTGTGTAACTTTCGAACGGATGATCGGATTGTAATGAAACTTCATAACTGAATAGAATATATATTTGTAATGTCCCGTTTAAAGTCTTGACCGGATTCGGTAGCCAGGGGGGAGTTGGGGGGGGGGAGACCGGAAATTTCAAGAAACGGTTAGAATGGAGGGATCGGAGTGAAACTTGCTGGGAAGAACAAGCATCTGCTCTAGATAAGTCCTTTAGACCATTGTACTGGATCCGGACACTTATGGGGGGGGGGGGGGTCCCGGAATTCCGGTGATGGTGGTTTTGGGGGTTGTCACGATGAAACTTGGCAGGCATATCAGGGACCCAATCAAACTGACTTCAAAATAAAAAAAAATTCGATCAGATAATGGTGGGGGGAGTGGAGGGAGGGGAATCCGAAATTTTCAGTCATGCGTAATTTTGGAATGGGTGATCGGATTCGAGTGAGATTTAAGAATTGAACAGAGGACATTTCTCCGATGATTTTTTTCAAATCCGGACCGGATCCGGCAACTATTGGGGGGGGGGAATACGTGAGCCGTTTAGAATGGAGGGATCGGGATGGAACTTTGTTGGAAGAACAAACAGATGCTCTAGGTAAGTCATTTGCTGAATCGGATTGGCTACGTGCACCGCGGGGGAGCTGGGGGGGGGGGGGGGGTGGACCGGAAATCTCGGGAAACGGTTAGAATGATGGTATCGGAGTGAAACTTGCTGGGAAGAACAAACATCTGCTCCATGTAAATCTTTTACATAATTTGACTGGATCCGGAAACTTGAGGGGGGGAGGAGGGGTAAATATTCTTTGAGCCCAAGCTGACTTTGAAACATTTATTCAAACAATGTTTACAACGGGTACATCAGCTACGATTCTTCATCAGCTGATGAAGAATCGTAGCTGATGTACCCGTTGTAAACATTGTTTGAATAAAAGGGAGGAGGGGGTTTCCCGGAATTCCGTTTTTTGGGGGATTTTCACGACGAAACTTGGAAGGCATATCAGGGACCCGGTCAAACTGACTTGGAATAAGAAAAAATCCTCGATATGATAATCTTGGGGGGGGGGGGGGAGTTGAGGGAGGGGAATCCGGAATATTGAGTCATGCGTAACTTTGGAACGGGTGATCGGATTCGAGTGAAATCTAATAATTAAACAGAGGACATTTTTCTCTTGTGACCGTTTTCATTTCCGGACCGAATCCGGCAATAATTGGGGGGAGGGCGGAAAACACTTGACCCGCTTAGACTGGTGTGATCTGGATCGAACTTCGTGGGAATGACAAACAGATGCTCTGGATTAATCATTTACAGAACCGGATTGGCTCCGGTTATTGTGGGTGGAGTTGGAGGAGGGGGGGGGGGATCTGGGATTCCGGTGATCGCGCGTTAAGGTACTTCCAGATGTGCTAGGACGATGAAACTTCGCTGGAATATTGGAGACTCAACAACATTTGCTTAGAAATTGCTACGTCCCAAATCCGATTATTACTTAAAGTACCAATCTTGACCGCAAAGTAAAAAAAATACTTCTAAGCAATATATGCATTTTCGTGATGCCCATCAGCCCATTATCAGCTTTGCCTCAAGGATTTTGCTTACAAATGAAGTTCCAGCTCCCTTAGAGCGCGCATCTCAACCGCAAAGTCGAAACTTACTTTTGATCAATCAAATCATCTTGACCCATGCAAGTGCCATATGAGCTTACAGCTCTTGTTGAACTAACCAGTGTCCGGTTTTATCTCACCGGTGCAGACTAACCAGAACCTGCTCGTGAGCCCGGCTTCAGCGAGGAGTTAGCCAGTTTTCATCAAATCACAGGTGAACCAAAGAACGGGTTTTAAGGGAAGAACCGGACACTGGTGACTAAACACCAGAGAGAGCCCGGAGTGCAACGAACGCAGCTCTGGTGTCAACCAGTGGCAGTCCTGTGCAACTTTTAGGAAATAATCGCGCCCATTTTATCTGTCACCGGATTTTTTGCGACATCAGCAGTCAAGTCAGGCTGTCAATACTTTTATAGTCTTAGCGCTTGGTAACACTGGGCTCAAAAAGCCGCCTATTCGACAAACAACTGAAAATCCCTAAGGGACGTGAGATTTGATCGGCTTTGTGGCATTGTGGCAGCTTGTGGATAATGAGCAAACTGCAAATAGGGGTCAATTAGGGTTCCTGTAACATAATTATACACGCTGTTTTGCTCAAATTAATCTCCTGAATTTCCTCCAAAACAAGATAGCTTCAGGGGGTCTTAGTTTGTGTAGGATGAATAAATGAATGAACGAATTTAAAACAACAATATTCAGAATTAGTTGTATCTTTTTCTTTTTTCTACTCTTGCAACCCAAAAAGCCAGGAAATGAGCCATTGTGACCAAGCTCTGTCTCACAGGTCACACAGCTCTTAAGAGCTCGATCACACTTGGCCCATTTCCTGGCTTTTTGGGTTGCAAAGTAGAAAAGAGAAGAAGAACAAGATACAACTAATTCCGAATGTTGCCGTTTTAAACTCAGGAGATCAATTAGAGCAAAACAGCGTGTATAATTCGTAGCAGTGCTTTAGCGCCACCGGGATTCTTCTCCACTTGGTATTTTTCGCCACTTTGGGTTTCCACCCACATCCTGATGACGCGCTGAACCTTGTTTAGTTACCTGAAGGCTTAGTGAGATTAGTGACCTAGGATTTTTTGCCACTCTCATAACTCATTATATAATCAAATTGGCCTAGCAATTCAACAAGTAAAATCTTATGACTTTTTTAGGACCTTGCCAGAAAATTTCTTGAAGCATTTGATTTATCTTTACAGAAAATACAATACAGTAAAAACACGAAAACTCGGAAAACATCGTTAAAACTTGCAAGATGTCTAGTCCAAGTGTACTAAATGAGACACTCTTCTCGAAAAGATGAGACACTTCTTCTGGAAATATGGTTGCTGCTGCCGCTGTTACTTCTTCGTGAACGCGTTTCCGAATCGCCGCTTTCGCTTGAATAACTTTTTCTTTTCGCACATTCAGGCCCATGTCCCTCATGCGGTTAAAGGCAGGCTTCACCTTCCAAATTACCAGACGTCCGGGGCTTCCGCATAGTCAAGCCGACCCTTCCAGATTTTCATGATAATGATGACAGCTAATTTTGTTATTCTTCAACATTTCCTAGATGTCCCCTTCGCATTTCAAATATCTCTTACATCCCAGTCACAACTATCAATCACTTTCCCTTTCCTTCCTTTATTTGCATATTTGTTCTATCTCTCGAATGGATTGCCTCTATGGTACCTTCCAGACATCCGGAATCTGGGGTGTCCAACACCCCGGACTTCCAGACGTTTTTGGCCTGGCTTCACCTTCCGGATCCCTCTCGACGAAAACAGCGGTCTGGAATCCGGAAAAAAATCTGGAAGGTGAAGCCTCGCTTTTAGGTGAGCACGAATTCCCTCGTAACTCGCAAAACCGCTCTTGCCCTACAGAGAACCTTGGGGCAGGCATAGTACTTATTGTCTCCATTCTTGGACTTGTAGCTAAACAAAAATCTGTCACCGACATAGCGATAGTATCAGATCTGCGGTTTTTCTTTTAATACTTTTCCAGAGTTAATCCTTTATAACCTAAGTAGTAGCAATGAGTGGCGCGAAATTCTTCTGAGATTCTTTCGCTAATCCCACTACTTATCTGTAATCTGTTTTTGTCCTTTTTTAGCTGCTGCGTTACCTATAGTGGCGAAGAATACCCAGTAGCGAAAAATCACGGTGGCGCTAAAGCACGTATCTCGTATAATTATGTTACAGGAACCTTAATTGACCCCTAATTGAAGTCTGCTCATTATCCCCAAGCTGCCACAAAGCCAAATCAAATCTCACGTCCCCAAGGGATTTTCAGTTGTTTGTCGAATAGACGTCTTTTTGAGCCAAGTGTGACCAAGCTCTTAGAACTCTTTGTGCAGATAACTGATCGCCATGTGGCTACCGAAGAACCGGACACGTCAGAACTGTCCCAACGAATGATTGGTTGACATAGGATTTGAATCATCGCACTGATGACGTTTCTCGTCCTTCTCGAGGTTCACTGGTGTATTTGAGTATTTAACCCTCATAAGTGTCAAGAACTATGAAGCCTAGCAAGTAAAAAACCTACGATGTTCTGGTCCCCTTGGCTACCCCTGCCCGTTACCAAGAGTGATAATGTTCTTATCAAATCAGATCTACCAATTCGACGAAGAGCTTGGGTGTTTCCAACACAGCTGGAAGTTTCCAAAATTTGCCAGTGATTTCCAAGAAATGTTAACACCAATTGGACAACGGGACAAGTTTGGACGTTGGCGCCACTATGGCTCGAAGTCAGCCACCTGCTCTGAAAATTAACCAAAACGGCTTTGTTGGGAAAGATTTGTTGTTGTTTGGCTAATTCTGTGAAGGAAGACTTCCGAAAAGCCAAGATAATTTATAAAGCCGTGCTTTAAGGAGATGCCTTCACACACCTAGTCGTTGCACTTGATCTTTGGCAAAGTGCCATATAGCGATCGCAATTTCTGTCCGTCCGTCGGTCGGTCGGTCCGGGTTTTGCTAGTTTGGGCACTTACGACATAAGCTAGGACAATGAAACTTGGCAGGCGTATTAGAGACCCGAAAATATTAACTTGGAATTAGTCACGTTTCCAATCCGGCCATCTGGGGGGGGGGGGGGGCAGTTGCGTAAGGCGGAATCCAGAAAATTGAGGTATGTATAACTTTTTATCGGGTGGTTGGATATTAATGAAATTCAACATTTGGAAAAACCTCGGGCCCCAGGTGACCCGCTTCAAGTCCGGACCGGATCCGGTGACTTTCCGGCGACTTGGAGGGGTGTGGAAATTCCGAAATCCTTAGAGTGGAGGGATCGGGATGAAACTTGGTGAGAAGAACAAACACAAGTCCTAGATACATTATTGACATAACCAGACCCGATTCGGACACTGTGAGGGGGAGGGGAGTTGGGGACGGGTCCGGAATTCTGGTGATCCCGGAGTCAGGTGCTTCCTGATGTACTAGGATGATGAATCTCGGCAGGCACATCAGGGACCCGAACAGATTGAATTGAGAATAGTCGGGCATGCATGGCATGCATGACGTTTGAACAAGAGATCGGATTTGAATGAAACTCGGCAAGTGGAAAGAGCTATCGTATCAGGTTTTCCATGTTAAGTGCGGACCGACTACGAAACTTGTGAGGGGAGTTGGAGGGGGGACACCGGAAATTTTGTCAAATTATTAGAGTCGAGGGATCGGGATGGAATAGGGTGGGAAGAACAAGCATAAGCCCTAGATACTTCTTGACAGAGCCAGATCATATCGGGGCTCTTTGGGGGGAGTTTCAGGAGGCTTCCCGAAATTCCGGTGATAGTAAGTTAGGACTTTGAAACTTGGACCCGACCCAGATGGACTTAACACGGCCCGACGCAATGCCCTAGGAAGACTTCCATTCCTGGATCCTACCAATTTTGGGGGAGTTAAGGGAAGGGGATATGCGGAAGGTACTGACTTCCGTAGGATGCAAACGGTGGTCCGATTCAAGTGAAACTTTATGGGTGATAAGAACTGACGACCTAGATATGCAAAACATGGGTCCGAACCACATGCCGCCATGGTTGGGGGAGCTGGGGGGGGGGGGACTTTTTTGCATGAACAAAAACCAAAGAATTTGGCCGAATGGGATGCAACAGTACCGATTTTCTGCGGGCTAGATTTGTTATTTGGCATTCGGACCGCATCCGGCAACGACAGGAGGTTGTGAAGCGGGAACCGGAAATTTGCATATATTCTCCGATTCGAGTCAAACTTGATGGATTGGAAGAAGAGATGTCAGAGATGCGAATCTTATGTGTCCGAGTCGTATTCGGCCACGGTGGGGGGACTTGGAAGGGAGTACCGAAATTGGTTTGGCTGGCATAGGGGTTAATCGAGTGGAGCTATTTAATATTTTAGGGTCTGGACCGGGTCCTAGCAAGGGTGGTGAGCCTACCGAATTTCTCAAAAAATTATCAGGTTCAAGAGAAACTTGATGGATGGTTGGAGAAGATGCTTTAAAGATTCATTTGTGTGACCGAACCAGATTCGGCCGCGGTAGGGGGAGTTGGAGGGGGTTGCAGGAAATAGTTTGGTACGTGTAGGGATCAAACGAGTGGATCTAAATTTGGAGGTAGTTATTTGCCCTAGGTGTTACGAGGCGATACGGAAATGCTCAGACTCAAGTGAAACTAGATATCCTATTTCAAAGTTCGATCCTAACGGTTTGAAGTTGTTGTGATCTACTTTCTCGCACCACCTAATCGTGACAATTGTCATATGAGCTCGTAGCTCTAGTTCCAGCAAAACTTTTAATTGAAATCCTGGTATAGAACTTACCTTGTTGTAACAAGTTAACCTTTTGGAGTATTTCCTCAAGTAACGACACCACCTTACTGTCATCGTCCGTGTGACCGTCTTCTGCAGTTTCTACACCTTTGCTTGCTACTCCTTCACTCTCGTTCACTGTTTCACAGAGAAATCCCTTAGAACATACACAAAGCAAAACGAAAATTAAAAAATTCATCTTCTTATGGTGGAGCCAGAACGCTCTGTTCATTTGTTCATCTGCCTAAGAAATGCGGCATATGTTTCCAATTGGTGTTTCATCTGTCTTTGATAGCTTAGACCAAAGTCAATAATAGTGGGAAAGACCGGCGACTTCGCTAAAATCGGTTCTCAGAAATTTTGTCCAATTTCGAGCGGTAGATGATTAATATAATCAAAGCAAGAGGGCATGAGTAGGCAATGTCTGTCAACATTAATTGATTCGAAATCGTGAATTCAGCATTTTTTCCAGAAAAAACGATTTATTCTTTTCCTACTTGTTTTGTATTCCAATTAAAGAGGAAATCTGAATGAAGAGAGGATGCTCATCATAAACAAAAGGCAAAAAAAATCAACAAAATATGCTTTGATGATGATTCTGCGGAGAGCGATGGAAGAAAATGTCAACAGATCGATTTTTTAAGCACAACTCTTACTAGAAATGATCTTTTCCGTATGAAATGGTTATTAGGAAACGTTTTCGGAAATACCATTTCTTTCCACCTGAAACTAGCGATTCTTTTGTTAGCGCTTGTCGACTATCTATAGCCTTCCTGCTCTCCGACGCGGCGGATGGGCGCAAAACATTTGAAAACTGAACGTGCCTTGGTTAAAAAGTGGGAAAACCAAGCAAATAAAAGAAGTAATAAATAGAAGATCATCACATCCTTATGTGCGAAAGATTTGTCAGCGGAAATTGAAGATTCCGGCAAACTTTTCGTTGGGTGCCCGGAAAACTCGGCAAGGCCGAAAAAGCGCCAAAATTCATAGATACGAAACGAAACAATAGAGAAAGGTGGGGATTTTAGAAGCTTGTAGTTCCATATAGGAGCTAAGTATTTTATAAAAGGCAGAATAAGCAAGAGGGGTCCTTTAACGAAAGAACATCCGCTAAACGGCGCTGATTGTCGTGACTCATGGGGCTTACGGGAGTTTCCGGTCTTTCCCACTTTTACTGTCTTTGGCTTAGACTAGTCTCCGCGTTATGGCCTGTCGGATACGGATCGTGTGGGTCCTTGAAATGTCCTGCCTTCTGCTTCCTGTGCTATTCTTGATCTTGCCTTGTTCAGCTGAACAGGATTCAGACACCACCAGTAACGTATGGGTTTAACCAGGCAACAAAGAACCGAGAACCAACGGAACCGAGTCATTTCACTTTGGAACGGTCTGTACGAGGGATCTGTTACATCCAGGTGCGTCACGACTAAGGGGTAGAGGCCCCCCCCCCCCCCGAATGTTGTCGGCCAGTCGGTAAAAAAAAGCCGATTTGGCGCGAAGCGCCCCGATTTTTCGTAAAAACAGTCGGCTTTTTTCTTGGAAACAGTCGATTTTTTAAAACAGTCGGTTTCTCGTAAAAAAGTAGTTTTTCTTGAAATCAGCGAATTTTTCGTCAGCACAGTCGTTTTTTCTCAATAATAGTCGCTTGTACCTGCAAAAACAATCGGCAAAATGACCAGCCAGTCGGTAAATACCTTGCCCCCCCCCCAAACATTGAGGAGCGCACAGACAATATAGAGCATTTCTGGTCACTTTTAAGCAAGCCGCTGGAGCTAATGAATGGCCGGAGAGCGCTTGGTTTGTACGGATTGGACCGTACCTAAACGGCAAAGCCCAGGATACACGAATCCTCAGTTTCTGGGCATTGTACTTTGTACTTCAAAGGCAAGGCAGTACAGCGAGGGCATGGTATCCACATAAAAATATGTTGGATTGAAATTTAGAATGGGAATTTGCTTTTCAAAGAAATTTGTATGTAGTAGAGTAGCCTACTTTGCCCATGCTCGGGGGCCATGTGTCCCCGCTTTTGAGACGTCTGAGCGCCATGCCCAGAAATTGAGGATTTTTGTAGGACTGCTATAAGCATCACCGAAATTCCGTTTTCCTTGGTTTTCGGTCGAAAAACGATCCGGAAAGAAAGCAAAGCAAACTATTCGATCAGCACGTTCTCTTACCGCTATATCGACCCTCCAGCCGCCTAAAGAAAAAAAGTTTGATTCTCACAAATTTCGAGGGTTTTCCCAAGTCTGGGGTGAACTACTTGTCTGGCAAGAAAACAACGCTCATATTTTTTATTTATCACACCTTTTAACCGTGAATCGACAGATCTGATATGATGATAGCCTATATATACGATATATTACTTAAAGCTCGAGGGCCATCGAATACAAAACGAATAAAACAAATAATTAACTGTTCTAATGAATACTAATTGTAAAAACTCTTCTCTGTGCGCGAGAATCTTTCAAATTGCCTAACCCCAAACAGACTTGTCTCCTTAATTTCGCTCCTTCCCCCCAAAATTCGCTCCCCACATATTTCAACTCTCAAATCCCTTAACTCCACGTACTTGCCCATAAAATGAAAAACATTCCCATCCACACAACCAAACATTGGGCAGAAGTAAGATTTTAGTTTTAAGTTTTTTGTCACCCCTTAATTCGAAATCTATACTTAAAAGACACATCTTACTTATTCTGCCTTTTATAATACACTTAGCTCCCGTATCGAATTATAAGCTTCTAAAATCCCAACCTTTCTCCTTTGTTTCGTTTCGCAACTACGAAGTCTTAGCGCTTTTTCGGCCTTGCCGAGTTTTCTGATCACCCAACGAAAAGTTTGCCGGAATCTTCAACATCTGCTGACAACTCTTTCACACAGAAGGATGTAATAATCTTCTGTTTATTACTTAGTTTATTTCATTAGTTTTCCCACTTTTTAACCGAAGCACGTTCAGTTTTCAAACGTTTTGCGCCCAGCCGCCGCGTCGGAAAGCAGGAAGGTTGGATACAGCCGACAAGCGCTAACAAGAGAATTGCTAGTTTTAGGTGGAAAGTAATGGTATTTTCAAAAACATTTTTTCTGATTCATTTCAGAGGGAAAATATCATTTCTAGTAAGAGTTGTGCTTTAAAGGCAGGTCTATCTTGCCCATCTGTACCTGCAGTTGAACGCAAAAATCGTCACACAAAAGTTTGAGTTTGTGGTAACAGGAAGACAGCCAGACGTACAAACTTTATGCAGTCATGGGTATCGCGTCACTACATTTTGGGATCCCAAAATACAATTTATTCAGTTGTAAATATTACTGAGCATAGCGGAATTTTGTTCGTTATTACAATCTGCGAAGAATAGGATCGGAAAAACGGTTCCGGAGGTCCTGTGAAAATCCGAGATAAGCAAACTGACACGATATGCTTTCTTTTCTCATTAACTTGCGAAGTCATTTCATCGCATAGAAGTTAATTGACCGTTACGAGCTTAACGGAAAATAATCAATCCCTTCAGTAAGTGAGGTTGGACAGACGAAATGAAAGGTCATGGCTTATGATATTGAGGTAATTTTTCGATAAATATGATTGCTGATTAATAGGTCTTTGTATGGAAGAGTATTAGCTGTAATACACGTCTTTAGAGATTGATTTGATCCAACGATTATCGTTTAGCACTATGTTAAACTTTCCTTTATCTGATCCTGTCGAAAATAGAATGACCTTGATGGAAATGGAACGAAGGGTGAAACATAATCTAATATTGAATATGAGACCTCAGCTAGCTACAGTAGAGATATAGCCGAATTTAATTCCTTCAGTTTGTCAGTCGCAGTTGTATACTTCTACGATTAGACTCACTCAGGAATACGCAGTGCGTGTTTGGAATTTTTCATTACCGCAGGAGCAAAGAGACAAATTGGAAAGAATACAAAAGTACTCATTATTCATAGTGGACCGTAATTTCCATAGTCCTACCTTTTAAAATATTTGTACCTCAAAGCACTGCAGGAGTGCAGAAAGGAGCTAAGCACCGACTTCGGTTCAGCCATGGTATTTCTCCTTCTCCACTCCCAAATCCTCCCTTCCCCCTACCAAAAGGACAGCAATCGACCAGGACAAATGGCAAGTTCTATGGTACCAAAGCTCTGTACTGTACCTACAAAACACATCAGATTTACAAACAGATTATTTCAAAATTCGTAATACTTTTTGACGAAGCATGATCGATTTTTAAGTTCATTGACACTGGTATTGTGCGTAGGCTATTTTTGCCGACAAAAATCGCAAACTTGGTTGTGTAACCACGAAATTCGATTTGTAAAATAAACTAGACCTACGTTGCCTGGGCAACGTTAAGTGCTGCATCACCCTTTGTTCGGTTACGCCGACTAAAGTGTTGCGAGAACAACGCTTTGGTTGTATTTCTTCGCTATCTGTTAAATGCTGAAGTTGTCAACCCATCGAGATTTTAAAAAATGACAGCGTTAAGTGTTGCATCAGCCTTTGTTCGGCTACGCCGACTAAAGTGTTGCGAGAACAACACTTTGGTTTTATTTCTTCGCTATCTGTTAAATGCTGAAGTTGTCAACCCATCGAGGTTTTTAAAAATGTTATGTTCCAAGAAGATATTTTTTTTCTGAACTGATGACATCCATAATCACATTGCTATACCCCAGGGTTTAAAGAAAAAACAGAATATCGGAAGTAGGGACTAAATTGACTTTGCAGACAGTTTAACTTTATCCTTTTCAGTCGTAGACATCGGGACTGGTGAAAACTTGGAACATAGTTGGTATTATAGTACTATAGTTGGTACTAGTTGGTATTGTAAAGCTGGCAGGATCAAAACACCATAGATGCCACTTTACTAATTATTGTGAAACAATGTGATTGTTGCTATACCTCAGGGTCTAAAGAAAAAACAGAACATCGGAAGTAGGGACAAACTTGACTTTGCAGCCAATTGAACTTTATCCTTTTCAGTCGCAGACATCGGGACTGGTGAAAGGTTGGGATTTCATCTTATATATCCTAGTTGGTATTATAAAGCTGTCCGTAACTTTTCAGGATCAAAATACCATAGATGCTACATTACTAATTATTGTGAAACTATGTCATTGTTGTGCATTATTGTTTGTATTTTTTTTTATTTTTTTTTTAGTTAATTCTCGGTTACAGTGAGAGACGATCACCATAGACCATTCTAGCATCTCATGAAAAATACAAAGCAATCGATTTTTACTTTTAAGTCCCTCTCCCCGTGAGAGACGTGGAACCGAACTTTTCTTATCATCAAAAACACAGGAAACAAAATAGGTACACGAACTACGAAAAGTTGGAAACCCCTCACCGCCTAAGTTGATTATGGTCTAACAGCCGATTATTATTTTTAAGTCGACCGGCGTAAAAACAAAAAAAGGTTAGCACATCAAGCTTGGGAGAACCCTACTCCACGACAGGCCAAGTTTGTAAATTTAGCCGTATATGGGAACTCGCCATCACCAAAACGAGGGCCTTTGTCTGGCCTTCGTGATGGTGGGGGGGGGGGGGGGCAGATAGAAGGTGTGTATGAAGTAAAATCTAAAGATTTGATCAGGAGTAAAATATACGACCTTTAAGGTGTTTCATGACATGGCAGAATCGCTCCGATTGTCACCGGAAGTTGTCTTGCAGAAAGGTATAACGATCATGAGACTGCAACTTATGCAAGCGAACCCAGAACAGATCCTATAGAAACACAAAATTAACTGTCACCTGGATTCGTGACACGAAAATAATAATTTCGTTTTGGCATCCAGAATGGCGACCGTACCGTTCTAGGAAAAAATTATTGCAAATGTTTTCGTGCACCCACGTTTGTCATCATGACCGTAGTGAAAAAGAATGGCAAGTCCCCTGACAAAAACTGGGCAAATGGGATAACTTCGTTAGTGACTTGTCTTCTGATTCGCTAGGATTTTGGTAGGACTAGGCGGAATCTCTTAACTTGAAGGAACATACAGAGGTTGACTTTCTCGACTTTTTCCGTCCTCTTGATCGGCATCAAAGCAACAAGCAAACTTTCGGATGCAAACCGGTTAAGGTTTGCTTAATGCAGGTGTGATCTCCTGAGACTAGCTGCCCTCGGCCGGGAGTGGGATGCGTGGTTGGGGGCCAATCATCCGACGCTTCTCTTGCTTTTCCCTAGATTTCTCTATGTACCCATTTGAAGCTGGGTTGACTTTTATTCTGCTTTTAGTTTGTCTTACGGGGAACGCCACTAACCCTCGCCCTGGTCCAAGCGGTCGGCACCACCAAGACTCGAACCAGCGACCCTTCGCTTGTGAGTTCGACGCGCTAACCCATTCGGCCTGGACGGATAAACATATCGGCACACAGCAATTCAAAGTCACCAAGAAACGGACCGAAGTCCGATCGGTCTTGATCCTTTGAAAGCACCCCTTCCATAAGGTCGCAGCTATTGCGAGTGGATTAGCCCTAGAATTACCACAGTTATCCAATTTGAGGGGTTGCTGACTCCCAAAAACGATGTAAACCGAGTGGCGCGTGCCGCGTTGCCGTGCCGGTGCCGTGCGGTCACGAAAAACTTTCGAAAGATCGAATGATCCCACTTATTTTCTACTTTCCCTAGATGCTCCCTCTGTATCCAAACCCAACTGCTCCCATCCCTTATCTTCTTTTCTTCTGCCATGACAACTTGCATATTAATTTTGTCTCAAAATTATGTAGCCTGTACGACACTGTCCTCAACCCGGAATCTTGAGGGGGGGGGGGGCACACCTCGGACTTCCAGACGTATAGGCTGCATCTTCATGTAACCCGGTCAGCTTCGACGAACCAGAAACCTGAAAGTGAGCCAAACCTTTTGAAGGCACTACTTTAAATAGTAGCTTTTTCTCTCAATGATGCAACGTTTGTTTTAAATCAAGCAGAACCAAACAAGAGCTAGAAGCTCATATTGCACTTGCAAGGCTAGGTCGGAGGATGAAAGTAGTAATTTGCCAATTTGTGGGTATGTTGTCACCATTCGTAACCAAGGCCCATGAGGTAAGAATGAGCATGCGCCCTTGGAAATCACGAGAACATATCGTTTCGTAAAAAGTATTTATTTTTGCACTTCGCTGTGATGATGCGCAGTTTAAGGGCGCTAGAAATTCATATGTAATCAAAACCCTCGAGGTAAAAATGACCATGGGCCCTTTAGGATCATGAAAATATATCGTTTGGTTAAAAGTATTTTTTTTTACTTTTTGGATAAGATGCGCACTTTAAGGATACTAGAAATTAATTTTTAAGCAAAATCCTTGTTTCTCTTTTATTCAAACAATGTTTACAACGGGTACGTCAGCTACGATTCTTCATCAGCGATATTTCGGCCCTTTTTGGCAAGGGTCCTCGTCAGGCTGTCAATCTTCTGGTTCAACTTCGGGGAAGGAAACAAACCTGTAATCAATCTGTGATTACAGGTTTGTTTCCTTCCCCGAAGTTGAACCAGAAGATTGACAGCCTGACGAGGACCCTTGCCAAAAAGGGCCGAAATATCGCTGATGAAGAATCGTAGCTGACGTACCCGTTGTAAACATTGTTTGAATAAATGTTTCAAAGTCAGCTTGGGCTCAAAGAATATTTATCCTTGTTTCTCAATGGCCATGGGCACTTGGGGATCATGAACTGTATCGTTTGTTAAAAAAAAACTTTTGCGGTTAAGATGCGCACTTTAAGGGAGTAAGAAATTAGTTTCTAAGAAAAATCCTTAAGGCAAAAGTGACCATCGGCTCATGCGGATCATGAAAATGTATGTTTTGCTTAAATTTCTGCGATCCCAAAACGTAAGTGGAGAAGTGCATGTAAGTGCACGTAAGTGCAAAAGTTGTCCGTCTGTCCGTCTGTCTGTGAGCACGATAACTCTCGAAGGGAATGGGATATTTTGAGGCAACTTGGTGTAAGGCTTCTTTGGGTCAAGGGTAAGGGCAAGTTCATAGATAAGCTGTAGCCTTTGTAGGGGTGGGGGTTCAAATTAAGGGGCAAACAAAACATTTTTAAACAGCTAATGTGATAGCAGATTATGGGGTAAAAAGACATGCTGAACTCGATGGTGAAAATAATTTTCTTGCCGGACAAGTAGTTCGTCCGGAATCCGGCAAAAACCGGAAAGTTGGTTAAAATGAAAAGTTTCATTTAAAGTTGATTAAACGTTCGATTTGGGGGTAAGAAAACATGCTGAACACTTATGTGAAAAGCATTTTTTACCCGGACAACTAGTTCGCCCGGAATCCGGCCAGAACCGGAAAATTTGTTAAAAGCAAAAGTTATACTTGAAGTTGATTAGGTGACAGATTTAGGGTAAGAAGAGACGCTGAGTCTGTATCTGACAATCATTTTGTACCCGGACATATAATTCGTCTGGAATCCGGTTGTAACCGGAATTTTTTTTTTAAAGTAAAAGTTTTATTTGAAGTTGATTAGATGTTCTTTATAGGGAAAAGGATATACGCTGACAATTAGTTCGCTCGGAATTGGGCCGGGCCGAAACCGGAAATTTGGCAGAAGTAAAGCAGGAAGTTTCGGTCAGTGTTGTCAAAATTGATATGGCTTATAGAGGTATATCTGAACTTGGTTTACTCTGATGGTTAGCCTAGCGAAGGCTGGATCTGGCGAAGACAAGACCCAATTGTCTGAATCGAATATTAGATTTTTGGGATCCTATCGAAACCTTTGGTCTTGTTGTACTTTGCGGTTAAGATGAGTACTTTAAGGGATGGTCGGATCTGGGAAGTTGATTCTCAGCCGATCTTGTCAAGTTTCATTGTCCTATTGTCACCTGGAAGTGCCTTAAAACGCGAGCACGACCCCCCTCCAGCTCCCCCCCCCCCCCCAGGTGCCCGAATCCTATGCGGTTCTGTCACTGATGTATCTAGGGCTTGTACTTGTTCATCATGAAGTTTCATCCCAATCGCTCCGCTTTAAGCGTGTCACAAGATTTCTGGTTCCCCCCTCTGACTCCCCCCCCCATTCATCGGATCCGGTTTGGACTTGAAATAGGACATCTGAGACACGAGGTCTTTCCAAATATAAAGTTTCATTAGGATCCGACCACCTGTCCGAAAGTTAAACATGCCTCAAGATTCCGGATTCCCCATCCCTCCACTCCCCCATGGTGGTCAGATCGGATAAGTAACTATTTCCAAGTTAGTTTGGCCGGGTCCCTGATACGCCTGCCAAGTTTCATCGTCCTGGCACTTCAGGAAGTTAAAGTTTTATTTGAAGTTGGTTATATGTTATTAATAGAAATAAGGATACACGCTGAATTCGTTTCTGAATTTTCTTTTTTTGGTGGACAATTAGTTCGCTCGGAATTCGGCCGAAACCGGAAATTCTGCAGAAGTAAACCAGGAAGTTTCGGTCAGTATCGTCAAAATAGGTATGGCTTATAAAGGTATATCTGAACTTGGTTTTGTCTGATGTTTAGCCTGGCGAAGACTGGATCTGGCGAAGACAAGGCCCAATCGCCTTGATCAAATATTAGATTTTTGGTATTCCATCGAAACCTTTGGTCTTGTTCGTTAAGATGTGCACTTTAAGGGAGCTGGAAATTCATTTTGAAGCAAAACCCTTGTTTCACAAATAATCATGGGCTCATGGGTCATGAAAATATATATTTTGCACAAAAGTATTTTCTGTACTTTGGGGTTAAGATGAGTACTTTAAGGTTCCCAACCTTTTCCGTACCGCATACCCCTAATCAGGAGTGGAAAAGGTTGCGTACCCCCTTTTACAGAACGTGAAAAGAAGATGTTATTATCGTAAATGATATACATATGTATACACGAAAATGAGGCACTTGAGGCTGCATTGTAGCTAAAATTTTGTCAAATCTCGGCTCGATGTCAGTAACGGCCTCGGTAACGGCAATATTTTTTCCAGTCAGCCTGTTTCTGTGTTTGCATTTTGATCTCTTTCGTGATTTTATCAAGCTACATCGCAAACCTTTTCGTTAGCTTAGTTCGTAACCCCGAACAGCTTATAATCAGTGGCGTCACGCACGGGTTGGGAACAATCCTCCCACCAAAGTGGTCTGTCATAGACGGTTAAAAAGTAACGAGTCGGCGCGAAGCGCCGCGATTTTTCGCAAAAACAATTACTTTTTGGAAAAATTCGGTAAAAACGACCAAGTCTGTAAAAATGCCTTGCCCCCAAAAAAAACTTGTGACTACTGACAGGCCCGTATCCAGGAATCTATTTGGGGGGGGGGGGGGTGCCCCCGGGTCGGACAAAAAAGACATAGATCAGAGGGAAAAGTCTATAAAAAATGATTGTTTTTGTATGTTTCGGGGGGGGGACCCCCTAACCCCCCCCCCCTGGATACGGCCTTGGCTACTCATGCCTCTGCCTTCTACTAGTGATACTAGACTTCCGGGAATCAAAAGTGAGTGAGGAAAGTTTTGAAGCTACAGACTAAACTGATTTTGTTACCTTCGCGTATCCCTTGAAAGGATCTACGTACCCCTTTGGGTACGCGTACCACCGGTTGGGAACCACTTTTAAGGAATGGTTGGCTCTGTAAAATTTATACCCCATGTTTTCAGTCCTTAATTACCTACTTTGGCTAATTGATAGATGTGCATGAAAATGGCAAAGATCGAAGTCAACAAACATTCAAATAAGCAGACCTCTATTGAACTCCCAGAGGGTCTGATGGGGAAACTGACTTTTTCCAAGTTAAATATGCCTGCCAAGTTTCATTGTTAGCACATCCGACACATATGAAAACAAGACCAAAGGTTCCGATGGGATCCCAAAAACTGAATATTTGATGCAGACAGTTCAGATCTTTGTGCCGACAGGTCATGTATAAGACTCAAGTTCAGACATACCTCTATAAGCCATACCTATTTTGACGATACTGATCGAAACTTCTTGCTTTACTTCTGCCGAATTTCCGGCTTTGGCCGAATTCCGAACAAACTATCATCCTTGTCCAGAAAAAAAAGAAAGTTCAGAAACGAATTTAGCGTATCTCCTTATCCGTATTAAAAAACATCTAATCAACTTCAAGTAAAACTTTAACTTGAAAAAAAATCCGGTCTCTGTCGGATTCCGAACGAACTATATGACCCGGTAAAAAAAAGATTGTCACATAGAGATTCAGGGTCACTTCTTACCCATAAATCTGTCGTCTAATCGGCTTCAAATAAAACTTTTGCTTTTAACAAATTATCCGATTTTGGCCTAATTCAGGGCGAACAAGTTGTCCGGATAGAAAATTCTTTTCACATAAGTGAGAAAACTAATCCATTAACATGTCTTCTTAACCCTAAATCCAACATCTAATCAACTTCGAATAAAACTTTTACTTTTAACAATTTTTCCGGCTTTGGCCGAATTCCGGGCGAACTACTTGCCCGGCGAGAAAATGGTTTTCACCATCGTGTTCAGCATGTCTCCCTACCCCTAAATCGAACTTATAATCAACTTCAAATAAAACTTTTACTTTTAACAGACTTTCCGGTTTCGGCCGGATTCCGGGCTAACTACTTGTCCGGCGAAAAAATGGTTTTCACCATCTTGTTCAACATTTCTTTTTACCTCTGAATCGAACATCTAATCAACTTCAAGTAAAGCTTTTACTGCACTGTCAGAAGTTTCATAACAGATTGCGCATAACACTTTCAAGAATAACACCTTTTCACTTAGAAATAAAGTTTTATGACCAATTAAGTTTACACTATTTCATGCCTAGATCTCCAACAACACCTTCAATTGGTAAAAATACAAACGGGAACGAAAGAAACATAACATATAACATCCCAAAGTGTTATCTGTTGAAACCACGCATCCTGCTGTTGTCGTTATGTAACTTCTGACAGTGTAGTATTTTTACCTATTGAAGGTGTTGTTGGAGGTCTGGGCACGAAATAGTATGAACTTAACTGGTCATAACACTTTTTTTCTAAGTGAAAAGGTGTTATTCTTGAAAGTGTTATGAGCAATCTGTTATGTAACTTCTGACAGTGTGTTGACAAACTTTCCGGTTTTGGCCGGATTCCAGGCGAACTACTTGTCCGATGACAAAATGGTTTCCACCATCGTGTTCAGCATTTCTTCTTACCCCACAATCAGACATCTAATCAACTTCGAATAAAACTTTTACTTTTAACAATTTTTCCGCTTTTGGCCGAATTCCGGGCGAACTACTTGCCCGGCGAGAAAATGGTTTTCACCACCGTGTTCAGCATGTCTCCCTACCCCTAAATCGAACATATAATCAAGTTCAAATAAAACTTTTACTTTTAACAAACTTTCCGGTTTCGGCCGGATTCCGGGCTAACTACTTGTCCGGCGAAAAATGTTTTTCACCATCTTGTTCAGCATGTCTTTTTACCTCTAAATCGAACATCTAATCAACTTCAAATAAAGCTTTTACTGCACTGTCAGAAGTTTCATAACAGATTGCGCATAACACTTTCAAGAATAGCACCTTTTCACTTAGAAATAACGTTTTATGACCAATTAAGTTTACACTATTTCGTGCCTAGATCTCCAACAACACCTTCAATTGGTAAAAATACAAACGGGAACGAAAGCAACATAACATATAACATCCCAAAGTGTTATCTGTTGAAACCGCGCATCCTGCTGTTGTCGTTATGTAACTTCTGACAGTGTAGTATTTTTACCTATTGAAGGTGTTGTTGGAGATCTGGGCACGAAATAGTATAAACTTAATTGGTCATAACACTTTTTTTCTAAGTGAAAAGGTGTTATTCTTGAAAGTGTTATGAGCAATCTGTTATGAAACTTCTGACAGTGTGTTGACAAACTTTCCGGTTTTGGCCAGATTCCAGGCGAACTACTTGTCCGATGACAAAATGGTTTCCACCATCGTGTTCAGCATTTCTTCTTACCCCACAATCAAACATCTAATCAACTTCAAATAAAAATTTTACTTTTAACAAACTTTCTGGTTTTGGCCGGATTCCGAGCGAACTACTTGTCCGATGACAAAATGGTTTTCACCATCGTGTTCAGCATGTCTTCTTACTGCATAATCTATTATCACATTATCTGTTTAAAAATATTTCATTTGCCCCTTTATTTAAACCCACTCCCCCACCCCTAAATGTAGGGCTACAGAACCCATCTACGAACTTGACCTTACTCTTGACCCAAAGAATCCTCACACCAAGTTTCATCAAAATATCTCATTCCCTTCGAGAGTTATAGCGAGCACAGACGGACAGACGGACAGATGGACAACTTTTGCGATGTCATAGGTATCCCGCCACTTACGTTTTGGGATCCCAAAAAGTTTGGTCCCGCTGAGTTTCCTTCATCAGAAAAGCATAATATGCTGAAGCTGACTCTAGTGTTGGTTGCAGATGTTCGATATCGGACCAACTATCGATATCGGAAACGATACTTGTTCTTCATAATGATTGTATAATCCAACATAACCTACATTTATATATCCTAAATTGGAGCAATATGTTTTCCGTAATTTATTTATTATTTATTCGGAGTTTGAGACGATGCGAGATGCTATTTAACGACAATTTTGTTCGCGAAAAGAGACATTTCCTATAGCGAAACAGGGTAAACAAATATCGATATCGATATATCGAATATCGAAGTGAAAATACCTATACATCGAATATCGAAAGTGAAAATATCGATACATCGAAAAATCCAAATATACTAGCACGGAAACATGGTTGGTTACTTGGCGCTTTTGGTAAACAGCATGGTCCTCATATCCAGTTCTGCTTCTTCTTCGGCAGCATGGATTCGATAACTCTGTCGTTCAAGTACCTTCGTTACTGGGCGCCAGTCGGCGAAGCAGTCATCAATAGAAAATTAGTCGGTGGCCGGCGGTATCGTTCAAGTGCCGTGCCGTGCCGGTGCCGCGCCGAGGTGTACACCGGTGGCGGAGAGAAAGCATCCCCTGAGAAATAGGCCATCAGAGACATGTCTTTTATTTAGTTATTAAGTTGCATTCGAATCCGATCACCCGTTCGAAAGTGACGCACGACTCAGTATTCCGGATCTCCCCTCCCCCCCCCCCCCCCCCAGATGGTCTGATCAGGAAACTGAATATTTTCAAGTTAGCTTGATCCGGTGCCTGGTATGCCTGCCAAGTTTCATCGTCATAGCGCATCTGGAAGTACCCTAACTCGCAATCGTGGGACAGACCGCCCGACCGACATACAAATCAAATCAAATCAAATCATTTAATGTAAACAAGATACAGTCTCTCATAGGCATAGCCCAAATATGGTATCTTTTAGTCAAACAGTTAATACAAGAAAGATTTGTCAACGAGAAACACAAAAAGAATAGGATAAAACGCACAAGTTACGAATTGTTAAAAGTACGAACAAAACTCGGCACAAAGCTTCGAGAATAACGCTGTGACCTGGAGTAAACCGGTGTCAGTTTTGGAACTTTCGCAGCCGCCTCTCTGGGGAGTCGGGATCTGAGGGGGACAAAGGGAGGCGGGAGGAAGTTCTTGTAGATGGGGTGGAGGAGGAGGGTTGAGCCAAATTTTAGGCACAGTTTCTCTCGACGGACAAAAAGGGGGTCAAGTTTGTATTCTTTTAGATAAAAAGAGTAAGGCAGTGGGGAACCTCCGTAGATGATTTGTAGAGACCTCTTCTGAACCCGTTCAATTTTATCACTTTCTTCTTTTGTAAGAGCGAAATGCCAAACAGGACATGCATATTCTACTAGTGGGCGGATGAACATGCAGAAAATTAATTTTAGTTTATCCTTAGGAACCCGGAATTTCTTTAGAGTCTTCAGCATTTGGATAGCACCATTTGCCTTTTTTACAATCAATCTTGTGTTTTCATGCCAAGTTAGATCAGAAGAGATCACTACCCCAAGCAGGGTAGTGCTGTTACTGAGGAGGTTTGGGTCTATAGGTGGTTCGAATTCAGGTAGGCTTTTCTTGAGAAATGAAAATGTCATTACTGAAGATTTATCTTTATTTACCACCATATTTAATTTTGCTGCTTCAGAGGTAACTTGTTCAATATAATTGAAAGTTTGACTTTTACACGCTCCAGATACTACCTCTGCTAGGGAAAGATCATCTACATGCTTCCATCTTTCTTCCAGCCCGACAGCTATTTCATTGATCATGAGGAGGAAGCATAAAGGACCGATCACTGTTCCTTGCGGGACACCGCAAAAAACCGGTAAAGAAGAAGAAAAATTATTTTTATATTTTACGATTTGTTCTCTGTTTGTTAGAAAGCTTTTTACGATATTAATAAGATATTCAGGAATATTTTTCTCTGCCATTTTTTCCAGCAAAATCTTGTGATCTACAAGATCGAAAGCTTTTTTAAAATCTATTGCAATTAGATTTATCCATTTCCCGGGTTCATCCAAATTTTTTAAAATAAAATCAAGTAAACTAACGAGATAGTGAACAGTTGAACACTTCGGGATGTTACCAAATTGCCTCTTATCGATGACTTCCGAGAGATATTTTTTTAGCCAAGAAGCAACAAAGCTCTCGTAAATTCGGCTAAAAATTGATGTAACAGTGATCGGCCTCACACCAGAGAAATCATTAGCTGCTCCCTTTTTCGGAATGGGAGTCATGAAGCCAATTTTCCACTTTTTGGGGAAATATCCAGTTTTGGTGATATTATTGTAAATAATATGAAGAGGAAACGCCAATTCTTTCGCAAAAGCTTTAGCAATGGCTACTGGAACATCAAAGGGTGCCACTGATGTTTTCTTTAACGAGGAGAGTTTCTTTCTAATTTCTGATATTGAAATTTCAGGCATTAAATTAGAATTTACATTTGAATCTTCTTGTGAATTTTGGGATGGTGCTTCAGCTGAAAACGAAGGTGGCTTTTCAGGAGGCAGTGGTGGGTACGACTGTACAATAGAAGCAAAATGAGAGTTTAGGTCGTTCGCTGTTTTCTCTGATGGCTCCTCCTTCATGAAATCAACTGGTTGCGGGCCTCTACCAGTCAGATGTTTAACTTTACCGAAGAAATCGGTGATAGGTATATGGCACTTCCAGAGGCTGCAAAGTGCCATAAAAACAGTTTTCTTTGTCACCAGTGCTTTGATGAGTCACCAGATCCGACAAATGACAAGCTTTTTACACTCCATTGCACGGTATTTATTTTAGTGATTCAGGTCAGTTTTTCAATATAATGCTTTATTTTAGAATTTTTCCTTTCCACTTTTTCTCCCCTGTGCTCTGTCGGAAGCACGATGGTTTTTTTCAATGATAATTACGTCAAATTTGTTGACTTGTACCATACATGTATGCTTATAACATGTGTTAGCCACCGTGATAAGCACTAGCCTGATTCGCAGCCTGGAATCTGGCACTGGAATCCTTGTCTCCCTCAGTATTGCAATTTTCTCTTTCTGCGCTATCTGTTGTCACTTTCCGTTTACTTTTGCAATTACTGATAAGCATTCGGGAGAGACACAACTCTATCTTTCTTGTCATGAAGAACGTCTTGCATTTTTTGGTGCCATCTATCCCCCGTCGCCGTCTGCTCTTAATTCGTACGGCTGGATGCCGCTCTTCTCGAAAGTGTCTTCTTTTCGCCATCTGTTCAATGTTGTCACTAACTCCTTGATTATTTTTCTCGCTAGATGCCACATTCTCCTGTCGCCAAGATTTGTAATATAATCCGAATCCTGGTCAGCCCGGCCAGGGAATTTATATATGGAGGATAGCTCACGTTCACCTAGAATACGGTCTTTCTAACTTCACCTAACCCTTAAAAACTCCAAATCCAGGATCAGGTAAAAATTAAATATACTTGAATATCCATCCAGTCGCTTAGACAATGTGAATACAGCAATATCGAAATATGTACTTGAAAATACAGTTATTGTGTTTTTTTTACCCCGATTTCAGCTTATTGCTAGAAAATGGTAGGGGTCTAACCTTTGCCGTTTTTAAGGAAAGTGTGGACGTTAGGCCGGATTGACGAATATGACATTATATTTTGGAAAGCTCCGTAGTACCCTTGCCTGGGGCTAAAAAGGATACCATGTTTCTGCTTTCGAGTGGAAAGCTCCATTCTAGCAGACAGGCACCAGTTTAAAATTGAAGATGGACTAAAATCTATAAGTGCTAAATATGTGCGGCACTTCCCTTGCCTCACAGCCAATATGACTTCTTTGAGCAATGACTAGAAAAATTTGCAAAATAAAAAAGTGGCATTTTCCCATGGGTCCGAAAGTTCCAAAAAGTCTGAAAAGTCCATTTCTGTTCGTGATTTCAGGTTCGTGATTTCAACTGAGTTTATCATTTCATTTCTTATACTGGGGACTGGAGAAGATAAATGATACCAGATCGGCCTCTTAAACTTTGAAAGTTCTCTCATTTGTAAAGAAATTAGAGCTTGTCCTTTGCTTGTTTCTAAGTGGTGATATTAGAAAGTTGGCCTGCGGCAAAAAACTCAACCGATATACCTTGATGAGCTGATCAAAATTTATGCCATTCGTTTTTTGTACAAAAACTCCTTCATGAGATACAATACTTTGAAAATTTAGAGGGGTTGACAACTTCAGTAGCAAGGTACAGACTGCAACCAAAAATAGGCCGACCTCAACTGTGAGGCATGTAGGGGACTTGTAAGCTACAATCGATTGTTGGACAATAATCATCTTCGGTGATGAGGGGCTTGCAGCTTTTGCCAGTTGGGGTACCTGTTATTTGTTTCCGGTGTATTTGATCATAAGAACAATTTGGTACCATGTCATCACGGGGAGATGGACTTGTAAGTAAGAATCGGTTGTTTGAGAAAAGTTACGGATAGCTTTATCAAACCAACTAGGTTATATAAGATAAAGTTCCGAGTTTTCACCAATCACGATGTCACGACAGAAAAGGGTAAAGTTAAACTGTCTGCAAAGTCAATTTAGTCCTTTTTCCCGACATTCTGTTTTTTTGTTTTTTTTTTCAACGTTCAGGGAAAAGTAATAATCGGCTGTTAGATCATAATCAACTTCGGCGGTAGGGGTTCCCAACTTTTCCTAGTTTGTAGACCTATTTTGTTTCCGGTGATTTTGATGATAAGAAAAGTTTTGTTCCATGTCTATCACGGGTAGAGGGACTTGCAAGTAAAAATCGATTGCTATAGCATTGACATTTTCTTGAGAGGCTAGAATGGTCTATGTTGATGGTAGATCACTGTAACCGAGAACTAAGTGTTCATGCAACGAATACAAACAACAATGCAAAACAATGACATAGTTTCGCAATAATTAGTAATGTGGCATCTATGGTATTTGGTCCTGAAAAGGTACGGACGGCTTTATAATACCAACTGGGTTATATAAAATAAAATTCCAAGGTTTCACCAGTTCCGATGTCTAGGATTGAAAAGGATGAAGTTCAATTGGCTGCAAAGTCAATTAGTCACTACTTCCGATATTCTGTTTTTTCTTTAAACCCTGAGGTATAGCAACAATGACATAGTTTCACAGTAATTAGTAAAGTGGCATCTATGGTATTTTGATCCTGAAAAGTTACGGCCAGCTCAATACCAACTAGTTATTATAAAATGATATTCCAAGTTTTAGCTTGATGATGATTTTTAGTTTGATGCAACACTTCACGTTGCCCAGGCAACGTAGGTCCAGTCGATTTTAGAAATGATTAGCATCATTTACTTTAAATTAGGCTTATATTAGTGTAATTTATTTTACTATACTAAGGTGAATGTTTCTAAGAAAATCGTGATTACTGTTTGAGTCAGCACCGTAAGCGTGTATTTTTGTTCTCCGATTATCATTTTTTTGCAGTTTATTCGTTGATTTCAGGGGAAAAAAGGAAGTAGTTTCAGTAGCCTATAATACCAGTTATTCCATTTGCCATTTTTGGTGTTGTCTTTCGAACTTTCTAAATTTTCTAAGAGACACTGAATTGCAACATTAATACACAGATGAATGACTATCTGTGATCTACTGTTTCGTTATGCGGAAAAATAACGCCTCTAACTAAGTACAACGATCAGCACAATAATAAGAACTATCACAGATATGACTAAACAGATACCGACCCCGATCATTTTCTTTCTTGCTCGTCCTTGCAACACTCTAGCTTGTTTCGTCTGCACTTTTCCCGACTCGACATGATCGGTAGCGGCTGTCACATGACTTTCAACTCGGTCTATCACTTCACCCTGACTCTCAACTAACATGGCCATGTCCATAAACAGGTCATGCAGTTCGCGCAAAGATGTCTCTAGCTTCATTAGCTCAGCATGTCGGTCTTCGATGTCTCTCAGCGCCTGCTTGGCCTGCTGTGTTTCTAGTATCAGGCCTTGCGTGAAGATGGCCGGATTATCTTGTTCGAGCAGGTCTTCAAGCTCCGCTTCTGTTGTCGCCCTACCGGTGATATCAAGCTGTCTGATAATCCGACTTTTACATCTTTCCTTGTAATCGTTTTGAGCGTCGTTATATGCCAGCATAGCGTCTCTGAAGCGATACGATAGCATGGAATGCTGTGTCTTACGGATCCGTAGTTCAGCTGGAGTCTCGTTCATTGATTCAAGCTTGATGATCGCAACATCCATAACTTTCAGTCTCGATCTGACCTTGTTTGAAAGTGCCTTGATATCATCGTTCAAGACGTCCAGGGATTTTCTGCATTTTTCATCTACCGTTATGGATACCAGTATTGAATTGTGTTTTGACTTGACTTGGTTGATCTTGTCGGCAACCTCGTTGATGAGGTCTTTTACTTCTTCGACATCCTTGAGGAATTCTTCCAGTGCAGCTTCCTTCCAGTCTAGAGAGACGCTTGAATCCGTGAGGCTTTCTGACTTTTCTTCCACTCGGGCTGCATTCAGTGCGTTCAGTCGGTCCTTCACCATGCTGTAAGAAAAGTTGTTGAAAGAGATGAATGATATTGCGGAAAAGGGGGGAAAAAACGTTATCATTTCCAATGATTACTGTGAACGCAACTGTACACTTCCTTTCTACAAAACCATGAAACCAGTCAACATTCTTCACAAGCAACAGAAACCGAACTAACCATTCAAATTTAACTGAAAAGTTAGCTTATTTTTTACATCTGATATTTGAATACACTGAATTAATATTATTTTGACTCATCTAAGAGATTTTGTATTTTTTCACTCGGAGCTCTAGTAATAACGTTCAGATTGTGCGCTGCTTGCACGAAGACCCGAAATTCATCCAGACGCGGAGAATTTGAACTTCAACAAAAGCCTACATTCCCATGTGTCACGGATGCTAAGCTTGGAGAATTGGAGGGAGCAACTCCTCTGAACGGGAGTAGGAAAATGATGCATGTCTTTTTGTTATGTGTGTTATTTTTCGGCAATGTCTTACCTTTTTAGTTGCTGAACATTTCAAGCATAGAGGGACAAGCACATAGAGGTACTACAAATCCGAAAGAATAAGTTCATTGGATGAAATCGATTATCTGTGAATAGCGGACAAACTAAGTAACTGAATTTTATCGGGTTTTCAGGCATATTTAAGTAAATAAGTGAAGTGAAACTAGACTATCGGATCTCAGTCCTATTCGCTTAAACTTTAAGCACAACCAGAGCGCATCCCTTCGACAGTGGATGAATTTTTCAGCGGATTCTGGAAGCCTTCACTGAGCTAAGTGAACACACATTTATACATTTTTTGAACATTTTATTTACCTTTTTTGTGTATAGCCCATACTGGCCAAATGCCCAACTATTAGGCTGTGCGTTATAAATTCATTAATACCTGTCTTCTGAAAAGATTGCGGACTTCTAAGCAGAAAGGATATAAAAAAAAAGTTATTGAAAGAAATAGACAATGCCATATATAAAGCCTTTTACCGTCTATCATTTTGTTATGTTCATTGTTTTGCTGGGATCTATTCTGACAGCGCCACAAAATCATGCCACGGTGGTACCAGGTCATGGTCCTAACTCGCCACTTAAATGTGGATAATCTGGACAATATTGCAAATGGTTCTGAACTAACTACTTCACGCGAGGTCAACAGGCTACTCAGCCCTGTCGCTAGCAAGTGCGGTTTGATAGGTTTCTGATATATTTATTTATTTATTTGTCACCCGTCATTCCAAACAGAAAAAGGACGGAGTACAAAAGAGGAAAAGAAAACGAAAACATTACACTCTCATTGGGGAAAAGAAAAATCAACAATTACAAACTAAAAACTCTAAGAATAACAAGTGAACATATTTACATACCCATGCAGCCAAACTCTGAGAATTTTGCTCCAGGGGTGAGACGGGATTTTTGAATTGTATTTTTTAACCAGATTAGAAATAGAAAGCACAGCTAGCAAGAACAACCAACACACCAACAGTTACGCACTTTCATTTAGGAATGAAGAAAGACTCGACCTATGCCATTTGCCTTTTTGCTCCTGAGTTCTCTGGGTTCTGAGTTCTCTTCTCTCAAATCTGAGCCAGGGAGCAAGGAAGTCAAAAGTACCGCTAAATGGAAAGAATATAGTAATAACTTATTGAAAAAAAAAGCCAAATTCGACCATGCAACAGTTGCCTTGTTCCGACTACAAATTCTAGCTACAAAAAGAAAACCATTTTCTTTTCTTCGGACAGTTTATTAAAAACAAACAATATCGCGGGTTGGTCGTTTGATACTTAGCCTACTTGTTTCTCGTCCCTTTACTGACGAACCAGGGTCCAAGTCGAAGTCGTGCAAGTTGGCTGAAAAAAAACGTTGTATCGTGGATTATTATGATTTGTGATGTGGGAATTTGCCATATTCCTTGCGTTTGCAGTTGTCGACTAAATTGTATCGGGATTCCATACAGTCTTGACGTACTTTTTGACGTCGCGTAAATGAGGACCCAACATAGAATGTGATTGTCAATAGTTCGTTTTGTAAATGTAAACGCGACCGTCGCCTTGCTGGCCGCTCGGCTCTATGTATATATATTAAATAAATATTCATCGACAGGAATAAACTACAGTTTTTCGTTTCCTGAGCTGAAATAGATGAAATGGGTGTGACTTCACGCTTGTCTGGAATTCCGATACGACTTAGTTTTGAACCTTTGCAAGTGTATTAGTTACTGTCTATCCTCTCGAGTCTAATTATCAGCAGTTTCTGACACATACAGTAAAATAGATCCACAAGGATATGTGCAGACATCTGCAATTCGCTTCCCGAGTAATGGGTGATTGCATTGACTTATGAGTAGAAAGTGAAAGATATTATTTTCTGCCATTACTTTGTGGGTCCATAACTATCTCTCTGACTCAAGTGTTGATAATGAAACATTATGGGACTTGAAACAGTTTGACAGCTTTCCTTCCTCCTATCCTTGTTCCGAAGACATCCTCCGATGTCAGCGTCTTGGGGCAGGTTCTCTCTGGTGCTGCTTGTCTGTTTTTATTGTTTCCACCCCACGGTGCTGCACCGTAGATCGAGTAGCTCTGGCTAGCCTGTGGGGTTCAACTAGCGGTGGTGGAAGCCTGTTCACTAGAGACCTGGGTAGGTGCTGCCTGGGTTGTCACAGGGACTTGCGCTGCGTATGTTGTTGGTGCTGGTCTGGTAGAAGAAGCTCGATAGTTGCCTTGGTCTAGGCCGGCTCTAATATGGGCTTGTTGCTGCTGCTGCCCGAGAAAGTAGACCGCTTGGAACGTTGAACTGGAATAAGTTGAACTAATTGGCCAATGTGGTGATGTCATTGATGTCACCCGCGGCCTGCATCGTTGGTGCGAGAGAAGTCTAGTCTATAGTCCTGTGTAGTCTTGGCTTTGGCGCTATTGACCGGATGCCAGCCCGGTCCTAACGGGATAAATATACTGCTAGAAAAGTGTCCCCATTGTTTACCCTTGTTATATAGACACGCAAAGCCCTCAAGAAACATTGAGTTTCCTTGTAGTTACAAATTACCTCTTTAAAAGATGAACACGCACTCATTCACTCATTACTAACCACCACAGTATAATGTCAAACATTCTCCTTGGAACAAATAAGATAATTTGGTGACGCATACAACACTTATCTATAGTTTGTCATGTCCTGCAGTGGCGGAAACAAAATTAGTCCTTAAAGCGCAACTAGCACAAGAAATGATCCTGTGACGATGAAATGGCTCAGGAATATTGTTTTTCGGGAATAGTATTGGCTAATACATTGGGAGAGAGGCGTCCCTCCTCCCCCATACGTTACGCCCCTGGCCCGTATTGGCAGTCAGGCTAGCCAAAAGAGAGGGTAGATTCATGTCAAGCAGAAGCTAAAGATTTTGGATCAAGCATCATTGTACCAAGCAGAAGCCGAAAACAGCAAGTCTAGTCCTTGTTGAGAGCTTGTGCTCTGTGGTTTATAGACGCAAGGTATGAACATGAATGAATCAATGAAAGTAATTTTTTACGCATTTTTGAAAATCTTCAGTCTGTAAAGGAGCGATTAAAGCCTTGATCATGTTCAAGCTGGCTTCCACTAATAATATATTTTAATCTTTAAGTCATATAAAAAATAAACCGCAGTTTTTATGGCAGGAGTACAGAAGCATTATTCGTCACGCCGTTTAAAACAGTTTGACAGCTTTCCTTCCTCCTATCCTCTTTCCGAAGACTCCCTCTCCGATGTCAGCGTCTTCGGGCAGGTCTAGATGGCGGTAAGTGCGCTGGGCTGCTTGTCCGTTGTTATCGTTTCCACCCCACGGTGCTGCACCGTAGCTCGAGTAGCTCTGGCTAGCCTGCGGGGTTGAACTAGCAGTGGTGGAAGCCTGTTGACTATAGACCTGGGCAGGTGATGCCTGAGTTGTCACAGGGGCTTGCGCTCCGTATGTTGTTGGTGCTGGTCCGGTGGACGGAGCTCCATAGTTGCCTTGGTTTTGGCTGGCACTGGTATAGGCTTGTTGCTGCTGCCCTTTGTCGTTATTGCTCTGACTGCCATATGTGACAGAAGGTGCTGAGTGGGAGACCTGGGGTGCTGAGTAGGCTGTTGGAGTTGGCTGGAAAGCTTGCTGCGGAGCCTGTCCGTAGGTTTCGCTGGCTTGGTTCGGGGCTCCATAGTTGGCAGTTCCACTGGAAGCAGCAGTTGGTTGCTGACCATAATTGTTTGATTGCTGGTTGACCTGTGCTCCGTAGTTTGACTGAGTAGACTGGGTCTGTGCGCCGAGCTGACCATTGTTACCCTGGGTCTGACCACCTTGCTGTGCGTAGTTACCACCATTGCCCTGGGATTGACTGCCTTGCTGTCCGTAGTTGCCATTGCTACCCTGGGGTCGACCAGCTTGGCCAACTTGCTGTCCGTAATTACCACTATTGCCTTGGGATTGACCACCTTGCTGTCCGTAGTTACCATTGTTACCCTGGGGTCCACCTTGACCGACTTGTTGTCCGTTATTATTACCATTGCCTTGGGGTCGACCACCTTGCTGTCCGTAGTTACCACCTGACGTCGACTGGGTAATAGGGGCAGAGGGTGCTGCTGGCCGTCCAGCATTACCAGAGTTACCACCCTGGTTACCGGGTCTGGGCTGGTTGTCCACCTTCGCTTCACCTTCGTACTTCACTTCAGCGACAAAGCCGCTGTCGCCTTCTACGCGATAGGTGACGATCTGTGTACGGCCATCAGGAAGCAAGACTCGGTAGGATCCAGTCACGAGCTTTCCGTCCGACTTCTCGTTGTGGGCGTAGTCATTCTGGGTTGGGTCGTCTTTGACGAACCAGGAAAAATCGTACGGCATGCCCTCTCCCTGCAAAAACAGACATTTAGACTCTTAACGATCTTTTGAATTGAGGATGTGCTATGTGATTAGGAGGTGAAGAGACGTGTGTTCAGTAAGAGCAGAGGTATTTATTAGGAGGTGAAGAATCCTGTGTTCAAGGAGAGGCAGAGGTTAATTGGTTGAATTTTTTTTTCAAGATCGTGGCTCACGACTGGAAGAGATAATAATAGTTCGCGAGTTCTTGGGATGAGAAAAAGGGAAGAACTTTGGAGCGTCTTTGTTGCAGAATTTGAATGAGAAAGCTGTGTCATCCGTGAATATGGATCAGGCTGAATAATCAATACTGAAAATGGTGATGCTATTGTTGTTGTTTTTTGTGGTTGAAGTATATGGAATGCAAGGAGTTGCAACTTTATGGCATCCGGTGCCAGAGACCGGCAGATACAAAAACCAGATATGAACAGTAGACATGGGTGTTTACCCCACTCCCGATCTTGGATTTTTGGGAAATGAAAAGATGAGGGACAGTTCTTGAGAAGGACAGTACTGTACACCGTCATGATTTTGGATGGGGGGGTTCTCGGAAACAACACTTCGCAGAGCTTATGCATGTGAAAATCCTTTATTTTTGGTCAATGTGGTCATTCGGAGATGTTGACGTAGATCCGCGAAACTGGGTCATGGTTCGATGCTGAATATTTGATGAGGACAGTATCCCTTCCCGCAATGGTTTGCGGCTGTTGACACAAGCTTGGGTGAAACTGTTAGAATAGGTTTTGTGATGGGATCATCTTACCCCAGTTTAAGGGCATGAAAACCCTTACCCTTATGGTGTATTCACATTCTACGAAAAATCCGACCGTATTTTTGAAATCCAAGCATTTCTTACAGTTGTTTTTGTTGCAAGATACTATCTTCGAACGTGCGTAGATGCACCAATTTGAAGTATCCTTGGACTTCCGGTAATCTAAATCCGATATTACCCACGAAACATTGTCCATTCCAGTCTTAAAGCTTGAACTTACTTCTTTGTTGTTCTGACCATTGTTCTGCTGGGCTCCGGCACTGCCTGGTGCAGCCTGGTTCCCGTAGCTAGCTGTTGCACCAACCTGGCTCCCATAGTTACCAGACTGTGCTCCTTGGTTGCCGTAGTTCGCAGGTGGAGCCAGTGGCGCGGCTTGGTTGCCATAGTTGCTACCACCCGCTTGGTTGCCATATGCAGCAGTGTTGGCTGGTTGCTGGTTGTAGCTACCTTGGTTGGCACCGTAGCTTTGGGAAGCTGCTGCGACGACGAGGCTGGTTGCTAGTAGAAGCTGAAATATGTGTCTCGTTAAAAGGGCATTTCTTAGTGTCTTATAGGAGGGGAACATGTCCCAGCTTCCTCCCCGCATAATGCTCACCAGTTGCTCAGATCATCTTAGAAAATCTGACTGATTGACTATAATTCAATTTGATTCCGGTTACTTCGCTAGTAGACTCGCCAAGAGTGACTTAGACCCCTAGGCTAAATAGGACAGGAAAAGATGCGACGTACAGTAGTGACTTTTCACACGAGCTTGGTTAAGACTATTAGAATACGTCTTGTGATGGGACCTACTCTCCTTGCACAGTCTGATGGCGTTTTTACCAAGCTCACTCTAGTTTTTTGACTATTTAGGTAAATAGATTGAATTGATTTGAATCTAAGTTGATTTTCTTCGAAAACTACAGTACAAGTGCAATTGACAAAAAAAAATTACAAAAAAAAAGAATTGAGCATCCACGTCTCGGGAGTGCTGATAGTGAATTTTCTATGGGTTTAAATTACTTTATTTCAAGATGTTTCACCGGTAGTTTCAACCAGTTTTGGTATTGACTATATAGTATAAAGTCCTTGACTTATTTGACTAACTTGACTCGCGTACTCTCGTTTTCGACTACTGAACTGAATCCACAGCCATGACGTGATCTGTGGATCTGTAGCTCAGTTTATTGAAAGATGAATGAATACATGAACTGAATTATTTCGCACATATGAACATGAACATACATATGTGCATTACTTACAGTGTTTCACGACAACAAACCTTTTTGTGAATTACACCATTATTATTTAATTAGAAATCTTCTGGAAGGACTGGACGCAGTCAGTAGAGCATTCACACCCACTCTTTAATGTAGTTATCATCTTATGCACTCAGGCATCCGGAACCTTGTTACAAATGAGTCTGGTTCCAAGTGTGAATTCACACCTTCATACTGTGAGCACAACCTTGCACCGGTTTGCAACGTCTTCATATGAAAACAGTTCCCACAGAAATCATTAAAATCAAAGCATTGAGTCATGGATCGGATTGAATGAGTACTAAAATTTTGAATGGGTATGTTCTTGTTGAGTGAATTCTAATAATGGGATCGGAGAGCGGTTAGGACATACGCTGATTTGTTCGAATCTCGCACGAATAGCCTTGAAGGCTTTTTTGTCAAAGAAGTTCAAGATGGCATCTCGTGCAGAACAAATTCCGATCAGCATAATTACAAAATTTGTAATTTCTCTACATCGAACGATATGTGACATGGAACGATAGCTGATTTGTTTGAAACTAACATGTACTGTAACTGAGGCAGATAGTTACAAGATATGTATGCATCAATTGAGCCCTTTAAAGAAAATTTGCTGATTTAAATCTTTGTGTGTTTCACTCGATAAAGAAACAAAAGTAAAGCAAAATATTTTTTTTTGTAACGTAACGCGTTGTAAACAAGGTTGTAAACGTGACTTAGCGATTACGAAAAGTTATTATGGATTCTTAAAACTTGCTAAGAAGACAAGAGAGAGAAGAGAGAGATCTCTTTTTAAAGTGAAGAGTGCTTTTCTGTTTACGTAGGCTATAACGAATCTTTTACCTTCAGAACTCAAGAAAACCAAAGGTTTCGATGGGATCCCAAAAATGTACTATTTGATCCAGACAATTGGGTCTTGCACATAATCGGGCTTCGCCAGACTCCTTGAAATGTTTTGCTATTACAATTTAGAAACAGATTAAGGCCAATGGCGAATCATCTCAGAAAACCAAGTTCAGATCTTGATCCAGCATGTGCGTTTACCCCTGTACTTTATATCTACTTTGACGAAACTGACCTAAACACCCTGTCTTACTTCTGCCAAATTTCCGGTTTCGGCCGGATTCCGGGCAAACTACTTGTCCGGCGAGAATCTAAATTCAAAAACGAATTTTCCATTACATCGAACGTCTAATCAACTTCAGATAAAACTTTTGTTTCAACACATTTTCCGGTTTTGGCCGGATTCCGGGCGAACTATTTGTCCGCCTAGAAAATAATTTTCATATACGGATTCTTCTTACCCTTGCCGACATATCTTATTTACCAACATGTCTTCTTACCCCTAAATCGAACATCAACTTCAAATACAACTTCTACTTTTAACAAACTTTCCGGTTTTGGCCGGATTCCGGGCGAACTACTTATATGCCGAGAAAATGATTTTCAAATACGTTTTCGGCATGTCTTCTTACCCTTAGATCGACTATCTTATTGTTAAAAATGTATTATTCGCCCCTAAATTAGGACTCCCCTCAGTGTCGAGCTACAGCGCCCATCTACGAACTCGACCTGTCCCTTGACCCAAAGAATCCTAACACCAAATTTCATCAAAGTATATCATTTTTCGAGAGTTATCGTGCTGACAGACAGACGGACAACTTTTACGAAGTCAGAGGTATCCCTCCACTTACGTTTTAGGATCCCAAAAAGATGAAGAAACTTATAAAACACTAGTTTCATTGTATAAGACGTCAATTGAGTTGGAAGCCTACCTAAGCCAGTTCTGGGAGAGATTTTACACTGAGGGGGGGGGGGGGGGGGCTTTGGTTCATCAAAGATCCGACCACTAATGCCAGACATGCATTCGTGGACCATATGTACCTGTACCATGTCTAATATATTCTCTGAGCACAATGGATTTTTTTTTACTCATAAGAGTAGCTAATTCTTTTTATCAAGTACTTACACGAACTGCTACTGCCAGTAATTAAGAGTGTCATGAGAACAACTGTTTAAAATAATCTCGAAAATGATATTTAAGTCGTGCGCTTATTCTTATTAACAAACATGTATTTGAAGGAACAAACAGAAGGAAGGAGAGGATTTTTAATTAAGCTTGTTAGGAAGAGCTTAATTAAGCAGGTGTGGAGTTAGTTCGAAATGATTTCTGGCTCAGAGGATGTTTGAACGAATGTCAGCAAAGAATTTACAGGATTTTTCCGTATGAATTGCTTTTCCGTTTGTCCGACGTATGACGTATGAAAGTTTTAGGAAGTAGCGTGCAGTTTTTTAGTTTTCCAGCTTTGGTGTTTTTTTTTATTTTCATTAAAAAAATAGCCTAACTCGGGGTTGACGTATCCAATTATGTTCTCTGTTTCAGATTAGCTGTTTTTTGGTTATTTGATGTGACCGAAAAACCGAAATAAGGATGGATGTAAAATAAAATGAGGTCGATTACGGCGTCAGATTTGGGTTCATTCTCCTGCTCGTATATATTCGTACGGGGAGTTGCCTGCGACTTGAAGGAAAACGTTCCGTTTCTGAATGATAGGGTAAAATGTCCCTGAAAAATCAGCCAAAATGATCCGTCTGTTCCCCCCTCCCCACCCGTCGTCCGTGCGTCCGTCCAAGAGTAATACAGTCAATCCGTTTTTGCCGTTTCCTGCCAACTCGTCAACCCAGTTTTTACACAGTTCTATTCCTGCATTTATTTCAGGTCGTATCTTAAAAGTGCATTAGCTGATTTGTTGTAGTTTTATGTAATTCGTAAATATTTCCATATTGACCTCCTCTAGCTTTAAGCTACGTGGGATTAATGATTAATTGATGGATTGAAATGCAAAACAAAGAAACAATAGGCGAATTTGCAAATGGCCTTGTTCGATTGTGGCAAATACGAAATATAGCGTCGGGTTTTGGAAACGGGAATGAAGGGGGGGGGGGGAAGGGGGGGGGTAAATGGATTCGAAAACCGAGATTCGAAGCTGCGATGTCAAAATCGATCTAAAGTTTGACCGCGAGTCAGTTTTGGACGAAGATGGCGGCAAACCCAAAGAAGGACGAATGCAACTTCAGGTGAGGTCGAATGCGAAGTTAAATCTCGTTTCATTCTGTTTCTTAGGATATCTCCATAGGGGAGTTTCTTGCGACTTTGGGGGGGGCAACTTACTGTTCGTATAGCCTATGGTGGATTAAAATATAAACTAAAAACAATGGGCGAATTTACAAATAACCTTGTTAGATGTGCCAAAAAGGAGTATATAGCATATATATATATATAGTATATATAGCGGGCGAGAGGGACGGTAGAGCGACTGTAAAAATAGTTGTCTTTAGTGCTCGGCAAATTTTCAAGAAGTGGAAAAATAGGTTTAAAAAGCATACACACCCTAAACATTTTGATGCTCACTGCTTCTTCTAACAGACACAAAACAATGGAAAGGACTGATGATGAGTTAGATTTGAATCCCCGTCTTATAACTAGATCTCAGCCTCCAAAATGTAACACATGGGAGGAGCCAAAACACCGGAATATCGCTTCCAGAACACGAACTGGAGCCTCTATGCCTCAGGGTTGAGAAGCTATTTTCTGAGGCATAGAGAGTACATTGCTCAAAAGTACAAGGTGTGGTGTACCATCAGTATACTGATGACGTAGTGAAGATAAGAAACAGCTAATCCGTAAGATTAATAAGGAACAGTATTTCGCATGTGCAAATACTCACTTGACAGCACTTGTCATGTTAATCAAAGTACTACTTAATGCCACTTTCGTAAATACACCTCTTTTTATTATTTTGTTTCTTCTTACGTATCTAGAATGTTTATGCACTCCCTTATTTATAATATATTTTATTTATTTTTATTGATATGTTTATTTATTGTTATTACACCCCCATTGTGGAATAAGCTGCAGAAATTTGAAAGTTGCCGCCCTACAACCCTTTCGTCCTCCATCTCATTAGAGAGTGACTGGCAAAGGTTCTACCCTTCTTACTTTTTACTTCTTACCATATAGTAAGGGAAGCCGGTCTATACTGGACCGGAGTGGACCTTGGTCTATACTGGATAATAACTCATACATTCAGTTTTCCAACTGCCAGAGGAGCCATCTGGCGTCAGTTGGCTGCTTATTTAGCCTTTGTTCGGGAAGTCTAAATTAAATGTTGTGTTAAAACCTTATTTTTTAGTTTTTTACGAAAATCGTTGCGAATATCGTCAAAACCGGAGATCCTGAAATACCTATACCTCTGTATTTTTATGGCACTTGCAGCCTCTGGCTCAAGTGCCATATACCGATCACAATTCCGTCTGTCGGTCTGTCGGTCTGTCGGTCTGTCGGTCTGTCGGTCGGTCCGAGTTTTTTTGTCCCACATATCCGAGTTAGGGTACTTCCAGATGTGCTAGGACAATGAAACTTGGCAGGCATATCAGGGACCCGACCAAACTAACCTGGAAATAATCAGTTTCCCGATCCGACCATATGGGGGGGAGTGCGGGGCGCTGGAAACTTGCAAATTTAGGGCATTTTGTCACTTTTTTCTGAGTTAGGGTACTTCTAGATGAGCTAGGACAATGAAACTTGGCAGGAATATCAGGGACCCGACCAAACGAACCTGGAAATAATCAGTTTCCCGATCCGACCATATGCGGGGGAGTGGGGGCGCTCGAAACTTGAAAATTTAGGGCATTTTGTCACACTTTTTCGAGTTAGGGTACTTCCAGATGAGCTAGGACAATGAAACTTGGCAGGAATATCAGGGACCTGACCAAAGTAACCTGGAAATAATAAGTTTCCCGATCCGACCATATGCGGGGGAGTTGGGGCGCTGGAAACTTGAAAATTTAGGGCATTTTGTCACACTTTTTCGAGTGAGGGTACTTCCAGATGAGCTAGGACAATGAAACTTGGCAGGAATATCACGGACCCGACCAAACTAACCTGGAAATAATCAGTTTCCCGATCCGACCATATGGGGGGGAGTGCGGGGCGCTGGAAACTTGAAAATTTGGGGCATTTTGTCACACTTTTTCGAGTTAGGGTACTTCCAGTTGTGCTAGGACCATGAAACTTGGCAGGCATATCAGAGACCCGACCAAACAAAATTAGGAATAATCAGTTTTCTGATCCGACCATTTTGGGGGGGGGGGGTGGAGGGCAGGGGAATCCAGGAAACTGAGAAGTGTGTAACTTTCGAACGGATGATCGGATTGTAATGAAACTTCATAACTGAAGAGAATATATATCTGTAATGTCCCGTTTAAAGTCTTGACCGGATTCGGTAGCCAGGGGGGAGTTGGGGGGGGGAGACCGGAAATTTCAAGAAACGGTTAGAATGGAGGGATCGGAGTGAAACTTGCTGGGAAGAACAAGCATCTGCTCTAGATAAGTCCTTTAGACCATTGTACTGGATCCGGACACTTATGGGGGGGGGGGGGGCCGGAATTCCGGTGATGGTGGTTTTTTGGATTTTCACGATGAAACTTGGCAGGCATATCAGGGACCCAATCAAACTGACTTCAAAATAAAAATATTGTTGATCAGATAATGGTGGGGGAGTGGAGGGAGGGGAATCCGCAGGGGAATCCGGGAAATTGAGAAGTGTGTAACTTTCGAACGGATGATCGGATTGTAATGAAACTTCATAACTGAACAGAATATATATCTGTAATGTCCCGTTTAAAGTCTTGACCGGATTCGGTAGCCAGGGGGGAGTTGGGGGGGGAGACCGGAAATTTCAAGAAACGGTTAGAATGGAGGGATCGGAGTGAAACTTGCTGGGAAGAACAAGCATCTGCTCTAGATAAGTCCTTTAGGCCATTGTACTTGATCCGGACACTTATGGGGGGGGGGGTCCCGAAATTCCGGTGATGGTGGTTTTGGGGACTTTCACGATGAAACTTGGCAGGCATATCAGGGACCCAATCAAACTGACTTCAAAATAAAAATTTTGTCGATCAGATAATGGTGGGGGGAGTGGAGGGAGGGGAATCCGAAATTTTCAGTCATGCGTAATTTTAGAATGGTTGATCGGATTCGAGTGAAATTTAAGAATTCAACAGAGGACATTTCTCCGATGATTTTTTTCATATCCGGACCGGATCCGGCAACTATTGGGGGGGGGGAAATACGTGCCCCGTTTAGAATGGAGGGATCGGGATGGAACTTTGTGGGAAGAACAAACAGATGCTCTAGGTAAGTCATTTGCTGAATCGGATTGGCTACGTGCACCGTGGGGGAGCTGGGTGGGGTGGGGGGGGGGGGTGGACCGGAAATCTGGAGAAACGGTTAGAATGATGGTATCGGAGTGAAACTTGCTGGGAAGAACAAACATCTGGTCCATATAAATCTTTTACATAATTTGACTGGATCCGGACACTTTAGGGGGGGGGGGAGGGGTATCCCGGAATTCCGTTTTTGGGGGATTTTCACGACGAAACTTGGAAGGCATATCAGGGACCCGGTCAAACTGACTTGGAATAAAAAAAAAATCCTTGATATGAAAATCTTGGGGGGGGGGGAGTTGAGGGAGGGGAATCCGGAATATTGAGTCATGCGTAACTTTGGAACGGGTGATCGGATTCGAGTGAAATTTAATAATTAAACAGAGGACATTTTTCTCTTGTGACCTTTTTCATTTCCGGACCGAATCCGGCAATTATCGGGGGGAGGGCGGAAAATACTTGACCCGCTTAGACTGGTGTGATCTGGATCGAACTTCGTGGGAATGACAAACAGATGCTCTGGATTAATCATTTACAGAACAGGATTGGCTCCGGTTATTGTGGGTGGAGTTGGAGGAGGGGGAGGGGGGTCTGGGATTCCGGTGATCGCGCGTTAAGGTACTTCCAGATGTGCTAGGACGATGAAACTTCGCTGGAATATTGGAGACTCAAGAACATTTGCTTAGAAATTGCTACTTCCCAAATCCGATTATTCCTTAAAGTACCAATCTTGACCGCAAAGTAAAAAAAATACTTTTAAGCAATATATGCATTTTCGTGATGCCCATCAGCCCATTAGCAGTTTTGCCTCAAGGGTTTTGCTTACAAATGAAGTTCCAGCTCCCTTATAGCGCACATCTCAACCGCAAAGTCGAAACTTACTCTTGATCAATCAAATCATCTTCACACATGCAAGTGCCATATGAGCTTACAGCTCTTGTTTTAGATTTTAGCTGAAACGTAAGAAAATTAGTCAGATTGTTCATTTAGTGGTCTAGTTTACGTAAACTCCAGCTAGCGAATTAACTTCACCGAGTTTGACCACAAAAGCTGTTTTGCCGCTGGAAGAACAAGACCAAAGTTTTCGATGGGATCCCAAAAATTCAATATCTGATCCAGACAACTGGGTCTTGTCTTAGCCAGATCCAGTCATCGCCAGAATCCTTGAACATTCTTACAATTAAAATTCAGAAACAGATTAAGGCCAAATAGCTAATCATCTGAGAAAACCAAGTTCAGATATGGATTCAGCATGTGTGTTTACCCGTATAAGTCATATCTGTTTTGACGAAAAGTTCCTGCCACTTCTGCCAATTTCCCGGTTTCGGCCGAACTCTAGAACTACTTGCCCGGCGTAAAAAGAAAGCTCAAAAACGAACTCAGGGTATCTTCTTTCCCCAATAATGAACATCTAATCAACTTCAAATAAAAATTTAACTTATAACACATTTTCCGACTCCAGCCGGATTCCGGTCGAACTATATGTCCGGGTAAAATATGATTGTCACACACGGATTCAGCGTCTCTTCTTACCCCTAAATCGGTTATCTAATCAGCTAGAAATAAAAATTTAACTTCTAACAATTTTCCGGTTTTGGCCGGATTCCGGGCGAACTACATGTCCGGGTAGAAAATTGTTTTCACATAAAAGTTCAGCATGTCTTCTTGCCCTAAATCGGACATCTGATCAACTCCAAATAAAACTTTTAATTTTAACAAACTTTCCGGTTTGGGCCGGATTCCGGGCGAACTACTTGTCCGTCGAGAAAATGGTCTTCACCATCGTCTTCAGCATGTCTTCCCACCTCTAAATCGAACATCTAATCAAATTCAAATAAAACTTTTACTTTCAACAAACTTTCCGGTTCTGGCCGGATTCCGGGCGAACTACTTGTCCGATTACAAAATGATTTTCACCATCGTGTTCAGCATGTCTTCTTGTCCCGCAATCAACTATCACATTAGCTGTTTCAAAATATTTTGTTTGCCCCTTAATTTGAACCCCCTCCCCCACCCCTAAATGTAGGGCTACAAAGCCCATTTACGAACTCGACTGGTCCGCCGACCCAACGAATCCTCACACCAAGTTTCATCAAAATATCTCATTCCCTTTGAGAGTTATTGTGCTTACAGACGGACGGACGGACAGACGGACAACTTTTGCGATGTCATAGGTATCCCTCCACTTACGTTTTGGGATCCCAAAACGATCTATAGCGGATCATTTCCATATGGTGTATGTGGATCGGTCCTGGTTGATACTGGACTATTCATGATTAACTATAACCCACCGAAATAGGTGATAAGTTTGGGAGTTTTACTTGACTTTTCATGTTTAGTTTTAGTTCGTTTGATCGTACCCGCAAACTATTTTTCTTTTTTCGTCATCATAGCTAATTTGGCACCTTTTTTTTAACCAAATTCTGCGATTTTTGGATTTTTCTTTGGCTATGAATTGTTGATCGAAAAGGAACAAATTGTGAAAAAAAATTCAGCTGAGAGGGGTCAGCTTGTGACTGCATTTCCTCGGTCATTTCAGCTATGTGAGCCCTTTTGCGACGTTTTTCGTGCTAAATCTAATGTTACTTAGAATACGAAAATCAATTTACCGCACGAGATTAGATATATTTTCTTTTCAGTTTTTCTCAGCCAATTTACATTCTTAATCATTGTTTTAGACTTTTTTGCTAGTATCTGAAGTTTTTGACGAAATAAAGCGATATTTACAACTGTAAGTAAAGGTAATATCGAATGGTCTATGCTGGACAAATTCTATGATCAACTGAGGACCTTACCCACCATCCAGTTTGAATCACCCACATTCAGTGTAGACGTAAGGCGTATTCTCGCCTTTCCCTGAGGACTCCTCAGGGAATCGAAGGGAACGGCGAGAATAGAGGGAGTCACTCCACGCGGACTCCGCGTATGGAAAACAACGAGAACACGGGGAATGCTTCCAAATTGGATTTTGTTCGAAAAAAAAAAACATGCAATTGACGAAATTAGTTTGGATCCATTTTTGGTTTTGTTTATACTGACTGTTTTTATTTTATTTTACATTGCACCAACACCAGCAAAAATTGATTCCCCTCCGAATCTGAAAGGTAGTCCTTTTCGATGACGGTGACGATAATCGGGGCATTCCCCGTCCCTGGGCGAGAATAGAGGGAGTATGTCCTCGGGACAAACAAAAACGCGGGGACTCTTCAAGTGGAGTCCTCGGAGAAGGGCGAGCATACGCCTCTAGCGGTCTATACTAGAAATTTGTGAATAGTTCTTTGATGGTATGTTGGAAAAATCGGAGAAAAACACGAGAGGTGCACATAATCTGAGCAAATCTTTGGTATAATTAAAGTTCAAAAACAATGTCCGCAATACAGTAGTGCGAGCTGGAAAAAAGCGATCCACTATACACTGTAAAAAAAAATCTTGCAGTATTTGCTACTGGAATTAACCTTGTCTCTAAAAAAATAATCTATAATTCGGATTAATCTTACGTAAGCAGAGATAAGATTCATCCCAATAGCAAATACTGCAGTTAACTTTAATCCTTACTCGGAGAAACTTTTTACAGTATGGACCGGTCTCCCCCAACTAGTTATCCGAATGACCTATCATAGTTACAAATTTTCAGGCGTATTCTAGGCGTTCCCGAGGGACGTCCCCTCCTTCGTCACAAGAACTCACTCTCAGGGTTGCCACATGAAAACTATTTAAGGGAGTGACGTTTGGCGAAAAACAGAGAGTGAATTTTACTTTCATGAAAAAAACTTGAAATAGTCACTTCTGGTCGGAATCCCTGCTGCAAAAATGACACATTTGGTCATTTTCTGAGAGAGAGTGATTTTTGTGTCCTACGTAGGACAAGAGTGACGAAAACAAAATAGAGTGACAATTCCCACTATCGTGCGACATGTGGCAAAGCTGCTCACTCTCCTCATTCTCGCGAGTGCCCCGGACGCGGAAATACTCCGATTATCGTCATCGTCATCAAAGAGAGACTCCCCTTCAGTTTCGGTGGGGAATCGATTTGGGGAGTTGCTGGTGTCGTTGGTTATTTAAAAAACAGATGTTGGGGAGTTGAGGGATTTTTTAGTAGTATCGAGTCTGGTTGTGGGACAAGACTGGTTTTGAGAAAATACGTCTACTTTATTGCGATAATGTTTTGTTAGTTTAAAATAATGCAGTCGTAAAATTAAGTAACACGATCAAAATAAACAAAAGGGAAAAATAAACTGGGCCGTAACCTTTTAGGACTAAACATGTCTACTGTGTTCCCCGTTTTCTCGTTGTTTTCCGTCCGAGGAGCCACTAGGAAGTGGTCCCCTGGATTTCGTCGTTCCCCTAGACTCCAAGGGGAGTCCCCGGAAAACGGCGGGGATTCGCCTTTGATGTAATGGCTCAGTGGTGGAATCGGTCTTAAATGGAAGGTACAGCAGGACATATTGAATTGCGTATCCTCTCCTCTGTTGTCTCCCCGTTCCCCCTTCCCCTCACGTCGCAAGTGCGTCATTCTTTGAGGAGCAGTAGTGGCTGTTTTTTTCTATCTTGAACATTCATCTAGTCAGTCCTCGAACAGTTATCATGATAAATTTTCAGAACTCAGCCGCTCCCCGTATAAAGCTAGGTACGTTTTTGTCATCTTGTTCCAGAGACTAGTTTCGTGTGTGTGTGGGGGGGGGGGGGGGGGGGCTCGGTTTTATTTTTGAAGGGACGCATCGATGTTCAGTTCAAAATTTGTTGGTGAAATAAAAAGAGCTAAGAGAATTTGACTAAAACTCTGCCTTGCTTCTCCTTTAAATAACATGTCCGCTTAAGTAGCGCGCTGGACAGGTTGGGAGTGAACGTCAACCACTCTAATCTAGGAGGTTTCTCAAGCTCTTTGGAAAGGAAGGAAGAGCTGATTTTGTAGCTAATTCAGTGATTTTCAATCTTTGAACTTGAAGTTCAAAAGCAGTTTAATTCAAGGGAAGTATGGGGTAGGTACGTTCACCTTAAGCTAATTATTGCGTTTTGTCAAAAAGGCTTTTAACTCTTACGACTTGGCTGGATTACTTTATTCGTGGTAAGGTCTAGGAATGCAAGCTAGGAAATATCAACTTAGCTGATGGTTCAATAAGTATTGGGTTGTCAAGATGTCACGCAGCTTTCTTTCTGACAGTTCAAAACGGATATGTCAGCTCCATTTTATTAGAGCTATATGTCAGCCCCTTCTTGGCAAGGGTCCTCTTCAAGCTCAAGCCGCTGAAGTTGGAAAATGAACTTGTTTAAAAACAAGATTTTAGCTGAAGTATGTGATTTCATGAATTTCTTCGTTAAAATTGCCTCGAGAATTGCTTAGGGTTAAAGCTAGTGCTGCGATTATGACATTGCAGTGTCAAGTATGATTCGCAGTCAGCTTGGGCGGATGGAATATTTATGCTCTCTTTCTACTTTTAGTTAAAACTTTTCTCGAACAGGTATGTGATGCATCTCATCCTATGAACCACGGTCAGTTATATTGCGATAATCTTCAGACATTACCATTATTAATTAACCATTCTTACAACGTCTCAACCTATCAGGCGGTTGATGTGAAGTCCTTTGCCTCCAGAGAGATGTGATATTTTGTCATACCACCCTCCAGAGAGGTTGTGTACAAAGTCGTACCACCCTCTTCTTGAGAGGTTGAGACGTTGTGTGTCTGGTTAATTAGTAATGGTTCTGTTAAATAGTCAAAATTTTGTGTTTGAACCTGAATTTAGTTTGGAAAAGTCGCTACGATGTATTATTGTTTTGTTTACATCTTCAAGGAAATTATTGTTTTGAATCTGGGTTTGGTTTGAGAACATCGCTACTGTATGTTACTGCATTACTGATTCTTTAGCAAAAAGCGTTCTTTCTGCTTCCTGAAAAGATGTAGAAATTCGACAATTAAGCTACGGCTTTGTTCCATTTTTTCGGATTGTATGGATGGATACACATGGAATGTTTTGTCACTCAGCTATCTTAAAAGTTGCGTTTTGGTATCTGATACCACGGTCAAAATTCGTTTGCGGAGTTACCGTGGTATCTGATAAAAACGACTTTATATCGTGGTGTCAGATACCACGGTAACTGCAAAAAGCGACTAACTGCAGATGCAGTTACCGTGGTAACAGATACCATGGTATGTGCAAAAACGCAACTGAAGACTAGATAGAACCTTGACAACCATAGGCATAAGTTGCGTTTTTGCAGATACATGGTATCTGATACCAAGATAATTTGCAGTTACCATTGCATCTGGCAAGGTACCGTGGGGTCTGATATTCAGATACCATGGCAACTGTGAAAACAGCTTTAGACGTTGCTATCAGATACCATGGTAACTGTAAAAGCGACTAATTGCATATCCAGTTACCGTGGTAACAGATACCATGGTATCTGCAGTACGCAACTATATTCTTAGTTTTGGGGGACACGATAGCAAATCTTAAGTCTAGAACTCAGAAACCAAGCAGAAACTCCTTCCTTCTATTTTCTCTCGTTAGGGCCCCTCCCCCTGAGATCACGGGGCATTGTGATTCGCTCACCCGTTGAAGAGGACAGGGAATGAGCGGAATGACTAGTTAATAATATAGTTGCGTTTTTGCAGATACCATGGTACCCGATACCACGGTCTAAAGTCCTTTTCGCAGTTACCGTGGTATCTGATACCACGGTCAAAAAGTCGTTTTACAGTTATCGGGGTATCTGTCCAGTTATCGTGGTATCTGACATTAAGATACGACGGTCCAACCTTGGTAACTGGTCGTGGTATCTGAAAAAGTCATCTCACTTTCATCATTACCAACAATAGAGCTTAGGATTTTGTCAAAGTGGTGGGAAAGAAGTTTGGAACTTAGCGGGAACTTAGTGATGTGACTAGATGTCAGTTTTTCTTTGGGGATGATTTCGAAAATCGCAGTTTTGGCAATTGTCGCTTTTGCAGAGCAACCGTAGTATCAGATACCACTGTAGCTGTAAAAACGACCAATTGCGGATCCAGGTACCGTGGTAACAGATACCAAAGTATCTGCAAAAAAGCAACTAATAATCTAGACACAAAAAATAAGTTTAGAAAAAATCGGAACAGGGCTGGCTGGTGACAGCGTCTGGCTAGTGATTAATAAAATGAAGAAATAGTATTGATGTTCAGCCTTATTCTGAATGTCTGAAATATGTGTCTTACGTAGCCTGCTCTGCTTGGGCATTTATCTTTGTTTGTTTCCTTTTTTTGCTGAAGCTTGGGTTCTTTGACGACCTATTTGCTGTTATCCAGATTTCTCTATGTCGTCCAATTAAAAAATTTGTCTAAATAGACAATACGTTTGTCTGGTGCGCATACGACCTTAAGCCTGATTGATAGGGTAAAGCCTATCGATTCCACTGTATCGTAATATTATGACAGCGGCAAAAAATTACTTCTTGATGACTTCGTAATTTCAACATCAAATAATGACTCGTGAGAATATGACTCTACATTTTACTGCCTCGAATGCCATTGACTGCGTAGAGCCTGCTGTCTGTTGAAAAAAGGTGTGGAAATTTAAATAAAATGCAGTTTATTAGCCGAGGACAGTCTTGACATAAGTATTCCTTCAGCTCAAGCTAAAAGCTAAAAGCTTAAACGGATAAGTCAGCTGAGTTTTCTTTTAGCGATAGGAACACTTGATTTGTTCTTGTAGTGAGTGGGGGGGGGGATCTAAGGAGAGAAGTTTTTGGTAAGGAGGTTCTTCAAGGGGGGTCTTTGTAAGATTTGAGGGGTAGCAAGGTGTTCCAAGAGTTACGTCGGTTGGGTAGATTCCGGAAGGTTGCCATGGAACACCGTGAACGTTTTATTGTAGGTTGATGTTATGGTAGGGATGGAATTTAGTTTGTTGGAGTGGTTATTTATTTTATATTTTGTCCCGCCATGGCCCATAGCGCTTTTTTGGGAATACATTCATTCATTCATTCATTATTTTTGGCCCTTCTTGGTAATGGTCCTCATCAGGATAAACATTCGTTCAGTCCAAGCTGACTGCGAATCATACTAGACAGTGCAAAACGGATACTCTTCAGGCTCGAACTAGAAGAACGAACCGTCGAGCAGAAGGGCCGAAATATCACTAGAATGAAACTCAGTTGACCCATCCGTTGAACGCTGTAAACCAACTCTTGACAGAGAAAAAGGAGTATGTAATATGATGCAAAATACAGTTTGTTAGCCGAGGACAGTTTTGACATATATATTCCTTCAGCTCAAGCTAACTGTGAATCATAGATGACTGCGTTAAACGGATAAGTCGGAGTTTTCTTCTAGGGATATTTCGGCCCTTCTTGGTAAAGGTCCTCTTCAGGCTCAAGCCAGAAATAGAACCTGTGATCAGAAGGGCCAGACATCACCAGAATAAAACTCAGTTGAAGTATCGGTTGAACGCTGTGAACTGCTCTTGATAGAGTTGAAAAACAAATCGTGTGAACTGGGCCTTACTTTTGGTCATAGTAAAAAATGGAGCATAGAAAAACTAAACACAAAGAAAAATAAAGAGAAAAGCAAGATGACAAGTGTGTACAAAATGAATGTAAGAGCTCGCACCGTAAACTGGATGGCATTGCAGACTGAGGGATTGTGAATGACAAGAAAGCCGATTTTGAATAGGTGTATGCAGATTCTCATCGCTACATCTTTTCGCTGACCTGTCCGTGGCTGTACGAGTAACAAAACTTGCAAAATCGATAAAAGCACGGCCGGATTGGACGCTTCTTCTGACCGACGGTAAAGCAAAGACGTGCGCAAGTGCTCAAACGTGGGGTGTGCAAGTAAGAGCGAGACATTAGATGGTGGGGGAGATGCAGTCTAAAAAGCCTTTCCAGACCGTACGATCTATATTTACGCGAGATTTCATCGTTCTAACTCTAGCGGTGTTCAAGTTATGAACTTGAGTGACTCGGCAATCTCGACCCACGCAGTTGTCCCCGAGGGCGTGGGTGGTGGGACCACAAAGGCACAGCCAGTCACAAATGAATCAATGAATTTGTTCCCAAAAATTCCATGTAGCCGTGGCCGGAAAATGAAACAAGAATACAATTCTATGGAAATAGCAAAAGGAGAAAATCTTTACTCCAAAAATGCTCACGATGCTCCGTAGCTTGCCCAAGGACCCTCCACGACCTTACGACTGTCGAATGTGGGGTCGCCCCCGTAGGAAAGGGGAAAGCTTTACAGGGCGGCCCCTGTTCACATGTGTTCATTGTCTTTTATTTTTTCTGTCTCAGTCAGAACCGATGGAGGTCAGCCAAACTTTTCTTCCCATAATATTTACCAAATCCCCCTCGTCCATCGTTTCTCGCCAAATAGTATACCAAGTTTCAGCTTGATACCTGTGATGGTTCACGAATTACGAACTCCACGGAAAAACGTGAAAAACGAAAACAGGCTAGAGCGGCCGCAAGAGTGGACTGTCCAGGAATGAACACTCCACTAACTCGGAGAGCAGTGTGCTCTGAAGAGAGAGTGACGTCGCAGCTATCCTTCTGAATTAAAGGACTTATCTTACCTATAATACTAATGCAACCTACTTCCATAATCACTCCATATATTTCTAAACCCGGTGACCCCAATTTCGTACGGTACGCCTCTAACAAAACCACGCTGAGTTTCTCACTTGCCGTGTTTTGCTACTTTCGATGTGTATCACGCCGTCGACGGTTGTCTGCGAGAAGTTTTTTCATCAGAAAAACGGTTATGTAAATTATTTCCCTGTTTTCGCTACAAATCAACGAGTCTCTGAAAGGGCTTAAAATAGCCAAAAACCGTGGGTTATTTGTTGAAAGCACAGCCTAGTTTTAAAGTATTCAACTATTTTAAAATACTGTAAGTTGAAGAGTAAATAGTGCGAGTGGTCCTTTAAGGAATTGAAAAGACAGACAGACATCAGTTCTAACATTAACAAAGACTTTAATTATAAGAAAACGGTCTAGTGTTACTTCCACAAAAAATTCTGTTTTGCAGGCTAATTAAGTGGCACTGGAAATAAATGCGTTTCCTCTGAATTAGCTTTTCTTTGTTAATTCTCAGAATAACACGACTAACCTGTGCTTCGAAAGGGGATTGGACTACAGTTATCTCATTGAAAAGAAAACTGGAAAACTTGGCATTCATCATCTTTTACACTGTCAGAGGTTTCATAACAGATTGCGCATAACACTTTCAAGAATAACACCTTTTCACTTAGAAATAAAGTGTTATGACCAATTAAGATTATACTATTTCGTGCCTAGATCTCCAACAACAACTTCAATAGGTAAAAATACTACACTGTCAGAAGTTACATAACGACAACAGAAGGATGCGCGGTTTCAACAGATAACACTTTGGGATGTTATCTGTTATGTTTCTTTAGTTCCCATTAGTATTTTTTACCAATTGAAGGTGTTGTTGGGGATATAGGCACGAAATAGTGTAAACTTAATTGGTCATAACACTTTATTTCTAAGTGAAAAGGTGTTATTCTTGAAAGTGTTATACGCTATCTGTTATGAAACTTCTGACAGTGTACCGTTTTGTTTATAATGTTACCCCCCCCCCCCTCGGGACCAGAAAATGAAAAGTTCCAGTCGTTATCAGATCAGTGTTTCACTACAGCAGTGGACAGATTCATCATTAGTTTATTGTAATGTGGGGTAAGCCAAATACTCTGGCCGAAACTCGGGACACAAATGGCCCTTTGTCTCAATCCATCAACAAACAACAACTGATATGGCAAACGATCAGTCTGTATACAGACGATGAAAACACCACTCATTATAACACTTCCTGTCGCGTTCTTCCAAATTTAAAATATGTCCAATGTTCACGTCTGTCAGAGGAACTTTGGACAGTTCCTTCACTACCTGTGATGTCGGCCATAAGTTAGGCAATTTATCTTTCAAGCGGTTTTGTCGATTCAAACGCTTCTAAACATGCTGATTTTGATGTTTTAACACATGGCAACCGGTGCCGGCACCGGGCACTTGCTGTGCACTAAAATCGAGCGTGGGCAACCCCTCGTTCATTCAGGCAAGCCTCTCTCAAAATAGCAATACAGGCAAGCCTTCCTCAAAATAGCAATGCGGGTCAACATTACAAGAGCGACACACATGAAACACCGTTAAAATATTGATCACGACTGGAAATCCCTTTGATTATGAAAATTCCTGTCTTTTAGTTTCGATATTCTTTTTGCATATTCGTGAATAATTTCTCTTTCGTGGTGTTTCAATATTTTACTCCGTTTTCGTGCCTTTTACTTCTTTTGATGAGTTACAAATAAAATAATCACTATCATTATTAAGCTGTGAATATCATCTCTAGCCGGTAGTTACCCTCCGGCTTTTCCTAATTAAAACTACATGATCGGCAAATAACTTTCGCTAAAAGAGTTAAAGATGGATCTATATTTGAACTGATCGTTCTTGTTACGTCATATTCAGTTTCGAAGTGCTTCTGTCTTTATTTCTGGTTAATTGCTGGTTCGTGATCGCTTTCAGCTGTATGCCTATGGAAGGCGGATTCGCGTTTGCACATGAAATCCGGCGACTGCAGTCTAGCGAAATAATTCCTTTTTCATTATTTTGATTCTATGACGAAGTTTGACCGTATTTATTTTTGACCTCTTTATTACTGTTATTATTACTGTTTATTACTTTATTAAATTTGATATAGTTTGAGAATCAGAGGATTGCAGTCGTCCATCATCAGGCTTTTTGAGCCTTCCCCGGACGGTTGCGTGTTTTTATAGTTTATTTTGTATTTAGTAGTAAAATAAAGCAAGTCAAGTCAAGTACTGTTAGAAGGCTGGGCCTACTTTTGGTCACTCGAGAGAGAACACGAAGGATCTAGGCCACTTTCTATATATGCGTTTTTCTGCGGCACATTTTTGTGCCACACATTTCTGAGAGTTTGTCGTGGAAACGAAATTGTCTGCCACATACTCGAGCTAGACCCAAACGCCAATTAGTCGTTATTTTGGGTGGTAATGTCAAATGTCTGAAATTAAAAATAAAATCCAGACAAACTTTCAGTAAATAGAATTTCAGGCTAGCGTCCTTGCCAGTCTATACTACTGAAATCCTTACTTTTATGTCTATTTACTTGATAAAGTAGCTCATTTATTATTTGGACATAAATTTTCCACTAAAACCTTGTTGCTTGCGGAAACATGCTTATGGGCCACACAGACGACCGTGGAAACACTCTTTCTCAGCCACAAAATTTGTTTGGGATCGCGGAAAAATGTCTCATTTAACGTCAAGAAGAACTTCATTTCCTTATTTCTTCTCGATGCGTTTATTTATTTTTCAGACTACATAGCAACACAACACAGTATATTTCTTTCTTCTAAAGTATTCGTCATAAAATATCCAATGGCACGGATAATTCTTTAGTTCCTTGACCTTGAAAATATGAGAACCTCCCATCAAAACCGAGAGGTCTTGTTGGCTTTTGTTATCTGGTTGGTGTTTTCAGATTAAAGGTCCCTTGACACACAGTCCGATTTTCGCAGTCGGGTTAGAATTTCTTCTTTTGCTTTAAAATTTTGACGCACAGAATGCTGGGTTCCCTAGAGTGACGGAAAATTCATAAGTTTATTTTAAAGGACCCCTCTTACTTATTCTGCCTTTCCTGCTATCCCTAGCTCCTTCATGAAATTATGAGCTTTGGAATTTTTAATTTTATATATTTAAAGTTAGTTTATTTTTGGAGATTTTATTAGTCTGATGATGTAAGATGAATTGATCGGCATGATATTTTAATGTGTGTGTTAATAGTTTGTTAATAATTAAGAGTACCCCCCCCCCCCCCCCCCTATTTGGCGTGTCCCCGATTTAGGTATTATTAAAAAACTGTTTTATTCTATTCTATCCCTTCGCAATTGTTCATTTTTGCAACTACGAGTTTAGTGTGTTTTCCTCGGCTGAGTTTGTCAGTAACGGAGCAGAAATTTCACCGACATCTTCAGGTCCGCCGATTCGTTCGAAAATAACTGCATGAGAAACTTGAAATTCTTTCAGAAGATTTGGGAGGCCGACAGGTTTGTCTTGTGTTTTGGACTATTTTTCTTTGCTTGGCTTTTCCACCTTGGCGCGCACAGTTTTCATATATTTTGCGTCCAATCTCCGCTTCGGACGACGGGAAGTTTTGTTAGAGAAGACGAGCGCTAATAAGAAAAATGGTAATTTACAGGGCAATTATTGATATTTTTGGAAACGGTATTTCTGATCATTCGTAATAAGTTTTAAGGACCCATCGTACCTACTGCCAGTGCAACCTACTTCTGTAATTGCATTCATTAGTTCTTAAACCGGAGACCAAAATTTCATGTGCTACATTCTACAGCCGCTAACGACACCTCACTAATCTTTGCACTCGCCGCGATTCAGTATTTTCCGTCGGCATTATGCTCCCGACGAAAGTTCGCGTATCACTCTATTTATGAGTAAAACCAATTATCGGAATTTTGCCGAGTTTTTGCTAAAAGTCAGTGGGCCCGGGAAAATGCTTAAAGGACCCATCTTGCTTATTCTGCCTTTTCTAGTATACTTAGCTCCCATATGGAATCATAAGCTTCTAAAATCCCAACCTTTCTCCATTGTTTCGTTTCGTAATTACAAATTTTTAGCGCTTTTTCGGCCTTGCCGAGTTTTCCGTCACCCAACGAAAAGTATGCCGGAATCTTCAACGTCCGCTGACAACTCTTTCACACGTAAGTATGTGATAGTCTGCTGTTTATTACTTCTTTTATGTGCTTAGTTTTCCAACTTTGTAACCAAGGCAGGTTCAGTTTTCAAACGTTTTGCGCCCAGCCGCCGCGTCGGAGAGCAAGAAGGCTGGATATATTCGACAAGCGCTAACAAGAGAATCGCTGGTTTCAGGTGAAAAGTAATGGTATTTTCGGACACGTTTTATCTGATTCAGTTCATAGGGAAACGATCCTTTCTAGTAAGAGTTGTGCTTTAAAACAGCCAAAGCCGTGGATAATTTGTTAAAATTAGAGCCTAGTTCTAAAGTATTCAAACAGTTTTGAATATTGGAACATAAACAGTAAATAGTGCGAGGTGTGCTTTAAGGCAAATTTGGGTAGAGAGTGGAGTGTCAGGAGTGGTGTCTATGAGGGGCAGATTGCTTGCTATTGGATAAGATCGAAGAACATTTTGGGGGAAATTTAAAAAGCGAGATGGTTCTTACTATTGTCCGATGTATGATGGGGAAGAATGTCTTTTCAACTTGGTGTGTGAGTGTAGGGAATGGTGTGATGTAAGGAGGAATATCTTTAATTGGTTAGAGTATGAGAAGGATTGAGTTGTTCAAATAACGGTGACAAAAGTTTTGGGGGAAATAAAAGGGATTAGGGAGATCCGTGAAGATAGATATGGAACATCGAGATTTTTTATTTTTCTATTTCGGTTGATAAAGGACCACTCGCACTATTTACTCTTCAACTTGCAGTATTTTAAAATATTTGAATACTTTAAAACTAGGCTGTGCTTTCAACAAAAACCCACAGTTTTGGCTGTGTTAAGCCTTTTCCGAGACCCGTTGACCTGTAGCGAAAACAAGGAAACAATTTACATAACCGGTTTTTCTGATGGAAAAACTTCTCGCAGACAACCGTCGACAGCGTGAAACACATCGAAGGTAGAAAGACACAGCAAGTGAGAAAATCAGCTTGGCTATGGTTGGAGGGGTTAGAATGTACCGTACGAAACTGGGGTTTCTGGGTTTAGAAATATATGGAATGATTAGGGAAGTAGGTTGCGTTAGTATTAAAGGTAAGACAGGTCCCTTAAGTGTCTTGGTTTTTGGTTTGTTGGAGTGTCGATATTTTTGTTCTTCTGTGGCCCGATGGGCTTTATTTGGCAGTTATATTACATCCATGTGGAATTCTTGTGATATCAGCTCAGTTTCACTGGACTTTTTGGGACCCCAAAGGTAAGTGGAGGGATACCATTGACATCGTACAAGTTATCCGTCTGTGAGCACGATAACTCTCGAAGGGAACGAGATATTTTGATGAAACTTGGTGTGAGGACTCCTCGGGTCAAGGAAAATGTCGAGTTCGTAGATGGACTCTGTAGCTCAACACTTAGGGGTGGGGGAGGGGTTGCAAATTAAGGGGAGAACAATTTATTTTTAAGAGCTAATGAGATAGTCGATTTAGGGTTAAAAAGACATGCCGAACATGAGTATGAAAATCATTTTCTCGCCGGTCAAGTAGTTCGCCCGGAATCCGTCGAAACCGGAGATTTGGCAGAAGTAAGGCAGAAAGATTTGATCAGTTTCGTCAAAGTAGGTATGACGTATAGCCTAGGGGTAAATACCCACATGGTGAATCAATATCTGAACTTGGTTTTCTCATCTGATTAGCTATTGACCTTCTTCTAGGTAACCTATTTGTGAACCGCATTTTTAAAAGCCGAGTGTGTAACAGAAAAGAAATAAAATACACCAAAAGACATAAAAAATAGTATTTTCTATCTTCGACCAGATATAAGAGGCGTTTGGTGGGTTTGTGTTAAGAGTTAGTTCTGATCATACTTGATATAATCAGGGACCCATAAGTTTCCTGTTAAGTTTCTTACAGGGGGTCACTGACTACTCACCACTCACTCATTTTCGATGTGCTCTTGACCGAGCGTGAGATAGTTCGAGAAATACCCACGGGGATAAAATACCCTACTATCCAGATAGAAAAAATTTGTCGCAGCTATTGTGCTGAACTAGGGAATATTATTTCTCTATAATGGAAGAGTGTCCTGGATCTTTTGTCCTAGCTTCGGTACCTGGTGGCATGCTGAATAGTCCTGAGCGAAGATGGCTCATACAGAAGGTATTATTGGTATATAATCATTTTTGTGCATGAATGAGGAGTTGTGTTGTGTCAAAGATGCAGCCATTGACAATGTGTGATATGTTGTCTTGTGGTCTTTCGGCATGCATCCAGTAAAAATTTACAGAATTTGATTTTTATGTGGAAAAAGAACCTGATGTGCCGACGAGAATACCGACGCCTTACAAAACCATCGAGCATTTCATTTTTTCTATGTTTTGCTCCACTAGACTGTACAGAACTTGATTTTTTACGTGTAAAATTAAGGCCTTGGACCGATAAGACTTGAACTTCCCTGGTGGGCCCAACAAAGTTTGCAGAATTTGATTCCTTACGTATCAGCAGAACCCGATGTGCTGATGAGCTGACCGATGCCCAACAAAAGCATACAAAATTATTTCTTCTGGATTACAGAGGCACGATGAAAGCATGCAGAATTTGATTTATTCATTGTTTTGACCGACAAATGTTTGTAGGATTTCCTTTCTTGCGCATAAAAAGAACCCAATGTGGCGACGAGTCGACCATCGCCCGACAAAACATTAAAAAATTATTTCTTCTGGATTACTGAGGCATGACAAAAGCATGCAGAATTTGATTTGTTCATTTGACTGACAAATGTTTGCAGGATTTCCTTTCTTGCGCATAAAAAGAACTCGCTGTGCCGACAAGTCGACCATCGCCCGACAAAACATTAAAAAATTATTTCTTCTGGATTACTGAGGCATGACAAAAGCATGCAGAATTTGATTTATTCATTTGACCGGCAAATGTTTGCAGGATTTCCTTCTTGCGCATAAAAAGAACCCGATGTGGCGACGAGTCGACCATCACCCGACAAGACATAAAAAAAAAAAAATCTTCGGGATTACTGAGGCACGACAAAAGCATGTAGAATTTGATTTATTCATATGACCAACAAATGTTTGCAGGATTTCCTTTCTTGTGTATAAATAGAACACGATGGGCCGACGAGTCCGACAAAACATTAAAAGATTAATTCATCGGGATTATCGAGGCACGACAAAGCATGCAGAATTTGATTTCTTCAGTGTTTTGCCCAACAAATGTTTGCAGGACTTCCTTTCTTGTGTATAAAAAGAACACAATGTGCCAACGAGTCGACCAACGCGCGACAAAAACATTAACAAATTATTTCTTCTGGATTACTGAGGAGCAACAAAAGCATGCAGAATTCGATTTCTTCTGTGTTTTGCCCGAAAAATGTTTGCAGGATTTCATTTCTTGCCTATAAAAAGAACCCGATTTGCCGATGGCTTCTGTGTTCTTTGAAACTTGTGGGAACAAATTTTTTCTATCTGAGCAAGAACGCCGATTCGACCCAAGCGGAATTTTTGGAAACTAGCTGAGGCTCGGGCAACATAGCAACATAGAAGCATAGGAAATGAGTGGCCCCCTGTAAGAAACTTAACAGGAAATGTATGGTTCCCTGATATTATGGAAACTGTCATATGCTGGCAGTGAATGTGCTGGTTTTGCCCAGTTTGACCGTAACGTTTGGAAGGGGCGACCAAATTTCCAAAAGTGTTTTTCCATGTTTAACTTGGAACTTCCCCGCTAGTGTGGTGCTAGAGCATAACATTGGCAAATAAAGCAGGTAATTCACATACTTTAGTATAGCACTTTCTCATCTTTCTTAACTCTTTCTTTTGCAGAACATGCGTTAAGTTTAAAGCGTCAAATTTAAAGCGAAGGCTTTCCGATTGTAGCGTCTGCGGTTAAGGACGACGCACCCATATAGGCGGCACGAACGCGTCTTGAACAACCGAAGTGCACATTTTTCAGAGTGTTGTATTCCTTTTCTTTGCGCCTTTTCATTACTCCATCTGTTGTGGAATATGGCTAAATTTGATCGATAGTAAGTATACTCATTCGCTCATTAGAAGCAAATAGTCGTGTCATTTTGTGTTGACCCATGCCTCATCCTTTGCGACTTTAAGTTCAACCTATCAACCCCGGAACATAAGGTCTTCACCTGAAGCAAGAAAAAAATCTTAGCAGACTGTTAAAGATCGTGCAGTACCAAATTGGGTTGCAACAGCACATCCAGGCCCGACCTTGACTCCTTTCTATTTTTTGTGTAATATCTGATGTCACCGAGACTGTGCTTGAGAACTCCCTCAAAAACGCAAGAAAACTCTCTTTCAATGTTTGCTTAATAGAGGAAAATCTAATGAAACCGTTGTGCAAGAATAACAACAAGAGTATCGGAGTTTTCGTTGATCAGCTTTTGTTGATCAAGCCAGTCGTATGGTAGAGTAGTAGTGCTCCACCGTCACCGCGGTCTATCGCAACCATATGTGTACCGCCACCTTTTAATTCAGGTAGCGCAAGTCGCAGCAGTGCTTTAGCGCCACCGGGATTCTTCGCCACTGGGTATTTTTCGCCACTTTGGGTTTCGACCCATATCCTAATGACGAGCTGGACCTTGTTTAGTTACCTGAAGGCTTAATGAGATTAGTGACCTAGGATTTTTCGCCACTCTCCAATTGGCCTAGCAATTCAACAAGTAAAATCTTACGACTTTTTTGGGGCCTTGTCAGAAAATTTCTTGAAGCATTTGATTTATATTTACAGAAAATACAATACAGTAATAACAAGAAAACTCGCAAACCATCGTTAAAACTTGCAAGATGTCGTGTCCAAGTGTACTAATGAGACACTCGTCTCGAAAAGGTGAGACAATTCTGCTCGTAATATGCTTGCTACTGCCGCTGTTACTTCTTCGCGAACGCGTTTCCGAATCGCCACTTTCGCTTGAATAACTTCTATGTTTGCACATTCAGGCCCATGTCCCTCATGCGGTTTGGTGAGCACGAATTCCCTCATAGCTCGCAAAACCGCTCTTGCCCTACATACTACCTTGGGGCAGGCATAGTATTTCTTGTCTCCATTCTTGGACCCGTAGCGAAACAAAAATCCATCACCGATTTTAGTCCAGTGAAAGTACGGAAAAAAGGGGGCGAAGCCGGACAGAACTGCGACACAAAATGTTTTTGACACTAAAATGTACAGAAAATTATTGTTGAACAACATATCCAAAATTCACCGAAATCGCCCAATGGGAAAACTTTCTAGGGCTGTTTAAAAGGGTGGAGGGGGTGAAAAATTAAGGGAAGAAAAAATATTTGTTAACGATGATATGACAGTCGATTTAGGGGTAAGTAGACACGCTGATTCCATTTCCGAACTTTATTGTCTCATCCGGCAAATAGTTCGCGTGGAATCCGGTGAAAACCGGAAATTCGGCACCACAGAAGCAAAGTTTGTTTACAAAAAAAAACCTTTCTTTGTCTAATATCGAGATCGGTTTAGAGAAAAGAAGACCTGCTGAATCCATTTCGAAACTTTTGTATTCGTCAGACAAGTAGCTCGCCCGGAATCCGGCGAAAACCGGAATTTGGTGCCATACAAGAAAGCAGTTTATTGTCCAAAAAAATTGTTTGGTCTAAAAGCACAGTCGGTTTCGGGGTAAAGAGACCTGCTTAAGCCTTTATATTTTTTTCTTCGCCCGAAATTTAGTTTGCCTGGAATCCGGTGGAAACCGGAATACGGAGAAATTCAAAATTCAAGATACAAGTGTTACCCTTTTGGATGCTTCCTCATCGCTTTCAAAAATCATGGACTACAGGGCCCAACCAGCGCACGACGTCGTCCACTGCTTCCTGACTGAAGATTAAAAATTTAAGTGTCTTTTCTGTGTGTTTATGTGTTATGTTTATTTTCTTTATTTTCTTCATTTACTCCGCCTTTTCAAAATGGCAGGTCATAAATAAATTACTTACTTACTTACTTACTAACTTGACTTTATTGTTCAGGACGCAAGCTGTTTAGCTTTCCCTGTCTAGGAACTTTGGCAGATGAAACTAATTCGCGTTCTTTGGTGAAGAACATCGCGGTTTGTATCCAGAATAAATCCCACCACCGCCGTGGCAGCAGAAACATCCTATGGTTTTGCAGTCCAGTTTAGTTTCAGGTCGTTCCGCCATGTCTGGCCTCCACTTTGCTTTTTTCCAGAGAGGGGTGGGTGAAAGCGCTCCTTCTTCATCTCGGAGTCATCACATCTGCGGCTCAAGTTCCAGATTGGTCAGTCGGTGTTTCTTCACGAACGACGCGGGGTCTAATGGTCGTCTTATCGCCGTATTTAGTTTTTTTTTCTTCCAGGTTCTGTCGCTGAGGCGTACGCCAAGGAGCGTTGGAAGACGGCCGCGGTCAAAAACGTTGAGCGATTGAGCATCGACTGCCTTTATGGGCCGTATAAGGGACCCTGGAACAAGACCAAACAGATCCTCCCCTGATAGATCCTGATTTTGGTTTTGGTGAAAGCGTGCCATCTCGACGGTTCCGCGCGCTCTTTCTCATCTTGACGGATCCGCGTTGCGATCTCTTCGCTGCAGCCACCAACGATGTTCGACGAGGAAACCAGGTATATAAAGGAGACTTCTTGCTCGATGTGGTAGTGTACTGGTTGAAAGATATGTTGGAACCATCCTCTGCAGCTGTAGAGGACTCGTTGTTAACTTTGGCCGTCGCATTTGACCGTGTCGCTAGTCACAACCTGCTTGGCACTTGCATGGGTTCGACGTGAAGAAGATTTTTCGGGGCTGTTTTATTCTTGATCGTTGATGTGATGTAACTTCAGCAGAAAGTTGCCATACCCATTTCTCCGGGTTCATTGCAGAAAAGTTGCTTTCCCATTCTGTAGCCTGCAAACTCACGTACATAGAATGGAACTATTCTGCTGAAGGCGCAGAATGTATCCAATCCGGACAGACAAACTTGAAGGAGGAAGCTTGCTTGGCCAAGAACAGGCGATGCCGTAATACATATGAGTGTTTCCAGACTTCCCTTTGTAGATTCTTAAGTTCTTTTTCTCCTGCTGCAATATGATCGTCTTTCGAAGCCGTCTAGTCCATAAGGAATTTAGATACTGAATTCCGGTTTTCGCAGCGAGCTACTTGTCGGTCGGGCAAAAAAAAATATAGATATGGCCTGAGCAGGTCTTCTTACCCCTTAGCCGGCTGTGCGTTTAGACAAAAATATTTTTTTTTAGAAAACTTTTTTCTTGTACGGTAGCGAATTCAGTTTTTCGCCGGATCCGGGCGAGCTACATGACAGGTGGACAAAAAAAAAGTTTAGATATGACTCAGCAGGTCTCCTTACCCTTAAACCGACTGTGGTATTGACTAATAAAAGATTTTTTTACTGAAAATAAACTTTTAACTTCTATGGTCCCTAATTTCCAATTTTCACCGGATTCCGGGTGAAATACTTGTCGGGGGAAAACATGAAGTTCAGCTATGTACTCAGCATGTCTCGTTACCCCTGAATCGACTGTGATATCACCATAAACAAAACCTTTTTTCGCCCCTTAATTTTTCACCTTCCCTCCCACCCTTTCAAGCTGCCCTAGAAATTTTTTCCATCGGGCGATTTCGGTGGATTTTGGATATGTGATTCAGCGGTTTTTTCTGGACATTTTTGTGTCAAAAACATTTGTGTCGCAATTTTGTCCGGGTCAAACCGTAGTTTTACTGACTACATAGCGATAGTATCAAATCAGCAGTTTTTCTTTTAATACTTTTATAGCCTAAGTAGTAGCCAGGAGTGGCGCAAAATCCTACTGAGATTCTTTTGTTAATCCCACCACTTATCTGCACTTTATTTGTGTGTACCCAGTGGCGAAAAATCACAGTGGCGTTAAAGCACGTATCTCGTGCAAGTAGACTGTGCAGGTAGTTTCATATTTGTGTTTGTGTTGACCACCATCCAGAAAATCTTACGTCCCCAAGAGGGTTAGTTCGTCCAGAAGGTAGGGTCAAATCTTGTCAGATCTCATATTTTGATGGGGTGTCGAGCGCCAACTGGATTAAGTATCAGGGCGATTAAGGGATTATCGGTCACCAACTGGTCTAAAAGTATTTAGGAGAGCAACAATAACTGCAGAACGCCAACTGAGTTACAAGAGAAATAATGGAAATAGTTAAAACAAAGAGTGTGAAAGAAGATGACGTTTACATTGTTGACGGTTTCTCGTTTCTGCCCAAGACCAAGAAGAATGACAATATTTACTATGTTTGCTTGAAAGATATCTTTAAGGGCAGGTCCGTTTTACGTAGGAACGGAGAGTTCATCGTTACTAAGCCCCATGAAAGGCACGGGCCTGACTGCGCCCCAACTGGACAAATGTGTCAAAATGTCATGTGTTAATATTTTACACATTTCTTTAATTGGACCTAAAATAAATAATTATTTGAAACATTAAGCTCAGTTTCCGTATTAGCTAGGATTAACGCAGAGTTACCGTTCGTGGCAGTAAACACCCTCTTTGCATTTAGGCACTGTCTAGACTCTAGGGAACCGGGAGCCGTACTTTATGTCGCATGGGCTACGGACCGGTAGTTCTCACGGAAACCAAACCATATGAGCTGCGATTCCGGGATCTGACGTCATTGACTAACGGAAACTTGTATGTGCTGGCTACCGTTCCGGTAGCAAGTGGAAATAGCTCACGGAAACTTCATCGATCCAGCTTCTCGTCCGGTAGTCTCACGGAATTGTGTGCTCAGAAGCTAGGGAGCCGGTAGCTGATACCGGAAACTGTGTAATTTGAGCTTGTGTTCCGGTAGTGTCTACGTGGAATATAGAACTCACGGAATAGTTTGGATGAGAGCTAGGATGCCGGGATTTTCACTGACTTAGAGAAAATAACATGGGAAAAAATTCACTACCGGAACCCATATATTGAGAGCTAAGGTACCGGTAGCAACAACTATTTGATTGAAAATGACGAGCTCACGGACACAGATGGCTATGGGCTAGGGTTCCGGTAGTGCCAAAAAATAAAAAAAATTGAACTCACGGACCCATGTCAGTGCAAACTAGGAAACCGGAAGTGAATATTTTTAACTCACGGAACCCAACTCCTGCGGGCTAGGGTTCCGGTAGTGCCAGAAATTAAAATCACAAGCTCAAGGGCACGTGTCAATATGGACTTTGAGTCCGGTACAGCTCACGGAATCCAACTTCCACAAGTTTGTAATTTTAATTTTTGGCACTACCGGAAACCTATCCTGCAGGAGTTGGGTTCCGTGAGTTAAAATGTTCACTTCCGGTTTCCTAGTCTGCACTGACATGGGTCTGTTAGTTTTTTTTTGTTTTTTTTTGCACTACCGGAACCCTGGCCAATAGCCATCTAATTAATTAATTTAATTAATTAATAAATTAATTAATTAATTAATTTATTTATGACCCGCCATTTTGAAAAGGCGGAGTAAATGACAAAAGTAAAGAAAATAAACAAAACACATAGATACACACAGAAAAAGACACTTAATTTTTAATCTTCGGTCAGGAAGCAGTGGACGACATCGTGCGCTGGTTGGGCCTTGTTGTCCATGAGTTTTGAAAGTGATGACGAAACATCCAAAAGGGGAACACTTGCGTCTTGAATTTTGAATTTCGCCGTCAATGTATGGTTATGACATAATTTCGCCAAGTGGAGCAGGTGCTTTGCATATTTAAAATAACATGATCTCATCTTTTTAATCTCCTTCTTTCGCAGAACATGAGTGACGCCAGAACGAAATAGTATAGAAGGAGCGCAGAAGGTGCTGTACAAATTTCCCAAAGCTTTACGATTATAGCGCCCCCGGTTGGGGACGATGCGCCCATAGGCGCTACGGATCGACTTATAAACTTCTTGAACAACCGATGAGCAAAATTTTGACAATGAAGATTTGAATGTTATGCCGAGCCACCGTAGAGAGTCTGTTGATTTGACGATGAACGATCCAAGAGATATAGAAGCTTTAGATGCACTCGAACAATTTGACGAAGGGTACTCTGTGCAGGTACTCTGTATCTGTGTCTGTGAGCTGGTAATTTTCAACCAAATAATAATTGTTGCTACTGGTATCTTAGCTCTCAATATATGGCTTCCGGTAGTGGTTTTTTTCCCATGTTACTTTCACCAGGGACCCAGAAATTTCCTGTTAACAGGAAATTTATGGGTCCCTGCTTTCACTAAGTCAGTGAAAATCCCAGCATCCTAACTATTCCTTGTTAGGAATAGTTAGTCTCATCCTAACTGTTCCATTGCATCCTAACTATTCCTTGTTAGGAATAGTTAGTCTCATCCTAACTGTTCCATTGCATCCTAACTATTCCTTGTTAGGAATAGTTAGTCTCATCCTAACTATTCCTTGAGTTCTATATTCCACGTAGACACTGCCGGAACATAAGCTCCAATTATACAGTTTCCAGTATAAACTTTAGAGATTCGGTACCGAGGTAAGGAGACATGCTGAATCGGGGTTCCGGCTAAAAAAAAACCGGCTAAAAAAAACCGCATATCAGGGACCCAATCAAACTGACTTCAAAATAAAAATGTGGTCGATCAGATAATGGTGGGGGGAGTGGAGGGAGGGAATCCGAAATTTTCAGTCATGCGTAATTTTGGAACGGGTGATCGGATTCGAGTGAAATTTAAGAACTGAACAGAGGACATTTCTCCGATGATTTTTTTCATATCCGGACCGGATCCGGCAACTATTGGGGGGGGGGGAATACGTGACCCGTTTAGAATGGAGGGATCGGGATGGAACTTTGTGGGAAGAACAAACAGATGCTCTAGGTAAGTCATTTGCTGAATCGGATTGGCTACGTGCACCGCGGGGGAGCTGGGAGGGGGGGGGGGGGGTGGACCGGAAATCTCGAGAAACGGTTAGAATGATGGTATCGGAGTGAAACTTGCTGGGAAGAACAAACATCTGGTCCAAGTAAATCTTTTACATAATTTGACTGGATCCGGACACTTGAGGGGGGGAGGAGGGGGTTTCCCGGAATTCCGTTTTTTGGGGGATTTTCACGACGAAACTTGGAAGGCATATCAGGGACCCGGTCAAACTGACTTGGAATAAAAAAAAATCCTCGATATGATAATTTGGGGGGGGGGTTGAGGGAGGGGAATCCGGAATATTGAGTCATGCGTAACTTTGGAACGGGTGATCGGATTCGAGTGAAATTTAATAATTAAACAGAGGACATTTTTCTCTGGTGACCTTTTTCATTTCCGGACTGAATCCGGCAATTATTGGGGGGAGGGCGGAAAATACTTGACCCGCTTAGACTGGTGTGATCTGGATCGAACTTCGTGGGAATGACAAACAGATGCTCTGGATTAATCATTTACAGAACCGGATTGGCTCCGGTTATTGTGGGTGGAGTTGGAGGAGGGGGGGGGGGGGTCTGGGATTCCGGTGATCGCGCGTTAAGGTACTTCCAGATGTGCTAGGCGATGAAAATTCGCTGGAATATTGGAGACTCAACAACATTTGCTTAAAAATTGCTACTTCCAAAATCCGATTATTCCTCAAAGTACCAATCTTGACCGCAAAGTAAAAAAAATACTTTTAAGCAATATATGCATTTTCGTGATGCCCATCAGCCCATTAGCAGTTTTGCCTCAAGGGTTTTGCTTACAAATGAAGTTCCAGCTCCCTTAGAGTGCGCATCTCAACCGCAAAGTCGAAACTTACTTTTGATCAATCAAATCATCTTGACCCATGCAAGTGCCATATGACCTTACAGCTCTTGTTTTTGTCGGGGGGGGGGGGGGGGGTTGGTTAGCCAGGGGGGTTGTCCGGAAGGGGGGGGGTCGCCGGGGGGTTCTCGCCTAGACCCGCTGAATCAAATTTGAAATTTATTTTCTTAAGCTGAAAAAATTGGCTTTGCCCATGCCTTATATTTATGCCCTCCTCTGCCCTATATTTGGTGGCCGAGGAGGGGGTTTCAAATTAAGGGTACAAAATATGCTTACAGGCTAATGAGATAGTCGTTTAAGGGGTAAGGAAAGAAGGCCCGCTGAATCCATATATGAACTTCGTTTTCTTGCCGAACAAATGATTCACCCGGAATTCTGCGGAACTGGAAATTTGGTAGAGCCTCAAAGTTGTTTCTGAAGTCGATAATAGATTTGGTATCGGGGTAAGGAGACATGCTGATTCGAATTTTGAACTTTATTTCCTTGACGGATAAGCTGTCAAAATTTGTTAAAACCCGGAAATTTGGATCGAAAGGTTCGGCTCTCTATGTCACTAGCTCTTTTGCTGTGTATGCAGTTCGCCGGGAATGCTGCTAAATTACGAGCAATTTGATACAAAACAAACTTTCTAAAAGACCTTTCAGAAGTCGATTATAGAGATGTGATATTGGAGTAAACATGCTTGCTTAACACATATTTGAACTTGGTTTTCTCATTTGATTAGTTGTTTGGCCGAAAGTTGTCAAAAACCCCGAAACGGTAAAAAAAAATTTACGGATTCAAGCGGTTGATTATGGATAAACAGCAAAGTTAAAGGGGTCTGGCGAAGACACTGAAATCTACAAGATTCGGTTGCCTGGATCAAGAAGTCCAATAAATATTAAATTTTTGGGATCCCATCTAAACCTTTAGTCTTGTTTGGTAGAGAGCAGTCTGGCTGGCACCGTTCTCTTCTGTAGGCTTGTCAACTAGGATTTGCCAATCTCATTTCTTCGCAGACCTGAGCAGAAACGAGAAAAGGCTTGGTAAAAAAACGGCCAAAAGAGCAGTGAGGTCGAGTAAGCGCTTGGTGCGAAAACGGGAAAATTAACCAAGGCCTTGGAAGATAGCTGACAAGAAACACAAGTAAAGTGGATCTCTGCTCAGCTTCAGACTTTCACTCCCGATCATGTAATGCCGAATAATCTGGTATTTCCAGATTGCAGTCACGAACTAACGAAAAAGTGGAAACACAGAAGAAAATTCAACAAATTTGCCCGAATTAATGGATCCAAAAGTCGAGTTTTGCAATGCTGCACGATGCAACGGTGCCACAGCATGCAACGAGTGCCTAAGTTATGCTCTAACTCTTACCGGCAACGCTCATTTTCAATATCCGGCCGTCTGTTCATAAATCGTTTGGAGCTGTCATTGTTTTAAGCATGTTCCCACAAATATCTCCGTCTTCTTTAATTGATTTTCTCGCTTTTCTTGAGCATACAAAATTGGCCTAATTAGCCTGTTGTCATTTGATTACGATTTGCATGTGAGTTAACCTTAACCCTTGAGGTTTTCGGTCGAACATTACAAAGGGAAGTGCGACCTGGCGGGTGCAAAAGACGTTCCCACTGCTGTCCAAACTGGCGGTATAAAAACCATTAAATGTCAATTATGCGGATGATCTACTCATTAATTACACGCCGGAGATTGTACAACAGATTGTGGATAGTGGTTCAGTTTTCAGCTTAGTTTTACAGACATTTTTTTTTATTTCATCAAAAAACATATAAATTAAACAAACAATTTACCATTAACGGCCACTTTTAAGACAAAAGAATCCTGATTGTGGCCGCAATTCTGACCACCATGAATCAGCTATATCATTCCTTCATTATCCCCCCTCCCCCTTGGGGAGGGGTAAAAAAATAAAAAAATAAATAACACTAAATAAATACCCTTTCCTCTTATCACACTTCTTTCCTTTTCAAAGAATGGGATATAACCATTCTCTTGAATGATGCTAGACTTACAGCCGCTCTGACCGATTCTGGCAGGTCGTTCCAGACGCTCACACCTATGTTCATTAGAACAGTTCATGTATAATACAATCCCATATGGTATAAAAAATGTTATAGAACAATAGGCTATTCAACAATACAATTTACAATGCAAAACGGATACGTTAGCTGAATTTTATTAGAGCTGTATTTCGGCCCTTCTTGGCAAGGGTCCTCTTCAGGGTCAAACCGCTCAATAAAATAAATATAATTATAAATATCTGTTTTAAATAATTTTCTATCATAAAATGCATTAAAATATAAAATTTAGAATATTTATGTATCAAGGGCTTATGCTTATTGTCCCCATCAAGTTCCATCCCGGTCCATCGGCTCTAAATGTTTCACGAGATTTCTGGTACCCCTCTGCAGCCCCCACCAGTTATCGAATCCGGTCTAGACTTGAAACTGAAAATCTGAGAAAATTCGAAAACAATTGTTTTCGAGTCTTGTCAAGTTTCATTCACATACGATCACCCTTTCCAAAGTTATGAACTTCACTACATTCCGGATTCCCAAACCTTCCACTTCCTCCACGATGAGCGAGTCGGGCAAAAGGACTATTTCCAAGTCAATCCGATCGGGTCCCTAACATGCGTGCCAGTTTTCGTCGACTTAGCACATCTGGAAGTACCTTAACTCGCGATCATCGGAATTCCCTGAAACCCTCTCTAATTCCCCTCACTGTGACACGACCCGGTCCTGTTTTGTCAATTATGTATCTAGGGTTTACGCTTGTCAATAATGTATCTAGGGTTTACGCATATTCTTCCAACCAAGTCTCATTCCGATCCTTCGACTCCAAGCGTTTCATGAGACTTCTGGTGCCCCTCCAGCTCCCCCCCCCCCCCCAGTTATCAGGTCCGGTTCTGATTTATAACTGAACATCTCAGACACTTGTTCTTGACACGTGTTTAGTCTCATGCACGTCCGATCACCCGTTCCAAATTTATGCATGTCACTAGATTCCAGATTCCCCATCCCTCCACTCCCCCCACGATCATCGGATCCGGGAAGGGACTATTTCCAAGTCAATCTGGTAGAGTTGCTAATATGCCTGCCAAGTTTCATGGTCCTAGCACATCTGGAAGTACCCTAACTAGTGATCACCGAAATTCCGGGAAAAATACTCCAACTCCCCCCACTGCGACACAATCCGGTCCTGTTTTGTCAATAATGTATCTAAGGCTATTTTTGTTCGTCTCTCCAAGTTCCATCCCGATCCCTCGAGCGTTTCACGCGATTGATGGCGGCTATGGCCGGATCGCATGAGTATTTTCAAGTTAATCTGGTCGGGTCCCTGATATGCCTGCCAATTTTCATCGTCCTAGCTGATATGGAAGCGTTTCACGAGGTTTCCGGTGTCCCTCTCCAGCTCCCCCCACCATTATTAATTCCTGTCCTTACTTGAAACTGAGCATCTGAGACACTTGTTCTTGACACTTGTCAAGTTTCATGCATGTCCGATTATCCGTTCCAAAGTTATGCATGTTACTAGTTTCCAGATTCCCCATGTCTCCACTCCCCTTACGATGGCTGGATCGGGGAAGTAACTATTTCTAAGTCAATCTGGTCGGGTCCCTGATATGCATGCCAGGTTTCATCGTCCTAGCTTATGTGGAAGTGCTCAAGCTAGCAAAACCCGGACAGACCAAGAACGACAGACCGACAGACATTACGAACGCTATATTGCACTTGAGTATGCTCAAGTGCCAGAATAACACACAAATAGGACGTTTTTAAAGTGGGTCGCAGTAGAGAGACAAGCTCGTTTTATTCAAAGACCCAAAAACAAATGTGAAACAACAAACAAACTCACTGCAGGTCCACTACTGACCCTCTGACCCTTGTGCAAAGTAATCATTTATTGCTCAGGACCTTCAGGTTTCTGCCCTTGGCCATTTCTCCGCATTCCATCTAGGAAGAAGATGTTTTAGAACCAGTTAGTTAGTCCCTTTCCTTTTTTATTAACGTTTATGTTTTGATCATTTACTACATTATTGAAAGCTCAGTTTATTTTTTCCTTTTATTTGCCTGTACTGCGCTATTTTCCTGTTCTTAAGTGCGTAAATAAATTTCATAATCATCATCATCACCATCTACTCCAGTTCCACGGCTTGTCGCGCTAAGCGGAATATAAATGTATCAATAAACAAGAGCTAGAAGCTAATATGGCACTTGTAAAGTTCGTTCAGAGAATGACTGTGGGAGTTTGTCAACTGATCGTGGGTTTATTGTAATCCTTTGTAAGCAAAACCCTTGAGTTGCGAATGGTCATAGGCCCAGTTGCGCAGGGGCGTCACGTATGAAGGGGGGAGGGGGTACGCCCCCCCCCCAAATGTTGTCGGCCAGTCGGTAAAAAATAGCCGAGTCGGCGAGAAGCGCCGCGATTTTCCGTAGAAACAGTCGATTTTCTTTCTTGGAAACAGTCGATTTTTCGTCAAAACAGTCGTTTTTTCCTTTAAAACAGTCGTTTTTTTCTGCAATAGCAGTCAGTAAAAATTAACAGGCAGTCGGTAAATACCTTGCCCCCCCCCCAAAAAAAAAAAAAAAACGTTAGAGGTAGTAACGCTCTGCCCTTGCGGATCATGAAAATGCGTCGCATAGTCGAAAGTTTACCTTTCTTATTTGCCGACAAAGCTTTTCAGATCATCGACTTTTCCGAAAAAGCTTTCGTCGGTTCCAAACACGGAAAGACAGACAGATTCGAACGCGTTTTCCATCAGACGAAGCAAGGTAAATAGTTTGCTGGTGCAGACTTCCCGACATGAAGTTTCCTGATTTACCGACAGATCTCGTCTCGGTACTAGAAAGAGAATCGCTATTACAGACACTGCCGATTTCCGTGCAGAAAACAATCGGGTCGGGTCGGATATGCCTGCCAAGTTTCATCGTCGTAACACATCTGGAAGTACCCTAACACGCGATCACCGGTTCGACCGACCGACGGAAAAGGGATCGGTACAGTTGAGGATATGCTTCTGTGAACGTTTGTTGACAGTGGACTTTGCCATTTTCATGCACTTGCTGTATTCAAAGCTAACTACCAGTTAGTCAAAGTAGGTAATTAAGGGCATCTGAAAACACCAGTATGGATATTTTGGATCTAAATTCTATAATTTAGCCCAAAACTGCACTGTTCACATTAAAGTAACTGTTCTCATAAGCATACCTCTACTGTATATGACACTTGGCCGGAAGTCGAGTGCCATAAAAATATAGTAGTATCAAAGGCAATTGAACGTTTTCTTTGTAAAGATTTTCTTCACGTTTACTTATCTATCTCCCTATTCTTTAGGGGAAGAGCATCTCTTAGGATCAGCTAGGATGAGAGGAAAACTGCTGACGTCAATCTTTACTGAGTGACGCCCGGCAGGGACATAAGTCAAGTAAGTCAAGTGTTATCCAGTTACAAAAACAATGACTAGATATGTACTCATTACCTAGTGTGATTTGGTTTATTTGGTCGGGGGTAAGTTTACGGTTACTGTAAGTGTAACTTTGACATGGCACACCAGTCTCCATTTAATGCCTGGACAGTGGCGTTGTCTTTATCTTTATTCAATATAAAAAATAAGATTTCCGCGGCTCTCTTTCCAAAATACAGCATGGGGATACGAAGACAGGGACAGTTAAAGTTGAAGCTAAAAGGGCTGAGATCCGACAGTCTACTTACGCATCACTTGTTCACTTAAATAGGCCTGAGAAAACAAGACCAAAGGTGTCGTTGGGATCCCAAAAATCTAAGATTTGATCCAGACAATTCGGTCTTGTCTTCGCCAGGCTAATCATCAGAGAAAACCGAGTTCAGATATTCTATCTACCTATCTATCTATACCTCTATAAGCCATATCTATTTTGACGATACTGACCGAAACTTCCTGCTTTACTACTGCCAAATTTGCGGTTTCGCCCGAATTCCGAGCGAACTACTAGTTCAGCAAAAAAAAAGAAAATTCAGAAACGAAACCGGCGTATCTCCTTTCCCTATAAAGAAATCTAATCAACTTTAAATAAAATTTCGACTAAAAAAAAAAAATGCGGGTACATTCCGAACTAATTATATGTCCGGGTAAAAAATGATCATCATATACAGACTCAGCGTCTCTTCGTACCCCTAAGTCTATCATCTAATCAACTTCAGATAAAGCTTTTGCTTTTAACATATTTTCCGGTTTTGGCCGGATTACAGGCGAACTAGTTGTCCGGCGAGAAAATGGTTTTCACCATCGGGTTCAGCATGTCTTGTTACCCCTAAATCAAACATCAAACACCTTAATTCTAATTGAGTAAGAATAGTGTAATTCGCATACATAAAGAGACAAACAATTAAAATGGAAGCGATGTGAACTGCTTCACGAACTGAAAAAAAAGAAGAACTCGTTTAAACAGAAATTAGTCTGGCTTTCAGAGAACCCCACTTCATCGTAATTGGTTTATATCAATCCTATCAAGGAGGTCAGCTTCACACGCCATAAGCAGGAGGTTTTGAAGTCTGGTGTCTCCCATTGTCGACCTCAGTACAGTCTTCACTAGCTTCATACGGCTGAAGACTCTCTCCCCTGTGCAAGTTGTCACCGGGATAGTTTTTGCATAAAGGTATGCTGTCCAAACAAGAGTGAGAACTTCCTTTAGCTGCTTTGTGTTGTCAAAAAGTACGCAAAGTCTTCAAAGTCTAGAGGTCCATGGACCCGAGAGGTCACATCGCGTTTAAACCATCTGACTCTTGAACTCAGTTCTGTTGAAACTGAGAGCCGGGCACGAGTTCAGGAAGCCGTCTACTGCTTCTATTGTCGTATCGAGTGTTATCATACATTGGACAAGCGGGAAAATCCTAGCACTGGCTTCTTCAAGTGTTTCCCCCATTTCTCGCACAAGAACATTAAGGACGCGTTTCGCCTCTTGGATGTAAAACTTTTGAAGTCGTCTCTAGGAAGTTCTGTGGAGACCTCGACGTCGCGAAGTCTTGCTGCTGGACGTCTTCTTCGGTGGTAAGAAGGTGCACTTTGAAGTTCACCATGTTTCCGGTTCGCATGGTCCTTGAAATTGTCTTTATTCACTATTGCTCGACATGCAGAACACTCAACGCGTACGCGATTGTCTCTTTCTCGTTGTGACATTTCATGCCGATAACATTGAATTTACTGTAGCAGATTTGCGCGCGCCTAGCCCCCAGCCGGGCCGAACTAACCACCCACCCAACTCCCCATTTGCGCGTCTAGCCCCCAGCCAGGCCGAACTAACCACCCACCCAACTCCCCATTTGTGAACTGCGTTTAATTAGGTAAACTGGGGAGTTCTGGATCGCGGTTACCTGAACCAAAATTTCAAGTGGCAAATCAGGTAAAGAAGGGATACGAAAAATCAGGTAAAACAGATAATCAGGTCACGATACAAAAAAGTCAGGTAGATCAGGTAAAACAAAAATCAAAAGAAATTTAGAATCTACCGCTGTAAATCAGGTATTAATGAATGGTATGAAATTCAGGTTACCTGAAGGGAAAAATCACGGAAAACGTGGAAGAAAAAGAAAACCTGATGCGCGTCATTAATTCAGGATAGCTTAAATGGCGATTTAAAGGGAAAGCTTAAAGAAAAAAAGATTCAGTAAACCCCCCCCCCACCCCCCACCCCCCCTCGCGACGCCCCTGCCTGTATGCTTGAAATGTTTCGCAAATAAAAAGGTAAGCCATTGCCAAAAAAAGGCAGATTCTTTCCATTCAGTGTCTTTACATCATTGACGTACCTACTTTCTTTAGCCGTGACTTTTTTTTAGCGTAGCATCTTTAATCATGGAAATATAGGCTTTTGTTGAAGTTCCAATTCTCTGCGTCTGGGTGAACTTTGTGATGTCGTGATGTAGCGCACTTTCTGAACGTTATTACAAAATCCCAATATCAAAAACAAATTCCTTAGGTAAGTCAATAATGCGATGTATTCGAATATCAGATGTAAAAATAGGTGCCTTTTCAGTTACACTTTAAAGACGGTCTCAAAATAATGTGTTTCTGCTGAAAATCAAATCTGTTATTTGTTTTGGGATTAGTTTAAGTATTCTTGCACCAGAGCAACAGAGTAACGACAATGACCGGCTGCACAGGCATTACTTCCTTCAGGTTGTTAATATAATCTAGTCTGTAGCTCCGCGAGTCAGAGATTCTCAAATTCCTTCCGTTAGCGTAAAGAATTAAGTTTACACTATTTCGTGCCTAGATCTCCAACAACACCTTCAATTGGTAAAAATACTAACGGGAACGAAAAAAACATAACATCTAACATCCCAAAGTGTTATCTGTTGAAACCGCGCATCCTGCTGTTGTCGTTATGTAACTTCTGACAGTGTAGTATTTTTACCTATTTAAGGTGTTGTTGGGGATCTGGGCACGAAATAGTATAAACTTAACTGGTCATAACACTTTTTTTCTAAGTGAAAAGGTGTTATTCTAGAAAGTGTCATGCGCAATCTGTTATGAAACTTCTGACAGTGTACTAACTGAACGGGATAACTGCATGTGCAGTTTCGTCATACTATTTTGACACTGTAACGGAAAGAAAGCGTTCAAGTGTCAGAAAATTGAGAGTAGAGTAGGTTTTTAGCGGAAACGACGTATTTTAAGCCGCCTTTGAAACATGAAAGAAACATGTTCACACTGGAATGAGAGACCAAGGAAACACATTCCGGGGAGCTTTCCACTAGATCCAGGAAAAACTATCCGCTTGGTTTCCCGAGCTCGAAAACCTCGTCGGAAAGCCAAGCATTCTTCCGTAGCAGCTTGGAAAATTCCGTCTTTGTTTTCCTGGTCGCGGAAATCCGCCTTAAAGCACAACTCTTACTAGAAATGAACTTTTCACTATGAAACGGATCAGAAAAATGTTTCTCGAAAATACCATTACTTTCCTTCTGAATTGAGCGATTTTCTCGTTAGCGCTTGTCGATTCTATCCAGCCTTCCTGCACTCCGACGCGGCGGCTGGGGGCAAAACATTTGAAAACCGAACGTGCCGTGGTTAAAAAGTAGGAAACTAAGCAAATAAAAGAAGTCAAAAACAGAAGATGCTCATATCCTTGCGTGTTAAAGAGTTGCCAGAAGACGTTCAAGAATCTGGCAAACTTTGTGTTCTGTAGATGGCAAAACTCGGCACGGCCGAGAAAGTGCTAAAATATCGCAGGTACGAAACGAAACAATGGACAAAGGTGGTGATTTTAGAAGCTTATAACTCCATCAGGGAGCTAGGTATTTTATAAAAGGCAGAAGAAGCTTGAGGGGTCCTTTAAGACGCGACTGACGGTACCGTGACGTAGTCTCGTCAGTTCGACCACACGTCAGTTCACATAAACGTCAGGTAACCTGCGAAAACCCTCACTACACCAAACAAATTTAACAGTTCGCCCACACGTCAGTTGACCCATGAAAATCCGTCAGCTGACGCAAACGTCAGTACACACAAACGTCAGTTCACAGGATCGTTAGTAGACAAAAATGTCACTAGGCCTAAATTTTGGTAATAAAAATATATATTCTTGTGAAAAGTGTAGCCTATGAAGAGGCGAGCGATAGGCGAGCCGCCGTAACGCGTTTGCATTTAACTTCGAGTGAAACTCGTTCGGTGCTTTGGTAAACAATAGCTGCGTTTTTGCGGTAACCTAGAGTAACTGTTACCCGGTAACTGAGTGCACTCTTGTCGTTTCTTCAGATACCGGGTTACTGATACCCGGTAACTGAAATCGTACCTAGGTCAAATCCATTAGAAACAGCTTCTTCAGGCAAAAAGCTGATAACCGTGCCAGAGTCGTCCATCACAATAAACTTGCCCCTTGCAAAGGCAGTTAATTCCCAAGACATATTTTGTTTGTTTGCGTGATGAAAAGTATGCAGTTACCAGGTTACTGAATTTCGGTAACCCCGAGCTCGGCAGGGTTACTCCGTTCCAGATACCAGAGTTACTGGGTAATTGAGAAAACGACAATTCGCCAGGGTAACAGATACCCGGTAACTGCGAAAACAACAATTGTTCAGAGTTACAGATACCCGGTTACCGCAAAAACGCAACTAATGTGCGGATTTTGCAGGTGAACTGACGTTTAACGAACTGTTGTATGTGGTAGTGAGAGCGACCGATCGTGATGTCTTTAGCTACGGCCCTTGGCCAACCCGTGCGACTGTGAAGACCAGCTCCGCAGCTCGTATCCAATCTGAGTCGCGGGTAAAAAAACGCATTTCACGTGGCACTCCTCAAACAACAACGCACTATTCAGTCCAGGTAGGGAATTCAGTCTCGCAATTACTTCCCAAGCTCCACCACTCATAAATGTTCGCATACGTCTTTTTTTCTCTGTCAAGGTGTAGTTTTGCACACAACTCACATAGGGACCACGAGATATGATCCCATCCATTTTGAACTTTATAGAAATCTGTCCACCAAAAATATTCATTGTACAAATCGTCATTACGATCAAGAAGCGTTAAGTATTCCGCCAGTTCACGGGCAGTTTTATAACTTCGCACGTCGATATAGGAATGTTCCGGCGCCACTCTGGAGTAATCCGCGCCACCGTACACAACCGGCAGGACGTTCAACTTTAACGCCCGGAAAAACTTTTCTGTCACGTAATGATCACAGTTGGAATTTTCGAATGCTAGGTAAAATTTATACTGACCTCTCAGCATATCATCACACGCCGTAGCATTACCACAGCTGAGTGTACCGCATTTTCCGAAAATATCTACTGGAATGTATTTCTGTAATTGTTTTGCGAATTGGTCCCGTTTGTTTCGTGGGTCGCAGTTAGAAACAAACCACGCCACCATTTTCTCTCTCCCTGAAGCATAGTTAGCACTTGTCTTTTCACGCTTTTCCAATGGCTTTTTTGACAAGTCTGAAGGCTGTGGGTTCGAATTAGTCCTACCTTCAAATCGGATTTGTTCAGTGTCGGGGAGGCGTACAGTCTGGTCCTGGTCTGTATGAACTGAAATGTTGGGAAGACGTCGAGTCCTACCCTGGTCTCTACCTCCTTGTGTGTATTCTTTTCGTATCGTATACGGATTGGTGAGATTTTTTTCTATAGACTCCCCTTTCCCATCTCTTGTTGTGTTTTCCAGCGAACTGTCGTTTAATTGTATCTGCTCTTGGTTGGTCCATGCACTGCCTCCTTTAGACACGCTAGACCTATCCGACATTTGGGATCGCAGTTCGGTTACCTCCAGCCACCCATAGGGGTAAAGAATGTCGGAATCAGGTCTATAATTGCATGTCCAGTTAAAGACATGATCCATCAACTTCATATCAGTAATATCGTAAAAAGCATGGACTGGCGACTCCATAGTCATAAGGATATACCTCTGAAATCCCTTCCGAGTATTTGGAAAGTCTCTGTATGTGAATGAACGAAGATGAAAAAAAATGGCGTCGAACTCATCAGTGGGCATGTGAGAACGATTCGAGGTTATGTAACACTCGCTAATGGGACAGTGTGAAAATGGGCTGCTTCCAGTACCATACCACTCGTTCGAGCCAAAGGCCTTGTTCCAGTATAAAATATATTTCACTTTCTTGTAATACGGTGTTTTTATTTTTTGCTGGTATGACGACATGACATCTGAAGAAAGGGGAGCGATTTTGAGACGGGGTATATATCCTACATCATAATTGCCACTATGGGCATTTGTTCGGCTGTAGAACGACGTTCCGCAGAAGAAGGCGTAGAACAGCAAAGTTGAACCAGTTGTTAGCAGGAGGAGAACCTTGAGAAAGCCCATCCTGAAAAATCTTGTCATTAATATTTTGATATCGAGATGAAGGCCTTGCAATAGACGTCCCTCATAAAATCCGATGACGAATTGTCGCCAGGCGTTAGAGGAACAATAACAATCACACGTGAGATCTAAGTATAAGTTATCTGAAGGGTGAATAACCGATTGGGCTTTCGCTTCATATCGAGCCGCGTATTAGCCCCATGGAAAAGTCTGCCAGCACTCAGCACTGAAGTCGGAAGCCAGAAATGACAAACTTGATGACGCTTGACAGAACAGAGCCTCGTTTCTGTTGCACGCTGCGCGTCCACTTCTCGGCCGCTTCTGCTAAATGGCGTTTTTGCAGTGCAGTGCAGTGCTTCCGAGGAAGTCGGCAGCGCTTCTCGAGGATCGCGGATTTGCTCACCGACCGAGTCCGTGCTTCCCTGCAAGGTGCTGCTTCAATCGAGAAGAAATATTGCAGGTAGCGAATCCAAAAACGCATCTTGTGCAGAAGAAAAGAAGTGCTGCAGTAGCGATGCAAAAGTACTATTGCAACAAAAACGAGGCTCAGAGTTGGGTAAAGCAAAAATAGAGGAAGAGGCATTTTAAACAGTTTTGAACATTGCTAGGCCTAAGAGGAACTGAAGATAGCCAGACAAACATTGATAAACGTACGCCAAGTAGTAACTAATGTCTTATTGTTTTCTTTACGATAGCGCACCTAGCGGCCAAAAAAGAACTAATCCGAGAGGAATTTTATGAGGGCGTAGTAATTCGCTTCTAACCCGTCGCATAACGAAAGAGATGAAAAAGGAGTACGTCTATATACATAGTTTTAATATTGTTTATGTCTGTTGACATAATTTTGTTTCTTCTTTCAAAAAGAAGAAACAAAATAAGAAATAAAAATTTTCTGAAGGTACATTATTCGATATGCCTTCCATTATTTATTTTTACGGCCCTCCAGAGCGATTTACTCAAAAATGCGAAACGTAGTAAAAAAAGATCGAAAGTTTCACAATGTTGATGAAATTTTATTCACATACTGCTGAAGAAAAGGGAAATAGTACAGTACAGAGAAAGAAAAGGAAAATGTTACACTGGGCTATCAATAACGGAGTAGAGGCGCAAGATAATAAAATAAACATAGGAAGAAGGAAAGGGACTAATCGGGTCTATAAAATCTTCTTTCTAGATAGAATCGGTCAAGGGCAGACAGGGGCGTCCCGAGTCTTTCTTCATGGGTGGGGGGGGGGGGGGGTGAACCTGGTAAAACTGACCGAATCGGTACCTGATGTTTACCGAATTTAATTTCAAGTAAAGTAATACGTTGCATGGTGTGTACAAATCAAGTCTAAAGAGAAAATTTGGAATCCGCCTTTATTCTGGCAACATTTAACTAGTTCCCGTGCAAATTCTAGCTTTTAATACGGTTCAAGCCCCCCCCCCCCAAAAAAAAATAAAAAAATTCCAAGCCTCAAACGCCAACTAAATAACGTATCCTTCTTCTAAATGGTGAAGACTGCGGTATGCGCCGAAGGTGAAATCTTGTGGAAACACTGATGATCAAAGTGCCTTTCTGCGATCCCAGGACTACCTATCAAACCACAGAAATGTTTGGCGAAACAAGACCAAAGGTTTCGATTGGATCCCAAAATTGAATATATGATCCAGACAATTGGGTCTTGTCTTCGCCAGATCCAGTCTTCGCCAGATCCAGTTTTCGTCAGAATCCTTGAACATTTTACTATTGAAATTTGGAAACAGATTAGTTTAGCAAATAGCTAGTCATCTAAGACAACCAAGTTCAGGTATACCTCTCTCTATAAGCCATATCTATTTTGGCGATACTGGTCGATAATTCTTGCTTTACTTCTTCCAAATTTCCGGTTTCGGTCGAATTCCGAGCGAACTACTTGTCCAGAAAAAAAAAGAAAGTTCAGAAACGGGTTCAGCGTATCTCTTTATCCCTATATAGAACATCTAATCAACTTCCATTAAAACTTTAACTTCTAACAAATTTTCCGTTTTCAGCCGGATTCCGGACGAACTACATTACCAGATAAAAGTGATTCTCATATACGGATTCAGCGTCTCGTCTTACCCCTACATCCGTGATCTAATGAACTTAAAGTAAAACTTTTCCTTTAACACATTTTCCGGTTTTGGCCGGATTCCGGGCGAACTGGCTGCCCGGGTAGAAAACGATTTTCACACAAGTGTTCATCATGTCTTCTTATCCCTAAATCGAACGTCTAATCAACTTCAAATAATACTCATGCTTTTAACAAACTTTCCGGTTTTCGCCGGATTCCGGATGAACTACTTGTCCGGCGAGAAAATGGTTTTCATCATCGTGTTCAGCATGTCACTTTCGAACGGGTTATTGGATCTTAATGAAACTTGATATTTGGAAAGACCTCGTGTCTCGGATGTCCCACTCAAGTCCTGACCGGATCCGATTACTGTGGGGCTGTTGGGGCCGGAAATCTTATGGCACATGGCTCGCTTAGAGTGGAGGGATCGGGATGAAATTTGGTGGGAAGAACGAGCACAAGCCCTAGATACATCATTGACAGAATGGAACTTGGCAGGCTTATCAGGGACCCGACCCGATTGACTTGGAAATAGTCACTTTCCCTATTCGACAATCGTGGCGGGAATCTTGTGGCATGCATAACTCTAGAACGGGTCATTGAATCTGGACGAAACTTGAAATTCGGAAATGGCAAATGTTTCAGATGTTCCATTTCAAGTCTAGAACGGATCCGATAACTGTGGGAGGAGTTCGACAGGGAAACCGGAAATCTCGTGGCACACTTAGAATGGAGGAGTTAAGAGTCCTAGATATATCATCTACAGAACCAGACCGGATCCGGACACTGGGGGGGGGGGGGAGCGGAATTCCGGTGATCCCGAGTTAAGGTACTTCCAGATGCGCTACAGGATGATGAAACCTGGCAGGAAAATCAGGGACTCGACCAGGTTGACTTGGAAATAGTGATCCGGCCATCTTTGGGGGGAGTGGAGGGAAAGGGAATCCGGAATCTTCTTTCATGCATAACATGCAAGCGGGTGATCATCTCCAAATGAAGGGAGGGAGGGAAGATCCAGGAATTTGATGCATGCGTAACTTTCGAACCGGTTATAGATCTGAATGAAAACTTGTAACTGGAGTTCATGGTTCAGATGCTACATTTCAACTCGAGACCGGATCCGGCAACTATGTTGGGCACCAGAAGTCTCATGGCTCGCTTATAATGGAGTGATAGGGCCCGGACATGGTGGGAAGGAAAATCATAAGCTCTCATTGGTTGACAGAACTGGAGCGGATCCAGGCAGTGTCGGAGGATTTAGAGGGGTAGTGTGTCCCGCAAACCTCTTGACATACATAACTCTGTCTGGAACAAGTGATCTGATTCTGATGGAACTTGAGACTTTGAAGTGCGCATGGTAGCCGCAAAGTGCTTAAAGTTTAACTGAAAAGACAGCTTATTTTTACATCTTATATCTGAATACACTGAAATATTCTGACCCATCCAAAGCATTTCGTATTTTTCATCCGAGGCTTTAATAATAACGTTCATGATTTTTGTTGCTTGCACTCGACAACCCACAATTCATCCGGATGCGTAGAATTTACATTTGAAAGAACAAGTGCATTTCCTGGACAAAAGAAGACGTGCCCGGAAACGTCACGGCTAAAGAAGGTAGGATATGGTGTAAAGATATGTCTTGCAAGAAATTTTATTTTTATTTTTTTAGCCATCGCTTAACTTTGTAGTTGGTAAACCTTTCAAGCATAGAGCGACAGGCGCACAGATGTGCCATAAATCCGAAAGAATAAGTTCATTTTCTTAAGTTTCATGAAATTTGACATAGGTTGAGAATCAGAGGATTGCAGTCGTCCATCATCAGGCTTTTTGAGCCTTCCCGGGCGGTTGCGTGTTTTTATAGTTTATTTTGTATTTAGTAGTAAATAAAGCAAGTCAAGTCAAGTAAAAAAAAAAGAAAAAAAGATGTATCGATTAGTTGATAGCCGACAAACGGAGTAATGTATTTGTGCCGGGTTTTCAAGCCTATTTAAATGGATTACTGGTGTGCAAATAGACTGTCGGATCTCAGCCCTGCTCGGTTAAACTTTAAAGTACTTTTGGGCAAACGATACATTTTCATGATCCCCAAGGGCCCATGGCCATTAGTTCCTGAAGAGTTTGCTCAAAAATGAATTGTCCAAAATTCATTCTCAAAAATGAAGTGCCCATCTTAACCGCAAAGTAGAAAACATACTTTTTGAGCAAATGATACATTTTCATGATCCTCAGGGCCGAGGATCATTCCTGCCTTTTCTTAAAAATTAATTCTTAGCCCCCTTAAAGTGCGCACATTAACCGCAAAGTGCAAAAAATACTTTTGACCAAACGATACATTTTCATGATTACCAACGGCCCATGATCATTTGTGCGTCAAGGAATAAAATTTATAGGAAGGGATAAAATGTAGAATTTTATATTAGGACAGGGTATGGGAAATATTCGACACGTTATTGCTTTGGCACCTTTTTGGAAGCCGTTTTCCTGCTCAGATGTGAATGACATTCGTAAATCTTTTTGAAGATATGTAAAGTATCTGCTGAGGGTTCCACCTTGCACAAGTTTCAACAGTTCGTCATCAAAGTGTGGAGTAGCACGACCTATATCTGTTATTCGGGAAAGGCGAGAGCGCTTTAACCCGATGAAAATTTTTTCTCAAAATAGTACTATGAAGTAGTACGAAAAATTTGCATGCAGTACTAACGATGTGACTACATGCTTCTACTTCAAGGCTACCTTGTTACTGCATACTACTATATGGTACTATTAGCAAGACTGGATGTTACTATGGCAAGACAGGATGCTACTTGATACTACTACATAAGATTGGACCAGTCTGCGGCACATTAAATGATAGTATTCTTTGCTATTACATAGTATTACATGCAACGTTTTCGTACTACTACCATACTACTACGCAGGCTACAAATTTTTCATCGGGAAGCGCAGCCTTAATGTAGCTCAGCAGATGCCTTACTCAGTGTAAATTCTGTCAGTGTGTGTTGTTTTCTTTTTAAATTTCTTGCGTTCTTTCCATTATTGTTGTTGATAGCAATGTTCTTTTTTGCCTTTCTTTCTTTGTTCTCTTTCTTCTTCTTTATTTAATACTCCGTCTTTTTGTACGTTTGTGCATTATGATGGCCAATAAAAACTATTACTATTATTATATGCTTACAAAGATTACAATAAACCAACGAATTGACAAATTCTCACTTCATCCTCTCACGCAACCTTGCAAGTGCGATATGACCTTTTAGCTCTCGGCCTAGTTCCTAACCCACCCTAAGTTGAAAATCGAAGGGGTTGATAGAAGTTCTATCTATACCTCCAGAGAGTTATCCACCTCTAACTCTCTGAGTGACGAATATCATAATATAACCAAGAACAAATAATCTGATAGAACTTCTGTCATTAGTCCCATGCAGCGACTATGAATACACCGACAAAACTGAGCGGCGATAGAGGTATTTACTCTAGCTTTGAGCTGATGTTGATACCCGTTTACTCATTATAAATATTCCTTCAGCCCAAGCTGACTGCGAATTATATTTGATGGTGCAAAACGGATGCGTCAGCTGAATTTTGTTGGAGCTATATTTCGGCCCTTCTTGGCAAGGATACTCTTCAGGCTCAAAACCGCTCAAGTTGGAGAACGAAGTTAAATATAAATATTCTTTGAGCCCAAGCTGACTTTGAAACATTTATTCAAACAATGTTTACAACGGGTACGTCAGCTACGATTCTTCATCAGCGATATTTCTGCCCTTTTTGGCAAGGGTCCTCGTCAGGCTGTCAATCCTCTGGTTCAACTTCGGGGAAGGAAACAAACCTGTAATAAATAACTGAAGCTTCTACCGACTATAAATATCTTATTAAAGTAATTTTGTTGTATTAACAACAAAACCGAAGTTGATCAAAATGCAGAAAAAAACGTTTCTTGCCGTCGCCCCAATCGTGCAGCAAAAACAGCAGCCGTGTCAAAAATTAAATCTCAGCACTAGTTGGGATCCCAAAACGTAAGTTGAGGGATACCTATGACTTCGCAAAAGTTGTCCGTCTGTCCGTCCGTCCGTCTGTAAGCACGATAACTCTCGAAGGGAATGAGATATTTTGATGAAACTTGGTGTGAGGATTCGTTGGGTCGGCGGACGAGTCGAGTTCGTAAATGGGCTTTGTAGCCCTACATTTAGGGGTGGGGGAGGGGTTTCAAATTAAGGGGCAAACCAAATATTTTGAAACAGCTAATGTGATAGTCGATTATGGGGTAAGAAGACATGCTGAACACGATGGTGAAAACCATTTTGTAATCGTAGAAGTAGTTCTCCCGGAATCCGGTCAAAACCGGAAAGTTTGTTAAAAGTAAAAGTTTTATTTGAAGTTGATTAGATGTTTGATTTAGAGGTAGGAGGACATGCTGAAGACGATGGTCAAAACCATTTTCTCGACGGACAAGTAGTTCGCCCGGAATCCGGCCCAAACCGGAAAGTTTGTTAAAATTAAAAGTTTTATTTGGAGTTGATCAGATGTCCGATTTAGGGCAAGAAGACATGCTGAACTTTTATGTGAAAACAATTTTCTTCCCGGACATGTAGTTCGCCCGGAATCCGGCCAAAACCGGAAAATTGTTAGAAGTTAAAGTTTTATTTCTAGCTGATTAGATAACCGATTTAGGGGTAAGAAGAGACGCTGAATCCGTGTGTGACAGTCATATTTTACCCGGACATATAGTTCGACCGGAATCCGGCTGGAGTCGGAAAATTTGTTATAAGTTAAATTTTTATTTGAAGTTGATTAGATGTTCATTATTGGGGAAAGAAGATACCCTGAGTTCGTTTTTGAGCTTTCTTTTTTCGCTGGACAAGTAGTTCTAGAGTTCGGCCAAAACCGGGAAATTGGCAGAAGTGGCAGGAACTTTTCGTCAAAACAGACATGACTTATACGAGTAAACACACATGCTGAATCCATATCTGAACTTGGTTTTCTCAGATGTTTAGCTATTTGGCCTTAATCTGTTTCTGAATTTTAATTATAAGAATGTTCAAGGATTCTGGCGATGACTGGATCTGGCTAAGACAAGAACCAGTTGTCTGGATCGGATATTGAATTTTTGGGATCCCATCGAAAAGTTTGGTCTTGTTTTTCCTTGCAGTCATTATTCAAAGTAACAGATACACACGAGTATTCGATAATAGAAACGTAGAACGAGGTTATTAATAAAATAATATTTAAGTCTTCAGTCCCTTATTAATAAAAAAAACCGAAGTTGACCAAAATGCAGAAAAAAACCTTTCCTGTCATCGCCTCAATCGTCCAGCAAAAACAGCGTCCGTGTCAAAAATCAAATCTCAGGACCAGTTTTTTCATTATAGTGGTATCTGAAGATAACTTACTTTAATAAGATATTTATAGTCGGTAGAAGCTTCAGTTATTTATTATAGGTTTGTTTCCTTCCACGAAGTTGAACCAGAGGATTGACAGCCTGACGAGGACCCTTGCCAAAAAGGGCCGAAATATCGCTGATGAAGAAGCGTAGCTGACGTACCCGTTGTAAACGTTGTTTGAATAAAAGAAGTTAGATATTTAACGCTAGGCTAGAATCTTTAGTTTTGTGTTTCCCACAAGTTCGTTTTCCAACTTGAGCAGTTTTGAGCCTGAAGAGGACCTTGCCAAGAAGGGCCGAAATATAGCTCCAATTTCTTCAAACAATGTTTACAACGGATACGTCAGCTACGATTCTTCATCAGCGATATTTCGGCCCTTCTTGGCAAGGGTCCTCGTCAGGCTGTCAATCCTCTGGCTCAACGTCGGGGAAGGAAACAAACCGGTAATCATTATTATAATAGATTACAGGTTTGTTGTCCGCTGTAGACGGTTGTCTATGAGAAGTTTTTCCATCAGAAAACCGGTTATGTAAATTGTTTCCCTGTTTTCGCTACAGGCTTAAAACGGCCAAAACTGTGGATTATTTGTTGAAAGTACAGCCTAGTTTTAAAATATTCAAATGTTTTTAAATACTGCAAGTTGAAGAGTAAATAGTGTGAGGGGTCCTTTAATACTTCTGTTCGAATAGTTATAACAGTTAACGTACCTCCATCTTGGTTGATATCTGAATTAAAAGCTCGACGGCCATTTAAAAATACCAAAGGGGTAAAACCAACACAGTGAGATACAGCGACAGAATCTTAGCTAACTATTACATCGTGAGGAAATCTGCTTGCCTGGTCATTAAAGCTGATAATGTCCCCATAAGACCGGTTACGTCAACTGATCTGATGGAACTTCTGTCACCTCAGGAGCTTTTGCTTTTTTCATCGGTCTTCTAACGTGGGATTACAGGTGCCCAGCTGCAGTGTACACGGACGTTGATTCACCGTCGGAAGATAACAACAACTGGCAATCTTTGGTTTCGGTGAAAGTTCCTCGATTACGTAACTTGACTGATAAGCAAAACTATTAAAGCACAACTGTTACTAGAAATGATCTTTTCACAATGAAACGGATCAGACAAATGTTTCTCGAAAATACCATTACTTTCCATCTGGAATGAGCGATTTTCTCGTTGGTGCTTGTCGATGCTTGTCGATTCTATCCAGCCTTCCTGCCTGCCTGGGCTGGGGGCAGTTAAAGTCTTTGGTTAATGTGGGCCGAGAAGGTGGGAGACAGCATCGTTTTTTGATGGGTCGGATTTTACGAACACACTGTTACCTTTTTTTTCTTAGGGGGTAGCCAACGCTATCCACAAATTACTTGAACATAGTTTACTCTTGAAAGCAAGGTCGCCATAACTATTCAGTGATCTCCCGCCGAAGGTCAAAAGAGTTACTAAACCTTCGAGAGGATCGGGTGGCGTGTGAGGATATAAGATATCCGCCATCGATGGATGTCCAACTCAGTTGGCAATTCTTCATCAGAAAAATCGTCGAAGCTCAGAAAAGCTGTTCCCTTTCTTTGGTATTCTACTCTTAAAACAACCAAATATACCAATCGAACTTCACAGATTATTTTTTTTTTGGCGCCTGTAACCAGCCAAAAAAGTACTCTGTGGCAACGCTGGACCTTTTAAAAGAAAACTAGACCTTGCTACATGTCATAGAAACCACCGATTTAAAACAACAAGACAAACATAACTGATAATAAAAATGTTTACTTCAAAATACTCAGTAAAAATCTTACTTCCCAGCTTCGTCCAACCAAAAACTATTAAACAAAATCCATCTCAAATGGCGTTACTTCCACCAGTGTTGCCACCACCACTTCATTCCTTAAAGTACAAACAATACTTTTGAGTAAAATATACATTTCCATGCTCCTTGATCATCCTTTTTGCTTGAAGAGTTTTAATGACAGACGAATTTCTAGCGCCCTTACAGTGCGCATAGCCAAGTGCATTGCCAAACGATACATTTTCTTGATTTTCAAGGACCCATGATCATTTTTATCTCAAGGGTTTTGCTTACAAATTATCACAACACACCCACGAATTGACGAATTCCTGCTTTCATCTTCTGACCCAGCCTTGCAAGTGCCATATTAGCTTCCAGCTCTTGTTGAATTAAAACTTAATTGAATTGTCAAAATTTGGTGGCTCAGTGTTTGATTTAAATTTGCTATTAGTTTTATCATTTTCTGGGCACTTACTTTATCGCGATCTTCATGTTGAATTTACTCTTCAATTAGAGCTGTCCCTGGCACTTTCTTGTATTCTTTCGTGGAGTTGTGTAAATCGACGCAACAAGTTCGGCCCTTTGCCGTAGCGCCGCAAGAACCGGCGCAAAACGGTTCCGGCTTCGTTTTCCGTTCCCACTATCGACCAATGAGAAGTCTTCAGCGAGGTGGGCTTTGACGCCCGGCGCAACCATGAAATGATATCTCTGTCCGTCCGTGGCTGAATGGGTTGGCGCGCTGGACTCCCAAGCGAAGGGTCGCTTGTTCGAGTCTCGGCGGTGCCTACCGTTTGGTTTGGGGCGAGAGTTAGTGGCTTTTCCCGGTAAGACAAGCCAAAAGCCCACACAGTTTCAAATGGGTACCTATAGAAATCTAGGGAAAAGCACGGGAAGCGTCGGATGACTTGCCCCCAACCACGTATCGGGGTATCAGGAGATTGGCAACTGCGCTACGCGGACCTTAACCCGGTTGCATGCGAACATTTTTTTTTTGCGTTGCAACCATGAAAGGTAGATGCTGGACGGGCATCTTGTCTTAACTGACGGGCGAGGGGACCTAAGAACTCTCCGCCGCAGCTACACGCCTAAGCACCACACAACTTACTTCCGTATCCAGGTCATTAATTCTCTCTCACAGTTACTTCCTAAGCTCCACCACTTATAAATACTCGCATATGTCTTTCTCTCACTGTCAAGATGTAATTTTGCACACAGCTCACAGATGGACCACGAGACGTTCCCTCCTGCGATTTTAACTTTATAGAAATCTGTCCACCAAAAATATTCATTGTAGAGATCGTCCCTTTGATCAAGCAATATTAAATACTCTGCCAGCTCTCGGGCAGTTTTATAACTTCGCACGTCGATGTAGGAATGTTCTGGTGCCACTTTGGAGTAATCTGCGCCACCGAACACAATTGGCAAAACTTTCAGAATTATCGTCCGGAAAAACTTTTCCGTCACGTAATGATCGCAGTTAGAATTTTCGAATGCTAAGTAGAATTTGTATTGACTTCTCAGCATCTTATCACACTCGTTACCACACCTTAAAGTACCGCATCTGCCAAAAATATCAACTGGAACATATTTCTGTAATTGTCTTGCCAGCTGGTCCCGTTTATTCATTGCGGAGCAGTTAGAAACAAACCATGCCACCAGTTTCCTTCTCCCTGAGGCGTAGTTAGTACTTGAACTGTCTCGTAAGTTTGACCTCTGCTTAGGATTGTCCCGCAAACTTCCTCCGCCAGTCCCATCCAAGGTATGTAATCGGGTTCGCTCCATCCATCCGGAAGGGGAAAGGATGTCGGAATCCGGTCTATACGTCAATGTCCAGTTGAAGACGTCATCCAGTAATCTCATATTAGTTATATCATAGAACGCATGAACTGGCGACTCCATAGTCATAATAACATACCTCTGGAATTCATTCCGTTTTCTCGGGAAATCCCGGAATGTAAACGAGCGAAGATGAAACAAAATGGCGTCGAACTCATCAATGGGCATGTGAGAACGATTCGAGGTTAGGTAACACTCGCTAATGGGACAGTGTGAAAATGGGTTGCTTCCAATACCATACCACTCGTTCGAGCCATAGGCTTCGTTCCAGTACAAAATATACTTCACTTTTTTGTTGTACGGTGAATAGATTTTTTGCCTGTATGACAACATGAGATCGGACACAAGTGGAACGGTGGGAGGTATAGGTTTTACTTCCTTGCTATTTTCATAAGAATGTGTTCTGTAGGACGGCCTGCGAGGTTTGACGTTGACTTCTGAGAGAAGGGGAACAACACCGATAGCAGATAAAGGTTCTACTGTGTTGTTTTCCTTCGGTTTTGCTTCTTCGGTGTACGTTTCTCTGTCAGACGGATTGGCAAGGGCCATGTTGCATATTAGCCAAGTTGAAGTAATTGTTACCAGTAGGAGAACCTGACGATACCCCAACCTGCAAAATATTGGCAGTAACAAGAACAAATAATCACAAGATCCTCCGTCTCCGCATGTCTGTAATACGACCATGCCGGGTCAAATATATTCTGACACCCTACCCGATGCAAACGAGCGGAGGAGGAGCTACGCGGAACGTCATAATTTGTTACGCCGCAGAAGAATACAAACGCCGTCTGAGTCGTCCTTTACAGCTGATTGGTTGTCTAGCATTCTAAAGTCACGTCTAACTCGCTGCAGCCCGGGTTCTCCACCCCTGCAGGCAGCCTACTGTTTTTTATCTGATATGCGCAGCGGCGAAGAGGGAAGTAGATGGGTATCAACACAAACTCAACTCATTTTATCGGGGAGGCTATCCGTAGTCGCTGCATGGGAATAAAGACGGAGGTTCTATTGGATTATTTGTTCTTGGTAATAATAGCTTGATCATAAATATTTTACCGTATTTAACTCTATAGAGACCAATGGCATTTTTCTTGCATTGTGTTATTATTATTACTAGAAATCTCGCCAGAGCAAACAGAAGAAATGAAGACTACTTGTTAAAATAATTGAGTTATTTGCTGCGACTAACGAGTATCCTGAATGATCATTCTGTCCTATTTCCTATTCCCGAAAAAAAGGAATTCGGTTGCAGAAGTATTTTGGGTTTGCGAGGGCGGGTATAAGAACAGCACCCCCGAGACAAGCACCAGGATCTCCGTCTCCCCATCTCTGTAATACGACCATGCGGGGTCGAATAGTCGAGTGGAGGGTAAGTGCTATCAGAACATCACAATTCGCAACCTCTACAAACAGCTATATCGCAGTAAAGACCGAAGAAATGTCGAGAGTAAAAGCCGATTGGTTGTCTTCCATTGTGACGGGCTGCAGAGCAAGTCAGTACGCTTGCTGCACTTTTTCCTCTGATATAGTGGCAGAGAGGGAAGTAAACGGGAGTCAACTCATAGCTCAGCAAGTACCTCTAGCTCATCTCACAGTTTATGGTCCATTGACACACTGCATAAAATCCGAGCGTATTTTACGCACGTTTTGAGCTTGAAAACATTTCTAGCAATATGGAAGTATTTAGATGCAAAACGGACCGATTTCTCAAATAGGTCCGTATTACTAGAAATGTCTTCAAGCTCAAAACGTGCGTAAAATACGCTCTGATTTCAAAATACGCTCGGATTTCACGCAGTGCGTAAATGGACCATTAATAAGAGTATCCATAGTCGCTGACCTGGACGAAAGACGGAGGCTCCATTGGCTTATTCGTTATTGCCGATACTGAAGACACTGGAAATGAGTAAAGACCAGACCGACACTTTCCTTGGCACCATTCAAGGTTAGGCGATGTTCAAAGAAACATACCTCTAGCCTACTGTACTAGATGGAGTGGGAAGTTCACTTACCACTTCCGTAAAATTGATACCGCCCACATAGTAGGTGTTACGCTAGCTAGGAACTCCCGCAACACCTAGCGAACTTTCAAAGTTCAAACCTTCTATCATTCAGTGTCAGGAAAGATTCCCAATTTGCTTTACACAGACACTTTTAATCCTGGCCATAAAGTAAAAACAGCTGGCAAATTTGCTGACATTTCGTTTCATAAGGTTGCGGTTTTGTGGCATTTTTGGAATTTGTTCGATCTCTTAATTTTGTTTGAATTTTCCTCCTTGGACAGTGACAGCACCTTGTTCGTCTGTGGGTTCAGTTCCAGTTTCATTTCTTAACTGAACTTAATTAAGCTTAGTGAACACACGCGAATAGCCTATATATAGTTTAATCAAATAACATACACCGTCAGAATTGTTATAACTGATAAACACAAGGATGCGCGGTTTTAACAGACAAAACTCTACAGACACCACTTGGGATATAACCTGTTGTCACGACAACCGTTATGCAGAAAGCATGAAATGTTATGCATAACAAGCGTTGTCAGAAAGAGCCGAAAAACCGCCAAAAAAGCATCATAAAAGCAAAAAGTATATTCGCCCGGAATCTGGATGAATCCAGAAGGGGTCCCGTGAGTACCGCAACACGTCAGTTGACATAAACGTCAGTTCGCCACGGAATTCCGTCAGTACGCCAACATTTTCCGACAGTTCGGCTACACGTCAGTTGACCCCCAAAAATCCGTCAGTTGAGCAACACGTCACTTCAACAACACGTCAGTTCATCAACACGTCAGTTGACCAACCGTCAGTTCGCCTACTGTCAGTTGACATAAACGTCAGTAGACCTACACGTCAGTTCACCTAATCCTAAAATCCGACAGTTGGGCTACACGTCAGTTCGCCTACCGTCACTTCACATATGCGTCAGTTGGTATAAACGTCAGTTGGCATAAACGTCAGTTGGTGTAAACGTCAGTTGATATAAACGTCAGTTGACATAAACGTCAGTTCGCCTACAAAATCAGACCAGCCTATTAGTTCGAAGTCGGCTGGGTCACCTAAAGCAATTAAGCAGAGGGAATACACCCAGGGGATTAATAAAAAGAAGCTGACGTTTGCGCAAGCTGAAAGGGTAAAATTAGTTCAGAATCGCCGGGAGCTGGCAATCAGATGCGGCAGGTAAGTCAAAAAAGAAAGAACAGATGCAAAGTATTCAATCAGTACAAGCTGTTGCGAAGGTTTTTAACGGGGCTAGTCAAACGGAAACTGAAAAATATGAGGTGAACGTATAATTAAAGACATATAAGGGCTTAACAACCATCGCAAGGTGACGGACCAAAATGTGCAAGTGATTCTCTATCTTTGCCGAAAGGGTCCCGGAAACAATGAGAAACGAATTACTTTTCTCTTGGCCAATGCTTCCGCTATTATCTTCAAACAAGACCAAAGGTTCCGACGGGATCCCAAAAATTTGATATCTGATCCAGACAACTGGACCTTGTAGATAAATATCCGGTCTTCGCCAAAGTTCTTGAAAATTTGAACTGTTGAAATTTAGAAACAGAGGCTGACCATCTGAGAAAACCAAGTCCAGATATAGATTCAGCGTGTGTGTTTACTCCAGTGTTGGGAAATACTTAAATAAAAGTACTAACTTGTACTCTACTTAAGTAACAAATTTCAGAAGTCCTTAATACTCGTACTTAAGGAAACAAGACCAAAGTTTTCGATGGGATTCCAAAAATTCAATATCTGATCCAGACAACTGGGTCTTTTCTTAGCCAGATCCAGTCATCGCCAGAATCCTTGAACATTCTTACAATTAAAATTCAGAAACAGATTAAGGCCAAATAGCTAATCATCTGAGAAAACCAAGTTCAGATATGGATTCAGCATGTGTGTTTACCCGCATAAGTCATATCTGTTTTTACGAAAAGTTCCTGCCACTTCTGCCGATTTCCCGGTTTCGGCCGAGAACTCTAGAACTACTTGTCCGGCGAAAAAAGAAAGCTCAAAAACGAACTCAGGGTATCTTCTTTCCCCAATAATGAACATCTAATCAACTTCAAATAAAAATTTAACTTATAACAAATCTTCCGACTCCAGCCGGATTCCGGTCGAACTATATGTCCGGGTAAAATATGATTGTCACACACGGATTCAGCGTCTCTTCTTACCCCGAAATCGGTTATCTGGTTATCCGGGCGAACTACTTGTCCGATTACAAAATGGGTTTCACCATCGTGTTCAACATGTCTTCTTACCCCATAATCGACTATCACATTAGCTGTTTCAAAATATTTTCTTTGCCCCTTAATTTGAACCCCCTCCCCACCCCTAAATGTAGGGCTACAAAGCCCATTTACGAACTCGACTGGTCCTCCGACCCAACGAATCCTCACACCAAGTTTCATCAAAATATCTCATTCCCTTCGAGAGTTATCGTGCTTACAGACGGACGGACGGACGGACAGACGGACAACTTTTGCGATGTCATAGGTATCCCTCCACTTACGTTTTGGGATCCCAAAAAATAGAAGTAATTAATGGTACTTAGGTACTCAAGTACTTTGGTGAAAAGTTCGCTTAGCACGATTTTCAGTCCCATGTATATCATTTTCGCTGAAACTGAATGGACATTAGGGATCTAGTAATTCTTTGTGCGAGCCTGAAGTGGTTTTGAAGAATAGCTAACTATGCAGCTTTTCTTCATCAGGTATGTAGCCTAGAGCCGATAACATCTAAATTTGGTTAAAAATTAAAACTGAAAATTAACGCTCTGTTATATTCCGTTCCGTAAATTGCGGGAAGTTCCGATCCACCACCCCCTCCCCTTCAAAACATACAAATATAAACGTTTATTATGGGCTTTAACGTCTGATCTTGTTTAATTGTTAGAAATGGAGTAGCCCCCCCCCCCCCGCAACAAACTACTCGATCCGGAACTTACCATTAAGAACAAGACGAAAGGTTTCAGTGAGATCGCAAAGAGAAAATATTTGTGTTACTCTTCGTCCACAAAATCGGGTAATATACACTTCCGGTCGTTGCCAGATCGCGTAGCCTAACTGTTTTCTTATGGCACTTGCCTTCCGGCCAAGTGCCATATACCGATCACATTTCCGTCGGTCGGTCGGTCGGTCGGTCGGTCGGTCGGTCGGTCGGTCGGTCGGTTTGTCCGGTGTTTGTGAGTTAGGGTACTTCCAGATTTGCTAGGACGATGAAACTTGGCAGGCATATCAGGGACCCGACCCAACGAGCTTGGAAATAGTCACTTGCCCGATCCGACCATCGACATATTTGGAAAGATCTCGTGTCTCAGATGTCTCATTTGAAGTCCGGACCGGATCCGATGAATCTGGGGGGGGGGGGAGTCGGAGGTGGGAACCGGAAACCGTGTGAAACTCAGAGTGGAGCGATCGGGATGAAACTTGGTGGTGAGAACAAGCACAAGCTCTAGATACATCACTGACCGAACTGGACCGGATTCGGACACTATGGGGGGAGTTGGAGGGGGGTTCCGGAATTCCGGCGATCCGTAGTTAATGTACTTCCAGGTTGGCTAGGACGATAAAACTTGGCAGGCATATCAGGGACCCGAACAAACTAACTAGGAAATAGTCACTTGCCCGATACGACCATCGTGGGGGGAGGAGGAGGTGGCGGAACCGGAAAATAGGGACATGCGTAACTTTCGAACGGGTGACCGGATCTTAATGAAACTTGATATCTGGAAAGATCTCTTGTCTCAAATGTCTCATTTCAAGTTTGGACCGGATCTGGGGGGGGGGGGGAGTTGGAGGGGAGAACCGGAAATCGTGTGAAACTCTTAGAGTGAAGCGATCGGGATGAAACTTGGTGCCAAGAACAAGCTCATGCTCTAGATACATCACTGACAGGACTCTGCAGGGAGGTGGAGGGGGGATGTGGAGGGGGGGTCCAGAAGTCCAGCGATCCGTAGCTATTGTAATTCCAGTTGGGCTAGTACGAAAAAACTTGGCAGCCATCACAGGGACCCTACCAGATTAACTTGGAAACAGTCGCTTGCCCGATCTGACTATCGTGGGGGAGGGGGAGACGGCAGAATCCGGAAATTAGTAGCATGCATAACTTAAGAATGGGTTAGCGGATCTTAACGAGACTTGATATTGATATATTTTCTCTTTGCGATCACACTGAAACCTTTCGTCTTGTTCTTAATGGTAAGTTCCGGATCCAGTAGTTTGTTGTGGGAGGGGGGGGGGGGCTACTCCATTTCTAACAATAGAAAAAGATCAGAGGTTAGAGCCCATAAACGTATATATTTGTATGTTTTGAAGCGGAGGGGGTGGACCGGAACTTCCCGCAAATTTACGGAACGGAATATAACAGAGCGTCAATTTTCCGAATTGAGATATTATCAGCTCTAGGCTACAAACCTGATGAAGAAAAGCTGCATAGTTAGCTATTCTTCAAAACCACTTCAGGCTCGCACAAGGAATCACTAGATCCCTAATGTCCATTCAGTTTCAGCGAAAATGATAAACATGGTACTGAAAATCGTGCTAATCGAACTTTTCACCAAAGTACTTGAGTATAATTTCTTCTGTTTTTTACTTAAGTACGAGTATTAAGGACTTCTGAACTTTTTTACTTAAGTAGAGTACAAGTATTCCAATTTTTTACTTAAGTAATTATTTAAGTACTTTTACTTAAGTATTTCCCAACACTGGAGTAAACACACACGCTGAATCCATATCTGTACTTGGTTTGCTCAGATGGTCAGCCATTGACCTTAATCTGTTTCTAAATTTCAACAGTAAAAATTTTCAAGAAGTTTGGTGAAGACTGAACATTTATCTACAAGACCTGGATCAGATATGAAATGTTTGGGATCCCGTCGGAACCTTTGGTCTTGTTTGAAGATAATAGCGGAAGCATTGGCAAAGAGAAAAGTGTTTCGTCCCTCATTGTTTCCGGGACCCTTTCGGCAAAGATAGAGAATCACTGGCACATTTTTGTCCTTCACCTTGCGATGGTTGTTAAGCCCTTATATGCGTTTAATTATACGTTCACCTCATATTTTTCAGTTTCCGTTTGACTAGCCCCGTTAAAAACCTTCGCAACAGCTTGTACTGATTGAATACTTTGCATCTGCTCTTTCTTTTTTGACTTTACCTGCCGCATCTGATTGCAAGCTCCCGGCGATTCTGAACTAATTTTTATCCTCATCAACTTGCGCAAACGTCGGCTTCTTTTTATTAATCCCCTGGGGTTTATTCCCTCTGCTTAATTGCTTTCGGTGTCCCAGTCGACTTCGAAATAATAGGCTGGTCTGAACCTTTGCGCGTGGTGACGGATTTTGTAGGCGAACTGACGTTTGTGTCAACTGACGTTTATGTCAACTGACGTTTATGCTAACTGACGTTTATGTCAACTGACGTTTATGTCAACTGACGGCAAGCCAACTGACCTGTAGGGCAACTGACGTGTAGATGAACTGACGTGTTGAGGAACTGACGGATTTCTAAAATAGGCGAACTGAGGCGAGTGAACTGACGTTTATGTCAACTGACGTTTATTTCAACTGACAGTAGGTGAACTGACGTGTACTGACGTGTTGACGAACTGTCGCATTTTTTTTTTAGGTGAACTGACGTTTATGTGAACTGACGTGTTGCGGTAGTGACAGCGACCCATCCAGAAAATTTGTCAAAAGCAGAAGTTTTATCTGAATTTGATTAGAGGTTCGATTTAGTGGTAAGGAGACGTGCTGAATCCGCGTATGAAAGTCATTTTCTCACTAGACAAATAGTTCACCTGGAATCGGGCCAAAACCGGAAAATTTGTTAGAAGTAAAAGTTTTATCAGAAGTTGGTTTGATGTTCGATATGGGTGTAAGAAGACCTGCTGAATCCGCGTATAATAATAATTTTCTACCCGGACATATAGTTCGCCAGGGATCTGGCTAAAACCGGAAAAAAAATTTAAAAGTTAAATTTTTATCAGAGGTGGATTAAAGGTTCGATATAGGGGTAAGGAGATATGCTGAATTCTTTTAAGGGCGTTAGTTTTTTGTCGAACTAGTAGTTCGGCCGGAATCCGCAAGTTCTGATTTTTAATATGTTTCTAAATTTGAGAGTAAAATGTTCAAGGAGTCTAGCGAAGACCGGATATCTAAGACCCAATCGTCTGGAAAAATATTAAATTTTTGGGATCCCATCGAAACCTTTGGTCTTGTCTCATTTGATTAGCTGTTTGGCCGTAAGTTGTCAAAAAAACGGTTACATTTTTTTGCGTACATATTCAAGCGGTGGATTATAAATAGCAAAAATGTTAAACGGGTATGGCGAAGACTCGGAAATTTAGAAAATTCGATTGTATGGATCAAGAAATCCAATAAGTATTAAATTTTTACTATCCCTCGAAACCTTTGGGCTTGTTTAATGAAGTCGGGTTGAACGTTACTCTCTTCAAAGACGAAGCAGCGTCACGATTTTCACTAGCGATGTATCATGATCTGCGTCATCTAAGACAGGAACCTTGCACCTCCGATTGACGCTTTTTTAGCATTTGTTTTAAATCTATCTTCGTGATCTAGATTAACTGAACAGGGAGATTATTGAAGGATGGGTTTCAGTTTCACTCTTTTACTTCTTGACGTTTTCTTGTCAGAGATATTAATCGTTCTAGTAAACCCAGCAGTTTTCGAACACCGCTCCCAGTTTGAAGATGTCACTGCGATGACTTCCGTGATTTTCTTCTATCTTATTTGGTCTCTCTCAAGGGGTTACCCACTCCCCGGAACCTGCGGCACCAGCCGAAACCAGCGGTGTCGGCCATAAATTAGGCGATTTCAGCTTCTTAATATGCTAATTTCAGTGTTCTAACACCTGACACATGACAATACAATACAACACCTGACATACCGACTGGTGTCAGCCGGTGCCGGAACGGCCGGGCACCAGGCACTTTACACTAAAATCGAGTTTGGGCAATCCTTCCAATGTCTTAACTCCTCTGAAATTGCGCTGTGTTAAAAAATAACAAAAAAAAACCGCTTCGGCTGTGTTTAGCTGCTCTGGGCACCCATCGCAGAGAAATGAAGACAATTTTGGACAAGGCCAAAGCTTTCGATGGGATCCCAAATATTGAATATTTAGTGGACTACTTGATCCAGACTAGCGAATCTTGTAGATTTCCGGTCTTGGTCAAACACCTTTAACATCGTAATCGTACGCGTTCGGAGCTGAAACTAAAAACGGTTAAAACCAAAACAAAGAGACACAGTAACACATTTGTGCCATTTTTGTTATTATGTTGAATAAAATGTCATTGTAACGTTAATATTTGTAGTATTTAGTATTTATGTTACTACTGAGTGTTTAAAAGAATGAAATTTTTGTAAAGACAATCAAATTAGCTATTAGCTAGCAAGTTTCTTTCTAATAAACCTTACTTACTTACATTTTGCTGTTACGCATAACCAAGTTCAGACATGGATTCAGCATGAATGTTTTCTCCAACATTTCATCTCTACACTGTCAGAAGTTTCATAACAGATTGCGCATAACACTTTCAAGAATAACACCTTTTCACTTAGAAAAAAAGTGTTATGACCAATTAAGTTTATACTATTTCGTGCCCAGATCTCCAACAACACCTTCAATAGGTAAAAATACTACACTCTCAGAAGTTACATAACGACAACAGCAGGATGCGTGGTTTCAACAGATAACACTTTGGGATGTTATGTGTTATGTTTCTTTCGTTCCCGTTAGTATTTTTACCAATTGAAGGTGTTGTTGGAGATCTAGGCACGAAATAGAGTAAACTTAATTGGTCATAACACTTTATTTCTTAGTGAAAAGGTGTTATTCTTGAAAGTGTTATGCGCAATCTGTTATGAAACTTCTGACAGTGTAATCGACTTCAGACCAACTTGACCAAATTCCTCTTTTTAGCAGTACTCGCGGCGGACTGCATGTAGATACAGAGCAAAAGAGCTGGTGACATTGAGAGGCGAACCTTCGATCCAAATTTTCGGGTTCTGGAAAATTTTGCCGGCTTATACTTCAAGGAAATAAAGTTCAAAATTGGATTCAGCATGTGTCCTTACCCCGATACCGAATCTCTAATTGATCTTTAGTATGTTCGAAAGCTGCAGCACCATGTCTCCCACCCTATACAGACTTTATCTTTGGGTTTTAAAACTTCATGCTAAATTTCCAGTTCTGACCGGATTCTGGGCGAACTACTTGTCCGACAAGAAAACAATTTTCTTATTCGGATTCACCACCTCTCTTTACCCCTCAATCAAACCTCCAATCAACTTCAGATTAAACTTTAACTTTTCAAAAAAATTTCGGTTTTGCCGGATTCCGGGTGAACTACTTGTACGGTGAGAAAAGAAGTTTATTCGGATTCAGAATGTCTTCTTACCCCTAAATCGACTGTGTCATCAGCTTTTGAAAAATATTATTTTTCGTCCCTTAATTTGAAACCCCTCCCCCACCCTTAAATATAAAGGTACAGAGCCCGTCTTCGAATTTGAACTGTACTTTGACCCAAAGAGCCCTCGTGCCAAGTTGAACAAAATATCTCAACCCCTTCGAGAGTTATGATGCTAACAGACGGACAGACTGACAGACGGATAGCTTTTACGAAATCATTGCCACATTGGTATCCCGTCACCTACGTTTTGGGATCCCAAAAACCGGTGTATCTGCGCAATGAGGTCATCGGAAGCAATACGCGGGAGCTTTTTGGGATCCCATCGAAATCTTTGGTCTTGTTCTGCATGTCCAGAGTTCAGACTTCAGACACTGGCTGAAATATCACAATTCTGATGAGAGCTGATTTTTCCCGGTTATTTTTCTGTTTTTCCTAGGTAGCTCTGGACCACCTTGGAAGGCGGGGGGGGGGGCAGCTACCCCTCACCCAATTGACGCCCCTGCAGTAAAAGTTGTGTTGCAGGTCAGTGGAGAAAAATGGTTGACATCGTCCGCAAATGATAATTTTTTAAGTTACTATAGCCCCTCAATTTAAAATTCTTGCAATAGGCGTTTTTTGTAAAAATCCCAGCGGAGAACGAATTTGAAACTCATTCAATAGCAAGACCAAAGGTTTCGATGGGATCCTAAGAACTTAACATCTGATCCAGATAATTTGATCTTGTAGATATCCGGTCTTCGCCAGACTTCTTGAACCTTTTTACTGTTAAGATTAAGAAACAGAAGAAGGTCAATGGCTAATCATCTGAGAAAACCAAGTTCAGATAATGGATTCACCATGTGTGTGTCTACTTTGACGAAACTGATCAAATCTTTCTACCTTACTTCTGCCGAACTTACTTCTGCCGACTTACTTCTTGAACATCTAATCAACTTCAGATACAACTTTTACTTTTCACAATTTTTCCGCTTTCAGTCGGATTCCGGGCGAACTATATGTCCGGATAGTAAATGACTGTCAAAAGCGGATTCAGTATGTCTTCTTACCCCTAAATCGAACACCTAATCAACTTTATATACAACTTTTACTTTTAACAAACTTTCCGATTTTGGCCGAATTCCGGGCGAACTACTTGTCCGGCAAGAAAAATGGTTTTCATATTCATGTTCAGTATGTCTTCTACCCCTAAATCGACTATCTCCTTAGCTGTTTAAAAAAATTGTTCGCCCCTTCATTTGAAACCCCTCCTCCACCCCTTAATTTTGAGCTACAAAGCCCATCTACGAACTCGACCTCTCCCTTGACCCAAAGAGTCCTCACACCAAGTTTCATCAAAATATCTCGTTCCCTTCGAGAGTTTCCGTGCTTACAGACAGACGGACAATCTTTCACGAATTGCAAAGAATAAGATGAAGAAAAGGATGTGATTTTTTGTCATTCTTTTGGAATTTGTTGGATCTCTAAAACGAGCCTGAATTTCCTCTTGCTCATTGCACAGTGAGAGGCCCTTGTCCGTCTGTGTGTTCAGTTCAATTTAATCTCTCTCTCAAACCGAGGTCGAAACTGAGACTTAAACTGAATTAACTTTAATATACACCACATATACAGTTTAACTTGACATATACTAATATTATTTATAATTGAACTAACTCAACTGTTACCAACTTAGCGACTGACGCAATTCCGTCTGTCGGTCGTTCGTCTGTTCGTTTTCTGTCACACTTTTTCGAGTTAGGGTACTTCCAGATTTGCTAGGACGATGAAACTTGGCAGGCACATCAGGGACCCGATCAAGCTAACCTGGAAATAATCAGTTTCCCGATCCGACCATCTGGGGGGGGGGGGAGTAGGCGGAAGAATCCGAAAAATTGGGGCAGTCTGTCACACTTTTTCGAGTTAGGGTACTTCCAGATGTGCTAGGATCACGATGAAACTTGGCAGGCATATCAGGAACCCAACCAAATTAACTAGGAAGTATAAATCGACTATCTCCTTAGCTGTTTAAAAAAATTGTTCGCCCCTTCATTTGAAACCCCTCCTCCACCCCTTAATTTTGAGCTACAAAGCCCATCTACGAACTCGACCTCTCCCTTGACCCAAAGAGTCCTCACACCAAGTTTCATCAAAATTTCTCGTTCCCTTCGAGAGTTTCCGTGCTTACAGACAGACGGACAATCTTTCACGAATTGCAAAGAATAAGATGAAGAAAAGGATGTGATTTTTTGTCATTCTCTTGGAATTTGTTGGATCTCTAAAACGAGCCTGAATTTCCTCTTGCTCATTGCACAGTGAGAGGCCCTTGTCCGTCTGTGTGTTCAGTTCAATTTAATCTCTCTCTCAAACCGAGGTCGAAACTGAGACTTAAACTGAATTAACTTTAATATACACCACATATACAGTTTAACTTGACATATACTAATATTATTTATAATTGAACTAACTCAACTGTTACCAACTTAGCGACTGACGCAATTCCGTCTGTCGGTCGTTCGTCTGTCCGTTTTCTGTCACACTTTTTCGAGTTAGGGTACTTCCAGATTTGCTAGGACGATGAAACTTGGCAGGCACATCAGGGACCCGATCAAGCTAACCTGGAAATAATCAGTTTCCCGATCCGACCATCTGGGGGGGGGGAGTAGGCGGAAGAATCCGAAAAATTGGGGCAGTCTGTCACACTTTTTCGAGTTAGGGTACTTCCAGATGTGCTAGGATCACGATGAAACTTGGCAGGCATATCAGGAACCCGACCAAATTAACTAGGAAATAATCAGTTTCCCGATCCGACTATCTGGGGGGGGGGGGGATCCTGAAAATTGAGTAGTGTGTAACTTTCGAACGGGTGGTCGGATTGGAATGAAACTTAATAACTGAATAGATGATATATCTCTGATGACTCATTTGAAGTCCGGACCGGATTCGACTGCTGTGGGGGAGTTGGGGGCGAGACCGGAAAGTTTGAGAAATGGTTAGAATGGAGGGATTGGAGTGAAACTTGCTGGGAAGAACAAGCATCTGCTCTAGTTAAATTGTTTACACAATTGGAATGGATCCGGACACTTAGGGGGGAGGGGGGAGGGTTTTTTCCCGAAATTCCCACGAACGAAACTTAGAATCTTAGGGACCCGATCAAACTGACTTGGAAGTAAAAAATTTCTCGATCCGATAATCGTGGGGGGAGTGGAGGGAAAGGGGATCCGGAATATGCAGACATGCGTAACTTTGGAACGGGTGATCGGATTTGAGTGATATTTAGTAATTGGACAGAGGTCGTGTCTCTGACGATCTTTTCATGTCTGGACCGGATCCGACAACTATTGCGGGGGGGGGGGGGGGCGGAAAATACATCACCGGCTTAGACTGGAGAGGCCTCTAATCGAAAATGAAACTTGGCGGGAATATTAGAGATTCGACAAGATTGGCTTAGAAATCGTCATTTTCCAAATCCGACTATTCCTTAAACTACCAATCCTTACCGCAAACTAAGAAAAATACTTTTAAGCAAAATATACATTTGCATGGTCCCCATGAGCCCATTATCATTTTTGCCTCAAGGGTTTTGCTCACAAATAAAGTTCTAGCTCCCCTAAAGTGCGCATCTTAACCGCAAAGTCCAAAAGTACTTTTGATCAAACGATACGTCTCAACCCATGATCATTTGCGTCACAAGGGTTTTGCTTAAAAATTTATTTCTAGCACCCTTAAAGTGCGCATCTTACCAAAAAGTGAAAAAAATAATTTTGACCAAATGGTATATTTATTTATTTATTTCAAAATATAGCCAATTGGGGCTGCTACATAACAACACATTTATATACACTAAAAAAACAAATATGCTGAAGGCACGAAGCCTCCAACAAGCAAAATACTCAATCAGGATGGGTCGAACCCACAGTAAATATCTTTCCCCCAAGCTTGCCACAGAGGCAGAGACAGGCACATTTGTGGACCACACAGAATCACCAGCAGAGGATTGCTCGACGCCAGAATTCGAGACTGAAGAGAAAGCACGGAGGAACGACGGATTTCAGGGAGAGAAGGGACTCCTTGACCAACAAACATACCCGAAGTACTACAGTTCCATCTAAACCCATGTAACCACCGGAAAGAGTTGTTATACAAGACGCGAAAGGTCTTTTCGCGCTTGTGAGATTGGTTAGTCACAAGAGAGTAGCAATATAGTTGGGAACAGTACATTCTGAAAAGGAACGTCTTGACAGACGCATTGCAAAGCCCAAACCTACGAATAAGAAGATTCGCTCTAGCGCTCAAAGACCTTGCTAGAGCATTAACATGGTGATCATCATTCAGCGTTGGCGTAAAAATAAATCCAAGGTACTTGAAAGTATCCACGAATTTCAGTGTCTGGCCAGACAGTAGAACGGGTGGAAGATGAACCAGCTACAGGCCACGTGGGACGAATGCCATGCAAAGGTTTTTTTTCGTGTTGAATATCACGGCATGTGCCCAAGCAAACACATCACAAACTTTCATCAACTCATTTAGGGCATGAATGGTAGTAGCCATCACCACCAATCATCTGCATAACTAATGTTATTAAAACAACTACCCTGGATAAAACAACCTACCCCTGCATCAGCAAGCGCACTGTTTAATTCGTCCACATATAAGTTATAAAAGGAGTGGGGATAGTACTCCCCCCTGCCTAACACCATTTAGGACACGAAATGGGGAGCTAAGCAGCCCATCCCATTTCACATAGAATCTTTGGTTTTTAAACCAACATGCAAGGGTTGGTGCAATACGGGGGTCTACTCCCCTATCATGCAACTTACGAAGAAGTTTCTCGTGGTTAACACGGTCAAAAGCAGCCTTTGCGTCAATAAAACAAGAAAATACGGGGGTTGAAAAAGCCCAGAAATATTCCACCACCGATTTTAGTACGAATACACAAAATTCAGTAGAGGTCTTTGACTTGAAGCCAAATTGGTAAGCTGATGACCGTATTTGGGGTTCGACAATCCCATACAGGCATTTTTCAAAAACCTTAGATATCACAGCCGCCAAAGCACTAGGTCTATAGTTAGTAGTACTACTAAGATCCAGCACCAAGGATTTGTGGATAGGTACTAGACAGACCTCCGTTAGACCATCCGGGACAAAACCATGAGCCAGGAAACCATTAAACAGAGCGGTGAGCATGCAAACTAGCATCGGTCCTGCATGCTTCAGGTGATTAGCAGTCAACCCATCCAGTCCACCACTTTTACTACCAGACAGCCCAGACACCACCTTAGCAACATCCTCGCATGTTATCAGCTGCTTGTCGGTTTTAGAAAGGGTAGCACTAAGAGATAGCTCCATCGGACCAGTATCAGACGGCACTGACGAAAACACCTCGCCAAAATGCCTTCCCCAAAGCTCAGCAATCTGGGCAGGACCTGAAACACCCCCCACAGTCTCAGCAGGTTTAGGGACAAAATTGTTATTGCATTTGGCAACACGATTCCAAAACTCCTTAAACTTACAATGAAGTAGTGATCTGGCAAGGGCGGATGCTTTCAGGCTCTCCACATTCTTTCTGCACCACCTTAACGCATTGCGAAACGATCGGTTGAGGGACCGACGTCTTGCATCAAGCTCATCACCAGGCTGTTTGCCAGCCCACAGCCAAGCTAGAAAAGCCAGCTTTGCTGCCCGATACTGGTCCTTTACGTATGTGGACCAACCAGCAACCACATTTCTTTGGCCTGCATGCGATACTCCACCTGCATAGGGTAGGTTTTCGCAAGGATAGGGTAGGTTTTCGCAAGGAATAAGGATTGTTATTACTGAAACATAAAGTGTTATCAGATTAGCCCGGTGACCAGCATCCCCACAAGACCCATCACCACAGGGGGCAGGACAGTTTATTTATACCTTCGTATATCTCCAAAGACCTGTTACCGTTTTTGCCTCAAGGGTTTTGCTCAAAGATGAATTTCTAGCGCCTTTAAAGTGCGCATCATTACAGCCAAGTTCAGAAATACAATACTTTTTACCAAACGATACATTCTCGGGATTTCCAAGTCCATGATCATTCTTATCTCAAGGGTTTTGCTTACAGATGATCAGAAAAAAACCACGAAAAGGCAAAGTCTATATTTCATCTTCTGAACCACCCTTGCAAGTGCCATATGAAATTATAGCTCTTGCTGAATAAACCCTTCATTCATTCATTCACTAGTCTTTCCACTTGCCGTGATTCGCTAGTTTCCATGCGAATTACGCTCCGGGCGAGTGTTCGCGTATCACGCTACATATGCGTAAAACCGGTTTTCTGAATTTTGCAGAGATCTTGCTAGAAGTCGGTGGGCATGTGAAAAAGTTTAAACAGGCAAGGATCGTTTTTTAAAAGTAGAGCCTAGCTTTATAGTATTCAGATAGCTTTGAACATTAGACCAGAAGCGGTTAATAGTGCGAGGTGTGCTTCAGAAAATTTAAACCCCCATGTAATTATGAGCAATTTCAGTTAAAATCTTATAATTCGGCAGAACAGATCGAGTTCTTCCATAAAATCATTTTTAAGCTCATTAAAAAATATTTGTTCTCTGTTTGCTGTATTTTTCAAACGATGGCCTGAAATGTGGTAAAAATTGCAAAGAAATGCTAAGAGCTCAGAATGTGTTTTAAGGGAACGAACTTTTTATTTCCTTAAAGGACCCCTCGCACTATTTACTCTTCAGCTTACAGTATCTTAAAATATTTGAATACTTTAAAACTGGGCTGTGCTTTCAACAAACAACCCACGGGTTTGGCTGTTTTAAACCTTTTCCGAGACCCGTTGACTCATAGCGGAAACAGCGAAACAATTTACATAACCGTTTTTTCTGATGGAAAAACTTCTCGCGGACAACCGTCGACAGCGTGATATGCATCGAAGGTAGCAAAAAATCAGCGTAGTCTTTGTTAGAGGGGTTAGAATGTACTGTACGAAATTTGGGTCTCCGGGTTTAGAAATTTATCGAGTGATTATGGAAGTAGGTTTTGTTAGTATTACAGGTAAGACAGGTCCTTTAAACAAATTGAACCCCATTTATTTCCGAGCCATTTGAGTTGAAAGTCAGTTTTCTATTTCAACTTTTGGGGGTTACTTCTCTTGTTTCGTGTAACTTTAAAAATAGCCTCTATTGACAAGAATTCTTTTGGGTTTTGGGATCCCAAAACGTAAGTGAAGGGATACCTACGACTTCGTAAAAGTTGTCCGTCCGTCTGTCTGTCAGCACGGTAACTCCCGAAGGGAATGATATAAATATCCCTTCAGCCCAAGCTGACTGCGAATCATATTTGATGGTGCAAACGGATACGTCAGCTGAATTTTTATTGGAGCTATATTTCGGCCCTTCTTGGCAAGGGTCCTCTTCAGGCTCAATACCGCTCAAGTTGGAAAAACGAACTTGTGGGAAACACAACTTGAAAACTGAACGCACCGTGGTTACAAGTCTTCCAAAATGAAAAACAGTATTTAGAAGCTTCTCATGGCACCGTGTGCGAAAGAATTGCCGGTGGACATTGAAGCTTGCGGCAAAGTTTATGCCCATGTTGCGTGACTGTCAAAACTCGTCTAGGCCGAAAAAGCGCTAAAAAGTCGTAGGTACAAAACGGATAGAAAGACGGGGATTTCAGAAGCTTCTAAGCCCGTAATGGAGCTAAGGACAATGTAAAAGGCAGAATAAGCAAGAGGGGTCCTTTAACACCTTTTCTATAATTTTTTGCAACGCTTCCTTCTCCAATTTCCGGTTGGCTGGATACAAAAGTTGCTGCAGATCGTCTAGATGGTCAGTGTCCATTTCTCAAAGCAACATCAGTTTGTTCATGTATCAAAAATGTCTTGATAGCTTTCTGTCTGGCTTTCTGTCTAAGGTCGTTAAAACTGAACTGAAAAGCCAGCTTATCTTTATACCTTTGATTTGAATACACCGAATTATTTTGACTCCTCTAAGGTTTTTTTCTTTTTTATCTTCGACTGTACTAGTGACGCTTCGAAAATACACTGAAGGCCCTCATCCCGACGCAGACAGTTTTTGAGATCCCAAAACGTAAGTTGAGGGATACCTATGACATCGCAAAAGTTGTCCGTCTGTCCGTCCGTCCGTCCGTCCGTCTGTAAGCAAGATAACTCTCGAAGGGAATGAGATATTTTGATGAAACTTGGTGTGAGGATTCGTTGGGTCGGCGGACCAGTCGAGTTCGTAAATGGGCTTTGTAGCCCTACATTTAGGGGTGGGGGAGGGGGTTCAGATTAAGGGGCAAACAAAATATTTTGAAACAGCTAATGTGATAGTCGATTATGGGGTAAGAAGACATGCTGAACACGATGGTGAAAACCATTTTGTAATCGGACAAGTAGTTCGCCCGGAATCCGGCCAAAACCGGAAAGTTTGTTAAAAGTAAAAGTTTTATTTGAAGTTGATTAGATGTTCGATTTAGAGGTAGGAAGACATGCTGAAGACGATGGAGAAAACCATTTTCTCGACGGACAAGTAATTCGCCCGGAATCCGGCCCAAACCGGAAAGTTTGTAAAAATAAAAAGTTTTATTTGGAGTTGATCAGATGTCCGATTTAGGGCAAGAAGACACGCTGAACTTTTATGTGAAAAGAATTTTCTACCCGGACATGTAGTTCGCCTGGAATCCGGCCAAAACCGGAAAATTGTTAGAAGTTAAAGTTTTATTTCTAGCTGATTAGATAACCGATTTAGGGGTAAGAAGAGACGCTGAATCCGTGTGTGACAATCATATTTTACCCGGACATATAGTTCGACCGGAATCCGGCTGGAGTCGGAAAATTTGTTATAAGTTAAATTTTTATTTGAAGTTGATTAGATGTTCATTATTGGGGAAAGAAGATACCCTGAGTTCGTTTTTGAGCTTTCTTTTTTCGCCGGACAAGTAGTTCGAGAGTTCGGCCGAAACCGGGAAATTGGCAGAAGTGGCAGGAACTTTTCGTCAAAACAGATATGACTTATACGGGTAAAGACACATGCTGAATCAATATCGGAACTTGGTTTTCTCAGATGATTAGCTATTTGGCCTTAATCTGTTTCTGAATTTTAATTGTAAGAATGTTCAAGGATTCTGGCGATGACTGGATCTGGCTAAGACAAGACCCAGTTGTCTGGATCAGATATTGAATTTTTGGGATCCCATCGAACTTTGGTCTTGTTTTCAACATAAACGCGCATTTCATTGGTCATTGAAGCGAAGCTCAGGAAATGCCCAATTCCAGGTTGTAAGGTCGCTTCTGAAAGAAAAAAAGCCCACAATTGTGCGTGACCCAAAACAAATTTATTTTTCGGCAATCGTCTACTGTAGTATATAGCTGTTAGATGTTTTAAGCATAGAGGTACAACCACATAGAGCTACCACAGATCAGAGACAAAACTTTCATTCGATGTAAATCGATCATACGAATAGCAGAGTAACGGAGTAACGCATTTTCATCAGGTCCTGTAGCCTATTAAGTGAATTAGTGATGGGTAACTATACTGTCGCATCTCAGCCCTATTCCCTATTATTTTCGCCCTATTTCCATATTCCTCCTTAACTTTAAGTTGATCGTTAGTACTTATTGTGTCATTCTCGGTGATTTCATTCTGTTTTTTTCCGTTTTCCCTCAATTCCGTTTTTTGCCCTCAAAGCTTTCTTCATTCCTTTCGTTTGGCATTTTCACGTTTTATTCCCTTGAGGAGGTGGACGTTTTTGTCTTCTTCGCCAAGAATGAGTTTGCGATAAGTTCGAAGAGTTCAGATCATCCCGTCTTCGAATACTGTTGTCTGCGCTCCTTTCGGGCTTTTTTGGAAGAAAGGGGGCGAACCATCCACCATTTCTCGACCAAACTTAAGTAGAGAAGGTCCGGCGAGAAGCGACAATAAGCGGGACTATGATCATTTAGCTCTTCGCTCTTACGCAGTTCAGGGGCCCAAGTAGTGTATAAGGCCATACTATTGGCCTTTGCAATCATTGTACGTTTATACACTACTGAACTAGACAAGCAAATACATACGAATGACCCCTTCTCTTTTTTCAATGAAGTCGGATTGATCGACATGTTATTCAAAGGTGAAGAAGGGTCACGATTTTCACTAGCGATCTGTGTCACTTAAGACAGGAACCTCGCACCTCCAATTGACGTCTTTTAGCATTTGTTTTCAATTTATCTTCGTGATCTGGGTTAACTGAACAGGAGAGATGATGAACGGATGGGTTTCAGTTTCACTCCCTGACGTTTGCCTGTCAGAGATATTAATCGTTCGAGCAAGAGCAAATATCTCGAATACCGCTCCCAGTCCAGAGACCTGTGACTGCAAATTGATCCGAATTCTCCGTTCCGAATTCTTGTTTCTGAATTCTCGATTCTCGTACAAATTACCGTTTTTGCTCCTCTGATGTGTTTATGCATATTAAACACGCGCACTCTCTTGACCAATGAGAGGGGAACGGAGAGACGAGTATCGAGAATTCACCACTGAAGCAACTTCTCGATTCTGCATAATCGCGAGGCTTTCCCCGTTTTCGATTCTGACAAAAACGCAAGAAAATTCACTTCCTTCTCACTTCAAAATGAGAATTCACTTCATCTGAATAGCCCAAAAGCACGAAATAGGAGAATTGGATCAAAAACGCAACTAATGACTTCCCCGCCATTTTATTTTATCTTATTTCGTCTGTCTCGAGGGCTGCTTCAGTGCATGCCAATTTCAATGCAAGCTGATTTCAATGTTTTAACACGTGGCAACCGTTGCCGACTCGTATCAGCCGGTGCCGGAACCGGACGGGCACCTGGCACTGTACACTCAAATCGAGAGTTCGCAACCCCTCGACCTCTCTGAGATCATTGATGACTCCTTTACTTGTAATGTTACCAACAGCAATGCATCTGTGAGTTAGTTCCACGCCCTGCAGCTCCCTGGGAGATTAGCTGTTCACGAATATCGTTCAGTTTGTTGAATTCTTTAAAGCACAACTCTTATAAGAAATGATCTTTCCACAATGAAATGTCTCAGAAATATCATTTTCGTGTCGACTCTATCCAGCCTTCGCTCTGTTCAACTCGACGACTGGCGCAAAATATTTGAATACCGTTCTATCGCTCGACGTTCAACAGTAATCAGATGAGAAGAGAAAGAAAGGTGGAAAGAGATTGGTTCCAAGCCAGACCCAAAGCCAGTTTGAAGTTGAAGGAAGGAGGATATTGCTGATGACCAACCATTTCTTCCAAAATCCGACGACGCAAGCCCAAAATAATCTTTTTAAGGTCCCGGCCAGGTCATTGATGACTGATAATACGAGCAGATACCCTAGTTGTTAGTCGCGGTCGGGTCGGGTTTGGTAAAAATACGTCAGAAGGCTTCGTGTTCTGTATTTATATATTTATGTATCTAGGGGTCTATTTGGGAAGTCGGGAAAGGAAAATAAATATTTAAATAAAACAAAATAAAAAGTTGAGCAGGAGGAGGAAGTTTAAGCCATGAGAGATGACGAAATTTGGAACCACAAGGGGTCCTTGGTGGGATTTTATTATGGGGTGGCGTCAAACTACAAGGAGGGTCAAGGATGTTTACCGGTAGTGAAGTAATTACAGTAGTTGGTGATTTGTAGACAGGTTCTGGTAGTTACCGGTTGTGTTTTCACCACTAGAACAAGTTAGGTTATGGTCGCCATAACCTGGATTATGCTCCACAGATTATTGTTATTAGGATCATGTGTTCCATGTCGCTGAGTGCATGCTCTGGTTTTATCTGTAAAAAGAAACAATAAAAAATGGCTACATTGCCCTTTTTAGTACAATCCACAACAACACAAGATTTTGTTTCTGTCTTTTTACTGTAAAAATAAACTTAACACGAGGTACAACATTAAATTATTTATTACACATGATTGTGAATGAGCTGAGATGTTCTGATGTTTCGATTATACCGGGGCGCTGATCATGCAGTGGCCGCTGCTTGAAAACAAAATCAAATGGGGTCGCTGTTTATGCAGTGGCCGCTGCATGAAAACGAAATCAAATGGGGTCGCTAATCATGCAGTGGCCACTGCATGAAAAGGAATTCAAATCGTTCCTTGTTCAGCAGTGATTTTTTTTCTAATCCACACAATTCAAACAGCATAAATGGCCGAGTAACAACAAAAAGAAGAAACAACATAAACAATCAAAAAGAGAAAACACCAGGAGAAAATCAACCAAACATTTGGGCAATCCCCCAGAACTGAGGAGTAACATAATAAAGGGAACAAAAATATCTAGATCACTTCAGCATTCAACAACACTGTAAATAATATGATTGAAAATAAAAGTACACAAGACTGGAACAATGTATTAGCCTACTCCATGATCACTTCTGAAAGAAAAAAATGGGCAGGCCACTAATTACTTTATTTAAGAGGGCTTCAGAGGATTTTTATTTTTTTTTGTTTTTCTACAGTTAAAGGTGGATCGATTACGTCTAAATCAGAGACATGTGAAAAAAAAGAATGTGGAACCCCAGGAGAGATTTTGAGAATTTAAAATATGATTTGTTATACCCCGCTTAATGAGCACTTAATCCTCTTTACTCTCTTTAGCGGGTGAGCACAGGCCAACCTTAAATACTATCAACTTCCTTACTTCAAAACGAGGGGTTACTTTCTTCCCGGCAGCTGCCGTACACCCTTTCCCCGCACCAGCCGACCGTAAAGGAGAAGATTCTCACTTCTAAACATGCTGATTTTAATGTTCTAACACGTGAACACCGGTGCCGGAGGGTATCAGCCGGTGCTATCACTTGTCGGGCACAGGGCACTTGCTGTACACTAAAAATCGAGAGCTTTAAAAAAAACACACACACTTTTGTTTAGCTTTGTACGCTTTGCTTTTTGGAATTCTTTGCTGAGGATCTGCGGTGGGAGGTTTTGGAACGTCGGGCTTTGGTTTCCTCGTTCGTTTGGCGTTTCTTAGTGCTTTCTAGGCTGTTGTACTGAGCTGGTACTGCATTTTCCACCGCGACTGAGTCTTCGACGTATCCCGCAGATTTGACGAGTCCCGAATGTGATGCTGCAAATGAAGAATAAACACTTTGAAACACAAGTCAATGTAGACATAGTTTACATTCCAATGCTCTAAAATGCGTGACTTCTTTGAAACCCTGTCAAGCTTTCTTCAGAAAGGTTTATGACTTTATCATGCTTATGTGTTTGTAAAAGAATGATAAGGCGGAGGAGTAATTTCATTTTATTTGCTAGTTATTAAATGCCCTTTTCTGTTTTTCGGGGCTTACACGGTTTAATACGGTTAGGAAGTAGGGTGATAAGTAAGACGGTTCCTTAATCGTGAAATAAGATAGTGTCTGATTTTTTCACTTTCACTATTTTGTGCAAACACAACGAACGGACAAGAAAAAAACTCCGCTTATTTTTGTCCAAGCTAGTAAACTGGACAATGGGAGGCCGCATAATAACGTCGTCACGAGCGAAAACAATGTCTGAGGATTCGGCTTATTTCTAAGGTACTCTAAGGTATCTCCACGGGGTGGTAATGTTACATCATGACAGTATCGTCGGTCTATCGAACTTTAAAACTTGTCGTGGGGAGAGGTGGGGGTTGGGGGTATACTTTCTGCTTTTCCACTTTCGAACATTGGATTATTTTGATTAGAACTCTTTTTTCTTTTTTTTTACGGAAATGACGATAGTGAGAAAATCCAGCCAGAAACTCCTGTCTGAAATGACATGACAGGAATCCTGCCGTTCAGGTTCAGGTTCTTTTTCAGGTTCTTTTTAATAATAGGTTCAGGTTCTTTTTAATAACAAACTAAATAACAAAATGTCCAGAGCCCGGCTGAGAAGACAAATTCGTAATGCACGGGATGGAAAGACTTCTTTAAATAAATACAACATTTATACTTCACTACATGCCGTTCATACAAATGGAAATATGCGTATTCCCCCGTCAGCACCCGGTTCCCAACGCCACCCGTTGACACGTCCAGCGAAACAAACAATAAAAAATAAAACGCACAAGGCCTTGCACAACGAGATGCACACATTATGGTTCAAACAGACACTCAGATTTATCCGGCCGGATTTCCGTAGTTTTCTCAATAGTCGACATAATAACCTCGACTCTTCTGTACGGCATTGAAAGTTTGCTGAAAATCCAGGCGGGAATTCCGGTTCAACGCCTGACCTTCATGATTTCACATCACCATTAGCCGAAAATCCAGCCAGGAATTCCGGCTATGAATAGAGGAATTCCAGGTCGGATTTGACAAACCTTTAATTTGTTATGGTATTCCCGCCATCTCGAAAAGTCCGGTCTAATCTTACCGCATGCGTTTTCGGTTTCATGCCAAAGCCACAGCATGATTGCACAAGAGTCTTTGATCATATAGAGCGTGTTCCTTTCCTTCTACCAATAGTAACTATTAGTTACCATGCTCTTTCAACCTCGTAAAAAGTTACTACGCTGACCGTTCCAACCTTCTCGAAATAGTAACTAATAGTAACTATTCGGTTAACATGCTCGGAAGCGTAGTAAGCGTGGTAACTACGCATCTCTGTAACATGATTGGTTGGATTCGCCCGTTGTATCTGTAATCTGCTGTAATCTGCTTGAAAACAGAAATGTTCCAGCCTTAACGGCAAAAACCAGAATTCGTGACGTCACGCGTAGTAACTACGGTAAGTAGAGTGGAACACGCTCATAATGTCATAAAAGCTTCGCGCATTTAGTAATAATTTAATGAAAATTGGCTGTTTTATGTACTTCTAAAAGTCCTCGCGCCATTACTGTCAGTAAACCTTGTTTAAAGCCTGAATAAAAAATTATTTGTTCACGGTTTAACGGGCTTCCCATAATTAGTAACAATCATCTCTTAAGCCTTGGCATCCAGTCATAGCACAGGAACAACTGAGTGGGAATTGCACTGCTTTAGCGTCCAGAATTTTTGTTTAGCTCTTCTTGCGAAAGACAGTTAAGATGAAGCGACAGGGTTTCCACGCTAGCCAAAAAAATCATCCGTCTTACAAAAATTACCGAGCAAAAATAAGCCGCGTGGACATTTTGTTTACATTTTGTGTTTTTGAAAAAAAAATTCTGACATTGTGAATGTGAAAATCACTAAAATTAATTATTCTGTCGATGCAGACAGAAGAAAATCAAAAAATTTCGTGATAAATTTAATACCCGTGGCAACCCTGGACACGGAGCTTTGTTAATCAGGTTCTGACGGACTTGTTGTTAATCAGGTTCTGACGGACTTGCTAAAGGCATATATGCTATGTTTAGTTTCCATTTACGCCTCAGTGGGAGAAGCTCGCGGGCGTATTCTAAATCTTTTGTAATGCATAGCCTCATCCACATACTCCTTGACAAGCCCTAATCCGGTTTTGTCGTTTTCTCTTGGAAGTTTGTGACAGTGGTTAAAGTTTAACTGAAAAGGCAGCTTATATTTACACCTGATATCTGAATACACTGAAATATTTTGACATATCTTAGGGATTTTGCATTTTTCCACCCGGGGCTCTAGTAATAACATTCAGAGTGCGCGCTGCTTGTACGACAACCCAAAATTCATCCGGACGTGGAGAATTTGAATGTCAACAAAGCCTGCATCTCCGGTGCAACATGTGTTAAGCCCGAAAAAGTTACGCTTGTAGAAAGTGAGAAGATGATAGACATAAGATATGCCTTGCAAGGAATCGGACATTTTTATTTTAGTTTTCGGCAATGGCTTGCATTTGTAGTTGGTAAATATTTCAAGCATAGAGGCACAAGTGCATAGAGGTACCACAAATCCGAAAGAATAAGCTTATTTGATGAAGTCGGTTACCTGTGGATAACGGACAGACGAAGTAAGGTATTTTTATCGGGTTTTCAGTATTTAAGTGAAAAGTGATTTGTAATTAGACTGTCGGATTTCAGACCTATTCCGTTAAACATTAACTGTGGTTCGCAGTGCCGAACTTCTGCCTAAGCCCCAGCCTCGGAAAAGGGGCTGAGAGCTTGGTCACACTTGGCTCATTTCCTGGTTTTTTGGGTTGCAAAAGTAGAAAAAAGAAAAAGAACGAGATACAACTATTTCTGAATGTTTTCGTTTTAAATGCGTATAATCATGTTACAGGAACCCTAATTGACCCCTAATTGCAGTCTGCTCATTATCCACAAGCTGCCACAAAGCCCATTAGACTTCACGTCCCCTAGGGATTTTCAGTTGTTTGTCGAATAGGCCGCGTTTTGAGCCCAGTGTGACCAGGCTCTGAAGTGGTAAATAGTAAAATTTATGATGTGTTAAAGTATTTAGTTGGTGCAAAGTCAAAGTACGTTAAAAACAATGGAAAGTAACATATCTATAAATGCGTCATTTTACCCTCAGTTCGTTGGGCTTAAATTTTCGTAAAAATTTTGAAGTATTCCGTAGAAGTCATAGGCTTTCCATTATTTTCTTGTCATCAGCAGACTTACTGCAGAGCTGGCATATCAGGACTGATGTGTTATTCATTATTTGTTTCAAATTTGGCTATGACAACAATGGACGCTCATAATGTAACGGATTTTCTGTGAAAAAAGTCGCATTGGAATGGATTTTGCACTTAAAGCTCGTATCAAAAGCTGGGCTTGTTTAGCCAAACCCCGTGTTTACCCTTCGCTTCAAACCAATCAACCCTCTGCTATGGTCCATGGTCACGGCCAATCCAGATTTCCGTCATCAAACATTTCTGTTTCAAAAGAAACCAGTTTCGAATAAGAACGATAATCCAGGACATCCATAATTTCCCTAAGGATGTAGTGTTTACAGGAAAACATCGAACATTCGTAGGTATCGGCTGACGTATTATTCATTGATGATCATTACGCTAACAGAGGGAGTTTCGTTATCCCGGCCTCAGCAAAGGGGTTAGAGAATGCAGTTGATGACCTGAAGGATGTCAATTTTTATGTAGCTGTGTCATTGTTTAGGATACTTTGGTGGAAGAAAAAAGCTTGTACGGATTCCAAAACACAGAGCAGATTGATTTCGAGTTCAAACAGCGTATTTTGAGGTCATTTTCAAACGTGTTTAGATGCGCATGGTTAGCAGTAATAATTCTAAGCTTAACCAACCGTTGTGCATTCAGTATTAGTCAAAGTCAGATTTGTGGTTTCGTCTGTGCATGTTGAATCACACGAATGTCGTATAGATCTCAGAGTGCATTTTGGCCTACTTCAGACGGGAAAAAACCCAAGGTAGTAATGATGTCTTACGAGAGGCCTTCATTTACTTACTTATTACTTACTCGCATGTCATTAAGGTACCTAAAGCGCTTTCCACAAGCGTTTGAATACTGAAATGTTTTCGTATGGGAAACGCGAAAAACTAGAAAGGGCAGGATCTTTGTTCTGGTGCGTTTCTTCTTCTTCGTCCTTAAGACAGGAGCCCTGTTCCGAGGCAGGAGCCCTGTTCCGAGGCAGGAGCCCTGTTTTAATTTATAATGAAAGGGCAGTAACCATGTTTTAGGAAAATTAGCCTCACTGAAGGAATGGTTGATAGGATACAGTGGTTAGGAGACAAATACATTAGGAATAAAAACAATCTTGAAAAAGGAAAAAAAAATAGGCATTCGTGTTCTTAAAGCACCATCGGCACGGTAATTTCTTCTGAATGCTTTTACCGAACCAGGGCTTCACATTGTACAAAACAGTTCAGAGAAACAGTTCACGTCTTTTTTGGTGCATTTTTGGGGACATAATCGATACTTCGTTGAGTTTTTAAATATGTTTGTACACATAAAATTTCAACAAAAATAGCCGAGCAGAGCGAGGCTCAGTCACGGTTCCTAACACCTATTTAAAGCGGAACATCGCGCGTTTAGCTTATCTTTACATGATTAAATACTCCTTGAGACCAAGCTGACTGGGAGCGTATATTCAAACGATGAATAAAACGGATGCGTCAGCTACGGATACGTTAGCTACCAAAGCATCGTAGCTGAAGTATCCGTTTTACCCATTGTTTGTATATTTTGACAGGATTGATGGCGTGCTGAAGAAGATCTCAGGAAAACAAGCAGATGGATTGAGTCGATATGATTCGATCAACAAATGATTAGCACTACCCAATTTCCGATTTCGCCGGATTCCGGCTAAATATAGATCCGGAAGATAAATGAAGTAGATCTACTGATTGAGCATGTACCTAAATAAGAGAATCCCAGTAGAAGCCGACTCTATCCCTTGTACAAGAGTCGCCGGAAATTTGGATATGATAAAAAGTGACTCGAGTTGATTGAGGTTACTCACCTTGCTCTTTCCGTCCTCGTGCATAGCTATAGACGGGCGTGGAATCCCCGTTGGAGTTATCCGCTCCGTCGAGATAGACAACATCCGCTTCGTACTTCGACGTCGTTTCAGGTTGCCATGATTCGGGGCTATCAGGTGTCTCTGTTTGGCTGTTTCGTTTGTAATCCTGATCGTTCGTTGGCTGGTATTCTTGAATAGTAGTTGTAGCAAACCCAGTTGCTGGCCCTTTTACTGTGTTGTCTGCATTGTCAACTGACGGCGCGTAGGCGCCACTGGTTCCATGTTGGTTGTATAGATCTACAGCACCTTCTTGTTCTTCAGTATTTGGGATGTAGTCTGAACCATCGCCGGATAGGACGTGACTACTAGCTTGCTCATGACCGGCATCAGTAGGGTATTCAAGAGATCGGCCTGTTTGACCGTAGCCTTGGCCGAGATCTATTTGAGGGTAGTCGTTGCCACCACCCTGGTTGTAGCTCCCGGCTACATTTTTCTCGCCGTAAGTGCCCTTAAGATGACCTTCAATACTTGGTTCGTTGTAACCTACTTCTCCAACTGCCTGACGATATCTTTCTTCACCTTGTCCGTTGATACTTGGCTGATAATCGGCGATCCTAGCATCTTGGCCGTGATTGACTTGATCATGCCCGACATTGTTTGTTCGACCGTAACCACGATTTCTCCCAGCTGTTCCTGTGATTGGGTTATAGCCTGTTTGACCGAAACCATCTGGAGTGGTTGAACCGTCAACATTGATTCCATGATTCACGTAACCGGTGCTTGGGTGTCTCTCTTCCTCGTTGTAGTTCACATTGGCTGCGTTCAGGCTATGGCCTTTTTGACCGTAACCATGCTCTTGGTTGGACGGTCCGTAACCGTCTGGGTTGGGTGAATCGTAAACATTACTTCCAGGACTCACGTAACCGGTGCTTGGGTGTCTCGCTTCCCCGTTGTAGTTAACATCGGCGGCGTTTAGGCTATGGCCTGTTTGACTGTAACCATGATCTTGGTTGGAAGATCCGTAGCCGTCTGGGGTGGGTGAACCGTGAACAATGCCTCCAGGATTCACGTAGCCGGGGCTTAGGTGTTTGGCTTCCCCCTTGTAGTTCACATCGGCCACGTTCAGAATATGGGCTGATTGACCGTAACCACCGTCTTGGTTAGACGATCTGTACCCGCTGCTTTGAGGACCACTGCTGCCGTCTTTGTGATTTGCGTCCCCTTGGTACTTGACATCGGCCAGAAATCCGGTGGTGTCATCTGCCGAGTAAGTTACCATTTGTGTTCTCCCATCCGGAAGAAGAACACGATAAGCGCCGCGAGTTTGAACTCCATCGGAGTTCTCTTCATGGGAGTAAGAATTGCCGTAGTTGTCGTTGACATCATAGTGAAAATTGTAGGGCATTCCACCTCCCTGGAATAAAATTGGATTGCTAATGCCTTGAACACACGACCAGGGTCAGGTATGGGCGGCTTGAGTTCCTAACCCGGATTTTGGAAGATTTGAAATTTCTCCACTTGATAGTGAAAATGCAGAAAATCCGCCCGGACCATGGTGTCTGTTACCACAGTAACTGGATCTGCAGTTAGTTATTTTTGCTGTTACCTTGGTATCTGATACTATGGTTGCTCTGCAAAAACGACAAATTGCCAGATTTGCGCTTTTAGAAGTCATCAAAAAACAAATACTGACATCTACTGACATTTAAAGTGACGTAACGTCTTTCTCGCCAATTTGACACAAAAACAGACTTTTCTGTACCGTGGTATCTGAATATCAGAAAAACAATCAATTTTTCTAAAAAATGGACGAAATCTGAAACACAGTAGTTTTTTTCTGAAAAACAGTCGGTAAAAATGAACAACCAGTCGGTAAATACTTCCCCCCACCTGAACATTTTGGCTAGTAATGCCTCTGACAACTTACAATAATTACAGTATTTTCCGGATTTTATTACATCGATTATGCTTTGTATGTACCCGGATGTACCTTTTCCGTTCTCTTACGACCATAAACAACTCTCCTCACTTTTATTGTGAACAACTTATTCTGGGCCCTTGGTATTACAAGCAAATTGCTTCAGTCTTTTGCAATGCTTCCTTGGTTTAAAAATAAAAACTGAAGTGTACTTTTACTGTCTTCTCGGATCTGTTATGAATCAAGCGATGAGTATTGGCAACTGTCGTAAGAGAGCAGAAAAAGTACTCACTACCAATCAAAGTGGGTCGTACCGCATCTTTGGAATATGATCGAATGAACATTAACGTCTCATTAAGCTGCGTGCATGTCAAGATGTTCTTTGAAGATGTAGTTCATGTCTTGCTTCTGACGTTTGCAAATTTCTAGGGGGATGGACGCTCTCTTATAACTCGCATAAAAAAAGTAAATTTCATGAGAAATTTGTTTCCTCTTACATGTGGCAAGGAGAAGAGGTTTTTTTCACATAACAAGAGGTACGAGCTCATATGGCAATTATTACGAGTAGGTAGTACAAGAGAGTAGATGAGAACCCCCCAACTGGTCCTGACGCGGCCAAACCTGGTTCGGACACATAAATATGGATTATCTAAAGCATCTTCTATTAACGCCTATCAAAATTCATTCGAATCTGAGCATTTGTCGGGGAATTCCGGTGCCCCCCCCCCCCCCCCCGATCGTGCTCCGATCCAGTCCGGGCCCTAAGAAATGACATCTAGGGCATATGATCTATCTACTTTCCAAGTTGCATTCAAATCGCTCCATGCTTTTGACCCCTATGCGTGCCACACAGTTTCCGGGACTCCCCCCGCTGATAGCCGAATACAACTCAGACACATAAACTTTGCATCTCTGACATCTGCTCCTTCTGTCTATCATATTTGACTCAAATCCTGTTCGAAGATCATATCCAAAAATTTCCAGTTCCTGCTTCATCCTGCTCCTACAGTGGCCGGATCCGGTCTGGACGCCAAAATCTAGGCCGCAGGAACTCAGTACTGTCCAACTTGTATCTCATTCGGCCCATTTGTTTGGATTTTGTGTATGTCACAAAGTTTCCGGCCCCCCCCTCCCCTCCAACTCCCCCAACTATGGCCGCATGTGGTTTGGAGACATGGTTTGCTTATATAAGTCATCAGTTCAGTTCTTATCACCCAGAAAGTTTCACTCAAACTGGACCACCTGTTCTCACCCTATGGATGTCAGTTATTTCCGGATTCCCCTTCTCTCAACTCCTCCGAAAATGGTCGGATCAGGATCAGAGGCTTTCTTAGGGCACTGTGTCGGCTCTTTAAGTCTACTTGGTTCGGTCAATAATCTGCCTGTCAAGTTTTTCGTACTTAGCACATATGAAAGTATTCTAACTCGCGATCACTAGAATTCCGAGAAACCCCCTCCAACTCTCCCTACAGAGCCCCGGTACGATCTGGCTCTGCCATCGCGATCCCTCGACTCTAAGCGTTTCATGAGATTTCCGGTTCCCCTCCTAATTCCCCACAAGTATCGGACCGGTCCGTAATTGACATGGAATATCTAGACGATAGCTCTTTTTACTACTCTAATTCTATTCAAATCCGATCAGCCGTTCAAATCTTATGCCTGCCACTAGATTCCAGATTCCCAATCCCTCCACTCGCCCCACGTTCATCAGGAAGTATCGAACTTGCGGGATCAACAGAATTCCGGACTCCCCCCTCCCAATTCCCCACACAGTGCCCCAATCCAGTCCGGCAATGTCGCAACGATGTATCTAAGAGTTATGTGCTTGTTCTTCACACCAACTTCCTGTCCGATTTTCCAAGATTTCCAGATCCGGTCCGGATTTGAAGTGGGTCGTCTGAGACACGAGGTGTTTCAAAATATCAATCCGATCACTCCTTCGAAAGTTACATGCCTCCATCTTTTTCCGATTCCCTTTCCCTCCGTTCCCCCCCCCCCAGATGGTCGGATCGAGGAAGTGACTATTTCCAAGTTAATCTTTTCGGGTCCCTGAAATGCCGGCAAAGTTTCATAGTCCTAGCGTATGTGGAAGTTCCCGAGCTAGCAAACCTGGACAGAGGGACAGACCGACGGACCGACCGACAGACAGACATGACGAGCGCTATATGGCACTTCAGCTGGAAGCTCCAAGTGTCATAAAAACGATTTTGAAAAAAGGCCACCCACACTCAGATGAACCCAGACTTCTAAATCCACCTATGAAGACAAATGGGTGTGAATCCTTTTCTCAATGGGAGCTAATTGTGACTTGTAAGAATAATTAGACCTCATTAGGCAAAGAAAGAAAAACTCCCTTTGAACCACTTTGCGCTCCATTTTTTTCCCGACACGATTTTTTGCATTGCGCGTGCTTATTGCATTAACATCAATACATCATCTTTTCTTTGGTAGGGATGTCCCAAGGCCAGAGACACTGTGTTTTGTGTGAAGATTTGCAGAGGTCTGAAAAAGGAGAAACGTGTAATTCCTAGAAAGAACTGGAACAAGGAGTCTGACACGTTTGTAGCTGACGCATTGTTATCATTCATGACTTTTAGCATACTGGTTACGGATGACGCAATACCGTAATAACAATGGCTTTATTGTGTCGAAATGACGCGACAAATAAACCAGAGACAGTTTCGTCCGATTTTCGCAGTCGGATGCGAATTTCCTAACTCGATCCGTAATTTTCACGCACCGCGTGCAGGTCTCCTCATCTTTTTCTCCTCTCGTTTTCTTTCTTCTTCTTAAATTGTTTTGCAAATACTCTAAATGGGCACGCCTTGTGCCAGTTCTTATAGGTTAATAAAATCATTGATTGATTGATTATGACACAAATTTCGCATTCTAAATTTTATCGGAGTGTTTGTTCACGGAGCTTACACCTTTGGTTCTGCCTTTGCTCAAAAAGTGAGGACACACGATCAGGATTTTCCCGCCGGATTGTCTGATCAAGTTGAACAAGAACAAAGGTTTCGATAGGATCCCAAAAATTTCACATGTGATCCAGACAATTGGATCTTGTAGATATCCGGTCTTCGCCGGACTTCTTGAAAATTTTAACTGTTGAAATTTAGAAACAGATTAGTGTCAATGGCTAACCATCTGAGAAAGCCAAGTTCAGATACGGATTCAGCTTGTGTGTTTAACCCTATACGTTATACATACTTGGACGAAATTGATCAAAACTTCCAGCTGCCTTACTTCTGACGAATTTTCCAGTTTCTGCCGGATTCTTGGTGAGCTACTTTTCCGTAAAAAAAAGCTCAAAAACGAATCAGCAGATCTCCTTACCCCCTGTTTCGAACCTCTAACCAACGTCAGATAAAACTTTAACTTTTAACTAATTTTCAGGTTCTGGCCGGATTCCGGGCGAACTATTTGTCCGGCGTGAAAATAATTTACATATATGGATTCAGCATGCCTCCTTTACCACGACATCGATACTTTAATCGACTTCAGATAAAACCTTTACTTATAACAAAGTTTTCCGGTTTCAGCCGGATTCCGAGCGAACTATATGTCCGGGTAGAAAATGATTGTCATATACGTGTCTCGTTACCCTTAAATTCAACCCCTAATCTCCTTTAGTTAAAACTTTTATTTTTCACAAATTTCCCGGTTTTTGCCGGATTCCGGGTGAACTACTTGTCCGGCGAGAAAATAATTATTAAAATAAATCATTAAGAAAATAGCGTGTTTCCTTATCCCCCAATTAGATATTAAAAACATTTTTTTTTCGTCCCTTAATTTGAAACCCCTCCCACACCCCTAAATATTGGGCTACAGAGCCCAAATTCGAACTTGACCTCTACTTTGACCCAAAGAATTCTCATGCCAAATTTGAACGTAATATCTCAAACCCTTCGAGAGTTATCGTGCTAACAAACGGACAGACGGACAACTTTTACGAAGTCATAGGTATCCCTCCACTTACGTTTTGGGATCCTAACAAATCTAAACTTTTTCATATGGAACTAATAATACCGCGGTCCTGACCTTGGTATCTGAAGAATTTGTGTCACTGTCATCATCAACAGCACAGGAGCCTGTTTTTTTGTCAAATTGGTGGGAAAGTAGTTTGGCACTTGTGATGTGATTCGATATTAGTATTTCTTTTCGGATCACTTTTAAAAGCGCAGATTCGGTAACTGTCGTGTTTGCAAAGCAACCGTAATATCAGATACCACGGTACCTGGAAACACGGCATAATGCAAATCCACTTACCGTGGTATCAGATACCATGGTATCTGCAAAAACGCAACTATAGTTGGTGCTTGGTGCATCCGGGTGTGGGTGGCATTTTGTCGGCTTACCTGGCTTTTGCTATATCCATTTCTTCCAACCAGTCCGGTCATGGAATCCCATCCACTCCCGCCAGGAGACATGTAAGAGTTTGTTGGCAAGTATTCTTGAGACGTTTGCCCTTGGCCGTAGCCACTGAAGCCATCTTGGGGGGAAAAAGAGTTGCCGTGTTTCTGACTTGTTGGTGATAGATGGCGTGGTTGCTTCGCAGCTGCAGAGGACGTGGCAAAGATGACCGAACAAATCAGTAGTTCCTAGAATTGCAATTCGTGACGAGTTATTGGCAATGGGCTGAAATGGTTTATGTTGTAATTCGTCAGATGAACTTCAAGCCTGCTGGTTTCTGGATGCCCCCCATCGCCTCATTATCAAATCCTTGAGGGAGATATAATAAAACAGATCCACAAGTTGATGAGTAGAAAATCCGAAATTTGCTTTTCGAGCAACAGAAGTTTTGGCTGTCTTTGGAGAAGAAAGTGAAAGGTGGTTCTGCTCGTGATCTGCCTAGGATCTATCTTTGACTATTTATCTGTCACAAGTGTTGATAATGAGACAATGGAGGATTTTGAGAAACTAGTCCGCTTGGACCGTTATAATGGAATGGAAATTGTAGCGGGGAAAAGGAAATTGTTTCTAACTAAGCGTATTTGAAAAAGCCGTTAGGCGATATCACGAGAGACTTTGGATGCAAGCCGCATCGCGATATCCCAAACAATAGTTGCGTTTTTGTTCGACTTTTGCCTCTCCCTTTTCGGCTTTAGCTTTTAGCATTTTTCAGGCCTTTTTGAACATTTTCGCGATTTTGCAAGTCGCCGTTTCCACTTAGGACTTCTATCTTTTCTTAGGTGAAAACATAATTTTGACAAAACCATTTTACTTGTATTTTATTTGTACTGTAGACTGTCCATCTTAAATATCCGGGATAGTCTTCAAATACTGCTAAAGATTTTGACTCAAATCCATCTTATGTTGGATTTTGGGGTAAACTGATAATAATGGCGAAGCAAAAGCCAAAAGGAGAGCGTAACTTGGTCACCTACAAAGTTTGCCTTTCTTCAAAAACCCGAGGGAAAAGGCGAAAGTCGGCCTTTGCCTTTTTGACAAAAACGAGAAATTGTCAAACAGTGCTTAGGACCATTTTATGAAAAAGCAAAAAAAGTAAAAAGCCGTCGAAAAGGCGAGTGAAAAGTCGATCAAAAACGCAACTATAGGGCTGAGTAAACGCTAACGCTTAGAGGACACCTCTTGCCTTTCAGGTTATCCATAGCTCCCTTTTGTAATTAAAATCTTGTGAAATTCCCGCCCTCCACCATTGTTCATTTTTTGTCAGACTGTAGCCTACCTTTTAGGTTGAGTGTTTTTATGGCACTTGCAGCCTCTGGCTCAAGTGCCATATACCGATCACAATTCCGTCTGTCGGTCTGTCGGTCGGTCCGAGTTTTTTGTCCCACATATCCGAGTTAGGGTACTTCCAGATGTGCTAGGACAATGAAACTTGGCAGGCATATCAGGGACCCGACCAAACTAACCTGGAAATAATCAGTTTCCCGATCCGACCATATGGGGGGGAGTGCGGGGCGCTGGAAACTTGCAAATTTAGGGCATTTTGTCACTTTTTTCTGAGTTAGGGTACTTCTAGATGAGCTAGGACAATGAAACTTGGCAGGAATATCAGGGACCCGACCAAACGAACCTGGAAATAATCAGTTTCCTGATCCAACCATATGCGGGGGAGTGGGGGCGCTCGAAACTTGAAAATTTAGGGCATTTTGTCACACTTTTTCGAGTTAGGGTACTTCCAGATGAGCTAGGACAATGAAACTTGGCAGGAATATCAGGGACCTGACCAAAGTAACCTGGAAATAATAAGTTTCCCGATCCGACCATATGCGGGGGAGTTGGGGCGCTGGAAACTTGAAAATTTAGTGCATTTTGTCACACTTTTTCGAGTGAGGGTACTTCCAGATGAGCTAGGACAATGAAACTTGGCAGGAATATCAGGGACCCGACCAAACTAACCTGGAAATAATCAGTTTCCCGATCCGACCATATGCGGGGAAGTGGGGGCGCTGGAAACTTGAAAATTTAGGGCATTTTGTCACACTTTTTCGAGTTAGGGTACTTCCAGTTGTGCTAGGACCATGAAACTTGGCAGGCATATCAGAGACCCGACCAAACAAAATTAGGAATAATCAGTTTTCTGATCCGACCATTTTTGGGGGGGGGGGTGGAGGGCAGGGGAATCCGGGAAACTGAGAAGTGTGTAACTTTCGAACGGATTGTAATGAAACTTCATAACTGAAGAGAATATATATCTGTAATGTCCCGTTTAAAGTCTTGACCGGATTCGGTAGCCAGGGGGGAGCTGGGGGGGGGGGAGACCGGAAATTTCAAGAAACAGTTAGAATGGAGGGATCGGAGTGAAACTTGCTGGGAAGAACAAGCATCTGCTCTAGATAAGTCCTTTAGACCATTGTACTTGATCCGGACACTTATGGGGGGGGGGGGGGTCCCGGAATTCCGGTGATGGTGGTTTTGGGGATTTTCACGATGAAACTTGGCAGGCATATCAGGGACCCAATCAAACTGACTTCAAAATAAAAATTTGGTCATCAGCAATATCCTCCTTCCTTCAACTTCAAACTGGCTTTGGGTCTGGCTTGGAACCAATCTCTTTCCACCTTTCTTTTCTCTTCTCATCTGATTAATGTTGAACGTCGTGCGATAGAACGGTATTCAAATATTTTGCGCCAGTCGTCGAGTTGAACAGAGCGAAGGCTGGATAGAGTCGACACGAAAATGATATTTCTGAGACATTTCATTGTGGAAAGATCATTTCTTATAAGAGTTGTGCTTTAAAGAATTCAACAAACTGAACGATATTCGTGAACAGCTAATCTCCCAGGGAGCTGCAGGGCGTGGAACTAACTCACAGATGCATTGCTGTTGGTAACATTACAAGTAAAGGAGTCATCAATGATCTCAGAGAGGTCGAGGGGTTGCGAACTCTCGATTTGAGTGTACAGTGCCAGGTGCCCGTCCGGTTCCGGCACCGGCTGATACGAGTCGGCAACGGTTGCCACGTGTTAAAACATTGAAATCAGCTTGCATTGAAATTGGCATGCATTGAAGCAGCCCTCGAGACAGACGAATTAAGATAGAATAAAATGGCGGGGAAGTCATTAGTTGCGTTTTTGATCCGAATTCTCCTATTTCGTGCTTTTGGGCTATTCAGATGAAGACCGACAGACGGAATTGTGATCGGTATATGGCACTTGAGCCAGAGGCTGCAAGTGCCATAAAAACTGCAAACCGTTATTTCCAGTATATAATCTTCGCGCAAATAATCGTCGACAGCGTGATATGCATCGGAGGTAGCGGAACAAGGCGAGTGAGAAAATCAGTGAGATTTCGTTCGGATGGTTAGAATGTACCGTATGAAATTCGGGCCTCCTCGTTTAAGAATAGATGGAGCGATTACGGAAGTAAGTAGCATTAGTATTAGAGGTACGACATGTCAGCTACTCGACCGTCACCAATTGGCGGTGCCGGCCTCCTGGAAACGTGGTATCCTCCAATCAAAATGCGGTAAACTTTGCGGTATGCCCGAAAGACACGAATTTGTGTAGCCTATTTCTGGGAGAGTAATGAGGTGTCAAAATGTCACTATGAATTTGAGTTTCCGAAGCGGCAGGCTTTGTTTATGCCTTTAGATTTTGACGGAGTAAAACCTACCGTAAATGCGAGAAAACACGTGCTAGGTAGGGCACTTCTGGTAACTGGGGCTATTTAAGCTATCATGTTCGGCGTTAACCGCAGCAAGGTATAGAAAAACACCTAAGGCGTATTCTCGCCGTTCCCCGAGGACTCCTCGGGGAATCGAAGGGAACGGCGAGAATAGAGGGAGTCACTCCACGCGGACTCCGCGTACAGAAACAGCGAGAATACGGGGAATGCTTTTAAAATGGATTTGTTCGAAAAATGAATATGCAGCTGAAAAAAGGAGTCTAGATCCACTTTCTTTTTGGTTTTGTTTTTTTGGTTTCTTTTTAATTAATTTTACATAGCACCTACAAAAGCAAAAAATGTTTCCCCTCCGAATTTGAAAGGGAGTCCTTTTTGATGATGGTGATGATAATCGGAGCATTCCCCGTCCGTGGGGACTCGCGAGAATACGGGGGGTGAGTCCCCGGGACAAACAAAAACGCGGGGACTCCTCAAGTGGAGTCCTCGGGGAACGGCGAGAATACGCCTCTATATTCTGTGGAAACGGATCTGCTATGGCTGGCTCTCGCATTTCGCTGTTCTCCACATCTTCAAATCTATCCTTGAAATCAATCCCTGCGATATATTATGGAGTCGAATTCGCCAATGTTAGGATTCCCTTCTCGCCATTTCGTGGTCTAAATATTAAAGCGGTGTAAGTGGCAACACTGGCCACGTCCTTTAACAGATAGTAGTATCCTATGCAACGCCTTGGTGCAGCACCCGCGCTCTAGAAGTCAGGAAAACACAAATTCTAGGAAAGAGTTGGTAGACCAACTTACTCGCATTGCTGCCTATGGTAGATTTATTTTCGCAAATATGAATGATACACTTCCTTTGACAACGTGATAAGAAAACTGTGTGAAATTCGTGATTCTCTTATTTTATATTAAACTTTTTTTGTGCTGGATGTCGTGAGTTTACGTTTTTCTGCTTCAGCTCTTTCTCGATTATCAGATATTGAAGTGTGTAGATACTTTCTATTTGAATAGAGATCTCTGTCTGGTCGATACATAATAGCTTAGATAATAAAGCAGGTCGGACAAAGAAACATGAGACAATCTTCTCAGCTGCTTTGCTCTTGTAAATGAAGTTTCTGGAATCCGAAGTGTAGCTTCGATTAAAAATAAATTGTTTCAGGTTAACTTCTTCCTCTCTGTATATCTTGATACCAGCAACTTGATCCTCCCGAAAGTGCCATAAACACTGACAACTGAAAAAACTGCATATGCATTCAGTTCCTTCGTTGCTACTCTCAAGTAGCTAACCCTTTTGCTCAACAGCTGGGTGCAGTTCGGCGACACCGGGCTTCTTAATTTCCTTCAACGAGCAAAATGAATCATGACTAAAGAATGAGCAATTGAATGTTTTTGATTTTTAATATCAGTATGAAATAACTTCATCTTTGCGAATAGCCAGTGTATCCTTTCATTTTTGTTTCCGCTCTTGCTCGAAATTGGTTGCTGTGTTTGACAACAATGTTTCATCTCTGAAACGCGGCTGGTCTGATATTGATGGTGACCCACAAGAGAGGGTAGGCCAGGGGCGTCCCGAGGGGTGGGGATGCTGCACCCCCACCCCAGAAGGCTTGTGGGAAAAAATTCACCTGGACATGAAGATTTTTTAAGGCCTGTGTCCTGTGGGAAAAATTCACTTGAACTTGAAGATTTTTAGGGAATCTAGCGGATTATTGCTCAGGAAACCTACCGCAGTTTTACTCAGGGAATCTACCGAAACCTTGCTCAAGGAATCTACCGGAACTTGACCCAGGGAATCTATCGGAACTTGTCTCAAGGAATTTACTGGACGTTGGATCAGGGGATCTACCAGAATTTGCCCTAGGGAACCTACCAGAATTCTGTTCAGGGACTCGCAGCTTACCTGAATGACTCCGCCACTCAACTTACCAAAGTGATTCGTGCAGACAGGCAACACAGCCTACCGGACCGCTCACCGGGTGATCCCGATAATCTCCTAAATTTCTCTGGTTTTCAAAAATAGGTAACCTACCGAAACTTCATTTCCAACTACAAATACTGTTCCAGGAATAATACCACGGTGCCGTCTACTCCAGTTTCGACAGCCTTCTCTCTACTCCTTTCCGGTAATAAGCCGAGAAAAGTTCAGAAAACGACTCGAAAGTCGCCAGGAGAGCCTCGAAACAAACAAAAAGCTTGAAGACATATTTGACGGATATATTTACGCTATATATATCCCAAGTCTTTAAATTGAAAGATAATAATAATAATAATATATTCGCAAATTGGACGGTAGGCCGTTAAGCCTCTACAAAATTCTTAATTTACATTTCTTCTAAATTTGCACAAGGAGAAAATGTCACTTGAATAATATTCGTCAACTTCCTTCTTGAATGTCAGTAGGCTTGTGGAGCAGATTACTCTCTCTGGTAAGTTGTTTGATGTCTTACCACTAGTATGGAAAACGGTAAACCTGGCCACCTTATTTTCAACAATGGCTGACCATCGTCTTGAAGGTCCGCAACTAACCGCATGTGAAACCGATCTAGCTGACGAATGTGAAATTGGACGTGTTGTGGACAAATGGAAAACGTTTAAAACGCGACAAATAAATGTGCAGGGTGGGTTGAAGGTCGAATACTTTTTAGTTTAAGTGACAGTCTTAGAGTTTAACCGAATACGGCTGAGATCCCATAGTCTAGGGACATATCACTTAGTTAAATATTCCTGAAAGCATGATAAAAATGCGTTACTTCGGTTGTCAGTTATCCAGGGATGATTGATTTCATAGAACGAACGTATTTAAATATCAAATGTAAAAATAAGCTGTCTTTTCAGCTAAACTTTAACGAGCATATTTTTTCTTTACTGTCGTTTGTAACGCATAATCGAAGTCAGAACACAGCAGTTTTCTGGAATTTCTGCAGAAATAGTCACTGAGGAGAATTTCCGGTGAAACCTAAGCAAGAGCTGTAAGCTGATATGGCACTTGCAAGCATATGTAGTAAGTAATACCCCAACAAGAAAAAATTAAGTGGGCTGAAAATTCAACCTATGGTTTCACTTTAAAATAAAAATAGGAGACAGAAATCAAAAGGAACAAGAAGGAAAACAAAAACTGGCAAGGCTGGGTCAGACGGAAGTATTCGGTTAAGATGCGCCAAACTTGCAAGGCTGGGTCAGAGGATGGAAGTGATGGTCAAAAGTTTTTTTTTCACTTTTTGGTTAAGAAGCGCACTTCAAGGGTGCTAAAAATAATTTCTAAGCAAAATCCTTGAGGCAAAAAGGCTCATGTACTCATGGCGATCTTAAAAAGGAAATTTTGCTTAAAAGTACTTTTTGTATTTTGCGGTTAAGATGAGTTCTTTAAGGAATGGTCGGATCGGAGAAGTGACGATGTCTAAACCAGTGATGTCAAGTTTCTAATGCTCCAGCAAAGTTTGATCGTCCTAGCACATCTCGGAGTACCTTAACTCACGATCAGCGGAATTCCGGACACCCCCCTACTGCCCCCCCCCTCGGTACCCGAATCCGGTCCGATTCTGTCACTAATGCATCTAGGACTTGTGCCTGCATTTCCCACCAAGTTTCATCCTGATCGCTCCACTCCATGCGTATCACAAGATTTCCGGTTCTCCCCTCCACCCTCCCCCCCCCCAGCTCATCGAATCCGGTCCGGACTTGAAATGGGACATCTTAGAAATGAGTTCTTTCAAGATATCAAGTTTCATTAAGATCCGGTAACCCGTTCGAAAGTTATGCATGCCACTAATTTCCGGATTCTGCCGTCTCCCCCTTCCCCCACGACGGTCGGATCGGGTGGGTGACTCTTTCCAAGTTAATCTGGTCGGGTCTCTGATATGCCTGCCAAGTTTTATCTTGCTAGCTCACCTGGAAGTACATCAACTACGGAACGCCGGAATTCCGGAACCCCCCTCCAACTCCCACCACAGTGTCCGAATCCGGTCCAGTTCTGTCGGTTATTTATCTAGAGCTTGTGCTTGTTCTTCCCACCAAGTTTCATCCCGATCGCTCCACTCCGAGAGTTTCACACGATTTCCGGTTCCCCCTCCGACTCCCCCTCAAATTCATCGGACCCGGGCCGGACTTGAGACGAGACATCTGAGACACGAGGTCTTCCCAGGTATCAAGTTTTAAGATCCGATCACCCATTCGAAAGTTATGCATGCCCCTATTTTCTGGATTCCGAAACCTCCCCCTCCCCCCATGATGTTCGGATCGGGCATGTGACTATTTCCAAGTTAGTTTAGTAGGGTCCCTAATATGCTTACCAAGTTTCATCGTCCTAGCATATCTGGAAGTACCCTAACTCGCAAACACCGGACTGACCGACCGACCGACAGACCGACGGAAAAGTGATCGGTACATGGCACTTGCCCGGAAGGCAAGTGCCATAAAAAAATCCCGGTAAATTCTGAAGCCGCACCCCCCATCAGGAAGGTGTCGGGACGCCCCTGGTGTAGGCTATTGGTTGTGTTAAGGAGAAGTTGAGTATAATCTGTATCAGATTAGTACCATTTATTATACGGTATTTTATTGCAAAAGCCAGGGCTTAAATACACAGAAGAAGGAAGCACATATCAGATAACCACATAACCAAAACAACACATAGCCTATATTTGTTTTTTCGATGATTTACTTGCTACCGGAATGAACCTCTCTAAATGTTCACGTACCCCGAAACATATTCTTCATTAACTTAATTAGCCCATTCCCTCCTATCCCCCCCCCCAGAAGACTCCTCCCTCACGCTCACACATAAAATAAAATGATCAGATAGCCACATATCCAAAACAACACATAATTTGTTTTTTACATAAAGTCTTCTCGATGCGTCATTGCAACCGGGATGAGCCTCGCCAAATGTTCAAGTATTCCGAAACACTTACCCTCCATTAACTTAATTAGTTCATTCTCTCCTAAAGTTTCCCGCCCCAGAAGACTCCTCCCTTTCAGCTCAAATAAACTGTCATTAAACCCTCCACACATAGGGCAGAAGGTTTTGATGCGGAGTTTTAATCCGTGTTCAAAGTTCTCAAACAGTATTCCAGTTTCCTTACTTGACAATTTTGCCACCACCCGGAACTGTTTTAGGGAAAAGTTTGGCATTATTTCCTGAATATTCTTTCCTCGAGACTGGCTGGATTCGTTGGCTTCCTGTTATTCACGAGACAAGACTGTGGATTGTTTATACTTTTTTTTACTGAGTGTTCTAATTAATTTAATTGACGACAAAACTAATGTTCGGCACGCCCGTACATGCGTCTGAAAATAAAACTGAGCTGAACTGGACAAATGTTTTTTGTGTGAGCCGTTAGAAGAAGTTTTCGCAAGGCAATTTGCCACATGCCAAGTCTGTCGTACGACATGTTTCGACTGATAAGTTGAGATAAGTCAAAAGATTCTTTGCGCAAAAAAGAATAGTTTGCAATCCTGAAAAACTGTGAGAGCCTTTCAGTGTTATTGATGACAACCGGTGACGAACCAAATGATTTCCCATTCTTCGTTCTCGTTTGGGCGGGCTCGTGATCGGACTGGATTAAATCTAAAAGATCGGATAGTGTAGGTCTTTTTTTTTCTTTGCCGCGTAGTGTCTTTACCTCATTCCCGTCCAGTGTGAACTGGCCCGGTGACTACGCTTTCACTTGCTCTCGGTGACGTCAACGGTCTTAAAACCTTTCTTTTTTTTTGACCGACCAAACCAATTAGCGTCACCCATACATCCTCTATCTCTGCTTTTCATTATTACCTTTAACTCATTCTCTTACCCTTAATTTCCCTCAATTTTTAAAAACTTAGTTTCCTTCTATTGCGTCAATTTTTCTTAAATCTTCTTCCTTGAATATAACTTTTGAACCTGTAATTACAGGTTTGTTTCCTTCTCCGAAGTTGAACCAGAGGATTGACAGCCTGACGAAGACCCTTGCCAAAAAGGGCCGAAATATCGCTGATGAAGAATCGTAGCTGACGTACCCGTTGTAAACATTGTTTGAATAAATATAAGCCCTCTGTGCTGTCATACAACAAATTCTAAACAGGAATATTTGGATTACGTTGCTGGAATTCCCCCTAGAATTAATCTAGCGCTGAAATTGTCGTTGTAAGCATTTTGTATTAATTTTGAAAATTCTGACGGAACTTTCCGTAAAAATACGCTGTTTACTAACCGCGCCTATCTGGCCTATCAACCCTACCTGAACCCGCGTGAACTCGTCACAAATACCTTCTTTGGCCTTTCCGACGTCAGAACCTTGCTTGGAGCTACAGCCATCAACTCATAAACAAGCGAAGAGAGATATAACTGAACTCGCGGAGGACGGGCGGCGCCCAGACGTGTTTGTGTATCGCTGGGTCAAGTTTTGACCACAATTGTTGGAAAATGGCTTCAGAATTTTTTCCTTGGCAGTTCCTAGACGTAGGGCTCAGCGTCAGTGAAAGGGGACGCGTGAGCCTGGGAATTGATTACGTCGATGAAGGTACGCAGTTTTGTATTAATTAGATCAGAACGCATCACCTGCTATGTTTAGGTTATTATTTTGGGTGAATTCAGGTGGCAGCCACAGAAGAATGTGGACGGAATGATGCAACACAGCCTAAAGTGGGTCATGCCTGAGGGAACTACAATATAGAGGAGTCCAGGACTTCCTTGGACGTTTGTGAGCTTTGAACACTGCTTTCATCCAGTTTCTGTTAAAAAAAAATCGCCAGCCCCAAGATAGCCTATACTTGAATGTTTTACTGTTCAGAATTAACCAACAGCTCAGTCCGAAGAACACCTGAAGGACACCGGGAGGGGATCTGGCGTGCTGTTTAATCCAGACTACTGAACTTGATGATTGTCAGGCAACCTACCGGATTATTGCTCAGGGAATCTGCACTAATTTTGCTCTGGGAATCTGCTGAAACTTGGCTCAGGGAATTTACTTGAAGTTGGATCCACCGAAATTTGCCCCTGGGAATTGCTGAAATTCGGCTGAAGGAATACACCGGAATCTTGCAGCTTACCGGAAAAGAAATTCCGGCAAGGCACCAGTTTCCCTAGTCTCGCTTCATTCGGAAGTCATCGTTGACACAGACAGACGGGAATATGCTTCCTATATTACCAAATCTAGCCCTTAATTTCGTTTGAAACCCCAAAAGGCACTCCGATCAGAATTTGTTTCAGAAATTTCCGCCTGCGGCTCCTTTCATAGTATTCTATTTTCATTGTTTTCTGACGCTAAATAGTTGAATTTTGAGATAAATTGGCGGGTCCAACAAAATTTGCCTGCTGCGCCATTCTTAGTACCCTATCAGCTGTGTTTTGGACAGTTCTCCGTCAGCAGTTAACCGACGATGTAAACAAGTGCGGAAGCGCTCAAACCTTGAGTATGAAAGTAAAATGTTAATCACATCTTGTATACAAACAGCGTTAGAACCAACATATTTCAAATTCCCAATAAACAAAGGTATTGAACTAAACTAATTTGAAATCATCCCGCCTTAAAGCTTTCAGTGTAAACAAACTACATGTAGAAAGCCAAAGATCATCTTTCAAGAACGGGTTCAGTTTCAATACTGAATGTCGTGCCAGCCAGTCAACCCTTCAAACCTCTTTTTTTGTAAGCAGGGTAATACCAAGTGTGATAAACCAAATCGTAGCAGCATAACACCCCCTTCCCCACAACTTCATTAAGAACGGCATATCATCGATCATATGATAAAATCGTACAGTCTCCAACTTTTCATAAGGGTTGAAGTACGTCGCGTGTTTTATTTGTTGCTCTTACACCAAAATCCACATCAATACAAATATATCCACAAGTATGCAAGAGCTGAATTTGAGACATGTCATGCATGAACTTAACTGATGGGAAAGCTGGAAAAAGCTGCCCATGAACGGGAGGGTGGCGGGGGGGGGAGGGCGCACCAAAATGCGTATCTAGACCTATATATCCTCAAGTATACCAACTTAGAATTTAATTCCAGTCACGGAGGATGGTTCAACTCCAAATATATATCCCCAACCCTAAGATCTAAAAACACAAGGAATATAATCGTCCTATCTCTAGTTATTGTCAAGTTAAAAACAAAACTGGGCAATCTGGGCCCCGTTGCCCAGAACCAAGTGGGAGTGGGGTTTTGGATCCTCAAAATGCACAAAGAGACCCCAGTGCTCACAAGCTTACCAGGTTTTAACTTGATATCGGTAGATTCCTGTCACGTATCACGCGCTTTACTCCTTGGCAATCTGGGCCCAGTTGCCCATGAACGGGGTGGGTGGGGGAGATACAACTTTAAAATATTCTCCCGGACCTAGGATCTACAAATACAAGGAATTTCATCGTCCTATATCCAGCTCTGGTCAAGCTATGAACATTATTCACTGGGCAATCTGGGCCCGATTGCAACTGAGCCAGGTGTGTGTGGGGGTGGAATCCCCAAAAGGCAAACTTTGTAGACCACATTGACCCCAATACCCACAAGTGTACCACGTTTGAACTTGATACCTGCACTGGTTCACTAGTTCGAGGATGAGCTCCACAAAAACGGTGAAAGCTGAAAGCTACTACAGCGCTCGTATGAGTGGATTGTTCATAAGTGAACACTTCCACTAAAAGCGACTTCTTTCGCATTCTCCAGCATTACATGAAAGATTCCAGTTTCCTGCCTGGAACGGAAGTAGGTCGGTTGAACGGAGCTCCAGCCTCAGTTCACAGGTCGGTTAACCGACCGGCAAACGGTGACGAAAATACAGCTTGTAAGGACTTAGGTCGGTTAATCGAAGGAAGCTTACAGTGGAAAATCCCGTAGGGCCGTAGGTCGGTTTACTGGATGACGGTAAAAACAAGACCAAAGGTTTCGATGGGATCCCAACATTTTAAGATTTGCTCCAGACAATTCAGTCTTGTAGATATTCGGTCTTCAACAGACTTCTTAAACATTTTTACTTTTAAAATTTAGAAACAGATTAAGGCCAATGGTAATAATCGGAGAAGACCAAGTTCGTGTTTGACAGTGCAAAACAGATACGCTAGCTTAATTTCACCAAGTTCAGTGTATCCAGATGTCCATTTTGCGCTGTTAAATATTCAAATATGGATTCAGCATTTGGTTTACCCTATAGCCTACATCGTATCTCCTTCCTTCCTTACTTCTGCCCCACTTCCGGTTTCGGCCGGATTCCGGACAAACTACTTTTCGGGCAAAAACGAAAGCTCAAAAACGAATTCAGTATGTCTTCTTGCCGTTACATCGAACCTCCAATCAACTTCAGATTAAACTTTTGCTTTTAACAAATTTTCCGGTTTCGGCCGGATTCCAAGCTATCTATAGGCTACGTCCGGTGAGAAAATGATTGTCATACACGAATGCAGCGTGTCTTCTTACCTGCAAATCGAACAAATTATCAAATTTAATTAAGACTTTTGCTTCAAACAAATTCTCCGGTTTTGTCCGGCTAGACAATAGTTTTCATATTCGGACTCAGCACGTCTCCTTGCCCCTAAATTCAACCTATACTCAGTTTCAGATTAAACTTCGAAATTGTCTGGTTTTCGCCGGATTCCGGGTGAACTATTTGTCCGGCGAGAAAATAAATTCCATATTCGAATTCAGCATGTCTCCTTACCCCTAACTCGACTATTTCATTAGCTTATAAACAATATTTTTTGTTCCCCTTAATTTCAAACCCCTCCCCCACCCCTAAGAATAGGGCTATATAGCCCATCTTCGAACTTGACCTGTAGTTTTACCTAAAGGGTCCACATGCCGAGTTTGATCAAAAAATCTCAACCCCTTCGAGAGTTATCGTGCTAACAGACAGGCGGACGGACAGACGGACAACTTTGCGATGTCATAGGTATCCCTCCACTTACGTTTTGGGATCCCAAAAAAGCAGCTATTCAGTGTAAGGACGATTCATTTTGGTGGGTTGACGTTTGGAATTTTGGGCTTTGCTGTACCGTAAATACAAAAATAAATTTTCTAAGGAAAGCTTTTGGATTTTGCAAGAAAGATTCTTTTCCGGTGATTAGAGGGAACTGAGACTTAAAAAACGAGTTCACCTTCCTGACTTCCAGATATCTGGGGCTTCCACATAGTCCACCCAATCCTCCCAGATTTTCATGATAATTATGATATGCCATTTTGCCATTCTTCAGCAGTTCCTAGAAGTCCCCTTCGAAATTCAAATCTTTTTTGCTTCCCAGTCACAACTGTCAATCACTCTCCCTTTTCGTCCTACATTTGCACATTTGTTCCCTCCCCGCCGTTCCCAGAGAACTCCTCGGGTAATTGGAACGGCGAGGATACATGGAGTCGCTCCGCGCGGACTTGAAAACATTAAAAAACACGGGGAATGCCTCAAAATGGAGTTTGTTCGAGAAAAAAAAGACATTCAGGTAACGGAATTAGTCTGTAAAGGTCCAGGTCCACTTGATTTTCACTTTTATTTATTCTAACTGTTTTTACTAATTTATTTTTTGTATTATTTACAAACAAAAAGTCATTACCACCATAAAACAGATGCCTTTTATCAAAAACCAAAAGCACCAGCAACTCCCAAAATCGATTCCCCGCCGAGTCTGAAAGGTATAGATGCAAAAAGCGAATTCTGCAACTGAAAAATTCAGTTGAATATTCGCAAAATTGAAATATCCGGAGGCATCTCAAAAATTGCTAGCATTCCGAAAAATTGAAATATTTCGGAAAATTGAAAAATATAGAAAAAATATGGCGAATTTTCGCAATTTTTGCAAGAAAAATGCAATTTTCGCTGCAATTTCCGGGAGATTTGTGCCACAAAGAGTACTCAGTCAGGTCGGGAGGCAGCAAAATCTCAATCAAGTCTTGCATTTCAGACCAATGGTGATTTCGAGACGAGGGATACACACGATAAGAACAGAAAGGGGTATTATTTGCGACTGGAGAATCATTATGTTGCCTTTGATTATTAGGTTGGAAAAACGGGACCGGCATGGACCGCGGCTTCATATCGGAAGCAGGAAATTCTTGTTAGGCTTGCAAATTAGATTCTTCTGTTGATAGACTTGATTAACATTGGCGTTAAATCAGACATATAGACTGTTCTTAACTACCTGAAACAATAAGCTTAGCACAAATGATAGTGCTTGGTCAAATGACCAGTCTCGATTACAATAAAAAGGGACTTCTTACTATATCTATTCTGTATTCGTAATTGGGGACTCTGGAACTCGAAACTTACTCGTTTAGTGCATTTGGCAACGTCATAGAAAATTTCATGTAAAAAAAGCCTGGATTTGTCCCTACTTGTTGGACATGCTTCTCGTCACTGGTACAGGGTGAGAGAGGGGGAGAAGGAGCATAATCTTGAGTGACTTCCTCAGTTGTCGTCTGACATGTCAATATTTGTAGAAACAACACTCTTTAGCTGAACATCTTACTTTTCAACTTTATTTTTAATTTTTTGCAATTTTTCAGTGAATTCGCAATTTTCACAAGATAAAATGGAGGTACTGAAATTTTACATCTATACTGAAAGGGGGTCCTCTTTTATAACGGTGATGATAATCGGAGCATTTCGTGTCCGTGGGGACTCGCGAGAATGGGGTAATGAGTTCCAGGGACAAACAAAAACGCGGGGACTCTTCAGGAGGAGTAACTGCGAGAATACGCTGATCTTGAATGTGTTGCCTCTATGGCGCCTTTCACACATCCGACATCTGGGGTGTCCGATGTTCCAAATTTCCAGACGTTTTTGGCCTGACTTCACCTTCCAGATCCGTCCCGACGAAGACGGCTGTCTGGAATCCGAGATAAAATCTGGAAGATGAAGCCTGGCTTTTAGTCTATAGCTCGTACATGATTTTGGAAGTCGCTAGGAGATCCCGAAGCAAACAAAAAGTTTGAAGATATATACGAAGTCTCTCATGAAATGAAAGATGTCTTGCCACTACTATGGGAAGCGTTCAAGATGGGAAGCGACCAGAGCTCTTAAATTTTTGTATGTTTCAGATTTCGGTAACGATACTGAACATCACGAAAGCTCATCGGAAGACGATCTTCCTCTATCTAAGCTGAAAGTTACCATAACCGAAGTCAAGAATGACAAGCCGTTGAATGAGAAAGAGCCCGAAGACGTTCCAGAAGCCGCTATCGGCAGGCTGGAAGACTTCGTCAAACGAATGGAGGATGAACCGAATGACCAAGTACCAAGCCGCCTCCCTAGTAACTTTGCACCGGTTTACGCCATAATGGCCCCTATAAGTTCCGGCACCACTGCTGTATCCTTCCAACCGATTGGTGCACTTGTCCCTTTGCAGAGTGAGTCAGTTAGGAATCTGTTCAGTGAAGGAAAGCCGGTTTTCGCCCTTGTTCCAGAGAAGGCTGGTAACGTTTCAGCTTCTTTAGGGGACCTCGGGTTGCAGCAAGTTAAAGTGCGAAAGCGCGCGCTGTCTGCGCCGTTCGGGCATGAGAAGGGAAAAGAGGAACCGCCCAGGAAGCTTTCCTTCTCCGCCTTTAACGATGTGAGTGTTACGAGTGGTAAAAGCAAGTATGTTGACATGCATCCTGCACTTGCAGCAATCCAGCACGTACGTCAAAAGACGAACGCCAAAACAGAACGAAGTCCGGGCCGAGGGTTTGAAGCCCAGAAGTCTGTCCAGCTGAGCAAGGTGATCGGCATCACAACAGAAATATATGACGGTTATGGCGTACATTCCACATTCCCTGGGATCGGGCGTAAACGACACCAGTCGAACACCAAGGCGATAGAAACCAGTGACATTGAAATGCATCCCGCTCTTGCTGCGATTCAGCGTCAACCTCAACAACCTCCTACCAAGCTGATAAAATCAGAGCCCGATTCGAGTCAAGGAAGCCGCGGTCCGTGTCCGAACTGCCAGGAGCCCTTCTCAAGTCGACAAGGCCTGTTTAACCACTTAAAGGAGGTGCATCCAAAGTTGCTTCAGCGGGCGTACTGCACTCTCTGCGATCATTTTTTCACCAACTCCTCAAGCCTAAAGTACCACCAAACTAAGTTCCATATGAACCGGCCAGATGGGTCGGCCTGCCGGTGCAAGCATTGTGCCTCGGTTCGAAGAGGGGACAGTTATATATCCTATTGTCTGGTCTGTGGGGAGGAGAGCTTTGACTCTCAGGAGTGCTACCGAAATCACATTGTCGGCCATCTGCATGATGAGATCGCCCTTACCAAGAAGAAACCTGGACAGTCCCAGTTTAAGGTTTATCGGAGCTCGAGCAAACGTGCGGTCATGGAGGCTCGAAGGCATTCAGCAAATAGCGGCCTAGGAGACATCTTGCGTTCGATTAAGGAACCAGACACTAGAATGTTTCCTTGTCGGCGCTGTGATAAAGCTTTTGGTCTGGCTTGTCTGTTATTCAGTCATATTGGAAATTGCCATTGCGCCTCGCATCCAGCCTTTGTTTAGCGTAATTATTGAGTCAGTGAATTGTGATTCAGGGTAGAAGAGCGGCTGCTTGTGATCAGTACCTCGAGACTAAATCTTATTTTGTATGGTTTCTCTTTGTTGTGTTTTTTTTTATATTAAACGTATTAAAGACATAGCCATAATGTGTTACTCCTGAAAGGATTGAGATATTTTCGTGAAATTTAGCATATGGTCTTCAGGTTCAAAAGAAAGAAAAGCAAAAATGACGGATGGGTCTGTACCGGGGGTGAATATAAAGGAAAAACGTCAAAATGAGTCGGGATTTGGTGATGAGAGTCGGGTTGGACCAATCATATGTCTGAAATCCAGCAGATGAGTATCGGGCCTATAGCCTAACCAACAGCGTATGCTATTATTTTTGTGCTCGTTTGGATAGTTCGGCAGAATTGCGGAGAAAACCAGAAATTGGGCATGGAAGATGGTACAGTGTCGATTGGCTGTCGTGGAAAGTGATTTGCGCTTTGGTTCTGAGTTTGTTGGTCCCGTATGACGGCCGGAATCCGACGAAATAAAATATGTCGTAGGTGACCCATTTCGTGATAAAGTTGTTAGTGTAGGTCAGAAAGGATACCTTCCCCTACTACTTCTCGAAAACGGTATGGAATGTAGTATTAGATGATGGACGCTCCTGGGCATTACACACATTCGTGTCTGCAATTCGCCTTATTCCAGTTCAGCGCTCCAGGTCATGGGGTAGTGGGCAGTGGGTCACTTTCACTTTTTGCTGCTAAAACATATGCAAAAGCTCCATTACCTGGGAAGCAGATGACAGGTTTTCCACTCACTAACCTGTGGATCTATTTTTACCATGTCTGATCCAAGTGCTGACGGTGGGGCATAGGGGAATTAGAAGAAACTAGTCCGCTTGGAAGCGCTTAACAGGAATACGGCCAATTTTTTTCCGGACAAACCGATGTACGCCCCTCATAAAATCCAATGACGAATTACCGCCAGATGCGCTGGAGAAGCAATAACAATCACACGTGAGATCTGAAGGGGGAATACTCTTGATGACTAACTCTCCTTGCCGATGCAAAATCGCCGTGTACTTAGCGGAAGAGCCGGAAGCGGCACCACTGTCCCCAACGATCGTTAGTCGTTGAGTCGTTAGTGAGACTTTTCTTGTTCTTCTTGAGGATCCGTGGCGTGTTTTGGTCTTAGTCATATAGAGTATTGGCGACTATAGGCTTTCGGTTCATACCGGTTACCGAGTCCAGTGGCGTCCCGACTGGGGGGGGGGGGGGAGGCCCCCCCTCCAGTCGTTAAAACAGTTGATTTTTTTTCGTGAAAACAGTCGTTTTTTCTGAAAATCAGTCTATTTTTCGTCAAAACAGTCTGTTTTTCCGAAAATCAGTCGAATTTTTTCAAAACTGTCGGGTTTATTCTTGAAAACAGTCGTTTTTCTGCCAAAACAGTCGGTAAAAATTACCAGCCAGTCGGTAAATGCCTCGCTCCCCCCCCCCAGACATTTTGGCTAGTAACGCCTTTGACCAGAAACTCATGACCTACGAAGGTCATGAGTCCGTGAGTCCGAAGGTCATCTTCCGTGTCATGAGTTTCTGCTTTGACCGAGTCGCACATTAGCCCCGAGGAAAAGCCAACCAGCAGTCAGCACTGAAGTCGGAAGCCAGAATTGAGAAACTTGATGAAGTCTGACAGAACACAATTTAGGTATAGAGTATAAATAGAGGCAGATGCATTTTAGACAGTTTTAATCAACCGTGGCTTGGCCTAACTAACAGGAATTGAAAATAGCCAAGCAACCCTGGATAAACAGACACCAAGAAGTAACGTGTCGTTGTTTACTTTGTGCTGGCTCATCTAAGGCGTATTCTCGCCGTTCCCCGAGGACCTTGGGGAATCGAAGGGAACGGCGAGAATAGAGGGATACACTCCACGCGGATTCCGCGTACGGAAAACAACGAGAACACGTCTAATGCTTCTAAAATGGATTTTGTTCTAAAAATAAATGTGCAGTTGACAAAATTAGTCCGGATCCACTTTATTTTTGGTTTTGTTTATTCTGATTGATTTTAATTAATTTTACATTGCACCAACGCCAGCAAAAATTGATTACCCTCTGAATCTGAAAGGGAGTCCATCTTGATGATGGTGATGATAATCTGAGCATTCCCCGCCCGTGGGGACTCGCAAGAATAAAGGGAGTGGGTCCCCGGGACAAACAAAAACGCGGGGACTCCTCAAGTGGAGTCCTCGGGGAACGGCGAGAATACGCCTCTAGTGGCCCCCCAAAACTATTCCAGAAGAATTTTATGAACTAGTTTAAGAAGGACAGGGCAAGCCTCAGTTCGTGATGAGGGCTGGACCTAGGGTCGCGTGTTACCTTTTCCTTCTTTGATTGATTTTTGAACTGCATGAAACAGAACATATTTTTTTGTTGGTTTGTTCTCTTTCCTTTATTTCTTCTTAGTCGAATAGACAATACTATTATTTTGTGTGTCAGGAATTTCGACCAGCGGAAAGGAAAAGCCGGAGAGATTCGGCGGTAAATTCAAAGGATGTGGCGGGGGATTCGAAAGTTTAGTACCACGCACGTCGTGTTTAAAGAAATGGTTAGGGTTTTGAACGTCGCCGAGAAAAATGATGCTGCAAAAAACATTTCAGAACTTCTTTCCAGAGGCGGCTACCAGAGAGTAAGAGTTCTGTTGTTACCAATTTCAGTCTTGTAGGATCCAGGGAAGGTTGCCTGGTACCCTGAAGGTACCCTGAGTGTATCAAATCAAATTGTTTATTCATTAAGAATCTTACTCACGGCGTGTGCTGACTAACAGATTCCAACATCAACACATAAATATATAAAGAAAAAAAAACTATACTAAATGGTCAAACATCTGTGCTTAAAAACAAACCTAAAATCATGTGGGCTTTAATGGCGGATGAAGCGTTAAACAGTTTAACAAATGCCAGAACAAAGCTGTTTTTGTATGGAATAACTGGACATATAACACTGTTGTCTCAGAAAAAATAAAACAAAAAAAAGAGTAGCCTAGGTATGATCTGTCCAAGAATAAAGTTGTTCATATCTCATTTGTATGCAAAATGTAATTGTGTCTCACCTTTGATTAGTGTCACTTTTGCTTTTGCCCACTGACTCATGTTGTATGGAGCCCACAGTTTTATACCCAAAATTGTCTACTAATTTAGTCAGAGGCGGAAGTCCTTTTTTTTCTTTAAAGTAAAATTAGTCTTCTGTCTTCAGAGAGCAAAACGGTCCATGTTTGTTGTAGGCTAGTGGAGCCTCATCTGTCAAACTCATAAGAAACTAAGAAATTGGGAAAAAGATTGTCATGAAATACTGCCTGTCAAAGACTGGTTGTAAATAATTGTGAACAGTGACTATGAGATTATGAACACAGAAATGTCGGTCCAAAAATGAATGCAATATTTGTGCCATCATAACAAATGAAGTTAATAAAGACAGCTAAATTAGCTTGCTATCAGGTTTTTGTTTGAATAAACCCTTATTAACTTACTTACTTGATATACCCTCATCATGCCCCTGGTGGGTTGGGAGTTATGTTTGGTACTTATGGCCTTAGCTTTTGTTGTGTTTTCTTTGCTTCACTTTACTTGCATTTATAGAGGGGTTTTCACTAAGCTTTAGCCCCCCTGGCAAGGAATGTGAAGTGTCCAATGACCCAGGGCAGCCTTACACAATGGTGTTCATGTCCGTGAATGCCACTCTCAGCCCGCTAACCTCAACCTACCCTCCAGCAGCGGCTGTCAGGCTGGCCGCTAGGGCAGCTGTTGATGGATGGATGTGGTCCAAGTTCTGGACCTCTTGAGTTGAAATCATCAGTGACGAAATCAGTTGCCTGCAAGGTTGTCATTTAAAGGCAATTAGGCTCTGCCGTCTGAAAATCATATAAATGCCTTTAAGGTCTCTCAGATCCAAGGGATTAAGAATCCATCAGTGAAGCGTCAGTTTATTGACAGGATTGAGCTGGAGCCCCGCAAAATGGCCAAGCTTCATGAAGATCCCGCATATCAAGCAATACAGAATTCCTGGGGAAATCCCCAATACAAGAGTGGTGTTTTCATCAATTTTGTTGAGAGCAGTTTAGAGTTACCATCAGTTGTATTTAGAGTGATGGTTTACCATCAGTTGTATATTAGGGGATTCAGGCAGTGGGCCATTTGTGGCCTGAGTTCCGGCCAGAGTTTCTGGCCTGCCCTACATACTAAACTAATAATAAAAATACTTACTTGAAGACCGAGTGAGGCCTTGGTATTATTACATAGAAAACCATAAGGTGCTTGAGATTGATGGTAACCACAAAACATATCTGTTTGTAGCTTTCTGACTGAAAGCTTCGGGCAGCTAGAAGAAGCAACCGGAAGCGTTTGGAGTAGCCTAATTGAGTTTGAACTCGTGTATTAGAGAGATCAGTGAAAGTCGGCTAACCATTTTCGTAAAGTTTAAAAGTTTAAAAAGCTGTTGCGAGACATTCCTCAGAGCTTGAAGTTCTTGTGTATTAGTGAGTTTATGTTTGTTGTAATTTATGGCACATTGACTGTGGGCTACATACATACATATACACCTTACATACATATCCTAGGGTACTAAAAGTTATGAATTAGCCTACGCATCCTTTTTTTATGGCACTTGAACTTACTCAAGTGCCATATAGCGATCGTAATGTCTGTCTGTCTGTCGGTCTGTCCGCATTTTGCTAGTTTTGGCACTTCCACATGACCTAGGACGATAATACTTGGCACGCATATCAGGGACCCAACCGGATTAACCTGGAAATAATCACTTCCCCGATCCGACCATCAATGGGGGAGTGGCAAGATGGGGAATCCGGAAATTAGGAACATTCATAACTTTGCAACGGATAATCGGGCGTGCATTAAACTTGAAGGGGTTGGTATAATATGTTGTTGAACCTTAGTAGGGGTTGATATAGATTAGGGATTTCCACACAAGCTAGGACGATGAAACTTCGCAGGCATATCAGGGACCCGACCAGATTAACTTACAAATAATCACTTCCCCAATCCGACTTTCCTCGGATCCGGGAGTCCAGAAACTAGGAACACCGGTAGCAAAAGGGGAGCAAAAGGAAGCAGAAAGAGCGCTTGCCAAATGCGTTATCGATCCGCGGACCTCTGTGGCGTAGGTCCAGCGCTCTACCACGGCGCTACGACTTGATGTAGTTAGAAGCGAATGCGGCAAGAGGTACGGTTTAAAGATTAAAGTAAGACTAATTGGTCAGAACGAATGCTAAATGCTAACCAGAGCAAAATAACTAGAGCTATTTTGCTCTGATGCTAACTAAACTTAAACTAAACAAATCTCGTGAAACACTTCCACATAAGCTAGGACAATGAAACTTGGCAGGCATATCAGGGAACCGACCAGATTAGCTTGGAAATAATCACTGTCGAGATCCGATCATAGTGGGGGGAGTGGAGGGATTGGAAATCCGGAAACTATTAACATGCATAACTTTGGAGAGGGTAATCGGACATGCGTGAAACTTGACATGTGTCAAGTACAAGTGTTTCGGATATTCAGTTTCAAATCCGGACCAGATCCAATATCTGGGGGGGGGGGCTGGAGGGGGGCACCGGAAATTTCCTTAAACGCTTCCACATAAGCCAGGACAATAAAACTTGGAAGGCATTTGAGGGAACCGACCAGGTTAACTTGGAAATAATCATTTCCCTGATCCAGCCATCGCGGGGGGAGTGGAGGGATGGGGAATCCGGAAACTAAAATCATACATAACTTTGGAACGGGTAATCGGACATGCATGAAACTTGACAAGTGTGAAAAAAACGAGTGTCTCAGATTTTCAGTTTCAAATCTGGCCCGAATCCGATAACTGGGGTGGGGGTAGAGGGGGGAAGGAAATCTTTTGAAACGCTTAGGGTCGAGGGCTCGGGATGGAACTTGAAGGGAAGAACGAGCATTAACCCTAGATACTTTATTGACAAAATAGGACCGGATCTTGTCGCAGTGGAGGGTGTCGGAGGGGGTTTCTTGGATTTCCGCGGTGATCACGAGTTAGGATACTTCCAGATGTACTATGACCATGAAATTTGCAGACATATTAGGTACTCTCCTAGGTCGACTTGAAAATAGTCCCTTCCCCGATACGGTGAGGTTGGGGGGAGTGGAGGGATGGGGAATCCAGCATCTAGTGACATGCATAACTTTAGAACGGGTGATCGGACGTGAATGAAACTTGACAAGTGTCAAGAACAAGTGTCTCAGATGATCAATTTCAAGTTCGGAACGAATACAGTAACTGGGGGGGGGGAGCTGGAGGGGGGTGCAAGAAATCTCGTGAAACGCTTAGAGTCGAGAGATCGGGATGGGACTTGGAGGAAAGAACAAGCATAAGCCGTAGAGACAATACGAGACAATACTGACAAAACAGGACCGGATCTTGTCACAGTTGGGGGAGTTTGAGAGGGTTTTCCACAATTCTGATCATCACGAGCTGGGGTACTTCCAAATCTGCTATGACCATGAAACTTGGCTGGCATGTTAGGGACTCTGTCAGATCGAATAGTCCCTTCCCCGATCCGATCATGTTTGTGGGAGAAACAGTTATCAGTGAGTGGAATAACCATTCCAGATTTAGTAGATCAAGCCGATTTTCTGATGAAATGAATATCGGGAGAGAGATGAAGCCTTGACAACTCTAAACCGTATCTGACAAACATGCTAACTGTTCTTACAAGTGCCATATGAGCTTTCAGCTCTTGTTTTGTTTCAGAGAGAAGGGAGATCCAAATTCAACAAAATATACGAGTTTGACTACACCCTAAACAATCAACAAGTTCGGATGGCCATGACCTCAGTTTCGGGTCATCTTCTCACCTTTGAGTTCAATGGAAACTACAGGCATTGGGAGAGTGTGAACCCCGTCACATTGTTTGATGCCCCAGTTATCAAGCAGTGCCCAGACAATTATAAAGATATCAAAAGAACGTTAGAAGAGGAAGCCCGGAAAGCCCAATGGCTTGTGATTTGGACCGATTGTGATAGAGAAGGAGAAAATATTGGATTTGAAGTTATTGATGTCTGCAAAAATATCAAGCCACAGTTAAGGGTGAGTTTTTAGGACTGGATTGCATTGTTCCCGGTGAAAACTAGTTGGAGTAACTATCGGTAAAAAAGGAAAAGTCCACCAACTGGTTGGGAGACGTCCACTATCCGCGTTCATTATACCTTTGGTTAATAATCATATTTTCGTAGACAACCCGACATCATCCCAGAGACTTAAAGTACACCTCGAAGCAGCCTCGGCACGGCGTTGGGCCAATATGTTTCAGTATTCAAACCTATTTGAATACTGTATAACTAGGCTCTCCTTTTTATCCACGACTTTGGCTGTTTTAAACCTTTTCCCAGGTCCATTTACTTCTAGCAAAAACTCGGCAAAATTGAGATAACCGGTTTTACCCATCAATAGCATGACACGCGAACACTCATCTGGAGGATAATGCGCATGGAAAGTACAGAATCGTGGCAAGTGGAAAGATCACTGAGGTATCGGTAGCCGGCTTAGAATCATATGAAATTTGTGTCTACGGGATTAAGAATTAACGAATGCAGTTACGGAAATAGGATGCATTGGTATTATAGACATGACGGGTCGTTTAATGCATAGCTCTTACTAGGAATAGCTTATAACGATAAAAAGGTCCGAAAATATTGATTTTTCGGTAATAAAATATTACCTCGTGAAATTAGGGATTTCTTGTTAGGGCTTGCCGACTCTGGCCGAGCTTCGTCGCAAAAATATTATTTTTTCTCGCAAAAAAAATTAAAAGAACTGCGCGCCGTCGTTAAACGCCGAGAAATCATAGCGAAAGCAAAGCCGTCCCATTGGCAATGCCCCACTTCTTTTAATGATCAGGTTTGGTAAGCCTGTTCGCAACGTCTCAAGATAAAACAAAATGCAATTGTCTGGCAACGCTAGAAAATCTCAGCTAGCGCTAAAAAATTCAAACAAAGTGATTCACAGGGTTTTTGTAAAGAGGGATATTTCAGAGGCTAGTAGGCCACGTAAGTCGCCACGAATGGTGAAATGATAGTGAAAAGCACGAGCTAGGGGTCCTTTAAAGTTTTCTAAAACTCTGTCTTTTGTCATTCTTTGTCAAACAATATTTCGATTTGCGACTTCGGCTCGCTGGCATCACCAGTGCAAACAGCAAACAACCGTCCGAGAAATCACAAGATCGGTTACCGTCTTGCACCGACGTAATTATTAATTATTAAAGTGGCCGAGATGGCGAGAATAAATATGCAAAAGACGAACAGAAAAAAAGAGTGTGACAACAATATCGAACTAAGGTGTATCATCTTATCTAATACACGGCTCGGCAGAGGACATTCAGTGATTCAGAACTTTTTTTTTGTTTTTACCTGTGCGTGCTTTTTAACTTATCTTCGTCGGGTTCAGCTTCAAGTTAGCTCCACTCAGTTATGGTCCATACACACTGCGTAAAATCCAGCGTATTTTGAAATCCGAGCGTATTTTACGCACGTTTTGAGCTTTAAAAGATTTCTAGCAATACGGGCGTATTTAGATACAAAACGGACCGATTTCTCAAATACGCCTGTATTGCTAGAAATACTTTCAAGCTCAAAACGTGCGTAAAATACGCTCGGATTTCAGAATACGCTCGGATTATACGCAGTGTGTAAACCCACCATTAGTTATTTTTGTCGGGACGGAAGATCTTGGACGGATTCGTCAGAAACGTATTCGGGGTTCTCAGCGGTAAGCCAAAAAATTCCGCAAATTTGAAATAACTTGTCCAAGTTAGTATCGGAAAGAGCGGCGGGTCACTAAATCTGTCCCGAATGCACCACCGGGATCGATTTCCTGCCTCCCAATTTCTCTAGTTGTCTCGGATAGATAGTCCGGCCGGAAATCAGGACTAGAATTTCTGTTAAGACGGAAATAAACCGTTCGAGTTGTGATCTAACCGAAACCTTTCGTTTTGTCTCTGTCTATCTTTTCCCATCAGACTAACATAAATTGATATTTCATTGAATATTGTTATCAAGGGTAGGGGGCATATTTGATTCTGGTTCACACGTTTTTAGTTGCTCTATATTCAGTGCTTTAATAAGCTTTTGGCGGTTATTTTGAATTCTTACAACCTGTGACCTTTTGATTGGGTCTCGAATTCTTGAGGTCAGCTAATATCAGGCCATTCAGAGCAGTTCGATAATTCTCTCTTTTTTGCTGCCGTGGTCATTCTTTTTTTATGGCACTTGCCTTCCGGCCAAGTGCCATATACCGATCACCTTTCCGTCCGTCGGTCGGTCAGTCCGGTCATCGCGAGTTAGGCTACTTCTAGATGTGCTAGGACGGTGGAACTGGGCAGTGGGCAGGCATATTAAGGACCCGACCAAACTCACTTGGAAATAGTCACTTCCCCGATCTACCCATCTTGGGGGGAGTGGAGGGAGGGGGAATCCGGAAACTTGAGGTATATGTAACTTTGAAACGGGGATCGGATCTTAATGAAACTTGAGATTTGGAACGACCTCGTGTCTCACATGTCCCATTTCATGTCCGGACCGGATCAAGTGAATGTTGGGGGGGTGGGGGTCGGAGGGGGGAATCGGAAATACTGTGACACGCTTAGAGTGGAGCTATCAGGACGAAACTTGGTGGGATAAGAACAAGCAGAAGCCCTAGATACACGGGTTCCGGAATTTCGGTGATCCGGAGTCAAGGTACTTCCAGGAGGGCTAGGACGATGAAACTTGGCAGAGACCCAACCAGATTAACTTGGAAGTAGTCAGTTCCTCAGTCCTACCATGATGGGCGAATGGAGGGAAGGGGAATCCTGAATCTTAAGGTATGTATTAACTTTCGAACGTGTGATCGGATCTTAATGAAACTTGACATTAGGAAAGACCTCGCATCTCAGATGTCCCATTCTACGTCCGGACCGGGTCCAATGAATGTTGGGGGGGGGGGGGGGCGGAGGGGAGAGCCGGAAATCTTGTGATACGCTTGTAGTGGAGCGATCGGAAAGAAACTTGGTGGTAAGAACAAGCACAAGAACTAGGTAGGTACATCAGTGACAGAAGTGGACCGATTCGGGCACTATGGGGGAGTTAGAGGGGGGTTCGGAATTCCTGTGACTCGCGAGTTAAAGTACTTCCAGATGTGCTAGGACGATGAAACTTTACCTGGAACATCAGAGATTCGACAAGATTGGCTTACAAATTGTTACTTCCCAGGTGCGCATCTTGACCGAAAAGGGGATTTTTTTTTTTTACCGAACGATACATAGGCTATTCATGATCCTCAAGGGCCCATGATCATTTTAGACTTAAGGGTTTTGCTTATAAGTGAATTAGAACAAACCCACGAATTGGCAAATTCCAACTTTCATCCTCTGACCCAGCCTTGCAAGTGAGCTCCTAGTTCCTAGTTATTAGACTCCGATTTTGTTTATTTATTTTTTCATGCTCGTTTATTTATTCGCCTTTTGCATTTCTCGTGGGTAGACTCACTCTCCGTCAGCCGATGTACACTCATTCCCGGCACCTTCCCAATTTGTCTTTTTCTAGGCTCCCGAAACCATAAGGGAGTGACGAGGGGATTCTCACTTGGTAAAGCCACTGGTCTCACTGTGAGAGAAAAAAATTTAACCCGGGTTTGGGGATAGAGCATCCCTCGGTGTTCCTGTTTTATGAGCGGACAACCCACTAGAATTGTTTCAGTGAAATTAATTATCTGTGCCTCCAGTAAGATATTGATCGGTCCTGACGTGAGCTCAGATGCTCCTGACCGAATTACACACGCGTCACTGACTCTCCTAACAAAATTTGGACATGTAATAAAAAACGGCCGTGCTCTGGTCCGTTGTCTATTGTGCAACCTAAGTAAGATGGTCGCCAGATGAGCGGTCTATTCCTCCCTCCCCTCCCGTCGTCCGTGCGTCAGTCCGAGAGGAACACTGGCAAACAGTTTTTGCCGTATCCTGCCAATTTATCGACCCAGTTTTACAGAGTTTCATTCCGACATTTATTTCAGGTCATGAATTTGTGTTATATTTGGTTTACTTTAGTTGCTTAATTAGTGCATAACTTGTCCATGTATATTGCCCTGGCTTTGAATACAGATTATTATTATATTTTTATCTTCGAAGTGCATTCGTTAATTTGTTGTAGTTTTCGACTTTTTCGTAAATATTTTGTTCACCTCTTCTGGCTTCAAGCTATTTGGATTGAATTTGATTGGTTGAAAAAAGAGTAGTGCGAAGAATCGAAGCCTTGACCTTATTTACATTCTTGAAAGTTCCATCTTAGACCCACACAAAAAACAACAAACCGGTCATAAGCCATCTACTTGGTTAACTAGGAAATTCGTTCAGTGAGTAAACCTGACCTGAGGCGTCCATGTGATGATAGTCGAAAGGCCGATTATGAATCAGCAAAAAGATGAAAAATGATGTCCCATGTGCTTTAGAGGCTAATGAAACAACATATTAACAAAATAAACGTACTACACTTTTAACAAGATACAAGGAACCAACCGAGCTCAATTGTGAAGGCCTAGAGGCAGGTTGTGATTGAGAATGTAATAAGTTCGTAGCACATCGAGTCGGTTTAAATTGACTTTTTCGTGGTGATAGTAATTTCGGAAAAAATGTCATTACCTAAATGGAATTCAGTAACACGACTGATGGAAGTGACTGATTTCATGTGAACTATAAGCCCCAGCTAATGTTTGAAATTACAGACTTATCATCTGTAAAAATTGTAATTTTAAAGGTGGCAAGGTTGCCCGCTAGGATTGCTCTTAGACTGGGGCTTGCAGTTTACATTGTTTGTTCCATGACCTGCGAAATTAAAATGTGGGTTAACAAAAACACAACAACGTAATTAAAGGTTAAGTGAAAGCCAAACGTGGTAGCCTCTTTTAGTGCCTAACAATTTGGTTTATCTAGGAAAAGAAGGACTGTATTTCTTTGCGCTTCGGAGCCCGCGCGCCAACCTCTTCTTCAGGTGCTAACTAAAGTCGAAGTTGTGCACGAGCTGCGAAATATCGCGTCAAGAATTGTAGCTATTCAAGACGAAGGACACTGCAGTTTATTGTCCTTTTGCTTTGACAAGACCATAACAGCCAACAACTATTCGAAAACAAGGGGAATGGCATATTTTTAAATCATATCCAGTAGGGCCTCCTTCGTATCTGCACAACTTTCGGTGAATTTGGGCGGGGCTTAGTGAAGGTCTCAAATGGCTTATGAAGGACTGAGCGACGTCATAATGAATGTGTTGAATGAAATCGTTATTTGAGTCAACTGTGTCAGGCCTTGTTTTGAACCGTAATTGTGTGAGGAAAAGGCAGATCCCAGACTGACAGCTGACCGTGGTCGGTGAAACTTAAAGCAGAAGTTGCAGTAGGTACGAATGTTCTGTCATATGCGACTCCCTTGAAACTCTACTGGGCCTTGCTCGGCCCTCCTTGGTTTTTGATGAGAAACAATGAAAAACTTGCATAACCAGTATTCCTGACCATCCAACTGATCGTAAACAATATGATTTCTAAGCCAATCATGTCAAGTCTCTAATGTTCACGCCTAGTTTCATCGTCCTAGCACATCTAGAAGTACCTTAACTCGCGATCACCGGAATTCCGGACCCACGCCCCCTACAACTCCCCCCACAGTGCCCGAATCCGGTCCGGTTCTGGCACTGACGTATCTGCGGCTTGTGCTTGCTCTTCTCACCAAGTTTCATCCCGTTCGCTCCACTCTAAGCGTGTCACAAAATTTCCGGTTCCCCCCTCCACCTCCACCCGAACATTCATCGGATCCGGTGTAAACTTGATTTGGGACACTTGAGACACAAGGTCTTTCCAAATATCAAGTTTTATAAGGTCCAATCACCCGTTCGGAAGGTATACATGCCTCAAGATTCCGGATTCTCCATCCCTCCACTCCCCCCCCCCGATGATCGGGTCGGGGAACTGACTACTTCTAAGCCAATCTTGTCGTTTCTAATGTTCAAGCCAGTTTTCATCGTCCTAGCACATCTGGAAGTACCTTAAAACGCGATCAGCGGAATTTCGGACCCCCTTCCAACTCCCCTCTAGGTACCCGAATCCGGTCTGGTTCTGTCACTGATGTATCTAGGGCTTGTGCTTGTTCTTCATCAAGTTTCATCCCAATCGCTCTGCTTTAAGCGTATCACAAGGTTTGCGGTTCTCCCCTCTGCCCCTCCCCCCCCCACATTCATCGGTTCCGGTCCGGACTTGAAGTAGGAGATCTGAGACAGGAGGTCTTTCCAAATATAAAGTTGCATTAAGATCCGATCACCCGTTCGAAAGTTATACATGCCTCAAAAACCGGATTCCCCATCCCTCCACTCCCCCACGGTAGTCGGATCGGGGAAGTAACTATTTCCAATTTAGTTTGGTCGGGTCCCTGATACGTCTGCCAAGTTTCATCGTCCTAGCACTTCTGGAAGTACCCGAACTCGAGAACAGTAGACCGACCGAAAATTGATAGGTATATGGCACTTGATCGAAGCTGAAAGTGCCATAAATACACTGCAGATCGAAAAATCTGCATAGTGATAAAAGTTATGTAGGAAGTTCGAAATCGTGGAAGTGAGAATGGATTGGACGATTGGGGGCATAGATTGAAACGACAATTTAGTTGAGACGGATCCTTTAATAATCAGCGTTTTGTTTTTGTATATTTTCAATAATTTTAACTAGGAGTATTTGTTCTTCTTAGGTTTTCCGGGCCAAGTTTTCTGAAATCACTGCCAGATCGATCCAGGCCGCATGCCAGCGGTTGGGTGAACCGGACAAAAACGTGAGCGATGCCGTTGACGTCCGGTCGGAGTTGGACCTCCGGATCGGCGCTGCGTTTACGCGCTTTCAGACGCTGCGGCTGCGGCGCGTTTTTCCGTCGGCGCTTCCGGGTAACGTCATCAGCTATGGAAGTTGCCAATTTCCAACGCTTGGGTTCGTGGTGGAGCGGTACAAGTCGATTGAGACTTTTATACCGGAATCCTTCTGGAAAATTCGAGTAAGCATCCAGCTTCCGTAACCTTCTAGTTTGTAGCCATTTATGCCAAGTAGGAGAAGATTCAGCTTCGGCTGGCAGGTGTTAGATTGTCAGAAGTAGCGTAGTATCAGCGCACATGAGATAACACAATATCTGTTAAATAATAATATAAATATAATTGCAATAATAAGGCTTTCGCCTCTATACATTTCTCGGGACACTTTACACACTAAATTGAATTTCAGCCAGGTGGTAGTCGACACCTGCTTTGAATTGGTTGATATTTTCGGCATTTACCACACTTTCTGGCAGATTATTCCAATCTTTTACTATTCGGTTTCCAAAGCTCCGTTTTCCAATGTCTTTTCGGAATTTCTTACCACTCAGTTTCAAGTTGTGTCCTGTAAGACTGTTGTGATTGAAAGTGAGGACATCATCAGGCCTTATGTTATCATAATAACTATGGCCAATTTTAAAAGTTTCGATCAAATCACCTCGTAGAAATTTGTAAGATAAACTGGGCAATCGTAATTTTTGAAGCCGGTTTTCATAAGGCAGATGGCGAATGGCTGGCACTGTTTTTGTTGCTCTTCTTTGAACTTGCTCAATGGCGATAATATCCTTGATATAGAAGGGCGTTGTTGTTGCGTGGCCATATTGAGTTATTTCTAAGTAGTGAACTGATAGACAAAAATGCTCCTCAGCCGGGATTTGAACCCAGGACCCTCTGCTTACAAGGCAGTCACTCTACCACTGAGCTACCGAGGGGCTTGTGAACAGAGTTCGCAAACCACTACAATAGTCTGGTAGAAGCCGGTCATAGGAACAGTGATCCCGCCCGAAGGCAAATTCATCTAACCAGTTGACATTGGTATTGGTCACGGTACATTGTCCTTAAATGTAAATGCCCTTCTCATAAGGTTCACAATTAATGTTACACAAATTGCGTTTTGAGCCTTTAAGTGTTACGTGTATGTAAAACATAACACTAATCAGGGTTTAAACGTTAATTTTTAGCGAAAATAGCACTTAAAGTTCAGAATGGAAATATTCTGTGATATGAACAGATAGTGTGTTATCTCATGTCTGCACTTCTTCAAATAGCTTAACCGGCCCAGTATGGAAAAGTTGTATCCTATAGGTACCCGTTCGATTTGAGCATCCATTGTTTAAACTTTAAAGTAAAACCGAAAAGGGCCAAGACCCGACAGTCTAGTTTCACATCAGGTGTGCACTTAAATAGGCTTACGAAAGGCTTTACTTCGTTACTCCGTTATTCACGAATAATGGATTTTCGGATAGTGGACTTTCTCTGTCGGATTTGTGGTACCTCTATGCGCTTGTCCCTTAATGTATGGTTGAGGAAACCGATTTGCGAAAAACAAGATGAGCCCCCTTGTACTGAGTCGCGCCGCCGCGTTTGCATTGTGATCCAAAATTTCTGCGTCATAGTAGAATTTATGTTGTGGAGATGGCCGTAGATATTCTGAACGTCATTACTAGAGCAGATAGTGGAAAAAAAATCCTATACCAGAATCCAAATAATTCAGTGTGTTAAGTTAAATGATGCAAAAATAAGTTAGCTTTTCAGTTAAACTTTAAAGCACAAGTCGCAGTTGATATAATTTCTTGGGGAATATCTTAACATATCATCTTGGTTTTCAAAGATTACAAAACCGTCTCGGTTGTTTTCAGCCTTATGCTGCCCCCTTGTTTTTGTGAGAAACTCGGATAAACGTGTATAGCTGGTATTCCTGACCAATGAGCTCCCCGGAAGCAATATACGAGAGCCTGATTTGCTTAAAAACACTGCAATTGAAAGGATCAGCGTAATGTTCTTAGAGTTGAAAAAAATGATAGACAGTTGAAAATCTCGGATTTACGGGGACATTAAGTGAAGCAGTGATGTAAGCAAATTTGATTTTTTTTTCTCAAGAAACTACGTTTGGAGTTTGTCTACCAGATCCAGCAGCCAATAAAATAGCGACTATAAGCAGTCGATACAGAAGCCAGGTTGCACTTCCAGATCGTGTTTATTTCAGAAGCATTGTCAAGTCGAAAATATTATCGGAGTTTTTCTTTTAGTTCAAGGACAGCAAAGATTTATGTCTAGTTATTTGCCCATGGGAGACACGTTGGAGACTACTTTTAAACACTGGGTGGTCAGTTCTTGTTTCGTCTCACAGTTGGAAGTCCGGTCACTTCCTTCTTCTTCGTCAAATTAGTCTTGTCTGATTAAATAAATAAGTATGCAATCCATGTGTGGCCAAGTGTGGGACGTCAACGCTTGATAACTTGTTATCCATTAGTATCGCACTGTTGCATTGCGTGTTTTGAGAGAGTAGTTTATTCCACCCTGTTCATGTTTATTTTGATTTCGAGAAAAAACATGCGATGAAAACAAGCGATGGAGAAAACCGGTTGTTGTTTTTTACAGTCGTAAATAAAAAAAAACAAAAAACATTACATTTTAAACTGGTTCCAAACCATGATGTTATGATGTTATGATGTTATATAATATAATAGCTTATATATAATATCTTCCATCTGGGTAATCGGGATATACTAAATGCACTGTTGCATTGCGTGTTTTGAGAGAGTAGTTTATTCCACCCGGTTCATGTTTATTTTGATTTCGAGATAAAACATGCGATGAAAACAGGCGATGGAGAAAACCGGTTGTTGTTTTTTACAGTCGTAAATAAAAAAAAACAAAAAACATTACATTTTAAACTGGTTCCAAACCATGATGTTATGATGTTATATAATATAATAGTTTATATATAATATCTTCCATCTGGGTAATCGGGATATACTAAATGCACTGTTGCATTGCGTGTTTTGAGAGAGTAGTTTATTCCACCCTGTTCATGTTTATTTTGATTTCGAGAAAAAACATGCGATGAAAACAGGCGATGGAGAAAACCGGTTGTTGTTTTTTACAGTCGTAAATAAAAAAAAACAAAAAACATTACATTTTAAACTGGTTCCAAACCATGATGTTATGATGTTATATAATATAATAGCTTATATACAATATCTTCCATCTGGGTAATCGGGATATACTAAGCTCACTCTGGGCAGGGAAAGGTCGATAGCTTACTAATGAAATGGAAACTGGGCTTAAAGGACCCCTCGCACTATTTACTCTTCAACTTACAGTATTTTAAAATATTTGAATACTTTAAAACCATGCTGTGCTTTCAACAAATGACCCATGGTTTTGGCTGTTTTAAGACTTTTCCGAGACCCGTTGACTTGTAGCGAAAACAGGGAAACAATTTACATAACCGGTTGTTCTGATGGAAAAACTGCTCGCATAGCCTACAACCGTCGACACATCAAGGTAGCAAAATACGTCAAGTGAGAAAATAAGCGTGGTTTTGTTAGAGGGGTTAGAATGTACAGTACGAGAAAAGACTGGAGGACTGGAGAAAGGCTTTGCAAAGCTAAAAAAAAAATCGATGGAAAGGAATCAATTCGCAATCAAAAGCTACAGCCGAGGGAGAACTGAAAACGTACTATTAACAAAAGCCAGGAGGCTCTAGCGCAGAGAAAAATAACACTAGGGAGTAACGCCATGACCTATGCTTCCCATGCTTTGCAAACGGGCCATACTCGTAGTGCCGCCCACTACGCTTGCTGCATTTAAAGCGAGACAAACTTCTGGGTTTAGAAATTTCCAAGGAAACAACGGAGGCTGCATCATTTTTTTGCTATCTTTAGAATATGAAGTTATCAGAGCCAGCACTGGCGAACGTTTGAAGGAGTTTCAGCAAAGAAGTTTTCTATCGCTAGTGGTGCTAGTATCGCTGCGATTCGGGTCTGTGTCAATTTTGTCCAAATCTCGGCGCAACTCCCAAGTGTCATTTTACTCTGTTCCAGCGATAAGATCGTGCCTAAGGGCTAGTTCACAGAAAAAAATAAAAAAGATAATTTAATCCCATTTCTTGTACAGGTCGTACATGAAGTGAACGATACGGAACGCGCCGAATTCGCCTGGAAACGCAACCGCCTTTTCCACCAGATGGCATGCCAAGTACTTCACGAAAGATGTATGGACTCTCCGCTCGCAAGAGTGAAAAAGGTGGGTCTTCTTTAGACGTCAGATGGCACGTCCTAAAACAGAAAGTTCAGCCTTCCCGACGAACACGGAAATTTCTACACGGTCATCTACAAGGGCAAACAGAAATAATGTAACATTGATAGGTATAGGGTTTTCGACTACCAGACTAAATGTCGGTGTTTGGTAACTATTCTGATCCTATAAGCTGTTGGAGATGTTTTTCTGCACTTTCTTGATATCCCCTAGTCGAAGAAAAGACCTGATAACGCGTAATTCGTCCCCGAAAGACGAAACTCTTCCGAGAGACCACCCTCCACCCAGGGATACAGCAGACGAAAGCTTATGCAGCGTTTACAAGTACAGTGAAACTTGAAGAGAATCCGGCCTTGGTGACAAGGTATGTTCACATGTAGAGGAAAAAAAAAATAGTTCGTCAAACCAGAAAATCTGACAAAAGTAAATTTACTAGCCAACAAAAAAAGTTTTGATAGCATTATGAATCAGTTTTGGTGAATGCTGCGCTCAGAAGCTAGCTAGACCTTTTTAGTTTTTTTATCAGCACCGTCGGCGAAATTCCTTTCAAGTAGATCGGAAGTCTTTTCATCACGAAGCGAATTCTCGTCAGCTAGACTTTTTTTCTAGTCGTCTTCGCGAACGGAATCCTTTCAAGTCAACCGGAATTCCTTTCTACTTGGCGAGATTTCTTGTCCGTGTAAACGCTACTTTAACTCTTGGCCTATAACTCTCAGTGAATATTCTAGGAACCGCAAGTTTACTGATCAATCGTCTAACAACATCTGAATCAAATGCAGTTTGTATGAGGATCTTGAACGAATCAGGAGCCAGAGTATGTACGGCGCGAGGGATTGATTGCTCCATCCAGAGGCGTTACTAGCCAAAATGCTTGGGGGGGGGGGGGGGGGACGAGGCATTTACCGACTGGCTGGTAATTTTTACCGACTTTTCCTACAGAAAAAACGACTGTTTTCAGCAACAAAAATGACATTTTTGAAGAAAATCGACTGATTTTCGAAAAAAAAACGACTATTTTGACGAAAAATCGACCATTTTTCAGAAAAAACGACTTTTTTCATGAAAAAAAATCGACTGTTTTGACGAAAAATCGCGGCGCTTCGCGCCGATTCGTATTTTTTTACCGACTCGCCGGCAGCATTGAGGGGGGGGGGGGCGTCCCCCCCTCCCCCCCCCCCCCCCCCCAGTCGTGACGCCCCTGGCTCCATCACATCACCCCTTTCCGTTTTCCTCCAGCGTCCTTACGGTTCAGTTGAACACGGATGAGCCGTGGCAGCGTATGCGGAGACTAATTGAATATGTACATTATATACGTTCGTACGTTCGTATTTTCGTAATCGTAAATTGGTTTCGAATTTTAATGTTCAGGATAGTATTAAGAAACTTTTTCGATCGCATTCAAATCTATTTTCTCTCCACAAACATCCTGCCCTCTCTGCCCATGAAGTTTTTAGCCAGTTTTTCATTCCTGAACCCGATTAATGTGCTTGTCACTGTGTACAAATTTTAGGTCTATTTTGTGTGTTTTTTTTTATCTATATGAAAATAATGTTGTCATGTTTATTTACATTGTTTTGTTTAAGTGTTTTAATATGTATATTTTACTTGTGTAATTCATACTCCGCTGTTTCGCAAAAAGCGGGTCATAAATAAATAATTAAATAAAAATAAAATATACATGGAGCAACTTTACTCATCTATCTCAGGCACGGCTGAGTGTGTTAGCATTCGCGTTTATAATTAAGTGACCATTTTACTAGAAATAAAAGTAATTATTCAGTCAATTGTTACAGATCACAGTTTTGCAACCGAAATGAGACTCTTTAAAAGTTTCGAGTCAAAGCTTAGCTTCTTAATGGTCAGTATCGTCAGTGTCGACTCGGATTCGTTTTCGTTGGGTAGGGTCCAATCCCAGTTTTACTTGCAAGAGTTGTGAAGTTGATCTGTAAGGTATCCATTAATCAGTGGATAAATGAAAGCACTGGATAAAAAGAGAAACACTGCAGTAGCCTACAAAGAAATTACACTGAGCTTTTGATGGCTGCGTTCATTTCATTCGGTTCGCCGGGTTTACTAAAAGCGTTTTCTTTATAACGCCGTTCCTGAAACGGCTTTGACTGACGAGAATAAGGCGTTTTCTTTGTTCCGTTGAACTGCGTTTTCATTTGTCGTTCCTGAAATTACGAACTGAGGCGGAAAGTCAGTTTCAGCTTTCCTTTCGGGAATTGGCACGAATTTTAAAAATTCGCGAGAAATACAAATTGAGCTCGTCAACCAAGTTTTAAAACAGCTGGCCTGTTATGCTAAATTCATTTTTGTACTTTGCTATGGCTGTTGTTGCAAATATTAAGTTAGTTCGACTTTTAACGCTTTCGTATCTACTTCGTTCGTGAAACGACGGGTATGCAACGTACCAAAGAAAACCCGACTATGTAAAAATTAAAACGACGTTTTCCCTACCAACAACGGCGAAAGACGAAAACGAGTGCGAACGCGAAGTGTGGTTTGAGTGAAGATCAGTATTTCTTTTGCGATGACTTCTGAAAGCGCAAATTCGCCATTGTTTTTGTTTTTGCAAAGCAACCGTAGTTTCAGATACCAGATATCACGGTAAAAAACGCCAAGATGCAAATCCGGTTACCGTGGTATCAGATGCCATGGTGTGTCCGCAAAAACTACACTGTAAAAAGTTCCTCCCAGTAAGGATTAAAGTTAAATGCAGTATTTGTTGCTCGGATTAATCTTGTCTCTACTGAGATAAGATTACTCCGAATTAGAGATAAGATTATCTTTTTAGAGACAAGATTAATCCCATTATTTTCTTTACAGTATATTGTGATAATTAAATTCTCGATTTTGTTTCAAGGTAGAAACAAAGCCGAAGAGCAAGTGGCGCCCACTGCCGTTAGATACCGTTGAAATGGAGAAGCTTGGTTCGCGGAAACTGCGAATCAACGCCAAAGAGGTCATGAAGATAGCGGAAAAGCTGTATGTCCAAGGCTTCATTAGCTATCCGAGAACGGAGACGAATATCTTTCCGAAAGAGTTGGAGTTGAGGCCGCTCATCGAAATGCAGACGCAGGATAACCAATGGGGCGGTAAGTCTTGAACAGAATAATACTAGGGAGTAGCGCCAAGACTTGAAAAAAAGTGAAACACACTCGAAAAGCAGTGACACTATAGCACCACTGGCGGTAGAGAACGTCCCTACTAGAACTCAATTAGTCGTGCGCAAACGCTGGTTTCGAGAACTCCATATTCCGAACACAGCAACAAAAAAGATTCACACTCCCCTGTTTCCTCGCTATGTCCAGACCGCATCTTAGCTTAGCTATACTACAAATTTTCTAACCCCGCAAGTTTCTCTCGTTTGAATGTCCGGAGCGTAGTGGGAGGCGCTACGAGTAAGTCCCATTTCCGGTGCATGGAAAGCATAGGTTTTGGCGGTACTCAGTAGTGTTATTTTGCTCTCATGTTGAAGCTGAAATTCGAAGTCTCTTAGTCTTAATGAATAATGCACTTTATTTCCTTAATAGCCATTCTACAAGCTAGCATTGGATCGTCATTTATGCAAATAACAGCCATTAGCCATAGTTTATATCTTGCTATGTTGTAATTTAGTCTTGGTGTTTTATGTATAGTTTTTTCTTTGTCTTTTCTTTTTCTTCTTTTCATACTCCACTTAAGACGATTTTTTTTGTCATAGGCTACAAATGGGTAATAAATATATCATCATCATCATCATCAGAGCACCGTGAGGGATTCGTGAGAAATCGGTACTACATTACCTCATCGTGTTCCCTTTCTATCTAGCCTTTGCTTCCGGCGTTCTTCAAGCTGGCCCGACTCCTCGACAGGGCAAAAAGTCTGACCAGGCCCATCCTCCTATCCATCCTACGAAGTATACAAGCTCTCTGTCAGGAAATGAAGCCAGGTTGTATGAGTTCATCGTTCGGCATTTCCTGGCCTGCTGTTCGAAAGACGCCCAGGGGTATGAGACGAAAGTGGAAATATCCATAGCGGAGGAGGAAGTAAGTGTCTGAACTTGGATCCGATCCGAAAGCCCGGATAGGACATCACTGCAGCCTTTGTTTGTACATTACTAGCATCACAGATCAAGTCCTGTTCCTACTACTTTGATTTCTAAGAATATAGCTAGGAATCGAGGAAGTAGTTGAGATTGGAACTCATTGACGATTCAATTCGAGGTGTGGGTCTGGGAACAGCCTTGATTTGACACCGTGACATGTGTAATGTTGTAGGTTATACTGAGAAGGTAGAAAAATTCAAATATTTGGCCCACCCATTGACGTGACTGGAAGTAGCAGCGATGAAATCCTGGCGAAAATTGCGTTCTCGCCTGGATTGAAAAGGAAACAAAGAATAGCGGAAAAAATAAATAATTTGCAAAAGATACAGAAAGAACAACTAACCTAAAACTTAGGTCTTTATTAAACCAAGTTTTCCAGGCGTTTTCAGTATTTTGGCTTTATGTTTGTATTGGGCTCCAAACTGCTGTTAATGGATAGAGAAATAAAAATAACGAGATAACAAACAGTCAGCCACAAACCCCTGAGTTTTATGGCACTTGCAGCCTCTGGCTCAAGTGCCATATACCGATCACAATTCCGTCTGTCGGTCGGTCCGAGTTTTTTGTCCCACATATCCGAGTTAGGGTAATTCCAGATGTGCTAGGACAATGAAACTTGGCAGTCATATCAGGGACCCGACCAAACTAACCTGGAAATAATCAGTTTCCCGATCCGACCATATGCGGGGGAGTGCGGGGCGCAAGAAACTTGAAAATTTAGGGCATTTTGTCACTTTTTTCCGAGTTAGGGTACTTCTAGATGAGCTAGGACAATGAAACTTGGCAGGAATATCAGGGACCCGACCAAACGAACCTGGGAATAATCAGTTTCTCGATCCGACCATATGCGGGGGAGTGGGGGCGCTCGAAACTTGAAAATTTAGGGCATTTTGTCACTTTTTTCCGAGTTAGGGTACTTCTAGATGAGCTAGGACAATGAAACTTGGCAGGAATATCAGGGACCTGACCAAAGTAACCTGGAAATAATAAGTTTCCCGACCCGACCATATGCGGGGGAGTTGGGGCGCTGGAAACTTGAAAATTTAGGGCATTTTGTCACACTTTTTCGAGTGAGGGTACTTCCAGATGAGCTAGGACAATGAAACTTGGCAGGAATATCAGGGACCCGACCAAACTAACCTGGAAATAATCAGTTTCCCGATCCGACCATATCCGGGAAATTGAGAAGTGTGTAACTTTCGAACGGATGATCGGATTGTAATGAAACTTCATAACTGAATAGAATATGTATCTGTAATGTCCCGTTTAAAGTCTTGATCGGATTCGGTAGCCAGAGGGGAGTTGGGGGGGGGGGGGGAGACCGGAAATTTCAAGAAACGTTAGAATGGAGGGATCGGAGTGAAACTTGCTGGGAGGAACAAGCATCTGCTCTAGATAAGTCCTTTAGACCATTGTACTGGATCCGGACACTTATGGGGGGGGGGGGGGTCCCGGAATTCCGGTGATGGTGGTTTTGGGGATTTTCACGATGAAACTTGGCAGGCATATCAGGGACTCAATCAAACTGACTTCAAAATAAAAATTTTGTCGATCAGATAATGGTGGGGTGAGTGGAGGGAGGGGAATCAAAAATGTTCAGTCATGTGTAATTTTTGAATGGGTGATCGGATTCGAGTGAAATTTAAGAATTGAACAGAGGACATTTCTCCGATGATTTTTTTCATATCCGGACCGGATCCGGCAACTATTGGGGGGTGGGGGGGGAAATACGTGACCCGTTTAGAATGGAGGGATCGGGATGGAACTTTGTGGGAAGAACAAACAGATGCTCTAGGTAAGTCATTTGCTGAATCGGATTGGCTACGTGCACCGCGGGGGAGCTGGGGGGGGGGGGGGGACCGGAAATCTCGAGAAACGGTTAGAATGATGGTATCGGAGTGAAATTTGCTGGGAAGAACAAACATCTGGTCCATGTAAATCTTTTACATAATTTGACTGGATCCGGACACTTGAGGGGGGGAGGGAGAAGGGGGTTTCCCGGAATTCCGTTTTTTGGGGGATTTTCACGACGAAACTTGGAAGGCATATCAGGGACCCGGTCAAACTGACTTGGAATAAAAAAAAAAATCCTCGATATGATAATCTGGGGGGGGGGGGGTTGAGGGAGGAGAATCCGGAATATTGAGTCATGCGTAACTTTGGAACGGGTGATCGGATTCGAGTGAAATTTAAGAAATTAAACAGAGGACATTTTTCTCTGGTGACCTTTTTCATTTCCGGACCGAATCCGGCAATTATTGGGGGGAGGGCGGAAAATACTTGACCCGCTTAGACTGGTGTGATCTGGATCAGACTTCGTGGGAATGACAAACAGATGCTCTGGATTAATCATTTACAGAACCGGATTGGCTCCGGTTATTGTGGGTGGAGTTGGAGGAGGAGGGTGGGGGTGGTCTGGGATTCCGGTGATCGCGCGTTAAGGTACTTCCAGATGTGCTAGGACGATGAAACTTCGCTGGAATATTGGAGACTCAACAACATTTGCTTAGAAATTGCTACTTCCCAAATCCTATTATTCCTTAAAGTATCAATCTTGACCGCAAAGTAAAAAAAATACTTTAAAGCAATATATGCATTTTCGTGATGCCCATCAGCCCATTAGCAGTTTTGCCTCAAGGGTTTTGCTTACAAATGAAGTTCCAGCTCCCTTAGAGTGCGCATCTCAACCGCAAAGTCGAAACTTACTTTTGATCAATCAAATCATCTTGACCCATGCAAGTGCCATATGAGCTTACAGCTCTTGTTGGATACCCTATGCCTTTGCGGGGTAAGCTAT